>OX155908.1:2137577-3419243 GCA_944588485.1 Phosphuga atrata
GTCTATCTAGTCTTGTCTGTCTAGTCTTGTCCGTCTAGTCTTGTCTGTCTAGTCTTGTCTGTCTAGTCTGTCTAGTCTTGTCTGTCTAACCCAGCCGTGGCAGCTCACCCTAAATGAATTTAGATAATGCTATACCGGGGTGGTAAGCCAAAGTGGCATGGGGAGCTTCCCCCAAACATTTTTATCAGTAGTTTCAAGTATCGAAATCGTGCGTAAAAGTCCGATGTAAATCAAATTGAGTTTCATTATTAAACGATTTCTTTTTCGACTAGTTTCTACTACCTGGTAATTCATTTGAATTACAGACCTTTCAATCATTTGTACATTTGCTCACTTGGCTGTTTCTTCATTTTCTCATTTAGTAATTGACTCGTTTCACCAAGTCTTGTCTGTCTAGTCTTGTCTGTCTGGTCTTGTCTGTCTAGTCTTGTCTGTCTAGTCTTGTCTGTCTAGTCTTGTCTGTCTAGTCTTGTCTGTCTAGTCTTGTCGGTCTAGTCTTGTCTGTCTAGTCTTGTCTGTCTAATCTTGTCTGTCTAGTCTTGTCTGTCTAGTCTTGTCTGTCTAGTCTTGTCTGTCTAGTCTTGTCTGTCTAGTCTTGTCTGTCTAGTCTAGCCTAGTCTAGTCTAGTCTAGTCTAGTCTAGTCTAGTCTAGTCTAGTCTAGTCTAGTCTAGTCTAGTCTAGTCTAGTCTAGTCTAGTCTAGTCTAGTCTAGTCTAGTCTAGTCTAGTCTAGTCTAGTCTAGTCTAGTCTAGTCTAGTCTAGTCTAGTCTAGTCTAGTCTAGTCTAGTCTAGTCTAGTCTAGTCTGTCTAGTCTAGTCTGTCTAGTCTGTCTAGTCTTGTCTGTCTAGTCTTGTCTGTCTAGTCTTGTCTGTTTAGTATTGTCTGTCTAGTTTTGTCTGTCTAGTCTAGTCTGTCTAGTCTAGTCTGTCTAGTCTAGTCTGTCTAGTCTTGTCTGTCTAGTCTTGTCTGTCTAGTCTTGTCTGTCTAGTCTTGTCTGTCTAGTCTTGTCTGTCTAGTCTTGTCTGTCTAGTCTTGTCTGTCTAGTCTTGTCTGTCTAGTCTTGTCTGTCTAGTCTATCTAGTCTTGTCTGTCTAGTCTTGTCCGTCTAGTCTTGTCTGTCTAGTCTGTCTAGTCTTGTCTGTCTAACCCAGCCGTGGCTGCTCACCCTAAATGAATTCAGATAATGCTATACCGGGGTGGTAAGCCACAGTGGCATGGGGAGCTTCCCCCAAACATTTTCATCAGTACTTTCGAGTATCGAAATCGTGCGTAAAAGTCCGATGTAAATCAAATTGAGTTTCATTATTAAACGATTTCTTTTTCGACTAGTTTCTACTACCTGGTAATTCATTTGAACAACAGGCCTTTCAATCATTTGTACATTTGCTCACTTGGCTGTTTCTTTATTTTCTCATTTAGTAATTGACTTGTTTCACTAAATCTTGTCTGTCTAGTCTTGTCTGTCTAGTCTTGTCTGTCTAGTCTTGTCTGTCTAGTCTTGTCTGTCTAGTCTTGTCTGTCTAGTCTTGTCTGTCTAGTCTTGTCTATCTAGTCTTGTCTGTCTAGTCTTGTCTGTCTAGTCTTGTCTGTCTAGTCTTGTCTGTCTAGTCTTGTCTGTCTAGTCTTGTCTGTCTAGTCTTGTCTGTCTAGTCTTGTCTTTCTAGTCTTGTCTGTCTAGTCTTGTCTGTCTAGTCTTGTCTGTCTAGTCTTGTCTGTCTAGTCTTGTCTGTCTAGTCTTGTCTGTCTAGTCTTGTCTGTCTAGTCTTGTCTGTCTAGTCTTGTCTGTCTAGTCTTGTCTGTCTAGTCTTGTCTTTCTAGTCTTGTCTGTCTAGTCTTGTCTGTCTAGTCTTGTCTGTCTAGTCTTGTCTGTCTAGTCTTGTCTGTCTAGTCTTGTCTGTCTAGTCTTGTCTGTCTAGTCTTGTCTGTCTAGTCTTGTCTGTCTAGTCTTGTCTGTCTAGTCTTGTCTGTCTAGTCTTGTCTTTCTAGTCTTGTCTGTCTAGTCTTGTCTGTCTAGTCTTGTCTGTCTAGTCTTGTCTGTCTAGTCTTGTCTGTCTAGTCTTGTCTGTCTAGTCTTGTCTGTCTAGTCTTGTCTGTCTAGTCTTGTCTGTCTAGTCTTGTCTGTCTAGTCTTGTCTGTCTAGTCTTGTCTGTCTAGTCTTGTCTGTCTAGTCTTGTCTGTCTAGTCTTGTCTGTCTAGTCTTGTCTGTCTAGTCTTGTCTTTCTAGTCTTGTCTGTCTAGTCTTGTCTGTCTAGTCTTGTATGTCTAGTCTTGTCTGTCTAGTCTTGTCTGTCTAGTCTTGTCTGTCTAGTCTTGTCTGTCTAGTCTTGTCTGTCTAGTCTTGTCTGTCTAGTCTTATCTGTCTAGTCTTGTCTGTCTAGTCTTGTCCGTCTAGTCTGTCTAAATCCAATATATTTCCAGCACTGTTTATAAATAACCAATTTAACATTGAAATGTACTCCTGGGTAAACAACACGCGTAACGATTTGGCGACGATATTTGTGTATGATATAATGAATGGGATGTTGTTGACAGCGGGCGACGTGAACGAACTGTAAGTGGACCAACGGGACGCGTAAATCGAGGTCATTATCGCGAGCGGACGAGAGATTGAAACACGCGTTCGTTTGTTGTTGTTTCTCGCAAACTTGACGCGTTCGGCCAATTCCATGCGCGCGAGAGAAAGTTTTAAATAGTTTAGATAATGGGAACATTTATAGAACATTTTTAAAGGCAAATGTGGCGCGATAAGACATTTGTCTTTAAAAATGTGAGACCGAGACGGAACGGCTCCACTAATTCTTTGATTAAATCTAATCTGCTAATCTAATCCAGTATTTGATCCTCTAATCCAATAAATAGGCAACTTAGGCAAATTAGGCGTCTTAGGCAACCAAATGCACAAGTATCTAGCCTCATGTTTCTAGTCTCGTCTGCCTAGTCTCATGTAACTAGTCTCTTCTATCTAGCCCCATATATCTAACCACACCGGGCATGCTTCATCGGGCTTGTACTAACGTACTAAACGACGTAATCACATTACTTTAACGTCGCTTAAAGCTAGATAATACTGGAAGAAATTAAGAGTAATTGCGTTATTCCAGCTGGTCTAGTTCTCGCGTTACGAATGATAATTCACCAGCAATCGAATTGAGATTAAGTTGTGGGAGTAGTCGCGCTAATCCGTCGATTACAGCTAAACTAGTAGACGTAATCCAGAATTGTTTAATGTGAATTAAAGTCTGTTAATTCAGATAGACATTAAGACCTACTGGACTATTCCAACTGGTCTAGTTCTGTAGCAATGAATTAAAATATGAAGGAATCGAATTGAGCTCGAACAAGGTTTAAGTTGTGGTTTTTTAAGTTGTGGTTTAGTTATGGTTTAAGTAGTCGCGCTAATCCGTCGATTACAGCTAAACTAGTAGACTTAATCCAGAATAGTTGAATCTGGCTTAAAGTTAGTTGATACAGATGGAAATTAAGACCAACTGGACTATTCCAACTAGTCTAGTTCTCAAGGAATTAATTAAAATATATGAAGGAATCGAATTGAGCTTAAGTTGTAGAAGTAGTTGCGCTAATCTGTCGATTACAGGTAAACTAGTAGAGTTAATCCAGAATAGTTGAATGTGGTTTAAAGTCAGTTGATACAGATGGAAATTAAGACCAACTGTCAAGTTGAAACTAAGACCTTACAATGGATATTTTGGGCGCTTCCTCAAGGATCTATACAATAATCTAGCTAGTTCCTCAAGGAACAGTGTATTACCAGGTTGGTTCTTCAAGGATCTATAGTAATCTGCTAGTTTATCAACGGATAATAATCTAGTTGATTCCTCAAGGATCCATCCAGGATGTTCCAGTTGGTTCCACAAAGCTCTGTAATGGTTTCTCGGCTTAGTTCGTTTCTCGATATCAAATAGTTCCTCGAGGAACTATACTAGTCTTAGTTATTTACCGATATTGGAGTATTTGCTCCGATGAAGTATCCCCAGGATTGGCCGCAGAGGGTGCCCAGGGTGCAGAAGATGACGAAGAAGTAGACTCTGTAGTCGGCGAGCTGGCCGGTCAGCCAGTAGCTGATCGCGACGTACAGCCAAGTGCAGGACAACCTGGAAGTGTAACAGTAAAAGTGAATATGTGAGATCTGCGTGGCGACTCACTTGAAATGGAACGTCTATTACAAGGACGGAGAGCATGTACGGCGTCAGTTTGCTCCCTGCACAACACCTTCATCTCCAGAGGAACTGCAAAACGAAGATAAGGAACGGATTTGATATTTTTTTTATAAAAATCGTTTGATTTTTTGATCAAAGATTTTTTTTCGGGAAGTTGAGAATTCCTGCTATGAGGACCACAGGATAAAATGAACCTACGTCCCGATTCCCGAAGAATAAAAGGACCTGAATCCCGTCCAGGAGGAATTTTGGTCTTTCTACAAACAATTGTGATCCTTCTAGAAGGAATTATGATTGTGCTGGGAGAGATTCTACTAGGGCGAATTCTGGTCTTAATAAGAGGAAATTTGGACCAAAATCTGGAAACAATTTCGCTCCTTGCAGGAGAAACTTTGCTCTTCCTTGAAGACAATTGGGTTTTTTTGACAATTTTGTAACAATCTGGTAGACAAACCTGGCTTTGCCAGGTGGACCGGCTTTGCCAATGCCGATGGAGTGTCTCAGGTAAACGACTTTACCTCGTTCTGGCTTCTGCTTGGCTGTATATTGTTGTCGGAGTTCTTGGCACCGCCTGGTCCGGGTTTAGGTTCGTGTCGACAAACCAGGCAATATCGTACTCCGTGGAGGTTTTAAGGGCGTTTCCTTACCCTTCCTTGATTATGCTAGCAGAAGCCATTCCATACCGGACACCACTTGCAAGTCCTCGTATGTCGTTCCTTGATCAATTTGTTGGAACAATTTTGTCAGTTGCTCCTCCTGTTTTGGTGGGAGTGTTTGCGTGCTTTTGCTGCGCATTATGGCTGCTTCTATTGGACTCGCGTATATTTTCGTCTGTCTGCACGTCCTGGTCGTAGGTCGGGGCCTCTGCCTTTTCCAGCCAATTCTGTACCAATTTGTTCATTCCTTGTTTGTATTTTGATTTTCAGCGATAATCTTTTCGAAGATTATAATTTGCTTCGAAATTGTTTCTATTGCCTCTATTAGGGTGAAGGCTGTTGGACTCTACTTGTAGCTTCCGGCTTTTTAAATGATGTATTCAACAATTTCCGTTTTTTTCGAGAAGTCCCCACCTGGCGAGTTACACCTTTGGTGTCCTTTCATGTTAAGCCTACTGTGTGCAGGCGCTTTGGTGTCGCGATCCTGGAAAACGATTGTCTCAGAACTTATATTTCTCCCTGTTCTTCCACTAGCAGTTTCTTGCACTCCGGCGGCCTGGTCACCTACCAGGAGTGCTGGGCGGTCGGGGGGGAGCCCGCTCGCACACTCCCTGCACTGACCGGCACTGAGGTATCCCTCCTCTGCGCCGTAAACGAATTTTCCTTATTTGTATGCATAGTCATCATTTTAAGGGCTGTACGACCTAGACCCGCTCCAATGGGTCCAGGGAACTTTTTTTGTTAAAAAGGATTTTCTTGGGGATCTTTATCTATCTTGGTCTAGCTTGGACTTGGTCTTCTAGCTTGGTTATCTCGGAGCGCTTGGAATTGGTTTTCTAGCTTGGTCATCGAGCTTGGACTTGGTCTTCTCCCTTGACCTGTATGACTTGGGTGATCCTTCTGGTAGCTACGCTACCGCCGGCATAGCTCTCAGGATCATTATGACATGCTGGATTCCCCACCCAGCATAATGCCTTCGTTAAGGTGTAGATACTTCGGGGCAGAAACTTAGACTAACTGGACTATTCCAAACTGGTCTAGTTCTCAAGCTATGACTTAAAAATGCAGAAGTCTATTTGAGCTTAAGACTGGATTAAACTTTGCGGAGTCTAGTCTAGTCCTGTCTATTATTGCCTAGTCTTGTCCATCCTTCTCGTCACGTTGAGATTTATTGGAGAAAACCATATATTATAGCTATCAATGCATTTTACTTGCGTCATCAATGCCATTCAGATTTCGCACAAACATGATACATGTAAACAAACGAGAGTTTATCTCCCAAAACAGAGTTTAGAAAGAGAAGCGTTGAAAGAGAGAGACAATCCAACTTCGCAAAAAACTTAATTGATGATGCGCATTTAATTACCGAGATTATCGCCGACGCTTGGGAATTTGAATTATCATATAATGATGTAAGATAGCCTTCGATGCGATTAGCTCGAGCTAGGATGTAAGGCCAAACCGGATGCTCACATGCCGATCAAAATGGCAATTTTATTCATTGTTTTTATGCGTATATGTCAATTTTCGCCATGTTTTGCGTCGCAAACTGCCCGAACTTTCTGACGCATAATTAAATATGTGCCCGAAACTTTCATATTCCCGCCTTTTAAACTTGATAACTAAATTTTTTTTATGCGCATATGTCAATTTCCACCATGTTATACGTCAAAAACTGCCCGAACTTTTTGACACGTAACTAAATATGTGCCCGAAACTTTCATATTCCCGCCTATCAAACTTGGCGGATGCTCATGCGCTTAACTAAAACTTTTTTATGCGCATATGTCAATTTCAGCCATGTTATACGTCAAAAACTGCCCGAACTTTTTGACGCATAACTAGATATGTGCCCGAAACTTTCATATTCCCGCCTTTTAAACTTGGCTTTAAATTTTTTTATGCGCATATGTCAATTTCCGCCATGTTATACGTCAAAAAGTGCCCGAACTTTTTGACGCATAACTAAATATGTGCCGGAAACTTTCATATTCCCGTCTTTCAAACTTGGCGGATGCTCATGCGCTTAACTAAAATCAATTTCCGCCATGTTATACGTCAAAAACTGCCCGAACTTTTTGACATATAACTAGATATGTGCCCGAAACTTTCATATTCCCGCCTTTTAAACTTAGCTTTAAATTTTTTTATGCGCATATGTCAATTTCCGCCATGTTATACGTCAAAAAGTGCCCGAACTTTTTGACGCATAACTAAATATGTGCCGGAAACTTTCATATTCCCGTCTTTCAAACTTGGCGGATGCTCATGCGCTTAACTAAAATCAATTTCCGCCATGTTATGCGTCAAAAACTGCCCGAACTTTTTGACATATAACTAGATATGTGCCCGAAACTTTCATATTCCCGCCTTTTAAACTTGGCTTTAAATTTTTTTATGCGCATATGTCAATTTCCGCAATGTTATACGTCAAAAAGTGCCCGAACTTTTTGACACATAACTTTATATGTGCGCTAAACTTTCATATTCCCGCCTTTCAAACTTGACGGATGCTCATGCGCTTAACTAAATTTTTTTATGCGCATATGTCAATTTCCGCCATGTTATACGTCAAAAGCTGCCCGAACTTTTTGCCGCATAACTAAATATGTGCCCGAAACTTTCATATTCCCGCCTTTTAAACTTGGCTTTAAATTTTTTTTATGTGCATATGTCAATTTCCGCCATGTTATACGTCAAAAACTGCCCGAACTTTTTGACGTATAACTAAATATGTGCCCGAAACTTTCATATTCCCGCCTTTCAAACATGGCGGATGCGCATGCGTTTAACTAACCGTAAAACGGTCTATTACAAAGCTTCGGCTGTTCCTCTAGTTTATATGTTGGGTCCTAACTACACACGGTTGGCTCCCATACACTTAGCCTGCCCTCAATTAACAGGCTAAAAGCTTCTCGCTCCAAATAGCCGACAAATTCAATGATAATAGTAGGTTAAAACCGTGAAAAGAGAAGATAGAGTGCCACAGGAGGCACGTACCCTCATCAGAAACATTCGAGTCTTTTCTAAGACCGTAAAAGATAAGATGGAGTGCCATAGGAGGCACGTGCCCTCGTTAAAAATATTCTAGTCTTTTCCAAGACCGTAAAAAGGGAAGATAGAGTGCCATAGGAGGCACGTGCCTTCATTAGAAACATTCGAGTCTTTTCTAAGACCGTGAAAAGGGAATATAAAGTGCAATAGAAGGCACGCGTCTTTATTAGAAGCCTTCGAGTGTTTTCTAAGACCGTGAAAAGATAAGATAGAGTGCAATAGGAGGCACGTGCCCTAATTAGAAACATTCTAGTCTTTTCTAAGACCGTGAAAATAAAGATAGAGTGCCATAGGAGGCACGTGCCGTCGTTAAAAATATTCTAGTCTTTTCCAAGACCGTAAAAAGGGAAGATAGAGTGCCATAGCAGGCACGTGCCCTCATTAGAAACATTCGAGTCTTTTCTAAGACCGTGAAAAGGGAATATAGAGTGCCAAAGAAGGCACGCGTCTTTATTAGAAGCCTTCTAGTGTTTTCTAAGACCGTGAAAAGATAAGATAGAGTGCCATAGAAGGCACGTGCCCTAATTAGAAACATTCTAGTCTTTTCTAAGACCGTGAAAAGGGAATATAGAGTGCCATAGAAGGCACGCGTCTTTATTAGAAGCCTTCTAGTGTTTTCTAAGACCGTGAAAAGATAAGATAGAGTGCCATAGGAGGCACCTGCCCTAATTAGAAACATTCTAGTCTTTTCTAAGACCGTGAAAAGAGAAGATAGAGTGCCATAGGAGGCACGTGCCGTCGTTAAAAATATTCTAGTCTTTTCCAAGACCGTAAAACGGGAAGATAGAGTGCCATAGCAGGCACGTGCCCTCATTAGAAACATTCGAGTCTTTTCTAAAACCGTGAAAAGGGAATATAGAGTGCCATAGAAGGCACGCGTCTTTATTAGAAGCCTTCTAGTGTTTTCAAAGACCGTGAAAAGATAAGATAGAGTGCCATAGGAAGCACGTGCCCAAATTAGAAACATTCTAGTCTTTTCTAAGACCATGAAAAGAGAAGATAGAGTGCCATAGGAGGCACGTGCCGTCGTTAAAAATATTCTAGTCTTTTCCAAGACCGTAAAAAGGGAAGATAGAGTGCCATAGCAGGCACGTGCCCTCATTAGAAACATTCGAGTCTTTTCTAAGACCGTGAAAAGGGAATATAGAGTGCCAAAGAAGGCACGCGTCTTTATTAGAAGCCTTCTAGTGTTTTCTAAGACCGTGAAAAGATAAGATAGAGTGCCATAGGAGGCACGTGCCCTAATTAGAAACATTCTAGTCTTTTCTAAGACCGTGAAAAGAGAAGATAGAGTGCCATAGGAGGCACGTGCCGTCTTTAAAAATATTCTAGTCTTTTCCAAGACCGTAAAAAGGGAATATAGAGTGCCATAGAAGGCACGCGTCTTTATTAGAAACCTTCAAGTGTTTTCTAAGACCGTGAAAAGATAAGATAAGAAGAGTGCCATAGGAGGCACGTGCCCTCATTATAAACATTCGAGTCTTTTCTAAGACCGTGAAAAGGGAAGATACAGTGCCATAGGAGGCACGTGCCCTAATTAGAAACATTCTAGTCTTTTCTAAGACCGTGAAAAGAGAAGATAGAGTGCCATAGGAGGCACGTGCCCTAATTAGAAACATTCTAGTCTTTTCTAAGACCGTGAAAAGAGAAGATAGAGTGCCATAGGAGGCACGTGCCGTCGTTAAAAATATTCTAGTCTTTTCCAAGACCGTAAAAAGGGAAGATAGAGTGCCATAGCAGGCACGTGCCCTCATTAGAAACATTCGAGTCTTTTCTAAAACCGTGAAAAGGGAATATAGAGTGCCATAGAAGGCACGCGTCTTTATTAGAAGCCTTCTAGTGTTTTCAAAGACCGTGAAAAGATAAGATAGAGTGCCATAGGAAGCACGTGCCCAAATTAGAAACATTCTAGTCTTTTCTAAGACCGTGAAAAGAGAAGATAGAGTGCCATAGGAGGCACGTGCCGTCGTTAAAAATATTCTAGTCTTTTCCAAGACCGTAAAACGGGAAGATAGAGTGCCATAGCAGGCACGTGCCCTCATTAGAAACATTCGAGTCTTTTCTAAAACCGTGAAAAGGGAATATAGAGTGCCATAGAAGGCACGCGTCTTTATTAGAAGCCTTCTAGTGTTTTCAAAGACCGTGAAAAGATAAGATAGAGTGCCATAGGAAGCACGTGCCCAAATTAGAAACATTCTAGTCTTTTCTAAGACCATGAAAAGAGAAGATAGAGTGCCATAGGAGGCACGTGCCGTCGTTAAAAATATTCTAGTCTTTTCCAAGACCGTAAAAAGGGAAGATAGAGTGCCATAGCAGGCACGTGCCCTCATTAGAAACATTCGAGTCTTTTCTAAGACCGTGAAAAGGGAATATAGAGTGCCAAAGAAGGCACGCGTCTTTATTAGAAGCCTTCTAGTGTTTTCTAAGACCGTGAAAAGATAAGATAGAGTGCCATAGAAGGCACGTGCCCTAATTAGAAACATTCTAGTCTTTTCTAAGACCGTGAAAAGAGAAGATAGAGTGCCATAGGAGGCACGTGCCGTCGTTAAAAATATTCTAGTCTTTTCCAAGACCGTAAAAAGGGAAGATAGAGTGCCATAGCAGGCACGCGCTCTCATTAGAAACATTTGAGTCTTTTCTAAGACCGTGAAAAGGGAATATAGAGTGCCATAGAAGGCACGCGTCTTTATTAGAAGCCTTCTAGTGTTTTCTAAGACCGTGAAAAGAGAAGATAGAGTGCCATAGGAGGCACGTGCCGTCGTTAAAAATGTTCTAGTCTTTTCCAAGACCGTAAAAAGGGAAGATAGAGTGCCATAGCAGGCACGTGCCCTCATTAGAAACATTCGAGTCTTTTCTAAGACCGTGAAAAGGGAATATAGAGTGCCATAGAAGGCACGCGTCTTTATTAGAAGCCTTCTAGTGTTTTCTAAGACCGTGAAAAGATAAGATAGAGTGCCATAGGAGGCACGTGCCCTAATTAGAAACATTCTAGTCTTTTCTAAGACCGTAAAAAGAGAAGATAGAGTGCCATAGGAGGCACGTGCCCTCGTTAAAAATATTCTAGTCTTTTCCAAGACCGTAAAAAGGGAAGATAGAGTGCCATAGCAGGCACGTGCCCACATTAGAAACATTCGAGTCTTTTCTAAGACCGTGGAAAGAGAAGATAGAGTGCCATAGGAGGCACGTGCCCTCATTAGATACATTCGAGTCTTTTCCAAGACCGTAAAAAAGGAAGATAGAGTGCCATAGAAGGCACGCGTCTTTATTAGAAGCCTCCGATTGTTTTCTAAAACTGTGAAAAGATAATATAGAGTGCCATAGGGGGCACGTGCCCTCATTAGAGATATTCGAGTCTTTTCTAAGACGGTAAAAAGGGAAGATAGAGTGCCATAGGAGGCACGTGCCATCATTAGAAACATTCAACATTTTGTCCTGATAATAGTAGGGAAAGATTCCTCATTCTGGAACCACCTCCGCCTCAGACCTTGACCCTGGCCACTTGCGGTGACCTTGATGACGTCCGGTCGTGGGGTTACATAGAGTTCACACCCTATTTATCGTGGGGTTAGATAGACCTCACACCCAGTTTAGAAAGTCGTCAAGGTCACCGGAAGTCTAGTTCAATGTCAGAGGCGGAGGTGGTTCTAGAACGAAGGATCAATCCTAACCTAACTAGGATCTAGCCTAATAGGTAAAAAACCTAACGTAATAGGATAAAACCTAATTTGGATCTAACCTAACCTAAGCTACTGATAATAATTGATGACCGACAAATTAAATGGGGGCTTGGGAATATGGAAATTAAATGGGAAATGGGAGCTAAAGGGGCTTGGAGAGTTTGTCGTGCAACCAGTGCATCGCCTTTAAATTAGGATCAAAGAATAGAATGAAATTAGGATCTAACCTATCCTAACCTAACCTACTGATAATAATTGATGACCGACATTTTTTTGTTTTTGCAGGGGCTTGGACAGTCTGTCGTGCAGCCAGTGCATCGCCTTGCTGAAGAAGCTCGCGCAGCAGGGCAGGACGGTCATCTGCACCATCCACCAGCCGTCGGCGCTCCTGTTCGAGATGTTCGATCACCTGTACGTGCTCGCCGAGGGCCGCTGCATCTACGACGGCACCATCAAAGGACTGCTGCCCCATCTTGCCAAGGCCGGACTCCAGTGTCCGCCCTTCCACAACCCTGCAGACTTCCGTAAGAAACACAGAGTATCTGATCGTCTTATTGTTAGATTAGAATAGGTTAGGCACATCATTCACCCTGAAGACAATAATGATTCCGGGGTGAAAAAACGACATCGCCAAGTGGACTAGGGGTTTAGCGAACGAGAGAGATTCCACCAGCCATCCAAAAAAAAAAAAAAAAAAAAAAAAAAAAAAAAAAAAAAAAAAAAAAAAAAAAAAGAGGGAGCACCATCTTATTATGCATAAACCTAGGCATGCCTTGGCTAGGGCTAAGGCCACTTCTTCTTCTGGCACCCATCCCTTTCGGATGTTGGCGATCAAAAGTGCCGATTGCACTTGGAGACTGAAAGATTGCACTTGGAGACTGAAGTGGCGATTTCGGACTTTCTTTGTTGCGAACCTGTAGATATTGGTTGTTGTTGTGTTGAACCGGGTTCGGCACAACGTCTTATCTAATCTTATGTGATCGTTAGACCTTATCTAATCTTATCTGATCGTTAGACCGTATCTAATTTTATCTGATCTTGCTTGGATAATATTGACTACTATATTGACGTACCTAATCTTTGCCAAAAATTTTGCAAATTTGCTTTGACCTAAATCTTTCAGAACAAATCTGATCCCTTTTCTTCCTCTGCAAGCTACAGCTTCCATTCCGATGAACTACGAACATTCAAACCCTTGATGACCTGCAATTGCAATCATCACCTTGTTATTTGATGATCAGACTTGGCACATTGATGCCCATATTTGACCTAGTTTTAGTCCAATCTTGTGTTTATTTCTTGTGATTTTGTTAGTGATGGAGGTGGCGATCGGTGAATACGGAACGGACGTGGACAGCCTGGTGCAGCTGGCCGATCAGAATAAGTACGCGTCGGAGAGGGTGACGCTGTCGGCCAAGGAGCAGGAGGTCTTGTCCGGCAAGAAGCCGGCTTCGCGGAGCATCGAGGAGATAGTGCATTGCACCACGCCGCATCCGGCCAGCAGCGTGATGCAGTTCCTGCTGCTCTACAAGAGGAACTTGATCATCGCCAAACGACAATATGTAAGTCAATAATTTCATTAGCTTGTTCCATCATCATCATCATGCAGCCCCTTTCACGTCCATTGCTGGACACAAACCAGCTCTCTCTGTCCCTGGATGTTGCAATCCAATTTGTCGCTATTCTCTTAAGATCATCTGTCAATCGAGTGAGAGGTCTGCCTCGGCTATGCTTGTCAGCTCTTGGTCTCCATTCCAAAAGTGTTTTGGTCCATCGCCCGTCCTTCATTCTAGCAATTTGCCCCAATAGTGATTCGTTGTATAATATCATCTACTCCAATACGTCGGCGTATCTCTTCATTTCTCACTCGATTCCTCAGGGTCAGGCCAAGCATCGATCTCTCCATTCGCCTTTGTGTTACTCTTAATTTTTCTAGCATGCATTAATTTCAACACCTAGACCTGACCAATTTATACTCATGTAAATCGAGAAACGAAATTCAAAGATTTCACTTTTTTAAGTTTTGTGGCTAAACCGAATAATTTAACTAAATTTGCAAAGAATACTTTTTTGTAGACACCGACGTCTTGCATACGGTGATGCGGGTTACAATTTTATATTTTGAAGCGTAGACGAGATATTTGCAAAAAACATTTGAAGCAAAAAAAAAATTCCCACGCCGCTCCATGTAAATTGATAAACGAAATTCAAAGAAGGGGGTGGTACCCTTTGATAAAAAAAATTGTATTTCATATTTTTTACTTTTGTGGCTAAACCAAACGATTTAACTAAATTTGCAAAGAATCCTTTTTTGTAGACACTGATGCCTTACAAATGATGATCCGAGTTGCAATTTTCTGTATTGAAACGCTAACGAGATATTTGCAAAAAACATTTGAAGCAAAAAATAATTCCCACGCCGCCCACATTAGAGGTGGAGCGTTCAAATTTGGTCAAAGGGCACTTCTTGTGGATACTCACATTCAGTTAAAGTTTATTTGAAATCCCACATTTTCTCGCTATTTTTTAATATTTTGAAATTTTCCTGTTCGGTTTTCGTCAGAATTCACGATATTGAGTCTAGGTGTTGAAATTAATGTATGCTATCTAGATTAAATTACAGTTGCATGTAGATTAATCTCGATGAAATCTTCCAATCACATGCTCCATGTAAATTGAAAAACGAAATTTAAAGAAGGGGGTACCCTATGAAAAAAAAACTGCATTTCATATTTTTCACTTTTGTAGCTAAACCGAGAGATTTAGCGAAATTTTCACAGAATACTTTTTTGTAGCCACCGTTGCCTTACAAATGAAGATCCGAGTTGCAAATTTCTGTGTTGAAGCGTTAACGCGATATTTGCAAAAAAACCTTTGAAGCAAAAACAAATTCCCACGCCGCCCCCATTGGAGGCAGAGCGTTCAAATTTGGACGAAGGGCATTTCTTGAAGAGACCCACATTTAGTAAAAGTTTAATTGAAATCCCACATTTTCTCGCAATTTTTTAATATTTTTAAATTTTCCCGCTCGGTTTTCGTCAGAATTCACGATGTTGAGTCTAGGTGTTGAAATTAATGTATGCTATTTAGATTAGATTACAGCTGCATGTAGATTAATCTCGATGAAATCTTCCAATCGCATGCTCCAAGTAAATTGAAAAACGAAATTTAAAGAAGGGGGTGGTACCCTTTGAAAAAAAAATTGCATTTCATATTTTTTACTTTTGTGGCTAAACCACGCGATTTAACTAAATTTGCAAAGAATACTTTTTTGTGGACACCGATGCCTTACAAATGAATATCCAAGTTACAATTTTCTGTGTTGAAGCGTTAACGAGATATTTGCAAAAAACATGTGAAGCAAAAAATAATTCCTACGCCGCCCCCATTGGAGGCGGAGCGTTCAAATTTGGACAAAGGGCACTTCTTGTGGATACTCACATTCAGTTAAAGTTTAATTGAAATTCCACATTTTCTCCCTATTTTTTAATATTTTGAAATTTTCCCGTTTGGTTTTCGTCAGAATTCACGATGTTAAGTCTAGGTGTTAAAATTAATGTATGCTACGTAGATTAAATTACAGTTGCATGTAGATTAATCTCGATTAAATCTTCCAATCGCATTCTCCATGTAAATTGAAAAACGAAATTTAAAGAAGGGGGTAGTGTACCCTTTGAAAAAAAAATTGCATTTCATATTTTTTACTTTTGTGGCTAAACCGAGCGATCTACCTAAATTTGCTAAGAATGCTTTTTTGTAGACACCGATGCCTTACAAATGAAGATCCGAGTTACAATTTTCTGTGTTGACGCGTTAACGAGGTGTTTGCAAAAAACATTTAAAGCAAAAAATAATTCCCACGCCGCCCCCATTAGAGGCGGAGCGTTCAAATTTAGTCAAAGGGTACTTCTCGAGGAGACCCACATTCAGTAAAAGTTTAATTGAAATCCCACATTTTCTTGCTATTTTTGAATATTCTGAAATTTTCCTATTCGGCTTTCGTCAGAATACACGATGTTGAGTCTATGTGTTGAAATTAATGTATGCTATCTAGATTAAATTACAGCTGCATGTAGATTAATCTCGATGAAATCTTCCAATCGCATGCTCCAAGTAAATTGAAAAACGAAATTTAAAGAAGAGGGTAGTGTACCCTTTGAAAAAAAAATTGCATTTCATATTTTTTACTTTTGTGGCTAAACCGAGCGATTTAACTAAATTTGCTAAGAATACTTTTTTGTGGACACCGATGCCTTACAAATGAAGATCCGAGTTACAATTTTCTGTGTTGAAGCGTTAACGAGATATTTGCAAAAAACATGTGAAGCAAAAAATAATTCCCATGTCGCCCCCATTGGATGCGGAGCGTTCAAATTTTGTCAAAGGGCACTTCTTGTGGATACACACATTCATTTAAAGTTTAATTAAAATCCCACATTTTCTTGCTATTTTTTAATATTTTGAAAAATTTTCCCGCTCGGTTTTCGTAAGTATTCACGATGTTGAGTCTAGGTGTTGAAATTAATGTATGCTATTTAGATTAAATTACAGCTGCATGTAGATTAATCTCGATGAAATCTTCCAATCGCATGCTCCAAGTAAATTGAAAAACGAAATTTAAAGAAGGGGGTACCCTATGAAAAAAAAATTGCATCTCATATTTTTTACTTTTGTGGCTAAACCACGCGATTTAACTAAATTTGCAAAGAATACTTTTTTGTGGACACCGATGCCTTACAAATGAATATCCAAGTTACAATTTTCTGTGTTGAAGCGTTAACGAGATATTTGCAAAAAACATGTGAAGCAAAAAATAATTCCTACGCCGCTCCCATTGGAGGCGGAGCGTTCAAATTTGGACAAAGGGCACTTCTTGTGGATACTCACATTCAGTTAAAGTTTAATTGAAAATAACAAAAAATAATTCCCACGTCGCCCCCATTGGAGGCGGAGCGTTCAAATTTTGTCAAAGGGCACTTCTTGTGGATACACACATTCATTTAAAGTTTAATTAAAATCCCACATTTTCTTGCTATTTTTTAATATTTTGAAAAATTTTCCCGCTCGGTTTTCGTAAGTATTCACGATGTTGAGTCTAGGTGTTGAAATTAATGTATGCTATTTAGATTAAATTACAGTTGCATTTAGATTAATCTCGATGAAATCTTCCAATCGCATGCTTCATGTAAATTGAAAAACGAAATTCAAAGAAGGGGGTAACCCTATGAAAAAAAAATGCATTTCATATTTTTTACTTTTGTGGCTAAACCGAGCGATTTAACTAAATTTGCAAAGAATACTTTTTTGTGGACACCGATGCCTTACAAATGAAGATCCGAGTTACAATTTTCTGTGTTGAAGCGTTAACGAGATATTTGCAAAAAACATGTGAAGCAAAAAATAATTCCCACGCCGCCCCCATTGGAGGCGGAGCGTTCAAATTTGGACGAAGGGCATTTCTTGAAGAGACCCACATTCAGTTAAAGTTTAATTGAAATCCCACATTTTCTCGCAATTTTTTAATATTTTGAAATTTTCCCGTTCGGTTTTCGTCAGAATTCACGATGTTGAGTCTAGGTGTTGAAATTAATGTATGCTATTTAGATTAAATTACAGCTGCATGTAGATTAATCTCGATGAAATCTTCCAATCGCATGCTCCATATAAATTGAAAAACGAAATTCAAAGAAGGGGGTGGTACCCTTTGAAAAAAAAACTGCATTTCATATTTTTCACTTTTGTAGCTAAACCGAGAGATTTAGCGAAATTTGCACAGAATACTTTTTTGTAGACACCGATGCCTTACAAATGAAGATCCGAGTTGCAAATTTCTGTATTGAAGCGTTAACGCGATATTTGCAAAAAACTTTTGAAGCAAAAACAAATTCCCACGCCGCCCCCATTGGAGGCAGAGCGTTCAAATTTGGACGAAGGGCATTTCTTGAAGAGACCCACATTCAGTTAAAGTTTAATTGAAATCCCACATTTTCTCGCAATTTTTTAATATTTTGAAATTTTCCCGTTCGGTTTTCGTCAGAATTCACGATGTTGAGTCTAGGTGTTAAAATTAATGTATGCTATCTAGATTAAATTACAGTTGCATGTAGATTAATCTCGATGAAATCTTCCAATCGCATGCTTCATGTAAATTGAAAAACGAAATTCAAAGAAGGGGGTACCCTATGAAAAAAAAATTGCATTTCATATTTTTTACTTTTGTGGCTAAACCGAGCGATTTATCTAAATTTGCTAAGAGTACTTTTTTGTGGACACCGATGCCTTACAAATGAAGATCTTAGTTACAATTTTCTGTTTTGAAGCGTTAACGAGATATTTGCAAAAAAATAATTGAAGCAAAATTAATTATCTCGCCGCCCCCATTGGAGGCGGAGCGTTCAAATTGTGTCAAACGGCACTTCTTGTGAATACTCACATTCTGTTAAAGTTTAATTGATATCCCACATTTTCTCGCTATTTTCTAATATTTTGAAATTTTCCTGTTCGGTTTTCATCAGGAATCACGATGTTGAGTCTAGGTGTTGAAATTAATGTATGCTATCTAGATTAAATTACAGTTGCATGTAGATTAATCTCGATGAAATCTTCCAATCGCATGCTCCATATAAATTGAAAAACGAAATTCAAAGAAGGGGGTGGTACCCTTTGAAAAAAAAACTGCATTTCATATTTTTCACTTTTGTAGCTAAACCGAGAGATTTAGCGAAATTTGCACAGAATACTTTTTTGTAGACACCGTTTCCTTACAAATGAAGATCCGAGTTGCAAATTTCTGTGTTGAAGCGTTAACGCGATATTTGCAAAAAACTTTTGAAGCAAAAACAAATTCCCACGCCGCCCCCATTGGAGGCAGAGCGTTCAAATTTGGACGAGGGGCATTTCTTGAAGAGACCCACATTCAGTAAAAGTTTAATTGAAATCCCACATTTTCTCCCTATTTTTTAATATTTTGAAATTTTCCCGCTCGGTTTTCGTCAGAATTCACGATGTTGAGTCTAGGTGTTGAAATTAATGTATGCTATTTAGATTAAATTACAGCTGTATGTAGATTAATCTCGATGAAATCTTCCAATCGCATGCTCCAAGTAAATTGAAAAACGAAATTTAAAGAAGGGGGTACCCTATGAAAAAAAAATTGCATCTCATATTTTTTACTTTTGTGGCTAAACCACGCGATTTAACTAAATTTGCAAAGAATACTTTTTTGTGGACACCGATGCCTTACAAATGAATATCCAAGTTACAATTTTCTGTGTTGAAGCGTTAACGAGATATTTGCAAAAAACATGTGAAGCAAAAAATAATTCCTACGCCGCCCCCATTGGAGGCGGAGCGTTCAAATTTGGACAAAGGGCACTTCTTGTGGATACTCACATTCAGTTAAAGTTTAATTGAAATTCCACATTTTCTCCCTATTTTTTAATATTTTGAAATTTTCCCGTTTGGTTTTCGTCAGAATTCACGATGTTAAGTCTAGGTTTTAAAATTAATGTATGCTACGTAGATTAAATTACAGTTGCATGTAGATTAATCTCGATTAAATCTTCCAATCGCATTCTCCATGTAAATTGAAAAACGAAATTTAAAGAAGGGGGTACCCTTTGAAAAAAAAATTGCATTTCATATTTTTTACTTTTGTGACTAAACCGAGCGATTTAACTAAATTTGCAAAGAGTACTTTTTTGTGGACACCGATGCCTTACAAATGAAGATCCGAGTTACAATTTTCTGCGTTGAAGCGTTAACGAGATATTTGCAAAAAATATTTGAAGCAAAAACTAATTCCCACGCCGCCCCCAATATAGGCAGAGCGTTCAAATTTGGTCAAAGGGTATTTCTTGTGGATACCCACATTCAGTAAAAGTTTCATTGCAATCCCACATTTTTTGTAACATGTAATTTGACAAACGAAAATTAAAATCTTCCCTTTTTACGGTCTTGGAAAAGATTCGAATGTTTTTAACGAGGGCACGTGCCTCCTATGGCACTCTATCATCCCTTTTTACGATCTTGGAAAAGACTAGAATATTTTTAACGAGGGCACGTGCCTCCTATGGCACTCTACCTTTTCTTTTTACGGTCTTGGAAAAAAACTCGAGTGTATTTAAAGATTACACCAGAAAATTCCAGATTTAATTTGTAGAAATTTTGCGAAAATTCTGTTTCAATTGCAAAGTTTTTTGAAAATTAGTTTTGCAATTTTGAAACAAATGAACAGAATTTTCGCAAAGTTTGCAAAAATTAAATCTTGTATTTTCTGGTCAAACTGTGAAAATTTCATTGCAAAATTTTGAAAATTGTAGGAATTACCGAATTTTGAAAACTCATCAAATTTCTGTAAATCCTTCACTTGAAAGTTATTTGAAAATTTCTTTTGCAATTTTGAAACAAATGAACAGAATTGTCGCAAAATTTGCACAAATTAAATGTGGAATTTTCTGGTCAAACTGTGAATATTCAATGCAAAATTTTGAAAATTGCAAAAATTATCGAATTTTGAAAACTCGTTCAATGTTTGTAAATCCTTCACTTGCAAAGTTTTTTGAAAATTTGTTTTGCTATTTTGAAACAAATGAACAGAATTTTCGCAAAGTTTGCACAAATTAAACCTGGAATTTTCTGGTCATACTGTGAAAATTTCATTGCAAAATTTTGAAAATTGCAGAAATTGTCAAATTTTGAAAACTCGTCCAATTTCTGTAAATCCTTCACTTGCAAAGTTTTCGAAAATTTGTTTTACGGAAGGATTTACAGAAATTGGACGAGTTTTCAAAATTCGGTAATTCCTGCAATTTTCAAATTTTTGCAATGAAATTTTCACAGTATGACCAGAAAATTCCAGATTTAATTTGTGCAAACTTTGCGAAAATTCTGTTCATTTGTTTCAAAATTGAAAAACAAATTTTCAAAAAACTTTGTAAGTGAAAGATTTACAGAGATTGGACGAGTTTTCAAAATTCGGTATTTCCTGCAATTTTCAAAATTTTGCATTGAAATTGTCCAGAAAATTCCAGATTTAATTTGTGCAAATTTTGCGAAAATTCTGTTCATTTGTTTCAAAATTGCAAAACAAATTTTCAAAAAACTTTGCAAGTGAAGGATTTACAGAAATTTGACGAGTTTTCAAAATTCGGTAATTCCTGCAATTTTCAAAATTTTGACATGAAATATTCACAGTTTGGCCAGAAAATTCCAGATTTAATTTGTGCAAATTTTGCGAAAATTCTGTTCACTGGTTTCAAAATTGCAAACAAATTTTCAATTTCAGAAAAAACAGCTATAATCTATTCAAAGCTGTGCGCTATACACAAAGGATAATCTCTATCCGAATATTTTTACCAAGGGCACGTGCCAACTATGGCACTCAGCCTTCTCTTGGAAAAGACTCGAATATTTTTAAAGAGGACGCCTGCTTCCTATTACATCCTCCTCTTTTTACGGTCTTGGAAAAGGCTCGAATATTTTTAACTAGGGCACGTGCCTCCTGTGGCACTGTACCTTCTCTTTTTACGGTCTTGGAAAAGACTCGAATATTTATAACGAGAGCACGAGCCTCTTATGGTACTATATCTTCTCTTTTTACTGTCTTGGAAAAGACTTGAAAATTTTTAACGAGGGCACGTGCCTCCTAAGGCACTCTGCTTTCTCATTTTTCGATCTTGGAGAGAATTAAAATTTTTAAAGACGACACCTGCCTCCTATGGCACCCTCCTTTTTTTACGGTCTTGGAAAAGATTCGAATATTTTTAACGATGGCACGTGCCTCCTATGGCACTCTAACTTCTATTTAAAAGACTAGACAGACTGAGACAAATCTGGGTTTTTTATTAAATGTTATAAACCAGATAAGATTAGAAATTCTTGAAATGCATTCTAATATTGTAAACCTTCGGATGTTTATGTTTGTAATTAGAGGTAAACACGTGCGGTAATGAATGGAAACGGTAAATTTAAATGTTAATTCGTTCATAATTTCATATTAAATATCAACGTTGAAAAACAATTTACTTATTATTGAATCTATTAAAACTAATTGCTCGTTTAGAGTAACCTTGTAGGCTCTCATCCGGGTACAATATTGTCTTAATCTTATATTATCTTGTCTTAATATCATCAGGTCTTTGTCTTGTCTTAATAATCGTGTATTAATTTCATCTAAGCTTGCCCAATCTCGATTCTCAAAAACTCGAAAATAACTCGGAAACTGAGCGAAATTTTGAAAAATGTTTTGAGTCAAGAAAATTGAATTTTCTATAAGAAACCTTATTTTCTAGTGATTTTCAGTCTGCAAATTTGGTAATGATCAACGTCAAAATTCTTTTTTTGTTTTATATATTTTTTTTTCTGCAAAAATGCGAAAATAACTCGGAAATTAGGCAAAATTTTGAAAAGAGTTTCCTACAAGAAACCTTGGTATCTAGTGATTTTCAGTCGGAGGCGCTTTTTGTGTTTTTTGCACTTTTGAGGCGCATTGGGCCCTGGCTCGCCGTCCTGCGACGTTCCGTTCACCAGCTGCGAGAGCCAAATTTTTTTGCGATTTTATCGGACGCCCAGAACTTATTTGAGGGGCTCCATGTCGCCGGCTGGATTCGGTCACTTCAGAACACTTGCCCGCAGCCATTCCGGCAAGAATTTTTAAACTGGGACGACCTTTTGCGAATCTGCGGCGGTTTGAAGAGAAAAATGCGCAAAAAGTGAGAAAAACCAGAGGCGTTTTGCGGGGATCCCTAGGGCGTCCGAACAAATTGACGGATCGGGACCGGACCGGTGCCGTTCGCTCGGGCATAGAACCTTTTAGTTTGTTTGGGAGTTTAATCCCGATTTCGCCGAAGATGGCGTCGTGACGCCATTAAAACGACGTTTTTTTGACGTCCAGGAAAACTCAAAATTTTGAAAAATGTTTCGGATAAAACTTGTAGAGAATTAAATTTCCTATAAGAAACATTGTTTTCTAGTGATTTTCAGTCTGTCAATTTCGTAATAATCAACCTTGAACAAAATCAAAACCTTGTTTTTGTTTCAAATTTCTCTTGTCGCGAAAATGCGAAAATATCTCGAAAACTAAGCGAAATTTTGAAAAATGTTTCGAATAAAACTTGTAGAGAATAGAATTTCCTATAAGAAACCTTCCTATCTAGTGATTTTCAGTTTGTCAATTTTTTAATAATCAACTTTGAACAACGTCAAAATTCTGTTTTTGTTTTATATATTTTTTTTTCTGCAAAAATGCGAAAATAACTCGGAAATCAGGCAAAATTTTGAAAAAAGTTTCGAATAAAACTTGTAGAGAATTAAATTTCCTATATGAAACCTTGTTATCTAGTTATTTTCAGTCTGTCAATTTTTTAATAATCAACCTTGAACAACGTCAAAATTCTGTTTTTGTTTTATATTTTTTTTTTCTGCAAAAATGCGAAAAAAACTCGGAAATTAGGCAAAATTTTGAAAAATGTTTCGAATAAAACTTGTAGAGAATTAAATTTCCTGTAAGAAACTTTGCTATCTAGTAATTTTCAGTCTGTCAGTTTGGTAATAATCAACCTTGAACAAAATCAAAACCTTGTTTTTATTTTTCAAAATTTCAAATTTGTCTTGTCACCAAAATGCGAAAAAAAGTCGGAAATTTGACAAAATTTTGAAAATTGTTTCGAATAAAACTTGTAGAGAATTAAATTTCCTATAAGAAACCTTGCCATCTAGTGATTTTTAATCTGTAAATTTGGTAATAATCAACCTTGAACAACGTCAAAATGATGTAATGATCAAAAATGATGTACTAGGCAAGACAAAGATAGACTAGACAAAGTAGTATGATATAGTAGTATGATAGCAGTAAGATAATAGATCAAACAATACAACAGTATTATATTAGACAAAAGACAATGATAAACTGAACAAGGCGATGATAGATAAAACGGATACACTAGACAAGACAATAGTGACAAGACAAGATAGCGGATACACTAGACAAGATAATAGTGGAACAGATTAGTCAATCAAAACTAGACAAGACAACAAGAGGCTAGACCAAGTAATGATAGACTAAACAAGGCAATTGTAAACTAAACAAGGCAATGCTGGACTAAACAAGACAATGATAGACACGGACAAAAAACATACATTTTTCAAAAATGTATTAAATCATTTTAAAAAATTCAACTATTCTCGAAATTTTGCACAAATTATTCGCAAAAGATGCAACTATTTTCTAAAAATAATTTCAACTCTCTACCGTCTCCGGGGGCTGCTGCGCAGAGTTTTACAACTTTTTCACCTTTTCGCCCACAACTCGGACAGTTTTCGGCGCACCGACCTGCCACCGGCACCGACGTATCCCGAACGTCGCCACACGTCCGACCGTCACCTCACTTTCCGAAATTTTTACTTAATTTTTGCAACAAGTGCCAAAAACTCAACATTTTCTTGCAAAAATTTCGTCATTTTTGGTCGCCTAAATAACGCGATCCGCAAGCCGCCCTCGAAAATCGCCGAACGTGGGATCGTTCGTCTGTTCTTTGGCTACTAGAATCTGATGCTCCGACTCTCTCGGACCAAGGGGGCCGCCAGAGGCGGTCTTTTAGTCGAGGGACCCGGATTCGCTGAAAAATGTGAATAACGTCGCCGATAAAAGTCGCGCAGCGACGAGAGTGGTGTCTGATGACGCGTCTGCAAGTTTTCTACCGGAATCCTTGCGTGAATTTAATTTTCCCTGGGCATCTTCTCCGCATCCTCCGTAAAAGTGGTAATTTTTTTAATGCAAAATTTTGGGGTCCATGTGGGGAACCGTTCTCCCTGAATCGCTCGGTCGCGACGGAATTCTAAATTTCGATCAATTCTGAGACGACTGACGTATGGCGTTTCCCGAATTTCACCTGGAGCACCGTACCACGTGTATTTTAAAAAGTGAATATTTCGCTTTTTTATGTCGCCGGAGGCGGCAGATCTTGCATATTTTAGCCACGCGTCTTCGACGGTTTAACTGAGATTGTCTCCGAAAATCTCCGAGTTTTGTCCTCCGTCTTGCTGCGCCCCTCCGGGGGTTCAAAACCCACCCGAAAATCGACGTTTTTTGTCGAATCGGCTCGACGGAAGTGGAGGCGGCGGCACAAAACGGGATTCTACATTTTTCCGGTGTAGAACCGAGATCCCCGTCGAGCGGTGCAATTTTCGCGACTCGACTCCCCCTGGTTCGGACGCACCAGCCCAAAAACTAAATTAACGATTTTTTACTTTTGAGGCGCATTTTTGGTCGGATCTCAATTTTTTTGCCGCCGCCGCGCCACGTGTTTAGAGCCCTGGCTCGCCGTCCTGCGACGTCCCGTTCACCTGCTGCGAGAGCCAAAATTTTTTTGCGATTTTATCGGACGCCCAGAACTTATTTGAGGGGCTCCATGTCGCCGGCTCGATTCGGTCACTTCAGAACACTTGCCCGCAGCCATTCCGGCAAGAATTTTTAAACTGGGACGACCTTTTGCGAATCTGCGGCGGTTTGAAGAGAAAAATGCGCAAAAAGCCGCCGCTTTTCCTCTAGCCGCCGCCGTTCCACGTGTTTAGAGCCCTAGCTCGCCGTACTGCCACGTCCCGTTCACCTGGTGCGAGAGCCAAATTTTGCAATCACTTCAACGGACGCCCAGGACTTATTTGAGGGGCTCCAGGTCGCCGGCTGGGTTCGTTCACTTCAGAACACTTGCCCGCAGCCATTCTGGCAAGAATTTTTAAACTGCGACTACCTTTTGCGAATCTACCGCAGTTTGAAGATAAAAATGCGCAAAAAGTGAGAAAAAACGGAGGCGTTTTGCGGGGATCCCTAGGGCGTCCGAACAAATTGACGGATCGGGATCGGACCGGTGCCGTTCGATCGGCCATAGAACCTTTTAGTTTGTTTAGGAGTTTAATCCCGATTGTGCCGAAGATGGCGTCGTGACGCCATAAAAACGACGTTTTTTGGACGTCCAGGAAAACTCCAGGAAACTAGGCAAAATTTTGACAAATGTTTCGGATAAAACTTGTAGAGAATTTAATTTCCTATAAGAAACCTTGCTATCTAGTGATTTTCAGTAGGCCAATTTGGTAATAATCAACCTTGAACAATGTCAAAATTCTGTTTGTATTTTATTTTGTGCAAAAATGCGAAAATATCTCGAAAACTAAGTGAAATTTTGAAAAATGTTTCGAATTAAACTTGTAGAGAATTAAATTTCCTATAAGAAACCGTGCTATCTAGTGATTTTCAGTCTTTCAATTTGGTAATAATCAACCTTGAACAACGTCAAAATTCTGTTTTTGTTTTATATATTTTTTTTTTCTACAAAAATGCGAAAATAACTCGGAAATTAGGCAAAATTTTGAAAAATGTTTCGAATAAAACTTGTAGAGAAATAAATTTCATATAAGAAACCTTGCTATCTAGTGATTTTTCAGTCGGCCAATTTGGTAATAATCAACTTTGAACAATGTCAAAATTCTGTTCTTATTTTTTTTTATGCAAAAATGCGAAAATAACTCGAAAACTAAGCGAAATTTTGAAAAAAAATTCGAATAAAACTTGTAGAGAATAAATTTCCTATACGCATCCTTGTCTTCTAGTGATTTTCTGCGCATCAATTTGGCAGTAATTTAGTTTAAAACTAAGTTAAAGCCTTCTTATATAACTTATACGTCTGTAACCCTAATAACCCTAAGCGCAGATACAAAGTTTATATTGACTTGTCATAACGTAGTTCTTGCCTCATATACACGACACTCAGCTACGCGACGTCACGCGACATCGCCTGTCAAATAAAGATTACATTGTTTTAAATGGGCACGTTCTCACTTTGTCTACGCGACGTGCCCATTTAAAGGCCGATTCTCATATACGCGACACTCAGCTACGCGACGTCACGCGACATCGCCTGTCAAATAATGATTACATTGTTTTAAATGGGCACGTTCTCACTTGCGCTACGCGACGTGCCCATTTAAAGGTCGATTCTCATATACGCGACACAGCTACGCGACGTCACGCGACAACGCCTGTCAAATAATGATTACATTGCTTTAAATGGGCACGTTCTCACTATGTCTACGCGACGTGCCCATTTAAAGGCCGATTCCCATATACGCGACACTCAGCTACGCGACGTCACGCGACATCGCCTGTCAAATAATGATTACATTGTTTTAAATGGGCACGTTCTCACTGTGGCTACGCGTCTTGCCCATTTAAAACAATGTAATTATTATTTGACAGGCGATGTCGCACGACGTCGCGTAGCTGAGTGTCGTGCATATGGGAATCGGCATTAATTCCTGTCCAAATTTGTTTCTTGCAGTTGATAATGCTGAATCGTCTGATAGCCCACATAGGAATTGGCCTCCTCTTCGGCTACCTGTACAGCGATGTGGGCATCGGGGCCAACACGATCCTCGCAAACTACGTCTACTTGTACGGATCTCTGCTGCTGCTCGTCTACACCGGCCAAATGTCCGTCACCATATCATGTAAGTACAGTTGACCATCCAACAAATGTTTACAAAAAGATCTTCTCTGAGTCAGAATGTAGTCTCCTAAGTCAAAATTAGTCTTTGGAGGAATTCTGGCCCAAATTTCCTATCAGAAGCGCCAAAATTCCTCTCAAATGGACCAGAATTTCTCTCAAATGGTCCAGAATTCTTCCAAGTAGAATCAAAATTTTTGTCCTACTAGGAAGGCCACAATTTCTTTTAGAAAAACCTCCAATGGGGACCTGAATGCTTCCTAGGATTAACTAAATTCGTCCTATATGGACCAGAGTTCTCCTATAAATCTACTACGGGGACCTGAATGCCACCTAGGATGAACTAAACTCGTCCTAGATAGAGCAGATTTCTCCTATAAATCTGCTACGAAGACCTGAATGCCACCTAGGATGGACTAAACTCGTCCTAGATGGAACAGAATTCTCCCTTGAATATCAGAAACATTCGCAGGAAGACCAAAATTCCCCTTAAGAGGTCCAGAATTCTTAACAAAACCTGAATTGCGCCTAGGAGGTTAGAAGTTCTTCAAGAAAGACCTTTTCCGCTCAGGGCTACCATAACTCTTTCTGGTAGCACTAGAATACCTTCAAGGAAGAGCGAAATTGTTCCTGAATTTCTCCTAGGAGGTCAGAAGTTTTCCAAGAAAGACCTTTTCCTCCAAGCACTACCATAACTCTTCTTGGTAGCACTAGAATACCTTCAAGGAAGAGCAAAGTTTCTCCTGCGAGGAGCGAAATTGTTCCTAGATAGACCAAATTTCCTCTTAGTAGGACCAGAATTTCTCCTAGTATAATCTCTCCCAGGACAATCGTAACTCCTTCTAGAAGGATCAAAATTTCTTGTAGGAAGACCAAAATTCCTCCTAGACGGCATTCAGCTTCTTCTAGAAACGCAAACCAATAAATCTCCTACGCAGACCTGAATACCTCCTAGGATGAACTAAACTCGTCCTTGATGGACAAGAATTCTCCCTTGAATATCAGAAACATTCCCAGGATGACCACAATTTCCCTTAAGAGGTCCAGAATTCTTAACAGAACCTGAATTGCGCCTAGGAGGTCAGAAGTTCTTCAAGAAAGACCTTTTCCTCTAAGCACTACCATAACTCTTGCTGGTAGCACTAGAATACCTTCAGGGAAGAACGAAATTGTTCCTGAATTCCTCTTAGGAGGTCAAAAGTTTTCCAAAAAAGACCTTTTCCTCTAAGGACTACCATAATTCTTCCTGGTAGCACTAGAATACCTTCAAGGAAGAACGAAATTGTTCCTGAATTCCTCCTAGGAGGTCAGAAGATCTTCAAGAAAGTCCGTTTTCTCTAAGGACTACCATAATTCTTCCTGGTAGCACTAGAATACCTTCAAGGACAAACGAAATTGTTCCTGAATTCCTCCTCGGAGGTCAGAAGATCTTCAAGAAAGACCTTTTCCTCTAAGGACTACCATAATTCTTTCTGGTAGCATTAGAATACCTTCACGGAATAGCGAAATTGTTCCTGAATTTCTCCTAGGAGGTGAGAAGTTTTCCAAAAAAGACCTTTTCCTCTAAGCACTACCATAACTCTTCCTAGTAGCACTAGAATACTTTCAAGGAAGAGCAAAATTGTTCCTGAATTCCTCTGAAGAGGTGAGAAGTTTTCCAAGAAAGGCCTTTTCCTCTAAGCACTACCATAACTTTTCTTGGTAGCACTAGAATACCTTCAAGGAAGAGCGAAATTGTTCCTGAATTCCTCCTAGGAGGTCAGAAGTTCTCCATGAAAGACCTTTTCCTCTAAGGACTACCATAATTCTTCCTGGTAGCACTAGAATACCTTCAAGAAAGAACGAAATTGTTCCTGAATTCCCCCTAGGAGGTCAGAAGATCTTCAAGAAAGACCTTTTCCTCTAAGGACTACCATAATTATTCCTGATAGCACTAGAATACCTTCAAGGAGAACGAAATTATTCCTGAATTTTTCCTAGGAGGTCAGATGTTTTCCAAGAAAGACCTTTTCCTCTAAGCACTACCATAACTCTTCTTGGTAGCACTAGAATACCTTCAAGGAAGAGCAAAGTTTCTCCTGCGAGGAACGACATTGTTCCTAGATAGACCAAATTTCCTCTTAGTAGGACCAGAATTCCTCCTAGTAGAATCTCTCCCAGGACAATCATAATTCCTTCTAGAAGAACCAAAATTGCTTGTAGGAAGAGCAAAATTCCTCCTAGACGGGATTCAAGTCCTTTCCTTCTTCGGGAATCGCGACGTCGGTTCACTTTATCCTGTGGTCCTCACAGCAGGAATTCTCAACTTCCAGAAAAAATCTTCTCCGTCTCCTTACAATCGTAGAAATTCGGAACCTTTGATCAAAAACCGTTTTACAATTCGTTTTACAGTTCCTCTGGAGATGAAGGTGCTGTGCCGGGAGCACTTCAACCGCTGGTTCAAACTGACGCCGTACATGCTCTCCGTCCTCCTAATAGAAGTCCCGTTTCAAGTGAGTCGCCACATCCAGCAGATCTCACACCTTCACTCTCACTGTTACACTTCCAGGTTGCCTGCACTTGGCTCTACGTCGCGATCAGCTACTGGCTGACCGGCCAGCTCGCCGACTACAGAGTCTACTTCTTCGTCATCTTCTGCACCCTGGGCACCCTCTGCGGCCAATCCTGGGGATACTTCATTGGAGCAACAACTCCAATATCCGTAAGTAACTAAGACTAGTATAGTAGATTATCGAGGAACGAAACCATTACAGAGCCTTGAGGAACCAACTGGGACATTCAATTTTCTTTAAGGAACCAGCTAAATTAGTACAGATCCTTGAGGAACCAACCTGATAATTGATTGTTCCTTGAGGAACTAGCTAGATTAATATTTAGATCCTTGAGGAACCACCCCAAAATATCCATTGCATGTAGAGAAACTAGCTAGATTGTTACAGATCCTTGAGGAAGTAACCAGACTATGCATTGTCCTTTAAGGAACTACCTAGATTATTATTGATCCTTGAAGAGCCAACCTGATAATTGATTGTTCCTTGAGGAACTAGCTAGATTAATATATAGATCCTTGAGGAACCACCTAAAGTATCCATTGCCTGTATAGAAACTAGCTAGATTGTTGCAGATCCTTGAGGAAGTAACCAGAGTATGCATTGTCCTTTAAGGAACTACCTAGATCCTTGAGGAACCGACTAAATTATTCTTTGTTCTATAAAAAAAAGTTATTATGGATCCTTGAGGAACCAAGTGAATTATTCTTTGAACCTTAAGAATCTTTCTTTGTAGATTGCTGTGTTCATTGGACCAGTGCTGGCTTGCCTCTTCTCCGTCTTCGGCTTCTGCATCCGGTACGTGGACACGCCGATCTTCTTCCGCTGGCTGTACCACATCAGCTACTTCCGCGCGGGCTTCCACGGGCTGGCCTACTCCGTGTACGGCCTGCCCAGAGAGAACCTCTTCTGCCCCGAGGAGGACCTCTACTGCCACTACGCCGAGCCCAAGAAGTTCATGGCCGAGATGGACGTGGTCGATATCAACCTGTGGACGAACATGTCCGTCATCGTCTTCATCACGTTCATCATGCACGCCTCGACCTACGTCACCATCTGGCTGAAGCTGAACAAGCGATAAAACGCCGGAGCTTTATTTTATTTATTTATTTATTTGGACGCAGGAACATAGCCTTTCCAAAAATTGACTTACTACAGAAAAATTGACTATAAATGTTCTTCATCTCTTTTTCAAAGCGGCAATGAAATAAGTGAGGTTAACCAAAAATTCCAGTTTATCCGTGAAATCTTCTTTGGAATCGCAGCTGGTGAGTCAAAAAGCTTATGAACATATTTTGATTGACCTCCAAAGATCTGCAAAACAGCTTCTAAACATGTTTTGATTGATAAATAACGTCGCCAAAGATCCGGAAAGAAGTTCTTTGGAGTCGTTGCTGGACAGACAAAAAGCTTATGAACGTGTAAGGTTTCCTAAGATCTGGGAAGAAGCTTTTTGAGACCTCCTCTGCAGAGAAAGAAGCTTCCAATCATCTCAAACTCCTCTATAGACACGAGCTTTGGAGTATTAACTAAAGGCTTTAAATATGTTTGTTTGATAAACAAGGTGTCCAAAGATCTACAAAGGAGTTTCTAACACGCCTGAAATTCCTCTCTGTTTGCAAAATTTCGCAGCTGGATAGTCAAAAGGCTTATGAACATGTTTTGATTGATAAGGAAGACCTCCAAAGATCTGGAAGGAAGCTTCTAACAAGCCCAAAAATATCTGTCTATTGGTTAAATCTTCTTTGGAATCGCAGCTGGATGCTCAGGAGGCTTATGAACATGTTTTGATTGATGAGGAAGACCTCCAAAGATCTGGAAGGAAGCTTCTAACAAGCCCAAAAATATCTGTCTCTTGGTTAAATTTTCTTTGGAGTCGCAGCTGGATGGTCCAAAGGCTTATGAACATGTTTTGGCTGCTGAGGAAGACCTCCAAAGATCTGGAATGAAGCCTCTAACAAGCCCAAAAATATCTGTCTATAGGTTAAATCTTCTTTGGAATCGCAGCTGAATGCTCAGGAGGCTTAAGAACAAGTTTTGATTGATGAGGAAGACCTCCAAAGATCTGGAAAGAAGCTTCTAACAAGCCCAAAATTTCTGTTTTTTGGTTAAATCTTTTTTGGAGTCGCAGCTGGATAGTCAAAAGGCTTATGAACATGCTTTGACTGCTGAGGAAGACCTCCAAAGATCTGGAAGGAAGCTTCTAACAAGCCCAAAATTTCTGTCTATTGGTTAAAACTTCTTTGGAGTCGCAGTTGGATGCTCAAAAGGCTTATGAACATGTTTTGATTGATGAGGAAGACCTCCAAAGATCTGGCAGAAAGCTTCTAACTTGCCCAAAATTTCTGTCTATTGGTTAAATCTTCTTTGGAGTCGCAGCTGGATGGTCAAAAGCCTTATGAACATGTTTTGCTTGATGCGGAAGACCTCCAAAGATCTGGAAGGAAGCTTCTAACAAACCCAAAATTTCTGCCTATTGGTTAAATCTTCTTTGGAGTCACAGCTGGATAGTCAAAAGGCTTATGAGCATGTTTTGATTGATGCGGAAGACCTCCAAAGATCTGGAAGGAAGCTTCTAGCAAGCCCAAAAATTTCTGTCTGTTGGTTCAATCTTCTTTGGAGTCGCAGCTGGACAGTCAAAAGGCTTATGGACATGTTTTGACTGCTGAGGAAGACCTCCAAAGATCTGGAAGGAAGCTTCTAACAAGCCCAAAAATATCTGTCTATTGGTTAAATCTTCTTTGGAATCGCAACTGGATGCTCAGGAGGCTTATGAAAAAGATCTGGAAGGAAGCTCCTAACAAGCCCAAAATTTCTGTCTCTTGGTTAAATCTTCTTTGGAGTCGCAGCTGGATGGTCCAAAGGCTTATGAACATGTTTTGCTTGATGCGGAAGACCTCCAAAGATCTGGAAGGAAGCTTCTAATACACGCAAAATTTGTGTCTTTTGGTTAAATCTTCTTTGGAGTCGCAACTGGATGGTCAAAAGGCTTATGAACATGTTTTGATTGATGAGGAAGACCTCCAAAGATCTGGAAAGAAGCTTCTAACAAACCCAACATTTCTGTCTATTGGTTAAAACTTCTTTGGAGTCGCAGCTGGATAGGCAAAAGGCTTATGAACATGTTTTGATTGATGCGGAAGACCTCCAAAAATCTGGAAGGAAGCTTCTAGCAGACCCCAAAATTTCTGTCTATTGGTTAAATCTTCTTTGGAGTCGCAGCTGGATGCTCAAAAGGCTTATGAACATGTTTTGATTGATGAGGAAGACCTCCAAAGATCTGGGAAGAAGCTCCTAACAAACCCAAAATTTCTGTCTATTGATTAAATCTTTCTTGGAGTCGCAGCTGGATGGTCAAAAGGCTTATGAACATGTTTTGCTTGATGCGGAAGATCTCCAAAGATCTGGAAACAAGCTTCTAACAAACTCAAAATTTCTGTCTATTGGTTAAATCTTCTTTGGAGTCTCCAACCATCTGGAGGAAAGCTTCCAACGGTGTTTGCGGTATCAAAACCATGAAGATTTTAACCCTGAAAACGTTGCTGTCTTGAAGAAGAGTTTCTTCCAATTCCACAAACTAATTTGTAACTATTTGTAACTCTTTTGACGGATGCAATTCTCTAATTCTATTTTTGTTGACTAATTTTATTGTAATGCCAAAGATGATATGACATATGACATTGATGATATATATTCTTGATAGGTGCAATTGATGATATTTTCTGTGCGTATTTAGGTTTATAAAACCAAGATTTAGTTGTAAGTAGATTTAGTTTAGATCTTAAGGAATTAGTCTATATGTTGATTGAACTACTTAAAAATGATATCATTAGAGAAACTAGTCATGATTTACAATTTTCCTGTCCGTTAAAACCAGGTGCTGCTAACGATACCTGTGGGATACCAGATATCTACTTGTATTACTTCCTATGTGCACGCGACTTTCATTTTTACAGATCCTTGAGGAATATTATAGATCCTTGAGGAACCAACTATAGTCCATTTTTTTTAAGAATGCAGTACAGGGAAGATAGGGTTTATTTGACCTTGTTCTCTGATTGGCTTAAATCCAGGAGAAGTTCACACCGACGATATTTACTTCTCCATCGCAACCTCTTTTCTCTCTTTCTTTTCACATACATTTGCAGCTGTTAGTTGTCAATTCACAATTATAACTAGATTGAACATTTGTCAAGTGTAAATCAGGTTTCTAGTTACTGCATTCTTAAAAAAATCGACTATAGAATATTTATTGTCCTTTAAGAAACCGACGTGGTGTATGACGTCGCGTAGCTGAGTGTCGCGCATATGTGAATCGACCTTAAGTCGTCTTCTGTTAATCCTTTCATTCCGGGGCTGTTGCACAGGTTCATAAACTTGCAATTTTTACTGGGGAAGGGTAGTTAGCCCTTCGCCCACCCACCTCTTTTATCCGGGCTTGGGACTGGCTGCTTCTGTCACTGGGCTACTCAATTCACCCACTTTCCTCCACAGGCAGAGTTAAAACTACACTATACAATACAGAGCTAAAACAAGACTATATACAAAACTAGACTAGAATGGACTAGAAAAGACTAGACTGGAGACTGGAGACGCGACTTGAAATTTTAGTTCCTATGTGCACGCGACTTAAAGTGCTACTTCCTATGTGAACGCGCCTTAACTAATTCGAACTGATTTGACAACTTGTCACGGGCGTAGTCCAGGATTTAGTTTCATCACTACTCCAGGGTTTAGTTTCGTGGGGGGTTTAGAAAATATTTCGGGCGGGTTTTGCAGAAATGCACCAATTTACTTTCTAAAACTGACATACAAGGGTTCCTAAACTCCACATCTACCATGCTCTCTTGAAGATAGTCGTCTCTACTCGTCCCTCCTGATTTCATTCCTATGTGCACACGACTTGAAGTGCTAGTTCCTATGTGAACGCGCCTTAACTAATTCGAACTGATTTGGAAAGATAGTAGCTAACTTCTCTCACTACCCAACATTACCTTGTTAATCAAATTTTGGAAACCTCAAGTGAATCTTTTTTTGACGTGCGATGTCGCATGACGTCGCGTAGCTGAGTGTCGCGCATATGAGAATTGACCGTAACGCGACCGTAAATTACTTCCTATATGCACGCGATTTAAAGTGCTACTTCCTATGCGAACGCGCCTTAACTAATTCGAACTGATTTGACGCTAGTAGCTAACTTCACTCACTACCCAACATAAAGTAGTTTATCAAACTTTGGAAACCTCAAGTGAATTTTATTTGACAGGCGATATCGCACGACGTTGCGTAGCTGAGTGTCGCGCATATGGGAATCGACCTTAACGCGGCTTAAAATATTACTTCCTATGTGCACGCGATTTAAAGCGCTACTTCCTATGTGAATACGCCTTAACTAATTCGAATTGATTTGATAGCTAGTAGCCAACTTCACTCACTATCCAACATAACCTAGTTAATCAAATTTTAAAAACCTCAAGTGAATCTTTATTTGACAGGCAATGTCGTACGACGTCGCGTAGCTGAGTGTTGCGCATATTAGAATCGACCTCCACGCGACTTAAAATATTTCTTCCTATATGCACGCGATTTAAACTGCTACCTCCTATGTAAACGCGCCTTGAGGTTTCCAAAGTTTGAATAAATGCGCGTTTACATAGGAAGTAGCAGTTTAAGTCGCGTGCACATAGGAAGTAATATTCTCTCACTGATCCTCCTCTCACTGATTTGATAACTTGTAGCGAACTTCAGTCACTACCCAACTTAACCTTGTTAATCAAACTTTGAAAACCTCAAGTGAATCTTTATTTGACAGGCGATGTCGCACGACGTCGCGTAATGGAGTGTCGCGTATATGCGATTTGGCATTAACTCGACTAAAAATATTACTTCCTGTTTGCACGCGATTTAAACTGCTACTTCCTATGTAAACGCGCCTTAATTCTCACTGATTTGACAACTTGTAGCTAACTTCAGTCACTATCCAACGCAACCTAATTATTCAAACTTTTTAAACCTCTTGTAAACAATCTTGTCGCACGACGTCGCTTAGCTGAGTGTCGCGCATATAGGAATCGACCTTAACGCGACTTGAAATATTACTTCTATTGCTTCTATGTGCACGCGACTTAAAGTGCAACTTCAACTTCCTATGTGAAGTGCAACTCCCTATGTGAACACGCCTTAACTAATTTGAATTGATTTGACAGCTAGTAGCCAATTTCACTCACTATCCAACAAAACCTAGTTAATCAAACTTTGAAAACTTCAAGTGAATCTAATTGACAGGCGATGTCGCACGACGTCGCGTAACTGAGTGTCGCGCATATGAGAATCGACCTTAACGCGACTTAAAATATTACTTCCTATTTGTACGCGATTTAAACTGCTACTTATGTAAACGCGCCTTTATTCTCACTGATTTAACAACTAGTAGCTAACTTCAGTCATTACCCAACATAACCTAGTTAATCAAACTTTGGAAACCCCAAGTAAATCTTTATTTGACAAGCGATGTCGCACGACGTCGCGTAGCTGAGTGTCTTACTGTCTTACTTCTATGTGTGTATTACTTCCTATGTGCACGCGATTTAAACTGCTACTTCTTATGTTAACGCGCCTTAATTAGCTAATAGCTAAATTATATAAAATAGCTAATTAGCTTAATAGCTAACTTCAGTCACTATCCAACGCAACCTAGTTATTCAAACTTTTTAAACCTCAAGTGAATCTTTATTTGACAGGCGATGGCGCACGACGGCGCGTAGCAGAGTGTCGCGTATATGCGAATCGACCTAAACGCGACTTATAATATTACTTCCTATGTGCATGCGATTTAAACTGCTACTTCCTATGTAAACGCCCCTTAATTCTTACTGATTTGGCAATTTAGAGCTAACTTCAGTCACTACGCAACGTAACCTAGATAACATAAAAGATAAAAAACCTAACCACCTGACATACGTCTATCAGACCGAAAGTAGCCGTAATTTTATCACCTGAAACGTATGGTAGGTGGTTAAGGGTTAATCAAACTTTTGAAACCTCAAGTGATTCTTTATTTGACAGGCGATGTCGCTCGACGTCGCGTAGGTGAGTGTCGCGCATATGAGAACCGACCTTTACGCAACTTAAAATATTACTTCCTATGTGCACGCGATTTAAACTGCTACTTCTTATGTTAACGCGCCTTAATTCTCACTGATTTGACAACTTGTAGCTAACTTCAGTCACTAGTAACATAAGCTAGTTATTCAAACTTTGGAAACCTCAAGTGAATCTTTATTTGACAGGCGATGGCGCACGACGGCGCGTAGCAGAGTGTCGCGTATATGCGAATCGACCTAAACGCGACTTATAATATTACTTCCTATGTGCATGCGATTTAAACTGCTACTTCCTATGTAAACGCCCCTTAATTCTTACTGATTTGGCAATTTAGAGCTAACTTCAGTCACTGCGCAATGTAACCTAGATAACATAAAAGATAAAAAACCTAACCACCTGACATACGTCTATCAGACCCAAAGTAGCCGTAATTTTCTCACCTGAGACGTATGGTAGGTGGTTAAGGGTTAATCAAACTTTTGAAACCTCAAGTGATTCTTTATTTGACAGGCGATGTCGCACGACGTCGCGTAGCTAAGTGTCGCGCATATGAGAACCGACCTTTAAGCAATTTAAAATATTACTTCCTATGTGCACGCGATTTAAACTGCTACTTCTTATGTTAACGCGCCTTAATTCTCACTGATTTGACAACTTGTAGCTAACTTCAGTCACTAGTAACATAATCTAGTTATTCAAACTTTGGAAACCTCAAGTGAATCTTTATTTGACAGGCGATTTAGCACGAAATCGCGTAGCTTAGTGTCGCGCATATGGGAATGGACCTTAACGCGACTTAAAATATTACTTCCTATGTGCACGCGATTTAAACTGCTACTTCTTATGTTAACGCGCCTTAATTCTCACTGATTTGACAACTTGTAGCTAACTTCAGTCACTACCCTACATAACGCAGTCAACCCCTTGACATACAATGACGTCTCTAAGACGTTATGTATATGTGATAAGATCACATCTATATAAAGACGTCAACGTCATTTTATTCGTATGTCAAGAGGTTAATCAAACTATGGAAACCACAAGTGAATGTTTATTTGACAGGCGATGTCGCACGACGTCGCGTAGCAGAGTGTCGCGTATATGCGAATCGACCTAAACGCGACTTAAAATATTACTTCCTATGTGCACGCGATTTAAACTGCTACTTCCTAGATAAACGCGCCTTAATTCTCACTGATTTGACAACTTGTAGCTAACTTTAGTCACTATCCTACATAACGCAGTCAATCCCTTGACATACAATGACGTCTCTAAGACGTTATGTATATGTGATAAGATCACATGTATATAGAGACGTCAACGTCATTTTATTCGTATGTCAAGAGGTTAATCAAACTATGGAAACCACAAGTGAATGTTTATTTGACAGGCGATGTCGCACGACGTCGCGTAGCTGAGTGTCACGAATCGACCTTAGCGTGACTTAAAATATTACTTCCTATGTGCACGTGATTTAAACTGCTACTTCCTATGCAAACGCGCCTTAATTCTTACTGGTTTGATAACTTGTTGCTAACTTCAGTCACTACCCAACATAATCTAGTTAATCAAAGTTTGGAAACCTCAAGTGAATCTTTATTTGACAGGCGATGTCGCACGACGTCGCGTAGCTGAGTGTCGCGCATATGGGAATCGAGCTTAACGAGACTTAAAATATTACTTTCTATTTGCACGCGACTTAAAGTGCTATGTGAAGGCGCCTTAACTAATTCTGATTTGACAGCTAGTAGCTAACTTCAGTCACTAACTAACATAACCTAGTTAATCAAACTTTGGAAACCTCAAGTGAAAAGCTGTGGAAAATGGTTGAAAAGCCCCCTAAGAGCATGAAAACACAATTTTAATGAATTGGTATACTTTTAGAACCTGTTCAAGCAGAGTCTGGAAAAGCTGAGTCGAGTGCAACCCCTGAGATTTTCCACGGTTGTAAGTCCGAAGGTTGTGGAGGCCCAAACTTGTCCGGCTGAGAGTCACCCGGACAAGTTGTTCCGATGCCTCGAGCTGGAACTCAAGGGAAATGACCCAGCCGTCTTGAAAAGCTACGCCAAGTTCGCCACGACTGCTGGCAATCATTTCGACGTTCAATCCACATCGTAAGAAACAAATCCAATAAACAAACTTGCTCGATTTACTTAGTCTAAGCCAGCGTTTAACTCTTTCGCTACGGGAACTGGATAAAGCTGCAAAATATTTTCGTGCCCTGTGTACGGGAACCGGATTAATCTGCAAGTGTTTTTTTTGTACTTTATATGGGAAAGACAATAATAGATACCGAGTACCGATTGGTACTGTTCAAAATCAAGGAGGAAAGTCGGTACCAACCCAAAACTACGTGTCTTATTCAATTCAGGTACCAAGTAATAATGATGTAGGTAAGAAAGAAGAGGTTAAAGGTACCAATGATACCAAAAAGTATCCATAAGATATCAATAATAAGGAAATACAATTGAACTTAATATGGAACAGACTACGGGAACCGTATTTATATGCAAAGAGTAAGTACCTAACTACGGGAACCGGACGAATCCGCACTACCCTCAGCACCCCGTACACAGGGCACGACTTGTAGAAAAGCACCTCGTAGCGAAAGGGTTAAATACGCGACTCAAATAATTTTCCCGGAAAATAAAGAGTACAACACAGGTTTGGGTATATCTGCGGTAAGAGGCATGAAATATATAGGCAACACAATTTACGCATTACGCGCATGCGCATGGTGGGCATAATACATAGGCGTAGGCAAAATAAATTTGAAGGAGGTATATAAAAATTGTTTATACTATTTTTTTCTTATTTCGCATCGAGAAGATCGATCGCATCGTTTTGATTGAACTTCTCCTATTCTAACCATCCATTTTGTTCAAATCTGTAGCTACGGTGGCGTTTTTTACGCGCCACTGGAGGTTTTTTGTCAATTTCCGTTAGTTTCAATAGACCTTTTTATAGTTTGTGCACATGTGTCAATTTCCGCCATGTTTTGCCCGAATTTATTTATTTATTTAGCTTATGGTCTATTCGAATATACATAGGAGAGAGAGTAAATATGGTATATATAACGTCAATATAACTCGACATAGTGGCACTACAGGAGACCAACTGGAGCGATAGCGGCATCATGGATATAGGAAAATATAGGATATGTAAAAGCAGTAATAATGGGAAGGCGCACAAGTTAGGAACAGGCTTCATACTCAAGAAAAGTGTAGGGAAGGATATTATGGACTTCCAAGCAGTAGATGACAGACTCTGCATGATCCGAATAAGAATGAAGCTCTTCAATCTGACAATAATTAATGTACATGCACCGAGCGAAGAGAAAACAGACGACGAAAAAGAGATCTTCTACGCAAAACTAGAAAGGCTATTCGATTCGACACACAACAACGACGTAAAGATGATCTTGGGGGATTTCAATGCTAAGATCGGGAAAGAAGACGTATACAGACCCACGATTGGAAAACACAGCCTACACGAAAATACTAACGACAATGGACAGAGACTAGTGGACCTAGCAGCATCTAGAAACCTTGTAATCAGCAGTACGCTATTCCCACATAAAGACATCCACAAGATGACATGGAGATCACCAGACGGAAGGACACTCAATCAAATAGACCATGTCTTAATAAACACAAGATTTATGTCCAGCATACAGGACGTCAGAAGCTGCAAAGGGGCAGACTGCAACTCGGACCATTACCTGGTGAGGATTAAATTAAAACAAAGGCTAGCCAACTCGAAAAAGCCAGCAAACAGCGGAATAGAAAAATGGGATGTGGAAAAACTGAACTAAAACCAGGGTAAGGCAACGATACGAAGAAAAGATCGCCGAAAAACTAGGAGTGTTGACGGAAAATCATAGTATTGAAGAACAATGGACGGAAATTGCAAAGGGGATTAAGGAATCGGCAGAGGAGGCTCTCGGGAAAGTCCATAGGAAAAAACGAAACCAATGGTACGATGCAGAGTGTGAAGAAGCACGCGAGAAACAACAGAAATCTAGGGCAGAGAATTTGCAGAGACCCACGAGAGCCAAACAAGCTGAATACAACAAGCAAAGAAAGGAAGCATCCAAATTATTTCGGAAGAAGAAACGGGCCCATTTTAACGACCAGGTGGCACAGATAGGACACCACCAAGAGAAACACGAAATTAGAGAATGCTACAAGATAGTTAACAACCTGCGAAATGGATTTCAGCCCAGAGCAACAATAATCAACAGTAAAGAGGGCACCTTACTGGCTGAAGAAAGTAAAGTGGTAGGTAGATGGGCGGAATATTTTAACGAACTCCTGAATACCTCACTACGAGTGGAATTAACCGGACAAACAGCTGAAGACGACCCAATTCACACACCAGAAGTAAGAGATCTGAGAAAAGATAATGAACCATCACAAAGAGAAATAAGCGAGGCGATAAAGGCACTAAAGAACCACAAAGCACCGGGACCGGACATGATACCATCTGAAATGATCAAAATGGGAGGAGATGCTCTGAACTGTGCTTTACACCAGCTGATAGGAAGAATCTGGAGGACAGAAGAGATACCCGAGGAATGGCGGGAGGGGAAGATATGCCCTATCAATAAGAAAGGAAACAAACTGGAGTGCAAGAACTATCGTGGTATAACTCTTCTTAACACGGCCTACAAGGTGCTGTCAGGTGCTGTCATGGATAATCGGACGAAGACTCCAACCGTACGCAGAGAGCATTATAGGACAGTATCAGACAGGTTTCCGGAAAGGAAAGTCGACGACTGACCAAATGTTTACACTCAGACAAATACTAGAAAAGACATGGGAATTGAACATCAGCACATACCAGGTCTTCGTAGACTTTAAAGAAGCGTATGATACTATCGATAGAAGAACTCTCATGAAGACAATGGAAGAATTCGAGATTCCACAAAAGATCATTAAATTGGTAAATTGTACGTTAAAAAAAGACTTGCAACCAAGTCGGTATCCAAAAAACGACATCGCACAAGTTTGAAACCATTACAGGTCTGAGACAAGGAGACAGTCTATCACCCATATTATTTAACATCGCGCTCGAAAAAGCTATAAGGAAAGCTCAGATAGAATGCAACGGTACCATCTACAATAAATCCACGCAACTTTTGGGCTATGCTGACGACCTAAACATCATCGGTAGATCGCTAACGGCAATGAAAGATGCTTACGGTAAAATGGAGAAGAGAGCCAAGGAGATAGGTCTGTCAATAAACAAGGATAAAACAAAAGTTATGATGGTAAGACCGGGAGCGCCAGTACACGCAGTAAATAATCTGGATATGGGAGAGTACACTGTAGAAGTCGTCAACAACTTTAAATATCTGGGATCAACCGTCACGGATCAGAACGACGAAGGGGTGGAAGTACAACATAGAATCATGCAAGCCAACAGGGCATACTTCACTCTTAAATCCATCCTTAACTCGAAGCTAGCTAGCAGACAAACGAAATGTAATATATATAAAGCAATCTTACGACCCATCCTCACATATGGTAGCGAAGCATGGCCGCTGACCCAGAAATCGGAAAAGATGCTGGAGATTTTTGAGCGAAAGATCCTGAGGAAAATTTATGGGGCAATTAACAGCGAAGAGGGCTGGAGAATTAGGATGAACTTCGAACTATATCAGTTATACAAAAGCCCAGATGTGGTATCCCACATAAAACTAAGCAGGCTAAGATGGGCGGGACATGTGTGCCGGATGGCTACAACAGCAGTGCCGAGACAAATACTCAGAGTGCCGGAAGGTAGAAGGAAAGCGGGCAGGCCAAGGGCGAGATGGGAGGAAAGTGTGAAAAGGGATGCGAGAGAGATGCTGGGGGTGCGGAACTGGCGGGCGGCGGCAGAGGAAAGGGAACGCTGGAGACAACGTTTGGTGGAGGCCAGGGCTCGCTTCGGGCTGTAGCGCTATTGGAGAGAGAATAACGTCAATACTAGCACATATATCACAAACATAATTGCAATTATTGTCTTTATTATCACAGCTCCAGGCGTAACTGTTCGAGCCAGGAGATGGCCTCCGGTGTCGCGTGCAAGAAGTCGTCGCTCGTTCCAGTTTGCCCGAACTTTTTGACGTATCACATTATTTGCCCGAAAGTTTCATATTCCCACCTTTCAAACTTGGCGGATGCGCATGCGCCTAACTAACCGTGAAAAGGTCTATTATGGCACGGGGGGCGCGAACGGTTCATGCCTCATATCCCAGTTTAACCCAGGTTTGGATAGAAAATGGTAGTTTTTGTCGTTATTTATATTTATTTGCCTTTGTATATTTATCGAAACAGTTCCGTTACATGACCCAATACAAATTGTGGTAAAAATGTAGTAAGAGCGCTCTTAGATATAGGCAACCCCTACGTACATTACGCATTGTGCGCATGCAAGACACATAGGGGTCATATAGTTTGAGAATCGCTGGTCTAGTCTATACATTAAAGGGGTACGCGATTTAAAGGGGTACTTCTTATGTGAACGCGCCTTATCTAAACTGTTTCCGTAACTTTTCCGTTAAACTGTTTCCGTTATGTGATACATAATGTGATACATAGTTTGCGAAGCTAGACTATATTATCTGTTCTCATTGTAGTTGGAACATGCGGAAGCCGGTGCACGAGAGGTACACGGTGCTGAAGTCCGTGCACATCTACAAGAAGCACCGGGTGCAGTACGAGGTGCGCACGTACTTCACCTTCGTCCAGTTCAAACACCTGACTGGCTCGACGGCGGAGACCCTGCTTGAATACGTGCAAAGGAATCTTCCCGAAGGAGTCGCTATGAAAGCAACCAAAGTAAATTTAGTTTAGGAATTGAATAGGATTAGATTAACTCAACTAAGTTTAGACAAATGGAATTAGATTGATTAGACTAGATGGACGAGACTAACTCGACGGTCTAGACGTTAGATGGTCTAGACCAGGGCTGTCCAATCTTTTGGTATTGGCGATCTACTTTTCGGTATATATTCTTGACAAGATCGACCAAAACGCGTAGTGGGCCACCGGGGGTCTGGGGTCATGGAGTAGAAATCGACTTCTACTGAGCTAGTATGCAGCAAAAGTTCATTATCATTATCCTCATTTTCTAATCTAAACAAACGTCTCTGAAGGGCACTGCCACATATAGAATTGATTATTTTAAAGAGAGTTTCCATAACATTGTGTATATTAAGTGTGCGAGAAGCGTATTGTAATTGTTACTTCGTATTTATCGAAATGTATTTTTAAGTAATTAGATAGAAGCGTGACAAAACTAAAGATCGACTCAAAATCACGCCGCGATCGACCGGTATATCGCGATCAACTGGTTGGACAGCCCTGGTCTAGACTATTTGGACAAGACTAGATGGACAAGACTAGACAGACAAGACTACTCAGATAAGACTAGACAGATAAGACTAGAGAGACAAGACTAGACAGACAAGACTAGACAGACAAGACTAGACAGACAAGACTAGACAGACAAGACTAGACAGACAAGACTAGACAGACAAGACTAGACAGACAAGACTAGACAGACAAGACTAGACCTCTCACTAAACCCCCTATTCCACCTTGGCTTTAGTATGCGCCACCCTGGTATCGCATATTTTGAATTCATTCAGGGTGGGCAGCCCGGATGGTTTATTGAAAAACTGCCCTAGTTGTTGTCTCCCCGACCAGGAATCGAACCCGGGTCTCCCGCATTGAAAGGCGGGTATGTTGTCAACTACACCACCGAGGAGGACAGACAAGGCTAGACCAGTAAGATTAGATTGACTAGACAGACAAAACTAGACTAAACAGACGAGACTAGACAGACAAAACTTGATGGACAAGACAAGGCTAGAGAAACAAGACTAGACAGATACAACTGCCTTAATACCTGTTTGTTCTGTTTTAGGTGGAGTTACAAACATTACCGGAACATCTTGTACCTCCAAACTAGTTCTTACTGCGAAACTGTTTTTTTTTTGTTAATCAATAAATTTAGTAATCTATATAGATAATTTAGTCCTCTAGATGTATACTCTAGTCGGATAGACCCAAAACTCGTATGTCTAGTCCTGTTTGTTTAGTTTCGACTGGCTAAGTTTGACTATCTAGTGTTGTCTGTCTGTTTAGTTTTGTCCAATTAAACTTGTCTGTCTAGTCTAATCTGTCTTGTAAGGCTATCGTCCGTTAAGTTTCAGATATATTTGAAGAAAACAAAGTTCCTGTTTTGAGGTTCAAAAGCTCAAAATCTCTGGGGTTTATATGGTTGCAACTAGTATCACCAGCTTTGATCTGTTTATTTTCAGGTTTTTAAAGGCTATCGGCCGAAATTACACGAATTATCAAAGAAAAACAGGAAGGGCTTTTCAAACGGAAAGTTCAAGGTTCAATTCCGCAAAAACTGGACAAGTTGGAAGCTTGATTCTAACAAATGTAAATTCAGAAGATTGAAAACTATGAGGAACGCTGTCTTTTAAGGCTATCGTCCATTAAGTTTAAGAGATATATGAAGAAAATTAAGTTTGTGTTTTGAGGTTCAAACGCTCAAAAACTTTGGGGTTCATAAGGTTGCAACTAGTATTACTAGCTTTAGGAAGATTTGATCTGTTTATTTTGAGGTTTTTAAAGGCTATCGGCTGAAATTACGCGAATTATCAAAGAAAAACTGGAAGGGCTTTTCAAACGGAAAGTTCAAGGTTCGATTCCGCAAAAACTGTGCAAGTTGGAAACTTGATTCTAACAAATGTAAATTCAAAAGACTGAAAAATATGAGGAATGATGTCGTATAAGGCTATCGTCCGTTAAGTTTCAGAGATATTTGAGAAAAACTAAGATAAGGAATTTACTAAATCGTGACTTAAGCGTCATAATCAATTTTTAAACTACAATTGTAAACTAAGTATTAACACTACATAGACGTGTTATATATCATTTGAAAGCTAATTTAATCTAGTTTATGCACTATGATAACTGATTACATAATTCCTTATATTTCGGATATCGCCATTTTTCTGCGACGCTTGCAATTTTGAAACTTTAGTTTTGTTTAGCTTATATCTCAGTTAATTCCAATGTATTTTTATTTTGTAATAGCTCATTTTGTAGGTTATTTAATCTAGTTTAAGCACATTGTTCACTCATTTAAATATTGCTAATATTTTTGGAGATATAAAGAATTTACTAAATCGTGACTTATACGTCATAATCAATTTTCAAACTACGATTGTAAACTAAGTACTAACACTACATAGACGTGTTATATATCATTTTAAAGCTAATTTAATCTAGTTTAAGCATTATGATAACTCATTAAATAATTCTTTATATTTCGGAAGATATCGTAAATTTTTCTGCGACGCACTATTTTCAAACTTTTGTTTTATTTACCTTATATCTCTGTTAATTCCAATGCAATTTAATCGTGTAATATCTCATTTTGTAGGTAAATTAATCTAGTTTATCTAGCATATCTAGCATCTAGCACAATGTTCACTCATTTAAATATTGCTAATATCTTTGGAGATATAATGAATTTACTAAATCGTGACTTATACATCACAATCAATTTTCAAACTACGATTGTAAACTAAGTAATAACACTACATAGACGTGTTATATATCATTTTAAAGTTAATTTAATCTAGTTTATATATTATATTAACCCATTATACAATTCCTTATATTTCGGAAGTATCGCCATTTTTCTGAGACGCTTGCTATTTTGAAACTTTAGTTTGCTTTAGCTTATATCTCTGTTATTATCCTTTGAAAAACTATCTAGATTATCACAGATCCTTGGGGAACCAACTGGATTATTCATTGTCCGTTAAGATGCTGGCTAGATTTTTATAGGTTCTTGAGTAACCAGCTAGCTAATGCACCGTTTTTTAAGAAAATAGCTAAACTATTATAGATCCTTGAGGAACAATCTAGATTGTTCATTGAACCTTGAGAATCTAACGTGACTTAAAATATTACTTCCTATGTGCACACGCGTTAAATTGTTGTTTTCTATGTAAACGCACCTTAATTAATTCGATTCCAAACTGATTTTGACAACTTGTAGCTAACTTCACCCACTACCATCTACCAATCTTTGTTTAAATTTATAACCTAGTTAATCAAACCTTGGAAAATGGTTGAAAACCCCCCCAAAAACAATACAAAAGCTAACCAATTGCCCCAAAAACAACACAAAATTTAACGAATTGCCATGCTTTTAGAATTTGGAGAAGCTGAGTCAATTGCAACCCCTGAGATTTTCCTTAGTTGTGAGTCCGAAGATTGTGGAGGCCCACTCGTTTGGCTGAGTGTCAACCAGACAAATTGTTCCGTTGTCTCGAGCTTGAAATCAAGGGCAACGACCCAGCTGTCTTGAAAAGCTACGCCAAACAATTCGATGCCCAAACCACATTGTAAGAAACAAATCTCGTCCAATCCACATCGTAAAGAATCAAACAATGAGAATTAATAGACAAGACCAAACAACCAAGTCTAGACTAACATGCTTGCTGGAGTTGCACAGCGTCCGATGATTTCCATGATGAAAAAGCAATATTTATGATATTTCCCGATGAGTTGGAGCAACATGTCTGGGATTAGATTAAAGGTAATTTAGTCTAGTTTAAGAATCTGTTAGTTAGATTTAGTTAGATCAACCAGTTCAAGAGATATTATATAACTTGATATAACTTGCAAATAATGACATTTCTGGTTTGGACAGACAGACCTGTTTGATATCACGTTATAGGTAATTTAGTCTAATTTAATACGACATTAATTATTTCATAACTAGTTGACTAGTTTCTGAGATATCGACTAAAAACAAAATTCCAAACTGAAGATACTTGACTTTGAAGTTGAAGCTTGTCCCGACTAATACATTAAATTAAAGACAATTTATTTCACTTTAACTTAACACTAACTTAATCACCACCAGTTGACTAGTCTACTAGTTATCTGTTAAAAACTAACTCTATGTTCGACCTCCAGGTTGATTTCTATCTCCATCTTCAAGTCAAAGTTCCTCGACTTAGAAGTTGAACTTGGTCCCGACTAGCACAACAAATTAAAGACATTTTAATTCACTTTGAGTTAACACTAAGTTCATCACCACCAGTCGACTAGTCCGCTAGTTATCTATTAAAAAGTAACTGCCTTTCCAATTTCCAGGTTGATAACTGTGACTGCCTTCAAGCCAAAGTTCCTCGACTTTAAAGTTCAAGTCTGCAACGAGTTTCAACTCAAATTAAAGGTAATTCAGTCTAGTTTCAGAATCAGTTAACTAGTTTGTTGCAAGTTTGTTAGACTTCAAGTTATTAGCGAAAAACTAAAACGTTTTCTTGTCTGTTTTGCAGGTTTTCCAGCGAATCTCGATGGAGGAAAATCATCTGGTTTTAAGGCGAGTTTTAACTAATGTTTACATGTTTTAACTAGTTTGTTTTAGCTAATTTTAACTCATTTAATGCTGCTTATAGATAGTTTTAAGTCTGTTTTAACGCCATTCTAAGCTAGTTACATGTAATTAGGAGAAATTAATTTTGTTTAGCTTATATCTCGGTTACTTTGGAAGCTATTTTATTGTGCAATATCTCATTTTGTAGGTAATTTAATGTAGTTTAAGAACATTGTTCACTCATATAAATATTGCTAATATTTTCGGAGATATAAGGAATTTACTAAATCGTGACTTACACATCATAATCAATTTTCAAACTACGATTGCAAACTAAGTATTAACACTACATAGACCTGTTATATATCGTTTTAAAGCTAATTTAATCTAGTTTATGTATTATATTAACTCATTATACAATTCCTTATATTTCGGAAGATATCGCCATTTTTCTGCGACGCTTGCTATTTTGAAACTTTAGTTTTGTTTAGCTTATATCTCAGTTAATTCCAATGTAATTTAATTGTGTAATAGCTCATATTGTAGGTAATTTAATCTAGTTTAACCACATTTCTCACTCATTTAAATATTGCTAATATTTTCGGAGATATAACGAATTTACTAAATCGTGGCTTATACGTCATATTCAATTTTCAAACTACGATTGTAAACTAAGTACTAACACTACATAGATATATTATATATCATTTTAAAGCTAATTTAATCTAGTTTATGACTCATATTAACTCATTATACAATTCCTTATATTTTGGAAGATATCGCCATTTTTCTGAGACGCTTGCAATTTTGAAACTAGTTTGATTTAGCTTATATCTCTGTTATTATCCTTTGAAAAACTAGCTAGATTATCACAGATCCTTGGGGAACCAACTGGATTATTCATTGTCCGTTAAGATACTGGCTAGATTTTTATAGGTTCTTGAGTAACCAGCTAGCTAATGCACCATTTTTTAAGAAAATAGCTAAACTATTCTAGATCCTTGAGGAACAATCTAGATTTATCATTGAACTTTGAGAAACTAACGTGACTTAAAATATTACTTCCTATGTGCACACGCGTTAAATTGTTGTTTCCTATGTAAACGCACCTTAATTAATTCGATTCCAAACTGATTTTGACAACTTGTAGCTAACTTCACCCACTACCATCTACCAATCTTTGTTAAATAAATAACCTAGTTAATCAAACCTTGGAAAATGGTTGAAAAACCCCCCAAAAACAATACAAAACCTAAGGAATTGCCCCAAAAACAATACAAAATTTAACGAATTGCCATGCTTTTAGAATTTGGAGAAGCTGAGTCAATTGCAACCCCTGAGATTTTCCTCGGGTGTAAGTCCGAAGATTGTGGAGGCCCACTTGTCTGTCTGAGTGTCAATCAGACAAATTGTTCTCTTGCCTCAAGCTTGAAATCAAGGGCAAAGACCCAGCTGTCTTGAAAAGCTACGCCAAACAATTCGATGCCCAAACCACATCGTAAGAAACAAATCTCGTCCAATCCACATCGTAAATAATCAAACAATGAGAATAAATAGACAAGACCAAACAATCAAGTCTAGTCTAACAACCTTGCTGGAGTTGCACAGCGTCTGATGATTTCCATGATGAAAAAGTGATATTTATGATATTTCCTGACGAGTTGGAGCAACATGTCTGGGATCAGATTAAAGGTAATTTAGTCTAGTTTAAGAATCTGTTAGTTAGATTTAGCCTGATCAACCAGTTTAAGAGATATTAAACAAAAGTTGAGAACTCAAATTTTATTTATAACTTGCAAATAATGACATTTCTGGTTTGGACAGACAGACCTGTCTGATATCAAGAAATAGGTAATTTAGTCTAATTTAATACAACGTTAATTATGTTGTAACTAGTTTCTGAGATATCGACTAAAAATGAAATTCCAAATTGAAAATACTTGACTTCGAAGTTGAAGCTTGCCCCGACTAATACATTAAATTAATGACAATTTATTTCACTTCAACTTAACACTAACTTCATCACCGCCAGCCGACTTGTCTACTAGTTATCCGTAAAAAACTAACTACGTGTTGATTGCTGTCTCCATGTTCAAGTCAAAATTCCTTGACTTAGAAGTTGAACTTGGTCTCGCCTAGCACAACAAATTAAAGACATTTTAATTCACTTTGCGTTAACACTAAGTTCATCACCACCAGTCAACTAGTTTGCTAGTTATCTATTAAAAACTAACTCCGTTTCTGACTTCCAGGTTGATTGCTGTGACCGTCTTCAAGTTGAAGTTCCTCGACTTCGAAATTGAAGTCTGCAATGAGTTGCACATCAAATTAAAGGTAATTCTGTCTAGTTTCAGAATCAGTTAACTAGTTTGTTGCAAGTTTGTTAAGCTTTAAGTTATTAGTGAAAAACTAAAACATTTTGTTGTCTGTTTTGCAGGTTTTCCAGCGAATCTCGAAGGAGGAAAGTCTTCTGGTTTTAAGTCGAGTTTTAACTAATTTCGACATGTTGCAGCTAGTTTTAAGTTTGTTTTAGCTGATTATAACTCATTTAATGCTGGATATAGATAGTTTTAAGTCTGTTTTAACGTCATTCTCAGCTAGTTACATGTAATTAGGAAAAATTAATTTTGTTTAGCTTATATCTCGGTTACTTTGGAAGCGATTTTATTGTGCAATATCTCATTTTGTAGGCAATTTAATCTAGTTTAAGCACATTGTTCACTCATTTAAATATCGCTAATATTTTCGGAGATATAAAGAATTTACTAAATCGTGACTTGTACGTCATAATCAATTTTCAAACTACGATTGTAAATTAAGTATTAACATTACATAGACGTGTTATATATCATTTTAAAGCTAATTTAATCTAGTTTATGTATTATATTACCTCATTATACAATTCCTTATATTTCGGAAGATATCGCCATTTTTCTAAGACGCTTGCAATTTTGAAACTTTAGTTTTGTTTAGCTTATATCAGTTATTTCCAATGCAATTTAATTGTGTATTATCTCATTTTGTAGGTAATTTAATCTAGTTTAAGCACATTGCTCACTCATTTAAATATTGCTAATATTTTCGGAGATATCAGAAATTTACTAAATCGTGACATACGTCATATTCAGTTTTCAAACTACGATTGTAAACTAAGTATTAACACTACATAGACGTGTTATATATCATTTTAAAGCTAATTTAATATAGTTTATATATTATATTAACTCATTATACAATTCCTTATATTTCGGAAGATATCGACGTTTTTCTGCGAAGCTTACTATTTTCAAACTAGTTTTATTTAGCTTATATCTCAGTTAATTCCAATGCCATTTAATCGTGTAATATCTCATTTTGTAGATAATTTAATCTAGTTTAAGCACATTGTTCACTCATTTAAATATTGCTAATATTTTCGGAGATAGAAAGAATTTACTAAATCGTGACTTGTACGTCATATTTAATTTTCAAACTACGATTGTAAACTAAGTATTAATACTACAAAGACGTGTTATATAACATTTTAAAGCTAATTTAATCTAGTTTATATATTATATATACCTCATTATACAATTCCTTATATTTCGGAAGATATCGCCATTTTTCTGAAACGCTTGCTATTTTGAAACTATTTTGTTTAGCTTATTTCTCAGTTAATTCCAATGTAATTTAATTGTGTAATAGCTCATACTGTAGGCAATTTAATCTAATTTAAGCACATTGTTCACTCATTTAAATATTGCAAATATTTTCGGAGATATAAGGAATTTACTAAATCGTGACTTGTACGTCATAATCAATTTTCGAACTACGATTGTTAACTAAGTATTAACACTACATAGACGTGTTATATATCATTTTGAAGGTAATTTAATCTAGTTTTTGAATTGAATAAACTCAATACAAAATTCTTTATATTTTCGAAATTATTGCAATTTTTCTGTGAGAATATTTAAATGAGTTTTGTTTAGCTTGTAACTCAGTTAGTTCCAGCTCGATTGTAACGTGTAATATCTCATTGTTTAGAGAATTTGATGTAGTTTTTAGGAATAATAATTATTTTAGACAATTATTGCTAGTTTTCTAATTATGACCATTTTTTAGTAACAATATTTTATGTATTGCCGTTTTATTTTTATAATAAATAAACTCGTTAAAGTGTTTTCATAATATCTCAATTTCAACCCTTTTTTAGTCGTTTTCAGATTTTTTTAAGTGAAAAGTGCGTTAAAAGGACAAAAAAATATAAGGTAAGACAATTATTTCTTGTTCTATTATCTCGTATACGTTAGATCGATTTAGCTATGAAAATTTGACAAAATACTTTATACCTAAACTTTTAACGAAAGGGCAAAAATTAACGTACGGACGGTAATTTACTGGCAAAACATCTTGCAAAGATAAAAGGAGACCTCTATCTTTGCAAGACGTTTCAAGAGTAAATTATACCTTTGCTTAAAAATTTAACTTAAAATCGGACCTAATTTTTAAGAAAAGATAGCAGGAGACTTTTTTTGCAAAGAGGTGTTTAAACCAAAATTTCGCGGCAAAATATCTCTTTGCAAAGATAGTCTCCTGATGTCTTTTCTTAAAATTTCGTTCCAATTTTTCGTCGAAATTTTAAGAACAAGGTATTGGGAGACTATATATGCAAAGAGATATTTCGCGGGAAATTTCGCAGTAAAATATCTCTTTGCTAAGATAGTCTCCTGATGTCTTTTCCTAAAATTTCGATGCAATTTTTCGTTGAGTTTCTAAGAAAATGGTATTAGGAGACTATCTTTGCAAAGAGATATTTCGCGTGAAATTTCGCGCTAAAATATCTCTTTGCAAAGATATTCTCCTGATGTCTTTTCTTAAAATTTCGGTGCAATTTTTCATTGCGTTTTCAATAAAATGGTATTAGGAGACTATCTTTACAAAGAGATATTTCGCGTGAAATTTCGCGCTAAAATATCTCTTTGCAAAGATATTCTCCTGATGTCTTTTCTTAAAATTTCGGTGCAATTTTTCATTGCGTTTTTAATAAAATGGTATTAGGAGACTATCTTTGCAAAGAGATATTTCGCGGGAAATTTCGCGTCAAAATATCTCTTTCTAAAACTAGTCTCCTGATACCTTCTCTTAAAATAACGGTGCAATTTTTCGTTTAGATTTTAAGAAAGAGGTATTAGGAGACTATCTTTGCAAAGAGATGTTTAAAGCGAAATTTCGCGGCAAAATATCTAATGCGTTATTTTGCCAAAGATCGAAATATCTAAAATTGATCCTGATACATTTTCTTAAAACATCGGACTAATTTTTCAATAAAATTTAAAACAAATATTATCAGGAGACTATCTGCAAGAAAATCAAACGATGATTTGGTTGCCTATAACAAATGAAGCAAATAAAAATAAGATTTTCTTACCTTTAAATTTAGACCGTTCACTAACATAAAAAACCTGAAAACGAGTAAAAAAGGGTTTGAACTGAGATATAATTCTAAGAGAGTAAATGATTAAACGTTATATTGGTTGTTTATGGTAAATGAAGTTGTACTTACCCAAGCGCAATATTGGTTGCATATGTTAAGTGGATTAATTTTCATTCCTTTATAACTTTACACTAATTTAAACAAAAACAAACCTGAAAACGAGTAAAAATGGTTGAAATTGAATTTACATATTCAGTTTGAGGATTTATTTCTTTTAACAAAAAAACGACAATAAATAAAATACGGTTACTAAAATACGTCATAATTCGTAAATTAGCAATAATTGTTTAAAGTAATTATTATTTCTTAAAACTAGATTAAATTATCTACAAAATGATATATTACACGTTACAACTGAGCTTAAACTAACCGAGATACAAGCCAAACAAAGTCAATAGGTATGCTTAGTAAAAATATGTCATAACTCGTAAATTAGAAACAATTGCTTCAACTAATTATTATTTCTTAAAACTAGATGAAATTCTCCACAAAATAATATACTACACGTTATAATTGAACTTGAACTAACTGAGATACAAGCTAAGCAATGTCACACCAATGGTTAGTAAAATATGTCATAATTCCTAAATTAGCAATAATTATTTAAAGTAATTATTATTTCTTAAAACTACGTCAAATTTTCTACAAATTGATGTTATTACACATTGCAATTGAACTTAAATTAACCGAGATACAAGCTAAACAAGTCAAAACCTATGGTTACTAAAAATATGTCATAATTCGTAAACTAGACATAATTGTTTAAATTAATTATTATTTCTTAAAACTAGATTAAATTGTCTACAAAATGACATATTACGCATTGCAATTGAATTTAAACTAACCGAGATATAAGCTAAACAAAGTCAAAATGAATGGTTACTAAAAATATGTCATAATTCGTAAACTAGACATAATTGCTTAAAATAATTATTATTTCTTAAAACTAGATTAAATTCTCTACAAAATGACATATTACACGTAACAATTGAAGTTAAACTAACCGAGATACAAGCTAAACAAAGATAATATGAATCGTTAGTAAAAATATGTCAAAACTCCGAAATTAGCAATAATTATTTAAATCAATTATTATTTCTTAAAATTAGATGAAATTCTCTACAAAATGACATATTACACTTTGCAATTGAACTTTGCAAACTAACCGCGATACAAGCTAAACAAAGTCAGAATGTATAGTTAGTAAAAATATGTCATAATTCGTAAACTAGACATAATTGCTTAAAATAATTATTATTTCTTAAAACTAGATGAAATTCTCTACAAAATGACATATTACACGTAACAATTGAAGTTAAACTAACCGAGATACAAGCTAAACAAAGATAATATGTATCGTTAGTAAAAATATGTCAAAACTCCGAAATTAGCAATAATTATTTAAATCAATTATTATTTCTTAAAATTAGATGAAATTCTCTACAAAATGACATATTACACTTTGCAATTGAATTTAAACTAACCGAGATACAAGCTAAACAAAGTCAAAATGTATGGTTAGTAAAAATATGTCATAATTCGTAAACTAGAAACAAATGGCTAAACTAATTATTATTTGTTAAAACTTTTTTGACGATTGAATTACCTACAAAATGACATATTACACGTTACAATTGAAGTTAAACTAACCGAGATACAAGCTAAACAAAGTCAAAATGTTTGCCTAGTAAAAATATATCATAATTCATAAACTAGACTAAATTGCTTAAACTAATTATTATTTCTTAAAACTAGATGAAATTCTCTACAAAATGACATATTACACGTAACAATTGAACATAAACTAACCGAGATACAAGCTAAACAACGTCAAAACTTAGAATAAGCTTTGCAAAAACACGCCACAATTCGTAAATCAGCAATTACTGTTCAAAGTAATTACTATCTCTTAAAACTAGATTAAATAATCTATAAAATGAGGTATAACGCGTTACAATTGATCTTCAACTAACTGAGATACAAGCTAAAAAAACCTAACAGAAATAGCCTCACAGTAAAACGGCAATAATTCCAAAAATATAACGAATTTCTTAATGGATTGCCATAATCTACAAACTAGATTAAATTAGTTTTAAAATGATATATAGCACGTGTATGTAGCGTTAATAGTTAATTAACAATCGACGTGTGAAAATTAAGTTTGACGATTTCAAAAAACCGTTATATCTTCGAAAGTATTAACAATATTTAAATAAGTTAACAATATTCGTAAACTAAATTAAATAGCCTACAAAACTAGTTACAATAGACAAGTTAAAATTAGCTAAAACTAGCTAAAACGTAGCTACAACTAATAAAACACAACTTTAAAATCGAAAAAACAAGTTGGAAGTAGCTTAAAACTAGTTACTTTTAGCTACTTTACGTTTATAATTAGTTGCTTGTAACAGAACACTTGTAAAAATTAGTTAAAACTAGTTCTAACTGGCTTAAAATAGCTTCAAATTAGTTTAAATTGGCTTAAAACTAGTTGAACGTTCTATAAACAAGCTAAAACTAGCAATAAAACAAGCAAACTAAAATGTTATTGTGACTTTGGTGATAACTTAAACTAGTCATAATTCTCTTAAAGTAAGTTAAAACTAAGTTAGACTGTACGAATCCATCGTGGTCCGCTCGAAATCCTGCAACAAACAAGAAGGCTTTCAGTGTTTCGTAAATAACTTCGAAACTAATAGACTTGCAGGTAACTAGTTAACTAATTCCAAAACTAGATTAAATTGTCTTGAATTTGATGTGTGACTTACCGCGAAACTTCAACTTGAAACTCGAGGAATTGTGGCTTGAAGACATCAACAACTTCCACACGAGCAGCGGAGATGGAGTTGATTTCTGGGCGATAACTCGCAGACTTGTTGACTGGCTGGAATGAAGTTATTGTTTTCTTAAAATAGCTTAAATTGGCTTTAATTTGGTGTGAGACTTACCGCGAAACTTCAACTTCAAACTCGAGGAATTGACGCTTGAAGACATAAACAACTTCCACACGAGCAGCGGAGATCGAGTTGGTTTTTGGGCGATAACTCGCAGACTTGTTGACTAACTAGAATGAAGTTTTCGCTTTCTTAAAATAGATTAAATTGTCTTTAATTTGATGTGTGACTTACCGTGAAACTTCCAACTTGAGGAATTGAGGCTTGAAGATATCAAAAACTTCCACACGAGCATCGGAGATGGAGTTGGTTTTTGATCGATAACTCGCAAACTTCTTGACTAACTGGAATGAAGTTATTGTTTTCTTAAAATAGATTGAATTGTCTTTAATTTCATATGAGACTTACCGTGAAACTTCAACTTCAATCTCGAGGAATTGAGGCTTGAAGATATCAAAAACTTCCACACGAGCATCGGAGATGGAGTTGGTTTTTGATCGATAACTCGCAGACTTGTTGATTAACTGGAATGAAGTTATTGTTTTCTTAAAATAGATTGAATTGTCTTTAATTTTACATGAGACTTACCGTGAAACTTCAACTTCGAACTCGAGGAATTAAGGCTTGAAGACATTAAAAACTTCTACACGAGCATCGGAGATGGAGTTGGTTTTTGATCGATAAATCTCAGACTTGTTGACTAACTGGAATTAAGTTATTGTTTTCTTAAAATAGATTGAATTGTCTTTAATTTCATATGAGACTTACCGTGAAACTTCAACTTCAAACTCGAGGAATTGAGGCTTGAAGATATCAAAAAGTTCCACACGAGCATCGGAGATGGAGTTGGTTTTTGATCGATAACTCGCAGACTTGTTAACTAACTGGAATGAAGTTATTGTTTTCTTAAAATAGATTGAATTGTCTTTAATTTCATATGAGACTTACCGTGAAACTTTAACTTCAAACTCGAGGAATTGAGGCTTGAAGATATCAAAAACTTTCACACGAGCATCGGAGATGGAGTTGGTTTTTGATCGATAACTCGCAGACTTGTTGACTTACTGGAATGAAGTTATTGTTTTCTGAAAATAGATTAAATTGTCTTTAATTTTATGTGTGACTTACCGCGAAATTTCTATTTCAAACTTGAGGAATATCGACCTGAAAACATTACCTCAGGAAGAGAATATGTATAGCAAGTAATTTCGCTAAAATCGTTATTTATAGCGTTATAGCAAAATTTAAAAACATTCCAGAAAGCATTTTTCCTGCAGATTACAAATATGCAAATTATATTTTACTGTGTTTTTCCGTTCGCGAGATATTCACCGCCAAATGAGTTAAAAGCCAAATAAGTTTAAGTTATTTTCTAAACTTAAAGCTTGTCAACAAAACTTTACACGTTCTCCGACTAACTTCAACACGTTAAATCCAATGGTAAAAACTAGAAGTCCTTCCGATAAACCGTTCAAAAGTTATCGTCCGCAGAAACTTATCCGGACGCACTCTTAAAGAAACTTACAAAACTATAAAAAACTGTAACTTCCGGCATCAAAAACTAAAGACAACAAGAATCGCCGATTGCGAATTTGAAAACCGGAAGTCGAGACCTACTTCCGTTTCGAAATCATCGCCGCCCAAACAATTTCGCGACTTAATCAACAATAATCAGTTTCATCTTGAAAGAAAGCACGATATCTCCGAAACCGGAAGTCGCTAACCAACTTCCGGCACAACAGTAAAAAGCTAATTTAACACCGATTAAGAAGCTGTGAAGCGGAAGTGGATGCCTGCTTCCGTTTCCGAAATAATCCTCGATGAACCTTGCACCCGTTAAACCTCCTCTCCTGTGACCACGGGCGCTCCTAGTGATGAAAGCAAGGTCGGTTCGTGCTCCCAAAGAAATTGCATCATACAGGAACCACCTCCATAAGTAGTTCGCTCATCAATGCAGCATTCTGTAAAGTGCTCTCTCTCTCTTGGTCTTCGGAACTCTTTCCTTTTTCAAACTTTTGCCACAGACAGACAAACAGATTTAGCAACGCGAATCTTTTTGCAATACAAAATCTGGACCTTCTACTATAATCCGACAAGTTTTTGTAAGGCTATTGCTCTTGTTTAAGACTGTAATTTACATTTTAAAGAAGTCCAAAATTTTGCAAGCAATTTTCACTTAAATAATGAACTTACAAACTCGATTTTTAAAATGTTGCCACGGACAGACAAGCAGATTTAGCAACGCGAATCTTTTTGCAATACAAAATCTGGACCTTCTACTATAATCCGACAAGTTTTTATAAGGCTATTGCTCTTGTTTAAGACTGTAATTTACATTTTAAAGAAATGCCAATTTTTCAAGTAATTTTCACTTAAATAATGAACTTATAAACTTGATTTTCAAACTTTTGCCACAGACAGACAAACAGATTTAGCAACGCGAATCTTTTTGCAATACAAAATCTGGACCTTCTACTATAAGCCGACAAGTTGTTGTAAGGCTATCGCTCTTGATTAAGACTGTAATTTACATTTTAAAGAAGTGCCAATTTTTCAAGTAATTTTCACTTAAATAATGAACTTATAAACTTGATTTTCAAACTTTTGCCACAGACAGACAAACAGATTTAGCAACGGAATCTTGTTGCAATACAAAATCTGGACCTTCTACTATAATCCGACAAGTTTTTATAAGGCTATCGCTCTTGTTTAAGACTATAATTTACATTTTAAAGAAGTGCCAATTTTTCAAGTAATTTTCACTTAAATAATGAACTTATAAACTTAATTTTCAAACTTTTGCCACAGACAGACAAACAGATTTAGCAACGTGAATCTTTCTGCAATACAAAATCTGGACCATCTACTACAATCCGACAAGTTTTTATAAGGCTATTGCTCTTGTTTAAGACTATAATTTACATTTTAAAGAAGTGCCAATTTTTCAAGTTATTTTCACTTAAATAATGAATTTATAAACTTGATTTTCAAACTATTGCCACAGACAGACAAACAGATTTAGCAACGCGAATCTTTTTGCAATACAAAATCTGGACCTTCTAGTATAATCCGACAAGTTTTTATAAGGCTATCGCTCTTGTTTAAGACTATAATTTACATTTTAAAGAAGTGCCTATTTTTCAAGTAATTTTCACTTAAATAATGAACTTATAAACTTGATTTTCAAACTTTTGCCACAGACAGACAAACAGATTTAGCAACGCGAATCTTTTTGCAATACAAAATCTGGATCTTCTACTATAATCCGACAAGGTTTTGTAAGGCTATCGCTCTTGTTTAAGACTATAATTTGCATTTTAAAGATGTGCCAATTTTTCAAGTAATTTTCACTTAAATAATGAACTTATAAACTTGATTTTCAAACTTTTGCCACAGACAGACAAACCGATTTAGCAACGCGAATCTTGTTGCAATACAAAAGCTGGACCTTCTACTATAATCCGACCAATTTTTGTAAGGCTATTGCTCTTGTTTAAGACTATAATTTACATTTTAAAGAAGTGCCAATTCTTCAAGTTATTTTCACTTAAATAATGAACTTATAAACTTGATTTTCAAACTTTTGCCACAGACAGACAAACAGATTTAGCAACGCGAATCTTTTTGCAATACAAAATCTGGACCTTCTACTATAATCCGACAAGTTTTTGTAAGGCTATCGCTCTTGTTTAAGACTATAAATTACATTTTAAAGAAGTGCCAATTTTTCAAGTAATTTTCACTTAAATAATGAACTTATAAACTTGATTTTCAAACTTTTGCCACAGACAGACAAACCGATTTAGCAACGCGAATCTTGTTGCAATACAAAAGCTGGACCTTCTACTATAATCCGACCAATTTTTGTAAGGCTATTGCTCTTGTTTAAGACTATAATTTACATTTTAAAGAAGTGCCAATTCTTCAAGTTATTTTCACTTAAATAATGAACTTATAAACTTGATTTTCAAACTTTTGCCACAGACAGACAAACAGATTTAGCAACGCGAATCTTTTTGCAATACAAAATCTGGACCTTCTACTATAATCCGACAAGTTTTTATAAGGCTATTGCTCTTGTTTAAGACTATAATTTACATTTTAAAGAAGGGCCAATTTTTCAAGTAATTTTCACTTAAATTATGAACTTACAAACTCGATTTTTAAAATGTTGCCACGGACAGACAAGCAGATTTAGCAACGCGAATCTTTTTGCAATACAAAATCTGGATCTTCTACTATAATCCGACAAGTTTTTGTAAGGCTATCGCTCTTGTTTAAGACTATAATTTACATTTTAAAGAAGTGCCAATTTTTCAAGTTATTTTCACTTAAATAATGAACTTATAAACTTGATTTTCAAACTTTTGCCACAGACAGACAAACAGATTTAGCAACGCGAATCTTTTTGCAATACAAAATCTGGACCTTCTACTATAATCCGACAAGTTTTTGTAAGGCTATCGCTCTTGTTTAAGACTGTAATTTACATTTTAAAGAAGTGCCAATTTTTCAAGTAATTTTCACTTAAATAATGAACTTATAAACTTGATTTTCAAACTTTTGCCACAGACAGACAAACAGATTTAGCAACGCGAATCTTTTTGCAATACAAAATCTGGACCTTCAACTATAATGCGACAAGTTTTCATAAGGCTATCGTCCTTGGTTATTTAAAAAATTGGAATTCTAAATTAACTTCAGTTTCCTCGATAAAAGATTAAAATTTGTTTTTCAAACTTGAATCGCAGACGGATCAATCGACGCGAATTGTCTTGAACAACAAACTTTGGACCTTCCAGAAACAATCTCGCGAGTTTGTACAAGGCCATTAGCATAAATTTGAATCGAAACGTATAATCTAACTTCCTTTTTGGGGGCCCTCTAGCCCCCCTAGCATTCGCCCGATTGACCGACGCAAGCGACGCTACTGGGTTTGATATGTTTATTTTGAGGTTTTTAAAGGCTATCGGCCGAAATTACACGAAATATCAAAGAAAAACTGGAAGGGCTTTTCAAACAAAAAGTTCAAGGTTCGATTCCGCGAAAACTGTGCAAGTTGGAAGCTTGATTCTAACAAATCTAAATTCAAAAGATTGAAAACTATGAGGAATGAGGTCGTATAAGGCTATCGTCCGTTTAGTTTCAGAGATATATGAAGAGAATTCAGTTCGTGTTTTGAGGTGTAAGCTCATAGTGTATTGCAGGTCTAATATTTTGTCCGAATCTTCAAGGTTCAGGTGATTATAATTTGAACGTTGGGAAGCAGTTAAAATGTATTTTTGTCGGTCATTAAACATTCATTATCAACAGCAATTCATAATTTCAACTTGAACCTATGATCTATTTCCCAATTGTATAGTCTGTCTATTGCATAAACTTTGGATGTATGAATTCATGTTTACGAAATCGTAGACACGATGTTGAGGTTGCTATCAAACTGACGAAAGCAAGTAGCAGCGATGGATCAAGCGTTGGTGTATTCCGAATCGAACTTCGTGGCGAAAAACGAAGCGGAATGTTTTTATGGGAAGCATGTGAGCACGAGGAAGTTGCGGGGGAATTGCAAGGTGCTGGATGTGGGCTCTGGGGACGGAGCGGTGACGAAGATGCTGGCGGAGCATTTAGGGAACTTCGAGTGTTTGGTAGGACTCGACAAGTCGGAGAAGATGGTGGAGTTCGCCAAGGCGCGGAATACGGACCAAAGGGTGGATTTTCGGCTGGGAAATGCCGCAGTCGTGGAAGATTTGCAGAAGTTTTTCGGGGTTTTCGATTACGTGTTTTCCAATTTCTGTCTGCACTGGATCCAGGATCAAAGGTAACTTTCGTTTAGAAATAAATGTGTTACATCAAACATATTTTTCTTATTAAACAGAAACCAATTAGTGTTGTCGTAGATAAAGTATAGTACATAACTCGAGTTATAAGACGCAATTGCGTACGTTATTTGAGTTAGGTTAGGTTAGGTTAGGTTAGGTCAATTGCGTACGTTATTTGAGTTAAACTGGAATAAGAGTGCTCATAGATATAGGCAACCCAATGTACGCAATGTCAATTTCTGTTAGTTTTGAATTGTAGCGCGGGGGGCGCTGAACGTATGAGCACGTAGCTCATCGTAAACCAAACGCACGTGTGTGTTATCAATCATAATGTCTGGACAAATCAATTTTGCTAACTTTAAACGGGCTGGTGTCTAATCACTTACCTTTTAGGGTTGTTCGCGTCTCCGCCCCGTGTGGACCGTCCTTCCGGCGCTTATTCCAAGGAAGGAAATAAAGATAATGCGTGGAGGGATTCCCTTAAAATTGTTGTCTTCCAGACGTTGGATGCCGCTTCGGCCCTTTGCCTCGTGATTACACCCCCTTGTTAACTTGAAACTATTAAATTTAGCTGCGTGCCGTCTCGATCGCCCCGGGTTCGCGCTTCAACCCGTGTCTTTTCGCTTCTAACACTCGAAGCAAACTACCGGAATGATCAATCCGCGGCGTGAGAGAAATAAAAATCGCGAGATTTCGGCCCAGGTCGATACACCTTTCCCCAACTGTTCCGCTCGTACATAATATGCTACTTACAACTCTTGTTACGTAATATACTATAACATTATCAATTTCTCTTGCAAACAATTCAACACCAAAGTTTTTAATTTTGAATCAAAAATTATTATCACTTTTTGATAAGTGAACCGAGGCAAATTAATATTTTGCTTTCAGACAATTATGGAACAGTATGTACAGGTTGCTGCAACCAGGGGGGCAAGTGTTCGCCACTTTCTTAACCGAAACCCCGATTCACCACGTGCTTGAGACTCAGATGGCCAATGCAAAGTGGGCTCCGTACAGGCGGGGCTTTCGGGAAGCGTTGAGTCCGTATTTTCGAATCGAGAATCGCGCAAAGGTTTTGGAACGACATTTGCGCGACGCTGGGTTTTGCGTCGAGGTCTGCGAAACTTTGGAAAGGGTCGCCGTTTATCCGGACGAGGAGACTTTGAAAAGTTAGTGGAATCATAAATATTTTTCAAAATTTCGAAATTTTCAGACAAACCAGAATAGACTAGACACGACTAGACTAGGGAAGTCGAGACCGCGGAAACGACGAAATGTGAGAAACTCGAGCGCCGAAATTTCTTTGAGGTGATAGTGAACGGAAGGAGCTAGCGAAATATAATTTGCATATTTGCAATCAGCAGAAAAAATGCTTTCGGAAACGTTTTTCAATTTCACCGCAACTCAAAAAATAACAATTTTGGCAACATGTTTGGCAATGTTTCGATGTTGCCAAAATCGTTAATTTTTGAGTTACGGCGAAATTTAAAAACGTTTCCGAAAGCATTTTAGCTGCTGATTGCAAATATGCAAATTATATTTCGCTAGCTCCTTCCGTTCACTATCACCTCAAAGAAATTTCTGCGCTCGAGTTGGAATTTTCTCGCATTTTTTGTTTCCGCAAAAGCTCAATCTAAATAAAATGGAGTTTCGTTATTAAACGATTTCAGTTTATTGTTATTATGGCAACAACACATGTATGTGAAGGATGCCATTATTATAATCGTGCGCAAAAAGATTCAATTCGTGCGTAAAAGTTCAATCTAAATTAAATGGGAGTTTCATTATTAAACGATTTTTCTTTATTGTTACTATGGCAACAACACATATATGTGAAGGATGCCATTACTATAATCGTGCGCAGAAATATTCAATTCGTGCGTAAAAATTCAATCTAAATCAAATGGAGTCTCATTATTAAACGATTTCAGTTTATTGTTATTATAGCAACAACACATGTATGTGAAGAATGCCATTATTATAATCGTGCGCGAAAGTATTCAAATCGTGCGTAAAAGTCCAATGTAAATTTTCGTTATTAAACGTTTCTGTTTATTGTTACTAGGGCAACAACACATGTATGTGAAGCATGCCATTATTACAATCATGCGCAAAAATATTCAATTCGTGCGTAAAAGTTCAAATTAAATCAAATGAAGTTTCATTATTAAATGATTTCTGTTTATTGTTACTATAGCAACAAGACATGTATGTGAAGGATGCCATTATTATAATCGTGCGCATAAATATTCAATTCGTGCGTAAAAGTTTAATTTAAATCAAATGAAGTTTCATTATTAAATGATTTCTGTTTATTCTTAATATAGCAACAACACATGTATGTGAAGGATGCCATTATTATAATCGTGCGCATAAATATTCAATTCGTGCGTAAAAGTTCAATCAAATGAAGTTTCATTATTAAATGATTTCTGTTTATTGTTAATATAGCAACAACACATGTATGTGAAGGATGCCATTATTATAATCGTGCGCATAAATATTCAATTCGTGCGTAAAAGTTCAATTTAAATCAAATGAAGTTTCATTATTAAATGATTTATGTTTATTGTTAATATAGCAACAACACATGTATGTGAAGCATGCCATTATTATAATCATGCGCAAAAATATTCAATTCGTGCGCAAAAGTTCAATTTAAATCAAATGAAGTTTCATTATTAAATGATTTCTGTTTATTGTTACTATAGCAACAACACATGTATGTGAAGGATGCCATTATTATAATCTAGCGCAAAAATATTCAATTCGTGCGTAAAAGTTCAATTTAAATCAAATGAAGTTTCATTATTAAATGATTTCTGTTTATTGTTAATATAGCAACAACACATATATGTGAAGGATGACATTATTATAATCGTGCGCAAAAATATTCAATTCGTGCGTAAAAGTTCAATTTAAATCAAATGAAGTTTCATTATTAAATGATTTCTGTTTATTGTTAATATAGCAACAACACATGTATGTGAAGGATGCCATTATTATAATCGTGCGCATAAATATTCAATTCGTGCGTAAAAGCTCAATCTAAATCAAATGGAGTCTCATTATTAAACGATTTCAGTTTATTGTTATTACCGCAACAACACATGTATGTGAAGGATGCCAATATTATAATCGTGCGCAAAAGTATTCAAATCGTACGTAAAAGTCCAATGTAAATTTTCATTATTAAACATTTCTGTTTATTGTTGCTATGGCAACAACACATGTATGTGAAGCATGCCATTATTACAATCATGCGCAAAAATATTCAATTCGTGCGTAAAAGTTCAATTTAAATCAAATGAAGTTTCATTATTAAATGATTTCTGTTTATTGTTAATATAGCAACAACACATGTATGTGAAGCATGCCATTATTATAATCATGCGCAAAAATATTCAATTCGTGCGTAAAAGTTCAAATTAAATCAAATGAAGTTTCATTATTAAATAATTTCTGTTTATTGTTAATATAGCAACAACACATGTATGTGAAGGATGCCATTATTATAATCGTGCGCATAAATATTCAATTCGGGCGTAAAAGTTCAATTTAAATCAAATGAAGTTTCATTATTAAATGATTTCTGTTTATTGTTAATATAGCAACAACACATGTATGTGAAGCATGCCATTATTATAATCATGCACAAAAATATTCAATTCGTGCGTAAAAGTTCAATTTAAATCAAATGAAGTTTCATTATTAAATGATTTCTGTTTATTGTTAATATAGCAACAACACATGTATGTGAAGGATGCCATTATTATAATCGTGCGCAAAAATATTCAATTCGTGCGTAAAAGTTCAATCTAAACTACATGGAGTTTCATTATTAAACAGAAATCGTTTAATAATGAAACTCCATTTAATTTAGATTTTTTTTAGATTCAATTTAATTTTTAGATTTAATTTAGAATTAATTATTATTTTTGCGCACGATTATAATAATGGCATCTTTTACATACATGTGTTGCTGCCATAGTTAGATAATATGTGGTTATTTTTCACAATAGTTTATTGTTACTATGGCAACAACACATGTATGTGAAGCATTCCATTATTATAATCGTGCGTAAAAATATGCAATTCGTGCGTAAAAGTTCTTTAATTTTTTAATCTTTCATTATTAAACGATTTCTGTTCATTGTTAATTTGGCAACAACACATGTATGTGAAGGATTATTAACATATGTATGTGAAGGATTATATTATAAGCCATTATTATAATCGTCCGCAAAAGTATTCAGATCGTGCGTAAAAGTCCAATGTAAATTTTCTATATTAAACGTTTCTGTTTATTGTTATTATGGCAACAACACATGTATGTGAAGGATGCTATTATTATACTCGTGCGCAAAAATATTCAATTAATAATAATAATAATAGAGGCCTTTATTTGTAATAAACAAAAAAATATCAATAAAACATGCAATCCATTGGGCGAGGTTCAGTTCGCCCTGCCTACAATAATAGTTCATCTAACTCAAATTCGTCAGTAAAAGTTCAATCTAAATTAAATGGAGTCTCATTATTAAACGATTTCTGTTTATTGTTATTATAGCAACAACACATGTATGTGAAGGCTGCCATTATTATAATCGTGCGTAAAAATCTTGAATTCGTGCGTAAAAGTCCAATGTAAATTAAATGCAGTTTCGTTATTAAACGATTTCTGATTATTGTTACTAAGGCAACAACACATGTATGTGAAGGATACCATTATTAAAATCGTAGGCAAAAAGATTCAATTCGTGCGTAAAATTCAATCTAAATTAAATGGAGTTTTATTATTAAACGATTTCTGTTTATTGTTATTATAGCAACAACACATGTATGTGAAGGATGCCATTATTATAATCGTGCGTAAAAATCTTGAATTCGTGCGTAAAAGTCCAATGTAAATTAAATGCAGTTTCGTTATTAAACGATTTCTGAATATTGTTACTAAGGCAACAACACATGTATGTGAAGGATACCATTATTAAAATCGTAGGTAAAAATATTCAATTCGTGCGTAAAATTCAATCTAAATTAAATGGAGTTTTATTATTAAACGATTTCTGTTTATTGTTATTATAGCAACAACACATGGATGTGAAGGATGCCATTATTATAATCGTGCGCAAAAATCTTGAATTCGTGCGTAAAAGTCCAATGTAAATTAAATGCAGTTTCGTTATTAAACGATTTCTGATTATTGTTACTAAGGCAACAACACATGTATGTGAAGGATACCATTATTAAAATTGTAGGCAAAAGGATTCAATTCGTGCGTAAAATTCAATCTAAATTAAATGGAGTTTTATTATTAAACGATTTCTGTTTATTGTTATTATAGCAACAACACATGTATGTGAAGGATGCCATTATTATAATCGTGCGCAAAAATCTTGAATTCGTGCGTAAAAGTCCAATGTAAATTAAATGCAGTTTCGTTATTAAACGATTTCTGATTATTGTTACTAAGGCAACAACACATGTATGTGAAGGATACCATTATTAAAATCGTAGGCAAAAATATTCAATTCGTGCGTAAAATTCAATCTAAATTAAATGGAGTTTTATTATTAAACGATTTCTGTTTATTGTTACTATGGCAACAACACATGTATGTGAAGGATGCCATGATGCTATTGTTATACAGAAATCGTTTAATCATGAAACTCCATTTAATTAAGATTGAACTTTTACGAACGAATTGAATATTTTTGTCTACGATTTTAATAATGGTATCCTTCACATACATGTGTTGTTGCCTTAGTAACAATAATCAGAAATCGTTTAATAACGAAACTGCATTTAATATACATTGGACTTTTACGCACGAATTCAAGATTTTTGCGCACGATTATAATAATGGCATCCTTCACATACATGTGTTGTTGCTATAATAACAATAAACAGAAATCGTTTAATAATGAGACTCCATTTAATTTAGATTGAACTTTTACGCACGAATATTTTTGTGCACGATTATAATAATAGCATTCTTTACATACATGTGTTGCTTCAGGTTCAGCCAAGGAAGAGTTATCCACCTGAAATAACTAGACAACTAGACTATACCCTGTTGAAGTTTTCAATTTCTATTAGTATTTGTACATTGCACTATATATTTTGTTACAGAAACAATACATTCGGTAAATCCGTTCACGAGTGAAATGTCCGAGGAAACGCTAGAAGAATACCTGCAAGATTTTTTCAAGATATATATCAAACTTGATTACGTCAAGTCAAACTCGGAGAGAAACCAAGAAGCCAGGACCTTGCCCTATCAATTAATGCATGTAGTTGCCACTAAACCTTAAGCAAAAGCCTTACCATTAAAGCCCAAATAATTTCAGTATAGACAGACAAGACTAGACAGAAAAGACTAGACAGACAAGACTAGACAGACAAGACTAGACAGACAAGACTAGACAGACAAGACTAGACAGACAAGACTAGACAGACAAGACTAGACAGACAAGACTAGACAGACAAGACTAGACAGACAAGACTAGACAGACAAGACTAGACAGACAAGACTAGACAGACAAGACTAGACAGACAAGACTAGACAGACAAGACTAGACAGACAAGACTAGACAGACAAGACTAGACAGACAAGACTAGACAGACAAGACTAGACAGACAAGACTAGACAGACAAGACTAGACAGACAAGACTAGATAGACAAGACTAGACAGACAAGACTAGACAGACAAGACTAGACAGACAAGACTAGACAGACAAGACTAGACAGACAAGACTAGACAGACAAGACTAGACAGACAAGACTAGACAGACAAGACTAGACAGACAAGACTAGACAAACAGGACTAGACAGACTTAATTTACGAATTATGACCAATTTTTACAAACACTATATTATATCTCGTTTATTTGTGACTTTAGAGTAAAATAAACTAGAAAATCGTTTTCAGCACTTCGTTTTCTTTCAGGTAACAAAAATAAATCACGAAAAAATTTTCCAAAAAAAATTTCAACAAAAATTTTCCATCATTTCGTTCGAAAAATATGTGCTTTTTCGGTTTTTTTTCGATTTTCTCGAGAACGGTAAAAGGCAGCGAAATCATTTTCGGCACACAGAAACTACACGACAAAACGAACAAGTTGATGTGAAAATTGTCTGGAAAGATTCAATAATTCGTTGATAAATTTCAAACTGAAATTTACCCGAATCTCGATTTGCTAAGTAGATATCTCGCAAACGGTTGCAAATAATCAAAAACAGATTGCGGCATCGTATTCAGGAGCTCATTTTCCTATTAATACACTGAGATTGTCTGCAGGAAATTGACGACTTTCCAAAATCTCTACTCGAGCGTCGAAATTTCTTAAAAATTTCTTCAATTTTAGCAGGCGATAGTGAACGGAAAGAGTTAGCGAAATATAATTTGCATATTTCTAATCAGCAGCAAAAATGCTTTCAGAAACGTTTTTAAATTTTGCTGTAACGCAAAAAATAACGATTTTGCCAAAATCGATTTTCTCGCATTTCGTCGTTTCCGCGGTCTAGACTCCCCGTGTCGATGGTATTTCTTAAATAGAAGCTTCCTAAGGAATATTATATATTTGTTCCGACTAATTTTGGAACGCTGAATCGATTGGTGAAGACTAGAAGTCTCTGTGGTGAGCCGTTCAAAAGTTATGACAGCGTGAAATCAGTCGGAAATGCGAGATGGTTTACAGCGAAAAAATATATAAAACTTGTTTATTTGTAACTTTAGAGTGTAATAAACTGGAAAACCGTTTTCAGCACTTCGATTTCCTTCGGGTAACAAAAAAAAAACACGAAAAAATTCGTTGCCTAATTCGAAACTTAATTCGTTGTAGCTGGATATAACATTTTTTAGGTTGCTGGATTCGGAGGTAGTTGTGTTGCTATTATCGGATTGTTGCTAATTTTTTTTTATAGAATTTGTGAATGCAAATTTTCTTGGATTCAGTTTAAATTTTGTAAAATTTCGTAAATTTTTTTCAGTTTTTTTCTAGTCCTCGCTGGATTTTTGCACAAATTTGCTTAAATTTTCCCCGATTTTCTCAATTTTTCTTCATCTTCACTATTACCGGATTGCTCAATTTTTTTGAATGCAAATTTTCTTTAATTTTCGTTTAAATTTTGTCAAATATTGTACATTTTTTCACAGTTTTCTTTTTTACTTATTGCTGTATTTTTGAATAAATTGGCATAAAATTTCCCCAATCTTCTATTTAATTTTCATTTTACATGATTTTTCTTAAATTTTCTCTAATTTATATATCTAAATGTCGTTTCATAAAATTTGTGGAAAATCTAAGAAAATTCTACAAAAACCAAACAAATTCAATAAAATTAAACAAAAATGTACGAAAATGAGGCAAAAATGAGGAAAGTTTTGTGGAAAATTGGGCAAATTGTAATTAAATTTACATTTGCCCAATTTTCCGCAAAACTTTCCTAATTTTTGTCACATTTTCGTACATTTTTGTTTAATTTTGGTAAATTTTTTTGATTTTTGTAGAATTTTCTTAGATTTTCCACAAATTTTATGGTTAATATTTTAAGCAAATCAGAGAGCAGCTGTTAGTTGTCAATAGCTGCCATGTCAATTCACAATTATCATCTGATCTGTTTGTATCATTTAGATTTTTTGCGTTTTTCCCCATTTTTATTTGTTTGTATTTTATTATTATTGTTGCCATTTGGAACATCCGGTTTGCAGGTATTTGTTGCCATCAGGTTTGCAGGTATTTAATCAATAATAACAAGATATTCAATGAAACCAATAATAAATTACCAATTTTATATTCAAGTAACTATATTTGAATTTAGCGCCAAATTTTGTAACTACATTGATCATTTGTCATAGTGTAAATCAGGTTTTTAGTTACTGCATTCTTAAAAAAATGGACTAAACTTATAGACACAGTAATGTACAAGTATTTATCTTGATATACGATGCAGCCACAATGTGTTGTCCAATTGATCAATATAGTTACCTAGACCAGCGTTTCTCAAACTGCTATACAGGCGATCCTAATGATGTTCAAGTAATGACAGTACGACCCATAGATTGCTGCATTCTTTAAAAAAATGGACTATAGATTGATCATTTGTCATACTCTAAATCAGGTTTCTAGTTACTGCATTCTTAAAAAAATGGACTATAAATTGATCATTTGTCATAGTGTAAAACAGTTTTCCAGTTACTGCATTCTTTAAAAAAATGGACTATAGATTGATCATTTGTCATTGTCTAAATCAGGTTTCTAGTTACTGCATTCTTAAAAAAATGGACTATAGATTGATCATTTGTCATACTCTAAATCAGGTTTCTAGTTACTGCATTCTTAAAAAAAATGGACTATAGATTGATCATTTGTCATAGTGTAAAACAGTTTTCCAGTTACTGCATTCTTTCAAAAAATGGACTATAGATTGATCATTTGTCATTGTCTAAATCAGGTTTCTAGTTACTGCATTCTTAAAAAAATGGACTATAGATTGATCATTTCTCATACTCTAAATCAGGTTTCTAGTTACTGCATTCTTAAAAAAATGGACTATAGATTGATCATTTGTCATAGTGTAAAACAGTTTTCCAGTTACTGCATTCTTTAAAAAAATGGACTATAGATTGATCATTTGTCATACTCTAAATCAGGTTTCTAGTTACTGCATTCTTAAAAAAAATGGACTATAGATTGATCATTTGTCATAGTGTAAAACAGTTTTCCAGTTACTGCATTCTTTAAAAAAAAGGACTATAGATTGATCATTTGTCATTGTCTAAATCAGGTTTCTAGTTACTGCATCCTTAAAAAAATGGACTATAGATTGATCATTTGTCATAGTGTAAAACAGTTTTCCAGTTACTGCATTCTTTAAAAAAATGGACTATAGATTGATCATTTGTCATTGTCTAAATCAGGTTTCTAGTTACTGCATTCTTAAAAAAATGAACTATAGATTGATCATTTGTCATAGTGTAAAACAGTTTTCCAGTTACTGCATTCTTTAAAAAAATGGACTATAGATTGATCATTTGTCATACTCTAAATCAGGTTTCTAGTTACTGCATTCTTAAAAAAAATGGACTATAGATTGATCATTTGTCATAGTGTAAAACAGTTTTCCAGTTACTGCATTCTTTAATAAAAAGGACTATAGATTGATCATTTGTCATTGTCTAAATCAGGTTTCTAGTTACTGCATTCTTAAAAAAATGGACTATAGATTGATCATTTCTCATACTCTAAATCAGGTTTCTAGTTACTGCATTCTTAAAAAAATGGACTATAGATTGATCATTTGTCATAGTGTAAAACAGTTTTCCAGTTACTGCATTCTTTAAAAAAATGGACTATAGATTGATCATTTGTCATTGTCTAAATCAGGTTTCTAGTTACTGCATTCTAAAAAAAATGGACTATAGATTGATCATTTGTCATTGTCTAAATCAGGTTTCTAGTTACTGCATTCTTAAAAAATGGACTATATATTGATCATTTGCCATAGTGTAAATCAGGTTTCTAGTTACTGCATTCTTAAAAAAAGAACTATAAATTGATTATTTGTCATAGTGTAAATCAGGTTTCTAGTTACTGCATTCTAAAAAAAATGGACTATAGATTGATCATTTGTCATAGTGTAAATCAGGTTTCTAGTTACTGCATTCTTAAAAAATGGACTATAGATTGATCATTTGCCATAGTGTAAATCAGGTTTCTAGTTACTGCATTCTTAAAAAAAGAACTATAAATTGATTATTTGTCATAGTGTAAATCAGGTTTCTCGTTACTGCATTCTAAAAAAAATGGACTAGAGATTGATCATTTGTCAGTGTAAATCAAGTTTCTAGTTACTGCATTCTTAAAAAAAATGGACTATAGATTGATCATTTGTCATAGTCTAAATCAAGTTTCTAGCTACTGCATTCTTAAAAAAAATGGACTATAGATTAATCATTTGTCATAGTATAAATCAAGTTTCTAATTACTGCATTTTTTTAAAAATGGAGTACAGATTGATTATTTGTCATAGTGTAAATCAGGTTTCCAGTTACTGCATTCTTAAAAAATGGACTATAGATTGATCATTTGTCATAGTGTAAATCTGATTTCTAGTTACTGCATTCTTAAAAAAAATGTGCTATAGTGTTGTCTGTTAAGCTGAATCTGTTTAGCAAATGAAGGAATAAAAAGCCTCAATATTCTGGACATATATTTGGTTTGACAATCGAGAGAAAAAAATAAATCAGAAACAAAATTACAAATGAAAAACATTTCGTTACGAAAGAAAGAACAGAAAATAAAGGCAACAAAACACATCTCGAAGGGTTCAATGAGAATGAGTATTAGTTCGAGTACAGCCTCAATCAAGAATCCAGACTAACTTGAATTCTAGACCTTTCCAATTTAGACTCACTCCGTTCACGACATCCAATCCTGCAACCCGGAAGTCACGTTCGAAGCATTCACGTTTAAAACCTAGAATCAAGATTAGTAGAATCACTCCATACTATCCTCCATATCACTTTAATTTTCCAATCTAGAATTCAATATCTTGAGTGGATTCTAAAATCAAGTTGAAATTTCCAATCTAGAATTCAATTTACATTCTATATCTTGAGTGGATTCTAGAATCAAACTGAAATTTCCAATCTAGAATACAATTTCCTGTTAATATTTTGAGTAGATTCTAGAATCAAGTTTAAATTTCCAATCTAGAATACAATTTACTGTTAATATTTTGAGTGGATTCTAGAATCAAGTTGAAATTTCCAATCTAGAATACAATTTACATTCAATATTTTGAGTCGATTCTAGAATTAAATTTAAATTTCCAATCTAGAATGTAATTTACATTCTATATCTTGCGTGGATTCTAGAATCAAGTTGCATTTTCCAATCTAGAATACAATTTACATTCTATATTTTGAGGTGATTCTAGAATTAAATTTAAATTTCCAATCTAGAATATAATTTACATTCTATATCTTGCGTGGATTCTAGAATCAAGTTGAAATTTCCAATCTAGAATACAACTTACATTCAATATCTTAAGGTGATTCTAGAATTAAATTTAAATTTCCAATCTAGAATATAATTTACATTCTATATCTTGCGTGTATTCTAGAATCAAGTTGAAATTTCAAATCTAGAATACAATTTACGTTCAATATTTTGAGGTGATTCTAGAATTTAATTCAAATTTCCAATCTAGAATATAATTTATATTCTAAATCTTGAGTGGATTCTAGAATCAAGTTGAAATTTCCAATCTAGAATACAATTTACATTCTATATCTTGAGTCGATTCTAGAATCAAATTTAAATTTCAAATCTAGAATATAATTTACATTCTATATCTTGCGTGGATTCTAGAATCAAGTTGAAATTTCCAATCTAGAATACAATTTACATTCAATATTTTGCGTCGATTCTAGAATTGAATTTAAATTTCCAATCTAGAATATAATTTACATTCTATATCTTGCGTGGATTCTAGAATCAAGTTGAAATTTCCAATCTAGAATACAATTTACATTCAATATTCTGAGGTGATTCTAGAATTAAATTCAAATTTCCAATCTAGAATATAATTTACATTCTATATCTTGCGTGGATTCTTGAATCAAATTCAAATTTCCAATCTAGAATACAATTTACTTTCAATATCTTGAGTGGATTCTAGAATCAAGTTGAAATTTCCACTCTAGAATACAATTTACATTCAAGATTTTGAAGTGATTCTAGAATTAAATTTAAATTTACAATCTAGAATATAATTTACATTCTATATCTTGCGTGGATTCTAGAATCAAGTTGAAATTTCCAATCTAGAATACAACATACATTCAATATTTTGAGGTGATTCTAGAATTAAATTTAAATTTCCAATCTAGAATATAATTTACATTCTATATCTTGCGTGGATTCTAGAATCAAGTTGAAATTTCCAATCTAGAATATAATTTACATTCAATATTTTGAGGTGATTCTAGAATTAAATTCAAATTTCCATTCTAGAATATAATTTACATTCTATATCTTGCGTGGATTCTAGAATCAAGTTGAAATTTCCAATCTAGAATACAATTTACATTCAATATTTTGAGGTGATTCTAGAATTAAATTTAAATTTCCAATCTAGAATACAATTTACATTCTATATCTTGCGTGGATTCTAGAATCAAGTTGAAATTTCCAATCTAGAATACAATTTACATTCAATATTCTGAGGTGATTCTAGAATTAAATTCAAATTTCCAATCTAGAATTTAATTTACATTCTATATCTTGCGTGGATTCTAGAATCAAGTTGAAATTTCCAATCTAGAATACAATTTACATTCAATATTTTGAGTCGATTCTAGAATTAAATTTAAATTTCCAATCTAGAATATAATTAACATTCTATATCTTGCGTGTATTCTAGAATCAAGTTGAAATTTCAAATCTAGAATACAATTTACGTTCAATATTTTGAGGTGATTCTAGAATTTAATTCAAATTTCCAATCTAGAATATAATTTATATTCTAAATCTTGCGTGGATTCTAGAATCAAGTTGAAATTTCCAATCTAGAATACAACTTACTTTCAATATCTTAAGGTGATTCTAGAATTAAATTTAAATTTCCAATCTAGAATATAATTTACATTCTATATCTTGCGTGTATTCTAGAATCAAGTTGAAATTTCAAATCTAGAATACAATTTACATTCTATATCTTGAGTCGATTCTAGAATCAAATTTAAATTTCAAATCTAGAATATAATTTACATTCTATATCTTGCGTGGATTCTAGAATCAAGTTGAAATTTCCAATCTAGAATACAATTTACATTCAATATTTTGAGGTGATTCTAGAATTGAATTTAAATTTCCAATCTAGAATATAATTTACATTCTATATCTTGCGTGTATTCTAGAATCAAGTTGAAATTTCCAATCTAGAATACAATTTACATTCAATATTTTGAGTCGATTCTAGAATTAAATTTAAATTTCCAATCTAGAATATAATTAACATTCTATATCTTGCGTGGATTCTAGAATCAAGTTGAAATTTCCAATCTAGAATACAATTTACATTTAATATTTTGAGGTGATTCTAGAATTAAATTTAAATTTCCAATCTAGAATATAATTTACATTCTATATCCTGCGTGGATTCTAGAATCAAGTTGAAATTTAAAATCTAGAATACAATTTACATTCAAGATTTTGAGGTGATTCTAGAATTAAATTTAAATTTCAAATGTAGAATATAATTTACATTCTATATCTTGCGTGGATTCTAGAATCAAATTTAAATTTCCAATCTAGACCTTTCAAAAATTCTATCTGGTCATCAAAAATGTAATCTACAATTTACATTTAATATCCAAAATAGATTCTAGAATCTACTATTAAAAACTAGAATCAACTTTAAGAGAATGATCTAATCTAGAATTACTTTGCATTAAATCCGTTCCAAATCTCCAACATCAGATAAACTAGAACGCAATCTACAATTTGCATTCAGCATTCTAGAATGGATTCTAGAATATGTTTCAAAATTAGAATCATGTTTGAATTCTAGAAATTCTCTAAATATCCAATCTAGAAATATTAAATCCAAAATTCTATTGCAAACGCAGTAGATAGAATTCTAGGTCAATAGATTGAATTCTAGATCAAATCGCAAATTCCTTAATTGACTTCTAGATCAACCGATTACATTCTAAATCAAATTTCAAACTCATGCTCCCTAGATTGCTCACGCTCCCTAGATTGAAATCTAAATTTCTCAAATCTGCTTCTAGACTTTTTCTGATTCTAGGCTTTTGTAACTTTGGAAACACTTCGCAATCAGCTTCTAGATTCTAGAGCGACGTTTGCGACCAAAAAAAATTGAACCCTAGAAGAAAATTTACGAAAATAACGTGAAAATAATGAGAGAAGGAATGAAACGGAGGCGAAACTCTACGTAGAATTCTATCGGAGACGCGCGGTTCACTGTTCCTGCGGATAGTTCCAAGGGTTCCTCTGCTGGTGCGACCAAATGCTGTTGTCCATCTCGTGGTACAGGTTGTAACTGGGCAGAGGATTTCCCGATTGCTGCTGTCTACGTTGCTTCTACAAGAACAAATAACTTTAATGCAAAGATTGGAGACCTCGAAAACCTCACTTCTTCTTCTTCTCTGTGTGGAGCGAAGCCCGGCGGAGTCCTGGTAGGGGTCCTGGGTTGCTCCGGCGGGGTCCACTGCCAGACGGGCGACGAGCCCCATAAGTAACCGCTGCTCTGGTGCAAGGGCGAGTACAGTCCGTTGCTGGCTGCCCCGTACGGTGAGCCCTCCCAGTGGCTCATTGGCTGACTGTGCGGTCCACCCCAAGAATCTAAAAAAAATCGTTTCGGTTATCTAATAACTGATCTGAGCTAATAGACCTTTCCAGTTTTAATACGCCATGTTTTCGGGCACATTTTCTACGTATAACCAGTGAAAATAACAAATTGTGCCCGAAACTTTTGCGTTTGACCCTTAACCCTTTGGGTACGTTTTTATTTAGAGAATGCCTCAGCCAAATGTACCCAAAGGGTTAAGTTTACTAAACCGTGAAAAAGTCTATTGAATTTACAACCTTGTGGTGGACTGTTTTGTGCGCAGAACTGGTTGCCTTGGATGTAGTTGAGGAGGTTGGACGGCTGCTGCCAGTTCTCCGCGGCGTTGATGTCGAGGAAGGCCTGCGAGCTCTCCGCCGCCAGGCTGTGCACTTCGCGGAAGAAGTTGCTGTATTCGGCGGTGTTGGCCGCGTGGGCGGAGCCGTCCTGCCACATGTCCAGCTTGCGGGGTCCGATCGGGCCGAGCTCGGTGTTCGTCTGCTTGTAGGGCTCGACGTACATGGTCGGCTTGGAGGGCTGGACTTGGGTGATGGGGCGCGGCGGCTCGCTGCGCGCCACCACGTCGCTGAACGACGCCTTGTTCTCCGTCCAGATGTTGGACTGCTGTTGGGCGGGGCTTAGACGCACCGACGGACTCGGACTCTCCTTGCTCTTGTCCAAATTCAATTTCTTATTGTTCTGCTTGCGCTCCTTCCGGTTCACCTTGGCGGGCTTATCTAAAACCTTGACCGAATTCTCAACCACTTTGCCCTTAGACTTCGACAACGATTTCTTCCTCTCCAACTTGACCTCCTCCACCTTAACTTCCAACACCTTCTGTTTAGGCTTCGTCTCCTTCTTGACATCGTTAACCTCGTTGTTACTGCTCTCCGTCGTCGTTGAAGACGTCTCTTCCTCATAACTAACCTTAATAGCCTCCTTAATCTTTGGTTGCGTCTTCTTCTTCTCCTTATCCTCCTTCATCCAATTCTTCTTCTTAACCTCCATATCTTTCCTACCCTTCTTCTTGCTCTTCCCCGTCGCGGGTACAACCGCCGTGTACTTCTTCTCTTCCTCCTCAATTTTCACCAGCTTCGTTTGATCCTTCTTCTCCAAATCGGGGGAACCTTTTTGGGCCTGGATCTCGGTCCTGGTCTGAGCTCCGATGAGTCTAAGATTCAAGGTGTGTTGAGTGTTGGTCTGCCTGGGCAGCCCAAACGACTCCTTCACGATCCGCTCCGACTCCAAAAGCGGAGCAACGGCCACGAAGATCAACAAAACAATCATCAGCAAAACGCTGATGTAGTAGAGGTGGTTCTCCCAGTTGGGGCGGCTGATTATGTTCGAGCACAGTGGGAGGTAGTAGGAAGGAACTGTCGTGACCAGCGTGTAGTTAACCGGGAAGTTTAGACTGGTTTCCAGGATCAAGGTCCTCGTAATTTTGGCCAAGGTGAAGTCGGGGGTGAAGGCTATATCGATCTTCTTCGTCCCGTTTGGTGGGAGCACCACCGCCTCACAGTTTAGCACCTTGAAGCCGTAACCTTCACATGGCAGGGAATTGATGAAGAAACCGTTGATGTAAACGGGGACATCCCCGGTGTTCCGCGCTGTGAACGATCGCTTGATGGTCAACACCGGTTGGTACTTTTTGCTTTTATCAAACTCGCACTCCTTCAAGTGCTTCTCGGTAAATTCGAACGCTAAAGGCTGTGAGCTGCCAGGCTTTCGATTTCCGAATTTGAAATTTGGAAACGCACCTTTCCCGCTTAAATGCAACACCTCCAGCACTGTTAGATTGTTCCTCAGGAAGATGAATCCGGTGTTTCTGGACGAATCCAACGCTTTGAATCCGACGCGGATCGTGAAGTTCTCGTTGGGTTTCAATCGGATTTGGATGGCGGAATCCAAGCCGCCGTCGTACGCGCCGCCGAAGGTTTTGTCCAGGAAGAAGCTGTGCCTGGGCGTTTTGTCGGTCTCCTCCAAATTGTTGGGCAGGAAGACCGGGGGCAAACCTTCGAACAAAACGTCCAGACTGGGGTAAAACTGGTCGAGGATTATCTGGACCAGCAAGGCGTAACTGGAGGGATTCTTGATGGTGATGTTCTTGTAGGTGACGTTGCCGACTTGGGTCAGGGGGAAACTGTACTCGGTTTTGTTCTCGAAGGTCTGGTCGAGGAGCAGACTGGGCCAACTCATCTTCACGCGCGTTTTGAACAGATGACCTTTGACTTCCGAAGTGTCCAGACGCATGGTGAGATTTTGCCAGCGCCTCAGCCCGTTCAACGTCTGATTCAAGTAACGGTTGTAGAGTACGTTCACCAGATTCAAATCGAATTCCGTCGACGCCTTCGTCAGCTGAAGCGTTTTCCTCCAATTCACTGACCCAAAGAAAAAAAGAGATTATGCGAAATTTTGGGCATTGCAAACTTTACCTTTATTTTCGTCCTGTAAGCCCAGGTAGCATTCGTTTTGGCAGTCGATCATCGGATCCAAGAACAAATGTCCGATGATCTTGGTGGCTCTGGCCGTGATGTGACCAGAATGTTTGCTGGTGATCCGAGGATCCGGAGGAATGTTCAGGATATCTTCAATGACCATCGGATCGCTGAACGTCGAGTGGACCCGTAAGGGATGTGAACAAATTTTGCCCTAAAAACAAGAATACCTTGCAGGAAGCTTACGGAGGAAGTTTGGGGATGCCACAACCTTTAAGGGATTTGAACAAATTTTGCCCTAAAAACAAGAACACATTGCAGGAAGCTTATGAAGGAAGTTTGGGGATGCCACAGGTTGGTGAAACTTTAAGGGATGTGAACAAATTTTGCCCTAAAAACAAGAATACATTGCAGGAAGCTTATGAAGGAAGTTTGGAGATGCCACAGGTTAGTGAACTTCTAAGGGATGTGAACAAATTTTGTCCTAAAAATAAGAATACACAGTAAGAAGCTTATGAAGGAAGTTTGGGGATGCCACAACCTTTAAGTGATGTGAACAAATTTTGCCCTAAAAGCAAGAATACATTGCAGGAAGCTTATGAAGGAAGTTTGGGGAAGCCACAGGTAAGTGAACATGTAAGGGATGTGAACAAATTTTGCCCTAAAAACAAGAATACATTGCAGGAAGCTTATGAAGGAAGATTGGGGATGCCACAGGTTGGTGAAACCATAGGGGATGTGAACAAATTTTGCCCCTAAAACAAGAATACATTGCAGAAAGCTTATGAAGGAACTTTGGGGATGCCACAGGTTGGTGAAACCGTAAGGGATGTGAACAAATTATGACCTAAAAACTTTGGGGATGCCACAGGTTAGTGAACTTCTAAGGGATGTGAACAAATTTTGCCCTAAAAACAAGAATACACAGTAAGAAGCTTATGAAGGAAGTTTGGGGATGCCACAACCTTTAAGTGATGTGAACAAATTTTGCCCTAAAAGCAAGAATACATTGCAGGAAGCTTATGAAGGAAGTTTGTGGATGCCACAGGTTTGTGAAACCGTAAGGGATGTGAACAAATTTTGCCTAAAAAACAACAATACATTGCAGGAAGCTTATGAAGGAAGTTTGGGGATGCCACAGGTTAGTGAACCTTCAAGGAATTTGAACAAATTTTGCCCTAAAAACAAGAATACCTTGCAGGAAGCTTATGAAGTAAGCTTGGGGATGCCACAGGTTAGTGAACTTTTAAGGGATTTGAACAAATTTTGTCCTAAAAACAAGAATACCTTGCAAGAAGCTTATGAAGGAAGTTTGGGGAAGCCACAGGTTAGTGAACCTTTAAGGGTTGTGAACAAATTTTGTCCTAAAAACAAGAATACATTGCAGGAAGCTTATGAAGGAAGTTTGGAGAAGCCACAGGTTAGTGAACACGTAAGGGATGTGAGCAAATTTTTCCCTAAAAACATGAATACCTTGCAGGAAGCTTATGAAGGAAGTTTGGGGATGCCACAGGTTAGTGAACCTTTAAGGGATGTGAACAAATTTTGCCCTAAAAACAAGATTACATTGCAGGAAGCTTATGAAGGAAGTTTGGGGATGCCACAACCTTTAATTGATGTGAACAAATTTTGCCCTAAAGACAAGAATACCATGCAGGAAGCTTATGAAGGAAGTTTGAGGATGCCACAATCTTTAAGTGATGTAAACAAATTTTGCCCGAAAAGCAAGAATACCTTGCAGGAAGCTTATGAAGGAAGTTTGGGGATGCCACAGGTTAGTGAAACCGTAAGGGATGTGAAAAAATTTTGCCCTAAAAACAAGAATACATTGCAGGAAGCTTATGAAGGAAGTTTGGGGATGCCATAACCTTTAAGTGATGTGAACAAATTTTGCCCTAAAAGCAAGAATACCGTGCAGGAAGCTTATGAAGGAAGTTTGGGGAGGCCACAAGTTAGTGAACCTTTAAGGGATGCGAACAAATTTTGCCCTAAAAACAAGAATACATTGCAGGAAGCTTATGAAGGAAGTTTGGGGATGCCATAACCTTTAAGGGATGTGAACAAATTTTGCCCAAAAAACAAGAATACCTTGCAGGAAGATTTTGAAGGAAGTTTGGGGATGCCACAGGTTAGTGAACAAATTTTGCCCTAAAACCAAGGTGGGCAATTTGGATGCAAAACTTACGGGGAAACATTGGTCGAAGACGAGCCGATCGGGGCCGATCTCCAGCTTGCCGTGGGCGACCTTGAAGTGCACCGGGATCGAGAGCTGCTCGTACTGCGTGTGCACCGAGATGTCGCCCCAAATTTGCGTCTCCACCCGCCCCGTCTTCACCGAGAACTTCAGCACCGCGTACTCGCCATCCCTGACCGACACCTGAAACAATCCTCATCAAAGCCCGTTTGACAATGACCATCCCGATTTGGGCGATATCTTAAGTGCCTAGCTCCTAGATACGCCTTTTGTGCAAATTCAAGATCTAGCTAAACACAGCCTAAATATCTAGTCAGGATATCTAGATCCTAGTCTAGTTAGTTCCTATCCTTAATCTAGTTTTTGAGTTGTACTAAAGACCTAGTATCTGGATGCCTAGATACTAGCTAGTCTACCAAGATTTGATATCTATATTCCTGGTCAAATGCTTACATACTAAACAGGAAGAAGCTGTGTCAGTGGTGAGTCAAGTTATCTTGTACTAATACGATTTGTGTTTGGTGCTTACGCATTTGGTGATGTTCTTGTAGTTCTCTTGGAGCAGGGCCCCGTTGGGGTTGCCCCTGGCGCAGCCGAGGATCTCGACGGTGGTGGACGGCAGCGAGGTCGCGACCTGCTTGATGGCCACCAGGATCGGGTTCTGGTTGAGCAGCAGCACGTGCGTGTCCTTCCGGCTCTCCGAGCCGACCAGCCCCAGGTCCAGCGAGTTGTCTTTGCTCTTGTACGGCAGCTTCTACAAGAAGAGTGAATTCAGTGAGATGGATGGGTGCAGTCCCTTGTCTTACCAAATCGAATTTCCCGTTGAAGCTGATCAGGGGCAGGTGGAAGGTGGAAACGTTCGTCGTCACCAGGATGTGCGTGTTGAGCTTGACGTCCGCGATCGACACCCCCGCGTTGATCTTCAACGTGAAGATCGCCCGCTCCTCCCCGCACTGCAGCACCGCCGGCTTGAAACCCGATATCTACAAAAACAAAACAATCATCTCCAATCAAACCACATCAAGGAGACCAAAAGGGGTCCAGGAGAAGATTTAACAACAGATACGCCCCCCCCCCCAAAAAAAAAACCTCATCAAGGAGACCTAAGGGGGCGTCCATTAACAACCTTTTAAGACCCGCCCCTCCTACCCTAAGGTTTTTTAGACTAAGGATTTAGATTAAGCCCCCCCTACCCAAAATCACGTGCATTTTTTTGCTATAAATCGCGTGCCGTTACAAGGGGTCCACAAGCGGTCCTGGAGAAGTTATTTTATTAACACCAGCTATGCCCCCCCCCCCCAAAAAAAACCTCATCAAGGAGACCTAAGGGGTCGTCCATTAATCACGTGATGTTTGTTAGATTAAGACCCGCCCCTCATACCCCCCGGTGATATGTGTTGAGATTTTAGATTAAGCACCCCCCCCCCCCCTTCCCAAAATCACGTGCATTTTTCGCTATAAGTCGCGCGTCGTTACAAAGAGTCCACAAGGGGTCCTGGAGAAGTTATTTTATTAACACCAGCTACGCCCCCCCCCCCAAAAAAACCTCATCAAAGAGACCTAAGGGGTCGTCCATTAATCACGTCATGCTTTTAGCAACCTTTTAAGACCCGCCCCTCCTACCCCCGGTGATATGTGGTCAGGTTTTAGATTAAGCCCGCCCCCCCTACCCCAAAATCACGTGCATTTTTTTTTTGCTATAAGTCGCGCGCCGTTACAAGGAGTCCACAAGGGGTCCTGGAGATTAAGACCAGCTACGCCCCCCCCCAAAAAAAAAAACCTCATCAAGGAGACCTAAGGGGTCGTCTATTAATCACGTGATTTTAGCAAGCTTTTGCGTAAGCCAAAGCGTAGCCTCTCCCTCCCCCTGTTGATACATGGTGAGGTTTTATATTAAGCCCCCCCCCCCTACCCAAAATCACGTATTTTTTTGCTACAAGCCGCGCGCCGTTCTTTCGCGGCGTTCAACGAAAAAATACATACACGTGATATCTCACTACATGTCCGCTCCCCCATGTGATATCTCGTGATTCTTCACAATCCCCCCCCAGTTTCGAGCCTCACGTGATAAATGGACGATCCCTAATCCCATCACTGTGCTTGAATCTCATCGTTGTGTTTAGATCTTACGTGGAAAAATTTCCGGGCGTCGTCGGGGAGGGTGGCGTTGGTGAGGATGAGCGGCGCGAGGAACTCGTTCTTGACGACGAGGCGCCGCTGCGGCTTGTCGACGTCGCCGGCGGCCGTGGCGAAGTAGCGGGTGGAGGACGCGTCGAACGTGAGCCCGCCCTCCAGCGGCGAGATGTAGTACGGGATCTCGGTGCGCCGCTTGCTGTTCCGATACCGGACGATTATCTTGCCGGAGAAGTCCGACGTCTCGAACGCCACCTTCCCTGAAAACTCATGAGAGTTTTAATCCTGTCTAGTCCTGTGTTGTTTAATTTTGTCTGGTCAAGTGGTCAATTTGTTACGGTAAAAGTACGTAGTTTGTACACATTTACCGGTATATGTACACATTTATCTTCTTGGTTGGTAAATGTAGTTGTAACTTACATTTATCAATTATTTACGTACAAAGTACGTAGTTTGATAAATGTACACATTTACCGGTATATGTACACATTTACCTTCTTGGTTGGTAAATGTAGTTGCAACTTGCATTTATCAATTATTTCCGACAAATGCGTACATATAAAAGTTTGATAAATGTACACATTTACCGGTATATGTACACATTTACCTTCTTGGTTGGTAAATCTAGTTGCAAGTTGCATTTATCAATTATTTCCGGCAAATGCGTAAATATAAGTTTGATAAATGTACACATTTACCGGTATATGTACACATTTACCTTCTTGGTTGGTAAATGTAGTTGCAACTTGCATTTATCAATTATTTCCGGCAAATGCGTACATATAAGTTTGATACACAAATGTACACATTAACCGGTATATGTACACATTTACCTTCTTGGTAGGTAAATGTGAAGCAAATGCGTACATATGCCTAATGTTGTTGGCAATTGTATAGAGGTTTACATTAACATTTACAGCACATGGGCTGCCCAACAAGACACAAGTGATATTTCAACACACGAATTGTACACATTTTCCGGTAAAAGATATATTAAGCTGATCGCAGATTTAAACTCATTTACGTAACAAATTGGTTGATGTATACATATACCGGTAAATGTGTACAATTGTCGATTTTGTACTATTACCGTAACATATTAACGTCTAGACTTGTTTAATCTTGTCTAACATTGTTCAATCTAGTGCCACCTTCCCTAAAAACAGAGCATTTAATTTAGTCTAGTCTTTGTGTAGTCTTTGTCTAGCCTTTGTCTAGACTTTGTCTAGTCTTTGTCTAGTCTAGTATTGTTTAATTTTGTCTCGTCGCGTGGTCTATATGTGTCTAGTGTTGTTTAATCTTCTCTAATCTAATCTAGTATTATCTAATCTTGATTTAATGCTGAGCTATTTACAATTTAATTTCAGTAGTGCGACTTCGGCGGTGTCGGGTTCGCGGTGGCGCGTCGAGGAGCGGGGGCGGGCGTCGGTGCGGCGGTGGCGGGCGCCGGGGTCGTAGTCGACCTGGATGGCGCGCGACGTCGTCGTGATCGAGTGGATGCGCGCCGGGTGCCTGGAGGCGTTGCTCAGGTCCAGCGGGACCTCCTTGACGGGGTCTAGCGACCCGCCCACGCCGAAGTCGACGAAGGCCTGCGGCGCGAACAGCATCGCCTCCGGCGTCACCTCCACCTCCAGCGGCACGACCAGGTAATCGTCCGTGTTATTTAATTTAATCCTGAAAATTATAATAATATTAGACTAGACTAGACAGACAAGATTAGAGAGACAAGACTAGACAGACAAGACTAGACAGACAAGACTAGACAGACAAGACTAGACAGACAAGACTAGACAGACAAGACTCGACAGACAAGACTAGACAGACAAGACTAGACAGACAAGACTAGACAGACAAGACTAGACAGACAAGACTAGACAGACAAGACTAGACAGACAAGACTAGACAGACAAGACTAGACAGACAAGACTAGACAGACAAGACTAGACAGACAAGACTAGACAGACAAGACTAGACAGACAAGACTAGACAGAAAAGACTAGACAGACAAGACTAGACAGACAAGACTAGACAGACAAGACTAGACAGACAAGACTAGACAGACAAGACTAGACAGACAAGACTAGACAGACAAGACTAGACAGACAAGACTAGACAGACAAGACTAGACAGACAAGACTAGACAGACAAGACTAGACAGACAAGACTAGACAGACAAGACTAGACAGACAAGACTAGACAGACAAGACTAGACAGACAAGACTAGACAGACAAGACTAGACAGACAAGACTAGACAGACAAGACTAGACAGACAAGACTAGACAGACAAGACTAGACAGACAAGACTAGACAGACAAGACTAGACAGACAAGACTAGACAGACAAGACTAGACAGACAAGACTAGACAGACAAGACTAGACAGACAAGACTAGACAGACAAGACTAGACAGACAAGACTAGACAGACAAGACTAGACAGACAAGACTAGACAGACAAGACTAGACAGACAAGACTAGACAGACAAGACTAGACAGACAAGACTAGACAGACAAGACTAGACAGACAAGACTAGACAGACAAGACTAGACAGACAAGACTAGACAGACAAGACTAGACAGACAAGACTAGACAGACAAGACTAGACAGACAAGACTAGACAGACAAGACTAGACAGACAAGACTAGACAGACAAGACTAGACAGACAAGACTAGACAGACAAGACTAGACAGACAAGACTAGACAGACAAGACTAGACAGACAAGACTAGACAGACAAGACTAGACAGACAAGACTAGACAGACAAGACTAGACAGACAAGACTAGACAGACAAGACTAGACAGACAAGACTAGACAGACAAGACTAGACAGACAAGACTAGACAGACAAGACTAGACAGACAAGACTAGACAGACAAGACTAGACAGACAAGACTAGACAGACAAGACTAGACAGACAAGACTAGACAGACAAGACTAGACAGACAAGACTAGACAGACAAGACTAGACAGACAAGACTAGACAGACAAGACTAGACAGACAAGACTAGACAGACAAGACTAGACAGACAAGACTAGACAGACAAGACTAGACAGACAAGACTAGACAGACAAGACTAGACAGACAAGACTAGACAGACAAGACTAGACAGACAAGACTAGACAGACAAGACTAGACAGACAAGACTAGACAGACAAGACTAGACAGACAAGACTAGACAGACAAGACTAGACAGACAAGACTAGACAGACAAGACTAGACAGACAAGACTAGACAGACAAGACTAGACAGACAAGACTAGACAGACAAGACTAGACAGACAAGACTAGACAGACAAGACTAGACAGACAAGACTAGACAGACAAGACTAGACAGACAAGACTAGACAGACAAGACTAGACAGACAAGACTAGACAGACAAGACTAGACAGACAAGACTAGACAGACAAGACTAGACAGACAAGACTAGACAGACAAGACTAGACAGACAAGACTAGACAGACAAGACTAGACAGACAAGACTAGACAGACAAGACTAGACAGACAAGACTAGACAGACAAGACTAGACAGACAAGACTAGACAGACAAGACTAGACAGACAAGACTAGACAGACAAGACTAGACAGACAAGACTAGACAGACAAGACTAGACAGACAAGACTAGACAGACAAGACAGACAAGACTAGACAGACAAGACTAGACAGACAAGACTAGACAGACAAGACTAGACAGACAAGACTAGACAGACAAGACTAGACAGACAAGACTAGACAGACAAGACTAGACAGACAAGACTAGACAGACAAGACTAGACAGACAAGACTAGACAGACAAGACTAGACAGACAAGACTAGACAGACAAGACTAGACAGACAAGACTAGACAGACAAGACTAGACAGACAAGACTAGACAGACAAGACTAGAGAGACAAGACTAGACAGACAAGACTAGACAAACAAGACTAGACAGACAAGACTAGACAGACAAGACTAGACAGACAAGACTAGACAGACAAGACTAGACAGACAAGACAGACAAGACTAGACAGACAAGACTAGACAGACAAGACTAGACAGACAAGACTAGACAGACAAGACTAGACAGACAAGACTAGACAGACAAGACTAGACAGACAAGACTAGACAGACAAGACTAGACAGACAAGACTAGACAGACAAGACTAGACAGACAAGACTAGACAGACAAGACTAGACAGACAAGACTAGACAGACAAGACTAGACAGACAAGACTAGACAGACAAGACTAGACAGACAAGACTAGACAGACAAGACTAGACAGACAAGACTAGACAAACAAGACTAGACAGACAAGACTAGACAGACAAGACTAGACAGACAAGACTAGACAGACAAGACTAGACAGACAAGACTAGACAGACAAGACTAGACAGACAAGACTAGACAGACAAGACTAGACAGACAAGACTAGACAGACAAGACTAGACAGACAAGACTAGACAGACAAGACTAGAGAGACAAGACTAGACAGACAAGACTAGACAAACAAGACTAGACAGACAAGACTAGACAGACAAGACTAGACAGACAAGACTAGACAGACAAGACTAGACAGACAAGACTAGACAGACAAGACTAGACAAACAAGACTAGACAGACAAGACTAGACAGACAAGACTAGACAGACAAGACTAGACAGACAAGACTAGACAGACAAGACTAGACAAACAAGACTAGACAGACAAGACTAGACAGACAAGACTAGACAGACAAGACTAGACAGACAAGACTAGACAGACAAGACTAGACAGACAAGACTAGACAGACAAGACTAGACAGACAAGACTAGACAGACAAGACTAGACAAACAAGACTAGACAGACAAGACTAGACAGACAAGACTAGACAGACAAGACTAGACAGACAAGACTAGACAGACAAGACTAGACAGACAAGACTAGACAGACAAGACTAGACAGACAAGACTAGACAGACAAGACTAGACAGACAAGACTAGACAGACAAGACTAGACAGACAAGACTAGACAGACAAGACTAGACAGACAAGACTAGACAGACAAGACTAGACAGACAAGACAGACAAGACTAGACAGACAAGACTAGACAGACAAGACTAGACAGACAAGACTAGACAGACAAGACTAGACAGACAAGACTAGACAGACAAGACTAGACAGACAAGACTAGACAGACAAGACTAGACAGACAAGACTCCCCTGAGAAGCTCGGCTCTGCCGAGCAAGACTAGACAGACAAGACTACCCCCAACAAGCTCGGCTCTGCCGGGCTTAGACAGACAAGACTAGACGGACAAGACTCCCCTAACAAGCTCGGCTCTGCCGAGCTTAGACAGACAAGACTAGACAGACAAGATTCCCTTAACAAGCCCGGCTCTGCCGAGCTTAGACAGACCAGTCTAGACAGACAAGACTCCCCTAACAAGCTCGGCTCTGCCGAGCTTACACAGACAAGACTAGACAGACAAGACTCCCCTAACAAGCTCGGCTCGGCCGAGCTTAGACAGACAAGACTAGACAGACAATACTCCCTAAACAAGCTCGGCTCTGCCGAGCTTACACAGACAAGACTAGACAGACAAGACTCCCCTAACAAGCTCGGCTCGGCCGAGCTTGGACAGACAAGACTAGACAGACAAGACACCCTTAACAAGCTCGGCTCTGCCGAGCTTACACAGACAAGACTAGACAGACAAGACTCCTCTAACAAGCTCGGCTCGGCCGAGCTTAGACAGACAAGACTAGACGGACAAGATTTCCCTAACAAGCCCAGTGTACGATAATGCATTCTCAAAAAAAAAAAAAAAAAAACTAGAAAAACTAGAAGCGCAAAACTAGAAGCAAGACTAGACAAGTCTTTGTTTTTCCCGATGAGTAATTATAGTTACCTCACATAGGCTGTGTGATTTTGTTCCGCTTTTGCCAGAAAGCGAACCTTGATTATGGCCTTAGTTTGTAACGGAGGAATCTCCCATATGTCCTTGGGCCCCTCCAACTCCCCAGTTGGCAGTTCCAAGTGGAAGTCCCCTCCGCTGCTATAAATTTCCACAACCTACAACATAAACAAATCAAATGTTACCAAATCTTATTTACCTAATTTTGTCCATCTAGTCTTGTTTGTCCAGAAAAAGTCGTCAAAAAGTGTTTGTCTAGTTTGTCGTATAAAAGTCTAGTCTAGTTTGTTTAGTCTTGTCCATCTACGTTTGTCTAGTCTTGTTCGCTGAGTATTATCTGTCTTGTCTGTCTATCTAGTCTTGCTTGTCTAATCTTGCCTATCTAGTCTTGTACATCTATTATTGTTCATCTAGTTTCATCCATCCACCCAGTCTTGCCTGTCTGGTTTTGTTCAACTAACCTTGTCTCAAAAAAAAAAAAAAAAAAAAACTGAGTGTTTAGTCCGGACTTACTTGAATAGGCTCCAAATGTGGATTGTAAAGATGAATTGTAGGAGTAAATGAAGCATTCACCGGCAGTTTGACACCAACTATCGGTCTCAATCTATATGGACTATAAATACTTGCACCTTTGACCTAAAACAAACACAACATTATAATTTAATTCAAGCCTTGTCTAGTCGTGTCTTGTCTAGTTCCATTCAGCCATGTCTAGTCTTGTTCAGCCTTGTCTAGTGTCATGTAGTCTTTTAGATCATCTCATCTTGTCTGTTGTTGTCCTCTAACTCCTACGCGGAGCATAGGGCCTCTACAAAGAACTTGCATCTGACTCTATTCTGAGCGAGGCGTTTCACCTCGTTCCACGTTTTTCCTGCGATTTTTAATTTTGCGTCTGTGGTCCTTCTCCACGTGTTAGCTGAACGTCCCTTTCTGCGAGAACCCTGCGGGTTCCATTGAAAGGCTTGCCTAGTGATGTTTCCTTCGTCTCTATTCAATACATGGCCCAACCATTTCCACTCGCGGTGTTTTATTTCTTTTTGTATCTCTTGTTGGTTTGTCAGGTGCCATAAGTCTACATTGCGTATTGTATATACTTCGTAGGCATTTCTTTATGAATACCTGAAGCTTATTTATCATTGTTATGGAAATTTTCCATGTTTGGCACCCGTACAGCAAGACGTATTTCACATTTGAGTTGAATATTCTTAGTTTTGTTCGTGTGGAATACAGTCGGGAGGTCCAGACCGGCCTGAGCATACCAAATGCCTGTTTGGCCCTTTTTATTCGGTATGAGACATCGGTGGTGGTGCCGCACTCATTAGTAATTATGCTTCCCAGGTACGCGAATTCATCTACATTCTCCATTTGTTCGTCATAGATGCGGAAGGCGCGGGTATTCTTCGTGGCGGCTCTAATCGATATGGTTTGGCCAATCCTGCTTTGGATGCTTCTGCAGAGAGACGGTCGAGTTTGCTCTGCATGTCGGCGTGGGTGTATGCCAAGAAACAGATATCGTCTGCGTAGTCCAGATCTTCCAGGAATTTAATGTCCGATTTAACGATTTTAACGTCCATCTAACGCCCTCACTTCTTGACACTACTATGTCCATTATTGAGTCTAACAGAATGTTAAATAGTAAGGGCGATAGTAAGCAGTCCTGTCTGACTCCCGAGCTGATGGTAATGTCGCTGCTCTTAGCAGTTTGGTGTTTTACATAGCAGGATGCGTCCCGGTATAGCTCCTTTACCCTCTCTTTTGAGTTTTGTCTAGACTCGTCTAGTCTGGTCAAGTCATGTCTAGTCTAGTCTTTTTCATCTTTGTCTAGTCTTGTTAAACCTTGTCTAGCCCTGTTTAGTTTTGTCTAGTCTTGTGTTTTTCATCCTTTCGTCCTTTCTTTCCATCCTTCTCCATCCCCATCCTTTCCATCTTTTCCATCCTTCATCCTTTAGTCATTTGTTTTTATTGATAATTTTTTGGGTCTGTAGATTGTAAATGGAATGACCAGTGGGGTTCTGACTAAGTAGTTCTAGAATCCCCGGCTCTCCCTTGGAGCTGGATAATTTTCGTCCTGTCCTGTCTCATCTGGGCACCAGAACCACCAAAATTGAAGACCCAAATGATTTCTGGAAGGAACCTTCCAGAAATCGTTTGGGTCTTCAATTTAGGTGGTTTTGAATGATTTTGTGAATGACTTTTTAACGCGATAAAGGAATAAGAACGATAGGATGATGGGGTAGCCTTATGAAGTAGTGCTCCAAAGGTCCCAATTTTCATCTTCAAAGATGGGGTGCCCTTAGTAAGTAGCTCCATAGGTCCCAATTTTCATCTTCAAAGATGGGGTGCCCTTATTAAGTAGCTCCATAGGTCCCAATTTTCATCTTCAAAGATGGGGTGCCCTTATTAAGTAGCTCCATAGGTCCCAATTTTCATCTTCAAAGATGGGGTGCCCTTATTAAGTAGCTCCATAGGTCCCAATTTTCATCTTCAAAGATGGGGTGCCCTTATTAAGTAGCTCCATAGGTCCCAATTTTCATCTTCAAAGATGGGGTGCCCTTATTAAGTAGCTCCATAGGTCCCAATTTTCATCTTCAAAGATGGGGTGCCCTTATTAAGTAGCTCCATAGGTCCCAATTTTCATCTTCAAAGATGGGGTGCCCTTATTAAGTAGCTCCATAGGTCCCAATTTTCATCTTCAAAGATGGGGTGCCCTTATTAAGTAGCTCCATAGGTCCCAATTTTCATCTTCAAAGATGGGGTGCCCTTATTAAGTAGCTCCATAGGTCCCAATTTTCATCTTCAAAGATGGGGTGCCCTTATTAAGTAGCTCCATAGGTCCCAATTTTCATCTTCAAAGATGGGGTGCCCTTATTAAGTAGCTCCATAGGTCCCAATTTTCATCTTCAAAGATGGGGTGCCCTTATTAAGTAGCTCCATAGGTCCCAATTTTCATCTTCAAAGATGGGGTGCCCTTATTAAGTAGCTCCATAGGTCCCAATTTTCATCTTCAAAGATGGGGTGCCCTTATTAAGTAGCTCCATAGGTCCCAATTTTCATCTTCAAAGATGGGGTGCCCTTATTAAGTAGCTCCATAGGTCCCAATTTTCATCTTCAAAGATGGGGTGCCCTTATTAAGTAGCTCCATAGGTCCCAATTTTCATCTTCAAAGATGGGGTGCCCTTATTAAGTAGCTCCATAGGTCCCAATTTTCATCTTCAAAGATGGGGTGCCCTTATTAAGTAGCTCCATAGGTCCCAATTTTCATCTTCAAAGATGGGGTGCCCTTATTAAGTAGCTCCATAGGTCCCAATTTTCATCTTCAAAGATGGGGTGCCCTTATTAAGTAGCTCCATAGGTCCCAATTTTCATCTTCAAAGATGGGGTGCCCTTATTAAGTAGCTCCATAGGTCCCAATTTTCATCTTCAAAGATGGGGTGCCCTTATTAAGTAGCTCCAAAGGTCCCAATTTTCATCTCCATAAAAATCGTTGTTTATGGAACGGCGTGGTTTCTCTTCAAAACGCTTTTCGTTTTCATCTTTAATTGTTGCAGTTTCCCAAAAATCGGTTATTTTGGACTTTTACATGAAATTTTTGGAACGGAATTCGAAGGCTTGTTCAATGGCAAATTAAAATCTTGCCTTCTAATCTTGTATATGCTGGATGGTGCTCGAAGATTAATATCGTTGGATGAATTTGTACTCGGGCCGGCGAGAAAATGCAATTGTACAGCGCCGAGGTACGCGTTTAAGAAATATGCGTCAGTTTTTCAAATAATATCTCCGATATGATAGGTGTTTTTCCGTTAACACTGTAACGGAACTTAGAGGTAAAATTAACGAAGGTTTGAGTGAAATGCCCCAAGCCGATATTGCTAACCTAATTTTTAACATGCCTGGACGTGTTAATTGCAAATTGCTTGCAAATTCTTAATTTTTATTAACAGCGCGGTATGCACATAACAATGCCAAACTCGTCGAGACGAAATGTATTCTCTCGCCGGCGCGAGTCGAGCACGAGCTGCGGTGGACTCACGTGGTATTTAAAATGTCCCTCGGTGGTGTGAATGAACAGGTTGCTTTCGACGGCGCCCTCCTCCCTACCCAGGAAAACCACCCGGAATGTGGTGTTACCCAGCGGAGGGATTTTCTAAAACAACAATTAAACAAACATCAGCTCCTGATAAGATAAGATTACTGTTCAAAAGACTAGTCTATTCACTAGTCTTCAATGAACAGTAATCTAATCTAGTCTATAATCTTGTCGGCTGGAGTGATCTTACCTTGTCCTCGAAGAAGGAGCTGTGGAAGTGAACGGTGTTGCCGGATATCGAAGTCATGTCGATGCTCCGGATCCGGTCTATGTTGAACAGGGTGACTTTCTCCAGGTGCGGGATGCCCAGCGGCCTAAGCAGAGAACTCTCGGTTAAAATCTGTCTGCCTAGTCTCGTCGGTCTAGACTTGTTCATTGTAGGATTTTAATAAATTTTACAGAATTTGATCATGTAAATGAATTGTATCGAAGACTAAAAAATCAATTGTTTTGGTTCCCATTTAATGGTATTATTCCTTGATTTCAACTGAATTTTTTCCATGTAATTGCTTCTAATATCCGAGTAGCCTCCGAATAGTTTGACCGTGACTGTTTGACTGTGTCGTCGGGCACAATACATCATCTAAGTCAGGCATAAACAACCTTTTTGGGAACTATGGCGAAACTACCATTATTTGTTCGAGTACAGTGGCGACATAGCTTAAGGCAGGCATATTGGTCCCGTTTATTAAAATTGGGGGCAGTAAAGTAGTTTTCATAGGCGAGTGGAGTGTGGTTCATAGGCGAGTGTAGTTCATAGGCGAGTGGAGTGGAGTTTCATAAGCGAGTGATAGTGGCGAGTTGTCATAAGCAGGTCCAGGAACTGTTTATGGCCCGCGGGTTGCTCATGCCTGATCTAAGTGATTTCGACAAAGAGAAGACCTGTAACACGCCGTGGTTCTGCCAAGAAGTCAAAACTAAATGCAAGGAGAAGACAGCAGCATACCTTGAATATAAGGACAACCAAACAGAAGAAGCATTGCAAAACTATAAGAACATATAAACTATAAGAAATGAAAGCAGCGCTTCACAAAATCAACAGAGCGAGATTCTATGCATTGCAAAAACAAATCTGGAGACTAAAGGTCGATTCCCATATAAGCGACACTCAGTTACGCGACATCAAATAATGATTACATGGGCACGTCGCGTAGCCATGTGAGAACGTGCCCATTTAAAACAATGTAATCATTATATGACAGGCGATGTCGCGTGACGTCGCGTATATGAGAATCGGCCTTAATAAGAAGCTCACGCAGAGAAATAAATGAACTATTAGATAAGAACCCGATACCGGCAGAATCATGACAGAAATACCTTTGTACAGAGCTGTAGAAAGAAACGAGGAAACGCAAACCACAGAACGCCGACACACCGCTGATAAGAGTGGAAGACGGAACCATCATCACAAGAACTGACGTCACGGCAGCCCAAAAAAAAAATAAAAAACCGGAACAGTCCCGGTCCGGACGGAATAAATAATGAACTCCTTCAGTATGGAAGCGACACCCAAGAACACGAAATAAGCAAAATGAACGTAAGCAAAATCCCAGACGAGTGGAGAATAAGCACATCGATATTACTGTTTAAAAATGGACATAAAACCGACCCGACTAACTACAGAGCCATCAACCTCTTGAAACTGCTGACAAAGATCATAACCCATAAGATCAATACATCGACACAAACAGCAAGGTACGATGTCGTATTCGCAATAAGACTGATAGTTGAATAGTCGATAGAATACAACCTTTATTTTGTAGACCTAGAGAAAGCCTTTGATAGAGTGTAGCTCGAGGATGTCATAGATATACTGAATAAATAAATAAACTAATAGAGGACATATATTCATCGAACTCGGTTAAGTACGAGCAAGGGTTAAAAACCAAACCACGGCGGCAATACCAGTAGAACAGGGCATAAGACAAGGCGACTCCTTGAGCCCAACACTGTTTAATATAATTTTTTACGGAATCAAAAAAAAACCAGCCCCAAGGTAAGGGCTACTCAATGGGCACTAAAGACATTTCAATTATCTGCTACGCGGAGGAAGCAACGATCATCGCCGACAGTGATCAAAACCTGTGCTACACACGTTTAATCAGACAGCCAAACAATTAAACGTGGCCATATCAACACATAAAATGAAATGCATGACAACATCAAAGGTCCCAATAGACCTTTTCATAGTTGGCATGTATCAATTTCCACCATGTTTTTCGGACACTTTTTGACGTATAACCACTGAATTTAACAAAATGTGCCCGAAACTTTCATATTCCCGCCTTTTATAAAAAGCGGACGCGCATGCGCTCCACTAACCGTAAAAAGGTCTACACGTGGTAGATGGTCAACTCATTCAACAAGTGGTGAAATTCAACTACCTGGGGGTCGCGAAATCGGCTTTTGGGAATATAGAAGCATGCGTCAGGTTGCAAGCCATGCGTCAAGAATTGCTGGGTCATTTTAAAAACAAATACCTAAACACTCACACGCATCTACAAGACTGTAATCAGACCCATAGACACATACACGGCAGAAACTCACCCTGTGACAACAACACAAATACTGGAGAGCGTAGAAATATCGGTGATACGAAAGATCAACAATAAAACCTTAATGGACAGGATGAGGAGCAGTGGAGCACATAAACGACTGCGTAGAATTACGAACGAGATGTGGCGCAGGCACGTGGACAACACCAGGCTGGTCAGAATAGCACGGGATAATTCGCCAAAGGGAGATCCAGAAAACGGTGGAGCGACAATAGGCCCCACCTTGACCGACCATAGTGATGGATGAACAGGCAGGCCTGAATATAATGAGAGAAAGGAGAAGAAGTGATTTCGAAAGGGGTCGCATTATTGGTATGCGAGAATAAGGTTTATTGCTGAAAGGCTAGGCTAGGCCCGTATAATAGATCTACGAAGGTAGCAGTACAAGTCGTCACCACCAAGGGTAGACCGTTATGTATAGGTGATAGTACGCTACAGGTCTAAATGGTACGAAGCAAAATACGAAGTATTTTGAAGCTGGGAAGAATCGACGTAGAGCAATCGCATCGCAGAGCAAGACTTGATTGGTGCAAGGTACGACAACAATCATTGGATATCTTTGAACATCTCACTATGGCTATGCGACGTGTCCATTTAAAACAATGTAATCATTATTTGACAGGCGATGTCGCACGACGTCGCGTAGCTGAGGGTCGCGCATATGGGAATCGACCTTTATGGTTTGCGGACGATAGCGTATCGCCACTATTTTTTTTAGATGCAAGTCTTAACGCGATTCAGTATATTGACAACATGTTTCAACCAGTGTTAACTGCAACCCCATGTAAATACGCTCGGGCTCACACAGCGACCATTACAAAACATCCGAAATCAATTTGTTATCTTGGCTATCTCGTGCTCCAGATCTATCGCCGTTAGAACATGTGTTAGAATAACAGAATAACTGTAACGGAACTTATAGGTCTCAAATTAACGAAGTTTGAGTGAGATGCCCCAAGCCGATATTGTTAGCCTGATTTCTAGCATGCCTCGATGTGTTAATGAGTGCTTGGGAAGTCGTGGACGCCCAAAAAATGATTAATTTTTATTCATTTGTTTTTCAGGTTGATGCAGGTCATTTACATGAACAAATTCTTTAAATTTCATTAAAATCTTGGTATTTATATTATACTTGGTGTTCAAAAAACAGAACAAATATTTTTGAGAAAATGAACAATTTTTTTTTTTGAATAAACAGAAACTTATTAAAAACCGCGAGTTATCTTTGTAGTTATGTCGCTGCGAACACCGAAAATGCCGTGCTCATTTGAATCAAAAGTGGTCAAAATCGATACAGAAATCACGATTCAAGAAATTATTAAGAATTGAAAACGTCACCTCTGTTTGAAATCGAGAAACTCCGGATCGAACCTGAGCTGCATCTTCATGTTGAGCTTGTTGATCGTCGCGCTCCTGCAAACAGAAACGGCGATTAATTCCAAAGCGAGACCTTATCGGCGCCGCGGCCGAGAAATTCGCCGACAACGGATTCTTGCGAGCGACCTACACAAACTCACGCCGCTGCGGTTTCACATTACCTGATATCAGAAGCGAGTTCCTGCAACAATAAACAAACACGTTAGATAAGCGATTACAAAACGCACCACACAATTATTACTAAACACAGATATACAAGGACCAGAGAGATTAGACTAGAGAGACTATAGTAGACTACACTAGACTAGACAAGACTAGATAAAACTAGAGAGACAAGACTAGACAGACAAGACTAGAAAGATAAGACTGGAAAGACAAGACTGGACAGACAAGACTAGACAGACAAGACTAGACCGACAAGAGTAGACAGACAAGACTAGACAGACAAGACAAGACAGACAAGATTAGACAGACAAGACTAGACAGACAAGACTAGACAGACAAGACTAGACAGACAAGACTAGACAGACAAGACTAGACAGACAAGACTAGACAAACAAGACTAGACAGACAAGACTAGACAGACAAGACTAGACAGACAAGACTAGACAGACAAGACTAGACAGACAAGACTAGACAGACAAGACTAGACAGACAAGACTAGACAGGACTAGACAGACAAGACTAGAGAGACAAGACTAGACAGACAAGACTAAACAGACAAGACTAGACAGACAAGACTAGATATACGAGACTAGACAGACAAGACTAGAAAGATAAGACTGGAAAGACAAGACTGGACAGACAAGACTAGACAAACAAGACTAGACAGACAAGACTAGACAGACAAGACTAGACAGACAAGACTAGATATACGAGACTAGACAGACAAGACTAGAAAGATAAGACTGGAAAGACAAGACTGGACAGACAAGACTAGACAAACAAGACTAGACAGACAAGACTAGACAGACAAGACTAGACAGACAAGACTAGATATACGAGACTAGACAGACAAGACTAGAAATAAAAGACTGGAAAGACAAGACTGGACAGACAAGACTAGACAAACAAGACTAGACAGACAAGACTAGACAGACAAGACTAGACAGACAAGACTAGACAGACAAGACTAGACAGACAAGACTAGACAGACAAGACTAGACAGACAAGACTAGACAGACAAGACTAGACAGACAAGACTAGACAGACAAGACTAGACAGACAAGACTAGACAGACAAGACTAGACAGACAAGACTAGACAGACAAGACTAGACAGACAAGACTAGACAGACAAGACTAGACAGACAAGACTAGACAGACAAGACTAGACAGACAAGACTAGACAGACAAGACTAGACAGACAAGACTAGACAGGACTAGACAGACAAGACTAGAGAGACAAGACTAGACAGACAAGACTAAACAGACAAGACTAGACAGACAAGACTAGATATACGAGACTAGACAGACAAGACTAGAAAGATAAGACTGGAAAGACAAGACTGGACAGACAAGACTAGACAGACAAGACTAGACAGACAAGACTAGACGGACAAGAGTAGACAGACAAGACTAGACAGACAGACAAGACAGACAAGACTAGACAGACAAGACTAGACAGACAAGACTAGACAGACAAGACTAGACAGACAAGACTAGACAGACAAGACAAGACAGACAAGATTAGACACACAAGACTAGACAGACAAGACTAGACAGACAAGACTAGACAGACAAGACTAGACAGACAAAACTAGAGAGACAAGACTAGACAGACAAGACTAGACAGACAAGACTAGACAGACAAGACTAGACAGACAAGACAGACAGGACTAGACAGACAAGACTAGACAGACAAGACTAGACAGACAAGACTAAACAGACAAGACTAGACAGGCAAGACTAGATATACGAGACTAGACAGACAAGACTAGAAAGATAAGACTAGACAGACTAGACAGATAAGACTAGACAGACTAGACAGATAAGACTAGACAGACAAGACTAGACGGACAAGAGTAGACAGAGAAGACTAGACAGACAGACAAGACAGACAAGACAGACAAGACAGACAAGACAGACAAGACAGACAAGACAGACAAGACTAGACAGACAAGACTAGACAGACAAGACTAGACAGACAAGACTAGACATACAAGACTAGACAGACAAGACTAGACAGACAAGACTAGACAGACAAGGCAGACAAGACTAGACAGACAAGACTAGATAGACAAGACTAGACAGACAAGACAAGACAGACAAGATTAGACAGACAAGACTAGACAGACAAGACTAGACAGACAACACTAGACAGACAAGACTAGACAGACAAGACTACTTGTAATATTATGAACCCCATAGTTTTTGAGCTTTTGAACCTCAAAACACGAAATTAGTTTTCTTCAAATATCTCCGAAACTAAACGGACGATAGCCTTATATGACATCATTCCTCATAGTTTTCAATCTTCTGAATTTACATTTGTTAGAATCAAACTTCTAACTTGCACCGTTTTCGCGGAATCGAACCTTGAACTTTACGTTCGAAAAGCCCTTCCAGTTTTTCTTTGATAATTCGTGTAATTTCGGCCGATAGCCTTTAAAAACCTCAAAATAAACAGATCAAACCTTCCTAAAGCTAGTGATGCTAGTTGCAACCTTATGAACCCCATAGTTTTTGAGCTTTCGAACCTCAAAACACGAACTTAGTTTTCTTCAAATATTTCCGAAACTAAACGGACGATAGCCTTATACGACACCATTCCTCATAGTTTTCAATCTTCTGTATTTACATTTGTTAGATTCAAGCTTCCAACTTGCACAGTTTTTGTGGAATCGAACCTTAAACTTTACATTCGAAAAGCCCTTCCAGTTTTTCTTTGATAATTCGTGTAATTTCGGCCGATAGCCTTTAAAAACCTCAAAATAAACAGATCAAACCTTCCTAAAGCTAGTGATGCTAGTTGCAACTTTATGAACCCCATAGTTTTTGAACTTTTGAACCTCAAAACACGAACTTAGTTTTCTTCAAATATTTCCGAAACTAAACGGACGATAGCCTTATAAAACACCATTCCTCATAGTTTTCAATCTTCTGTATTTACATTTGTTAGATTCAAGCTTCCAACTTGCACAGTTTTTGTGGAATCGAACCTTAAACTTTACATTCGAAAAGCCCTTCCAGTTTTTCTTTGATAATTCGTGTAATTTCGGCCGATAGCCTTTAAAAACCTCAAAATAAACAGATCAAACCTTCCTAAAGCTAGTGATGCTAGTTGCAACTTTATGAACCCCATAGTTTTTGAACTTTTGAACCTCAAAACACGAACTTAATTTAAAAAACTAAACGGACGATAGCCTTATACGACACCATTCCTCATAGTTTTCAATCTTCTATATTTACATTTGTTAGAATCAAGCTTCCAACTTGCACGGTCTTTGCGGAATCTAACCTTGAACTTTACGTTCGAAAAGCCCTTCCGGTTTTTCTTTGATAATTCGTGTAAATTTGACCGATAGCCTTTAAAAACCTCAAAATAAACAGATCAAACCTTCCGAAAGCTAGTGATACTAGTTGCAACCTTATGAACCCCATAGTTTTTGAACTTTTGAACCTCAAAACACGAACTTAGTTTTCTTCAAATATCTCTGAAACTAAACGGACGATAGCCTTATACGACACCATTCCTCATAGTTTTCAATCTTCTGTATTTACATTTGTTAGAATCAAGCTTCCAACTTGCACAGTTTTTGTGGAATCGAACCTTAAACTTTACGTTCGAAAAGCCCTTCCGGTTTTTCTTTGATAATTCGTGTAAATTTGACCGATAGCCTTTAAAAACCTCAAAATAAACAGATCAAACCTTCCTAAAGCTAGTGATGCTAGTTGCAACCTTATGAACCCCACAGTTTTTGAACTTTTGAACCTCAAAACACAAACTTAGTTTTTTTCAAATATCTCCGAAACTAAACGGACGATAGCCTTATACGACATCATTCCTCATAGTTTTCAATCTTCTGAATTTACATTTGTTAGAATCAACTTTGCTTCCAACTTGCACAGTTCTCGCGGAATCGAACCTTAAACTTTACGTTCGAAAAGCCCTTCCAGTTTTTCTTTGATAATTCGTGTAAATTCGACCGATAGCCTTTAAAAACCTCAAAATAAACAGATCAAACCTTCCTAAAGCTAGTGATAAAAGTTGAAACCTTATGAACCCCATAGTTTTTGAGCTTTTGAACCTCAAAACACAAACTTAGTTTTCTTCATATATCTCCGAAACTAAACGGACGATAGCCTTATACGACACCATTCCTCATAGTTTTCAATCTTCTATATTTACATTTGTTAGAATCAAGCTTCCAACTTGCACGGTCTTTGCGGAATCTAACCTTGAACTTTACGTTCGAAAAGCCCTTCCGGTTTTTCTACGATAATTCGTGTAAATTCGGCCGATAGCCTTTAAAAACCTCAAAATAAACAGATCAAACCTTCCTAAAGCTAGTGATACTAGTTGCAACCTCATGAACCCCATAGTTTTTGAGCTTTTGAACCCCAAAACACGAACTTAGGTTTCTTCAAATATCTCCGAAACTAAACGGACGATAGCCTTATACGACACCATTCCTCATAGTTTTCAATCTTCTGTATTTACAGTGGTTACAATCAAGCTTCCAACTTGCACAGTTTTTGCGGAATCCAACCTTGAACTTTACGTTCGAAAAGCCCTTCCAGTTTTTCTTTGATAATTCGTGTAATTTCGGCCGATAGCCTTTAAAAACCTCAAAATAAACAGATCAAACCTTCCTAAAGCTAGTGATGGTAGTTGCAAGCTTATGAACCCCATAGTTTTTGAAATTTTGAACCTCAAAACACGAACTTAGTTTTCTTCAAATATCTCCGAAACTAAACGGACGATAGCCTTATACGACACCATTCCTCATAGTTTTCAATCTTCTGTATTTACATTTGTTAGAATCAAGCTTCCAACTTGCACGGTCTTTGCGGAATCGAACCTTAAACTTTATGTTCGAAAAGCCCTTCCAGTTTTTCTTTGATAATTCGTGTAATTTCAACCGATAGCCTTTAAAAACCTCAAAATAAACAGATCAAACCTTCCTAAAGCTAGTGGTGCTAGTTGCAACCTTATGAACCCCATAGTTTTTGGGCTTTTGAACCCCAAAACACGAACTTAGTTTTCCTCAAATATCTCCGAAACTAAACGGACGATAGCCTTATACGACACCATTCCTCATAGTTTTCAATCTTCTGTATTTACATTTGTTAGAATCAAGCTTCCAACTTGCACAGTTTTTGTGGAATCGAACCTTAAACTTTACATTCGAAAAGCCCTTCCAGTTTTTCTTTGATAATTCGTATAATTTCGGCCGATAGCCTTTAAAAACCTCAAAATAAACAGATCAAACCTTCCCAAAGCTTGTAGTACTAGTTGCAACTAGACAAACAAGACTTGACTGACAAGACTAGACAGATAACACTAGACAGACAAGACTAGACAGACTAGACTAGACAGACAAGACTAGTCAGACAAGACTAGACAGACAAGACTAGACAGACAAGACTAGACAGACAAGACTAGACAGACAAGACTAGACAGACAAGACTGGACAGACAAGGCTAGACAGACAAGACTAGACAGACAAGACTGGACAGACAAGACTAGACAGACAAGACTAGACAGACAAGACTAGACAGACAAGACTAGACAGACAAGACTAGACAGACAAGACTAGACAGACAAGACTAGACAGACAAGACTAGACAGACAAGACTAGACAGACAAGACTAGACAGACAAGACTAGACAGACAAGACTAGACAGACAAGACTAGACAGACAAGACTAGACAGACAAGACTAGACAGACAAGACTAGACAGACAAGACTAGACAGACAAGACTAGACAGACAAGACTAGACAGACAAGACTAGACAGACAAGACTAGACAGACAAGACTAGACAGACAAGACTAGACAGACAAGACTAGACAGACAAGACTAGACAGACAAGACTAGACAGACAAGACTAGACAGACAAGACTAGACAGACAAGACTAGACAGACAAGACTAGACAGACAAGACTAGACAGACAAGACTAGACAGACAAGACTAGACAGACAAGACTAGACAGACAAGACTAGACAGACAAGACTAGACAGACAAGACTAGACAGACAAGACTAGACAGACAAGACTAGACAGACAAGACTAGACAGACAAGACTAGACAGACAAGACTAGACAGACAAGACTAGACAGACAAGACTAGACAGACAAGACTAGACAGACAAGACTAGACAGACAAGACTAGACAGACAAGACTAGACAGACAAGACTAGACAGACAAGACTAGACAGACAAGACTAGACAGACAAGACTAGACAGACAAGACTAGACAGACAAGACTAGACAGACAAGACTAGACAGACAAGACTAGACAGACAAGACTAGACAGACAAGACTAGACAGACAAGACTAGACAGACAAGACTAGACAGACAAGACTAGACAGACAAGACTAGACAGACAAGACTAGACAGACAAGACTAGACAGACAAGACTAGACAGACAAGACTAGACAGACAAGACTAGACAGACAAGACTAGACAGACAAGACTAGACAGACAAGACTAGACAGACAAGACTAGACAGACAAGACTAGACAGACAAGACTAGACAGACAAGACTAGACAGACAAGACTAGACAGACAAGACTAGACAGACAAGACTAGACAGACAAGACTAGACAGACAAGACTAGACAGACAAGACTAGACAGACAAGACTAGACAGACAAGACTAGACAGACAAGACTAGACAGACAAGACTAGACAGACAAGACTAGACAGACAAGACTAGACAGACAAGACTGTAAAAACCTTACTAAACCCCCTATTCCGCCTTGGCTTTTAGTATGCGCCACCCCGGTATCGCATATTTTGCATTCATTTCAGGGTGGGCAGCCCGGACGGTTAGTGAAAACTGCCCTAGTTGTTGTCTCCCCGACCAGGATTCGAACCCGGGTCTCCCTCATTGAAAGGCGGGTAAGACAGGCAAGACTAGAGAATGAAGACAAAGAGAACAAACAAACAAACAACTTGTTATAAACCAATCAAAACTTACCTCTTGCATTGAAGAGATCTCATTGGCCAAAAACCGATCATGACTGTTGGATATGAATCCTAAAATGGACAAAATTCTAAATTAAACAACAATTTATAAAAACCTTATCAATCTAATCTTGTTGGTTTGGTTTTTGCCTAGTACCTGGTACTTATCTGCCTAGTCCTATCTATCTAGTCTTGTCCGTCAACACATCTCCATGTAGCCTTGTCTATCAAGATATGTAAATCTAGTCTGTCTACTCTTATTTGTCTAGTCTTGTCCATCTAGTCTTGACCAGCAAGACAACTCTGTCTTGTCTTGCACGTCAAGACAACTCCATCTAGTCTTGTTTAATCTAGTTCGTCAAGATGCCTCCAGCGAGTCTTGTCCGTCAAGACATCTAATCTTGTTTCTCAACGCCTTGACCGTTTGGTCTAATCTTGTCGGTTGTTTCAGTCTGTTAACTTTTGTCGATCTATTTTCAAGAATCTAATCTCAACAGGCTGCGTGCTGTCGAGCTAGCTGAGTTCATCGCAATCTCAAGCAATGTGTTTATTAGACTACTTACCATGACTGTTGTCGTAGGCGGTGAGGTGAGTTCGAACGACGAACTCTAGCAGCGTGAATACCAGAATGAACCAGGATAGGGAACGCTTGAACATCTCGGCATTTGTGCGGGGGTTGTGGGGCTTGCGCGAGCGAAGGTTTCGAGTGGTCGATTAGCGACTCGGGGCTTGGGGCCGTGTGTTGTCGCTTCTCGCGGGTAGTTTTGGTTCAGTTTGTTTTCTCTGTGGCGAGTCTCGCAGCGAATAGGTGAAGCTGTCAACTTTGTGCTGAATCTGTCACAAGTCAGTTTCAAACTGGACGCTAGGTGACATGCGCCGACTCAAATACAATTTAATCTTTAGCGAATTTTTTAAAACAATGAACTTTACAAATTACGTCTAGTCTATAGACTAGACTATATACATAGATGGGATTAGAGACAAATATCCAACGGATTGGATTGAACAGGAAACAGTTATGAACGGAGTTAGATGCAGGTCCGTCCGCAACTTCATATCTATTTCAAAGTTTTGCGCAACGGGGGACATAGGCGTCGCGTGAAATAATTTTTGTGAGAAATTTGTTTTATAACTGGAAAGTGTCGTGATTTTTCTTACCTTGGACTTAATTTTTTATAGTTTTGGGTATCGCGCGACAACTGCTCTTAGTTTATCTGTTCTAATCTACGCTTCTTCTTTAGCAAGGAGTAATTTGTTCAGTACTAAATTGTGTACCCGCCACTGCGTGTTTGACATTAGTTCATCTTGTTTCACGGAGGCGCCACTAGCTACGGGCTTGCCTCTACTACTGAACCAAAAGTAGATTAGATAGACAAAACAAGATTAGACAGATAATACTAGACTAGACAGACAAAACAAAACTAATAAGACTAGACAAGACTACAAAGGAATGACCAGAGAAGATTAGACAAGACTAGACAAAATGGGACAAGAATGGATAAGACTAAACTAGACGAGACAAGACTAAATAAGACTAGACAAGACTATATAAGACTAGACAAATCTTGTCTATCGTCTATATCGTCTAGTCTTGTCGGTCTAGTCTTGTCTGTCTAGTCTTGTCTACCTAGTCTATGTCGTCTAGTCTTGTTTGTCTAGTCTGTCTAATCTATACAATCTTGTCTATCCTGTCTGTCTAGTCTTGCCTCTCTGATCTTGTCTGTCTAAATTATACAATCTTGTCTATCATGTCTGTCTAGTCTTGTCTGTCTAGTCTTGACTGTCTAGTATATCTAGTATTGTCTGTTTAATCTATCCAGTTTTGTCTACCCTGTCTGTCTAGACTGCCTAGTTTTGTCTGTATAGTCTTGTGGGTCTAGTCTTTTCTATCTAGTCTTGCCTGTCTATCTAATCTTGTTTGTCTAATCTATCCAGTCTTGTCTATCCTGTCTGTCTATTCTCGTCTGTCTAGTCTTGTTTGTCTAGTCTTATCTGTCTAGTATAGCTAGTCCTGTCTGTATAATCTATCCACTCTTATCTATCCTGTCTGTCTAGTCTTGTGTGGCTAATCTATCCAGTCTGTTTAGTCTTGTCTGTCTAATCTATCCAGACTTGTCTATCTTGTATGTCTAATCTATCCAGTCTTGTCTATCCTGTCTATTTAGTCTTGTCTGTCAAATTTATTCAGTCTTGTCTATCCCGTAAGTCTAGTCTGTCTGTCTAATCTATCCAGTTTTGTATATCCTGTCTGTTTAGTGTTGTCTATCTAGTCTTGTCTGTCTAATTTATCCAGTCTTATCTATCCTGTCTGGTATGTCTAGACAGACTAGACAGACAGGATGTCTGTCTAGTCTTGTCTGTTTAGTCTTATCTGTCTAGTCTATCTAGTAAGTTATATAAGACTAAAAAATCTATCCAGACTTGTCTATCCTGTCTGTCTAGTCTTGACTGTCTAGTCCTGTCTATCTAGTCTTGTATGTCAAATATATCCGGTCTTATCTATCCTGTCTGTCTAGTCTGCCTAGCCTTGTCTGTCTAATCTACCCAGTCTTGTCTATCCTGTCTAGTCTATCTAGTCTTATCTGTCTAGTCTTGTCTGTCTAATCTATCCAGTCTTGTCTATTCTGTCTGTCTAGTCTATCTAGTTCGCCTAGTCTTGTTTGTCTAGTCCTGTCTCTCTCTCTAGTTTTGAGACTCGCATTTGTTTAGATATCTTGTTCCAATATCACTAATTCCAAATTTGTGAACAATCTAGTCTTTATAGCAAAGTCTCGATAGCTTTCATATGTAGTATATAGATATAATCATTAAATAAACTAATTGCTAGTCCAATGGCCAGTTTAGTTTAGGAGACTAGATATCTTGCACTAGCTTCGGTTATTCTGCATTAGTGTGTAAACTAATCTACGTGGGGCAGTCTAGATAGTTTTAGTTTATGGAGTGAATATCACCGGAGGTATTAAGACTGGTCCCGTTCAAATAGCCCGTCCGGTTTAAATGGAAGTAACAGATAACTGCTATAAAACTAATTCCGGCCAAGTGCCCGCAATTCTCCATCTGTCAAGAAAATAATCCATGAAGATTAGTCTAGATAGTTTCAGTAGGTACTCTAATTATTACCAAAGAGATTAAGACAGGACTTAGTCTAATAGCTAGTGTAGTTTAGGAATTATTAAAAGACAAACTACACAAACTAAGTGAGACTAAGCAAGACTTGCTACAATGTTTCTACAACTGCGAGCAAAATAATCCAGGTAGATTAGTCTAGATCAGGGATGGCGAACCAATGGCACGCGTGCAATTGATGGCACGCGACAGAATATTTTTGGCACGCCACCGATCAAAACGGTTTGCATTTTAGTTTAAAACTACAAGGCACTATGCCGAACCGATTGGTGCCGGTCTGGTCCGGATCCGACTGTTGGGTATCCCAGGAGAGGGATCCCCGCAAATTAGGTGAAAAAAACACTGCGTTTTTCAGATTTTTGTGTTAAAATTGACCCAGAGCGGGAACAGGATGCCGAAGGTACCAGATTTTTCCACTGCCGGTTGCGGGTAAACATCTCGCATCGAACGACTGGTTTGGAGACACGGCGCTCTTCTATCAAGAGAACGGATGGAATGGAAAAAACAGATGGGATGGAAAAAACCTTTTTTTTCGCTTACATTTTCCGCGGCACCGTGTGAACCGACGGTCGCGTACTTTTCCGCATGACGTCAAAAAACGTGAAATCGACGCGGCAAGAGGACGCAGTAAAAAAATCGAACCGCGGACCAAAATTGCTCCTCAAAGGTGCTAGAAACGATCTCCTGTTTTTGGCAGCTGGAGGACGCCGTGTGGGAGTTACGTGCGGCAGACGGACACGGGTCGAAGGCCCGTTCAGTTTTACAACAGAAAATGACAATTTCCCGTTTCGACGCGCAAGAGGAACGGATTTTTTGAAGAAAAAGTGAAAAATTTAAAATGCACCTACAGCCGCCCCCGCGGGGGCGAAACTTTTTAAGGCTCGTCTAAAAACCCTAATTTTTTGTTCAATTCGCCGGAAAAGAATCATGACGTAAACCGCATTTTTACATAATTTTTCTTAATTTTCAAAAAAATTTGATTTTTTGACGGATTTTTTCAGGGAAGGCCTTACTCGATTAGTATATTTCAATAACAAAGTTTACTATGAAGTGTTATAATACCAACGAACGCTAGTGATCCTACGCTACGGAGTGATTAGCAAAATGAGGGAAAAATTGTACAATGCTCACTGTTGTTGGATTTCATAGAACTGATGAAATAGGTAAAACAATTATCGTCATGACAGATATCATTCGCGCATTTTGAGTTGACAATATCTTGTATTATTATTTTCCCAATAATCACTAATTGTAAGTCAAAATTATTTATATATCAAGAAACATTTCCTTAAAAAAATGGCACGTTGACACATAAAGGTTATATGTATCTATCTAGGCCACCCCTGGTCTAGATAATTGCAGTATGTACTCTGAATATTACCGAAGCGAACAACACTAGATCTAATCCAATAACTAGTCTAGTTTAAGAATTATGGGCGGATACATTGTATAATCTAGTTGAAACTAGTTCTAACTAGAATAGGTCTCCATTTCTAAATGCATTAATCTACATAGATTAGTGTAGGTAGTATTGTCTACCTAGTCTTGTCCTACTAGTTTTGTCTGTCTAGTCTTGTCTGTCTAATCTAGTATATCCAGTCTTGTCTATTTAGTCTTGTCTGTATAGTCTTGTATGTCTAGTCACATCTGTCTAGTTTTGTCTGTTTCTGGCAAACGGGAGACCCGGGTTCGATTCCCGTTCAGAGAGGCAAGGATCCAGTCTTCTCAGGTAGAACAGGTAGATCCAGTCTTCTCAGGCTCTAGTCTTGTCTGTCTAGTCTTGTCTGTCTGTCTAGTCTGTATAGTCGTGTCTGTCTAGTCTTCTCTGTCTAGTGTTGTCAGACTAGTCTTGTTTGTCTAATCTTGTCTGTCTAGTCTTGTCTGTCTAATCTTGTTTGTGTAGTCTTGTCTTTCTAATCTTGTCTGTCTAGTCTTGTCTGTCTAGTCTTGTCTGTCTAGTCTTGTCTGTCTAGTCTTGTCTGTCTAGTCTTGTCTGTCTAGTCTGTCTAGTCTTGTCTGTCTAGTCTTGTCTGTCTAGTCTTGTCTGTCTAGTCTTGTCCGTCTAGTCTTGTCTGTCTAGTCTTGTCTGTCTAGTCTTGTCTGTCTAGTCTTGTCTGTCTAGTCTGTCTAGTCTTGTCTGTCTAGTCTTGTCTGTCTAGTCTTGTCTGTCTAGTCTTGTCTGTCTAGTCTGTCTAGTCTTATCTGTCTAGTCTTGTCTGTCTAGTCTTGTCTGTCTAGTCTTGCCTCTCTAGTCTTGTCTGTCTAGTCTTGTCTGCCTAGTCTTCTCTCTCTAGTCTTGTCTGTCTAGTCGTGCCTGTCTAGTCTTCTCTGCCTAGTGTTGTCAGACTAGTCTTGTTTGTCTAATATTGTCTGTCCAATCTTGTCTGTCTAGTCTTGTCTGTGTAGTCTTGTCTGTCTAGTCTTGTCTGTCTTAGTCTTGTCTGTCTAGTATTGTCTGTCTAGTCTTGTCTGTCGGTGTCTTATCTGTCTAGTCTTGTCTGTCTGTCTAGTCTTGTCTGTCTGTCTAGTCTTGTCTATCTAGTCTTGTCTGCCTAGTCTTGTCTGTCTAGTCTTGTCTGCCTAGTCTTCTCTCTCTAGTCTTGTCTGTCTAGTCGTGCCTGTCTAGTCTTCTCTGCCTAGTGTTGTCAGACTAGTCTTGTTTGTCTAATATTGTCCGTCCAATCTTGTCTGTCTAGTCTTGTCTGTGTAGTCTTGTCTGTCTTAGTCTCGTCTGTCTAGAATTGTCCGTCTAGTCTTGTCTGTCTAGTCTTATCTGTCTAGTCTTGTCTGTCTAGTCTTGTCTGCCTAGTCTTCTCTCTCTAGTCTTGTCTGTCTAGTCGTGCCTGTCTAGTCTTCTCTGCCTAGTGTTGTCAGACTAGTCTTGTTTGTCTAATATTGTCTGTCTAGTCTTGTCTGTGTAGTCTTGTCTGTCTAGTCTTGTCTGTCTTAGTCTTGTCTGTGTAGTATTGTCTGTCTAGTCTTGTCTGTCTAGTCTTATCTGTATAGTCATGTCTGTCTGTCTAGTCTTGTCTGCCTAGTCTTCTCTCTCTAGTCTTGTCTGTCTAGTCGTGCCTGTCTAGTCTTCTCTGCCTAGTGTTGTCAGACTAGTCTTGTTTGTCTAATATTGTCTGTCTAGTCTTGTTTGTGTAGTCTTGTCTGTCTAGTCTTGTCTGTCTTAGTCTTGTCTGTCTAGTCTTGTTCGTCTAATCTTGTCTGTCTAGTCCTGTCTGTCTAGTCTTGTCTGACTAGTCTTATCTGTCTACTCTTGTCTGTCTAGTCTTGTCTGTCTAGTCTTGTCTATCTAGTCTTGTATGTCTAGTGTTGTGTCTAGTCTTGTCTGTCTAGTCTTATCTGTCTAGTCTTGTCTGTCTAGTCTTGTCTATCTAGTCTTGTCTATCTAGTCTTGTCTGTCTAGTCTTGTCTGTCTAGTCTTGTCTGTCTAGTCTTGTCTGTCTAGTCTTGTCTGTCTAGTCTTGTCTGTCTAGTCTTGTCTGTCTAGTCTTGTCTGTCTAGTCTTGTCTGTCTAGTCTTGTCTGTCTAGTCTTGTCTGTCTAGTCTTGTCTGTCTAGTCTTATCTGTCTAGTCTTATCTGTCTAGTCTTGTCTGTCTAGTCTTGTCTGCCTAGTCTTCTCTCTCTAGTCTTGTCTGTCTAGTCGTGCCTGTCTAGTCTTCTCTGCCTAGTGTTGTCAGACTAGTCTTGTTTGTCTAATATTGTCTGTCCAATCTTGTCTGTCTAGTCTTGTCTGTGTAGTCTTGTCTGTCTAGTCTTGTCTGTCTTAGTCTTGTCTGTCTAGTATTGTCTGTCTAGTCTTGTCTGTCTAGTCTTATCTGTCTAGTCTTGTCTGTCTGTCTAGTCTTGTCTGTCTGTCTAGTCTTGTCTATCTAGTCTTGTCTGCCTAGTCTTGTCTGTCTAGTCTTGTCTGCCTAGTCTTCTCTCTCTAGTCTTGTCTGTCTAGTCGTGCCTGTCTAGTCTTCTCTGCCTAGTGTTGTCAGACTAGTCTTGTTTGTCTAATATTGTCCGTCCAATCTTGTCTGTCTAGTCTTGTCTGTGTAGTCTTGTCTGTCTTAGTCTCGTCTGTCTAGAATTGTCCGTCTAGTCTTGTCTGTCTAGTCTTATCTGTCTAGTCTTGTCTGTGTCTAGTCTTGTCTGTCTTGTCTGTCTAGTCTTGTCTGTCTAGTCTTGTCTGCCTAGTCTTCTCTCTCTAGTCTTGTCTGTCTAGTCGTGCCTGTCTAGTCTTCTCTGCCTAGTGTTGTCAGACTAGTCTTGTTTGTCTAATATTGTCTGTCCAATCTTGTCTGTCTAGTCTTGTCTGTGTAGTCTTGTCTGTCTAGTCTTGTCTGTCTTAGTCTTGTCTGTCTAGTATTGTCTGTCTAGTCTTGTCTGTCTAGTCTTATCTGTCTAGTCTTGTCTGTCTGTCTAGTCTTGTCTGTCTGTCTAGTCTTGTCTATCTAGTCTTGTCTGCCTAGTCTTGTCTGTCTAGTCTTGTCTGCCTAGTCTTCTCTCTCTAGTCTTGTCTGTCTAGTCGTGCCTGTCTAGTCTTCTCTGCCTAGTGTTGTCAGACTAGTCTTGTTTGTCTAATATTGTCCGTCCAATCTTGTCTGTCTAGTCTTGTCTGTGTAGTCTTGTCTGTCTAGTCTTGTCTGTCTAGTCTTGTCTGTCTAGTCTTATCTGTCTAGTCTTGTCTGTCTGTCTAGTCTTGTCTGTCTGTCTAGTCTTGTCTATCTAGTCTTGTCTGCCTAGTCTTGTCTGTCTAGTCTTGTCTGCCTAGTCTTCTCTCTCTAGTCTTGTCTGTCTAGTCGTGCCTGTCTAGTCTTCTCTGCCTAGTGTTGTCAGACTAGTCTTGTTTGTCTAATATTGTCCGTCCAATCTTGTCTGTCTAGTCTTGTCTGTGTAGTCTTGTCTGTCTTAGTCTTGTCTGTCTAGAATTGTCCGTCTAGTCTTGTCTGTCTAGTCTTATCTGTCTAGTCTTGTCTGTCTGTCTAGTCTTGTCTGTCTTGTCTGTCTAGTCTTGTCTGTCTAGTCTTGTCTGTCTAGTCTTATCTGTCTAGTCTTGTCTGTCTGTCTAGTCTTGTCTGTCTGTCTAGTCTTGTCTATCTAGTCTTGTCTGCCTAGTCTTGTCTGTCTAGTCTTGTCTGCCTAGTCTTCTCTCTCTAGTCTTGTCTGTCTAGTCGTGCCTGTCTAGTCTTCTCTGCCTAGTGTTGTCAGACTAGTCTTGTTTGTCTAATATTGTCCGTCCAATCTTGTCTGTCTAGTCTTGTCTGTGTAGTCTTGTCTGTCTAGTCTTGTCTGTCTAGTCTTGTCTGTCTAGTCTTATCTGTCTAGTCTTGTCTGTCTGTCTAGTCTTGTCTGTCTGTCTAGTCTTGTCTATCTAGTCTTGTCTGCCTAGTCTTGTCTGTCTAGTCTTGTCTGCCTAGTCTTCTCTCTCTAGTCTTGTCTGTCTAGTCGTGCCTGTCTAGTCTTCTCTGCCTAGTGTTGTCAGACTAGTCTTGTTTGTCTAATATTGTCTGTCTAGTCTTGTCTGTGTAGTCTTGTCTGTCTAGTCTTGTCTGTCTTAGTCTTGTCTGTCTAGTATTGTCTGTCTAGTCTTGTCTGTCTAGTCTTATCTGTATAGTCATGTCTGTCTGTCTAGTCTTCTCTCTCTAGTCTTGTCTGTCTAGTCGTGCCTGTCTAGTCTTCTCTGCCTAGTGTTGTCAGACTAGTCTTGTTTGTCTAATATTGTCTGTCTAGTCTTGTCTGTGTAGTCTTGTCTGTCTAGTCTTGTCTGTCTTAGTCTTGTCTGTCTAGTCTTGTTCGTCTAATCTTGTCTGTCTAGTCCTGTCTGTCTAGTCTTGTCTGACTAGTCTTATCTGTCTACTCTTGTCTGTCTAGTCTTGTCTGTCTAGTCTTGTCTATCTAGTCTTGTCTGTCTAGTGTTGTGTCTAGTCTTGTCTGTCTAGTCTTATCTGTCTAGTCTTGTCTGTCTAGTCTTGTCTATCTAGTCTTGTCTATCTAGTCTTGTCTATCTAGTCTTGTCTGTCTAGTCTTGTCTGTCTAGTCTTGTCTGTCTAGTCTTGTCTGTCTAGTCTTGTCTGTCTAGTCTTGTCTGTCTAGTCTTGTCTGTCTAGTCTTGTCTGTCTAGTCTTGTCTGTCTAGTCTTGTCTGTCTAGTCTTGTCTGTCTAGTCTTGTCTGTCTAGTCTTGTCTGTCTAGTCTTGTCTGTCTAGTCTTATCTGTCTAGTCTTATCTGTCTAGTCTTGTCTGTCTAGTCTTGTCTGTCTAGTCTTGTCTATCTAGTCTTGTCTATCTAGTATTGTCTGTCTAGTCTTGTCTGTCTAGTCTGTCTAGTCTTGTCTGTCTAGTCTTGTCTGTCTAGTCTTGTCTGTCTAGTCTTGTCTGTCTAGTCTTGTATGTCTAGTCTTGTCTGTCCAAACTTCTGTGTAGTCTTTTCTATCTAGTCTTAACTATGTAATCTTGTCTAATCTAATACTAAAGTCCTATATATAGAGCCTGTTGGAATTCACATAGACCCTATTTCACTTAGTCCCTACTCCACTTGGGCCACTTGGTTTTAGTGTTCCAGATTCGGGAGAGAGAGATTTAAGGAGTTTTCAAAATAAAACAAATTTCCACTCATCACGTTGTCTTTAAATTTCCTGCAGTCGGCTACAAACTCGAACACAAAAGTGTCCCTTGTCCTCCCAGTTTCCCGGCTCCAGCCCCTTTGCTCAGACGATCTTCTCCCGGCGGCATCACCAGCCACTAATCCTCCCTGCTCAAAAACAAGTTCGGATAGAACTTCAACCCCTCAATGGAATCGTCCCGGCACGACTTCCCGTACCTTTCCGCGCTCAGCAACCTCTCCTTTGCGAGGATCACGGAAATGCCCAAAAACTGAGCCAGCTCCTCCGCGTTCAACGATCCTTTCTCCTCCAACTACAACAAAAATCAAATTTAACACTTGCGATACTAACGCTATGTGTGTACAACTGGCAGCGGTACAACACCATCGACCGCGGGCGTAGCCAGGGTTTAGTTTAAGGGGGGGGGGGGCGGTTTTAGAAAATATTTTGGAGGGGTTTTGCAGAAATCCAAATGGTTGATATACAAATACCCCTAGATATACAAATAAAATGCGCGTTGACCTGTCCATATACATGCGATCTTATCACATATACATGACGTCTTAGAGTCGTCATTGCATGTCAAGGGGTTAATCTATTCTCACCAATTCCGCTGTGGATTCAGCAACAGCTTCGCCGTCCAAGCCGGCGAGCTGCAGGACCTTGACGCCGGAGTCGAACTCGTGCAGCCTGAGCGGCAAGTCCAAGCCCTGCATCAGGCGGCACGCGTTCAGAACGTCTTCTGGGGACAAGAGCTCCAGGCCCCGAGCCCGGTTCACTCGGCAGTAGATGTCGGTCAGCACCATCATGCCTCCGGACTCCTCGACGGGCGCCAGCAGGATCTCGCACATCTGCCCGGCCAGGCTCTTGAAGAACCGATCGTCCGACTTGTGCGTGTCTCTCGTGACTGGATCATCGATGCCCAGGCTCAATAGGTACGACTTGAACCGCACCGTCTCGTCCTCCGTGATTTCTCCTTGCTTCTCCTTAAACAAAACAAAAATACAGAAATAGTTTAAGCCTTTGAGGAATGGTGGTATTAAAACTGTCCCACCTATATGATACATATAATGGTAACAGTAAAGCAAGCTAGAATAAACTAAGCTCTCACTAAGCCACCCTGGAATTGCATATTTTGCATTCATTCAGGGTGGGCAGCCCGGACGGTTAGTGGAAGCCGCCGTAGTTGTTGTCTCTCCGAACAGGATTCGAACCCGAGTCTCCAGCATTGAAAAGACTAAACTAAGCTAACCTAAAGCTAAATTAGACAAAACACAGCTAAGCCATATTCAGCTAGACTAAACTCAATTTGTCTAGATTAGACTAAACTCAATTTGTCTAGATTAGACTAAACCAAATTTGTCTAGATTAGACCAAACTCAATTTCTCTAGACTAAACTCAATTTGTCTTGACTAGACTAAACTCAATTTGTCTAGATTAGACTAAACTCAATTTGTCAAGTCAAAACTCAATTTGTCTAGACTGGACTAAACTCAATTTGTCTAGATTAGACTAAACTCAATTTGTCTAGATTAGACTAATCTCAATTTGTCTAGAATAGACTAAACTCAATTTGTCTAGACTAGACTAAACCAAATTTGTCTGGACTAGACTAAACTCAATTTGTCTAGATTAGACTAAACTCAATTTGTCAAGTCTAAACTCAATTTGTCTAGACTAGACTAAACTCTATTTGTCTAGATTAGACTAAACTCAATTTGTCTAGATTAGACTAAACTCAATTTGTCTAGAATAGACTAAAGTTAATTTGTCTAGACTAGACTAAACTCAATTTGTCTAAACTAGACTAAACCCAATTTGTCTGGACTAGACCAAACTCAATTTGTCTAAACTAGACTAAACTCAATTTGTCTAAACTAGGTTAAACCCAATTTGTCTGGACTAGACTAAACTCAATTTGTCTAGATTAGACTAAACTCAATTTGTCTAGACTAGACTAAACCAAATTTGTCTGGACTAGACTAAACTCAATTTGTCTAGATTAGACTAAACTCAATTTGTAAAGTCTAAACTCAATTTGTCTGGACTAGACTAAACTCTATTTGTCTAGATTAGACTAAACTCAATTTGTCTAGATTAGACTAAACTCAATTTGTCTAGAATAGACTAAAGTCAATTTGTCTAGACTAGACTAAACTCAATTTGTCTAAACTAGACTAAACTCAATTTGTCTAAACTAGGCTAAACCCAATTTGTCTGGACTAGACTCAATTTGTCTAGATTAGACTAAACTCAATTTGTCTAGACTAGACTAAACCAAATTTGTCTGGACTAGACTAAACTCAATTTGTCTAGATTAGACTAAACTCAATTTGTAAAGTCTAAACTCAATTTGTCTGGACTAGACTAAACTCTATTTGTCTAGATTAGACTAAACTCAATTTGTCTAGATAAGACTAAACTCAATTTGTCTAGAATAGACTAAAGTCAATTTGTCTAGACTAGACTAAACTCAATTTGTCTAAACTAGACTAAACTCAATTTGTCTAAACTAGGCTAAACCCAATTTGTCTGGACTAGACTCAATTTGTCTAGATTAGACTAAACTCAATTTGTCTAGACTAGACTAAACCAAATTTGTCTGGACTAGACTAAACTCAATTTGTCTAGATTAGACTAAACTCAATTTGTAAAGTCTAAACTCAATTTGTCTGGACTAGACTAAACTCTATTTGTCTAGATTAGACTAAACTCAATTTGTCTAGATTAGACTAAACTCAATTTGTCTAGAATAGACTAGTCAATTTGTCTAGACTAGACTAAACTCAATTTGTCTAAACTAGACTAAACTCAATTTGTCTAAACTAGGCTAAACCCAATTTGTCTGGACTAGACTCAATTTGTCTAGATTAGACTAAACTCAATTTGTCTGGACTAGACTAAACTCAATTTGTCTAGACTAGACTAAACTCAATTTGTCTAAACTAGACTAAACCCAAATTGCCTAAACTAGACTAACCTCAATTTGTCTAGACTAGACTAAACTCAATTTGTCTAAACTAGACTAAACCCAATTTGTCTGGACTAGACTAACTCAATTTGTCTGGGTTACACTAAACTCAATTTGTCAAGTCTAAACTCAATCTGTCTAGACTAGACTAAACTCAATTTGTCTGGACTAGACTAAACTCAATTTATCTAAACTAGACTAAACCCAATTTGTCTGGACTAGACCAAACTCAATTTGTCTAAATTAGACTAAACTCAATTTGCCAAGTCTAAACTCAATTTGTCTAGACTAGACTAAACCCAATTTGTCTGGACTAAACACAATTTGTCTAGATTAGACTTAACTCAATTTGTCAAGTCTAAACTCAATTTGTCTAGACTAGACTAAACTCAATTTGTCTAAACTAGACGAAACCCAATTTGTCTGGACTAGACTAAACTCAATTTGTCTAGATTAGACTAAACTCAATTTGTCAAGTCTAAACTTGACTAAACTCAATTTGTCTAAACTAGACTAAACTCAATTTGTCTAAACTAGACTAAACCCAATTAGTCTGGACTAGACTAAACTCAATTTGTCTAGATTAGACTAAACTCAATTTGTCAAGTCTAAACTAGACTAAACTCAATTTGTCTAAACTAGACTAAACTCAATTTGTCTAAACTAGACTAAACCCAATTTGTCTGGACTAGACTAAACTCAATTTGTCTAGATTAGACTAAACTCAATTTGTCTGGACTAGACTAAACTCAATTTGCCTAGACTAGACTAAACTCAATTTGTCTAAACTAGACTAAACTCAATTTGCCTAAACTAGACTAAACTCAATTTGTCTAGACTAGACTAAACTCAATTTGTCTAAACTAGACTAAACCCAATTTGTCTGGACTAGACTAACTCAATTTGTCTGGGTTACACTAAACTCAATTTGTCAAGTCTAAACTCAATCTGTCTAGACTAGACTAAACTCAATTTGTCTGGACTAGACTAAACTCAATTTATCTAAACTAGACTAAACCCAATTTGTCTGGACTAGACCAAACTCAATTTGTCTAAATTAGACTAAACTCAATTTGCCAAGTCTAAACTCAATTTGTCTAGACTATACTAAACCCAATTTGTCTGGAGTAAACTAAACTCAATTTATCTAGATTAGACTTAACTCAATTTGTCAAGTCTAAACTCAATTTGTCTAGACTAGAGTAAACTCAATTTGTCTAAACTAGACGAAACCCAATTTGTCTGGACTAGACTAAACTCAATGTGTCTAGATTAGACTAAACTCAATTTGTCAAGTCTAAACTAGACTAAACTCAATTTGTCTAAACTAGTCTAAACTCAATTTGTCTAAACTAGACTAAACCCAATTAGTCTGGACTAGACTAAACTCAATTTGTCTAGACTAGACTAAACTCAATTTGTCTAGGCAAAACTCAATTTGTCTAGACAAAACTCAATTTGTCTAGACAAAACTCAATTTGTCTAGACTAAACTCAATTTGTCTAGACTAGACTAAACTCAATTTGTCTAGACTAGACTAAATTTGTCTACACTAGACAAAAACTCAATTTGTAAAGACTAGACTAAACTCAATTTATCTAGACAAAACTCAATCTGTCTAGACAAACCTCAATTTGTCTAGACAAACCTCAATGTGTCTAGTCAAGTTTAAACTCAATTTGTCTAGACTAGCCTAAACTCAATTTGTCAAAACTAGACTAAACCCAATTTGTCTGGACTAGACTAAACTCAATTTGTCTAGACTAGATTAAACTCAATTTGTCTAGACTAGAATAAATTCAATTTGTCTAGACTAAACTCAATTTGTCTAGACAAAACTCAATTTGTCAAGACAAAACTCAATTTGTCTAGACAAAACTCAATTTGTCTAGACAAAACTCAATTTGTCTAGACAAAACTCAATTTGTCTAGACTAAACTCAATTTGTCTAGACTAGACTAAACTCAATTTGTCTAGACTAGACTAAACTCAATTTGTCTAGACTAGACTGAACTCAATTTGCCTAGACTAGACTAAACTCAATTTGTTTAGACTAAACTCAATTGGTCTAGATTAGACTAAGCTCAACTATGGTTAAGCTTAGTATAATGTAACTTAGTAACTAAGCTCACTCTAATCTTTGTGGAAATATTCTGCGACAGCCTGACCATGTCTTTGGCCATCTCCATGAGCTTGTTCAAATCCTGGAAAGCCAAGCTGATACTCTCATCCGTAGCCTTCTGCTTCTCCAGCAGACTCCGTTCAATGCCAACAATACCAGTCCGCAGCTTGATGTGTGGCAAAGGCTTGTTCTCCACCGACTGACTGGTCTCGGGCTGCTCGGCCTCCCACTTCCTCTGGGTCATACAGTCAATCAGGACATTGGGAAGTTGTGGAGAAAAACCTTCCCGGAACGAGAGCTTGATGTAGTTGTACAGGCTCGAGACCTGCGGTCCTTCGTTCCGATCTAAAATCAAATTAAAAGATTATACGAGTCTATACAAAGATTTGGTTAATCTGCGTTAAGAGGCAACCCACTGTACGCATTATGTTCAGATCTGTACCCACGGTGGCATTCTGTACACGCCACTGGAGGTTTTATGTCAATTTCCATTAGTTTCAGTTGTGGCACGGAGGGCACTGCCTCAATGCCTCTTAACGCATATTAACTAAAGATTTAATTGTTGACCTGGGTCTGGTTCGGTGAGGTGGATGATGATTTTACGGTTTTTGCTGAAGCTAAACGTTCCAGGACTTTCCTCTTCGATGCTTGTGATGAGCTTGATGGGCAGGGCGAGGCAGATCTGTCCGTTTGAGAAGCTTCCTGGTTTGCCCCAGAATATCCGGTGGGTGGTCACGTAGATCTCGCCACCCTCAAAGTTTGTCTAAAAGCGAAAAGAAATATCAAAACTTCCAACAACCAAAACGTCCAACATTATTATGTTATATATATATATATATATATATATATATATATATATATATATAAATAAATATATATAAATATATATATATATAGTTTCCTGGAGGGATAGTCCTTTCCAGACAAGTGCCCCTTGTCTGGAAAGGAATATCCCGCCAGGCAAGCCCCCCCAAACAAAAGAAAGACAGACAAGATTAAAGCAGACAATTTGTAGGTTATGTTGTTTACCTTTTGGTCTCCATCGTAGATTCTAACATTTCGGTCTTTCGTTAAGAAATATTCGTTTCCTGTTAAATCCGGCTCTGTGTATTCAAAGCGGTTCATGTTGCACTGGAAATCGTGAAAAACGCTCTGGCAAAATCACTCGGTATCATCTCAAACCACTGACAGCTGTCAAAATCGTTTTTGACAGTTCGCACACGTTCGTTTGATTGGTCAGCCGTTGAAATTTTATACAGGGTGATTAAAAAACTACTATACTGGGTGATCAAAAAAACTAATATACAGGGTGATAAAAAAACCAATATAAAATATCACAAATTATTGAACCGAATTTGCTCACAATATTTTTGTAGTTTTAAAGGAAAAGCATTGTAAAAGATGGAGGATTGGAAAAGCTCAGTATTTAATCTACAACAGTGGTCCTATCATAGATACCTGTGGCGTATCATTAGTTTAATGTAATGTTTCTAGTCCAGTCTATCTATAGTCTAATGTACCTATTATAACCTATCCTGTCAGGAGTTTAATATAATGTATCTAGTCCAGTCTACCAATATAGTCTAATCTACCTATTATAACCTATGCAGTCAGGTTTAATATAATCTATCTAGCCAAGTATAATCTATCCGGTTTAGTATGATGTAGCAAGTCTAATACAAACTATCTAGCCAAGTATAATCTATCAGGCATGGGCGTAGCCAGGGGGGAGGGGTTTTGGGGGTTCAAACCCCCCCCGAAATATGCAAACCTGTTAAAATTGGTGCATTTCTGTTACTATATTTTCTTAAAACCCCCCACCGAAACTAAATCCTGGTCTTAAAACCCCCCCCAAAAGTAAATCCTGGCTGCGCCCATGCTATCAGGTCTAGTGTAATGTAGAAGTCTAATACAAACTATCTATTGAATGATTCTATCTAGTTCAGTTTAAGTATTTGAGTGAATGAGTTTATTAAAAATCTAAAAATCTGTTTATTTTCAGGTCTACATTCGACAGAAAGGGAGAAACAAGAATCAATAAATTATCACGGAAAGAAATAAATCATTGCGTAGAAGTGAAACAATAACTGGATGAATAAATTACGAGGGATGAACTAAATTACAACATTAAATTACATAAATATTTGATACATACAGAGTTGGGTTGTTAAAATTTTGTGAATTAATAGTGCAGTTTGGGGCTTAGGCTAGGCCTAGGATTCTGAAATTGTTGATGAAAATTTTGATTTTTTGAAAAATTTACAAAAACCCTAACTCTATTTTTCTCATCGCTCTCAAAAAGTATACAAGAATATTCTCTATATCACACGAGTTTTAAGACTTTGTCTATCAAGCTTTAAGCCATTCCATGTCTAAATCCAACTTGCACAACGAATTAGCATTCCATAAACAATCACATCCATCTAGTCCAGGTGATTACAAAAATAGATCTTGTGTAATCTAATCTTTTCTTATCAAAGTTTTGTCTAATCTAGTCTTGTCTAATCTATTCTTATCCACTGTTTGTCTAATCTAGTCTAATCTCTAAGGAAAATTAGATTTAGAATGTAATGGAATCCCTTACTAAGGGATGGATCCCTTACTAAGGGATGGATCCCTTACTAAGGGATGGATCCCTTACTAAGGGATGGATCCCTTACTAAGGGATGGATCCCTTACTAAGGGATGGATCCCTTACTAAGGGATTTTATCTGGAAAAGATCATAACAGAACCTTGAGGGAATTCTGGATGACAATCTTGAACAAATCATTGTAGAACCTCAAACTCATGAGAACCTTCAGGCAATATTCTGCATGATCTACACCGAAAAGGCCATGATCGAACCTTGAGGGATTGGTCCTAGATAATCAATGAATTCCAATCGTGATTGAACCTTGAGGCAACTCAATAGACCTTTCTACGATTACAAAATGACCAAAATGGAACCTTGAGGGAATTCTAGATAATCAACGAGTTCCAATCGTGATTGAACCTTGAGGCAACTCTGAATGAATTTCAATCATGTTGGTACCTTCAAGGAATTCTGGACAATCCATCAATTTCAATCATCATGGAACCTTAGGGGAATTCTGGATTATCAATACTGGGTGATTTACAAGGACAAACTTGAACAAATCATTGTTGTACCTCAAGGGAACCAAAACTCATGAGAACCTTCAGGGAATAAGTATATTCCCAGAAGGTTCCCTGGATGTAAATCATCCAGTAGGAAGGTTCACATTGAAAAGGCCAAAATGGAACCTTGAGGGAATTATAATCAATGAGTTCCAATCATGATTGAACCTTGAGGCATCTCTGAATGAATTTCAATCATGTTGGTACTTTGAAGGAATTCTGGACAAGCAATCAATTTCAATCATCATGGAACCTTAAGGGAATTCTGGATTATCAATACTGGATGATTCACAAGGACAAATTTCAACAAATCATTGTTGAACCTCAAGGGAACCAAAACTCATGAGAACCTTCAGGGAATAAATATATTCGCTGAAGGTTCCCTGCATGTGAAGAAGCCACATTGAAGAGGCCAAAATGGAACCTTGAGGGAATTGTAGATAATCAATGAGTTCCAATCATGATTGAACCTTGAGGTGACTCTGAATGAATTTAAATCAGGTTGGTACCTTGAAGGAATTCTGGACAATCCACCAATTGCAATCATCATTGAACCTTAAGGGAATTCTGGATTATCAATACTGGGTGATTCACAAGGACAATCTTGCACAAATCATTATTGAACCTCAAGGAACCAAAACTCATGAGAGTTTTGGTCCTTCAAGGAATATACTGGATGATTCACATTGGAAAGGCCATGCTGGAACCTTGAGGGAATTCTAGATAATCAATGAGTTGGATTCATCATGGAACCTTAAGGGAATTCTGGATTATCAATACTGCATGATTCATGAAAACAAACTTTAACATTGTAGAACCTCGGGTAGAAGGTTCATTATAGAACCTTAAGGGAACTAGAACTCATGAGATCCTTCAGAGAATAGCCTGGATGATCCACATCAAAAAGAGCCAAGATGGAACCTTGAGGCAATCCTTGATAATCAATGAGTTCCAATCATGATTGAACCTTGAGGCAACTGTGAATGAATTTCAATCATGTTGGTACCTTGTAGGAATTCTGGACAATCCATCAATTGCAATCATCATGAAACCTTAAGGGAATTCTGGATTATCAATACTGGGTGATTCATGAAAACAAACTTTAACATTGCAGAACCTCGGGTGGAAGGTTCATTGTAGAACCTCGAGGGAACTAGAACTCATGAGATCCTTCAGAGAATAGCCTGGATGATCCACATCAAAAAGAGCCAAGATGGAACCTTGAGGCAATCCTTGATAATCAATGAGTTCCAATCATGATTGAACCTTGAGGCAACTGTGAATGAATTTCAATCATGTTGGTACCTTGTAGGAATTCTGGACAATCCATCAATTGCAATCATCATGAAACCTTAAGGGAATTCTGGATTATCAATACTGGGTGATTCATGAAAACAAACTTTAACATTGCAGAACCTCGGGTGGAAGGTTCATTGTAGAACCTCGAGGGAACTAGAACTCATGAGATCCTTCAGAGAATAGCCTGGATGATCCACATCAAAAAGAGCCAAGATGGAACCTTGAGGCAATTCTTGATAATCAATGAGTTCCAATCATGATGGAACCTTGAGGGAGAAACCTTGAGGATGGAAATGATCCACATCAAAAAGAGCCATGATGGAACCTTGAGGCAATCCTTGATAATCAATGAGTTCCAATCATGATGGAACCTTGAGGATGTTAATACCATGCAGGAACCTAGAGGAACACCATAATCTAGTCCGATTCGGTCCATTTATCCAGTCTGGTCTAAAACTAAACAGACAAGATCTCATCGCTTGCTTTGGAAAGCTAATTCTTCTCCTTGCAGGAACCTGCCGCATTTATTTTTTACTGTCCGTGACTTGTGCCGCCAGATCCGCGAACTTCGCCGTGTAGTCCAGACTGGTCTCAGTCAGCAGCGACTGCAGATGGGCATCGACCTACAAAAAACAAACATTTCAATTGCAGAACCTCAAGGAACACCTCACGTCCAAGTTTCAAACCTAATGGTTGTATCTAGGATCCTGTGTTCCTCAAGGTTCCACACTGGATACCTTGAAGAACATCAAGCTATAGTTCATTTTTTTTAAGAATACAGTACATGGAAGATAAGCCTTATTTGACCTTGTTCTCTGATTGGCTTAAATCGAGGAGAAGTTCACACCGACGATATTTACTTCTCCATCTCAACCTCTGAGAAAGAACCTCAACAACCTTACAGGACCAAGTTTGGAACACCTTACAGGACCAAGTTTGGAACCTAATATTTAGAATCACACGTTCCTTAAGGTTCCATACTGGATACCTTGAAGAACATCAAGCTAGTATACAATGATAATACCAAATAGGAATCCTAAGAGTGAACCCCTAGAAATGTGCAAAATTCAAACAAACATTTCAATGACAGGATGATAAAAATTATTAAAGAACCCCAAGTTTACAGCTTACAGGACCAAATTTGGAACCTCGTGGTTGTATTTGGAATCATGTGTTCTTCAAGGTTCCACACTGGATACCTTGAAGAACATCAAGCTAGTATACAATGATAATACCAACTAGGAACCCCAAGAGTGAACCCCAAGAAAAGTGCAAAATTCAAACATTTCAATGACAGGATGATAAAAAATATTGAAGAACCTCAAGGAACACCTTACAGAACCAAGTTTGGAACCTAATGGTTATATTTGGAATCATATGTTCCTCAAGGTTCCATACTGGATACCTTGAAGAACATCCAGATAGTATAGAATGATGATACTACAATCTATCTAGAATCCAGTGTGGAACCTTGAGAAACATCAGGCTAGTATACAGTGATACTACAATTTATCAAGGATCTATCCAGGATTCAGTATGTAGCCTTGAGGAACGTCAAGAATTCAGTAGGGAACCTTAAGGAACAGCTTACGGCACCAAGTTTCGAACCTAATGGTTATATCTAGGATCCCGTGTTCCTCAAGGTTCCACACTGGATAGCTTGAAGAACATCAAGCTAGTATACAATGATATTACTAACTAGGAACCCCAAGGAACACCTTACAGGACCAAGTTTGGAACCTAATGGTTGTATTTAGAATCATGTGTTCCTCAAGGTTCCATACTGGATACCTTGAAGAACATCGAGATAGTATAAGCAACTATCCAGTATTCAGTATGTAGCCTTGAGGAACCTCAAGAATTCAGTATGGAACCTTGAGGAACCTAGAGCTGGTATACAATGATAATACTAACTAGGATCCAGTGTGGAACCTTGAGGAACATCAAGTTAATATATAATGATAATACTATCTAGAAACCAGTATGGAACCTTGAGGAAGACCAAGCTAGCATATAATGACAATACTATGATCTATCTAGAATCCAGTATGGAACCTTGAGGAACACCAAGCTAACATGCAATGACAATACTATGATCTTTTGAGGATCTATCTAGGATCCAGCATGGAACCTTGAGGGACATTGAGCTAGTATATAATATTATCTATCTGGAATCAAATATGGAACCTTGAGGAAATCAAGCTAACATACAATGATAATACATGATCTATCAAGGATCTAACTAGGATCCAATTTGGAACCTTGAGGAACATCGAGCTAGTACACACTAATAATACTAAAATCCATCAAGGATCTATCCAGGATTCAGTATGGAACCTTAAGGAACTTCAAGCTAATACATAATGATAATACTATGATCCATCTAGAATCCAGTATGGAACCTTGAGGAAGACCAAGCTAGCATGCAATGACAATACTATGATCTATTGAGGATCTATCTAGGTTCCAGCATGGAACCTTGAGGGGCATTGAGCTAGTATATAATATTATTATCTATCTGGGCTCCAATATGGAACCTTGAGGAACATCAAGCTGGTATTAAATGATAATAATGATCTATCTAGAATGTCTGTACACCAATAAAACCATGATCTTCTACTAGAAAATCTTGTGAAACTTTCTAGGATCTAATATAGAACCTTGAGGGACCACTCATAATCTAGTGTTGAAGCTTGAGGTAGTTCCTACAATTCTGAGGATCCAGGATAATACTATCCTGGAACACCAAGCTAGAACCTTGAAGAACACCAAGCTAGAACCTTGAGGAACACCAAGCTAGAACCTTGAGGAACACCAAGTTAGAACCTTGAGGAACACCAAGAGCAACACCTTGAGGAACACAAAGCTAGAACCTTGAGGAACACCAAGCTAGAACCTTGAGGAACACCAAGAGGAACACCTTGAGGAACACCAAGCTAGAACCTTGAGGAACACCAAGTTAGAACCTTGAGAAACACCAAGCTAGAACCTTGAGGAACACCAAGCTAGAACCTTGAGGAACACCAAGAGGAACACCTTGAGAAACACAAAGATAGAACCTTGAGGAACACCAAGCTAGAACCTTGAGGAACACCAAGAAGAACACCTTGAGGAACACAAAGGTAGAACCTTGAGGAACAACAAGCTAGAACCTTGAGGAACACCAAGCTAAAACCTTGAGGAACACCAAGTTAGAACCTTGCGGAACACCACGCTAGAACCTTGAGGAACACTCAGCTCCTTATTATAACTTTTCTTTGATGAATTATAGAACCTTGAGGAACTGTCTATGATGATCATTTTGGCACAGTGAAAACTTACGTCTTGGGAGAGACAGAGCCGGGAATCTTCCGGTGGGAGATTCGAGGAGCTCTGACTGGGCTTCATCGGCGACTCCAGGTGGCCGAGGAAACTGCTGAACGAGAAGTCGGCCACCTCGGAGTTCAGCCACTGGTTCTCGTTCTCCTTCAGGATCGTCGACGGACTTGCCGGCGGCGTGGAACTCGACACGTTCTCAGACGGCAACAAACCTAAAAAGCAGAAAGTATTTAAGATTCTGTGGATGAGGATGAGACTGCTGGTCATCAAAATTGATATTGTGGGACCTTGAGGAACATTTTTATGATGCGAAAATTTCGAATGACTTGGAACATTTTGTGGTTTCTGTGGATGAGATTCTGTGGATGAGGATGAGATTCTGTCGATGAGGATAAGTTGGATGGATGAGACTATTGGTCATCAAAATTGACATTGTGGGACCTTGAGGAACAATTTTATGATGTGAAAATGTCGAATAACTTAGAACATTTTGTGGATTCTGTGGATGAGGATGAGGTTCTGTGGATGGGTTCGATGGATGAGACCACTGCTCATCAAAATTGACATTGTAGGACCTTGAGGAACAATTTTATGATGTGAAAATGTTGAATAACTTGTAACATTTTGTGGATGAGATTCTGTGGATGAGGATGAGTTGGATGGATAAGACTACTCGTCATCAAAATTGACATTGTGGGACCTTGAGGAACAATTTTATGATGTTAAAAACGTCAAATAACTTGGAACATTTTGTGGATTCTGTGGATGAGATTCTGTGGATGAGTATGAGTTGGATCAATAAGACTACTGGTCATAAAAATGGACATTGTAGGACCTTGAGGAACAATTTTATGATGTGAAAAACGTCGAAAAACTTGGAACATTTTGTGGATTCTGTGGATGAGGTTGAGTTGGATGGATAAGACTATTGGTCATCAAAATTGACATTGTGGGACCTTAAGGAACAATTTTATGATGTGAAAACGTCGAATAACTTGGAACATTTTGTGGATTCTGTGGATGAGGATGAGGTTCTGTGGATGAGTTCGATGGATGAGACCACTGGTCATCAAAATTGACATCGTGGGACCTTGAGGAACAATTTTATGATGTGAAAATGTCGAATAACTTGGAACATTTTCTGGATGAGATTCTGTGGATGAGGATGAGTTGAATGGATGAGACTATTGGTCATCAAAATTGACATTGTAGGACCTTGAGGAACAATTTTATGATGTGAAACTGTCGAATAACTTGGAACATTTTGTGGATGAGATTCTGTGGATGAGGATGCGTTGGATGGATGAGACTATTGGTCATCAAAATTGACATTGTGGGACCTTGACGAACAATTTTATGATGTGAAAATTTTGAATAACTTGGAAAATTTTGTGGATGAGGATGAGGTTCTGTGGATGAGTTCGATGGATGAGACCACTGGTAATCAAAATTGACATTGTGGGACCTTGAGGAACAATTTTATGATGTGAAAATGTCGAATAACTTAGAACATTTTATGGATTCTGTGGATGAGGATGAGGTTCTGTGGATGAGGTCGATGGATGAGACCACTCTGGTCATCAAAATTGACATTGTGGGACCTTGAGGAACAATTTTATGATGTGAAAATGTCGAATAACGTGGAACATTTTGTGGATGAGATTCTGTGGATGAGGATGAGTTGCATGGATGAGACTATTGGTCATCAAACTTAACATTGTGGAACCTTGAGGAACAATTTTATGATGTGAAAACGTCGAATAACTTGGAACATTTTGTGGATTCTATGGATGAGGATGAGGTTTTGTGGATGAGTTCGATGGATAAGATCACTGGTCATCAAAATTGACATTGTGGGAGCTTGAGGAACAATTTTATGATGTGAAAACGTCGAATAACTTGTAACATTTTGTGGATTCTGTGGATAAGATTCTGTGGATGAGGATGAGTTCGATGGATATGACTACTGCTCATCAGAATTGACATTGTGGGACGTGAATAACTTGGAACATTTTGTGGATTCTGTGGATGAGATTCTGTGGATGAGGATGAGATCGATGGATATGACTACTGGTCATCAAAATTGACATTGTGGGACGTGAAAATGTCGAATAACATTAAGATTTACACATAATTTTTGGTCCAATTATAGAACCTTGAGGTAACTATAACCATTTGTACAGAATCTCCTAAATTTCTGCTGTAAAGTTTTGTGCAGAAAACACTCACCAACAAAACTGGTAACTCCCGAGTTGTCCTTGTTCCTCGTTCCTTCTTCCAAGTTCTCCTCATGCGATTGCAGGGCCATATCCAGAAGGTTTGAGATGCTAGTGGGCGAGCCGACGCGACTGGCAGTGGTGGCGTTGTCGAGAATATCCTGCCCGACTGGCTGCATCGGGCCCACGCTGAAGCTGCCCTCGTTGCTGGTCACACTGACTGGCGTGAGGGTAGACTCCACGTAGGTCTCCGACATCTGCAGGTGCTCCTGGGTCTGGATCTCGATCTGGGGCACGATTTTCGGGGGCAGTTGCCGCGGCGCCAAGTCCTGCGAGATTATGTTCATCTGGACGATCTGGCCCCTGCCATCAGCCTTATTGGCCAACAGCGGCAGCTTGCGTTCCACGACGACTTGCTTGGCCCGCGTGCGACGACCTCGTCGGTTGCAATACTTCGGTTTGAGCTTTTGGATCGACTACAAGAACAAACAAAATCATTTGAAGAATTGATCAAAATTTTTCGAAGAACTGGTCATGTCCATTTAGTCTTCTTTACTGGTAAATTCTTGACGACCAGTATGGAGAATTTCATACGAACTAGTATAGATCCTTGGGGGATCAAAATTACTGGGGATCAATGCAGAAACTTGAGGAAGGAATTGCAAACTAGCATGGAACCTTGAGGAACTTGTAGATTTGCAAAATTTCGTAGGAACTAGTATAGAATCTTGAGGAAACCCTTGATCTTTTGAGGAACAATATAGAAACTATTTGCAAACCAATACAGAACCTTCAGGAAGTTGTTGATCGTTTAAGAAGCGATAAAGCAACTTGAGGAATCATTTATAAACTTCCTGGACCTATAATGGATCTTTGAGGAGTCACTTCCTTGAGGATCCTTGAAGAAATTACATACAAACTAGATCCTTGGAGGATCAAAACTACTGGGGATCAATGCAGAAACTTGAGGAAGGAAGTGCAAACTGGCATGGAACCTTGAGGAACTTATAGATTTGCAAAATTTCATAGGAACTAGTATAGAACCTTGAGGAAACCCTTGATCTTTTGAGGAACAATATAGAAACTATTTGCAAACCAATACAGAACCTTGAGGAAATTGTTGATCTTTTAAGAAGCGAAAAAGCAACTTGAGGAATCATTTGCAAACTCCTGGTCCTAGAATGGATCCTTGAGGAGTCACTTCCTTGAGGATCCTCGAAGAAATTACATACAAACTAGATCCTTGGAGGATCAAAACTACTGGGGATCAATGCAGAAACTTGAGGAAGGAAGTGCAAACTGGCATGGAACCTTGAGGAACTAGTAGATTTGCAAAATTTCATAGGAACTAGTATAGAACCTTGAGGAAATCCTTGATCGTTTGAGGAGCAATATATAAACTATTTGCAAACTAACACAGAACCTTGATGAAGTTGTTGATCTTTTAAGAAGCGATATAGCAACTTGAGGAAACATTTTGCAAACTTCTGGGTCCTAGAATGGATCCTTGTCACTTCCTTGAAGATCAGTGAGGCGTCGAGAAATGAGGACCATATTACTTACATCAAGTTGTGCCCTGAGATTGTCATTGGGTGAAATTGGCCGCCGGAACAACGAACTCGGAGAGAATTTCTTCATCTGAGGTTGGAGCATGATCGGAACCATCCCGGCAGTGGTAGTTATATTGTTCTTCTGAACATTCACGACGGTCGATATCTTAAAACAGACAAAAACTCGTTTCAATATTAAAGGTCCATTTAGGTCAATTTTCTCTCCTGCAGCCTAGCAGAGGAAACCCCTCAAAGACTGCGCAAGCGACAAATGTACCTTGTGGTCCACTGCTAGAATGGAGAGGAGTTGCAATCCTTGAAGGGATTCAATGGATCCCTTAGGAATCTCAGGATCTGGATGAGAATCCAGATCCTGAGATTCATAAGGGAAACAGGAGTAGAGGACCCAAGGATTAGAGGGAGAGGGTGGAGAAATCTAAAATCTTACGATTTGTGGATTCTCCTGTTTAATCTCGCCCAAACTGTTGGCCTTGCCGCCCTTCCCGGCCGGTTTCGCCTTGGCCGCGGCGGTCTTGCTGGGCGAGCCGCAGACGTGTCCGCACGGACACTTCACGATGTTCTTCCTGTAGTGCAGCTTGGCCAGCGACAACAGCCGCTTCAGCGTGGCCGCCAAGTCGCTGTGACCTTGAAGATCCTCTCCGCAGCTCGAAGCTTCCTTCTCTACGTCCTCGCTCTCCGTCTTCTCGTCCGCCTCCGTTTTCAACCTGAACGCCTCCGCCTCATCCCAGCTGTACTCCAGGATTACCTTGGAGTCGGTACCAAACTGCAAAAGAGTCAAACAGTGATTCGCACTACGAACTGAATAAAACTCACCATCAGATACAGATCTCCGATGGTCAGAGTGCCGCAGTCGTTCCGCGTCCAGCCGAGCTTGATCTTGGCGATGTCGTGCTCCTTCTTCACCTGGACGAGGCAGTCCCCCTCCAGCTTGACCGCCGCGTCACCCTTGGCCTCGTCGTCGGGCGCGGCCTGCAGCGCCAGGATCGTGTTCACCGCCTCGTCGATCAGCTCGTCCACCTTGGCCAGTGCGTACTCGCCGTCCGTCACGCAGTTCTCGTTGTTGTCCGTGCTCGTCGAGCCCACCGTCTTCATCGCGAGCTTCGACTCGCTCACGCTACCCGTCCGGCACCGCTTCACACCCCTCCTCGACCCTAATATTTATTAATCACGAATTAATAATGATACTAATTATTACAATATACTAATCGAGTAAGGTACCTTCCCTGAACTAAAAAGGGGTCAAAAAATCAAGATTTTTTGAAAATTAAGAAAAATTGTGTAAAAATATTTTGATTTTTTTCCGGTGGATTGAACAAAAAATTAGGCTTTTTTAGACAAGCTTTACAAAGGAAAAGTAAACGTCATGCGGAAAAGTACGCGACCGTCGGTTCACCCGGTGCGGCAGAAAATGTAAACGAAAAAACACATCGGTAAAAACTGTAATCAAATATGGTAGACCTTACTTTTACTCACGTAAAAGTGTGAAAACGCAAGAATATTCAATTGATTCTAATGTAGAATTTTCATCACATCTGTGGACGCCGTACTCTTGATTGAAGAGCGCCGTGTCTCCAAATGGGTTCGTTCGATGCGCGATGTTTACCCGCAACCGGCGGTGGAAGAATCTGGTACCTTCGGCATCCCGTGCCCGCTCTGGGTCAATTTTAACACAAAAATCGAAAAAAAAACGCGGTGTTTTTTTTTCACCAAATTTGCGGGGATCCCTCTCCTGGGATACCCAACGGTCGGATCGGGACCGGACCGGCACCAATCGATTCGGCATAGTGCGTTTTAGTTTGTTTTGGAGTTTAATTGCCATTGCGAGCCGGATGGCGCCGGGACGCCCGAAAAAACATGTTTTGCAGACGTACGCGAGAATCCTCCGGGATTCGCTAAATTAAATAGCAGGGCATCGAGGTGGCGGTTTATAAATAGAGAACGAAAGGGTCTATAAGGCGATAGGAACGACGCACCGCTCGATGGCATTTGGGGGTCTCGACGCCCGTCCAAACTCGACACGAATTTTTCAAAATTGAGCAAATTGAAACCTTCAATATTCGGTGAAATGTTTTAGAATTGTATTGGTCTTTTCAGGGATTATAGCCCCACGTGTCTACTTTGGAACGACACCTCTCTCGGCGCATTACACCTCCGGGGACGTTCCGCAGGCGCCAATTCGCAAAGTCACATTTTTTCACCTCTTCAAACGGAAACGCGAAAAAGAAAATTTACATTTCCAGTCCGACAAGTGCATGTCCGGTGAAAAGGCCAACAGTATGGCGTTTGAATTTCTCAAATCCATCAACGGATTCGCACTCCAGGTAAAAAAAAACTACGACTATTTTCGCTCAGGTTATGTGCAAATGTCATTGTTGAAGTTTATCCGTTTATTATTATTCGTGTGCTTGTGAGAAGATAAAATTAAAAAAAAGAATTTAAATCAAAATTCTGATTTTTCGTCATTGTTAGTTTTTACCTTTGTGGGGGAAGTTGAATTTGGGGTAGGCCTCGAGCCACAGTTGCTCGCCGCCGGTCTTGACGCCGATGCGCTCCTCGTACGAGTTCATGCAGATGCTCTGCGTGGTGAAGAACTCGCTGATGTTGATCGTGGGCACGGAGATGGGACTCTCGCACGGGGGCCAGATGCGCAGCGGCGGGTCCCGGCGGCACGCGTGCGTCTCCAGCGGCTTCTCCTCCGGCTGCTCCAGCGACAACGCGTCGGCGGCCATCACCAGCTTCTCGTGCTGGACGCGACTCGATAAGGAAACAATCATTCAATGTTTAATAAGTACATGATGGGATTCATGTACCAAGCCTAAACTTGTAACAGTAGGTTAAAATATACAGTGGATATAGTACGGTCGATTCCCATATGCGCGACACTTAGCTACACGACGTCGTGCGACATCGCCCGTCAAATAATGATTACATTGTTTTAAATGGGCACGTCGCGTAGCCATAGTGAGAACGTGCCCATTTAAAACAATGTAATTATTATTTGACAGGCGATGTCGCGTGAAGTCGCGTAGCTGAGTGTCGCGTATATGAGAATCGGCCTTAAAACAATGTAATCATTATTTAACAGGCAATGTCGCACGACGTCGCGTAGAACTTAAGGTCGATTCCCATATGCGCGACACTCAGCGACATCGCCTGTCAAATAATGATTATTGTTTGAAATGGGCACGTCGCGTAGCAAAAGTGAGAACGTGCCCATTTAAAACAATGTAATCATTATTTGACAGGCGATGTCGCGTGAAGTCGCGTAGCTGAGTGTCGCGTATATGAGAATCGGCCTTAAAACAATGTAATCATTATTTAACAGGCAATGTCGCACGACGTCGCGTAGAACTTAAGGGCGATTCCCATATGCGCGACACTCAGCGACATCGCCTGTCAAATAATGATTATTGTTTGAAATGGGCACGTCGCGTAGCAAAAGTGAGAACGTGTCCATTTAAAACAATGTAATCATTATTTGACAGGCGATGTCGCTTGACGTCGCGTAGCTGAGTGTCGCGTATATGAGACTCGGCCTTAAAACAATGTAATCATTATTTGACTGGCAATGTCGCAAGACGTCGCGTAGAACTTAAAGGACGATTCCCATATGCGCGACACTCAGCTACGCGATGTCACGCGACATCGTCTGTCAAATAATGATTAGATTGTTTTAAATGGGCACGTCGCGTAGTTGTTCCATAGCCATAGTGAGAACGTGTCCATTAAAAACAATGTAATCATTATTTGACAGGCGATGTCGCGTGACGTCGCGTTGCTGAGTGTCGCGTATATGAGAATCGGCCTTAAAACAATGTAATCATTATTTGACAGGCAATGTCGCACGACGTCGCGTAGAACTTAAAGGTCGATTCCCATATTCGCGACACTCAGCGACGTCACGCGACATCACCTGACAAATAATGATTAGATTGTTTGAAATGGGCACGTCGCGTAGCAAAAGTGGGAACGTGCCCATTTAAAACAATGTAATCATTATTTGACAGGCGATGTCGCGTGACGTCGCGTATATGAGAAACGGCCTTAAAACAATGTAATCATTATTTGACAGGCAATGTCGCACGACGTCGCGTAGAACTTAAAGGTCGATTCCCATATGCGCGACACTCAGCGACGTCACCCGACATCGCCTGTCAAATAATGATTAGATTGTTTTAAATGGGCACGTCGCGTAGCTGAGAACGTGCCCATTTAAAACAATGTAATCATTATTTGACAGGCGATGTCGCGTGACGTCGCGTAGCTGAGTGTCGCGTATATGAGAATCGGCCTTTAAATGGGCTCGTCGCGTAGACATAGTGAGAACGTGCCCATTTAAAGCAATGTAATCATTATTTGACAGGCGATGTCGCATGACGTCGCGTAGCTAAGTGTCGCGTATATCAGAATTGGCCTTTAAATGGGCACGTCGCGTAGCTGAGAACGTGCCCATTTAAAACAATGTAATCATTATTTGACAGGCGATGTCGCGTAGCTGAGAATCGGCCTTAAAACAATGTAATCATTATTTGACAGGCAATGTCGCACGACGTCGCGTAGGACTTAAAGGTCGAATCACATATGCGCGACACTCAGCGACGGCACGCGACATCGCCTGTCAAATAATGATTACATTGTTTTAAATGGGCACGTCGCGTAGCTGAGAACGTGCACATTTAAAACAATGTAATCAATATTTGACAGGCGATGTCGCGTGATGTCGCGTATATGAGAATCGGCCTTAAAACAATGTAATCATTATTTGACAGGCAATGTCGCACGACATCGCGTAGAACTTAAAGGTCGATTCCCTTATGGGCGACAGTCAGCGACGTCACGCGACATCGCCTGTCAAATAATGATTACATTGTTTTAAATGGGCACGTCGCATAGCTGAGAACGTGCCTATTTAAAACAATGTAATCATTATTTGACAGGCGATGTCGCGTGACGTCGCTGAGTGTCGCGCATATGGAAATCGACCTTTATGCGACAAACTAGAGCAATAGAGATAATTAGTCTAAATGGTTTTGTAAGGATACTTCGATGACTTCTTGTGACTTCCAGCGTTCGGACAAGTAGTTGAGCAGGGAGCTGAGTCTCTTCTGGAGTGGTAAGACGGTCTTGATGCGTGGGTTCTGGGAGACTTCTTGGACGCGCATCCAGGTGGTCATGTTCTTGGGCCTGAGCTCGACTGATATCCGCGATGGTAACTTAATGTCGTCGTTCTTCTCTGAAAGCGACGAAGCAGTGAAATTTGGGAAATTTCGAGGAAATCCATCTTACCGTCGAGCTGGTTGAGCCTGCGCAACGCCTTGCACATGGGAGTTTTAATCCGGATCGTTTTCCCTTTTACTCGGATTGCTAACGATCCTCTGTAAATTAATTCGTTTAATTTCACGCAAGTTTTCTCACTTACAGATGTTAATTTTTTTCTCAATTCACCATAGTTTATCAGGCCGTACAACTCCTGTGCCAACTTTTTTACATCTACAACAGAACCACAAACGCATTATCAACCCGGTCGCATACACCGCACCTTCAATACACACATACGACAAGATTAGTCACGACACCAGTACACGGACTTTATCGGCAAGACCCGACAAGACCCGATTTTATCGGCAAGACCCGACTTTATCGGGAAGACCCGACTTTATCGGCAAGACCCGACCTTATCGGGAAGACCCGACAAGCCCCGATTTTATCGGCAAGACCCGACTTTATCGGCAAAACCCGACAAGACCCGACTTTATCGGCAAGACCCGCCTTTATCGACAAGACCCGACTTTATCGACAAGACCCGACAAAGATCCAACTTTATCGACAAGACCCGATTTTATCGGCAAGACCCGACTTTATCGGCAAGACCCGCCTTTATCGACAAGACCCGACTTTATCGAAAAGACCCGACAAAGATCCGACTTTATCGACAAGACCCGATTTTATCGGCAAGACCCGACTTTATCGGCTAGACCCGACTTTATCGACAAGACCCGACAAAGATCCGACTTAATCGACAAGACCCGATTTTATCGGCAAGACCCGACTTTATCGGCTAGACCCGACTTTATCGACAAGACCCGACAAAGATCCGACTTAATCGACAAGACCCGATTTTATCGGCAAGACCCGACTTTATCGGCTAGACCCGACTTTATCGACAAGACCCGACTTTATCGGAAGACCCGACTTTATCGGCAAGACCCGATTTTACCGCCAAGAACAGACAAGACAAGTGTAGACGGACAAGATTAGACATTTCAACATAAGATCTGTCACTTGATGGACATAACGAGATGTGCAAGACTGGACAGACAAGGCTAAAGGAACATGACTAGACAGATAAGACTAAGATATAGACAGACATGAGGAGACAAGATTAGACACGGCAAGTGTAGCTGGACAAGATTAGATATCTCAAGTTGACATCTGTCACTTGTCGGACATGACGTGTTCGCGCCAATTTTAGTAAATCTGTATTTTTAATTTAACATTTGAATCGATTTTGGCACCGATCAACAGAAGGGGAAAGGTGTATCGACCTGGGCCGATACACCTATAATGACCTGGACCTGGGCCTGGGCCGATAAATTGCGCGATTTATCAACTTACTTCGCGAATTTATATTATTCGGGTAGTATGCTTCGAGTGTGAGAAGCGAGTCGAGGCGCGAAGTCAAGTTAGACCGACACGTGCACGCAATTAATAGCGCAAGTTAACCAGGGGTGTAATCACGAGCCCAAACGGCTGAAGCGGCATCCAACGTTTGGAAGACACCGATTTTAAGGGCTCTCTCCACCCATTATCCCCATTTATCCTCCCTTAAAAAAGGCGCCGGAAGGACGGTCCACACGTGGCGGAGACGCGAGCGACCCTAACAGGTAAGTGATTAGACCAGCCCTGTTTCAAACTGGCAAAATTTGATTTTCGTGAGACACAGTCCAAACAAGACGAAATGTGCAAGATCCGAGAGACAAGACTAGACTTGATAGACAATATTTTTTTTATGAAATCTTACCGTTTGAGAATTTCAAGTATTTGGAGATCTTGTGCCAGGTCCGGTAGTAGAGGTGTCGCACCTGTTCGCGGGTCTTGATGGCGTTCTCCGGCAGCCCCTTCTTCTTCAGCTTGGTGCTCAGGAAGAGGTGGATGGCGTCGAAGTCCTTGCCGAACTCGTTCAAGCCCTCGAAGAACAGATTCTTGTCCTCCTGCGACCACAGCGGCCTCGGCAGCGGCTTCTTCAGCTCCGGCTTCGGGTCTTCCTTCTTCTCCGGCTCTGAAACAAACAGAATGTTTCTATCATTGTTTCAACATTGAATGATCTATCTAGTCCAGTTCATGTTTGTCTTTATAGTCTGGATCATGTTTGTCTATCTAGTCTGGTTCATGTTTGTCTATCTAGTCTGGTTTATGTTTGTCTATCTAGTCTGGTGCATGTTTGTCTATCTAGTCTGGTTCATGTTTGTCTATCTATTTCAGTTTATGTTGGTCTATCTAGTCCAGTTCATGTTTGTCTATCTAGTCCTGTTCACGTTTGTCTATCTAGTACAGTTCATGTTTGTCTATCTATTTCAGTTTATGTTGGTCTATCTAGTCCAGTTCATGTTTGTCTATCTAGTCCTGTTCATGTTTGTCTATCTAGTACAGTTCATGTTTGTCTATCCATTTCAGTTCATGTTGGTCTATCTAGTCTAGTTCATGTTTGTCTATCTACTCCAATCCATGTTTGTCTATCTACTCCAGTTCATGTTTGTCTATCTAGTCCAGGTCATGTTTGTCTATCTAGTACAGTTCATGTTTGTCTATCTATTTCATTTCATGTTGGTCTATCTAGTCCAGTTCATGTTTGTCTAGCTAGTCCTGTTCATGTTTGTCTATCTATTTCAGTTCATGTTGGTCTATCTAGTCCAGTTCATGTTTGTCTATCTAGTCCTGTTCATGTTTGTCTATCTAGTACAGTTCATGTTTGTCTATCTATTTCAGTTCATGTTGGTCTATCTAGTCCAGTTCATGTTTGTCTATCTACTCCAGTCCATGTTTGTCTATCTATTCCAGTTCATGTTTGTCTATATAGTCCAGTTCATGTTTGTCTGTCTAGTCCAGTTCATGTTTGTCTATCTAGTACAGTTCATGTTTGTCTATCCATTTCAGTTCATGTTGGTCTATCTAGTCCAGTTCATGTTTGTCTATCTAGTCCTGTTCATGTTTGTCTATCTAGTACAGTTCATGTTTGTCTATCTATTTCAGTTCATGTTGCTCTATCTAGTCCAGTTCATGTTTGTCTATCTACTCCAGTCCATGTTTGTCTATCTATTTCAGTTTATGTTGGTCTATCTAGTCCAGTTCATGTTTGTCTATCTAGTCCTGTTCATGTTTGTCTATCTAGTACAGTTCATGTTTGTCTATCTATTTCAGTTTATGTTGGTCTATCTAGTCCAGTTCATGTTTGTCTATCTAGTCCTGTTCATGTTTGTCTATCTAGTACAGTTCATGTTTGTCTATCCATTTCAGTTCATGTTGGTCTATCTAGTCTAGTTCATGTTTGTCTATCTACTCCAATCCATGTTTGTCTATCTACTCCAGTTCATATTTGTCTATCTAGTCCAGGTCATGTTTGTCTATCTAGTACAGTTCATGTTTGTCTATCTATTTCATTTCATGTTGGTCTATCTAGTCCAGTTCATGTTTGTCTAGCTAGTCCTGTTCATGTTTGTCTATCTATTTCAGTTCATGTTGGTCTATCTAGTCCAGTTCATGTTTGTCTATCTAGTCCTGTTCATGTTTGTCTATCTAGTACAGTTCATGTTTGTCTATCTATTTCAGTTCATGTTGGTCTATCTAGTCCAGTTCATGTTTGTCTATCTACTCCAGTCCATGTTTGTCTATCTATTCCAGTTCATGTTTGTCTATATAGTCCAGTTCATGTTTGTCTGTCTAGTCCAGTTCATGTTTGTCTATCTAGTACAGTTCATGTTTGTCTATCCATTTCAGTTCATGTTGGTCTATCTAGTCCAGTTCATGTTTGTCTATCTAGTCCTGTTCATGTTTGTCTATCTAGTACAGTTCATGTTTGTCTATCTATTTCAGTTCATGTTGGTCTATCTAGTCCAGTTCATGTTTGTCTATCTACTCCAGTCCATGTTTGTCTATCTATTTCAGTTTATGTTGGTCTATCTAGTCCAGTTCATGTTTGTCTATCTAGTCCTGTTCATGTTTGTCTATCTAGTCCAGGTCATGTTTGTCTATCTAGTACAGTTCATGTTTGTCTATCTATTTCATTTCATGTTGGTCTATCTAGTCCAGTTCATGTTTGTCTATCTAGTCCTGTTCATGTTTGTCTATCTATTTCAGTTCATGTTTGTCTATCTAGTCCAGTTCATGTTTGTGTATCTATTCCAGTTCATGTTGGTCTATCTATTCCAGTTCATGTTTGTCTATCTAGTCCAGTTCACGTTTGTCTATCTAGTCCAGTTCATGTTTGTGTATCTATTCCAGTTCATGTTGTCTATCTATTCCAGTTCATGTTTGTCTATCTAGTCCAGTTCATGTTTGTCTATCTAGTCCAGTTCATGTTTGTGTATCTATTCCAGTTCATGTTGGTTTATCTATTCCAGTTCATGTTGGTCTATCTAGTCCAGTTCATGTTTGTCTATCTAGTCCAGTTCATGTTTGTCTATCTAGTCCAGTTCATGTTTGTGTATCTATTCCAGTTCATGTTGGTCTATCTATTCCAGTTCATGTTTGTCTATCTAGTCCAGTTCACGTTTGTCTATCTAGTCCAGTTCATGTTTGTGTATCTATTCCAGTTCATGTTGGTTTATCTATTCCAGTTGATGTTGGTCTATCTAGTCCAGTTCATGCTGGTCTATCTAGTACAGTTCATGTTTGTCTATTCATTTCAGTTCATGTTGGTCTATCTAGTCTAGTTCATGTTTGTCTATCTACTCCAATCCATGTTTGTCTATCTACTCCAGTTCATGTTTGTCTATCTAGTCCAGGTCATGTTTGTCTATCTAGTACAGTTCATGTTTGTCTATCTATTTCATTTCATGTTGGTCTATCTAGTCCAGTTCATGTTTGTCTATCTAGTCCTGTTCATGTTTGTCTATCTATTTCAGTTCATGTTTGTCTATCTAGTCCAGTTCATGTTTGTCTATCTAGTCCAGTTCATGTTTGTGTATCTATTCCAGTTCATGTTGGTTTATCTATTCCAGTTCATGTTGGTCTATCTAGTCCAGTTCATGTTTGTCTATCTAGTCCAGTTCATGTTTGTCTATCTAATCCAGTTCATGTTTGTGTATCTATTCCAGTTCATGTTGGTTTATCTATTCCAGTTCATGTTGGTCTATCTAGTCCAGTTCATGTTTGTCTATCTAGTCCAGTTCATGTTTGTCTATCTAGTCCAGTTCATGTTTGTGTATCTATTCCAGTTCATGTTGGTCTATCTATTCCAGTTCATGTTTGTCTATCTAGTCCAGTTCACGTTTGTCTATCTAGTCCAGTTCATGTTTGTGTATCTATTCCAGTTCATGTTGGTTTATCTATTCCAGTTGATGTTGGTCTATCTAGTCCAGTTCATGCTGGTCTATCTAGTACAGTTCATGTTTGTCTATTCATTTCAGTTCATGTTGGTCTATCTAGTCCAGTTCATGTTTGTGTATCTATTCCAGTTCATGTTGGTTTATCTATTCCAGTTGATGTTGGTCTATCTATTCCAGTTCATGTTTGTCTATCTAGTCCAGTTCACGTTTGTCTATCTAGTCCAGTTCATGTTTGTGTATCTATTCCAGTTCATGTTGTCTATCTATTCCAGTTCATGTTTGTCTATCTAGTCCAGTTCATGTTTGTCTATCTAGTCCAGTTCATGTTTGTGTATCTATTCCAGTTCATGTTGGTTTATCTATTCCAGTTCATGTTGGTCTATCTAGTCCAGTTCACGTTTGTCTATCTAGTCCAGTTCATGTTTGTGTATCTATTCCAGTTCATGTTGGTCTATCTATTCCAGTTCATGTTGGTCTATCTAGTCCAGTTCATGTTTGTCTATCTAGTCCAGTTCACGTTTGTCTATCTAGTCCAGTTCATGTTTGTGTATCTATTCCAGTTCATGTTGGTTTATCTATTCCAGTTCATGTTGGTCTATCTAGTCCAGTTCATGTTTGTCTATCTAGTCCAGTTCATGTTTGTGTATCTATTCCAGTTCATGTTGGTTTATCTATTCCAGTTCATGTTGGTCTATCTAGTCCAGTTCATGTTTGTCTATCTAGTCCAGTTCATGTTTGTGTATCTATTCCAGTTCATGTTGGTTTATCTATTCCAGTTCATGTTGGTCTATCTAGTCCAGTTCATGTTTGTCTATCTAGTCCAGTTCATGTTTGTGTATCTATTCCAGTTCATGTTGGTCTATCTATTCCAGTTCATGTTTGTCTATCTAGTCCAGTTCACGTTTGTCTATCTAGTCCAGTTCATGTTTGTGTATCTATTCCAGTTCATGTTGGTCTATCTATTCCAGTTCATGTTGGTCTATCTAGTCCAGTTCATGTTTGTCTATCTAGTCCAGTTCATGTTTGTGTATCTATTCCAGTTCATGTTGGTCTATCTATTCCAGTTCATGTTTGTCTATCTAGTCCAGTTCATGTTTGTCTATCTAGTCCAGTTCATGTTTGTGTATCTATTCCAGTTCATGTTGGTTTATCTATTCCAGTTCATGTTGGTCTATCTAGTCCAGTTCATGTTTGTCTATCTAGTCCAGTTCATGTTTGTCTATCTAGTCCAGTTCATGTTTGTGTATCTATTCCAGTTCATGTTGGTTTATCTATTCCAGTTCATGTTGGTCTATCTAGTCTAGTTCATGTTTGTCTATCTACTCCAATCCATGTTTGTCTATCTACTCCAGTTCATGTTTGTCTATCTAGTCCAGGTCATGTTTGTCTATCTAGTACAGTTCATGTTTGTCTATCTATTTCATTTCATGTTGGTCTATCTAGTCCAGTTCATGTTTGTGTATCTATTCCAGTTCATGCTGGTCTATCTATTCCAGTTCATGTTTGTCTATCTAGTCCAGTTCATGTTTGTCTATCTAGTCCAGTTCATGTTTGTCTATCTATTCCAGTTCAAGTTGGTTTATCTAGTCCAGATCACGCTGATCTATTATCTTAGTGTTAACTATTTTCGCTAGTCTATCCAATAGAGTGGTTGTCTATTTTGCTGTTTACCTTTCTTTTCGGGAACAGGCAGAGCGGCGAGGGCAGAGTCGAGTCGCATTTTCTTGAAGACCCTGGCACTCGTGCGGAGCTGGAGGCTCTTCATCTCGGAGCCCTCGACGCTGTTGTAGGTGGTGACGGAGCCCAACAACTCCTCGATGGGGATGGTCGGGTCGATCAGGACCTTGTTCGAGCTGTCCGCGTTGCTCATCGTCTCGGTCAGTTTCATAATCTCATTTGGGATCGGTGCATGCAGGTTCGTCTGAAAATTATTGAGAAATTTTGTGTATTAATATTCTCAAACTTTACATGCTTGTAGACTTCACTTTAATCATTAATCTTGACTAAACCAGTAGGACTAACTCAAACTATCTATTCTTGCTACTAATTATAGACTTGCAGGACTCTAACTGTGAGAATTACTTAGTCTAATCCCATCTAGTTTCCATAGTACAGATGTTTAAATTTGTTTGTGTTTATTAAAACTCAATATGCTGTTTCAAGCAGACTTAACTTTCGAGCCTTAATTCTGACTAAACTAGTTGGTCTAGCTCAAACTATCTAGTCCACCTATTTAGTACAGATTTCGAAAATTCTAGCCATGTGAAATACTTAGTCTAATCCCATCTAGTTTGCCTAGTACAGACGTTTAAGTTTAGTGCAACCTGTTCCAACATTTTCTAATCACTCTCATACAGAGCTGGCTTTAATCCTTATTCTTGACTAAACTATTAAGGCTAGCTTAAACTATCTAGTCTAACTAGTTAGTATAGACTTCAAAGAATCTAGACATGAAGACTACTTAGCCAAATCTTAACTAATTAGCAGGATACAGACATTTAAACTCACACTTTACATTCTATGCAGACTTTACTTTAATCTTGCCTAAACCACTAGGGCTAACTAAAACTATCTAGTCCACCTATTTAGAACAGATTTTGAAGATTCTAGCCATGTGAAATACTTAGTCTAATCCCATCTAGTTTCCTTAGTACAGACGTTTAAATTTGTTCATGTTTTTTCAAACTCAATCTATTCTGTTTCAAGCAGACTTAACTTTAAGCTTTAATTCTATACTAAACTACTTGGTCTAGCTCAAACTATCTAGTCCACATATTTAGTACGGATCTCAAAGATTCTAGTCATGTGAAATATTTAGTCTAATCCCATCTAGTTTGCTTAGTACAGACGTTTAAGTTTAGTGCAACCTGTTCCAACATTTTCTAATCACTTTCATACAGAGCTGGCTTTAATCCTTATTCTTGACTAAACTACTAGGGCTAGCTCAAACTATCTAGACTAACTAGTGAGTGTAGACTTAAAAGAATCTAGACATGAAGACTACTTAGCCTAATCTCACCTAATGAACTGAATACAGACATTTAAACACAAACTTTACATTCTATGCAGATTTCACTTTAATCCTTAATCTTGACTAAACTACTAGGGCTAGCTAAAACTATCTAGTCTAACTAGTTAGTATAGACTTCAAAGAATCTAGACATGAAGACTATTTAGCCTAATTCTACCTATTTAGCTAAATACAGACATTTAAACTCAAACTTTACATTCTATGCAGACCACTTTAATCCTTAATCTTGACTAAACTACTAGGACTAACTCAAACTATCTAGTCTTGCTACTTATTATAGACTTCCAAGATTCTAACTATGGGAAGTACTTAGTCTAATCCCTTCTAGTTTCCTTAGTACAGACGTTTAAATTTGTTCCGTGTCAAAATGGATAATACAGCAGCAATCGGATAGATAATAGAGATGTAAACATTGAATTAATGTACGAAACCAAGGATAGGTTTTAAGACTTTAATAAAGTAGACTTAACGCAATGGGGTAACAGTAAGTAAAGATTGTGGAAGGTTTTGTGTCCAAATGGACTTGTTCTTATTTATAAGGTTAGTTGGGTTCAATGACTTTGACTGTGGTTCTTGAAAGAAAGAAAATTGGGTTGTTGGGGTAAAAGATTTGTGGAAACAACGGATTTTAGCGAAATTTTGCGCAAATTTGCGTTAAAAATCGCGTGAATTTCGTGCAAAAACCAAGAAAATATCAATCCAACGAATTTTGCAAATGGCGTTGTGTGTTCGAAGATTTTTGGAATTTCGTTGGGAAATTCCGGGGGTTGTTCAGTGTTTTATATACGTGGGTTTGGGGGATGTTTTGGGGAACAATTCGAGGGCTAGCATACCTTTGTGGGCGTCGTGGGGGCTCAGCAATTGATGTTTTCATGGAACGTAAACACAAACATCGTCGAGATTATTTTTTTCGACACTGAAAGCTCGGAGTGGTGCCAACCGGTTAACGTCAAAATCAGATTTGTCAATTCTTGACAAAGGCTTTGGAATTTATTTCTTTCGGTTTAAATTTGAGAGAATTTGTGAATTTCGGAGTTTTGAATTCAAGACAACTGGAAATATTTTGCAGTTTGTTCTGCGAAGTAAATTCTGCGCGGAATTTGTTCTACTTTTGAAAAAATTTGTTTAAAACTGACGATTTTCATGCAATGTTTTGCTTATTCCGGTCGTTTGTTTCGGATAAATTCGAAATTCATTTGCTTTGTCGTTTCGGTTTCTTCCAAAAACTCTTTAAAATCGTTAAAATTATTCAAAATTGCTAATTTTGCGAAAATCTCTCGACAAAATTATTCATTGCTTGTCAAATATATTCAACGTTTGTAAAATTTATTCAAAGTTTGTCAAATTTATTCAACATTTGCCAAAATTATACAATGCCTGTCATATATTTTCAACGCTTGTCAAATTTTTTCAAGGCTTGTCAGATTTATTCAAAGTTTGTCAAATTTATTCCACATTTGCCAAATTTATTCAATGCCTGTCAAATATTTTCAACGTTCCTCAAATTTATTCAATGCTTGTCAGATTTATTCTAAGTTTGTCAAAATTATCATTGCTTGTCAAATATATTCAACGTTTGTCAAATATATTCAACGCTTGTCAAATTTTTTCAAGGCTTGTCAGATTTATTCAAAGTTTGTCAAATTTATTCCACATTTGCCAAATTTATTCAATGCCTGTCAAATATTTTCAACGTTCCTCAAATTTATTCAATGCTTGTCAGATTTATTAAAAGTTTGTCAAAATTATCATTGTTTGTCAAATATATTCAACGTTTGTCAAATATATTCAAGGCTTGTCAAATTTTTTCAAGGCTTGTCAGATTTATTCAAAGTTTGTCAAATTTATTCCACATTTGCCAAATTTATTCAATGCCTGTCAAATATTTTCAACGTTCCTCAAATTTATTCAATGCTTATCAGATTTATTCTAAGTTTGTCAAAATTATCATTGCTTGTCAAATATATTCAACGTTTGTCAAATATATTCAACGCTTGTCAAATTTTTTCAATTCTTGTCAGATTTATTCAAAGTTTGTCAAATTTATTCCACATTTGCCAAATTTATTCAATGCCTGTCAAATATTTTCAACGTTTCTCAAATTTATTCAATGCTTGTCAGATTTATTCAAAGTTTGTCAAAATTAACATTGTTTGTCAAATATTTTCAACGTTTGTCAAATATATTCAACGCTTGTCAAATTTTTTCAAGGCTTGTCAGATTTATCCAAAGTTTGTCAAATTTATTCCACATTTGCCAAATTTATTCAATGCCTGTCAAATATTTTCAACGTTCCTCAAATTTATTCAATGCTTGTCAGATTTATTCCAAGTTTGTCAAAATAATCATTGCTTGTCAAATATATTCAACGTTTGTCAAATATATTCAACGCTTGTCAAATTTTTTCAAGGCTTGTCAGATTTATCCAAAGTTTGTCAAATTTATTCCACATTTGCCAAATTTATTCAATGCCTGTCAAATATTTTCAACGTTCCTCAAATTTATTCAATGCTTATCAGATTTATTCAAAGTTTGTCAAAATTATCATTGCTTGTCAAATATATTCAACGTTTGTCAAATATATTCAACGCTTGTCAAATTTTTTCAAGGCTTGTCAGATTTATCCAAAGTTTGTCAAATTTATTCCACATTTGCCAAATTTATTCAATGCCTGTCAAATATTTTCAACGTTCCTCAAATTTATTCAATACTTGTCAGATTTATTCAAAGTTTGTCAAAATTATCATTGCTTGTCAAATATATTCAACGTTTGTCAAATATATTCAACGCTTGTCATATTTTTTCAAGGCTTGTCAGATTCATTCAAAGTTTGTCAAATTTATTCATCATTTGCCAAGTTTATTTAATGCCTGTCAAATATTTTAATTTATTCAATGCTTGTCAGATTTATTCAAAGTTTGTCAAAATTATCATAGCTTGTCAAATATATTCAACATTTGTCAAATGTATTCAACGCTTGTCGTATTTATTCAAGGCTTGTCAGATTTATTCAAAGTATGTCAAATTTATTCAACACTTCTCTAGTTAGTTGCATGTTTGTCAAATTTGTTCAACGTTTGTCAAATATATTCAACGTTTGTCAAATTTTTTCAAGGTTTGTCAGATTTATTCAAAGTTTGTCAAAATTATCATAGCTTGTCAAATATATTCAACATTTGTCAAATATATTCAACGCTTGTCAAATTTATTCAAGGCTTGTCAGATTTATTCAAAGTATGTCAAATTTATCCGACGCTTGTCTAGTTAGTTGCATGTTTGTCAAATTTGTTCAACGTTTGTCAAATATATTTAACGTTTGTCAAATTTTTTCAAGGTTTGTCAGATTTATTCAGTTTGTCAAAATTTTGCATTGCTTGTCAAATATATTCAACGCTTGGAAAATTTATTCAAGGCTTGTCAGATTTATTCAAAGTATGTCAAATTTATTCAACACTTCTCTAGTTAGTTGCATGTTTGTCAAATTTGTTCAACGTTTATCAAATATATTCAACGTTTGTCAAATTTTTTCAAGGTTTGTCAGATTTATTCAAAGTTTGTCAAAATTATCATAGCTTGTCAAATATATTCAACATTTGTCAAATATATTCAACGTTTGTCAAATATTTTCAAGGTTTGTCAGGTTTATTCAAAGTTTGTCAAAATTTTCATTGCTTGTCAAATATATTCAACGTTTGTCAAATATACTCAAAGCTTGTCAAATTTATTCAAGGCTTGTCAGATTTATTCAAAGTATGTCAAATTTATTCAACACTTGTCTAGTTAGTAGCATGTTTGTCAAATTTGTTCAACGTTTGTCAAATATATTCAACGTTTGTCAAACATAAGGCTTGTCAAATTTTTTCAAGGTTTGTCAGATTTATTCAAAGTTTCTCAAAATTATCATAGCTTGTCAAATATATTCAACATTTGTCAAATATATTCAACGCTTGTCAAATTTATTCAAGGCTTGTCAGATTTATTCAAAGTATGTCAAATTTATCCGACACTTGTCTAGTTAGTTGCATGTTTGTCAAATTTGTTCAACATTTGTCAAATATATTCAACGTTTGTCAAATTTTTCCAAGGTTTGTCAGATTTATTCAAAGTTTGTCAAAATTTTCATTGCTTGTCAAATATATTCAACGTTTGGAAAATATATTCAACGCTTGTCAAATTTATTCAAGGCTTGTCAGATTTATTCAAAGTATGTCAAATTTATCCAACACTTGTCTAGTTAGTTGCATGTTTGTCAAATTTGTTCAACGTTTGTCAAATATATTCAACGATTGTCAAATATAACGCTTGTCAATTTTTTTCAAGGTTTGTCAGATTTATTCAAAGTTTGTCAAAATTATCATAGCTTGTCAAATATATTCAACATTTGTCAAATATATTCAACGCTTGTCGTATTTATTCAAGGCTTGTCAGATTTATTCAAAGTATGTCAAATTTATCCGACACTTGTCTAGTTAGTTGCATGTTTGTCAAATTTGTTCAACGTTTGTGAAATATATTCAACGTTTGTCAAATTTTTTCAAGGTTTGTCAGATTTATTCAAAGTTTGTCAAAATTTCCATTGCTTGTCAAATATATTCAACGTTTGTCAAATATATTCAACGCTTGTCAAATTTATTCAAGGCTTGTCAGATTTATTCAAAGTATGTCAAATTTATCCAACACTTGTCTAGTTAGTTGCATGTTTGTCAAATTTGTTCAACGTTTGTCAAATATATTCAACGTTTGTCAAATATAACGCTTGTCAAATTTTTTCAAGGTTTGTCAGATTTATTCAAAGTTTGTCAAAATTATCATAGCTTGTCAAATATATTCAACATTTGTCAAATATATTCAACGCTTGTCGTATTTATTCAAGGCTTGTCAGATTTATTCAAAGTATGTCAAATTTATCCGACACTTGTCTAGTTAGTTGCATGTTTGTCAAATTTGTTCAACGTTTGTCAAATATATTCAACGTTTGTCAAATTTTTTCAAGGGTTGTCAGATTTATTCAAAGTTTGTCAAAATTTTCATTGCTTGTTTAATATATTCAACGTTTGTCAAATATATTCAACGCTTGTCAAATTTATTCAAGGCTTGTCAGATTTATTCAAAGTATGTCAAATTTATTCTTCTCTAGTTACATTTCTCTAAAACACTTCTCTAGTTAGTTGCATGTTTGTCAAATTTGTTCAACGTTTGTCAGATTTTTTCAAGGTTTGTCAGATTTATTCAAAGTTTGTCAAAATTTTCATTGCTTGTTTAATATATTCAACGTTTGTCAAATATATTCAACGTTTGTCAAATATATTCAACGCTTGTCAAATTTATTCAAGGCTTGTCAGATTTATTTAAAGTATGTCAAATTTATTCTTCTCTAGTTACACTTCTCTAAAACACTTCTCTAGTTAGTTGCATGCTTGTCAAATTTGTTCAACGTTTGTCAAATTTTTTCAAGGTTTGTCAGATTTATTCAAAGTTTGTCAAAATTTTCATTGCTTGTCAAATATATTCAACGTTTGTCAAATATATTCAACGCTTGTCAAATTTATTCAAGGCTTGTCAGATTTATTCAAAGTATGTCAAATTTATTCAACACTTGTCTAGTTAGTTGCGTGTTTGTCAAATTTGATCAACGTTTGTCAAATATATTCAACGTTTGTCAAATTTTTTCAAGGTTTGTCAGATTTATTCAGTTTGTCAAAATTATCATAGCTTGTCAAATATATTCAACATTTGTCAAATATATTCAAAGCTTGTCATATTTATTCAAGGCTTGTCAGATTTATTTAAAGTATGTCAAATTTATCCAACACACTTGTCTAGTTAGTTGCATGTTTGTCAAATTTGATCAACGTTTGTCAAATATATTCAACGTTTGTCAAATATAACGCTTGTCAAATTTTTTCAAGGCTTGTCAGATTTATTCAAAGTTTGTCAAAATTATCATTGCTTGTCAAATATATTCAACGTTTGTCAAATATATTCAACGCTTGTCAAATTTAATCAAGGCTTGTCAGATTTATTCAAAGTATGTCAAATTTATCCAACACTTGTCTAGTTAGTTGCATGTTTGTCAAATTTGTTCAACGTTTGTCAAATATATTCAACGTTTGTCAAATATAAGGCTTGTCAAATTTTTTCAAGGCTTGTCAGATTTATTCAGTTTGTCAAAATTATCATTGTTTGTCAAATATATTCAACGTTTGTCAAATATATTCAACGCTTGTCAAATTTATTTGTCAGATTTATCTCATTTGTCAGGCTTGTCAGATTTATTCAAAGTATGTCAAATTTATTCAAACTTGTCTAGTTAGTTGAATGTTTGTCAAATTTGTTCAACGCTTGTCAAATTTATTTAAGGTTTATATACTTTGTTCAACGTTTGTCAAATTTGTCCAAGGCTTCTCAGATTTATTCAAAGTTTGTCAAATTTATTCAACGTTTGTCAAATTTATTCAAGGTTGTCAAATATATTCAACGTATGTCAAACCAGACAACACCAGACGGGACCAGGCAAGACCAGAAAATACCAGACGGGACCAGGCAAGACCAGAAAAGACCAGACGGGACCAGACAAGACCAGAAAAGACCAGACGGGTCCAGACAAGACCAGAAAATACCAGACGGTACCAGACAAGACCAGAAAATACCAAACGGGACCAGACAAGACCAGAAAATACCAGACGGGACCAGACAAGACCAGAAAAGACCAGACGGGACCAGACACGCCCAGACAAGACCAGAAAAGACCAGACGGGACTAGACAACACCAGACGGGACCAGACAAGAGCAAAAAAGACCAAAGGGAACCAGACAAGACCGGACAACATCAGACAACACCATCAGACAAGACCAGACAAAACCAGACATGACCAGACCAGACCATGCTTCATGCAGGTCGCACTTTATACACCTGCATCTGCTAGCAGTTACCGGCTTTTATATCCTTCAAACTACCTGCTACATCCCCAAAATGAAACTAAAGATTACTAGGAACAGTGATAGGCACGGCTACTGCACTCGAGGACACATTAAGCTGTACCCTACCAAAGTAAGGCTGGGTATCTGTTGCAAAACCTCAGATGTTAAAGGCGTTATTATGTAGAATAAGGTCCCAACGAGCCTCACTGAGGAGCCGTCATATGAGAGGTTCAGAAGCCGAATGAGAGAATTACTTATTTCACAGTGTCCCTACGACCAGGTCATTTGTCATTTGGGGGGGGGGGCTTGACCCCGCTGAGCGTAGGTAGTGAAGACTAGCAAAGAAAACACTAAAAAACACACATTTTATTTTGCTTAACGCATAATATGTCTCCTCGGATAAGTTTTCGCAAATTCCTCGATAACTTCGTTAGGTTGTAGATTAGCAGAGATATCTCGGTGAATATACATGGAAGCCAAACCGGTTAACCTGTCTTGGGTCATTGTCGTACGTAGGTACGATTTTATTAGTTTAAACGAAGAGAAGCTGCGCTCCACACTACAAGTGGTTAAGTCATGGGTGTAGCCAGGGTTTAGTTTCGGGGGGGTTTCGAAAATATTTCGGGGGGAGGGGGGTGGTGTTTGCAGAAATGCATCAATTTACTTTCTAAAACTGACGCATAAGGCTACTCGTCTCTACTCGTCCCTCTTTATTTCAATATAATATTTATTTTATATTTTGCATATTTCGGGGGGGCGGGGGTGGGGTTGAACCCCCAACCCCCCCCTAGCTACGCTCATGGGTTAAGTACTGGTAATGAAAAAAAAAATTTTATATTTGGAAAAAACTAATTTCGCGCGACACTCAGCTAGGCGGCGTTACGCGACATCGCCTGTCAAATAATGATTACATTTTTTTAATTGGGCACGTCGCGTAGCTGTCGCGTAGCCATAGTGAGAACGTGCCCATTTAAAACAATGTAATCATTATTTGACAGGCCATGTCGCGTGACGTCGCCTAGCTGAGTGTTGCGTATAAATGGAATTGGCCTTTAAACAGGCAAACCTTCTTAATTTACTTGAAATATTTATGTTTTTCTACTACGGTGGTTGCCATAGTAACAACAAACAGAAATCGTTTAATAATAAAACTACATTTGATTATATGGGAGTTTTACGCACGATTTGTGTACTCTTACGCACGATTATAATAATGGCACTTGGAAAAATTTTGACCAACGTTTTCATTCACGTATATGAGATGTTCTTGTCTACAACTTTCGCTTGAACTATTTTTTTAAATTCTGCCTAAGTTTTGAGCTACAGTCTTAAACACACAAACCTTCTCACTTTTCTTGCAAAATTAAGGTTTTTCCACCACGCTTTCGTTATTTGGACTAATTTTAACCAACGTTTTCGAAAATTTGATCCTCGACAACTTTTATTTGTATTGTCAGATCCACGTCATAAAAATTGTCAAATTTGACGATATATAAAAGTGACGTTGACAAATTATTAATTTAACTTGTCAAAATGACATGTATTAACAATGTGTTCACGCAAAATATTGTGATTTTGTTATGTGGGTCAATGTTAATTGTTTGTTTTGGATGTAAGTGACGAGACAAAGAGATTGCGCAAAGGAAATGACAAAGGAAAAAAAATTTCCAACAAAAATTTTCCATCATTTCGTTCGAAAAATATGTGCATTTTCGGTTTTTTTCGATTTTTTCGAGAACGGTAAAAAGCAGCGAAATCATTTTCGGCACACAGAAACTACACGACAAGACGAACAAGTCGATGTGTAAATTGTCCCAAAAGATTCAATAATTCATCGAAGAATTTTAAACAGAAATTTAACCGATTTTCAATTTGCTAAGTAGATATCTCGGAAACGATTGCAGATAATCAAAAACGAATTGCGGCATAGTTTTCAGAAGGTCATTTTCCTATTAATACAGTAAGATTGTCTGCTGGAAAATCACGGCTTTCCGAGATATCTACTCGAGCGCCGAAATTCCTTAAAAATTTCTTCAATTCTTGCAGAGCTTAGTGAACGGAAAGAGCTAGCGAAATATAATTTGCATATCTGTAATCATCAGCAAAAATTCTTTCAGAAACGTTTTTAAATTTTGCTGTGACTAAAAAAATAACGATTTTGACAAAATCGATTTTCTCGCATTTCGTCGTTTCCGCAGTCTAGACTCTTCGTGTCGATAGTATTTCTTAACTGAGAGCCTCCTAGCGAATATTATATATGTTCTCCGACTAATTTTGGGACGCTGAATCGATTGGTGAAGACTAGAAGTATCTGTGGTCAACCGTTCGAAAGTTATGACAGCGTAAAATCAGTCGGAAATGCGATATGGTGTACACCGAAAAAATATATAAAACTCGTTTATTTTTCACTTTAGAGCGAAATAATCTGGAAAACAGTTTTCAGCACATCGATTTCCTTCGGGTAATCGAAAAAAAATCACGAAAAAAATTTCCAAAAAATTTTTCAACAAAAATTTTCCGTCATTTCGTTCGAAAAATATGTGCATTTTCGGTTTTTTTCGATTTTTTCGAGAACGGTAAAAAGCAGCGAAATCATTTTCGGCACAGAGAAACTACACGACAAGACGAACAAGTCGATGTGTAAATTGTCCCAAAAGATTCAATATTTCCTCGAAGAATTTCAAACAGAAATTTACCCGATTTTCAATTTGCTAAGTAGATCTCTCGGAAACGGTTGCAGATAATCAAAAACGGATTGCGGCATAGTTTTCAGAAGGTCATTTTCCTATTAATACAGTAAGATTGTCCGCTGAAAAATGACGACTTTCCGAGATCTTTATTCGAGCGCCGAAATTTCTTAAAAAATTCTTTAATTCTTGCAGACGATAGTGAACGGAAAGAGCTAGCGAAATATAATTTGCATATCTGTAATCAGCAGCAAAAATGCTTTCAGAAACGTTTTAAAATTTTGCTGTAACTCAAAAATTTACGATTTTGACAAAATCGATTTTCTCGCATTTCGTCGTTTCTGCGGTCAAGACTCCTCGTGTGATGGTATTTCTCAACTGAAAACCTCCTAGGGAATATTATATACGTTTTCTGGTTAATTTTGGGACGCTGAATCGATTGGTGAAGACTAGAAGTCTCTGTGGTGAGCCGTTCAAAAGTTATGACAGCGTGAAATCAGTAGGAAATACGAGATGGTGTACGGCGAAAAAATATAAAAGACCTGTATCCACATATATGGAGAAGTCCCACAAGGGTAGGTTCTTGAACCAACCCTTTGGAACGTCCTATATGACGATGTTCTAGGAATATGCCTGGAGGACGGTCTGGATTTGGCCTATGCGGATGATCCTGACGGCCAAAAATGAAAGATGATGAAAATGACGACCTGGTGAAAGCTGCAAAAACTTCCGCAGTTATCTCCAAACTGATGACGTCGATTGAAGGGCCAAAAAACGAGCAAACGGAGGCTTCTCTTCTCTGTCGTGACGTCAGCGATGCTCTACGCGGGACCGATATGAACAGACGTACCAAAATACAAAAAGTGGAGAAGTAACCTAACTCGGGTACAGAGATCGATGGCGATTCGTATAAGTTCATCATAAAGAGCAACTTCCACCGATGCTGTAATGGTGGCAACCTACGCCATCCCCATCGAACTTCTCATGGTGGAAAGAAGGTAAATGGCTAAGGAACCGAGTGTTTCAGACAAGACACCCTAAAGAGCTGGCAAGCTGCCTGGGAAAAAAGCGACAAGGGCAGATGGACCTACAGAGCTGCTAGCAAGCTGCCTGGGAAAAAAGCGACAAGGGCAAATGGACCTACAGATTTATACCCGATGTTAAGACCTGGACGGAACGAGATCATGGGGAGCTAAACTACCACTGTAGATTTCACTTTGTAGTATTGGTGGTGACGACTTGTACTGCGACCTTCGTAGATCTATTGTACCCCATTCTCTTCCTCTAAATGTTGGTTTACTTACCCATTTAGAGCGCCTCCTCTAGTCCCGATTCCTTTAAGAATTTCAGGATCTGGGTGGGATTCAAGGACTGCAACTCCTGTGCGTTCAAGCAGTGGGCCCCAAGATACATCTGTCTCTTGCGGAGCAATGCTCCGCAGTCTTTGAGCGGATGTAAGGGGGTTTCCTCTGCCGAATCACAGAATCTGCATCTTCATCTCATGATGTACATGTCATGATGTCAATCGTCATCTTGCTCTAGGCCTAGAGTCTTGAGGTGTTTTCTAAGTCTGCAGTACCCCGTCAGGACCCCTGCCAGAATTCTAAGCTTCTTCCTGTTTAGTCTCAGGCAAGATTTTGTTCTTTTCTGGTTAACAGATCCCAGCATTACTTTGGATTGTCTCAACCCTGGAAAAGACTACCAGTTTGCTCAAATGTTATTTGGCCTTGGATGCTTTAGATCGTATCTACGTAGGTTTAAGCTACGAGAAAGCCCAACGTGTCTACAAGGTAAAAATGCAGAAGACGACATATACCACACATTCTTTGTGTGCCTAAGTTGGAATGTCGAACGTCAACTTGAATTGTAAACTGGCTCCAGAAAGCGTGGTTGGAGAAATGCTAAGAAGTTCTGAAAATTGGAAGGCAATAAGTGATTTTGCCACAGATATTCTGCGAGAGAAAGAAAAAGGAAACAGCTAAGAAAACACAAGATCCATAAGGGAACATGGCAAAACCTCCTTCTGAAGTAATACCAATAAAAACCTTCCTCCTGGAACTCCGCCAGGAGGAAGGGTTCTTTCTAAAATTGAAAGCAGAGGAGCGGTTTTAAGGACTGGGTAAGTATATCAATCTCGAACATCCAGATGGGGAGTCCCACACTCCCTGAGGTATTCTCTGCAGAGGCTTTTTTTTTAGGAGTCCCACACTCCCTGAGGTATTCTCTGCAGGGGCTTTTTTATAGGAGGAAGGGTAAACCTTTTATAGGCATCCTTTAGTTGGGTAGTGTGGGACTCCATTCTCTTCCAGAGATAGTATACCCACTAAAACCACCTCCCTCATTTTTCTCATCTTGTCCCTAGCGCTGCCGTGGTTTGGACCCTCTCGGGGTATCATCACTCGGCAACTTTGGGTTCACACTCTTTTGTTACTTTTTAATTTGTCTTCCAGTCTCTTCTCATCTACTTCCTTGGCCTTCATTATGGTACTTAGCATCCCCGCGGTTGTGTCCCAATTATCTTTGCTTTCTAACATGGTTTCGGTCATGTTCTCCTTGTCCGGCCATACACCAATTGTCTTTGCCATCCCTAGTCTCAGCTTATCCCCTCTTTCGCAATAGAATATTGTGCGACACGCGTCATCCCTTTCGCCGCAGTACCAGCACTGATCGGCCTTTTGCCTATTCTGTGCAGAAAGGCATTAAAGCATCCATGTCCCGTTAGCGCCTGGGTCACATGGTAGTCGATGTTTTCGTGCTTACGTTCAGCCCAGATTTGCACATCCGGTATCAATACTCGCGTCCATGCGCCGTTTTTGCCTCCTGCCAGGCATTTTGCCAACTTGCCATGGTGCGCTGACGCGTGAGAGTGATCCTTTCCCAGCATCGCGGCTGTTCTTTCCGCTTTGGCTGATACATCCTGAATGTGAGGCGTGAAGCTCAAACGCTGGTCCATCACTACCCCCAAGTATTTAATACTCTTCTCTGGTTTAATTATTGCCCCACCCAGCTGCAACTGCACTGTCTTCGGCCTCCTGCCACCTACCAAGAGCACAGATTCCGTCTTGTGCATTGCTACGGTTAGGTTAGGTGCTCTTATCATAACTGTTCTGTTTTTTTTCCCAGTTGCAGGCCAGTTCCCCAGATCTCCGCTCCGTACAGCATAATTGAAGCGACCACCGAGGACAGCAAACGCTTGGTCAGGCTGAGAGCTCCACCAACGTTCGGCATGAGTCTCCCCAGCATCGCGGCCGTCCTTTCCGCTTTGGCCGACACATCATGGATGTGAGGCGTGAAGCTCACCCTCTTGAGCTTATACTCTTTATAGTCTCCAATACTCTTCTCTGGTTTAATAATTGTCCCACCCAGCTGTAACTGCACTGTCTTCGGCCTCCTGCCACCTACCAGGAGCACAGATTCCGTCTTGTGCATTCCTACGGATAGTTCCATGTTACCCATCCACTGCATTATCTTGGCTAGAGACTGTGGTTTGTTAGGCTTATTAAGTCGTTCTCCTTGTGCCACATTGTCAGAAGAGCCAAGTCGTCAGCAAAGGCGAACGTACGATCCATAAAGAAGTACGTTCCATAAAGTGGGCATCAAAACCTAGTCCTGCGGAACCCCACAGAACACCTGGACTGCTCTATCGTCTTCGATTATTTACCATCTGTCGCTTAGATAGCTCATAGTTATGACAACAATTTCTGGTGACATCTTTAGGGCTTCCATTATTTTCCACCATGAGGTCGTATTAAAAGCATTTTCCACGTCAAAAGTCGTGAGAGCACACAGATCTCTACTTCTCCATGATCCGCTATCTGTTACCTCCTCCATAGCACCAATAGTTGAGCATCCCTGCTTCAAACGGTTCTGCCTTTCTGAAAATCCGCCTCTTTCCTCAATTCCATCGTGTAGCCTTGCTCTGACGAGGTGTTTCTATAGCTTCATCTTTAGCTGTTCCCATAGTGCATAGCAGGCACTATGTGCCTTGTCTCGGTATTAGTGCCTTGCTTCGGTATAATATAATAGCCCCTTTCTTCCTAGCATTTACATGCCTTAAAGGGGATACCTTAGCAAGGGTAGGGATAGGGTGGCTGGCCCTAAGCTCCTACGCCGCCTATTATTACGCCAGGTTTAACGCCAGCTTCTCATTTTCTAAGGCAGAGTGAACCTTGGCCGAAAAATTGCCTGATAAATTTGGCTTGGTGTGGGGATCGAACCCACGACCGCTGGAATTGTAGTTTAGAGCCTTACCTCTAGACCACGCCGGCCTTGCTTCGGTATTAGTATTATTCCATTTTTCCGGAAACACACTGACTGCAAAGAGGTCGTTCGCCACCGAGAGCACCGTTTCAGGAACCACTGCTACCACCAGACGGATCACTTCGGCCGGGGTACCATCTGGGCCAGCTGCCTTTCCCATCCGCAATTTTGTTGCAGTAAAAGGATTTCGACTCATCTACCTGCGCGGGGGCCCAACGAGCCTCCAATCGTTCAGGAAACAACTTTGCTACCGCCTGGTGAGTATCTTTTGTCGTCCATACAGCGCGTGTCCTTAACTTTCTCAAAACTATTTTATATGCTTTCCCCCAGGGGTCCTTATTCACTTTGTCGATTAATTTGTCGCTTCAATAGTCTCCAAGCGGATTGATACCTACTCTTCCCTGAGCTCTTGAATTACCTGGTATTGTTGTATTTGGGTTCCGCTGCGGTTTGCTCTCGCTAGCTTCTTCCTTTCTTCCTTGCAGGTAGCTTGAAAAGCGGCCACTTCAAGCGTCCACCAGTATATAGGTCTTTTGGATCTATGGTGAACATTCTTCGGGGTTAGCGTCTCTTCGCATGACTGCGTTATCGCAGCCTGCTGTAGATGTTCGCAGCCAATTTTTACTTCTTACGTTCGTCCCACTTCCGTCCTACATTTACTCGAGAGGGCTCAGGCAGGTGCCCAGATTTATTCAGGCTATCGGTAGATGGTCACTGCTGCATTCAGAGTCCAAGACTCTCATTCGATCAAGGCGTGGGATTCGAACAACCCAGGGACCCTAGGCACTTTTGGGCCCGCCCCCACAATCTCGACAATATTTATTATAATATTATTTTCGTTAAGGCTTTTTGGCAAGCCAAGCTTTTGAGCTTATGTAAAGATTCCGCCTCCAGGGCCTCTAGGCTGGCTGGGCCCCTAGGCCGGGGCCTTGTAGGCCTAGGCAGAAATCCGGCACTGGTTCCTAGTGTACTTGAACAAATGGTGACATCTATTAGAGATTAGCTATTTCCATGAACAAATGTGGGGTAGATTCCATCATTAGCAGTTGCTGCTGCTAGATCAGCCAGCAGATTGCCTCTTCTCTGCAGGGGCTGTACATAATGTATTTTCCTCTCCTCATAAAAAAAGTGGATATGGCTCTGAATGAGTCTTGAGAGAAAGAGTCCAGAGAGAAACTCAGAGCTCAGGGAAGAGTAGGTATCAATCCGCTAGGAGACTATTGAAGCGACAGCTGAATCAGGCAAAAATTTATCGACAAAGTGAATAAGGACCCTTGGTCTATCACCTGGCTGGTATTGCTCCACCTGCAGTCAGAAGGGAAGCAGCAGCCTATAAGGAAAGATTTAAATGTTCAACTTCTGAACCGAACCCCCTCTATAGCCTACATCCTGTATATCAGAGGCTAAAGTTAAGGAACAGCTTCCTAATATCCAAAGATACAACAGACCAACATTGGATGGCCCCGTCAGAAAAACTAGCTGCTGGGTGCGAGGAGAGCTGTGAGGTGTGGAAATCACTGAACAGACTTCGATCGAGGATAGCTAGGAGGTTTGGAAATCACTGAACAGACTTCGATCGAGGATAGCTAGGAGGTTTGGAAATCACTGAACAGACTTCGATCGAGGATAGCTAGGAGGTTTGGAAATCACGGAACAGACTTCGATCGAGGATATCTAGGAGGTTTGGAAATCACTGAACAGACTTCGATCGAGGATAGCTAGGAGGTTTGGAAATCACTGAACAGACTTCGATCGAGGATAGCTAGGAGGTTTGGAAATCACTCAATAGACTTCGAGTGAGGATAGCTAGGAGGTTTGGAAATCACTGAACAGACTTCGATCGAGGATAGCTAGGAGGTTTGGAAATCACTGAACAGACTTCGATCGAGGATAGCTAGGAGGTTTGGAAATCACTGAACAGACTTCGATCGAGGATAGCTAGGAGGTTTGGAAATCACTGAACAGACTTCGATCAAGGATAGCTAGGAGGTTTGGAAATCACTGAACAGACTTCGATCGAGGATAGCTAGGAGGTTTGGAAATCACTGAACAGACTTCGATCGAGGATAGCTAGGAGGTTTGGAAATCACTGAACAGACTTCGATCAAGGATAGCTAGGAGGTTTGGAAATCACTGAACAGACTTCGATCGAGGATAGCTAGGAGGTTTGGAAATCACTGAACAGACTTTGATCGAGGATAGCTAGGAGGTTTGGAAATCACTGAACAGACTTCGATCGAGGATAGCTAGGAGGTTTGGAAATCACTGAACAGACTTCGATCGAGGATAGCTAGGAGATTTGGAAATCACTGAAGAGACTTCGATCGAGGATAGCTAGGAGGTTTGGAAATCACTGAACAGACTTCGATCAAGGATAGCTAGGAGGTTTGGAAATCACTGAACAGACTTCGATCGAGGATAGCTAGGAGGTTTGGAAATGACTGAACAGACTTCGGTTTGGAACTGCAGGGTCTAGAGCCATCCTCAACAAATGGGGATACCCGGTTACCACCCATGACCCCACATATGTACAACTGTCCCACCCAAATGCAGCCTCGAAGAGTTAATGTTCACTGAACCAAAGGCAATTGACGTTGCCCATACTTGGGCAAGACATGTCTAGTCCAGTTTACTATATATTTTATCTCCCGGGATACCCGGTTACCACCCATGACCCCACATATGTACAACGGTCCCACCCAAATGCAGCCTCGAAGACTTAATGTCAGCTGAACCAAAGGCAATTGACGTTGCCCATTCTTGGGCAAGACATGTCTAGTCCAGTTTACTATATATTTTATCTCCTTGTATTGGTTGTAGCGGGCACAAAGAAGAAACTATTTTTTAAATCTCTTGTTGCAAGTTTCCCCGTCTATATATGTGCATGCAGCGAACAATGTATTTATATATCGATTATGTAAAGGTCCAATTTTATCTGTAAACTTGATGGTGTACTCCAAACGTTGTGTGAACATTCCCCAAGAAAACACACAAAACAAGGCTTAGACTTCGGCTTAGACTTCATGATTCTTGTAATCGCAAAACTTTTCTGGGGATGATTTTTTTCCCCGTCTATATGTGCATGCAGTGAACAATGTATTTATACATCGATTATATAAAGGTCCAATTTTATCTGTAAACTTGATGGTGTACTCCAAACGTTGTGTGAACACTCTCCAAGAAAACACACAAAACAAGGCGTAGGCTTCGGCTTAGACTTCATGATTCTTGTAATCGCAAAACTTTTCCAGCCAATTTCTCACAAACTATGGAGCCGATTAAAGAAGTGTTAACACCTTTACAAACCTGCTCAAACTGTCTATATTCTGACATATCTAACATAAACACTCGACTAATATTAAGACAGTTATGGACAATTAGACTTCATTATTCTTCTAATCCCAAAACTTTTCCTGCTAATTGCTCACAAACTATGGCGCTGATCAAAGAAGTGTTAACACCTTTACAAACTTGCTCAAACTGTCTATAATCTGACATATCTAACATAAACACTCGACAAATATTAAGACAGTTATGGACAATTGTTCGATAACTTTCATATGTTGGAGATTCGCACAGTTTTTTCGCAATTGCAGTTAAACAGCAACAGTAATTAAAATATGGCAAACATACCATCAAATTAGATTAATTTATCTACAATTTGACATATCATACATCAAATTTGGTCAATATTTAACAAAGTTACTAACATTTATCGGATTGACTAGGCAGACTATACGAACTAAACAGATTAGGCAGACCGGACAGGTCAGAAAGACAACATATAAGGCATACCAGTCTACCAGACAGACCAAACAGACAAGACACACTGGACAGACTGGACATACCAAACAGATCGGACAGATCAGACTGAAAACTAGACAGATCGGAGAGACTCAAAAAGCCAGACAGTCCAAAGAAATGAAACAGACTGGACAGACCGGATAGACTAAACACACCAGACAGAGTAGACAGACCAGATAAACCAGACAGACCGGACAGACCACACAGACCGTACGAACCATACAGACCAATCAACCGAGACAATCTATACAGACCCAAGGGATTGAAAATAATAAATCTTTTTATTATAAAGCTAATACTTGTTCAAAATTGCACCCCTCCAGTGCAAAAATGCAAGTTATTATCAACCACTTTCGTTGAACTTGAGACTTTTGTACCGATTTACACCGATTTGCACCCTGTGCAATTTCGACCGCCCCCACCGACAAGACACACGTAATCTACCATTTTCGCACCCGGGGAACCCATTTCCGGCCTTTGTTTGCCCCCAAAAACAACGGCAACACCGCAATTTTGAAATCTAAGTTTTGGGGGGTTTTTTGCCCAGACTATCGTTACAAAAGCGTTTGGGGGCGCGTGGCGACTCGTTTTCTGGGTTTTCGGGGTCGCGGAATCGATTTCTGAGGTTAGTTTTACGCCAGGGGTGAATACAAGCGACTTCTGAATTTGCCAAGTTCCATTTGACAGGTCGCGATTTTTGAGAATTTTGCGGAAAACTGCGTTTAAATCAGCAAATAAGGGCTGAAAACCGTGGGGAATAGGGTGCCGTAAACAAGGAGCGAATTTGGTCCCTCAAAGTTATAAATTGGCCGAGATATTTAATTTTTTCAAAATTTTTGCATAAAATTAGCTATATCTCTTTTGTTTTTGCGAATTTTTTAACGATTCTTTCGGATCTGTGTTCCTAACGAAATTTCCTATTAGAAAACTTGAGGTTTTTGCAAAATTTTTAAATTCTTCCCTTAAAAAAATCCAAAAAACCCCAAAATTACCTTTTAAACCCCATTTTCGGACCTTAAACGTAAACGCGTTAAAAAATACCCACCGGTTTTTGATGCCTCTTTGTCTAGGCTTCAATTTTCCGAAAAAAAATCTCAAAAAACTTTAAAACCAAAAAAGTTACACCCAGTTAAGTGCAAAAAAACACACCTTGCATCTTTGTTCAAGAACTCATTGAATTTTAAGGGTAGCATAACGTTCTTGGTATTAAATTAAAGAGCAAGGTATGGGGATGATTTTGGCTTTTTTTGTTTTGGGGTTTGTTGAGGTTTACTTAGGTTTTTAAATGTTTAAAAATTGCTATTTTTTGAGTACAATTTTCAAAGGGATGAAATTGCGTTTTATAACTTTAGGGGACTTGTGGGGTTGAGTTGAAGCTTTTTAAAGGTTTGAGTGCAAACTGGAATGTTGGGGGTGGTGTGGTTATCGAGGTGTTCTCGTTTAAAAAAGTGTCAAATTGTTGCAAAATTTTGGTGATTTTGTTTATTTGAGGTTGGCAATTGGCAGCGAGTATATAAAGGCCGGCCGAAAAAAATGAATTTCAGTCTGCTTTGGTCTCGCGGGGAGGACGCATCGCTGTTGCTGTCAAAAATGTTTGCACGGACCGGGAAAACAAAATTTTTCGTCAATCGCAAACAAGATGGCGGCTCGACTTCAACAGAAACAAATGAATTACCAGCGGTCTAGATCAAGCTGACTGACAGTTGCAAATTAATTGGAAATTATTTCCGAGCGCGTTTTCAAAATTAACTGCGCGAGAGTACAAGCTTTTCCACGAATCCCCACCCACTCGAAACGAGTGCGCAGTCCACATCTTTATGCAAGTGTGAATATGGTAGGCCACCAGAGATGAACGCCAAGACGAAAGTAGTGAGTGCTTTTATATGCTAAAACTAATTCTTTCTATAGGTCTTTGCCTAATCCTGACACATACAAATAAAATCTAAACTATACAAACTAAATCTCAATTCTAAATTATAACCTAAATCTATTTTGAAATCAAATGCGGTCTATACACTAGTTAGTCTTAAAACAATTATAGATAATATAATTAGTATTTAGACAAGTCTTTATAAAGTATTAACTAGTCTATAGATGGCATTAATAAGTATATAGACATTATTAATTAGACATAACTAATGAGTATATAGCAGATATTAATTAGTATTTAGGGACATTAATTGGTATATAGACAACACTCTATAGCCTTCATTTAATTAGTATATGGACAAGATTAATTAGTATTTAGACATAATTAATGAGTACATAGCATATATTAATTAGTATTTAGCGACATTAATTAGTATGTAGACAACACTCAATAGCCTTCATATAATTAGTATATAGACAAGATTAATTAATCTTTAGACATAATTAATGAGTATATAGAAGATATTAATTAGTATTTAGGGACATTAATTAGTGTGTAGACGACATTCAATAGGCTTCATATAATTAGTAAATAGACAAGATTAATTAGTATTTAGACATAATTAATGAGTATATAGCAGATATTAATTAGTATTTAGGGACATTTATTAGTATGCTGTAGACAACAGTCAATAGGCTTCATATAATTAGTATATAGACAAGATTAATTAGTCTTTAGACATAATTAATGAGTATATAGCATATAATAAGACAAGGTTAATTACCCTTTAGACAAAATTAATGAGTATATAGCAGATATTAAGTAGAATGTAAGGACATTAATTAGTATGTAGACAACACTCAATAGGCTTCATATAATTAGTATATAGACAAGATTAATTAATCTTTAGACATAATTAATGAGTATATAGAAGATATTAATTAGTATTTAGGGACATTAATTAGTGTGTAGACGACATTCAATAGGCTTCATATAATTAGTATATAGACAAGATTAATTAGTCCTTAGACATAATTAATGAGTATATAGCATATATTAATTACTATTTAATTACTAATCATATGAAGCCTATTGAGTGTTGTCTACATACTAATTAATGTCCCTAAATATTAATTATTATCTGCTATATACTCATTAATTATGTCTAAAGACTAATTAATTTTGTCTATATACTAATTATTTGAAGGCTATTGAGTGTTGTCTACAGCATACTAATAAATGTCCCTAAATAGTAATTAATATATGCTATATACTCATTAATTATGTCTAAGGACTAATTAATCTTGTCTATATACTAATTATATGAAGCCTATTGAATGTCGTCTACACACTAATTAATGTCCCTAAATACTAATTAATATCTTCTATATACTCATTAATTATGTCTTAAGATTAATTAATCTTGTCTATATACTAATTATATGAAGCCTACATACTAATTATTTATTATTGTCTACATAGTAATTAATGTTCCTAAATACTAATTAATATCTGTTATATACTCATTAATTATGTCTAAAGACTAATTAATCTTGTCTATATACTAATTATATGAAGCCTATTGAGTGTTGTCTACATACTAATTAATGTCCTTAAATTCTACTTAATATCTGCTATATACTCATTAATTTTGCCTAAAGGGTAATTAATCTTGTCTATATACTAATTATATGAAGGCTATTGAGTGTTGTCTATATACTAATTAATGTCTCTAAATACTAATTAATATCTGTTATATACTCATTTATTATGTCTAAGTACTAATTAATCTTGTCTATATACTAATCATATGAAGCCTATTGAGTGTTGTCTACATACTAATTAATGTCCCTAAATATTAATTATTTTCTGCTATATACTCATTAATTATGTCTAAAGACTAATTAATTTTGTCTATATACTAATTATTTGAAGGCTATTGAGTGTTGTCTACAGCATACTAATAAATGTCCCTAAATAGTAATTAATATATGCTATATACTCATTAATTATGTCTAAGGACTAATTAATCTTGTCTATATACTAATTATATGAAGCCTATTGAATGTCGTCTACACACTAATGAATGTCCCTAAATACTAATTAATATCTTCTATATACTCATTAATTATGTCTTAAGATTAATTAATCTTGTCTATATACTAATTATATGAAGCCTACATACTAATTATTTATTATTGTCTACATACTAATTAATGTTCCTAAATACTAATTAATATCTGTTATATACTCATTAATTATGTCTAAAGACTAATTAATCTTGTCTATATACTAATTATATGAAGGCTATTGAGTGTTGTCTACAGCATACTAATAAATGTCCCTAAATAGTAATTAATATATGCTATATACTCATTAATTATGTCTAAGGACTAATTAATCTTGTCTATATACTAATTATATGAAGCCTATTGAATGTCGTCTACACACTAATTAATGTCCCTAAATACTAATTAATATCTTCTATATACTCATTAATTATGTCTAAAGAATAATTAATCTTGTCTATATACTAATTATATGAAGCCTACATACTAATTATTTATTATTGTCTACATACTAATTAATGTTCCTAAATACTAATTAATATCTGTTATATACTCATTAATTATGTCTAAAGACTAATTAATCTTGTCTATATACTAATTATATGAAGCCTATTGAGTGTTGTCTACATACTAATTAATGTCCCTAAATATTAATTATTATCTGCTATATACTCATTAATTATGTCTAAAGACTAATTAATCTTGTCTATATACTAATTATATGAAGGCTATTGAATGTTGTCTACAGCATACTAATAAATGTCCCTAAATAGTAATTAATATATGCTATATACTCATTAATTATGTCTAAGGACTAATTAATCTTGTCTATATACTAATTATATGAAGCCTATTGAATGTCGTCTACACACTAATTAATGTCCCTAAATACTAATTAATATCTTCTATATACTCATTAATTATGTCTAAAGATTAATTAATCTTGTCTATATACTAATTATATGAAGCCTATTGAGTGTTGTCTACATACTAATTAATGTCCTTACAATCTACTTAATATATGCTATATACTCATTAATTTTGTCTAAAGGGTAATTAATCTTGTCTATATACTAATTATATGAAGGCTATTGAGTGTTTTCTATATACTAATAAATGCCCTTAAAACTACTTAATATCTGCTATATACTTATTAATTATGTCTAAATACTATTTGTATGAAGGCTATTGAGTGTTGTCTATATACTAATTATTGTCCCTAAATACTAATTAATATATGCTATATACTCATTAATTATTATCATTAATTATTAATTAGTACTTAGACATAATAAATGAGTATATAACAGATATTAATTAGTATTTAGGGACATTAATTAGTATGTAGACAACACTCAATAGGCTTCATATAATTAGTATATAGACAAGATTAATTAGTCTTTAGACATAATTAATGAGTATATAGCAGATATTAAGTAGTTTTAAGGGCATTAATTAGTATATAGAAAACACTCAATAGCCTTCATATAATTAGTATATAGACAATATTAATTAGTTTTTAGACATAATTAATGAGTACATAGCATATATTAATTAGTATTTAGGGACATTAATTAGTATATAGACAACACTCAATAGCCTTCATATAATTAGTATATAGACAAGATTAATTACCCTTTAGACAAAATTAATGAGTATATAGCAGATATTAAGTAGAATTTAAGGACATTAATTAGTATGTAGACAACACTCAATAGGCTTCATATAATTAGTATATAGACAAGATTAATTAGTCTTTAGACATAATTAATGAGTATATAACAGATATTAATTAGTATTTAGGGACATTAATTAGTATGTAGACAATAATAATTAATTAGTATGTAGGCTTCATATAATTAGTATATAGACAAGATTAATTAATCTTTAGACATAATTAATGAGTATATAGAAGATATTAATTAGTATTTAGGGACATTAATTAGTGTGTAGACGACATTCAATAGGCTTCATATAATTAGTATATAGACAAGATTAATTAGTCCTTAGACATAATTAATGAGTATATAGCATATATTAATTACTATTTAGGGACATTTTATGTATGCTGTAGACAACACTCAATAGCCTTCATATAATTAGTATATAGACAAGATTAATTAGTCTTTAGACATAATTAATGAGTATATAGCAGATAATAATTAATATTTAGGGACATTAATTAGTATGTAGAGAACACTCAATAGGCTTCATATGATTAGTATATAGACAAGATTAATTAGTACTTAGACATAATAAATGAGTATATAACAGATATTAATTAGTATTTAGGGACATTAATTAGTATGTAGACAACACTCAATAGGCTTCATATAATTAGTATATAGACAAGATTAATTAGTCTTTAGACATAATTAATGAGTATATAGCATATATTAATTAGTATTTAGGGACATTAATTAGTATATAGACAACACTCAATAGCCTTCATACAAATAGTATATAGACAAGATTAATTACCCTTTAGACAAAATTAATGAGTATATAGCAGATATTAAGTAGAATGTAAGGACATTAATTAGTATGTAGACAACACTCAATAGCCTTCATATCATGGACGTAGCCAGGGGGGGGGAGGTTGTTGGTTCAAAACCCCCCCGAAATAATCAAAATATATACATAAATGTTATATTGAAATAAAGAAACGAGTAGACGACTCTCTTCAAGAGAGCATGGTAGATGTGCTGTTTAGGAACCCTTTTGTGTCAGTTTTAGAAAGTTAATTGGTGCATTTCTGTTACTGTATTTTCTTAAAACCCCCCCCGAAACTAAACCCTGGTCTTAAAGCCCCCCCCTCCCCCCCCCGAAACTAAACCCTGGTCTTAAAGCACCCCCCTCCCCCCCCCGAAACTAAATCCTGGCTATGCCTATACTTCATATAATTAGTATATACCCTGCTTGAACAATCCAATTGGGAGAGGTAAGTCCAATGGGAAAATTGCATCGGAAATTTCCTATTGAATCCTATTGAAAGTTTATTTTCCTGTAGAAATCTCCTGAATCCTATTCAGTTGTCCTATTGAGATACGCTAAATCCTATTCGATTTCCCAATAGGATTTAATACTAATCAATAGGAATATTGTGGTCTGAGAATTTCCTATAGCATAATCCAGAATCCTATTCGATTCTTCAATAGGATTTTAGTAAATTGAATAGGACTTCTCAGATTATAATTCCCCTATTGAAAATAGGCAATTCCTTTTAGATGCTCCAATTGGATGTGATACTATTCAATGGGAATATTGCAGTCTCATAATTTCCTATAGAATAATCCAGAATCCTATTCGATTCTTCAGTAGGATGTTAATAACTTGAATAGGACTTCTCAGATTATAATTTTCCCATTGAATAAGGTAACGCTGTATGTATTAATTTAGTGAATTTTTAATGATCATAAACTAGTCGTAAGTTTAAATTTGGATGTTGTTCAGATGATTTAGATGTTGGTAAAACCAAACGTATTGAATATCAAAGAATCCTATTGAGGTTTATTTAAAAATAATTTCTAAGTCGTATTTTCCTATGGCTTGGATTTTTTGCGTACAATAAATAGATGTTTTTTTCCAAAAAATAGTTGCAAAAATACAAAATTCGGTTTATTCATACAAAAAACGATTACTTCATCCAAAAAAGCTTACTTCGTCCAAAATAAAATATAAACGCCCAATGATCGATTGAAACTTACAAATAATAATGGTTTAGTACAATAATTGATAGATTTGTACAAAATAAAATCAATTCACCCAAAAACGGTTTAACTGTACAAAAAAGGTTGATCCATCCAAAATTTTATTGTTCGTTACAAACAATTTTTTTTATACAAAATACAATGATATCTTCACAATAAACGAATTTTACAAACAATTCCTTCAAATTTTATTTCTAACTAACGCGGCGTGTAACGAAAGAGAGAGCGCAAACATCAGTCTTACGATCAGAAGCACTGTATGCCATGGACTGTCTTTCCTTGAACCGTCTGGTAAAAGGTAGAGAAATTGGAAATCAGAGAGAGGAGAATCATCCGGAAGATCCTAGGCATTCCCGGTAAAGGAAGATGGGGAATTCCGAAGACGACATAACTCTGAGCTCTACGAACATATTGAGAGGCTCTCTGACTGTGCAAGGAAAAGAAGGGTAGCTTTCTATGGCCACGTTGCAAGATTGACTCCAAACCGACTAACCAAGAGTCTGTTCACATTCTGGTAAACCATGAAGGTTGGTACCACCTGGTTGACAGAAACCGAGAAGGATATTAAAGAAGTGGGAATAACAGATCTCCAAAACAGACAGTCTTCCGTGAGATGCATCCTGAAGGAACTCCGTGGATTTCAGGAAAAACACTGAAGGAAAGGTACCCTCTGGAAAGCAGAGGGAAACAAGCTGAACCTATAAAGCTCTAAAAAATATAATAAAGCTCTCTAAATCCTATAGGTTAACGATCATCATTTTATTTCCCAATCAGATTTGCTTAATCCTATTAGGCATTTTCCGGTTGCCAGAAATTTCTTAACTTTTCCTATTCAAATATGATGTTTCCTATTCAAATTCTGAAAAAGCCGATAGGATTTAACCTTTCCCAATAGGAATGTTTAAGCAGGGTAGACAAGATTAATTTGTCTTTAGACTGTATTAATGAGTAAATAGGTGATATTAAGTAGTCTTTAGGTAACATTAATTAGTATATAGACTAGTTTTTTTTATTTTAGGGGGGATGAATAAAGCCTCTGAGTGTTACAAAGACCGCTGTCAGTGGTCTGAAACCACTCCTTCACGAGGTGCAGAGGAGTAAACCTCGATGAAAATTGCCACGGTAAGTTGGGGGGCAGGGAAGAAGCCTCCACGCGGCGCCCCCTGGTAACACTGTCCCACCAGACAGTGGCCAATTCTTCCACCAAGTGCCGTTCATACTTGGCCCTCACCGGGCAAGTTGGACGAGCACCCGCGCGCGTCGGTTTAGACTAAATGTGTCTAGGTGCCGTTTCTAGATACTGCTTAGGGTAGTATTTTATTTTCATCCGCAAGCCAACCGCAAACAAGGCTTAAAGTCGGGAGTGTTAGATTCGCGAATTTCAATGTTTAGGGAAACTGTCCGAAACTTTGCTAATAGTGCGCGGTTTTTTTTTGATGCGAGTGTTAGATCCGCGAAACTTTAAACCCGTAAAAGTTAGGTAGTGATGGAACCCTTCCCTTTGGCTGGTGGATATGGTTGGGGGAGCGGCGCAGACTGCAGGAAGTACCTGTCGGACAGGGAAGCCGCCTGGTCCGCAGGACTTCAGAAGAGTTCCACTGCAGAAAGGTAGGCCAACATTAGAGATGACTCCAAGACGCAAGTAGTAAGTGATTTTCTGATTACGCGGTCGGGAAGTGCGCGAAAGTGTCCATCCATGCTTGAAATGAGAAGATTTCAAGCAGCGAAGATCCGTCCGAATCCCGCGAGAAAAACAAATGGACGTTTGGACGATTTGAGTGGTTTAAGACTGACTTTTGTTTCTTTTTCGATTAACAATTTGTGCTGCAATATTAACAGCGACGAAGTCTTAATCGGCGGTTTGAGTCTTTGAAGTTTTAGATTAGTTTGGCAGCGGATTTGCTTTATTCACACAGTAATGGGGTTTCACTTAGTTGCCGTTTCGCCAATCAAGTCTTGAGCTGTTGAGAGTTTTCCGAGCTCAAGAACTTGTAATTTTGCCAAGTCTCATTTTTCAAATTAGTAGGTGATGATAATAGTGATGATTATCTGAAGTAATTAATATAATTGTGACCAAACTGTTGAGCGTTAGCCGAGTTTGGCACAGAAAAAAAATAAAGAGCTAGAAATTTATCTAACTCTTACCCAGTTGTTGTGTTTAGTCATTGATTTGACGACCGAACTGGGAATTATTTCATCTAATTCTGGCGTATATTCTAGATATATTTTAATACTTTTACACTTTGAACTACTAGAACTTATTACAAAATATTTATTCAAACGATAGTTATAGGTGTATTATGTTTCTTAAATTGGTTTATTTTATTGAAACTGCAACGTTTGTGGATTAATAATTGGAAATAAAATAAAGGCAATTTAACTGGCATTCGTGTAAATTGGTAAAAATCAAGCTGTTGAGTTTTAAACCCAGCGAGAATTCTAGTTTTAAGTTTGTCTTCCTTAATTAGTTTTTCAGGTGAAAATCTACTACTGGAACTATATAGTCGACTATAATTGAATCCCGTTATTTGATTGGTGAGAGTTCATCAAATTTACTAAAATTAAATGTCATTTAGTATCTAATCTTGTGATACTAATTTTTAGGAAACACAATTTTAATCGCAAATATTTCGGGGGTTTTAGATATTTGATTCGCGTTTTTGTTTGAAATTGCACTCTCAATTAGGTTAGATGTTTCGTGGGTTGGATGGGAGTCATTGGTTAAACTGCAGTCGCAATGCAGAGTTATCCTGATTTATTACAACTTGCTAGCACAATCAAAATTCTACTAAAGTTAGTCAAATTTAATTTAATTTAGAACATCTTTAGGAATTTCTCATATTTATTATTCGTGCGCCAAATTATTCGTTTACGTATTAACTTGCGCTGATTTCAATTGGTTCCGTCCGGTTGATATATTTCAAAACTTCTTCTAAGCTTGTGTTTAATACGCCTTGTATTAGTTTCTTTGAGATTCAGTGTTGGTTTTGACCAAACTGAAGACGTAATTATTGTCATTTGCGCCTCATGGTTGTTCGGTTTTCGCGGATTTAGTTTGCGTTTCCCAATTGCGGATAATTTAAATCCAGATTGGAAGACAATTCCTGTTTGCTCTGTTCAAAAGGAATTTGTGGTTTTAGGCGAGTCAAGTTTAATATTGGTTTAGTTTTTTCTACCTTTTCTATACTTCTTACATAAATTCTAGTGTTCTGTTTATATAGTTAGTCAAGTCTCATACATTTAATTAAAATAGATTTGACTGATAAATAGTAAACAGCAATGAAGAGTTTACTCGCGAATTTATTCCATTTGCAAGTTGTAAATTTTGGGACAACTATTTTGGGGAAATCGCGAAAAGGGGTAAAACATTTCCTTTTTGAGAGTGGAATCGCTCATTCAATTTAGGGTCCGACTAAAAACCGCGAAACGTTTGGAATATTTGCGATTAATAATTGAATTTTCTTTTCGAAATTCATCCGAAAAATGAATATAAGGATGCCATTGATGAATTTCAATCCAGTCTTAACGTTGAAGAAGATTGAGCAGGATATAGTTATTATGTTTAGTTTTAAGTAAGAATTGTAATAGGACCAAATTGTTGAGCTTCTGCCGAGTTTGAGTCCAGGTAAACCAAAGCTGTTGAGTTAGTCTTCGAGTGCGAGCTTTATTACTAGAGATCGGATTATATCCAACCTAAAAAGCTTTAAAAGTTCTTGCAAATATTCATAAAAATGCCTAAAATATGCACGAAAATTGCCAAAATATAAAACATTAAAAGATCTTTCTATAAAATGATTCTTCTACATCCACTGAGATAACTGGGCAATACTTAGTTTTAAGTTAGAATTGTAATAGGACTATGTTGTTGAGCTTTTGCCGAGTTTGAGTCCAGGTAAACCAAAGCTGTTGAGCTTCTCTTCGAATGTCGAGCTTTATTGCTAGAGACCGGATTATATCCAACATATAAAGCGTAAAAATTGCTAGCAAATATTCATAAAAATGCCTAAAATATAAACGAAAATTGCCAAAATATAAAACATTAAATGGATCGTTGCCGAAAATGATCCTTTTACATTCACTGAGGTAACTGGGCAACACTTAGTTTTAAGTTAGAATTGTAATAGGACCAAATTGTTGAGCTTTTGCTGAGTTTGAGTCCAGCTTAACCAAAGCTGTCGAGCTATTAGAGACCGGATTATGCCCAGCATAAAAGCTTTAAAAGTGCTTGCAAATATGCATGAATAATGCCTAAAATATGCACGTAAATTGCCAAAATATGAAACATTAAATGGATCGTTGTCGAAAATGAACCTTCTTCATCCACTGAGGTAACTTGGCAAGACTTAGTTTTAAGTTAGAATTGTAATAGGACCAAATTGTTGAGCTTCTGCCGAGTTTGAGTCCAGGTAATCCAAAGCTGTTGAGCTACTAGAGACCGGATTATGTCCAGCATAAAAAGCTTGAAAAGTGCTTGCAAATATGCGTGAAAAATGCCTAAAATATGCACGTAAATTGCAAAAAATATAAAACATTTAATGGATCGTTGTCGAAAATGATACTTCTTCATTCCTTGAGGTAACTGGGCAATACTTAGTTTTAAGTTAGAATTGTAATAGGACCAAATTGTTGAGCTTCTGCCGAGTTTGAGTCCAGATAAACCAAAGCTGTTGAGCTGGTCGTCAACGTAGAGCCTTTTAACAAATCGGAAATTGATTTACGCTAATTATGCCCCTAGACGCGAATATCTTAAGATCATTATTATGGGCGTAATAAATAGATGTTACCAATACCCAGGTATAGACAGCGTCAGAAACTTCGTGTAGGTAAAATATTTCCGAAAAGTTTCCACAATCTTGTAGTTTTGGCAAATAAACTGATTTAACAGTAAGGGTATTAATTATAATTCACACATTACACAAACACAAATTACAATCAAGTTAGGGGTGTCCATATGGAATCACCGGCCGAAAACTCTCAAATCGTTTTTAACGTAAATATATTAACAGTCAGTCAAGAAAACCACTCAAAGCCAGACGGGCATCGTCGATATTTTATTTCCCAAAAGTCTTGAAAATATGTTTCTAACGTAAATGTATTTTCATACTTTTAACCTATTGTTAAACGCTCTGCAATTCGCTGCAGAAACCGAAGATCCGGATTTTCGGCGCGTGTGAAATTATAATAAGACGGTAAGTTTCGTAAAGCAAATGTCACATTTATAAAATTGTAAAACCCAGGGCCAGGATAACCAATCTGGCCCTTTAACTACTAATCAATATGTTTCTGTTTCTTATGTTTCAGGGCGGGTGCGAAGGTACGAAGGTACCAGGCACACTAAATGCGAACATAAAGCCTCTGAGTGTTGCAAAGATCGCATGCCAGTGGTCTTAGATCACACCTTCCCGAGGTGCACCTGTTTTCACTAAAGGCAGCGGATCTAGAGGAGTAAACCTCGAAGAAAAAATCCCGCTCATACTTGTCCCTCACCGGACAAGCTGGATGAGCACCCGCGCGCGTCGGTTTAGACTAAATGTTTCTAGGTATCGTTTCTAGATCCTGCTTCGTGTAGTATTTTATTTTCGTCCGAAAGCCAACCGCAAACAAGGCTTAAAATCGGGAGTGTTAGATTCGCGAGAATTAAATGTCTAGGGAAATTGTCCGAAACTTTGCTAATAGTGCGCGTTTTTTTTGCGTGTGTTAGATTCGCGAAACTTTAAACCCGTAAAAGTTAGGTAGTGATGGAACCCTTCCCTTTGACTGGTGGATAGGGTTGGGGGAGCGGCGCAGACTACAGAAAGTGCCCGCTGGGCAGGAAAGTCGCCTGGTCCGCTGGACTTCAGAAGAGTGCAGGCTGCATAAAGGTAACACCCACACGCAAGTGATTTTCTGATTACGCGTTGATTTCATTGATGCAATTGAAATGCCATATTTGATTGGTGAGAGTTCGTCAAATTTAATAAAATTATTCATTTTTTAGTCATATTAAATCGAATGATCAATACAATCTTTTATTCAATTTTGCCTTATAAAGTAAAGTGACCACACGTCCGGGACAGTCCCGCTTTTTGTAGGCCTGTCCCGCATCCCGCCGATTTTTAAATGTCCCGCTTTTTAGAAAATATCTGCATTTCTTATTTTAAATGTACTGTAATATATAATATAAAACTTCTCCTCATATTCCCATAAAATCTCCTTTTTTAATGTCAACCAATGAAAATTTTTAATATACTCGAATTGAAATGTCCATTCTTCAAGATATTCCATGCAGTTTTTATAAAAATTTCTGACTTTTTTCAGAAATTCGTGTTGTTTAATGCCGCATGTTCTGAAATTTTCATTGGGTGACATTAAAAGATTAGATTTTATGGGAATATGTGGAAATATTTTGAATATATTAGTAAACATTTTGCGAAAATGATCTTTTTATGAAGTGTTATTAGTAAAAAGTTACGTTACTGATGAAAAAGTTAAATGTGTCCATAATTATGAAAGTGGTCTAAGTCAAAATTAAAAAAGAAAATAGATTATCAGCTTGTAGATTGTAGATATGGTGGTGACGACTTGTACTGCGACCTTTATAGATCTATTGTACCCCACCCTCCTCCTCCAAGTGTTGGTGTACTTACCCATTTAGAGCGCCTCCTCTAATTCCTTTAGGAATCACAGGATCTGGGTGGGTTTCAAGGCCTGCAGCTCCTCTGTGTTCAAGCAGTGAGCCCCAAGGTACATCTGTCTCTTGCGGAGTAATGCTCCGCAGTATTTGAACAGATGTATGGGGGTTTCCTCTGCTGAGCCACAGAATCTGCATCCATCATCCTCCTCTGGGCCTAGGGCCTTGAGATATTTCCTAAGTCTGCAGTGTCCCGTCAGGGCTCCTGTCAGAATTCTGAGCTTGTTCCTGCTTAGTTTCAGGCAAGCTCCCGTTCTCTTCTGGTTAAACGATCCCAGCATCACTTTAGATTGCCTTAGCCCTGGAAGTTCTTTCCAGGTTTTCATCCATTTTCCTCTTATTTCTTCATCTAAACTTTTGCGGATGGCGTTCACGCTCATACCGCAAAATGTTTGCTAGGTGATCGGCTTCTTCGTTTCCGTCTATACCAGTGTGTCCTGGTACCCAGTATAGCGTTACTTTATTATCCCTACCAAGCTTGTTCAGCTTCCCCACAAAGTCCCATACCAGTTTGGATCTGATGGTGTATGAGCTAATGGCCTTGATGGCTGCTTGGCTATCTGACAGGATAGCAAGTATCAGCTTATCATTAGGTTATCATTTCGCACAGCATTATTTTAAACCAAATTTATTAATGTAATTTTTACGATATCATCAATAATGAACCATTAGGTAGTGGTTGTAATTTCAAAAATATATGGAATTCATTTAGTGTTAATAATGTGGTGCGAAATAACTGATAAACTAATTTATTTTTAATTTTGACTTATTAATAATAAGTCAAAACCACTTTCATAATTATGGGCACAAATGTTGGTTGTCTGCAAATGTGGACGGAGTTATTATTTCATTTTAAACAGAATAATATTTAACAAATATTTTGATACGGAAAATTATTCTGTTTAAAATAAGAATTTGAATTTGTTTTAAAATGAGAGATTTTTTTCTATTATCAATAAAATATGGACAACTGAAAAAGCACAGTTGAACATTAATCTTTAAAATCTATATTAACCGTAAAAATAATTTGACCAATTCTAAATGATCCGAATCTATTGCAGTATTCACTCGGATAAAAAATATGACGGTGGAAGAAAATCATAATTTTTTTTAAATAAAAAAATTAAATTAATTAAAAATCATAATGTTCAAATTATTGTTAGAAAAAATTTAAGAAATTTATTTATTTAAGTCATGCGTGAATTAGAGAACATGGTAATTTCTGAATTATTTTTTTGTGATATGGAAATTAACATAGTAATTTTTTCCCTATTTTATATTCACTTCAAAAACACACTTCAAAAATTTGGCGACAAAGTGTCGCGGCACAGTGGTTGAGAATCACTGGTCTAAACTCTCTAAAACTGTTAGTTTGTCTGATCTGAAGGACAGACCTTAATCTCTCTCGATTTTCACAAAACTGCCAAAACTGCCACAATTTAACTAGTCTAGATTTAGGCAACTAATCTAGACTAACTATTATTTCTCATTAGTCAAATCTTTCTAAAACCGTTAAAAGCTAAGTTTGTTTCTTGACCGTATATGCCAGATCATCCCTTCGTATGGAACAAATGTATCAATTAAAGGCAACGAATTTAGTGGGGTAAACAACGAGATAAAGTTTCGCTTATACTTGGCCATAACCAGACAAGTTGGATGAGCACGCATTTAATCAAAATGTTCTTTTAGTTTAGGGCGGATGCATAAAGCCTGAGTGTTGCAAAGACCGTCAGTGGCCTGAAACCACACCTTCACGAGGTGCAGAGGAGTAAACCTCGATGAAAATTGCCACGGTAAGTTGGGGGGCAGGGAAGAAGCCTCCACGCGGCGCCCCCTGGTAACACTGTCCCACCAGACAGTGGCCAATTCTTCCACCAAGTGCCGTTCATACTTGGCCCTCACCGGACAAGTTGAACGAGCACCCGCGCGCGTCGGTTTAGACTAAATGTATCTAGGTGCCGTTTCTAGATACTGCTTAGGGTAGTATTTTATTTTCATCCGCAAGCCAACCGCAAACAAGGCTTAAAGTCGGGAGTGTTAGATTCGCGAATTTCAATGTTTAGGGAAACTGTCCGAAACTTTGCTAATAGTGCGCGTTTTTTTTTGTTGCGAGTGTTAGATCCGCGAAACTTTAAACCCGTAAAAGTTAGGTAGTGATGGAACCCTTCCCTTTGGCTGGTGGATATGGTTGGGGGAGCGGCGCAGCCTGCAGGAAGTGCCTGTCGGACAGGGAAGCCGCCTGGTCCGCAGGACTTCAGAAGAGTTCCACTGCACAAAGGTAGGCCAACATTAGAGATGACTCCAAGACGCAAGTAGTAAGTGATTTTCTGATTACGCGGTCGGGAAGTGCGCGAAAGTGTCCATCCATGCTTGAAATGAAAAGATTTCAAGCAGCGAAGATCCGTCCGAATCCCGCGAGAAAAACAAATGGACGTTTGGACGATTTGAGTGGTTTAAGACTGACTTTTGTTTCTTTTTCGATTAACAATTTGTGCTGCAATATTAACAGCGACGAAGTCTTAATCGGCGGTTTGAGTCTTTGAGGTTTTAGATTAGTTTGGCAACGGTTTTGCTTTATTCACACAGTAATGGGGTTTCACTTATTTGCCGTTTCGCCAATGAGCTGTTGAGAGTTTTCCGAGCTCAAGAACTTGTAATTTCGCCAAGTCTCATTTTACAAATTAGCAGGTGATAATGATAATGATGCTTATCTGATGTAATCAATATAATTGTGACCAAACTGTTGAGCGTTAGCCTAGTTTGGCACAGAAGAAGAATAAAGAGCTAATAATTTATTTAACTCTTACCCAGTTATTGAGTTTAGTCATTGATTTGACCACCAAACTGGGAATTATTTCATCCAATTCTGGCGTATATTCTAGATATATTTTATTACTTTTACACTTTGAACTACGAGAACTTATTACAAAATATTTATTCAAACGATAGTTATAGGTGTATTATGTTTCTTAAATTGGTTTATTTTATTGAAACTGCACCGTTTGTGGATTATTAATTGGAAATAAAATATAGGCAATTTAATTGGCATTTGTGTAAATTGGTATGAATCAAGCTGTTGAGTTTTAAACCCAGCGAGAATTCTAGTTTTAAGTTTATCTTCCTTAATTAGTTTTTCAGGTGAAAATCTGCTACTGGAACTATAGAGTCGACTAATTGAATCCCGTTATTTGATTGGTGAGAGTTCATCAAATTTACTAAAATTAAATGTCATTTAGTATCTAATCTTGTGATACTAATTAGTAGGAAACACAATTTTAATCGCAAATATTTCGGGGGTTTTAGATATTTGATTCGCGTTTTTGTTTAAAATTGCACTCACAATTAGGTTGGATGTTTCGTGGGTTGGATCGAAGTCATTGGTTAAACTGCAGTCGCAATGCAGAGTTATCCTGATTTATTACGACTTGCTAGCACAATCTAAATTCTACTAAAGTTAGTCAAATTTAATTTAATTTAGAACATCTATAGGAATTTCTCATATTTATTATTCGTGCGCCAAATTATTCGTTTACGTATTAGCTTGCGCTGATTCCAATTGGTTCCGTCCGGTTGATATATTTTAAAACATCTTCTAAGCTTGTGTTTCATACGCCTTGTATTAGTTTCTTTGAGATTCAGTGTTGGTTTTGACCAAACTGAAGACGTAATTATTGTCTTTTGCGCCTCATGGTTGTTCGGTTTTCGCGGATTTAGTTTGCGTTGCCCAATTGCGGATAATTTAAATCCAGATTGGAAGACAATTCCTGTTTGTTCTGTTCAAAAGGAATTTGTGGTTTTAGGCGAGTCAAGTTTAATATTGTTTTAGTTTTTTCTACCTTTTCTATACTTCTTACATAAATTCTAGTGTTCTGTTTATATAGTTAGGCAAGTCTCATACATTTAATTTAATTAGATTTGACTGATAAATAGTAAACTGCAATGAATAGTTTACTCGCGAATTTATTCCATGTGCAAGTTGTAAATATTGGGACAACTATTTTGGGGAAATCGCGAAAAGGGATAAAACATTCCCTTTTTGAGAGTGGAATCGCTCATTCAATTTAGGGTCCGACTAAAAACCGCGAAACATTCGGAATATTTGCGATTAATAATTGAATTTTCTTTTCTAAATTCATCCGAAAAATGAATATAAGGATGCCATTGATGAATTTCAATCCAGTCTTAACGTTGAAGAAGATTGAGCAGGATATAGTTATTATGTTTAGTTTTAAGTAAGAATTGTAATAGGGCCAAATTGTTGAGCTTCTGCCGAGTTTGAGTCCAGGTAAACCAAAGCTGTTGAGTTACTCTTCGAGTGCGAGCTTTATTACTAGAGATCGGATTATATCCAACCTAAAAAGCTTTAAAAGTGCTTGCAAATGTACATGCAAAATGCCTAAAATATGCACGAAAATTGCCAAAATATAAAACATTAAAAGATCTCTATCTAAAATGATCCTTGTACACCCACTGAGATAACTGGGCAATACTTAGTTTTAAGTTAGATTTGTAATAGGACTAAGTTGTTGAGCTTTTGCCGAGTTTGAGTCCAGGTAAAGCAAAGCTGTTGAGCTACTAGAGACCGGATTATGTCCAGCATAAAAAGCCTAAAAAGTGCTTGCAAATATGCATAAAAATGCCTGAAAGATGCACGAAAATTGCCAAAATATAAAACATTAAATGGATCGTTGCCGAAAATAATTCTTTTACATTCACTGAGGAAACTGAGCAATACTTAGTTTTAAGTTAGTATTGTAATAGGACCAAATTGTTGAGCTTTTGCCGAGTTTGAGTCCAGGTAAAGCAAAGATGTTGAGGTATTAGAGACCGGATTATGTCCAGCATAAAAAGCTTGAAAAGTGCTTGCAAATATGCGTGAAAAATGCCTAAAATATGCACGACAATTGCCAAAATATAAAACATTAAATGGATTGTTGTCGAAAATGATCCTTCTACACCCACTGAGGTAATTGGGCTATATTTAGTATTAAATTTGAATTGTAATAGGACCAAGTTGTTGAGCTTTTGCCGAGTTTGAGTCCAGGTAAAGCAAAATTGTTGAGCTACTAGAGACTGGATTATGTCCAGCATAAAAAGCTTGAAAAGTGCTTGCAAAAATGCATGAAAAATGCCTAAAATATGCACGTAAATTGCCAAAATATAAAACATTAAATGGATCGTTGTAGAAAATGATCCTTCTATATCCACTTAGGTAACTGGGACATACTTAGTTTTAAGTTAGAATTGTAATAGGACCAAATTGTTGAGCTTCTGCCGAGTTTGAGTCCAGGTAAACCAAAGCTGTTGAGCTAGTCGTCGACGTAGAGCCTTGTAACAAATCGGAAATTGATTTACGCTAATTATGCCTCTAGACGAGAATATATTAAGATCATTATTATAGGCGTAATAAATAGATGTTACCAATACCCAGATATAGAGAGCGTCAGAAACATAGTGTAAGTAAAATATTTCCGAAAAGTTTCCACAATCTTGTAGTTTTGACAAATAAACTGATTTAAAGGTAAGGGTATTAATTATAATTCACACATTACACAAACACAAATTACAATCAAGTTAGGGGTGTCCATATGGAATCACCGGCCGAAAACTCTCAAATCGTTTTTAACGTAAATATATTAACAGTCAGTCAAGAAAACCACTCAAAGCCAGACGGGCATCGTCGATATTTTATTTCCCAAAAGTCTTGAAAATATGTTTCTAACGTAAATGTATTTTCATACTTTTAACCTATTGTTAAAATTAAAAAACGCTCTGCAATTCGCTGCAGAAACCGAAGATCCGGATTTTCGGCGCGTGTGAAATTATAATAAGACGGTAAGTTTCGTAAAGCAAATGTCACATTTATAAAATTGTAAAACCCAGGGCCAGGATAACCAATCTGGCCCTTTAACTACTAATCAATATGTTTTTGTTTCTTCTGTTTCAGGGCGGGTGCGAAGGTACGAAAGTGCCAGGCACACTAAATGCGAACATAAAGCCTCTGAGTGTTGCAAGATCGCATGCCAGTGGTCTTAGATCACACCTTCCCGAGGTGCACCTGTTTTCACTAAAGGCAGCGGATCTAGAGGAGTAAACCTCGAAGAAAAAAATCCCGCTTATACTTGGCCGTCACCGGACAAGCTGGATGAGCACCCGCGCGCGTCGGTTTAGATTAAATGTATCTAGGTATCGTTTCTAGATACTGCTTAGGGTAGTATTTTATTTTCATCTGACAGCCAACCGCAAACAAGGCTTAAAATCGGGAGTGTTAGATTCGCGAAACTTAAATGTCTAGGGAAATTGTCCGAAACGTTGCTAATAGTGCGCGTTTTTTTTAAGTGTGTTAGATTCGCGAAACTTTAAACCCGTGAAAGTTAGGTAGTGATGGAACCCCTCCCTTTGGCTGGTGCATATGGTTGTGGGAGCGGCGCAGACCACAGGAAGAGCCTGCTGGACAGGGAAGCCGCCTGGTCCGCATTTTTTTGTCTTATTTAACAGTTCATACTTTCAAGAATATCCTGTCAAAATTGCAAGGTCGTATCTCCCCGATTGACAGCCTTCTATTCTAAAGCGCAACCGCTCGCAAGTATAAAATTCAGCACCTGCCTCGATAAATAATTTTTTGGATTTGGAGGCAATAAATTTTTGGAAAACTTATTTTATTATATTTTTCAGTAAGTTGATCCATTTTTCTGAATTCGTATGTTTTTTTTTCGGATTTTTCTTATATTTTTGAAATATATTTTTTCGATCATTTTACGAAATTGGAAAAAATTGTCAAAAAGATAATAAAAATCTGGAAAACTTTAGGCGGATTCTGAAAGATCAATTTATTTATTTGAAATAAAAAAAGAATAGGTTTTCCAAAAATTTGTTAAAAACCAATCCATTTTATAATAACTTTTCAACAATATTATTATGTAAAAGCAATGTAACCGATTTATTTGATATATTTGACTTTTATCAGATGTTTATCGTATTCGGAAGTATATGAATTGTACTCAGATTAAACTTGAGAGGTTGAGAAAATATAGGCCGAACGTCCTTAACTTTAAATGCGTTTTTCTGAAACGACATTTTTCAAATTTGCCCCTGTTGTAACTCAAAAAGAAGTTATCCGATTGACTTGATATTTGGACTGAGTACTCTTGAATATATTTACTGTACCGTCAACTAGGATATTATTGGTTGGATGAAAATTGACGATTTGGCATTGAGAAACGATCATATTTTAGGCAAAAACAGACTTTTTTTCATACTATGCCATTTTGTTGGATTTTGATATTTTTCGCTAATCCAAGTTCATGGTACAGAAAATACCTTCCAGTTTAACGACAATTTTTTTTCGGGTTTAGCTACTCAATCGGCTTCAAGGAGGGGCAGTGGAGGAACTTTTTTTTGCGCTTCCGAAGGCAGCGTATAAGTCCGCTTGGATGTTAATACTTTTCTATGAAAAAATGATGTAGTGAAGGTCAAATACAGCCAAATATGTTCTTAATTTCCCGAAACATTTAATTGAGTACTTTTCTTCCAAAAAATTCGCGAAAACCATCCAAATTTTCACACGGTCACAGTGGTTTAGCCCCTTAACCACACAAGTTGGATGAGCACCCATATAATCAACATGTTCTTTTATTTTAGGGCGGGTGCATAAAGCCTCTGTGTTGCAAAGACCGCTGTCAATGGTCTGAAACCACTCCTTCACGAGGTGCAGAGGAGTAAACCTCGATGAAAATTGCCACGGTAAGTTGGGGGGCAGGGAAGGAGCCTCCACGCGGCGCCCCCTGGTAACACTGTCCCTCCAGACAGTGGCGAATCCTTCCACCAAGTGCCGTTCATACTTGGCCCTCACCGGACAAGTTGGACGAGTACCCGCGCGCGTCGGTTTAGACTAAATGTATCTAGGTGCCGTTTCTAGATACTGCTTAGGGTAGTATTTTATTTTCATCCGCAAGCCAACCGCAAACAAGGCTTAAAGTCGGGAGTGTTAGATTCGCGAATTCCAATGTTTAGGGAAATTGTCCGAAACTTTGCTAATAGTGCGCGTTTTTTTTTGTTGCGAGTGTTAGATCCGCGAAACTTTAAACCCGTAAAAGTTAGGTAGTGATGGAACCCTTCCCTTTGGCTGGTGGATATGGTTGGGGGAGCGGCGCAGACTGCAGGAAGTGCCTGTCGGACAGGGAAGCCGCCTGGTCCGCAGGACTTCAGAAGAGTTCCACTGCACAAAGGTAGGCCAACATTAGAGATGACTCCAAGACGCAAGTAGTAAGTGATTTTCTGATTACGCGGTCGGGAAGTGCGCGAAAGTGTCCATCCATGCTTGAAATGAGGAGATTTCAAGCAGCGAAGATCCGTCCGAATACCGCGAGAAAAACAAATGGACGTTTGGACGATTTGAGTGGTTTAAGACTGACTTTTGTTTCTTATTTAGATTAACAATTTGTGCTGCAATATTAGCAGCGACGAAGTCTTAATCGGCGGTTGGAGTCTTTGAGGTTTTAGATTAGTTTGGCAACGAATTTGCTTTATTCACACAGTAATGGGGTTTCACTTAGTTGCCGTTTCGCCAATCAAGTCTTGAGCTGTTGAGAGTTTTCCGAGCTCAAGAACTTGTAATTTCGCCAAGTCTCATTTTTCAAATTAGTAGGTGATGATAATAGTGATGCTTATCTGATGTAATCAATATAATTGTGACCAAACTGTTGAGCGTTAGCCGAGTTTGGCACAGAAAAGGAATAAAGAGCTAATAATTTATTTAACTCTTACCCAGTTATTGAGTTTAGTCATTGATTTGACGACCAAACTGGGAATTATTTCATCCAATTCTGGCGTATATTCTAGATATATTTTATTACTTTTACACTTTGAACTACGAAAACTTATTACAAAATATTTATTCAAACGATAGTTATAGGTGTATTATGTTTCTTAAATTGGTTTATTTTATTGAAACTGCAACGTTTGTGGATTATTAATTGGAAATAAAACAAAGGCAATTTAACTGGCATTTGTGTAAATTGGTATAAATCAAGCTGTTGAGTTTTAAACCCAGCGAGAATTCTAATTTTAAGTTTATCTTCCTTAATTAGTTTTTCAGGTGAAAATCTGCTACTGGAACTATAGAGTCGACTATAATTGAATCCCGTTATTTGATTGGTGAGGGTTCATCAAATTTACTAAAATTAAATGTCATTTAGTATCTAATCTTGTGATACTAATTAGTAGGAAACACAATTTTAATCGCAAATATTTCGGGGGTTTTAGATATTTGATTCGCGTTTTTGTTTAAAATTGCACTCACAATTAGGTTGGATGTTTCGTGGGTTGGATGGGAGTCATTGGTTAAACTGCAGTCGCAATGCATAGTTATCCTGATTTATTACGACTTGCTAGCACAATCTAAATTCTACTAAAGTTAGTCAAATTTAATTTAATTTAGAACATCTATAGGAATTTCTCATATTTATTATTCGTGCGCCAAATTATTCGTTTACGTATTAGCTTGCGCTGATTTCAATTGGTTCCGTCCGGTTGATATATTTTAAAACATCTTCTAAGCTTGTGTTTCGTACGCCTTGTATTAGTTTCTTTGAGATTCAGTGTTGGTTTTGACCAAACTGAAGACGTAATTATTGTCTTTTGCGCCTCATGGTTGTTCGGTTTTCGCGGATTTAGTTTGCGTTTCCCAATTGCGGATAATTTAAATCCAGATTGGAAGACAATTCCTGTTTGTTCTGTTCAAAAGGAATTTGTGGTTTTAGGCGAGTCAAGTTTAATATTGTTTTAGTTTTTTCTACCATTTCTATACTTCTTACATAAATTCTAGTTTTGTGTTTATATAGTTAGGCAAGTCTCATACATTTAATTAAAATAGATTTGACTGATAAATAGTAAACAGCAATGAAGAGTTTACTCGCGAATTTATTCCATGTGCAAGTTGTAAGTTTTGGGACAACTATTTTGGGGAAATCGCGAAAAGGGGTAAAACATTTCCTTTTTGAGAGTGGAATCGCTCATTCAATTTAGGGTCCGACTAAAAACCGCGAAACGTTCGGAATATTTGCGATTAATAATTGAATTTTCTTTTCTAAATTCATCCAAAAATGAATATAAGGATGCCATTGATGAATTTCAATCCAGTCTTAACGTTGAAGAAGATTGAGCAGGATATAGTTATTATGTTTAGTTTTAAGTAAAAATTGTAATAGGACCAAATTGTTGAGCTTATGCCGAGTTTGAGTCCAGGTAAACCAAAGCTGTTGAGCTACTCTTCGAGTACCGAGCTTTATTACTAAAGATCGAATTATATCCAACATAAAAAGCCTAAAAAGTGCTTGCAAATATACATGAGAAATGCCTAAAATATGCACGGAAATTGCCAAAATATAAAACATTAAATGGATCTTTGTCTAAAATTATCCTTCTACATCCACTGAGGTAACTGGGCAATACTTAGTTTTAAATTAGAATTGTAATAGGACCAAGTTGTTGAGCTTTTGCCGAGTTTGAGTCCAGGTAATCAAAAGCTGTTGAGCTACTCTGCGAGTGACGAGCTTTATTGCTAGAGACCGGATTATATCCAACATAAAAAGCCTAACAAGTGCTTGCAAATATGCATAAAATTGCCTAAAATATGCAGGAAAATTGCCAAAATATAAAACATTAAATGGATCCTTGCCGAAAATGATCCTTTTACATTCACTGAGGTAACTGGACAATACTTACTTTTCATTTTGAATTGTAATAGGACTAAATTGTTGAGCTATTGCCGAGTTTGAGTCCAGGTAAACCAAAGCTGTTGAGCTACTCTTCGAGTTTCCAGCTTTATTATTAGAGACCGGATTATATCCAATATAAAAAGCTTGAAAAGTGCTTGCAAATATGCGTGAAAACTGCCTAAAATATGCACGTAAATTGCCAAAATATAAAACATTAAATGGATAGTTGTAGAAAATGATCCTACTATCATCCACTGAGGTATCTGGGCAATATTTAGTTTTAAGTTAGAATTGTAATAGGACCAAGTTGTTGAGCTATTGCCGAGTTTGAGTCCAGGTAAACCAAAGCTGTTGAGCTGGTCGTCGACGCCGAGCCTTGTAACAAATCGGAAGTTGATTTACGCTAATTATGCCCCTAGACGAGAATATGTTAAGATCATTATTAAAAGCGTAATAAATAGATGTTACCAATACCCAGGTATAGAGAGCGTCAGAAGCTTCGTGTAGGTAAAATATTTCCGAAAAGTTTCCACAATCTTGCAGTTTTGACAAATAAACTTATTTAACAGTAAGGGTATTAATTACAATTCACACATTACACAAACACAAATTACATTCAAGTTAGGGGTGTGCATATGGAAACACCGGCCGCAAACTCTCAAATCGTTTTTAACGTAAATATATTTACAGTCAGTCAAGAAAACCACTCAAAGCCAGACGGGCATCGTCGATATTTTATTTCCCAAAAGTCTTGAAAATATGTTTCTAACGTAAATGTATTTTCATACTTTTAACCTATTGTTAAACGCTCTGCAATTCGCTGCAGAAACCGAAGATCCGGATTTTCGGCGCGTGTGAAATTATAATAAGACGGTAAGTTTCGTAAAGCAAATGTCACATTTATAAAATTGTAAAACCCAGGGCCAGGATAACCAATCTGGCCCTTTAACTACTAATCAATATGTTTCTGTTTCTTATGTTTCAGGGCGGGTGCGAAGGTACGAAGGTACCAGGCACACTAAATGCGAACATAAAGCCTCTGAGTGTTGCAAAGATCGCATGCCAGTGGTCTTAGATCACACCTTCCCGAGGTGCACCTGTTTTCACTAAAGGCAGCGGATCTAGAGGAGTAAACCTCGAAGAAAAAATCCCGCTCATACTTGTCCCTCACCGGACAAGCTGGATGAGCACCCGCGCGCGTCGGTTTAGACTAAATGTTTCTAGGTATCGTTTCTAGATCCTGCTTCGTGTAGTATTTTATTTTCGTCCGACAGCCAACCTCAAACAAGGCTTAAAATCGGGAGTGTTAGATTCGCGAGAATTAAATGTCTAGGGAAATTGTCCGAAACTTTGCTAATTGTGCGCGTTTTTTTTTGCGTGTGTTAGATTCGCGAAACTTTAAACCCGTAAAAGTTAGGTAGTGATGGAACCCTTCCCTTTGACTGGTGGATATGGTTGGGGGAGCGGCGCAGACTACAGGAAGTGCCTGCTGGGCAGGAAAGTCGCCTGGTCCGCTGAACTTCAGAAGAGTGCAGGCTGCATAAAGGTGACACCCACACGCAAGTGATTTTCTGATTACGCGTTGATTTCATTGATGCAATTGAAATGCCATATTTGATTGGTGAGAGTCAAATTTAATAAAATTATTCATTTTTTAGTCATATTAAATCGAATAATCAATACAATCTTTTATTCAATTTTGCCTTATAAACTAAAGCCACACGTCCCGATTTTGGCGGACTGTCCGCTTTTTGGAGGCCTGTCCCGCATCCCGCCGATTTTTAAATGTCCCGCTTTTTAAAAAATATCTCCATTTCTTATTTTAAATGTTCTGTAATATATAATATAATACTTCTCCACATATTCCCATAACATCTCTTTTTTTAATGTCAACCAATGAAAATTTTTAATATCCTCGAATTGAAATGTCCATTCTTCAAGATATTCCAAGCAGTTTTTATAAAAATTTCTGACTTTTTTCAGAAATTCGGGTTGTTTAATGTTCTGAAATTTTCATTAGGTGACATTAAAAGATTTTATGGGAATATGTGGAAAAATCTTTTGAATATATTAGTAAACATTTTGCGAAAAATAATATTTGCGAAAATGATCTATTTATGATGTGTTATTAGTAAAATGTTACGTTACTGATGAAAAAGTTCAATGTGCCCATAATTATGAAAGTGGTCTAAGTCAAAATTAAAAAAGAAAATAGCTTATCAGTTATTTCGCACAGCATTATTTTAAACTAAATTTATTCAATGCAATTTTTACGATATCGTCAATAATGAACCATTAGGTAGTGGTTGTAATTTCAAAAATATATGGAATTCATTTAGTGTTAATAATGTGATGTGAAATAACTATTTTTTTTTTAAATTTTGACTTACAATTAGACCACTTTCATAATTATGGGCACAAATGTTGGTTGTCTACAAATGTGGACGGAGTTATTGTTTCATTTTAAACAGAATAATATTTAAAAAATATTTTAATATGGAATATTATTCTTATTAATATATATATTTTGTTGAGTTAGAAGTTTTTAATAATTTTAAACATTGGTATTTGAATCTTAACTTCACAGATTATAATTTCTAAGAAATTTGTTTTATACAAATAAAAGAATATTATTCTGTTCAAAATGAGAATTTGAATTTGTTTTAAAATGCGAGATTTTTTTCTATTATCAATAAAATATGGACAACTGAAAAAACAGTTGAACATTAATCTTTAAAATCTATATTAACCGTAAAAATAATTTGACCAATTCTAAATGATCTGAATCTATTGCAGTATTCACTCGGATCAAAAATATGACGGTGGAAGAAAATCATAATTTTTTTTAAATAAAAAAATTAAATTAATTAAAAATCATAATGTTCAAATTATTGTTAGAAAAAATGTAAGAAATTTATTTATTTAAGTCATGCGTGAATTAGAGAACATGGTAATTTCTGAATTATTTTTTTGTAATACGGTAATTAACATAGTAATTTTTTCCCTATTTTATATTCACTTCAAAAACCCACTTCAAAAATTTGGCGACAAAGTGCCGCGGCATAGTGGTGGAGAATCACTGGTCTAAACTCTCTAAAACTGTTAGTTTGTCTGATCTGAAGGACAGACCTTAATCTCTCTCGATTTTCACAAAACTGCCAAAACTGCCACAATTTAACTAGTATAGATTTAGTCAACTAATCTAGACTAACTATTATTTCTCATTAGTCAAGTCTTTCTAAAACCGTTAAAAGCTAAGTTTGTTTCTTGACCGTATATGCCAGATCATCCCTTCGTATGGAACAAATGTATCAATTAAAGGCAACGAATTTAGTGGGGTAAACAACGAGATAAAGCTTATACTTGGCCATAACCAGACAAGTTGGATGAGCACGCATTAAATCAAAATGTTCTTTTAGTTTAGGGCGGATGCATAAAGCCTGAGTGTTGCAAAGACCGTCAGTGGCCTGAAACCACACCTTCACTAGGTGCAGAGGAGTAAACCTCAATAAAAATTGTCACGGTAAGTTGGGGGGCAGGGAAGAAGCCTCCACGCGGCGCCCCCTGGTAACACTGTCCCTCCAGACAGTGGCCAATTCTTCCACCAAGTGCCGTTCATACTTGGCCCTCACCGGACAAGTTGAACGAGCACCCGCGCGCGTCGGTTTAGACTAAATGTATCTAGGTGCCGCTTCTAGATACTGCTTAGGGTAGTATTTTATTTTCATCCGCAAGCCAACCGCAAACAAGGCTTAAAGTCGGGAGTGTTAGATTCGCGAATTTCAATGTTTAGGGAAATTGTCCGAAACTTTGCTAATAGTGCGCGTTTTTTTTTTGTTGCGAGTGTTAGATCCGCGAAACTTTAAACCCGTAAAAGTTAGGTAGTGATGGAACCCTTCCCTTTGGCTGGTGGATATGGTTGGGGGAGCGGCGCAGACTGCAGGAAGTGCCTGTCGGACAGGGAAGCCGCCTGGTCCGCAGCACTTCAGAAGAGTGCAGGCTTTCCACTGTACAAAGGTAGGCCAACATTAGAGATGACTCCAAGACGCAAGTAGTAAGTGATTTTCTGATTACGCGGTCGGGAAGTGCGCGAAAGTGTCCATCCATGCTTGAAATGAGAAGATTTCAAGCAGCGAAGATCCGTCCGAATCCCGCGAGAAAAACAAATGGACGTTTGGACGATTTGAGTGGTTTAAGACTGACTTTTGTTTCTTTTTCGATTAACAATTTGTGCTGCAATATTAACAGCGACGAAGTCTTAATCGGCGGTTTGAGTCTTTGAGGTTTTAGATTAGTTTGGCAACGGATTTGCTTTATTCACACAGTAATGGGGTTTCACTTATTTGCCGTTTCGCCAATCAAGTCTTGAGCTGTTGAGAGTTTTCCGAGCTCAAGAACTTGTCATTCCGCCAAGTCTCATTTTTCAAATTAGCAGGTGATGATGATAATGATGATTATCTGTTGTGATTAATATAATTGTGTTCAAACTGTTGAGCGCTAGCCGAGTTTGGCACAAAAAAAGAATAAAGAGCTAGTAATTTATCTAACTCTTACCCAGTTGTTGAGTTTAGTCATTGATTTGACGACCGAACTGGCAATTATTTCATCTAAATCTGGCGTATATTCTAGATATATTTTAATACTTTTACACTTTGAACTACGAGAACTTATTACAAAATATTTATCCAAACGATAGTTATAGATGTATTATGTTTCTTAAATTGGTTTATTTTATTGAAACTGCAACGTTTGTGGATTATTAATTGGAAATAAAATATAGGCAATTTAACTGGCATTTGTGTAAATTGGTATAATTCAAGCTGTTGAGTTTTAAACCCAGCGAGAATTCTAGTTTTAAGTTTATCTTCCTTAATTAGTTTTTCAGGTGAAAATCTGCTACTGGAACTATATAGTCGACTATAATTGAATCCCGTTATTTGATTGGTGAGAGTTCATCAAATTTACTAAAATTAAATGTCATTTAGTATCTAATCTTGTGATACTAATTTGTAGGAAACGCAATTTTAATCGCAAATATTTCGGGGGTTTCAGATATTTGATTCGCGTTTTTGTTTAAAATTGCACTCACAATTAGGTTGGATGTTTCGTGGGTTGGATGGGAGTCATTGGTTAAACTGCAGTCGCAATGCAGAGTTATCCTGATTTATTACAACTTGCTAGCACAATCTAAATTCTACTAAAATTAGTCAAATTTAATTTAATTTCATACATCTACAGGAATTTCTCATATTTATTATTCGTGCGCCAAATTATTCGTTTACGTTTTAGCTTGCGCTGATTTCAATTGGTTCCGTCCGGTTGATATATTTTAAAACATATTCTAAGCTTGTGTTTCATACGCCTTGTATTAGTTTCTTTAAGATTCAGTGTTGGTTTTGACTAAACTGAAGACGAAATTATTGTCTTTTGCGCCTCATGGTTGTTCGGTTTTCGCGGATTTAGTTTGCGTTTCCCAATTGCGGATAAATTAAATCCAGATTGGAAGACAATTCCTGTTTGTTCTGTTCAAAAGGAATTTGTGGTTTTAGGCGAGTCAAGTTTAATATTGTTTTAGTTTTTTCTACCTTTTCTATACTTCTTACATACATTCTAGTGTTCTGTTTATATAGTTAGGCAAGTCTCATACATTTAATTAAATTAGATTTGACTGATAAATAGTAAACTGCAATGAATAGTTTACTCGCGAATTTATTCCATGTGCAAGTTGTAAATTTTGGGACAACTATTTTGGGGAAATCGCGAAAAGGGGTAAAACATTTCCTTTTTGAGAGTGGAATCGCTCATTCAATTTAGGGTCCGACTAAAAACCGCGAAACGTTCGGAATATTTGCGATTAATAATTGAATTTTCTTTTCTAAATTCATCCGAAAAATGAATATAAGGATGCCATTGATGAATTTCAATCCAGTCTTAACGTTGAAGAAGATTGAGCAGGATATAGTTATTATGTTTAGTTTTAAGTAAGAATTGTAATAGGACCAAATTGTTGAGCTTATGCCGAGTTTGAGTCCAGGTAAACCAAAGCTGTTGAGCTACTCTTCGAGTACCGAGCTTTATTACTAAAGATCGAATTATATTCAACATAAAAAGCTTAAAAAGTGCTTGCAAATATACATGAGAAATGCCTAAAATATGCACGAGAATTGCCAAAATATAAAACATTAAATGGATCTTTGTCTAAAATGATCCTTCTACATCCACTGAGGTAACTGGGCAATACTTAGCTTTAAGTTAGAATTGTAATAGGACCAAATTGTTGAGCGTTTGCCGAGTTTGAGTCCAGATAAACCAAAGCTGTTAAGCTACTAAAGACCGGATTATGTCCAGCATAAAAAGCTTGAAAAGTGCTTGCAAATATGCGTGAAAAATGCCTAAAATATGCACGTAAATTACCAAAATATAAAACATTAAATAGATCGTTGTAGAAAATGATGCTACTATCGTCTACTGAGGTAACTGGGCAATATTTAGTTTTAAGTTAGAATTGTAATAGGACCAACTTGTTGAGCTTTTGCCGAGTTTGAGTCCAGGTAAACCTAAGCTGTTGAGCTAGTCGTCGACGCCGAGCCTTGTAACAAATCGGAAATTGATTTACGCTAATTATGCCTCTAGACGAGAATATATTAAGATCATTTTTATGGGCGTAATAAATAGCCGTTACCAATACCCAGATATAGAGAGCGTCAGAAGCTTCGTGTAGCTAAAATATTTCCGAAAAGTTTCCACAATCTTGTAGTTTTGACAAATAAAGTGATTTAACAGTAAGGGCATTAATTATAATTCACACATTACACAAACACAAATTACATTCAAGTTAAGGGTGTGTATATAGAAGCACCGGCCGCAAACTCTCAAATCGTTTTTAACGTAAATATATTAAGAGTCAGTCAAGAAAACCACTCAAAGCCAGACGGGCATCGTCGATATTTTATTTCCCAAAAGTCTTGAAAATATGTTTCTAACGTAAATGTATTTTCATACTTTTTACCTATTGTTAAAATTAAAAAACGCTCTGCAATTCGCTGCAGAAACCGAAGATCCGGATTTTCGGCGCGTGTGAAATTATAATAAGACGGTAAGTTTCGTAAAGCAAATGTCACATTTATAAAATTGTAAAACCCGGGGCCAGGATAACCAATCTGGCCCTTTAACTACTAATCAATATGTTTCTGTTTCTTCTGTTTCAGGGCGGGTGCGAAGGTACGAAGGTGCCAGGCACACTAAATGCGAACATAAAGCCTCTGAGTGTTGCAAGATCGCATGCCAGTGGTCTTAGATCACACCTTCCCGAGGTGCACCTGTTTTCACTAAAGGCAGCGGATCTAGAGGAGTAAACCTCGAAGAAAAAATCCCGCTTATACTTGGCCGTCACCGGACAAGCTGGATGAGCACCCGCGCGCGTCGGTTTAGATTAAATGTATCTAGGTGTCGTTTCTAGATACTGCTTAGGGTAGTATTTTATTTTCATCTGACAGCCAACCGCAAACAAGGCTTAAAATCGGGAGTGTTAGATTCGCGAAAATTAAATGTCTAGGGAAATTGTCCGAAACGTTGCTAATAGTGCGCGTTTTTTTTTACGTGTGTTAGATTCGCGAAACTTTAAACCCGTGAAAGTTAGGTAATGATGGAACCCCTTCCTTTGGCTGGTGGATATGGTTGAGGGAGCGGCGCAGATCACAGGAAGAGCCTGCTGGACAGGGTAGCCGCCTGGTCCGAATTTTTTTGTCTTATTTAACAGTTCATACTTTCAAGAATATCCTGACAAAATTGCAAGGTCGTATCTCCCCGATTGACAGCCTTCTATTCTAAAGCGCAACCGCTCGCAAGTATAAAATTCTGCACCTGCCTCGATAAATAATTTTTTGGATTTGGTGGCAATAAATTTTTGGAAAACTTATTTTATTATATTTTTCAGTAAGTTGATCGATTTTTCTGAATTCGTATGTTTTTTTTTCGGATTTTTCTTATATTTTTGAAATATATTTTTTCGATCATTTTACGAAATTGGAAAAAATTGTCAAAAAGATAATAAAAATCTGGAAAACTTTAGGCGGATTCTGAAAGATCAATTTATTTATTTGAAATAAAAAAGAATAGGTTTTCCAAAAATTTGTTAAAAACCAATCCATTTTATAATAACTTTTCAACAATATTATTATGTAAAAGCAATGTAACCGATTTATTTGTTATATTTGACTTTTATCAGATGTTTATCGTATTCGGAAGTATATGAATTGTACTCAGATTAAACTTGAGAGGTTGAGAAAATATAGGCCGAACGTCCTTAACTTTAAATGCGTTTTTCTGAAACGACATTTTTCAAATTTGCCCCTGTTGTAACTCAAAAAGAAATTATCCGATTGACTTGATATTTGGACTGAGTACTCTTGAATATATTTACTGTACCGTCAACTAGGATATTATTGGTTGGATGAAAATTGACGATTTGGCATTGAGAAACGATCATATTTTAGGCAAAAACAGACTTTTTTTCATACTACGCCATTTTGTTGGATTTTGATATTTTTCGCTAATCCAAGTTCATGGTACAGAAAATACCTTCCAGTTTAACGACAATTTTTTTTCGGGTTTAGCTACTCAATCGGCTTCAAGGAGGGGCAGTGGAGGAACTTTTTTTTGCGCTTCCGAAGGCAGCGCATAAGTCCGCTTGGATGTTAATACTTTTCTATGAAAAAATGATGTAGTGAAGGTCAAATACAGCCAAATATGTTCTTAATTTCCTGAAACATTTAATTGAGTACTTTTCTTCCAAAAAATTCGCGAAAACCATCCAAATTTTCACACGGTCACAGTGGTTTAGCCCCTTAACCACACAAGTTGGATGAGCACCGATATAATCAACATGTTCTTTTATTTTAGGGCGGGTGCATAAAGCCTCTGTGTTGCAAAGACCGCTGTCAATGGTCTGAAACCACTCCTTCACGAGGTGCAGAGGAGTAAACCTCGATGAAAATTGCCACGGTAAGTTGGGGGGCAGGGAAGGAGCCTCCACGCGGCGCCCCCTGGTAACACTGTCCCTCCAGACAGTGGCGAATCCTTCCACCAAGTGCCGTTCATACTTGGCCCTCACCGGACAAGTTGGACGAGTACCCGCGCGCGTCGGTTTAGACTAAATGTATCTAGGTGCCGTTTCTAGATACTGCTTAGGGTAGTATTTTATTTTCATCCGCAAGCCAACCGCAAACAAGGCTTAAAGTCGGGAGTGTTAGATTCGCGAATTCCAATGTTTAGGGAAATTGTCCGAAACTTTGCTAATAGTGCGCGTTTTTTTTTGTTGCGAGTGTTAGATCCGCGAAACTTTAAACCCGTAAAAGTTAGGTAGTGATGGAACCCTTCCCTTTGGCTGGTGGATATGGTTGGGGGAGCGGCGCAGACTGCAGGAAGTGCCTGTCGGACAGGGAAGCAGCCTGGTCCGCAGGACTTCAGAAGAGTTCCACTGCACAAAGGTAGGCCAACATTAGAGATGACTCCAAGACGCAAGTAGTAAGTGATTTTCTGATTACGCGGTCGGGAAGTGCGCGAAAGTGTCCATCCATGCTTGAAATGAGGAGATTTCAAGCAGCGAAGATCCGTCCGAATACCGCGAGAAAAACAAATGGACGTTTGGACGATTTGAGTGGTTTAAGACTGACTTTTGTTTCTTATTTAGATTAACAATTTGTGCTGCAATATTAGCAGCGACGAAGTCTTAATCGGCGGTTGGAGTCTTCGAGGTTTTAGATTAGTTTGGCAACGAATTTGCTTTATTCACACAGTAATGGGGTTTCACTTAGTTGCCGTTTCGCCAATCAAGTCTTGAGCTGTTGAGAGTTTTCCGAGCTCAAGAACTTGTAATTTCGCCAAGTCTCATTTTTCAAATTAGTAGGTGATGATAATAGTGATGCTTATCTGATGTAATCAATATAATTGTGACCAAACTGTTGAGCGTTAGCCGAGTTTGGCACAGAAAAGGAATAAAGAGCTAATAATTTATTTAACTCTTACCCAGTTATTGAGTTTAGTCATTGATTTGACGACCAAACTGGGAATTATTTCATCCAATTCTGGCGTATATTCTAGATATATTTTTTTACTTTTACACTTTGAACTACGAGAACTTATTACAAAATATTTATTCAAACGATAGTTATAGGTGTATTATGTTTCTTAAATTGGTTTATTTCATTGAAACTGCAACGTTTGTGGATTATTAATTGGAAATAAAACAAAGGCAATTTAACTGGCATTTGTGTAAATTGGTATAAATCAAGCTGTTGAGTTTTAAACCCAGCGAGAATTCTAATTTTAAGTTTATCTTCCTTAATTAGTTTTTCAGGTGAAAATCTGCTACTGGAACTATATAGTCGACTATAATTGAATCCCGTTATTTGATTGGTGAGGGTTCATCAAATTTACTAAAATTAAATGTCATTTAGTATCTAATCTTGTGATACTAATTAGTTGGAAACACAATTTTAATCGCAAATATTTCGGGGGTTTTAGATATTTGATTCGCGCTTTTGTTTAAAATTGCACTCACAATTAGGTTGGATGTTTCGTGGGTTGGATGGGAGTCATTGGTTAAACTGCAGTCGCAATGCATAGTTATCCTGATTTATTACGACTTGCTAGCACAATCTAAATTCTACTAAAGTTAGTCAAATTTAATTTAATTTAGAACATCTATAGGAATTTCTCATATTTATTATTCGTGCGCCAAATTATTCGTTTACGTATTAGCTTGCGCTGATTTCAATTGGTTCCGTCCGGTTGATATATTTTAAAACATCTTCTAAGCTTGTGTTTCGTACGCCTTGTATTAGTTTCTTTGAGATTCAGTGTTGGTTTTGACCAAACTGAAGACGTAATTATTGTCTTTTGCGCCTCATGGTTGTTCGGTTTTCGCGGATTTAGTTTGCGTTTCCCAATTGCGGATAATTTAAATCCAGATTGGAAGACAATTTCTGTTTGTTCTGTTCAAAAGGAATTTGTGGTTTTAGGCGAGTCAAGTTTAATATTGTTTTAGTTTTTTCTACCTTTCCTATAATTCTTACATACATTCTAGTGTTCTGTTTATATAGTTAGGCAAGTCTCATACATTTAATTAAATTAGATTTGACTGATAAATAGTAAACTGCAATGAATAGTTTACTCGCGAATTTATTCCATGTGCAAGTTGTATATTTTGGGACAACTATTTTGGGGAAATCGCGAAAAGGGGTAAAACATTCCCTTTTTGAGAGTGGAATCGCTCATTCAATTTAGGGTCCGACTAAAAACCGCGAAACGTTCGGAATATTTGCGATTAATAATTGAATTTTCTTTTCTAAATTCATCCAAAAATGAATATAAGGATGCCATTGATGAATTTCAATCCAGTCTTAACGTTGAAGAAGATTGAGCAGGATGTAGTTATTATGTTTAGTTTTAAGTAAAAATTGTAATAGGACCAAATTGTTGAGCTTATGCCGAGTTTGAGTCCAGGTAAACCAAAGCTGTTGAGCTACTCTTCGAGTACCGAGCTTTATTACTAAAGATCGAATTATATCCAACATAAAAAGCCTAAAAAGTGCTTGCAAATATACATGAGAAATGCCTAAAATATGCACGGAAATTGCCAAAATATAAAACATTAAATGGATCTTTGTCTAAAATGATCCTTCTACATCCACTGAGGTAACTGGGCAATACTTAGTTTTAAATTAGAATTGTAATAGGACCAAGTTGTTGAGCTATTGCCGAGTTTGAGTCCAGGTAATCAAAAGCTGTTGAGCTACTCTGCGAGTGACGAGCTTTATTGCTAGAGACCGGATTATATCCAACATAAAAGCCTAACAAGTGCTTGCAAATATGCATAAAATTGCCTAAAATATGCAGGAAAATTGCCAAAATATAAAACATTAAATGGATCCTTGCCGAAAATGATCCTTTTACATTCACTGAGGTAACTGGACAATACTTACTTTTCATTTTGAATTGTAATAGGACTAAATTGTTGAGCTATTGTCGAGTTTGAGTCCAGGTAAACCAAAGCTGTTGAGCTACTCTTCGAGTTTCCAGCTTTATTATTAGAGACCGGATTATATCCAATATAAAAAGCTTGAAAAGTGCTTGCAAATATGCGTGAAAACTGCCTAAAATATGCACGTAAATTGCCAAAATATAAAACATTAAATGGATAGTTGTAGAAAATGATCCTACTATCATCCACTGAGGTATCTGGGCAATATTTAGTTTTAAGTTAGAATTGTAATAGGACCAAGTTGTTGAGCTATTGCCGAGTTTGAGTCCAGGTAAACCAAAGCTGTTGAGCTGGTCGTCGACGCCGAGCCTTGTAACAAATCGGAAGTTGATTTACGCTAATTATGCCCCTAGACGAGAATATGTTAAGATCATTATTAAAGGCGTAATAAATAGATGTTACCAATACCCAGGTATAGAGAGCGTCAGAAGCTTCGTGTAGGTAAAATATTTCCGAAAAGTTTCCACAATCTTGTAGTTTTGACAAATAAACTAATTTAACAGTAAGGGTATTAATTACAATTCACACATTACACAAACACAAATTACATTCAAGTTAGGGGTGTGCATATGGAAACACCGGCCACAAACTCTCAAATCGTTTTTAACGTAAATATATTTACAGTCAGTCAAGAAAACCACTCAAAGCCAGACGGGCATCGTCGATATTTTATTTCCCAAAAGTCTTGAAAATATGTTTCTAACGTAAATGTATTTTCATACTTTTAACCTATTGTTAAACGCTCTGCAATTCGCTGCAGAAACCGAAGATCCGGATTTTCGGCGCGTGTGAAATTATAATCAGACGGTAAGTTTTGTAAAGCAAATGTCACATTTATAAAATTGTAAAACTCAGGGCCAGGATAAACAATCTGGCCCTTTAACAACTAATCAATATGTTTCTGTTTCTTCTGTTTCAGGGCGGGTGCGAAGGTACGAATGTGCCAGGCACACTAAATGCGAACATAAAGCCTCTGAGTGTTGCAAGATCGCATGCCAGTGGTCTTAGATCACACCTTCCCGAGGTGCACCTGTTTTCACTAAAGGCAGCGAATCTAGAGGAGTAAACCTCGAAGAAAAAATCCCGCTCATACTTGACCCTCACCGGACAAGCTGGATGAGTTCCCGCGCGCGTCGGTTTAGACTAAATGTATCTAGGTGTCGTTTCTAGATACTGCCTAGGGTAGTATTTTATTTTCATCCGAAAGCCAACCGCAAACAAGGCTTAAAATCGGGAGTGTTAGATTCGCGAGAGTTAAATGTCTAGGGAAATGTCCGAAACTTTGCTAATAGTGCGCGTTTTCTTTTGCATGTGTTAGATTCGCGATACTTTAAACCCGTACAAGTTAAGTTGTGATGAAACCCCTCCCTTTGGCTGGTGGATATGGTTAGGGGAGCGGCGCAGACTGCAGGAAGTGCCTGCTGGACCGGGAAGCCGCCTGGTCCTCAGGACTTCAGAAGTGTGCAGGCTGGATAAAGGTCCAGCATTAGAGAAGACACCCAGGCGCAAGTTATTTTCTGATTACGCGTTGATTTCATTCATTCAATTGAAATGTCATATTTGATTGGTGAGAGTTTGTCAAATTTAATAAAAATGCTGTTGTAGGAAATGGAATTACAGCCAAGGAGGAATGCCCTTCTGGTAGCGTTGGGGGGGCTGTTTTTATATTATTCTGTGAGCGTGTGGCTCCCCCCTTTGCTGCTGTGGTGTACGTATGATGGTGCGTTGGTTGGCGCGACGGTGGCGCATACGGTAAGGGTTGTACGGAACGCTCTGGTACCACTGGCGCTACGTATGTACCCGTTACAATTTTTATTTAAATTAACACAAAATGTTTCAATTATCTCGCTCGCCGTTTTAATTTCAGCAGAGACCAACAAAAATTTGCGAATTTAGTCTCGAAGTTATTTCAACTAGAAAATTAAAAACTTTCGCAAAATTTCTTGCTTATTTCGCCTAAATCTCAACAGAAACAAACAAATCATTTTTGCAATCGCATCCTAGTTTAGCAAACTCTCCGTTTAAATTCTCGTCACAAAAAAAGCAAAAATTCATCAATAGCTACACGAAATAATAATAATTATTAAATATAACTTGTAAAATACTTTTTTATAGAAACAAAAATAATCGCACAAAATTTACGCAACATGTTTTGGATTGTTGAGTTTGAAGATTTATATATTAAAAATGTATACATTTCGTCAACTAAGTTACCATCGTCACTATAACTGTTATACTGACGATGTTAACTTATTTAACGAAATGTTTACATTTATATTATAAATATAATTTTTGAAGAAAAGACTCAAGTGTTCCATTCTTAATTTACCCAACATCATAATAATAATAAATTGAGAAAAAAATCGGAATCAAATCACTCGAAAATTTGCAAAAAAATTCATTAAGAATCGTCAAAATAAAGTTAAGTCTAAAATTAGCTAATTGCAAGTCAAGTCTATCTAATTAGTCTAGACTCTCTAAAACCGTTAAGTATGTCTGACTATCTGTTCTTAATTTATCTCAATTTTCACAAAACTCAGTCAATAATTTAGCTAGTCTAGATTTAGCCAATTAATCTAGAATAACTAATTAGTCAACTCTGTCTAAAAGTGTTAAAAGCTAAGTTTGTCTGTCTGTCTGTCCATAATCTATTTGCATCTCCACAAAACACTTTCGCTAATTTTGCTAGTCTAGTTAGTCTAGACTTGCCAACTAATCTAGACTAACTAATTAGACAAGTTATCACCGGTTGAAAACACTAAAACCTGAAAACCTTTCGATTTTGACACACCCAAAATTTTCACCATTTTTTTGAAAACCAGAAATAGTTTTCAAATTTTCTTTTTAGCTTCCTAATCTACAGACTGTAGAAATACAAAAGACAATATAAACAAAACAGCGTAGACGTGGATAGCGATAAGATAGCGCAGATAAGAGGAGTACTGTTACTGAACTAATTTATTAACCCTTGATACACTTGTATTGCCCCAACTCTCGATCGGCGCGTCCCTACCGGCTCCTCCACCAGGAACTTGTTAAGGGGGGAAACCACTTCAACTATTATTGCATAAATCATTAGCTTAACTATCCAAGACTACGCTGTCAAAATTTCAAATTTAAATTCGCATTCGTTTAGATTTTATGATCATAGAACCGAGTGCACATCTGGTACAGGCTCGAGCATTACCTCGTTTATCTCGAAATGACTTTTTTCATATTAGCGTGCAATCTCAAAAAGTGTAGAACCGATCATTATGAAAATTGATAGTATGATTCTTTATAAAATATCGAATTATATGAACCAACTTGTGAGATCATGATTTTAAGGGTATTTTTCCTTGCATAATTAGAGAAAAAAAAAATCGTGAAAATCGAAGAAAAATTGTTCAACACCTGCAAAATTTTTAATTTTCATTTTTTCGCCTGCACTGAGGTTCATATTCTTAGAAAATAAGTTATTAATGTAAAATCAAAACCTTTTTGATTTCCATGAAAACAGGAATGGCTACACTGCACGCAATTGGAAAACTATATTTACAACCTTCGGCGGACATCACACCGTAAACTGTTATTTTTTGTTGGAATTATTAAAAAAAATCACATAAATTGTTCGAAATATGAATGAAATGATGTCAAAATTTGATTAAATTCTAGTTAATTTCTCTCACCCAAAAAAAATCCTAAAAAATCAGTACCAAACAGCCTCCTAATGTGGTTTCCACCCTTAAGGGGCAATCTATACCTCTGTGACACTTTAAAAAAATCGTTTTTTTTGGTCTCATTTAATAGTTCATACTTTCAAGAATATCCTGTGAAAATTTCAAGGCCGTACTCCCCGAATGGCAGCCTTCTAAAGCGCAACCGCTCACAGGAATAAAATTCTGCACCTGCCTCTAGGCAATAAATAAATTTTTGGAAAACTTAATTTTTTATATTTTTCAGTAAGTTGATCGATTTTTCTGAATTCGTATGAATTTTTTCGAATTTTTCTTATATTTTTGAAAAATATTTTTTCGATCATTTTTCGAAATTGTAAAAAAAAGTCAAAAAGATAATAAAAACCAGGGAAAATTTAGGCGGATTCTGAAAAATCAATTCATTTATTTGAAACAAAAAAAGAATAGATTTTACAAAAATTTGTTAAAAAACATTAAAAAAATCCATTTGTTAATAACTTTTCAACATTATTATTATGTAAAAGCAATATTTTCGACATCTTTAATATATTTGATTTTTTTCAGATATTTGTCGTATTCAGAACTATATGATTGTCATCAGATTAAACTTGAAAAGTTGAGAAAATATAGGCCGAACGTCCTTAACTTTAAATGCGTTTTTCTCGAAATGATATTTTTCAAATTTGCACCTGTTGTAAGTTACAGTGGTGTATTGGTAAAATAAAAAGTAAGGGAACGCATGGTGAGAGCAAAAAAATAGTCCGACTTTCCACAAGCAGCTTACTGGCACAATTCGCAGTGAAATAGTAATTGACGGAATTCGAACTACCGCAGACTTGCGCATTCGCCCTATTGTTTAAGTTTATAGTTTAGTAGTATAGTATGTAGAATAGCCATCACAGAACACATGATGTTTATTTGATTCAAAAGGGAAAAGGAAACAAGACACAAAAAGCATGATACATTCTCTATTAATTAATATATTTTCTGAAATGTTTTTGCAAATTCGACAATTTAAATTTTAATTTTCATTTGAAATTAAAGAAATGGCTGCCACCAATAAAAGTACCGGAACGCGTTCCGTTTCTGAAAAAAGGTGCCGGAACGTCGTTTCCGCCACGTTCCCCACCCAATACACCACTGGTTGTAACTCAAAGAGAAATTATCCGATTGACTTGAAATTTGTACTGAGTACTCTTGAATATATTTGCTATACCGTCAACTAGGATATTTTTGATTGGATGAAAATTGACGATTTGGCATTGAGAAAACGACCATTTTTTAGGCAAAAAACAGACTTTTTTCACAACTACGCCATATTGTTGTATTTTGATATTTTTCGCTAATCCAAGTTCATGGTACAGAAAATACCTTCCAGTTTAACGACAATTTTTTTTTTCGGGTTCAGCTACTCAATCCGCTTCAAGGAGGGGTACAGTGGAAGAACTTTTTTATTCGGCGCTTCCGAAGGCAGGCAGCATAAGTCGCTTGGATGTAAATATTTTTCTATTAAAAAAATATGTAATGAAGGTCAAATATAGCCAAATATGTTCTTAATTTGCTCAAACATTTAATTGAGTACTTTTCCTTCAAGAAATTCGCGAAAACCTAATTATGAATTTGAAAACCCAAATTTTCAGCGATCACAGTGGTATAGCCCCTTAACCAGACAAGTTGGATGGGCACCCATATAATCAAAATGTTCTTTTATTTTAGGGCGGCATAAAGCCTCTGAGTATTGCAAAGACCGCTGTCAGTGGTCTGAAATCACTCCTTCACGAGGTGCAGAGGAGTAAATCTCGATAAAAATTGCCACGGTAAGTTGGGGGGCAGGGAAGAAGCCTCCACGCGGCGCCCCCTGGTAACACTGTCCCACCAGACAGTGGCCAATTCTTCCACCAAGTGCCGTTCATACTTGGCCCTCACCGGACAAGTTGAACGAGCACCCGCGCGCGTCGGTTTAGACTAAATGTATCTAGGTGCCGTTTCTAGATACTGCTTAGGGTAGTATTTTATTTTCATCCGAAAGCCAACCGCAAACAAGGCTTAAAGTCGGGAGTGTTAGATTCGCGAATTTCAATGTTTAGGGAAATTGTCCGAAACTTTGCTAATAGTGCGCGTTTTTTTTGTTGTTGCGAGTGTTAGATCCGCGAAACTTTAAACCCGTAAAAGTTAGGTAGTGATGGAACCCTTCCCTTTGGCTGGTGGATATGGTTGGGGGAGCGGCGCAGACTGCAGGAAGTGCCTGTCGGACAGGGAAGCCGCCTGGTCCGCAGGACTTCAGAAGAGTGCAGGCTTTCCACTGTACAAAGGTAGGCCAACATTAGAGATGACTCCAAGACGCAAGTAGTAAGTGATTTTCTGATTACGCGGTCGGGAAGTGCGCGAAAGTGTCCATCCATGCTTGAAATGAGAAGATTTCAAGCAGCGAAGATCCGTCCGAATCCCGCGAGAAAAACAAATGGACGTTTGGACGATTTGAGTGGTTTAAGACTGACTTTTGTTTCTTATTTAGATTAACAATTTGTCCTGCAATATTAACAGCGACGAAGTTTTAATCGGCGGTTTGAGTCTTTAAGGTTTTAGATTAGTTTGGCAACGGATTTGCTTTATTCACACAGTAATGGGGTTTCACTTATTTGCCGTTTCGCCAATCAAGTCTTGAGCTGTTGACAGTTTTCCGAGCTCAAGAACTTGTAATTTCGCCAACTCTCATTTTTAAAATTAGTAGGTGATGATAATAGTGATGCTTATCTGATGTAATTAATATAATTGTGACCAAACTGTTGAGCGTTAGCCGAGTTTGGCACAGAAAAAGAATAAAGAGCTAGAAATGTATCTAACTCTTACCCAGTTGTTGTGTTTAGTCATTGATTTGACGACCGAACTGGGAATTATTTCATCTAATTCTGGCGTATATTCTAGATATATTTTAATACTTTTACACTTTGAACTACTAGAACTTATTACAAAATATTTGTTCAAACGATAGTTATAGGTGTATTATGTTTCTTAAATTGGTTTATTTTATTGAAACTGCACCGTTTGTGGATTAATAATTGGAAATAAAATAAAGGCAATTTATCTGGCATTCGTGTAAATTGATATAAATCAAGCTGTTGAGTTTTAAACCCAGCGAGAATTCTAGTTTTAAGTTTGTCTTCCTTAATTAGTTTTTCAGGTGAAAATCTACTACTGGAACTATATAGTCGCCTATAATTGAATCCCGTTATTTGATTGGTAAGAGTTCATCATCAAATTTACTAAAATTAAATGTCATTTAGTATCTAATCTTGTGATACTAATTTGTAGGAAACACAATTTTACTCGCAAATATTTCGGGGGTTTTAGATATTTGATTCGCGTTTTTGTTTAAAATTGCACTCTCAATTAGGTTAGATGTTTCGTGGGTTGGATGGGAGTCATTGGTTAAACTGCAGTCGCAATGCAGAGTTATCCTGATTTATTACAACTTGCTAGCACAATCAAAATTCTACTAAAGTTAGTCAAATTTAATTTAATTTAGAACATCTTTAGGAATTTCTCATATTTATTATTCGTGCGCCAAATTATTCGTTTACGTATTAACTTGCGCTGATTTCAATTGGTTCCGTCCTGTTGATATATTTCAAAACTTCTTCTAAGCTTGTGTTTCATACGCCTTGTATTAGTTTCTTTGAGATTCAGTGTTGGTTTTGACCAAACTGACGTTATTATTGTCGTTTGCGCCTCATGGTTGTTCGGTTTTCGCGGATTTAGTTTGCGCTTCCCAATTGCGGATAATTTAAATCCAGATTGGAAGACAATTCCTGTTTGTTCTGTTAAAAAGGAATTTGTGGTTTTAGGCGAGTCAAGTTTAATATTGTTTTAGTTTTTTCTACCGTTCCTATACTTCTTACATACATTCTAGTGTTCTGTTTATATAGTTAGGCAAGTCTCATACATTTAATTAAATTAGATTTGACTGATAAATAGTAAACTGCAATGAATAGTTTACTCGCGAATTTATTCCATGTGCAAGTTGTAAATTTTGGGACAACTATTTTGGGGAAATCGCGAAAAGGGGTAAAACATTCCCTTTTTGAGAGTAGAATCGCTCATTCAATTTAGGGTCCGACTAAAAACCGCGAAACGTTCGGAATATTTGCGATTAATAATTGAATTTTCTTTTCTAAATTCATCCGAAAAGTGAATATAAGGATGCCATTGATGAATTTCAATCCAGTCTTAACGTTGAAGAAGATTGAGCAGGATATAGTTATTATGTTTAGTTTTAAGTAAGAATTGTAATAGGACCAAATTGTTGAGCTTATGCCGAGTTTGAGTCCAGGTAAACCAAAGCTGTTGAGCTACTCTTCGAGTACCGAGCTTTATTACTAAAGATCGAATTATATCCAACATAAAAAGCTTAAAAAGTGCTTGCAAATATAAATGAGAAATGCCTAAAATATGCACGAAAATTGCCAAAATATAAAACATTAAATGGATCTTTGTCTAAAATGATCCTTCTACATCCACTGAGGTAACTGGGCAATACTTAGTTTTAAGTTAGAATTGTAATAGGACCAAGTTGTTGAGCTTTTGCCGAGTTTGAGTCCAGGTAATCAAAAGCTGTTGAGCTACTCTGCGAGTGACGAGCTTTATTGCTAGAGACCGGATTATATCCAACATAAAAAGCCTAAAAAGTGCTTGCAAATATGCATAAAATTGCCTAAAATATGCACGTAAATTGCCGAAATATAAAACATTAAATGGATCGTTGTAGAAATTGATCCTACTATCATCCACTGAGGTATCTGGGCAATATTTAGTTTTAAGTTAGAATTGTAATAGGACCAAGTTGTTGAGCTATTGCCGAGTTTGAGTCCAGGTAAACCAAAGCTGTTGAGCTGGTCGTCGACGCCGAGCCTTGTAACAAATCGGAAGTTGATTTACGCTAATTATGCCCCTAGACGAGAATATGTTAAGATCATTATTAAAGGCGTAATAAATAGATGTTACCAATACCCAGGTATAGGGAGCGTCAGAAGCTTCGTGTAGGTAAAATATTTCCGAAAAGTTTCCACAATCTTGTAGTTTTGACAAATAAACTAATTTAACAGTAAGGGTATTAATTACAATTCACACATTACACAAACACAAATTACACAAACACAAATTACATTCAAGTTAGGGGTGTGCATATGGAAACACCGCCCGCAAACTCTCAAATCGTTTTTAACTTAAATATATTTACAGTCAGTCAAGAAAACCACTCAAAGCCAGACGGGCATCGTCGATATTTTATTTCCCAAAAGTCTTGAAAATATGTTTCTAACGTAAATGTATTTTCATACTTTTAACCTATTGTTAAACGCTCTGCAATTCGCTGCAGAAACCGAAGATCCGGATTTTCGGCGCGTGTGAAATTATAATCAGACGGTAAGTTTTGTAAAGCAAATGTCACATTTATATAATTGTAAAACCCAGGGCCAGGATAACCAATCTGGCCCTTTAACAACTAATCAATATGTTTCTTCTGTTTCAGGGCGGGTGCGAAGGTACGAATGTGCCAGGCACACTAAATGCGAACATAAAGCCTCTGAGTGTTGCAAGATCGCATGCCAGTGGTCTTAGATCATACCTTCCCGAGGTGCACCTGTTTTCACTGAAGGCAGCGGATCTAGAGGAGTAAACCTCGAAGAAAAAATCCCGCTCATACTTGACCCTCACCGGACAAGCTGGATGAGTTCCCGCGCGCGTCGGTTTAGACTAAATGTATCTAGGTGCCGTTTCTAGATACTGCTTAGGGTAGTGTTTTATTTTCATCCGACTGCCAACCGCAAACAAGGCTTAAAGTCGGGAGTGTTAGATTCGCGAGAATTAAATGTCTAGGGAAATTGTCCGAAACTTTGCTAATAGTGCGCTTATTTTTTTTTGCGTGTGTTAAATTCGCGAAACTTTAAACCGGTAAAAGTTGGGTAGTGGTGGAACCTTTCTCTTTGGCTGATGGATATGGTTAGGGAAGCGGTGCAGACTGCAGGAAGTGCTTGCTGGACAGCGAAGCCGCCTGGTCCGCAGGACTTCAGAAGAGTGCAGGCTGCATAAAGGTCCAGCATTAGAGATGTCACCCAAACGTATGTGATTATCTGATTACGCGTTGATTTCATTGATGCAATTGAAATGCCATATTTAATTGGTGAGAGTTCGTCAAATTTAATAAAATTAAATGTCATTTAGTCATATTAAATCGAGTAACCAATACAATATTTTATGCAATTTTGCATTATTAAGTTATGTTTAATTCCATGGATACATATCAATAAAAGAGTGGATTACTCATTAGAGAAAAAAAAAACGCATCAAAATAATTCACTTACGGGCCTTGTAAACATAACCCTAAATGATGACTTCGCTGGTGTTCTTTTTTGATCGTCAATAACAAAACTTATATTACCTTTTTGTTGTAAAATTTCTTGAAGTCTGCGGGAGCAAAGTTTCCACAATTGCGTCACCATCTAACAATAATACTTCGGATGTATGCATTTATAAAATACAAGTTAATTAATGACGCTAAACAAATTTTTGACGTACGTATCAACAATTTTATCGTTGTCATGACAAGAGAAAAAAAAACACGGAACAAAGCCTTCTCAAGGTGCAAAGCCTTCTCAAGTGTTTCAACCAAAGGCAGTAGATCTAGAGGAGAAAACCTCAAAGAAAAAATCGCGATCATACCTGGCCTCCAAAAGTTATAAATTTGAAATTTATTACACTTATTTAGAAAACTATATAGTTTCAAATATATATATATATATATATATATATATATATATATATATATATATATATATATATATATATATATATCTATATATATATATATAAATATATATATATATATATATATATATATATATATATATATATATATATATATATATATATATATATATAAGCGATAAAGTAGGTTTAATTTTGAGACTGATTTTTGTATCTGTTTTTGAGATAAAAATGGGATAGGTGGAAAGGGTTGAATACACATTGAACTAGTTCAGTCCAGGGAAAATGAAGACAAATATTTTTCATAATATTTATATAATTAATTATTATTATATAACAAGTTGTAAACTGGAGCCATAAATTTGATCTACAATAATAGAAAAACTTAAAAATTATAGACACACCATTAAAGACACACGCATTCCAAAATTTAGACAAGGAGTTGAGCGTGGCAGCAAATTGATCCCAATTTGTCTAAATTTAAGGTTTGATTTAAAGCTAGATTGTGTTTCACTATCAAAATGAATTTCTCTAGAAACTTGGGTTTATCTAAATCTTGTTGGTTTCTGTTTGAATTAGAACAGATCAAAGTTTTTAAAAGTAGATTTGTTTGAAAATTTTGGTCAAAATATGTTTGGATTTTTAGTTTAAATGTTTAAATTTGAATTCTAAATTTGCAAATTGTATTCTAATTTTGCAAATTTCACATATTCCTTGCCAAATCAAAAGAACAGAAATAAAACTAAAATCATATTTTTGACCGAATTTTTGAAGTGTCATCTGCAAAATTTTACCAGAAAATGTCTTCTGTACTCCTTGCTTTATACTCGGGAATTTTTTGAATTTTTTGATGTGGTGGAATAATGTGAAAAAAAATTAAAAACGATCTTACATACCAATGAACATATTTTATTATTACTAGAAGAAGAAGTAATGTTTATTGAAAACAAACTTTTACAAAAGGCTATCAACCACTAGGTCTTTCCGCCTAGGAGTTTACATTTTTATATCCAGAATAATTTTATACAAAAAAATAAACTGCTGAATTTACAGATTATGGAGGGTATTGCTAGAAAAATACATAAAAAGTTGTTTTTGACTAAAAGAATATGTCAGTTAATCAACGATAACATTTTTTTTTTAAACAGACGACTTAATATTTCGGCAGGTCTTATTATTTTAATCAAATATCGAGCATGGAGAATATATAATCGCAGCAATGTTAGAGCAACATACAATAGTAGGTATGCCTTCCATTAGCACAATCACAACAATATCGTCTAATACCAGAGATGTAATTCTTTTTTCAGACATTTCATTCAAGTTTTAGGGAGTAGTTTATTGTTTAGTTTATGATCTAAAAGCTTGAACTTTTGCTTGATATTACCATGAACTGCCCAACGCACTTTGGTAACTAAATTGGATTGATTTGACTCGACTGTAGTAAGCTGATTACGTTTCCCTTTAAGAACCTGCATTAATACTTTGAATTCTAGTTGTTCTAAATATTCTGTTATATTATACGAAAGCATCAATCTACTACGATAATATAATCTTTTTTAGTAACTTAATGAGACCAGTAGGATTGCTAAGGACGATTTTCATAATTTCAGCATCGTTCATATTAGCCGTGTATCTATAATCAAACCATTTGTAGTGCATATTGTAAATCGTTTGCACAGAGGTACTTTTTTTTGGAAGAATATGATTTTCTCTGGTATTCATTATTTCTACTTTTTTGATGGCAAATATATGTTCCATCACAAATAAATATCACTTGGTCATTTTTTAGTGTAATGTAATTTTCTAGCTATATTTGTATTACAAAGTAAAGTTTCTCTATTGACAGCGTCAATTCCAAAATTCAATGGAAAACCGTCGTTTCCAAATGAGTTCAACACTTCATCAGAGTAGTCAGATACCATTTGTTCACGGGCCAAACCAAAAATAGAAGATATTGTAGAGTTCGAATTCCCAGTTTAATTTAAATTAAAAAAATGGAGCTTAAGTGAAGATTACGATTTTTCAAATGTATTTTTACATGATTTGGTTTTAATGTTTTAGGATTTCTTTTAGTTATTTGGGGTAGTGTAAAATGTAGTCGACAAATATTTTGTATCTTTTGTATCTTTTTACAATTTGAAAAAAAAAGATTAACGGTTAGAAAAATCGTTTTTAATTTTTTTCAGATTGTTCCACCACTTCAAAAAAATTGAAAAAAATTCTGAGTATAAAGGAGTACAGAAGTCATTTTCTGACAAAATTTGACGGATGATTTTAGTTTTATTTCTTTTCTTAAAAATCGGCTTTCGATCTTGGAATCATAACAAAATTTTGGGTATTGGGGATAAAGTATTGGGGACAAAATCGGCGTTTTTTAAAATTCAATTTTACTATTTAAAAAAAAATGAACTCCAAAAACAAGTTTTTTTTTTTAATATCTTGATAACGGCTCGAGATTGAGCTAAAATTTGGACTGAATTATTTTTATTTGGCACCAAAACGATCCACAAAGTGCGAAGAGAAAACTCCGCGGGGGCAAATTTCATATATAAATCTATATATCTATACCCTTAGTATATACCCTTTAGTTTCTAAAGTCATTTGAACTAAAAAATTAAAAACTTTCGCAAAATTTTCTGCTTATTTCGTCTAAATCTCAACAGAAACAAACTCTCAGTTTAAATTCTCGCCACAAAACAAACAAAAATTCATCAATAATTACACGAAATAATAATAATAATTAAATATAAATAGTAAAATACTGTTTTATGTCAACAAAAATAATCGTACAAAATTTTCGCAACATCATAAAGTTGAGCAATTGAGAAGACAATCGGAATCAAATCACTCGAAAATTTACAAAAAAAATCACCAAAAATCGACAAAATAAGGTTTGGATTAGCTAGGTCCAGTCTATCTAATTAGTCTAGACTCTCTAAAACCGTTAATTGTGTCTGATTGTCTTTCCTTAATCTATCTCGATTTTCATAAAACTGCCACAATTTAGCTAGTCTAGATTTAGCCAAGTAATCTAGACTAACTACTTAGTCAAGTCTGTCTAAAACCGTTAAAAGCTAAGTTTGTTTCTTGGCGGTATATGCCAGATCGTGCCTTCGTGTGGAGCAACTATATCAATTAAAGGCAACAGATTTAGTGGGGTAAACAACGAGATAAAATTTCGCATATGCTTGGGCTTAACCAGAAAAGTTGAATGAGCACCCATTTAATCAAAATGTTCTTTTATTTTAGGGCGGATGCATAAATCCTCTGAGTGTTACAAACACCGCTGTCAGTGGTCTGAAACCACTCCTTCACGAGGTGCAGAGGAGTAAACCTCGATAAAAATTGCCACGGTAAGTTGGGGGGCAGGGAAGAAGCCTCCACGCGGCGCCCCCTGGTAACACTGTCCCTCCAGACAGTGGCGAATCCTTCCACCAAGCGCCGTTCATACTTGGCCCTCACCGGAAAAGTTGGACGAGCACCCGCGCGCGTCGGTTTAGACTAAATGTATCTAGGTGCCGTTTCTAGATACTGATTAGGGTAGTATTTTATTTTCATCCGCAAGCCAACCGCAAACAAGGCTTAAAGTCGGGAGTGTTAGATTCGCGAATTCCAATGTTTAGGGAAATTGTCCGAAACTTTGCTAATAGTGCGCGTTTTTTTTTTGTTGCGAGTGTTAGATCCGCGAAACTTTAAACCCGTATAAGTTAGGTAGTGATGGAACCCTTCCCTTTTGGCTGGTGGATATGGTTGGGGGAGCGGCGCAGACTGCAGGAAGTGCCTGTTGGACAGGGAAGCCGCCTGGTCCGCAGGACTTCAGAAGAGTTCCACTGCACAAAGGTAGGCCAACATTAGAGATGACTCCAAGACGCAAGTAGTAAGTGATTTTCTGATTACGCGGTCGGGAAGTGCGCGAAAGTGTCCAACCATGCTTGAAATGAGAAGTTTTCAAGCAGCGAAGATCCGTCCGAATACCGCGAGAAAAACAAATGGACGTGTGGACGATTTGAGTGGTTTAAGACTGACTTTTGTTTCTTATTTAGATTAACAATTTGTGCTGCAATATTAACAGCGACGAAGTCTTGATCGGCGGTTTGAGTCTTTGAAGTTTTAGATTAGTTTGGCAGCGGATTTGCTTTATTCACACAGTAATGGGGTTTCACTTAGTTGCCGTTTCGCCAATCAAATCTTGAGCTGTTGAGACTTTTCCGAGCTCAAGAACTTGTAATTTCGCCAAGTCTCATTTTACAAATCAGCAGGTGATAATGATAATGATGCTTATCTGATGTAATCAATATAATTGTGACCAAACTGTTGAGCGTTAGCCGAGTTTGGCACAGAAAAATAATAAAGAGCTAATAATTTATTTAACTCTTACCCAGTTATTGAGTTTAGTCATTGATTTGACGACCGAACTGGGAATTATTTCATCCAATTCTGGCGTATATTCTAGATATATTTTAATACTTTTACACTTTGAAATACTAGAACTTATTACAAAATATTTATTCAAACGATAGTTATAGGTGTATTATGTTTCTTAAATTGGTTTATTTTATTGAAACTGCAACGTTTGTGGATTAATAATTGGAAATAAAATAAAGGCAATTTAACTGGCACTAGTGTAAATTGGTATAAATCAAGCTGTTGAGTTTTAAACCCAGCGAGAATTCTAGTTTTAAGTTTGTCTTCCTTAATTAGTTTTTCAGGTGAAAATCTACTACTGGAACTATATAGTCGACTATAATTGAATCCCGTTATTTGATTGGTAAGAGTTCATCATCAAATTTACTAAAATTAAATGTCATTTAGTATCTAATCTTGTGATACTAATTTGTAGGAAACACAATTTTACTCGCAAATATTTCGGGGGTTTTAGATATTTGATTCGCGTTTTTGTTTAAAATTGCACTCTCAATTAGGTTAGATGTTTCGTGGGTTGGATGGGAGTTATTGGTTAAACTGCAGTCGCAATGCAGAGTTATCCTGATTTATTACAACTTGCTAGCACAATCAAAATTCTACTAAAGTTAGTCAAATTTAATTTAATTTAGAACATCTTTAGGAGTTTCTCATATTTATTATTCGTGCGCCAAATTATTCGTTTACGTATTAACTTGCGCTGATTTCAATTGGTTCCGTCCTGTTGATATATTTCAAAACTTCTTCTAAGCTTGTGTTTAATACGCCTTGTATTAGTTTCTTTGAGATTCAGTGTTGGTTTTGACCAAACTGAAGACGTAATTATTGTCATTTGCGCCTCATGGTTGTTCGGTTTTCGCGGATTTAGTTTGCGTTTCCCAATTGCGGATAATTTAAATCCAGATTGGAAGACAATTCCTGTTTGCTCTGTTCAAAAGGAATTTGTGGTTTTAGGCGAGTCAAGTTTAATATTGGTTTAGTTTTTTCTACCTTTTCTATACTTCTTACATAAATTCTAATGTTCTGTTTATATAGTTAGGCAAGTCTCATACATTTAATTAAAATAGATTTGACTGATAAATAGTAAACAGCAATGAAGAGTTTACTCGCGAATTTATTCCATTTGCAAGTTGTAAATTTTGGGACAACTATTTTGGGGAAATCGAGAAAAGGGGTAAAACATTTCCTTTTTGAGAGTGGAATCGGTCATTCAATTTAGGGTCCGACTAAAAACCGCGAAACGTTTGGAATATTTGCGATTAATAATTGAATTTTCTTTTCTAAATTCATCCGAAAAATGAATATAAGGATGCCATTGATGAATTTCAATCCAGTCTTAACGTTGAAGAAGATTGAGCAGGATATAGTTATTATGTTTAGTTTTAAGTAAGAATTGTAATAGGACCAAATTGTTGAGCTTCTGCCGAGTTTGAGTCCAGGTAAACCAAAGCTGTTGAGTTAGTCTTCGAGTGCGAGCTTTATTACTAGAGATCGGATTATATCCAACCTAAAAAGCTTTAAAAGTTCTTGCAAATATTCATAAAAATGCCTAAAATATGCACGAAAATTGCCAAAATATAAAACATTAAAAGATCTTTCTATAAAATGATTCTTCTACATCCACTGAGATAACTGGGCAATACTTAGTTTTAAGTTAAAATTGTAATAGGACCATGTTGTTGAGCTTTTGCCGAGTTTGAGTCCAGGTAAACCAAAGCTGTTGAGCTACTCTTCGAGTGTCGAGCTTCATTGCTAGAGACCGGATTATATCCAACATATAAAGCCTAAAAAGTGCTTGCAAATATTCATAAAAATGCCTAAAATATACACGAAAAATGCCAAAATATAAAACATTAAATGGATCGTTGCCGAAAATGATCCTTCTTCATCCAGTGAGGTAACTGGGCAACACTTAGTTTTAAGTTAGAATTGTAATAGGACCAAATTATTGAGCTTCTGCCGAGTTTGAGTCCAGGTAAACCAAAGCTGTAGAGTTAGTCTTCGAGTGCGAGCTTTATTACTAGAGATCGGATTATATCCAACCTAAAAAGCTTTAAAAGTGCTTGCAAATATACATGCAAAATGCCTAAAATATTCACGTAAATTGCCAAAATATAAAACATTAATTGGATTGTTGTCGAAAATGATCCTTCTACATCCACTGGGGTAACTGGGCTATATTTAGTTTTAAATTAGAATTGTAATAGGACCAAGTTGTTGAGCTTTTGCCGAGTTTGAGTCCAGGTAAACCGAAGCTGTTGACCTACTCTTCGAGTGTCGAGCTTTATTCTTAGAGACCGGATTATATCCAACATAAAAAGCCTAAAAAGTGCTTGCAAATATGCATAAAACATGCCTAAAATATGCACGAAAATTGCCAAAATATAATACAACAATTGGATCGTTGTCGAAAATGATCCTTCTACATCCACTGAGGTAACTGGGCAATACTTAGTTTCAAATTAGAATTGTAATAGGACCAAATTGTTGAGCTTCTGCCGAGTTTGAGTCCAGGTAAAGCAAAGTTGTTGAGCTACTAGAGACTGGATTATGTCCAGCATAAAAAGCTTGAAAAGTGCTGCAAAAATGCCTAAAATATGCACGTAAATTGCCAAAATATAAAACATTAAATGGATCGTTGTAGAAAATGATCCTTCTATATCCACTTAGATAACTGGGAAATACTTAGTTTTAAGTTAGAATTGTAATAGGACCAAATTGTTGAGCTTCTGCCGAGTTTGAGTCCAGATAAACAAAAACTGTTGAGCTAGTCGTCGACGTAGAGCCTTGTAACAAATCGGAAATTGATTTACGCTAATTATGCCTCTAGACGAGAATATATTTAGATCATTATTATAGGCGTAATAAATAGATGTTACCAATACCCAGATATAGAGAGCGTCATAAACTTCGTGTAGGTAAAATATTTCCGAAAAGTTTCCACAATCTTGTAGTTTTGACAAATAAACTGATTTAACAGTAAGGGTATTAATTATAATTCACACATTACACAAACACAAATTACATTCAAGTTAGGGGTGTGCATATGGAAACACCGGCCGCAAACTCTCAAATCGTTTTTGACGTAAATATATTAACAGTCAGTCAAGAAAACCACTCAAAGCCAGACGGGCATCGTCGATATTTTATTTCCCAAAAGTCTTGAAAATATGTTTCTAACGTAAATGTATTTTCATACTTTTAACCTATTGTTAAACGCTCTGCAATTCGCTGCAGAAACCGAAGATCCGGATTTTCGGCGCGTGTGATATTATAATCAGATGGTAAGTTTTGTAAAGCAAATGTCACATTTATATAATTGTAAAACCCAGGGCCAGGATAACCAATCTGGCCCTTTAACAACTAATCAATATGTTTCTGTTTCTTCTGTTTCAGGGCGGGTGCGAAGGTACGAATGTGCCAGGCACACTAAATGCGAACATAAAGCCTCTGAGTGTTGCAAGATCGCATGCCAGTGGTCTTAGATCACACCTTCCCGAGGTGCACCTGTTTTCACTAAAGGCAGCGGATCTAGAGGAGTAAACCTCGAAGAAAAAAATCCCGCTCATACTTGACCCTCACCGGACAAGCCGGATGAGTTCCCGCCCCCGTCGGTTTAGACTAAATGTATCTAGGTGTCGTTTCTAGATACTGCTTAGGGTAGTATTTTATTTTCATCCGAAAGCCAACCTCAAACAAGGCTTAAAATCGGGAGTGTTAGATTCGCGAGAATTAAATGTCTAGGGAAATTGTCCGAAACTTTGCTAATAGTGCGCGTTTTTTTTGCGTGTGTTAGATTCGCGAAACTTTAAACCCGTAAAAGTTAGGTAGTGATGGAACCCTTCCCTTTGACTGGTGGATATGGTTGGGGGAGCGGCGCAGACTACAGGAAGTGCCTGCTGGGCAGGAAAGTCGCCTGGTCCGCTGGACTTCAGAAGAGTGCAGGCTGCATAAAGGTAACACCCACACGCAAGTGATTTTCTGATTACGCGTTGATTTCATTGATGCAATTGAAATGCCATATTTGATTGGTGAGAGTTCGTCAAATTTAATAAAATTATTCATTTTTTAGTCATATTAAATCGAATAATCAATACAATCTTTTATTCAATTTTGCCTTATAAAGTAAAGTGACCACACGTCCGGGACAGGCCCGCTTTTTGTAGGCCTGTCCCGCATCCCGCCGATTTTTAAATGTCCCGCTTTTTAGAAAATATCTGCATTTCTTATTTTAAATGTACTCTAATATATAATATAAAACTTCTCCACATATTCCCATAAAATCTCCTTTTTTAATGTCAACCAATGAAAATTTTTAATATCCTCGAATTGAAATGTCCATTCTTCAAGGTATTCCAAGCAGTTTTTATAAAAATTTCTGACTTTTTTCAGAAATTCATGTTGTTTAATGGCGCATGTTCTGAAATTTTCATTGGGTGACATTAAAAGATTAGATTTTATGGAAATATTTGGAAATATTTTGAATATATTAGTAAACATTTTGCGAAAATGATCTTTTTATGAAGTTTCTTATTATTAGTAAGAAGTAAAAGATCTTATTATTAGTAAGAAGTTACGTTACTGATGAAAAAGTTAAATGTGCCCATAATTATGAAAGTGGTCTAAGTCAAAATTAAAAAAGAAAATAGCTTATCGGCTTATCATTAGCTTATCATTTCGCACAGCATTATTTTAAACTAAATTTATTCAATGTAATTTTTAGGATATCATCAATAATGAACCATTAGGTAGTGGTTGTAATTTCAAAAATATATGGAATTCATTTAGTGTTAATAATGTGGTGCGAAATAACTGATAAACTAATTTATTTTTAATTTTGACTTATTAATAATAAGTCAAAACCACTTTCATAATTATGGGCACAAATGTTGGTTGTCTGCAAATGTGGACGGAGTTATTGTTTCATTTTAAACAGAATAATATTTAACAAATATTTTGATACAGAAAATTATTCTGTTTAAAATAAGAATTTGAATTTGTTTTAAAATGAGAGATTTTTTTCTATTATCAATAAAATATGGACAACTGAAAAAACACAGTTGAACATTAATCTTTAAAATCTATATTAACCGTAAAAATAATTTGACCAATTCTAAATGATCCGAATCTATTGCAGTATTCACTCGGATCCAAAATATGACGGTGGAAGAAAATCATATTTTTTTTTTAAATAAAAAAATTAAATTAATTAAAAATCATAATGTTCAAATTATTGTTAGAAAAAATTTAAGAAATTTATTTATTTAAGTCATGCGTGAATTAGAGAACATGGTGATTTCTGAATTATTTTTTTGTAATACGGTAATTAACATAGTAATTTTTTCCCTATTTTATATTCACTTCAAAAACCCACTTCAAAAATTTGGCGACAAAGTGCCGCGGCACAGTGGTTGAGAATCACTGGTCTAAACTGTTAGTTTGTCTGATCTGAAGGACAGACCTTAATCTATCTCGATTTTCACAAAACTGCCAAAACTGCCACAATTTAACTAGTATAGATTTAGTCAACTAATCTAGACTAACTATTATTTCTCATTAGTCAAGTCTTTCTAAAACCGGTAAAAGCTAAGTTTGTTTCTTGACCGTATATGCCAGATCATCCCTTCGTATGGAACAAATGTATCAATTAAAGGCAACGAATTTAGTGGGGTAAACAACGAGATAAAGTTTCGCTTATACTTGGCCATAACCAGACAAGTTGGATGAGCACGCATTTAATCAAAATGTTCTTTCAGTTTAGGGCGGATGCATAAAGCCTGAGTGTTGCAAGACCGTCAGTGGCCTGAAACCACACCTTCGCGAGGTGCAGAGGAGTAAACCTCGATAAAAATTGCCACGGTAAGTTGGGGGGCAGGGAAGAAGCCTCCACGCGGCGCCCCCTGGTAACACTGTCCCACCAGACAGTGGCCAATTCTTCCACCAAGTGCCGTTCATACTTGGCCCTCACCGGACAAGTTGAACGAGCACCCGCGCGCGTCGGTTTAGACTAAATGTATCTAGGTGCCGTTTCTAGATACTGCTTAGGGTAGTATTTTATTTTCATCCGCAAGCCAACCGCAAACAAGGCTTAAAGTCGGGAGTGTTAGATTCGCGAATTTCAATGTTTAGGGAAATTGTCCGAAACTTTGCTAATAGTGCGCGTTTTTTTTTTGTTGCGAGTGTTAGATCCGCGAAACTTTAAACCCGTAAAAGTTAGGTAGTGATGGAACCCTTCCCTTTGGCTGGTGGATATGGTTGGGGGAGCGGCGCAGACTGCAGGAAGTGCCTGTTGGACAGGGAAGCCGCCTGGTCCGCAGGACTTCAGAAGAGTTCCACTGCACAAAGGTAGGCCAACATTAGAGATGACTCCAAGACGCAAGTAGTAAGTGATTTTCTGATTACGCGGTCGGGAAGTGCGCGAAAGTGTCCATCCATGCTTGAAATGAGAAGATTTCAAGCAGCGAAGATCCGTCCGAATCCCGCGAGAAAAACAAATGGACGTTTGGACGATTTGAGTGGTTTAAGACTGACTTTTGTTTCTTTTTCGATTAACAATTTGTGCTGCAATATTAACAGCGACGAAGTCTTAATCGGCGGTTTGAGTCTTTGAAGTTTTAGATTAGTTTGGCAGCGGATTTGCTTTATTCACACAGTAATGGGGTTTCACTTAGTTGCCGTTTCGCCAATCAAGTCTTGAGCTGTTGAGAGTTTTCCGAGCTCAAGAACTTGTAATTTCGCCAAGTCTCATTTTACAAATTAGCAGGTGATAATGATAATGATGCTTATCTGATGTAATCAATATAATTGTGACCAAAGTGTTGAGCGTTAGCCGAGTTTGGCACAGAAAAAGAATAAAGAGCTAATAATTTATTTTAGTCATTGATTTGACGACCAAACTGGGAATTATTTCATTCAATATATTATTACTATATATTTTATTACTTTTACACTTTGAACTACTAGAACTTATTACAAAATATTTATTCAAACGATAGTTATAGGTGTATTATGTTGCTTAAATTGGTTTATTTTATTGAAACTGCAACGTTTGTGGATTATTAATTGGAAAATAAAATATAGGCAATTTAACTGGCATTTGTGTAAATTGGTATAAATCAAGCTGTTGAGTTTTAAACCCAGCGAGAATTCTAGTTTTAAGTTTATCTTCCTTAATTAGTTTTTCAGGTGAAAATCTGCTACTGGAACTATCTAGTGGAATATAATTGAATCTCGTTATTTGATTGGTGAGAGTTCATCAAATTTACTAAAATTAAATGTCATTTAGTTAGTATCTAATCTTGTGATACTAATTAGTAGGAAACACAATTTTAATCGCAAATATTTCGGGGGTTTTAGATATTTGATTCGCGTTTTTGTTTAAAATTGCACTCACAATTAGGTTGGATGTTTCGTGGGTTGGATGGAAGTCATTAGTTAAACTGCAGTCGCAATGCAGAGTTATCCTGATTTATTACGACTTGCTAGCACAATCTAAATTCTACTAAAGTTAGTCAAATTTAATTTAATTTAGAACATCTATAGGAATTTCTCATATTTATTATTCGTGCGCCAAATTATTCGTTTACGTATTAGTTTGCGCTGATTCCAATTGGTTCCGTCCGGTTGATATATTTTAAAACATCTTCTAAGCTTGTGTTTCATACGCCTTGTATTAGTTTCTTTGAGATTCAGTGTTGGTTTTGACCAAACTGAAGACGTAATTATTGTCTTTTGCGCCTCATGGTTGTTCGGTTTTCGCGGATTTAGTTTGGGTTTCCCAATTGCGGATAATTTAAATCCAGATTGGAAGACAATTCCTGTTTGTTCTGTTCAAAAGGAATTTGTGGTTTTAGGCGAGTCAAGTTTAATATTGTTTTAGTTTTTTCTACCTTTCCTATACTTCTTACATACATTCTAGTGTTCTGTTTATATAGTTAGGCAAGTCTCATACATTTAATTAAATTAGATTTGACTGATAAATAGTAAACTGCAATGAATAGTTCACTCGCGAATTTATTCCATGTGCAAGTTGTAAATTTTGGGACAACTATTTTGGGGAAATCGCGAAAAGGGGTAAAACATTCCCTTTTTGAGAGTGGAATCGCTCATTCAATTTAGGGTCCGACTAAAAACCGCGAAACGTTCGGAATATTTGCGATTAATAATTGAATTTTCTTTTCTAAATTCATCCAAAAATGAATATAAGGATGCCATTGATGAATTTCAATCCAGTCTTAACGTTGAAGAAGATTGAGCAGGATATAGTTATTATGTTTAGTTTTAAGTAAAAATTGTAATAGGACCAAATTGTTGAGCTTATGCCGAGTTTGAGTCCAGGTAAACCAAAGCTGTTGAGCTACTCTTCGAGTACCGAGCTTTATTACTAAAGATCGAATTATATCAAACATAAAAAGCCTAAAAAGTGCTTGCAAATATACATGAGAAATGCCTAAAATATGCACGGAAATTGCCAAAATATAAAACATTAAATGGATCTTTGTCTAAAATGATCCTTCTACATCCACTGAGGTAACTGGGCAATACTTAGTTTTAAATTAGAATTGTAATAGGACCAAGTTGTTGAGCTTTTGCCGAGTTTGAGTCCAGGTAATCAAAAGCTGTTGAGCTACTCTGCGAGTGACGAGCTTTATTGCTAGAGACCGGATTATATCCAACATAAAAAGCCTAACAAGTGCTTGCAAATATGCATAAAATTGCCTAAAATATGCAGGAAAATTGCCAAAATATAAAACATTAAATGGATCCTTGCCGAAAATGATCCTTTTACATTCACTGAGGTAAGTGGCCGAGTTTGAGTCCAGGTAAACCAAAGCTGTTGAGCTACTCTTCGAGTTTCCAGCTTTATTATAAGAGACGGGATTATATCCAATATAAAAATCTTGAAAAGTGCTTGCAAATATGCTCGAAAACTGCCTAAAATATGCACGTAAATTGCCAAAATATAAAACATTAAATGGATAGTTGTAGAAAATTATCCTACTATCATCCACTGAGGTATCTGGGCAATATTTAGTTTTAAGTTAGAATTGTAATAGGACCAAGTTGTTGAGCTATTGCCGAGTTTGAGTCCAGGTAAACCAAAGCTGTTGAGCTGGTCGTCGACGCCGAGCCTTGTAACAAATCGGAAGTTGATTTACGCTAATTATGCCCCTAGACGAGAATATGTTATCATCATTATTAAAGGCGTAATAAATAGATGTTACCAATACCCAGGTATAGAGAGCGTCAGAAGCTTCGTGTAGGTAAAATATTTCCGAAAAGTTTCCACAATCTTGTAGTTTTGACAAATAAACTAATTTAACAGTAAGGGTATTAATTACAATTCACACATTACACAAACACAAATTACATTCAAGTTAGGGGTGTGCATATGGAAACACCGGCCGCAAACTCTCAAATCGTTTTTAACGTAAATATATTTACAGTCAGTCAAGAAAACCACTCAAAGCCAGACGGGCATCGTCGATATTTTATTTCCCAAAAGTCTTGAAAATATGTTTCTAACGTAAATGTATTTTCATACTTTTAACCTATTGTTAAACGCTCTGCAATTCGCTGCAGAAACCGAAGATCCGGATTTTCGGCGCGTGTGAAATTATAATCAGACGGTAAGTTTTGTAAAGCAAATGTCACATTTATAAAATTGTAAAACCCAGGGCCAGGATAACCAATCTGGCCCTTTAACAACTAATCAATATGTTTCTGTTTCTTCTGTTTCAGGGCGGGTGCGAAGGTACGAATGTGCCAGGCACACTAAATGCGAACATAAAGCCTCTGAGTGTTGCAAGATCGCATGCCAGTGGTCTTAGATCACACCTTCCCGAGGTGCACCTGTTTTCACTAAAGGCAGCGGATCTAGAGGAGTAAACCTCGAAGAAAAAATCCCGCTCATACTTCACTCTCACCGGACAAGCTGGATGAGTTCCCGCGCGCGTCGGTTTATGCTAAATGTATCTAGGTGTCGTTTCTAGATACTGCTTAGGGTAGTATTTTATTTTCATACGAAAGCCAACCGCAAACAAGGCTTAAAATCGGAAGTGTTAGATTCGCGAATTTCAATGTTTAGGGAAACTGTCCGAAACTTTGCTAATAGTGCGCGTTTTTTTTGCGTGTGTTAAATTCGCGAAACTTTAAACCCGTAAAAGTTAGGTAGTGATGAACCCTTCCCTTTGGCTGGTGGATTTGTTTAGGAGAGCGGCGCAGACTGCAGGAAGTGCCTGCTGGACAGGGAAGCCGCCTGGTCCGCAGGACTTCAGAAGAGATGTGTTTCACTAAGAAAATGAATTTCTTTAGAAACTTGGGTTTATCTAAATCTTGTTGGTTTCTGTTTGAATTAGAACAGACCAAAGTTTTTAAAGGTAGATTTCTTTGAAAATTTTGGTCAAAATATGTTTCGATTTTTAGTTTAAATTTGAGAATTTTTGTTCTAAATTTGCAAACTGTATTCTAATTTTGTAAATTTCATATATTCCTTGTCAAATCAGAAACAAACTAAGATTTGTAAAAGAATTTAATTGTTGCTTAAATTCACACAAAATATTTCAATTATCTCGCTCGCCGTTCTCTGTTTTAGTTTCAGCAGAGACTAACAAAAATATTTTAAAGTCATTTGAACTAAAAAATTAAAAACTTTCGTAAAATTTCTTGCTTATTTCGTCTAAATCCCAACAGAAACAAACAAACATTTTCACAATCGCGCCCAAGTTTCCCAAACTCTCCATCTAAATTCTCGTCACAAAACAAACAAAAATTTATCAATAATTAATTACACGAAATAATAATAATAATTAAATATAAATTGTGCCTACTGTTTTACGTAAACAAAAAAAATCTTACAAAATTTTCGCAACATCATCGCATAAAGATAATCGGAATTAAATCACTCGAAAATTTGAAAAAAAAATTCATTAAAAATCGAAAAAATAAAGTTTAGATTAGCTAAGTCTAGTCTATCTAATTAGTCTAAACCAGTGGTTCTCAAACTGGGTGCCGCGAGCGTATGCCTGGGGTGCCGCAGCAATAATCAAGAAATGTAAAAAAATGTTAAAAACTTATATGAGTTGTTGAAAACTTATATGAGGAATAAACGAATTTGAGTTCCTACTTTTAATGCAGAATTATGGACAATTGGCTAAAATCTGGGTCTTTAAAACGAAAAGGTGATGAACCCACAGAAGCTGTCGTCTGATTCAATGACAACCAGCATCGTCGGAGGAGACGAAATATCCCAGCAAACACCTGCGAGTCTAAATCATTCACACTGCCTCAGTTCGCGAAAACGCAACTCAAGACCAAAAGATAATCCGAGGAAAAATAAGGAAATATGATCCTAGCTACCTCACATTGTTTTGCTCTGTTTCTGTAGGGAACGAACAAGCATAGGAAGGGCAATGCGTTATCTGTCATAAAATTGTTGCTAACAGCTGCTTGGTTCCATCCAAATTGAAAAGACTGTGGAGAACGAGCTTATAAAAAGGTTGAAAATTTGTATTTTTTTAGTTTACAGCTTGATGAAAGTACCGACGTTGCGGGACTTGGTGTTTTTCTAGTGTTGTTTGTAAAGTAACCATTCAAAATGCAAATAGAAGAAAAACTTTTGATGAGTGAATTGCTTGAAACTTGAAAAATGATTTGAAAAGGAGCAAATGGAGCAACATTTGCTGCGATGGAGCGGCTGCGATGGTTGGAAAAGTAAAGAGAGCCGTTTCTAGAATGAAGCAAGTAGCAGACAATGCCACCAGCAGCCACTGTGTCATCCATCGACATTCTCTGGCAACTAGAAGGATGCCGCAAGATTTAAAAGTCATATATGATGGCGCTGTGGAGATAATTAATCATGTTAAAAGTCGCCCGCTTCAAGCACGTCTTTTAAAACTTACCGCCGAAGATCTGGATATGGATCACTCCCACCTCTTGCTGCACACAGAAGTGCGATGGCTATCGAGGGGAAAAATTTTAGCCAGACTATTTGAACTAAAGGATGCACTAGAAGTTACATTTACAGAAGAGCCTTTTACCCAACACTTCACTGATGCCGATTGGCTGCTTAAATTGGGATACCTTTACCACATCTTCGAAAAACTAAATAAAACCGCCACTTTTCTCAATGTTTCATTCTCAACATACGCTTACCTACATTAAAAACAGGTACAGGAGCAAACTCACTGTATCAAGTGATTTAAGGGTGAAATTAACTAAACTTGCGATAAACTTAAAGGAAATAATTAAAAATCTTCCAAACAATTTCATTCATCCCATTAAAAACAATTGAGCATTAAATTTGTATTGTTTTTTTTTATTGTCCCAAGTTTTCAAACCGTTTTTAGGGTAGCTGTGCCGCGAAATTTTTGTAGCCCGACAAAGGTGCCGCGAGATTTTTTAAGCTCGATAAGGGTGCCGCGCAAAAAAAAAGTTTCAGAACCACTGGTCTAGACTCACTAAAACCGTTAAGTTTGTTTGACTGTCTGTCCTTAATCTTCTAGATTTTCACAAAACTGCCACAATTTAACTAGTCTAGATTTAGCCAACTAATCTAGACTAACTAATTAGTCAAGTCTGTCTAAAACAGTTAAAAGCTAAGTTTGTTTCTTGACCGTATATGCCGGATCATTCCTTCGTGTGGAGCAAATATATCAGTTAAAGGCAACAGATTTAGTGGGGTAAACAACGAGATAAAATTTCGCTTATGCTTGGCCTTAACCAGACAAGTTGGATTGGAATAATCAAAATGTTCTTTTATTTTAGGGCGGATGCATAAAGCCTCTGAGTGTTACAAAGACCGCTGTCAGTGGTCTGAAACCACTCCTTCACGAGGTGCAGAGGAGTAAACCTCGATAAAAATTGCCACGGTAAGTTGGGGGGCAGGGAAGAAGCCTCCACGCGGCGCCCCCTGGTAACACTGTCCCACCAGACAGTGGCCAATTCTTCCACCAAGTGCCGCTCATACTTGGCCCTCACCGGACAAGCTGAATGAGCACCCGCGCGCGTCGGTTTAGACTAAATGTATCTAGGTGCCGTTTCTAGATACTGCTTAGGGTAGTATTTTATTTTCATCCGCAAGCCAACCGCAAACAAGGCTTAAAGTCGGGAGTGTTAGATTCGCGAATTTCAATGTTTAGGGAAACTGTCCGAAACTTTGCTAATAGTGCGCGTTTTTTTTTGTTGCGAGTGTTAGATCCGCGAAACTTTAAACCCGTAAAAGTTAGGTAGTGATGGAACCCTTCCCTTTGGCTGGTGGATATGGTTGGGGGAGCGGCGCAGACTGCAGGAAGTGCCTGCCGGACAGGGAAGCCGCCTGGTCCGCAGGACTTCAGAAGAGTTCCACTGCACAAAGGTAGGCCAACATTAGAGATGACTCCAAGACGCAAGTAGTAAGTGATTTTCTGATTACGCGGTCGGGAAGTGCGCGAAAGTGTCCAACCATGCTTGAAATGAGAAGTTTTCAAGCAGCGAAGATCCGTCCGAATACCGCGAGAAAAACAAATGGACGTTTGGACGATTTGAGTGGTTTAAGACTGACTTTTGTGTCTTATTTAGATTAACAATTTGTGCTGCAATATTAACAGCGACGAAGTCTTAATCAGCGGTTTGAGTCTTTAAGGTTTTAGATTAGTTTGGCAACGGATTGCTTTATTCACACAGTAATGGGGTTTCACTTATTTGCCGTTTCGCCAATCCAGTTTTGAGCTGTTGAGAGTTTTCCAAGCTCAAGAACTTGTAATTTCGCCAAGTCTCATTTTTCAAATTAGTAGGTGATGATAATAGTGATGCTTATCTGATGTAATTAATATAATTGTGACCAAACTGTTGAGCATTAGCCGAGTTTGGCACAGAAAAAGAATAAAGAGCTAGTAATTTATCTAACTCCTACCCAGTTATTGAGTTTAGTCATTGATTTGACGACCAAACTGGGAATTATTTCATCCAATTCTGGCGTATATTCTAGATATATTTTATTACTTTTACACTTTGAACTACGAAAACTTATTACAAAATATTTATTCAAACGATAGTTATAGGTGTATTATGTTTCTTAAATTGGTATATTTTATTGAAACTGCAACGTTTGTGGATTATTAATTGGAAATAAAATATAAGCAATTTAACTGGCATTAGTGTAAATTGGTATAAATCAAGCTGTTGAGTTTTAAACCCAGCGAGAATTCTAGTTTTAAGTTTATCTTCCTTAATTAGTTTTTCAGGTGAGAATCTGCTACTGGAACTATATAGTCGACTATAATTGAATCCCGTTATTTGATTGGTGAGAGTTCATCAAATTTACTAAAATTAAATGTCATTTAGTATCTAATCTTGTGATACTAATTAGTAGGAAACACAATTTTAATCGCAAATATTTCGGGGGTTTTAGATATTTGATTCGCGTTTTTGTTTAAAATTGCACTCACAATTAGGTTGGATGTTTCGTGGGTTGGATGGGAGCCATTGGTTAAACTACAGTCGTAATGCAGAGTTATCCTGATTTATTACAACTTGCTAGCACAATCAAAATTCTACTAAAATTAGTCAAATTTAATTTAATTTAGAACATCTATAGGAATTTCTCATATTTATTATTGTTGCGCCAAATTATTCGTTTACGTATTAGCTTGCGCTGATTTCAATTGGTTCCGTCCGGTTGATATATTTTAAAACATCTTCTAAGCTTGTGTTTCATACCCCTTGTATTAGTTTCTTTGAGATTCAGTGTTGGTTTTGACCAAACTGAAGACGTAATTATTGTCTTTTGCGCCTCATGGTTGTTCGGTTTTCGCGGATTTAGTTTGCGTTTCCCAATTGCGGATAATTTAAATCCAAATTGGAAGACAATTCCTGTTTGCTCTGTTCAAAAGGAATTTGTGGTTTTAGGCGAGTCAAGTTTAATATTGTTTTAGTTTTTTCTACCTTTTCTATATTTCTTACATAAATTCTAGTGTTCTGTTTATATAGTTAGGCAAGTCTCATACATTTAATTAAATAAGATTTGACTGATAAATAGTAAACTGCAATGAATAGTTTACTCGCGAATTTATTCCATGTGCAAGTTGTAAATTTTGGGACAACTATTTTGGGGAAATCGCGAAAAGGGGTAAAACAGTTCCTGTTTGAGAGTGGAATCGCTCATTCAATTTAGGGTCCGACTAAAAACCGCGAAACGTTCGGAATATTTGCGATTAATAATTGAATTTTCTTTTCTAAATTCATCCGAAAAATGAATATAAGGATGCCATTGATGAATTTCAATCCAGTCTTAACGTTGAAGAAGATTGAGCAGGATATAGTTATTATGTTTAGTTTTAAGTAAGAATTGTAATAGGACCAAATTGTTGAGCTTCTGCCGAGTTTGAGTCCAGGTAAACCAAAGCTGTAGAGTTAGTCTTCGAGTGCGAGCTTTATTACTAGAGATCGGATTATATCCAACCTAAAAAGCTTTAAAAGTGCTTGCAAATATACATGCAAAATGCCTAAAATATGCACGAAAATTGCCAAAATATAAAACATTAAATGGATTGTTGTCGAAAATGATCCTTCAACATCCACTGAGGTAACTGTGCTATATTTTGTTTTAAATTAGAATTGTAATAGGACCAAATTGTTGAGCTTTTGCCGAGTTTGAGTCCAGGTAAACCGAAGCTGTTGAGCTACTCTTCGAGTGTCGAGCTTTATTCTTAGAGACCGGATTATATCCAACATAAAAAGCCTAAAAATTGCTTGCAAAAATGCAAAAAAATGCCTAAAATATGCACGAAAATTGCCAAAATATAATACAACAATTGGATCGTTGTCGAAAATGATCCTTCTACATATACTAAGGTAACTGGGCAATACTTAGTTTTAAATTAGAATTGTAATAGGACCAAATTGTTGAGCTTTTGCCGAGTTTGAGTCCAGGTAAAGCAAAGTTGTTGAGCTACTAGAGACTGAATTATGTCCAGCATAAAAAGCCTAAAAAGTGCTTGCAAAAATGCATGAAAAATGCCTAAAATATGCACGTAAATTGCCAAAATATAAAACATTAAATAAATGGATCGTTGTGGAAAATGATCCTTCTATATCCACTTAGGTAACTGGGAAATACTTAGTTTTAAGATAGAATTGTAATAGGACCAAATTGTTGAGCTTCTGCCGAGTTTGAGTCCAGGTAAACCAAAGCTGTTGAGCTAGTCGTCGACGCCGGGCCTTGTAACAAATCGGAAATTTATTAACGCTAATTATGCCCCTAGACGAGAATATGTTTAGATCATTATCATGTTAAGATCATTATTATAGGCGTAATAAATAGATGTTACCAATACCCAGATATAGAGAGCGTCAGAAACTTTGTGTAGGTAAAATAATTCCGGAAAGTTTCCACAATCTTGTAGTTTTGACAAATAAACTGATTTAACAGTAAGGGTATTAATAACAATTCACACATTACACAAACACAAATTACATTCAAGTTAGGGGTGTGCATATGGAAACACCGGCCGCAAATTCTCAAATCGTTTTTAACGTAAATATATTAACAGTCAGTCAAGAAAACCACTCAAAGCCAGACGGGCATCGTCGATATTTTATTTCCCAAAAGTCTTGAAAATATGTTTCTAACGTAAATGTATTTTCATACTCTTAACCTATTGTTAAACGCTCTGCAATTCGCTGCAGAAACCGAAGATCCGGATTTTCGGCGCGTGTGAAATTATAATCAGACGGTAAGTTTTGTAAAGCAAATGTCACATTTATAAAATTGTAAAACCCAGGGCCAGGATAACCAATCTGGCCCTTTAACAACTAATCAATATGTTTCTGTTTCTTCTGTTTCAGGGCGGGTGCGAAGGTACGAATGTGCCAGGCACACTAAATGCGAACATAAAGCCTCTGAGTGTTGCAAGATCGCATGCCAGTGGTCTTAGATCACACCTTCCCGAGGTGCACCTGTTTTCACTAAAGGCAGCGGATCTAGAGGAGTAAACCTCGAAGAAAAAAATCCCGCTCATACTTGATCCTCACCGGACAAGCTGGATGAGTTCCCGCGCCCGTCGGTTTAGACTAAATGTATCTAGGTGTCGTTTCTAGATACTGCTTAGGGTAGTATTTTATTTTCATCCGAAAGCCAACCGCAAACAAGGCTTAAAAGAGGGGGTGTTAGATTCTCGAGAATTAAAATGTCTAGGGAAATTGTCCGAAACTTTGCTAATAGTGCGCGTATTTTTTTTGCGTTTGTTAAATTCGCGAAACTTTAAACCTGTAAAAGTTAGGTAGTGGTGGAACCTTTCCCTTTGGCTGATGGATATGGTTAGGGAAGCGGTGCAGACTGCAGGAAGTGCCTGCTGGACAGGGAAGCCGCCTGGTCCGCAGGACTTCAGAAGAGTGCAGGCTGCATAAAGGTCCAGCATTAGAGATGTCACCCAAACGTATGTGATTATCTGATTACGCGTTGATTTCATTGATGCAATTGAAATGCCATATTTAATTGGTGAGAGTTCGTTAAATTTAATAAAATTAAAAGTCATTTAGTCATATTAAATCGAGTAATCAATACAATATTTTATGCAATTTTGCCTTATAAAATCATGTTTAATTGCATGGATACGGGTCAATAAGAGTAGATTGCTCATTAGAGAGAAAAAAACGCATCAAAATGATTCACTTACGGGCTCCGTAAAGATAACCCTAAATGATGACTTCGTTGGTGTTCTTTCTTGATCGTCAATAACAAAACTTATATTACCTTTTCGTTGTAAAATCTCTTGAAGTCTGCGGGAGCAACCTTTCCACAATTGCGTCACCATCTAACAATAATACTTCGGATGTATCCATTTATGAAACACAAGTTAATTAAAGACGCTAAACAAAATTTTGACTGTCGAATCAAAAATTTTATTGTTGTCATGACAAGAAAAAAAAAACACGGAACAAAGCCTTCTCTAGGTGCGCCTGTTTTTCAACCAAAGGTAGTGGATCTAGAGAAGAAAACCTCAAAGAAAAAATCTCGATCATACCTGGCCTCCAAAAGTTATAAATTTGAAATTTATTACACATTTTTAGAAAACAATATAGTTTCAAATATTTATGGTGTGGTCTAAGTAGTTTTTTCAAGAATATCGAGTTAGCTACCTAATTAGTTAGATTTTTACATGATCCTTTTATTCTGAAGTTCTTGCTACTAATATATTTAAAATCATTAAGATTTTGTAACATGAAAATTTGCAGGGTTAATGAGGTGATGAAAAATTTATTTTGAAAGTGGCGTAAGTCACATTGTGAGAGTTTCAAACCGATAAATCAATATCAATAATATTGTATGTGATCTCGTAAGCTTTATAATTATCCAAGGAGCAGCTGACATTATCAATGTGCAATGAATTTATTATAAACAATTTAATTTCAAATTTCAGTTTCGATCCGCGAATGGGTTTATACGGGTCTCCGGATATACCATTGTAAATTCAGCAAATCGTTATAAATTGTTTCTAACAAATCAAATTGCAAAAAAAAAACTGTATGAGAATATGAATGTATTACAACAATATCCCAAGAGAAAACTTGAAATGAAATTTCGAATATGAATTTCAATGTATAAATTAAAAAAAACTACAAAGAAAAACGAGACCACTCGCAAACGTCAAATACAAGAACTTTTTATTACATTATATACCATCTGCACACAATAATGATTTTAAATCCCTCCCGTATACACAAACTGGAGAGAAGACTAAATGATTAATAAAACAAGATTAATTTAAATGTAAAAATTATTTAACAATTCTTTTCAAAACTATTTAACTTTTTTTATTTTAGTGTAGGTATACATTTATTTTTATTTCAAAGAAAATTTAGTTTATGATTGAACTTGAATTTGATTGAAGTGCTTTCCTAAGAATTGAAAACGTGGTTTCAATGATTTTGAAAGTGGCCCAAGTCCATTTACAGCCATCAAAAACATATTACTTCTTAAATAACGTTAAATATGCTAATTGTGGTGATAAATTTGACACCCTTAGAAACACTGTTAACTGTTACCAATATTTTTAAATTTTATGCAACGCAAACGCTTCAATATCTCGATTCGAACATAAATAGGGTTAGGCCACTTTCAAAATAAACGGCTCATATAATTACATCGGGAACATTGCTTTAATGTTTTTGTGTTTTAATATTATCTAAGTTTATTGTATATAGTTTTTTATTTCTCAAAGTTGGGAAATTAATATCGAATTAAATAAATAAATAAAGACGTGACGGAAGCTTGTCGGCCATAGGAGCATGTGTATAAGATTCGAAAAAACATAATTTTTGATTTTTTTTTTCGGATAAACTAAATCATTTTCAAATTTTGAGAGGACATTTTTTTTGAGAAGACAAAGCACAAAGTATGAGAGGACAAAGTATTGATCGGCATGTATAAAAAGTTTCAAGCTTAAACTTGAAATTTTTTTTTTAACATGGGATTCGCTCGAACCTCCTTAAAGCCTAGTTCGCATTAGGCTAGTAATTTAGTAGAGTAGCGAGTAACTTAGTGGCTAAATGTGTGCGAACCACGAAAAATTAGTCAAGTGGTTTAGTGAATGATTAAGTAGAGTCGATCCATTTTACTCTATTTTATCGGGCGAGCAGCGCCTCCCACCACGCGTTCGTGCTCACTGGTTCACCGGCTAAACAAGTCCGAACCTGTAGATTAGTCGAGTTCATTAGTGGCCGCAAAAATGTCGTTTCGCTGGACCGAAAATTTTAACTTAAAATTAGTTTCCAAATACGTCGAACATAAATGCTTTTTGAATATAAAGTCCCCGCATTATAAAAACAAACAAATGAAACAATCGGCATGCCTGGATTTAGAAAATGCAATAAATATATAAGTTTATTCATTCTATTGCGTTGCAGCCCGTCCATCTTACAAAACACTTGTGTACTGTACTAGACCGTAATGCGAACGGTTTCTGTATAGTAGCCAGTAGTTTAGCCACTAAATTACTCGCTACTCTACTAAATTACTAGCCTAATGCGAACTAGGCGTAAAGGCAACAGATTTAGTGGGGTACACAACGACATAAAATTTCGCTTATGCTTCTTGGCCTTAACCAGACAAGTTGTATGAGCACCCAAATAACCAAAATGATCTTTTATTTTAGGGCAGATGCATAAAGCCTCTAAGTGTTGCAAAGACCGTCGTTGAACCACTCCTTCCGAGAACGAGTGTTGAAACAACTCCTTCACGAGCTGCAGAGGAGTAAACCTCGATAAAAATTACCGCGGTAAGTTGGGGGGCAGGGAAGGAGCCTCCACGCGGCGCCCCCTGGTAACACTGTCCCTCCAGACAGTGGCGAATCCTTCCACCAAGTGCCGTTCATACTTGGCCCTCACCGGACAAGTTGGACGAGCACCCGCGCGCGTCGGTTTAGACTAAATGTATCTAGGTGCCGTTTCTAGATACTGCTTAGGGTAGTATTTTATTTTTATCCGCAAGCCAACCGCAAACAAGGCTTAAAGTCGGGAGTGTTAGATTCGCGAATTTCAATGTTTAGGGAAACTGTCCGAAACTTTGCTAATAGTGCGCGTTTTTTTTGTTGTTGCGAGTGTTAGATCCGCGAAACTTTAAACCCGTAAAAGTTAGGTAGTGATGGACCCCTTCCCTTTGGCTGGTGGATATGGTTGGGGGAGCGGCGCAGACTGCAGGAAGTGCCTGTCGGACAGGGAAGCCGCCTGGTCCGCAGGACTTCAGAAGAGTGCAGGCTTTCCACTGCAGAAAGGTAGGCCACCATTAGAGATGACTCCAAGACGCAAGTAGTAAGTGATTTTCTGATTACGCGGTCGGGAAGTGCGCGAAAGTGTCCATCCATGCTTGAAATGAGAAGATTTCAAACAGCGAAAATCCGTCCGAATCCCGCGAGAAAAACAAATGGACGTTTGGACGATTTGAGTGGTTTAAGACTGACTTTTGTTTCTTTTTCGATTAACAATTTGTGCTGCAATATTAACAGCGACGAAGTCTTAATCGGCGGTTTGAGTCTTTGAAGTTTTAGATTAGTTTGGCAGCGGATTTGCTTTATTCACACAGTAATGGGGTTTCACTTAGTTGCCGTTTCGCCAATCAAGTCTTGAGCTGTTGAGAGTTTTCCGAGCTCAAGAACTTGTAATTTCGCCAAGTCTCATTTTACAAATTAGCAGGTGATAATGATAATGATGCTTATCTGATGTAATCAATATAATTGTGACCAAACTGTTGAGCGTTAGCCGAGTTTGGCACAGAAAAAGAATAAAGAGCTAATAATTTATTTAACTCTTACCCAGTTATGGAGTTTAGTCATTGATTTGACGACCAAACTGGGAATTATTTCATTCAATATATTATTACTATATATTTTATTACTTTTACACTTTGAACTACGAAAACTTATTACAAAATATTTATTCAAACGATAGTTATAGGTGTATTATGTTTCTTAAATTGGTTTATTTTATTGAAACTGCAACGTTTGTGGATTATTAATTGGAAAATAAAATATAGGCAATTTAACTGGCATTTGTGTAAATTGGAATAAATCAAGCTGTTGAGTTTTAAACCCAGCGAGAATTCTAGTTTTAAGTTTATCTTCCTTAATTAGTTTTTCAGGTGAAAATCTACTACTGGAACTATATAGTCGACTATAATTGAATCCCGTTATTTGATTGGTGAGAGTTCATCAAATTTACTAAAATTAAATGTCATTTAGTATCTAATCTTGTGATACTAGTTTGTAGGAACACAATTTTAATCGCAAATATTTCGGGGGTTTTAGATATTTGATTCGCGTTTTTGTTTAAAATTGCACTCTCAATTAGGTTGGATGTTTCGTGGGTTGGATGGGAGTCATTGGTTAAACTGCAGTCGCAATGCAGAGTTATCCTGATTTATTACGACTTGCTAGCACAATCAAAATTCTACTAAAGTTAGTCAAATTTAATTTAATTTAGAACATCTTTAGGAATTTCTCATATTTATTATTCGTGCGCCAAATTATTCGTTTACGTATTAACTTGCGCTGATTTCAATTGGTTCCGTCCGGTTGATATATTTCAAAACTTCTTCTAAGCTTGTGTTTCATACGCCTTGTATTAGTTTCTTTGAGATTCAGTGTTGGTTTTGACCAAACTGAAGACGTAATTATTGTCGTTTGCGCCTCATGGTTGTTCGGTTTTCGCGGATTTAGTTTGCGTTTCCCAATTGCGGATAATTTAAATCCAGATTGGAAGACAATTCCTGTTTGTTCTGTTCAAAAGGAATTTGTGGTTTTAGGCGAGTCAAGTTTAATATTGTTTTAGTTTTTTTCTACCTTTTCTGTACTTCTTACATAAATTCTAGTGTTCTGTTTATATAGTTAGGCAAGTCTCATACATTTAATTAAATTAGATTTGACTGATAAATAGTAAACTGCAATGAACAGTTTACTCGCGAATTTATTCCATGTGCAAGTTGTAAATTTTGGGACAACTATTTTGGGGAAATCGCGAAAAGGGGTAAAACATTCCCTTTTTGAGAGTGGAATCGCTCATTCAATTTAGGGTCCGACTAAAAACCGCGAAACGTTCGGAATATTTGCGATTAATAATTGAATTTTCTTTTCTAAATTCATCCGAAAAATGAATATAAGGATGCCATTGATGAATTTCAATCCAGTCTTAACGTTGAAGAAGATTGAGCAGGATATAGTTATTATGTTTAGTTTTAAGTAAGAATTGTAATAGGACCAAATTGTTGAGCTTATGCCGAGTTTGAGTCCAGGTAAACCAAAGCTGTTGAGCTACTCTTCGAGTACCGAGCTTTATTACTAAAGATCGAATTATATTCAACATAAAAAGCTTAAAAAGTGCTTGCAAATATACATGAGAAATGCCTAAAATATGCACGAGAATTGCCAAAATATAAAACATTAAATGGATCTTTGTCTAAAATGATCCTTCTACATCCACTGAGGTAACTGGGCAATACTTAGTTTTAAGTTAGAATTGTAATAGGACCAAATTGTTGAGCGTTTGCCGAGTTTGAGTCCAGATAAACCAAAGCTGTTGAGCTACTAAAGACCGGATTATGTCCAGCATAAAAAGCTTGAAAAGTGCTTGCAAATATGCATAAAACATGCCTAAAATATGCACGTAAATTACCAAAATATAAAACATTAAATAGATCGTTGTAGAAAATGATCCTACTATCGTCTACTGAGGTAACTGGGCAATATTTAGTTTTAAGTTAGAATTGTAATAGGACCAAATTGTTGAGCTTTTGCCGAGTTTGAGTCCAGGTAAACCTAAGCTGTTGAGCTAGTCGTCGACGCCGAGCCTTGTAACAAATCGGAAATTGATTTACGCTAATTATGCCCCTAGACAAGAATATGTTAAGATCATTATTATAGGCGTAATAAATAGATGTTACCAATACCCAGATATATTAGAGAGCGTCAGAAGCTTCGTGTAGGTAAAACATTTCCGGAAAGATTCCACAATCTTGTAGTTTTGACAAATAAAGTGATTTAACAGTAAGGGTATTAATTATAATTCACACATTACACAAACACAAATTACATTCAAGTTAAGGGTGTGTATATAGAAGCACCGGCCGCAAACTCTCAAATCGTTTTTAACGTAAATATATTAAGAGTCAGTCAAGAAAACCACTCAAAGCCAGACGGGCATCGTCGATATTTTATTTCCCAAAAGTCTTGAAAATATGTTTCTAACGTAAATGTATTTTCATACTTTTTACCTATTGTTAAAATTAAAAAACGCTCTGCAATTCGCTGCAGAAACCGAAGATCCGGATTTTCGGCGCGTGTGAAATTATAATAAGACGGTAAGTTTTGTAAAGCAAATGTCACATTTATAAAATTGTAAAACCCAGGGCCAGGATAACCAATCTGGCCCTTTAACTACTAATCAATATGTTTCTGTTTCTTCTGTTTCAGGGCGGGTGCGAAGGTACGAAGGTGCCAGGCACACTAAATGCGAACATAAAGCCTCTGAGTGTTGCAAGATCGCATGCCAGTGGTCTTAGATCACACCTTCCCGAGGTGCACCTGTTTTCACTAAAGGCAGCGGATCTAGAGGAGTAAACCTCGAAGAAAAAAACCCGCTTATACTTGGCCGTCACCGGACAAGCTGGATGAGCACCCGCGCGCGTCGGTTTAGATTAAGTGTATCTAGGTGTCGTTTCTAGATACTGCTTAGGGTAGTATTTTATTTTCATCTGACAGCCAACCGCAAACAAGGCTTAAAATCGGGAGTGTTAGATTCGCGAAACTTAAATGTCTAGGGAAATTGTCCGAAACGTTGCTAATAGTGCGCGTTTTTTTTTAAGTGTGTTAGATTCGCGAAACTTTAAACCCGTGAAAGTTAGGTAGTGATGGAACCCCTCCCTTTGGCTGGTGCATATGGTTGTGGGAGCGGCGCAGACCACAGGAAGAGCCTGCTGGACAGGGAAGCCGCCTGGTCCGCATTTTTTTGTCTTATTTAACAGTTCATACTTTCAAGAATATCCTGTCAAAATTGCAAGGTCGTATCTCCCCGATTGACAGCCTTCTATTCTAAAGCGCAACCGCTCGCAAGTATAAAATTCAGCACCTGCCTCGATAAATAATTTTTTGGATTTGGAGGCAATAAATTTTTGGAAAACTTATTTTATTATATTTTTCAGTAAGTTGATCGATTTTTCTGAATTCGTATGTTTTTTTTTTCGGATTTTTCTTATATTTTTTAAATATATTTTTTCGATCATTTTACGAAATTGGAAAAAATTGTCAAAAAGATAATAAAAATCTGGAAAACTTTAGGCGGATTCTGAAAGATCAATTTATTTATTTGAAATAAAAAAAGAATAGGTTTTCCAAAAATTTGTTAAAAACCAATCCATTTTATAATAACTTTTCAACAATATTATTATGTAAAAGCAATGTAACCGATTTATTTGATATATTTGACTTTTATCAGATGTTTATCGTATTCGGAAGTATATGAATTGTACTCAGATTAAACTTGAGAGGTTGAGAAAATATAGGCCGAACGTCCTTAACTTTAAATGCGTTTTTCTGAAACGACATTTTTCAAATTTGCCCCTGTTGTAACTCAAAAAGAAATTATCCGATTGACTTGATATTTGGACTGAGTACTCTTGAATATATTTACTGTACCGTCAACTAGGATATTATTGGTTGGATGAAAATTGACGATTTGGCATTGAGAAACGATCATATTTTAGGCAAAAACAGACTTTTTTTCATACTACGCCATGGTTCATGGTACAGAAAATACCTTCCAGTTTAACGACAATTTTTTTTCGTGTTTAGCTACTCAATCGGCTTCAAGGAGGGGCAGTGGAGGAACTTTTTTTTGCGCTTCCGAAGGCAGCGCATAAGTCCGCTTGGATGTTAATACTTTTCTATGAAAAAATGATGTAGTGAAGGTCAAATACAGCCAAATATGTTCTTAATTTCCTGAAACATTTAATTGAGTACTTTTCTTCCAAAAAATTCGCGAAAACCATCCAAATTTTCACACGGTCACAGTGGTTTAGCCCCTTAACCACACAAGTTGGATGAGCACCCATATAATCAACATGTTCTTTTATTTTAGGGCGGGTGCATAAAGCCTCTGTGTTGCAAAGACCGCTGTCAATGGTCTGAAACCACTCCTTCACGAGGTGCAGAGGAGTAAACCTCGATAAAAATTACCACGGTAAGTTGGGGGGCAGGGAAGGAGCCTCCACGCGGCGCCCCCTGGTAACACTGTCCCTCCAGACAGTGGCGAATCCTTCCACCAAGTGCCGTTCATACTTGGCCCTCACCGGACAAGCTGAATGAGCACCCGCGCGCGTCGGTTTAGACTAAATGTATCTAGGTGCCGTTTCTAGATACTGCTTAGGGTAGTATTTTATTTTCATCCGCAAGCCAACCGCAAACAAGGCTTAAAGTCGGGAGTGTTAGATTCGCGAATTCCAATGTTTAGGGAAATTGTCCGAAACTTTGCTAATAGTGCGCGTTTTTTTTTGTTGCGAGTGTTAGATCCGCGAAACTTTAAACCCGTAAAAGTTAGGTAGTGATGGAACCCTTCCCTTTGGCTGGTGGATATGGTTGGGGGAGCGGCGCAGACTGCAGGAAGTGCCTGTCGGACAGGGAAGCCGCCTGGTCCGCAGGACTTCAGAAGAGTTCCACTGCACAAAGGTAGGCCAACATTAGAGATGACTCCAAGACGCAAGTAGTAAGTGATTTTCTGATTACGCGGTCGGGAAGTGCGCGAAAGTGTCCATCCATGCTGGAAATGAGAAAATTTCAAGCAGCGAAGATCCGTCCGAATCCCGCGAGAAAAACAAATGGACGTTTGGACGATTTGAGTGGTTTAAGACTGACTTTTGTTTCTTATTTAGATTAACAATTTGTCCTGCAATATTAACAGCGACGAAGTTTTAATCGGCGGTTTGAGTCTTTAAGGTTTTAGATTAGTTTGGCAACGGATTTGCTTTATTCACACAGTAATGGGGTTTCACTTAGTTGCCGTTTCGCCAATCAAATCTTGAGCTGTTGAGAGTTTTCCGAGCTCAAGAACTTGTAATTTCGCCAAGTCTCATTTTTCAAATTAGTAGGTGATGATAATAGTGATGATTATCTGAAGTAATTAATATAATTGTGACCAAACTGTTGAGCGTTAGCCGAGTTTGGCACAGAAAAAGAATAAAGAGCTAGAAATTTATCTAACTCTTACCCAGTTGTTGTGTTTAGTCATTGATTTGACGACCGAACTGGGAATTATTTCATCTAATTCTGGCGTATATTCTAGATATATTTTAATACTTTTACACTTTGAAATACTAGAACTTATTACAAAATATTTATTCAAACGATAGTTATAGGTGTATTATGTTTCTTAAATTGGTTTATTTTATTGAAACTGCAACGTTTGTGGATTAATAATTGGAAATAAAATAAAGGCAATTTAACTGGCATTCGTGTAAATTGGTAAAAATCAAGCTGTTGAGTTTTAAACCCAGCGAGAATTCTAGTTTTAAGTTTGTCTTCCTTAATTAGTTTTTCAGGTGAAAATCTACTACTGGAACTATATAGTCGACTATAATTGAATCCCGTTATTTGATTGGTGAGAGTTCATCAAATTTACTAAAATTAAATGTCATTTAGTATCTAATCTTGTGATACTAATTTGTAGGAAACACAATTTTACTCGCAAATATTTCGGGGGTTTTAGATATTTGATTCGCGTTTTTGTTTAAAATTGCACTCACAATTAGGTTGGATGTTTCGTGGGTTGGATGGAAGTCATTGGTTAAACTGCAGTCGCAATGCAGAGTTATCCTGATTTATTACGACTTGCTAGCACAATCTAAATTCTACTAAAGTTAGTCAAATTTAATTTAATTTAGAACATCTATAGGAATTTCTCATATTTATTATTCGTGCGCCAAATTATTCGTTTACGTATTAGCTTGCGCTGATTCCAATTGGTTCCGTCCGGTTTATATATTTTAAAATATCTTCTAAGCTTGTGCTTCATACGCCTTGTATTAGTTTCTTTGAGATTCAGTGTTGGTTTTGACCAAACTGAAGACGTAATTATTGTCTTTTGCGCCTCATGGTTGTTCGGTTTTCGCGGATTTAGTTTGCGTTGCCCAATTGCGGATAATTTAAATCCAGATTGGAAGACAATTCCTGTTTGTTCTGTTCAAAAGGAATTTGTGGTTTTAGGCGAGTCAAGTTTAATATTGTTTTAGTTTTTTCTACCTTTTCTATACTTCTTACATAAATTCTAGTGTTCTGTTTATATAGTTAGGCAAGTCTCATACATTTAATTAAATTAGATTTGACTGATAAATAGTAAACTGCAATGAATAGTTTACTCGCGAATTTATTCCATGTGCAAGTTGTAAATATTGGGACAACTATTTTGGGGAAATCGCGAAAAGGGATAAAACATTCCCTTTTTGAGAGTGGAATCGCTCATTCAATTTAGGGTCCGACTAAAAACCGCGAAACGTTCGGAATATTTGCGATTAATAATTGAATTTTCTTTTCTAAATTCATCCGAAAAATGAATATAAGGATGCCATTGATGAATTTCAATCCAGTCTTAACGTTGAAGAAGATTGAGCAGGATATAGTTATTATGTTTAGTTTTAAGTAAGAATTGTAATAGGACCAAATTGTTGAGCTTCTGCCGAGTTTGAGTCCAGGTAAACCAAGCTGTTGAGTTACTCTTCGAGTGCGAGCTTTATTACTAGAGATCGGATTATATCCAACCTAAAAAGCTTTAAAAGTGCTTGCAAATATACATGCAAAATGCCTAAAATATGCACGAAAATTGCCAAAATATAATACAACAATTGGATCGTTGTCGAAAATGATCCTTCTACATATACTAAGGTAACTGGGCAATACTTAGTTTTAAATTAGAATTGTAATAGGACCAAATTGTTGAGCTTTTGCCGAGTTTGAGTCCAGGTAAAGCAAAGTTGTTGAGCTACTACAGACTGGATTATGTCCAGCATAAAAAGCCTAAAAAGTGCTTGCAAAAATGCATAAAAATGCCTGAAAGATGCACGAAAATTGCCAAAATATAAAACATTAAACGGATCGTTGCCGAAAATGATCATTTTACATTCACTGAGGAATTAGTATTGTAATAGGACCAAATTGTTGAGCATTTGCCGAGTTTGAGTCCAGGTAAAGCAAAATTGTTGAGCTACTAGAGACTGGCACGTAAATTGCCAAAATATAAAACATTAAATGGATCGTTGTAGAAAATGATCCTTCTATATCCACTTAGGTAACTGGGAAATACTTAGTTTTAAGTTAGAATTGTAATAGGACCAAATTGTTGAGCTTCTGCCGAGTTTGAGTCCAGATAAACCAAAGCTGTTGAGCTAGTCGTCGACGTAGAGCCTTGTAACAAATCGGTAATTGATTTACGCTAGTTATGCCTCTAAACGAGAATATGTTAAGATCATTATTATAGGCGTAATAAATAGATGTTACCAATACCCAGATATAGAGAGCGTCATAAACTTCGTGTAGGTAAAATATTTCCGAAAAGTTTCCACAATCTTGTAGTTTTGACAAATAAACTGATTTAACAGTAAGGGTATTAATTAAAATTCACACATTACACAAACACAAATTACAATCAAGTTAGGGGTGTCCATATGGAATCACCGGCCGAAAATTCTCAAATCGTTTTTAACGTAAATATATTAACAGTCAGTCAAGAAAACCACTCAAAGCCAGACGGGCATCGTCGATATTTTATTTCCCAAAAGTCTTGAAAATATGTTTCTAACGTAAATGTATTTTCATACTTTTAACCTATTGTTAAACGCTCTGCAATTCGCTGCAGAAACCGAAGATCCGGATTTTCGGCGCGTGTGAAATTATAATAAGACGGTAAGTTTCGTAAAGCAAATGTCACATTTATAAAATTGTAAAACCCAGGGCCAGGATAACCAATCTGGCCTTTTAACTACTAATCAATATGTTTTTGTTTCTTCTGTTTCAGGGCGGGTGCGAAGGTACGAATGTGCCAGGCACACTAAATGCGAACATAAAGCCTCTGAGTGTTGCAAAGATCGCATGCCAGTGGTCTTGGATCACGCCTTCCCGAGGTGCACCTGTTTTCACTAAAGGCAGCGGATCTAGAGGAGTAAACCTCGAAGAAAAAATCCCGCTTATACTTGGCCGTCACCGGACAAGCTGGATGAGCACCCGCGCGCGTCGGTTTAGATTAAATGTATCTAGGTGTCGTTTCTAGATACTGCTTAGGGTAGTATTTTATTTTCATCTGACAGCCAACCGCAAACAAGGCTTAAAATCGGGAGTGTTAGATTCGCGAAAATTAAATGTCTAGGGAAATTGTCCGAAACGTTGCTAATAGTGCGCGTTTTTTTTACGTGTTAGATTCGCGAAACTTTAAACCCGTGAAAGTTAGGTAGTGATGGAACCCCTCCCTTTGGCTGGTGGATATGGTTGTGGGAGCGGCGCAGACCACAGGAAGAGCCTGCTGGACAGGGTAGCCGCCTATAGTGAAGGTCAAATACAGCCAAATATGTTCTTAATTTCCTGAAACATTTAATTGAGTACTTTTCTTCCAAAAAAATCGCGAAAACCATCCAAATTTTCACACGGTCACAGTGGTTTAGCCCCTTAACCACACAAGTTGGATGAGCACCCATATAATCAACATGTTCTTTTATTTTAGGGCGGGTGCATAAAGCCTCTGTGTTGCAAAGACGGCTGTCAATGGTCTGAAACCACTCCTTCACGAGGTGCAGAGGAGTAAACCTCGATGAAAATTGCCACGGTAAGTTGGGGGGCAGGGAAGGAGCCTCCACGCGGCGCCCCCTGGTAACACTGTCCCTCCAGACAGTGGCGAATCCTTCCACCAAGTGCCGTTCATACTTGGCCCTCACCGGACAAGTTGGACGAGTATCCGCGCGCGTCGGTTTAGACTAAATGTATCTAGGTGCCGTTTCTAGATACTGCTTAGGGTAGTATTTTATTTTCATCCGAAAGCCAACCGCAAACAAGGCTTAAAGTCGGGAGTGTTAGATTCGCGAATTCCAATGTTTAGGGAAATTGTCCGAAACTTTGCTAATAGTGCGCGTTTTTTTTTGTTGCGAGTGTTAGATCCGCGAAACTTTAAACCCGTAAAAGTTAGGTAGTGATGGAACCCTTCCATTTGGCTGGTGGATATGGTTGGGGGAGCGGCGCAGACTACAGGAAGTGCCTGTAGGACAGGGAAGCCGCCTGGTCCGCAGGACTTCAGAAGAGTTCCACTGCAAAAAGGTAGGCCAACATTAGAGATGACTCCAAGACGCAAGTAGTAAGTGATTTTCTGATTACGCGGTCGGGAAGTGCGCGAAAGTGTCCAGCCATGCTTGAAATGAGAAGATTTCAAGCAGCGAAGATCCGTCCGAATCCCGCGAGAAAAACAAATGGACGTTTGGACGATTTGAGTGGTTTAAGACTGACTTTTGTTTCTTTTTCGATTAACAATTTGTGCTGCAATATTAACAGCGACGAAGTCTTAATCGGCGGTTTGAGTATTTGAGGTTTTAGATCAGTTTGGCAACGGATTTGCTTTATTCACACAGTAATGGGGTTTCACTTAGTTGCCGTTTCGCCAATCAAGTCTTGAGCTGTTGAGAGTTTTCCGAGCTCAAGAACTTGTAATTTCGCCAAGTCTCATTTTACAAATCAGCAGGTGATAATGATAATGATGCTTATCTGATGTAATCAATATAATGGTGACCAAACTGTTGAGCGTTAGCCGAGTTTGGCACAGAAAAAGAATAAAGAGCTAATAATTTATTTAACTCTTACCCAGTTATTGAGTTTAGTCATTGATTTGACGACCGAACTGGGAATTATTTCATCCAATTCTGGCGTATATTCTAGATATATTTTATTACTTTTACACTTTGAACTACGAGAACTTATTACAAAATATTTATTCAAACGATAGTTATAGGTGTATTATGTTTCATAAATTGGTTTATTTTATTGAAACTGCGACGTTTGTGGATTAATAATTGGAAATAAAATAAAGGCAATTTAACTGGCATTCGTGTAAATTGATATAAATCAAGCTGTTGTTTTAAACCCAGCGAGAATTCTAGTTTTAAGTTTATCTTCCTTAATTAGTTTTTCAGGTGAAAATCTGCTACTGGAACTATATAGTCGACTATAAATGAATCCCGTTATTTGATTGGTGAGAGTTCATCAAATTTACTAAAATTAAATGTGATATAGGATCTAATCTTGTGATACTAATTAGTAGGAAACACAATTTTAATCGCAAATATTTCGGGGTTTTTAGATATTTGATTCGCGTTTTTGTTTAAAATTGCACTCACAATTAGGTTGGATGTTTCGTGGGTTGGATGGGAGTCATTGGTTAAACTGCAGTCGCAATGCAGAGTTATCCTGATTTATTACTACTTGCTAGCACAATCAAAATTCTACTAAAGTTAGTCAAATTTAATTTAATTTAGAACATCTTTAGGAATTTCTCATATTTATTATTCGTGCGCCAAATTATTCGTTTACGTATTAACTTGCGCTGATTTCAATTGGTTCCGTCCGGTTGATATATTTTAAAACTTCTTCTAAGCTTGTGTTTCATACGCCTTGTATATTTTCTTTGAGATTCAGTGTTGGTTTTGACCAAACTGAAGACGTAATTATTGTCTTTTGCGCCTCATGGTTGTTCGGTTTTCGCGGATTTAGTTTGCGTTTCCCAATTGCGGATAATTTAAATCCAGATTGGAAGACAATTCCTGTTTGTTCTGTTCAAAAGGAATTTGTGGTTTTAGGCGAGTCAAGTTTAATATTGTTTTAGTTTTTTCTACCTTTTCTATACTTCTTACATAAATTCTAGTGTTCTGTTTATATAGTTAGGCAAGTCTCATACATTTAATTAAATTAGATTTGACTGATAAATAGTAAACTGCAATGAATAGTTTACTCGCGAATTTATTCCATGTGCAAGTTGTAAATTTTGGGACAACTATTTTGGGGAAATCGCGAAAAGGGGAAAAACATTCCCTTTTTGAGAGTGGAATCGCTCATTCAATTTAGGGTCCGACTAAAAACCGCGAAACGTTCGGAATATTTGCGATTAATAATTTAATTTTCTTTTCTAAATTCATCCGAAAAATGAATATAAGGATGCCATTGATGAATTTCAATCCAATCTTAACGTTGAAGAAGATTGAGCAGGATATAGTTATTATGTTTAGTTTTAAGTAAGAATTGTAATAGGGCCAAATTGTTGAGCTTCTGCCGAGTTTGAGTCCAGGTAAACCAAAGCTGTTGAGTTAGTCTTCGAGTGCGAGCTTTATTACTAGAGATCGAATTATATCCAACCTAAAAAGCTTTAAAAGTGCTTGCAAATGTACATGCAAAATGCCTAAAATATGCACGAAAATTGCCAAAATATAAAACATTAAAAGATCTCTATCTAAAATGATCCTTCTACATCCACTGAGATAACTGGGCAATACTTAGTTTTAAGTTAGATTTGTAATAGGACTAAGTTGTTGAGCTTTTGCCGAGTTTGAGTCCAGGTTAAGCAAAGCTGTTGAGCTACTAGAGACCGGATTATGTCCAGCATAAAAAGCCTAAAAAGTGCTTGCAAATATGCATAAAATGCCTGAAAGATGCACGAAAATTGCCAAAATATAAAACATTAAATGGATCGTTGCCGAAAATAATTCTTTTACATTCACTGAGGAAACTGAGCAATACTTAGTTTTAAGTTAGTATTGTAATAGGACCAAATTGTTGAGCTTTTGCCGAGTTTGAGTCCAGGTAAAGCAAAATTGTTGAGCTACTAGAGACTGGATTATGTCCAGCATAAAAAGCTTGAAAAGTGCTTGCAAAATGCATGAAAAATGCCTAAAATATGCACGTAAATTGACAAAATATAAAACATTAAATGGATCGTTGTAGAAAATGATCCTTCTATGTCCACTTAGGTAACTGGGACATACTTAGTTTTAAGTTAGAATTGTAATAGGACCAAATTGTTGAGCTTCTGCCGAGTTTGAGTCCAGGTAAACCAAAGCTGTTGAGCTAGTCGTCGACGTAGAGCCTTGTAACAAATCGGAAATTGATTTACGCTAATTATGCCTCTAGACGAGAATATATTAAGATCATTATTATAGGCGTAATAAATAGATGTTACCAATACCCAGATATAGAGAGCGTCAGAAACATCGTGTAAGTAAAATATTTCCGAAAAGTTTCCACAATCTTGTAGTTTTGGCAAATAAACTGATTTAACAGTAAGGGTATTAATTATAATTCACACATTACACAAACACAAATTACAATCAAGTTAGGGGTGTCCATATGGAATCACCGGCCGAAAACTCTCAAATCGTTTTTAACGTAAATATATTAACAGTCAGTCAAGAAAACCACTCAAAGCCAGACGGGCATCGTCGATACTTTATTTCCCAAAAGTCTTGAAAATATGTTTCTAACGTAAATGTATTTTCATACTTTTAACCTATTGTTAAAATTAAAAAACGCTCTGCAATTCGCTGCAGAAACCGAAGATCCGGATTTTCGGCGGGTGTGAAATTATAATAAGACGGTAAGTTTCGTAAAGCAAATGTCACATTTATAAAATTGTAAAACCCAGGGCCAGGATAACCAATCTGGCCCTTTAACTACTAATCAATATGTTTCTGTTTCTTCTGTTTCAGGGCGGGTGCGAAGGTACGAAGGTGCCAGGCACACTAAATGCGAACATAAAGCCTCTGAGTGTTGCAAGATCGCATGCCAGTGGTCTTAGATCACACCTTCCCGAGGTGCACCTGTTTTCACTAAAGGCAGCGGATCTAGAGGAGTAAACCTCGAAGAAAAAATCCCGCTCATATTTGATTCTCACCGGACAAGCTGGATGAGTTCCCGCGCGCGTCGGTTTAGACTAAATGTATCTAGATGTTGTTTCTAGATACTGCTTATGGTAGTATTTTATTTTCATCCGACAGCCAACCGCAAACAAGGCTTAAAATCGGGAGTGTTAGATTCGCGAGAAATAAATGTCTAGGGAAATTGTCCGAAACCTTGCTAATAGTGCGCGTTTTTTTTTGCGTGTATTAGATTCGCGAAACTTTAAACCCGTAAAAGTTAGGTAGTGATGGAACCCCTACCTTTGGCTGGTGGATATGGTTAGGAGAGTAGCGGAGACTGCAGGAAGTGCCTGCTGGGCAGGGAAACCGCCTCGTCCGCAGGACTTCAGAAGACTGCAGGCTGCATAAAGGTCCAGCATTAGAGATGACACCCAGACGCAAGTGATTTTCTAATTACGCGTTGATTTCATTGATGCAATTGAAATGCCATATTTAATTGGTGAGAGTTCGTTAAATTTAATAAAATTAAATGTCATTTAGTCATATTAAATCGAGTAACCAATACAATCTTTTATGCAATTTTGCATTATAAAGTCATATTTAATTCCATGGATACGGTTCAATAAAAGAGTATATTACTAATTAGAGAGAAAAAAACGCATCAAAATAATTCACTTCCGGGCTTCGTAAACATAACCCAAAATGTTAACTTCGCTAGTGTTCTTTTTTGATCCCCAATAACAAAACTTATATTACCTTTTTGTTGTAAAATCTCTTGAAGTCTGCGGGAGCAACCTTTCCACAATTGCGTCACCATCTAACAATAATACTTCGGATGTATCCATTTATGAAACACAAGTTAATTAAAGACGCTAAACAAAATTTTGACGTACGAATCAACAATTTTATCGTTGCCATGACAAGAAAAAAAAAACACGGAACAAAGCCTTCTCGAGGTGCGTATGTTTCAACCAAAGGCAGTGGATCTGAATTTAAAAATTTCTTAATTTTGTTATTGATCATCAAAATTCTAAGGTACTTCTAGTAATCTTACAAACTCCAAATTTTGAATTTTAGTTAGCATTTAGCCTATAAAGGAAGAAATAAATAAAAAGACTCTCTAAAGTCTATGTATAGACTCTCTAAAGCTATGTCAACACTAGGTAACAAATTGGTGGCAACATGTTCAACAAGTTCTTCAATTGTATCTGGATACATGTTGTCTGTGATGTTGTGCGTCCACCCACAACCAGTCCAATGTTGAAAATGGACGTGAAAGCTGCTGGTGTTTGTTCTGCTTATGTTGTGATAGCGATATGATAGTTATATGATTGTGATAGCTCGAGCAATCTGTGTTTTTATCGATTTAATTTTTCTTGCAATCTCATCTACATTTGTATTAAAATCTACAGCCATTTTACACATTTCGTCATATTTAATATTCCTGTTTTTATATTCTTTCGTTGCAACATCCTACAAAGCTGGCGCGCCTTGCAACATTTCAATCAGTTCTGTACTTTTTTCTTTGGTCCAGGAATATTTAATTTCTTTACCACCACTATTCTCCATCACTTTTTTGAATTATGAACTATAATTATAATTAAGAATTGATGAATATTATTATAACAAAAACGAAGTAGGTAGCTAACTTGCACAAATGAAACCTCAATCACTGGGTTTCACGCAAAATGTTGTCAACACTGTCCACATTGAGCGATGTTACCCATGTAAGAGCGATGTTACCCGTATAAGGCCTAGGCCGCACTACGGCTAAACCGCCGCGGTTTTCAATCGCTTGATTCTGTGACTCTAGTAAGCTAATACAAGCGGCCTCACTTGCGGTTTTCTCCCGCGACTGATTTTACCCATAGCGTACTGTGTGTTTCTTGAGCGGTTTCACGGTTATAGCGGTTACCGCTCGCGGCAGAAAACCGTAGTGTGGCCTCGGCCTAAAACGGGATTCAAGCAACAAGCAACAAATTTATTTGATGTATGCCGCCAAATGTTGACGAGCATCCATCAACATGCAATTTACAGCAACATGTTGTCAACATTGTGTTGACAACATGTTGCCAATAATTTGTTGCCCAGTGTGGACCTAGCTTAAAACTGTTGTCTGTCTAGTCTTGTCTGTCTAGTCTTGTCTGTCTAAGTCGAGTCGACAGAGGCATTGAGGCTCAAGGCTAGAGTTCCTGTTGTCCATCCGTTGCCAAAAACTAGCACGCGAACAATAAATAAAGTTCATCTATTCCAAAATAGAAATAGATTTGAAAATGGGGAATATTGGAGAATTAGTGATTTCCAATGTTTTGTGTTGGTGAACCTGTATGTTGAAAAATTGTGGATATTTAAAAAATTTGTCGTTTCAAGGTCTTTTTACGAAATCCCGATAAGATTAGCGTTAGTTTCTTCTAGTAATCCCTGATTATTTCTTAAAGCTTTAATCGAATTTAATGTTTGTTCTTGATTGTATGCATCGTTTAGTGAGTTAATTGTTGTCGCGTTGGTGGAACTGGGCGTTGGAACAAAACATTCGGGTGACAGTTGACGTGTTATTTGAACGTTTGTGCCCCCCGTTCGAAAACATTTTTAACCCAAAAAAAAAGTCAGTGAGCTCGCGCAAAAAATTCCCGAAGAAACACAAAATCATGTGCCACCTCGCAGCAAACTCGAATTCGTGAACCCACATAACCTCAAACGCCTTCACCATGGACCCCACACCGCTCGACAAGTACCAGAACGGGGACCAGAACCTCACGTTCTATGGCGTTCACATCCCCCTAGACGTCCAGATCCAAGACAACGACGTCTACTGGAAAGTCTACCAGGACAAAACCGACGTACTGAAATTAATCAAGAAATACAAGAAGTCCCGCTTCAAGGGCTTCTCCACCTACGAGGAAGCCGCCGAGTTTTCCGCCCACGGCTCCGAATACCCCAACAATAACATCAGCCTCGATGCCGCACAGAAGGACAACGTAGGGGAGAAACCCAGTCAGTTCCGCGGACCCACCTCACAGAATCTCGTCAAGCTGCGGAAGGGCATCGAGTGCGGTGATCTGCAATTTGTGCAGAAAACCATTTGGGATAATCCCAGGTATTTGATTGGGAGCGGAGATACACCATCCATTTTACAGGTAAACTCCTATTCATTTACAACTCACACAAGTTTAAATTGTTGGGGTTTGTAAACACTGATCCCGTCTCTTTGGTTTGTCCATCTGTGCTTACTCAATCTGCCCTTATCTGTCTTGTTTTGTTCATTTGGTCTTGTCTGTCTGGTATCGTATGTCTGGTCATTCCTCTGGATAGACAAGACTAAACAGGAATAGACAGTCTAGACAAGTTTATTCAAGATTATATAAGATTAGACTCTACTAGACAAGACTAAACAAGACTAGACTGGACAAGACTAGACTAGTTCGGACATGACTGGACTAGACTAGACAAGGCTGGACAAGACTGGACAAGGCTGGACAAGATTGGACTAGATTGGACAAGAGTAGACAAGACTGGATAAGACTTGACAAGGCTGGAAAACGCTGGACAACACTGGACAAGACTTGACAAGGCTGGACAACACTGGCCAATTTTGCAAAAACCAAAATCTCTATTTGAAGCAAATTTTGTTTTTTTGTTGATTTGAGTGAACAAACTTTGCGAGATGCTTTTGTTTTATGTCAAAATTGGTCGAAAACGTCAAAATAATTTGCAAAAATTGGCAAATTTTCAAAAACTAAAATCTCTATTTGAAGCAAATTTTGTTTTTTTTTTGTTGATTTGAGGGGACAAACTTTTCGAAAAACTTTTGTTTTATGTCAAAATTGGACGAATACGTCAAAATAATTTGCAAAATTTGTCAAATTTTCAAAAACTAAAATCTTTATTTGAAGCAAATTTTGTTTTTTTGTTGATTTGAGTGAACAAATTTTGCGAGATGCTTTTGTTTTATGTCAAAATTGGATGAAAACGTCAAAATAATTTGCAAAATTTGCCAAATTTTCAAAAACTAAAATCTTTATTTGAAGCAAATTTTGTTTTTTTGTTGATTTGAGGGGACAAACTTTGCGAAATATTTTTGTTTTATGTCAAAATTGGACGAAAACGTCAAAATAATTTGCAAAAATTGACAAATTTTCAAAAACTAAAATCTCTGTTTGAAGCAAATTTTGTTTTTTTGTTGATTTGAGTGGACAAACTTTGCGAAATATTTTTGTTTTATGTCAAAATTGGACGAAAACGTCAAAATAATTTGCAAAAATTGCCAAATTTTCAAAAACTAAAATCTCTGTTTGAATCAAATTTTGTTTTTTTGTTGATTTGAGTGGACAAACTTTGCGAAATATTTTTGTTTTATGTCAAAATTGGACGAAAACGTCAAAATAATTTGCAAAAATTGCCAAATTTTCAAAAACTAAAATCTCTATTTGAAGCAAATTTTGTTTTTTTGTTGATTTCAGTGGACAAACTTTGCGAAATATTTTTGTTTTATGTCAAAATTGAACGTAAACATCAAAATAATTTGAAAAATTGCCAAATTTTTAAAAACTAAAATTTGTATTTGAAACAAATTTTGTTTTTTTGTAGATTTGAGTGGAACAACTTTGCGAAATATTTTTGTATTATGTCAAAATTAGACGAAAACGTCAAAATAATGGCGAAAACGTCATAAATAATTTTTGCAATTTTGCTAAAATTGCCAAATTTTTAAAAACTAAAATTTGTATGTGAAGCAAAATTTTGTTTTTTTTGTTGATTTGCGTGGAACAACTTTGCGAAATATTTTTGTTTTATGTCAAAATTATTTACGTCTAATTTTGACATAAAACAAAAATATTTCGCAAAGTTGTTCCACGCAAATCAAAATAATTTGCAAAAATTGCCAACTTTTTGAAAACTAAAATTTTTATTCAAAGCAAATTTTGTTTTTTTGTAGATTTGATTGGACAAACCAAAAATTGGTTTTATGTCAAAATTGGACGAATACGTCAAAATAATTTGCAAAATTTGCCAAATTTTCAAGAACTAAAATCTCTATTGCAAGCAATTTTTTTTTTAATTGATTTGTGTGGACAAACTTTGCGAAATATTTTTGTTTTATGTCAAAATTGGACGAAAACGTCAAAATAATTTGCAAAAATTGCCAAATTTTTAAAAACTAAAATCTATATTTGAAGCAAATTTTGTTTTTTTTGTTGATTTGAGTGGACAAACTTTGCGAAATACTTTTGTTTTATGTCAAAATTGGACGAAAACGTCAAAATAATTTGCAAAAATTGCCAAATTTTCCAAAACTAAAATCTCTGTTTGAAGCAAATTTTGTTTTTTTGTTGATTTGAGTGGACAAACTTTGCGAAATATTTTTGTTTTATGTCAAAATTGGACGGAAACGTCAATATAATTTGCAAAAATTGTCAAATTTTCAAAAACAAAAATCTCTATTGCAAGCAAATTTTAATTTTTTTTTTGTTGATTTGAGTGGACAAACTTTGCTAAATATTTTTGTTTTGTGTCAAAATTGGACGAAAACGTCAAAAAAGTTTGCAAAAATTGCCAAATTTTTAAAAACTAAAATCTCTATTTGAAGCAAATTTTGTTTTTTTGTTGATTTGAGTGGACAAACTTTGCGAAATATTTTTGTTTTATGTCAAAATTGCACTAAACGTCAAAATAATTTGCAAAAATTGCCAAATTTTTAAAAACTAAAATCTATATTTGAAGCAAATTTTGTTTTTTTTGTTGATTTGAGTGGACAAACTTTGCGAAATACTTTTGTTTTATGTCAAAATTGGACGAAAACGTCAAAATAATTTGCAAAAATTGCCAAATTTTCCAAAACTAAAATCTCTGTTTGAAGCAAATTTTGTTTTTTTGTTGATTTGAGTGGACAAACTTTGCGAAATATTTTTGTATTATGTCAAAATTAGACGTAAACGTCAAAATAATTTGCAAAAATTGCCAAATTTTCAAAAACTAAAATTTGTATTTGAAGCAAATTTTGTTTTTTTGTTGATTTGAGTGGACAAACTTTGAGAAATGCTTTTGTTTTATGTAAAAATTGGACGAAAACGTCAAAATAATTTGCAAAAATTGACAAATTTTCAAAAACTAAAATCTCTTTGAAGCAAATTTAGTTTTTTTTTGTTGATTTGAGTGGACAAACTTTGCGAAATATTTTTGTTTTATGTCAAAATAGGACGAAAACGTCAAAAAAATTTGCAAAAATTGACAAATTTTCCAAAACTAAAATCTCTATTTGAAGCAAATTTTGTTTTTTTGTTGATTTGAGTGGACAAACTTTGCGAAATATTTTTGTATTATGTCAAAATTAGACGTAAACGTCAAAATAATTTGCAAAAATTGCCAAATTTTCAAAAACTAAAATTTGTATTTGAAGCAAATTTTGTTTTTTTGTTGATTTGAGTGGACAAACTTTGAGAAATGCTTTTGTTTTATGTAAAAATTGGACGAAAACGTCAAAATAATTTGCAAAAATTGACAAATTTTCAAAAACTAAAATCTCTTTGAAGCAAATTTAGTTTTTTTTTGTTGATTTGAGTGGACAAACTTTGCGAAATATTTTTGTTTTATGTCAAAATAGGACGAAAACGTCAAAAAAATTTGCAAAAATTGACAAATTTTCAAAAACTAAAATCTCTATTTGAAGCAAATTTTGTTTTTTTGTTGATTTGAGTAGACAAACTTTGCGAAATATTTTTGTTTTATGTCAAAATTGCACTAAACGTCAAAATAATTTGCAAAAATTGCCAAATTTTTAAAAACTAAAATCTATATTTGAAGCAAATTTTGTTTTTTTTGTTGATTTGAGTGGACAAACTTTGCGAAATACTTTTGTTTTATGTCAAAATTGGACGAGAACGTCAAAATAATTTGCAAAAATTGACAAATTTTCAAAATCTAAAATCTATTTGAACCAAATTTTGTGTTTTTGTTGATTTGAGTGGACAAACTTTGCAAAATCCTTTTGTTTTATGTCAAAATTGGACGAAAACGTCAAAATAATTTGCAAAATTTGCCAAATTTTCAAAAACTAAAATCTCTGAAGCAAATTTTGCTTTTTTGTTGATTTGAGTGGACAAACTTTGAGAAATATTTTTGTTTTATGTCAAATTTGGACGAAAACGTCAAAATAATTTGCAAAAAATTGCCAAATTTTCAAGAACTAAAATCTCTATTTGATGCAAATTTGGTTTTTTTGTTGATTTGAGTGAACAAACTTTGCGAGATGCTTTTGTTTTATGTCAAAATTAGACGAAAACGTCAAAATAATTTGCAAAAATTGGCAAATTTTCAAAAGCTAAAATCTCTATTTGAAGCAAATTTTGTTTTTTTTGTTGATTTGATTGAACAAACTTTGCGAGATGCTTTTGTTTTATGTTAAAATTAGACGAAAACGTCAAAATAATTTGCAAAAATTGCCAAATTTTCAAAAACTAAAATCTCTATTTGATGCAATTTTTTTTTTTTTTTATTTGAGTGGGAAAACTTTGCAAAATCCTTTTGTTTTATGTCAAAATTGGACGAAACGTCAAAATAATTTGCAAAATTTGCCAAATTTTCAAAAACTAAAATCTCTGTTTGAAGCAAATTTTGCTTTTTTGTTGATTTGAGTGGACAAACTTTGCGAAATATTTTTGTTTTATGTCAAAATTAGACGAAAACGTCAAAATAATTTGCAAAAATTGGCAAATTTTCAAAAGCTAAAATCTCTATTTGAAGCAAATTTTGTTTTTTTTGTTGATTTGATTGAACAAACTTTGCGAGATGCTTTTGTTTTATGTTAAAATTAGACGAAAACGTCAAAATAATTTGCAAAAATTGCCAAATTTTCAAAAACCAAAATCTCTATTTAAAGCAAATTTTATTCTTTTATTGATTTGATTGGACAAACTTTGCGAAATACTTTTGTTTTATGTCAAAATTGGACGAGAATTATTTTGCAAAAATTGACAAAAATCCGTTCCAATTCCAGGAAGGTTTTCGTTACAACGCGCTGCACGTGGCGGCCAAGTCGAAGAACGGCGACATGTGCGAGCTGATCCTGAACACCGTCGCCAACGTGCAGTTCATCAAGAAACTATACGCGGACGACCGCAACCCCGAGGAGCGGGCCAAGATCCTGCTGGATTTGTACCTGAACACTCCGGACAAGGGCCTGAACGAGACGCCGCTCCACTTCGCCGTCAAGTTCGCGGCGGTCAGGTGCGTCGAGATCCTGGTCTCGTTCCCGCAGTGCGACAGGAACCTCAGGAACAAACACGACAAGATGCCAAAACAGGTGAGAATGGTTTGTCCCAATGTAGAACCTTGATGGGTTTACGGTATGGTGATTACTTTACGGAATGGTCCAGGTCCTACTTAGGACAGTAGCACCATTTGATGATAATTCTTGGTCCGCACTTCGAGGTTCTGGACTTGCTCTTCTTCGGAGGAGAAGCAGTCGTAGTTCTTGCTGAGGAACACCAGATTAGTTTTTGGAACTATCGTGTGGGCTATTTTGGAGATATTATGGAACCTTGAGGGGTTTAAACTAGACAAGACTGATCATCAAAGATATGACTTCGCGAGATTAATTGATCTTGAAATGATTAAATGAAGATTATCTTCTTTTCTAGATAGTTTGTGATAGATACGATGGGGCGGACTCGTTGAAATTGAGCGAGATCATTGGTAATCTGCTCGAGGACAACTACTACGTCCCGGTGCTGCGGTCGGAGGACAATTGTGCGCCGCCGGTTATTGGACACCCGTTTACTCCAACTAGTCCACCGGTAAATATCTTGTCTATAGCTCTAGGGTCCGTTCGACATTTTAATGTGTTTCAGAATTTCAACTCGGATCCGTTGAGCCCCCGTCTGGAGATCCACGCGTACGCGGGCCCCATGCACAAAGAAGACGCGGACCGGTTCCGAAAGATGTGGAAGACTCCGCCGCGCAGCGTCAACTTCGCCACGCCGAAGAAGATGAACAGATCCGTCGATTCGATCGCCACCCTCAAGTTCAGGGATTACGAAAAGGGGCTGGAACGGTTGGGCAACGACATCGCGCGGAAGATGCATGTGGCGTGGAAGGAGTACTGGCCGTTTTTGGATAGCTTCGTTGATATTGCGTCGAAGGAAGGGTTGGATCTGCTGGAGGGGTATCTGGGGCAGCGGGGAGCGGTTAGTACGTCTACGTCGGAGCCGTCAGGGACGGAGATCGCGGAGCTTAGTCCGATGACGGAGCTGTGCAATGCGCTGCAGACGTGGTCGCTGAAGGAGCGGAGCAGGAACAGTTTGAAGGAGGAAGTCCAGAACGAGCTGAGTCCGTTCCTCTTCGTGGACAAGTCGCTGCAGGTGTTCGCCAAGCGGATCTCCAACGATATCGAGCATCTGATAGATCTGCAGTACGACACCTGTTCCATACTGAAGCACCAGATCAAGCAGCTGCAGTTGTTGATGATGTCTTACCACGACGACCCGCGCTTTAAATCCGTCGAGTTCCACCTCGTTCATTCCAGACTCGCGCGCCTTATCAGCGTCATCCTCAAAGGCAACGCGAATCTCCTCCCCGCGACTATCGACCTCTGGCTGGTGTACCTCGGCAAGAACCACGATTGCTTCTCCTCCGACGACGAGGGCGTTCAAAACCACGAAGTTCGCACCAAGAACCAGCATTCCATGTGCCTGCTGAAAAGCCTGCGCGAGCTCCTGGCGGAGGACGCCCCCGCGGAGGAGGTGCGCTGCGAGGAGGATTGCGTCAGGGTGTGGAGGACGGGGAAGGGCTGCGAATGCGCGTGGAGGCACCGCGCCGGCAAGAAGTTCGGTGGGAAGCGGAGCAACAGCTTCAAGGAAGACGTCGTCAGGAAGATGTTGCGGCAGACCTCGAGGAAGCTGTCGTACGAGGACCAGGGTTAGTCACACACAAAGACTAGATTGATGGTGAATTTAATTTCGTCTCTTTGTAGATGTTTTCAGCGAGAAGCCGATACTTGTGATACACAATTGTTCGGGCAATGTCTCGTCGTCATCCGACGACGAATTCTACACACCCCCGTCTAGTCCGAGTTTACTGGAAGAGGATATATCGGACGACGACAACTTCCACGAGAGTAGACTACCCGACGCCGAAGTTTTCATTGAAGGGTAACATGAAGAGGACAGACTAACACTGGACTGGACAGAGTGGGACAAACTAGAATATGACAGATAAAAGTGGGAAAATCTAGACTGGAACAGATAACAGTGGGACAGTCTAGACTGGAACAGATAACAGTGGGACAGAATAGACTGGGACAGACTAAACTCAAATCTCTATTTGAAACAAATTTTGTTTTTTTGTTGATTTGAGTGGACAAACTTTGCGAAATACTTTTGTTTTATGTCAAAATTGGACGAAAACGTCAAAATAATTTGCAAAAATTGCCAAAATTTCAAAAACTAAAATCTCTATTTGAAGCAAATTTTGTTTTTTTTGTGTTGATTTGAGTGGACAAACTTTGCGAAATACTTTTGTTTTATGTCAAAATTGGACGAAAACGTCAAAATAATTTGCAAAAATTGCCAAATTTTCAAAAACTAAAATTTGTATTTGAAGCAAATTTTGTTTTTTTTGTTGATTTGAGTGGACAAACTTTGCGAAATACTTTTGTTTTATGTCAAAATTGGACGAAAACGTCAAAATAATTTGCAAAAATTGCCAAATTTTCAAAAACTAAAATTTGTATTTGAAGCAAATTTTGTTTTTTTTGTTGATTTGAGTGGACAAACTTTGCGAAATACTTTTGTTTTATGTCAAAATTGGACGAAAACGTCAAAATAATTTGCAAAAATTGCCAAATTTTCAAAAACTAAAATTTGTATTTGAAGCAAATTTTGTTTTTTTTGTTGATTTGAGTGGACAAACTTTGCGAAATACTTTTGTTTTATGTCAAAATTGGACGAAAACGTCAAAATAATTTGCAAAAATTGCCAAATTTTCAAAAACTAAAATTTGTATTTGAAGCAAATTTTGTTTTTTTTGTTGATTTGAGTGGACAAACTTTGCGAAATACTTTTGTTTTATGTCAAAATTGGACGAAAACGTCAAAATAATTTGCAAAAATTGCCAAATTTTCAAAAACTAAAATTTATATTTGAAGCAAATTTTGTTTTTTTGTTGATTTGAGTGGACAAACTTTGCGAAATACTTTTGTTTTATGTCAAAATTGGACGAAAACGTCAAAATAATTTGCAAAAATTGCCAAATTTTCAAAAACTAAAATTTGTATTTGAAGCAAATTTTGTTTTTTTTGTTGATTTGAGTGGACAAACTTTGCGAAATACTTTTGTTTTATGTCAAAATTGGACGAAAACGTCAAAATAATTTGCAAAAATTGCCAAATTTTCAAAAACTAAAATTTATATTTGAAGCAAATTTTGTTTTTTTGTTGATTTGAGTGGACAAACTTTGCGAAATACTTTTGTTTTATGTCAAAATTGGACGAAAACGTCAAAATAATTTGCAAAAATTGCCAAATTTTCAAAAACTAAAATTTATATTTGAAGCAAATTTTGTTTTTTGTTGATTTGAGTGGACAAACTTTGCGAAATACTTTTGTTTTATGTCAAAATTGGACGAAAACAACAAAATAATTTGCAGAAATTGCCAAATTTTAAAAAACTAAAATTTATATTTGAAGCAAATTATGTTTTTTTGTTGATTTGAGTCGACAAGCTTTGCGAAATACTTTTGTTTTATGTCAAAATTGGTCGAAAACGTCAAAATAATTTGCAAAAATTGCCAAATTTTCAAAAACAAAAATTTATATTTGAAGCAAATTTTGTTTTTTTGTTGATTTGAGTCGACAAGCTTTGCGAAATACTTTTGTTTTATGTCAAAATTGGTCGAAAACGTCAAAATAATTTGCAAAAATTGCCAAATTTTCAAAAACAAAAAATTTTATCTGAAGAAAATTTTGTTTTTTTGTTGATTTGAGTGGACAAACTTTGCGAAATACTTTTGTTTTATGTCAAAATTGGTCGAAAACGTCAAAATAATTTGCAAAAATTGCCAAATTTTCAAAAACAAAAATTTATATTTGAAGCAAATTTTGTTTTTTTGTTGATTTGAGTGGACAAGCTTTGCGAAATACTTTTGTTTTATGTCAAAATTGGTCGAAAACGTCAAAATAATTTGCAAAAATTGCCAAATTTTCAAAAACTAAAATTTGTATTTGAAGCAAATTTTGTTTTTTTTGTTGATTTGAGTGGACAAACTTTGCGAAATACTTTTGTTTTATGTCAAAATTGGACGAAAACGTCAAAATAATTTGCAAAAATTGCCAAATTTTCAAAAACTAAAATTTATATTTGAAGCAAATTTTGTTTTTTGTTGATTTGAGTGGACAAACTTTGCGAAATACTTTTGTTTTATGTCAAAATTGGACGAAAACAACAAAATAATTTGCAGAAATTGCCAAATTTTAAAAAACTAAAATTTATATTTGAAGCAAATTATGTTTTTTTGTTGATTTGAGTCGACAAGCTTTGCGAAATACTTTTGTTTTATGTCAAAATTGGTCGAAAACGTCAAAATAATTTGCAAAAATTGCCAAATTTTCAAAAACAAAAATTTATATTTGAAGCAAATTTTGTTTTTTTGTTGATTTGAGTCGACAAGCTTTGCGAAATACTTTTGTTTTATGTCAAAATTGGTCGAAAACGTCAAAATAATTTGCAAAAATTGCCAAATTTTCAAAAACAAAAAATTTTATCTGAAGAAAATTTTGTTTTTTTGTTGATTTGAGTGGACAAACTTTGCGAAATACTTTTGTTTTATGTCAAAATTGGTCGAAAACGTCAAAATAATTTGCAAAAATTGCCAAATTTTCAAAAACAAAAATTTATATTTGAAGCAAATTTTGTTTTTTTGTTGATTTGAGTGGACAAGCTTTGCGAAATACTTTTGTTTTATGTCAAAATTGGTCGAAAACGTCAAAATAATTTGCAAAAATTGCCAAATTTTCAAAAACAAAATTTTTATTTTTAGCAAATTTTGTTTTTTTTTTGTTGATTTGAGTGGACAAACTTTGCGAAATACTTTTGTTTTATGTCAAAATTGGTCGAAAACGTCAAAATAATTTGCAAAAATTGCCAAATTTTCAAAAACAAAATTTTTTATTTGAAGCAAATTTTGTTTTTTTGTTGATTTGAGTGGACAAACTTTGCGAAATACTTTTGTTTTATGTTAAAATTGGTCGAAAACGTCAAAATAATTTGCAAAAATTGCAAAAAATTCAAAAACTAAAATTTATATTTGAAGCAAATTTTGTTTTTTTGTTGATTTGAGTGGACAAGCTTTGCGAAATAGTTTTGTTTTTTTGCCAAAATTGGACGAAAACGTCAAAATAATTTGCAATAATTTCCAAATTTTCAAAAACTAAAATCTCTATTTGAAGCAAATTTTGTTTTTTTGTTGATTTGAGTGGACAAACTTTGCGAAATATTTTTGTTTTATGTCAAAATTGGACGAAAACGTCAAAATAATTTGCAAAAATTTCCAGATTTTCAAAAACTAAAATCTCTATTTGAAGCAAATTTTGTTTTTTTGTTGATTTGAATGGACAAACTTTGCGAAAAACTTTTGTTTTATGTCAAAATTGGACGAAAACGTCAAAATAATTTGCAAAAATTTCCAAATTTTCCTAAACTAAAATCTCTATTTGAAGCAAATTTTGTTTTTTTGTCGATTTGAGTGGACAAACTTTGCGAAAAACTTTTGTTTTATGTCAAAATTGGACGAAAACGTCAAAAATTTTGCAAAAATCGCGAAATTTTACAAACTAGAATAGGACAGATAACAGTGGAACAGACTAGACTGGAACAGATAACAGTGGCACAGTCTAGACTGAAACAGATAACAGTGGGATAGACTAGACTGGGACAGACTAGACTGGACTAGACAAGACCAGACAAGAATAGATAAGACTAGACAAGGTCAGACAAAGCCGGACAAGACCAGACAAGACCAGACATTATTAGGCAAGATTATATAAGAGGCAAGACAAGATTAGAAAATACTAGATAAGACTGGAATAGACTAGATAAGTTCAGACAAACCTGGACAAGACCAGAGGCAAAACCAGACAAGACCAGGTATGACTAGAGATCTTTAGATAAGACTATGCTCCATTTTTTTTAAGAATGCAGTACAGGGAAGATAGGGCTTATTTGACCTTGTTCTCTGATTGGTTTAAATCGAGGAAAAGGTCACACCGACGATATTTACTTCTCCATGTCAACCTCTTTTGTCTCTTTCTTTTCACATCACATTTGACACATTTGCAGCTGTTAGTTGTCAATGGCTGCCGTGTCAATTCACAATTATCATCTGATCTGTTTGTATCATTTAGATTTCTTGCGTTTTATTCATTTATTTGTTTGTATTTTATTCCTATTGTGGCCATTTGGAGTATTTAATCAATAATAATAAGATATTCAATGAAACCTTTAATAAACTACCAATTTTATATTCAAGTAACTATATTTGAATTTAGCGCCAAATTTTGTAACTAGATTGAACATTTCTCATAGTGTAAATCAGGTTTCTAGTTACTGCATTCTTAACAAAAATGGACTAGACAAGTTTAGATAAAACAAGACACGACTAAATGAATAGACAAAACTAGATATGACTAGGCAAGCTTAGACAAGACTAAAAAAGGGCTAGAGAATGCTAGATAAGACTAGAGAGACTTTGAGATAACTAGACATGAATAAACTTGTGTTTTTTTTTTTTAGTGATTTTCCAACAAAAATTGACGCTGCCGTCTTCAAAGTATTAAATTACGCCGACTGTCGATTGACGCCGCAGGAATATCCAAACATTTACAAGTGGAAGCACGCCGTAGGATTATATAACGAACACAAGCGACAGACGTAAGCCACGCAACGGTTTCCATCTTCAACCTACTCTTAGCCTAGACTCCTGTCCAATCCTGTTTAGTCTTTTGTTTTGTGTTGAAACTGAACATTTTGCAGTTGGAGTCGTGTCCATTCCTGATTAGTCTTTTGTTTTGTGTTAAAACTGAACATTTTGCAGTTGGAGCACTCCGAAGGTGGGCAAGTGCCAGCTGCCGCAGCCGCAGTGCACCTCCACCCCCGTGAAGCCGCCCCCGCAAGCGGAGTCGCCCGCATCGCCGCCGTATGCGCAGCCCATGTCCTGGCTCAGGGTCACCGGCGCCAACTCGCCTCGAGCCAGTTTGAAACACCAGAGAGGCAACATCAGCTTAAACTTATAAAAACAAAAAAAAAACAGCGGGTTGGGCTAGTCTAGTCGGACTCGACAGACCGGACTAGTCTCCATAGATCGGCTCAGTCTTAGATTAGAATTGTCTGGATATATTAGGTATGTCTTAACAGATTAGGATAATCTTGATAGAACCGACTAGTCTTGCTGGATTAGACTTGTCTTGCTGGATTAGACTGGTCTTGCTGGATTAGACTAGTCTTGCTGGATTAGACTAGTCTTTCTGAATTAGACTGCCTTTGATAGATTAGCCTAATCGTGATAGAATTTACTAGTCTTGCTGGATTAAACTAGCCTTGATAGATTAGACTAGTCTTGATAGATTAACTTGGTCTTGAAAGAATCGATTTGTCTTACTGGACTGGATTAGACTAGCATTGATAGATTAGACTAGTCTTGATAGATTAACTTGGTCTTGAAAGAATCGATTTGTCTTACTGGACTGGACTAGTCTTGCTGGATTAGACTAGCCTTGATAGATTAGACTAGTCTTGATAGATTAACTTGGTCTTGAAAGAATCATTTGTCTTACTCGACTGGACTAGTCTTGCTGGATTAGACTAGCCTTGATAGATTAGACTAGTCTTGATAGATTAGCTTGGTCTTGAAAGAATCGATTTGTCTGACTGGACTGGACTAGTCTAGCTGGATTAGACTAGTCTTGATAGATTAACTTGGTCTTGAGAGAAACGATTTGTCTAACTGGACTGGACTAGTCTTGCTGGATTAGACTAGCCTTGATAGTTTAGAATAGTCTTGATAGATTAACTTGGTCTTGAAAGAATCGATTTGTCTTACTGGACTGGACTAGTCTTGCTGGATTAGACTAGCCTTCATAGATTAGACTAGTCTTGATAGACTAACTTGATCTGGAAAGAATCGATTTGTCTTACTGGACTGGACTAGTCTTGCTGGATTAGACTAGCCTTCATAGATTAGACTAGTCTTGATAGACTAACTTGATCTGGAAAGAATCGATTTGTCTTACTGGACTGGACTAGTCTTGCTGGATTAGACTAGTCTTGATAGACTAACTTGATCTGGAAAGAATCGATTTGTCTTACTGGACTGGATTAGACTAGCATTGATAGATTAGACTAGTCTTGATAGATGAACTTGGTCTTGAAAGAATCATTTGTCTTACTCGACTGGACTAGTCTTGCTGGATTAGACTAGTCTTGCTGGATTAGACTAGCCGTGCTGGATTAGACTAGTCTTGTTAGATTAGATCTTGTCAGACTAGTCTTGTTTGATCAGGTCAACTATCTTTACTAGATACTGTGAACTAACTCCTTAATCTATACTAACCAGACTAGTCCGTCAGAATGAAACTAATCTGAGATGTCTATATTGCCTATAATACACTAGTCTATCAAGGATTAACTAGATTATATCATTGTCTATCTAGAATAGACTAGATTATTCTATCTAGACTACATTACTCCATCTTAATTAAATTAGTCTGTCTAGAATAGACTAGAATATTCTATCTAGACTACATTACTCCATCTTAACTAAATTAGTCTGTCTAGAATAGACTAGAATATTCTATCTAGACTACATTACTCCATCTTAACTAAATTAGTCTGTCTAGAATAGACTAGAATATTCTATCTAGACTACATTACTCCATCTTAACTAAAATAGCCTGTCTAGAATTGACTAGATTATTCTATCTAGACTACATTACTCCATCTTAACTAAATTAGCCTGTCGAGAATTTACTAGATTATTCTATTTAGACTACATTACTCCATCTTAATTAAATTAGGCTGTCTAGAATTGACTAGATTATTCTATCTAGACAGGATTATTCTAACTCGTCTGGACATTTAGGTTATCTAGAATAGACCAGATCATTCTATATATACAACTTTATTCTATCTAGACAAGATTATTGTATCTACACTGGATTTTAGGCCTATCTAGAATACACAAAATTATTCCATCTAATCTATATTATTCTATCCAGACTGGATCTTTAACCTATCTAGAATTGCCAAGATAATTCTATCAATTTAAGAGTATTCTATCAAGACATGCTTATATTATCTAGACTGGATTTATAACCTATCTAGAATACACTAGATGAGTCTATCTAAAGAAGATTATTCTATCTAAACAAGATTATACCATCTAGACAAGGTTATTCTATCTAGACTTATCAATCATTTTATATATACAACTTTGTTCTATCTAGACAAGATTATTTTATCTACACTGGAACTTAGTCCTATCTAGAATACACCAAATTATTCCATCTAAACTATATTATTCTATCCAGACTGGATCTTTAACCTATCTAGAATTGTCAAGATAATTCTATCCATTAGGGAGTATTCTATCAAGATATTATATTATCTAGACTAAATCTATAACGTATCTAGAATAGACTAGATGAGTCTATCTAAAGAAGATTATTCTATCTAAACAAGATTATACCATCTAGACAAGGTAATTCTATCTAGACTGGATCTAATGAGTTGGTGATTCTATCCATTTAAGACTATTCTATCAAGACATTATACTATCTAGACTGAATCTATAACGTATCTAGAATAGACTAGATGAGTCTATCTAAAGAAGATTATTCTATCTAAACAAGATTATACCGTCTAGACAAGGTAATTCTATCTAGACTGGATCTAATGAGTTGGTGATTCTATCTATTTAAGACTAGTCTATCAAAACATTATATTATCTAGACTGAATCTATAACGTATTTAGAATAGACTAGATGAGTCTATCTAAAGAAGATTATTCTATCTAAACAAGATTATACCATCTAGACAATGTTATTCAATCTAGACTGGATCTAATGAGTCGGTGCTGCTAACGTATGGAGGATTGATTTATTTTGTAAGTTTAAGCAGTTACAATAAACGGGAGAGTGTGAGAATACACGTTTGTGAAAGTTTCTGGCTTGGATTGAGCTTGTGTTGAGCTTGGTCCAAGTTGAGATTTTTTTTTTATAAATTTTATGTATTTCTAGTTATTATTATTATTTGTTTATGTAATATTGTTGTCTTAATTTTTTGTATGGGAGATTTGTTTGCTGGAGCGACAGCGGTTGTGACCAGCTTGTTTCGGGCGTTGATGTTCGGAGCGGTTTTTTAGCGAAATTTGACAGAAAAACAGATTTTTGTTTTAGTTTAAGTTTTGTTTTTCCAAAATTTTACTTTAAATTTTTCGATTTTTGTTTTTAAAGTTTTTTTATGTTTTTCCAAAATTTAACTTTCAATTTTTGTTTTTAGTTTTATGTTTTTCCAAAATTTAACTTAAAATTTTTTTATTTTTAAAGTTTTATTGTTTTTTCAAAATTTAACTTTAAATATTTTTTTCAAAAAGTATTTTGTAAATTTGCATTTTCTGCATAAGTTTAAAAATTTTGGGGAAAAATTTACAAATTTTGATTCAGTCATAATTTTGAAATAAACAATTTTGTAAATTTTTAAATTCAAATTGTGCCAAAAAGTATTTTGAAAATTTCAATTTTTAGCATAAATTACAAAATTTGAAGAAAAAATTAAAACATTTTGAATGTGTAATAATTAGCAAATTTTTAAATTCTAGTTTTGTCAAAAAGTATTTTGTAAATTTCAATTTTCAGCGTAAATTTCAAAATTTGAAGGAAAAAATTACAAATTTTGAATGTAATAATTTGCAAATTTTGTCAAAAAGTATTTTGTACATTACAATTTTCAACATAAATTTCAAAATTTTAAGAAAAACTACAAATTTTGATTGGGTAATAATTTGCAAATTTTTAAATTCAATTTTTATCAAAAACTATTTTGTAAATTGCAATTTTCAGCATAATTTCAAAATTTTGAGAAAAATTTACAAATTTTGAATATGTAATGATTTGCAAATTTTGTCAAAAAGTATTTTGTAGATTTCAATTTTCAACATAAATTTCAAAATTTTAACAAAAAATTTACAAATTTTGAATGTTTAATAATTTGCAAATTTTTAAATTCTAATTTTGTCAAAGTATTTTGTAAATTTCAATTTTCTGCATAAATTTCATAATTTTGGGAAATAATTTAAAATTGTGATTGTGTCATTATTTGTAAATTTTGAAACAATCAATTTTGCTAATTTTTAAATTTAAATTTAGAAGAAAAATTGGAATTTACAAAATAGTTTTTGGAAAAACTATTTTGTAAATTTCAATTTTCTAAAATAATAAATAAATATAAAATAAATTTCTAAATTTTCAGAAAAAAGTTTCAAATTTCGAATGTGTCGTAATTTGCAAATTTTGAAACAATCAATTTTGCAAATTTGTAAATTCAATTTTTTTCCAAAAACTACTTAAATTACAAAATTTTAAGAATAAATTTTGAATGTGTAATAATTTGCAAATTTTTTAATTCTAATTTTGTCAAAAAGTATTTTGTAAATTTCAATTTTCAGCTTAAATTTAAAAATTTTGAGAAAAAAATTACCAATGTAGAGTATGCTATTATTTGCAAATTTTGAAACAATCAATTTTGCAAATTTTTAAATTCAAATTTTTCCAAAAACTATTTTCTAAAATTCAATTTTCAGCATAAATTTAATAAATTTGAGAAAAAAATTACGAATGTTGAGTGTCATAATTTGCAAATTTTAAAACAATCAATTTTCTAAATTCAAATTTTTTCCAAAAACTACTATGTAAATTTCAATTTTCAGCATAAATTTCATAATTTTGAGAAAAAAATTATGGTTGAGTGTATCATAATTTGCAAATTTTGAAACAATTAATTTTGCAAATTTTTAAATTCAAATTTTTCTATTTGGTAAATTTCAACTTTCAGCATAAATTTCTAAATTTTGAGAAAAAAGTTACAGATTTTGAGTGTCATAATTTGCAAATTTTGAATTTTTTAAATTCAAATTTTTCCAAAACTATTTTGAGAATTTCAATTTTCTGTATAAATTTCAAAATTTTGAGAAAAAATTTACCAACTACATGTGTCAAAATTTTTATTTTCTAAATTTTGAGAAAAAAATTTCTAAACTTGAATGTGTCATAATTTGCAAATCTCGAAACAACCCATTTTGCAAATTTTTATGTTCAAATTTTTCCCAAAACTGTTTTGTAAATTTCAAGTTTCTGCATAAATTTCATAATTTTGGGAAAAAATTACTAATTGTGATCGTGTCATTATCTGCAAAGTTTGATACAACCAATTTTGCAAATATTTAAATTTTTCCAAAAAGTATTTTATAAATTTCAATTTTCTGCATAAATTTTGAGAAAAAATTTACAAATTTCGAATATGTCATAATATGCAAAATTTGAATCAATCAATTTTGCAAATTTTAAAATTTAAATTTTTCCAAAAACTATTTTGTAAATTGCAAATTTTGAAACAATCTATTTTGTAATTTTTTAAATTCAAATTTTTTCAAAAACATTTTTGGAAATTTCAATTTTCTATATAAATTTAAAAATTTTGGAAAAAATTACAAATTTGATTGTGTCGTTATTTGCAAATTTTGCTACACTACCAATTTTTGCAAATTTTTAAATTTAAATTTTTTCAAAAACTTGTAAATTTTGAGGAAAAATTTACTAAACTTGAATGTGTCATAATTTGCAAATCTCGAGACAACCAATTTTGCAAATTTTGTCAAAAGTATTTTGTAAATTTAATTTTTTTGCATAAATTTCATTTTTTTCAATTTTTGGAAAAAATTTACAAATTGTGATTGTGTCATATTTCCAAATTTTGCAACAACCAATTTTGTAAATTTTTAAATTTGTCCAAAAACTTGTAAATTTTAATTTTCTGCAAGAATTTTTAAATTTTAAGAAAAAAATTACTTAATTTGAATGTATCATAATTTGCAAATCTCAAAACAAGCAATTTTGCTAAAAACATAAATTTTTCTAAAAACTGTTTTATAAATTTCAATTTTCTTCATAAATTTCTAAATTTTGAGAAAAAAATTACAAATGTTGAGTGTGTCATAATTTGCAAATTTTGAAACAATCAATTTTTCAAATTTGTAAATTTTTTCGAAAACTATTTTGTAAACTTCAATTTTCAGCATAAATTTCAAAATTTTAAGAAAAAAAATTCAAATGTTCAGTGTGTCATAATTTGCAAATTTTGAAACAATCAATTTTGTAATTTTTTAAATTCAATTTTTTCCAAAAACCATTTTATAAATCTCAATTTTCTGTATAAATATCAAAATTTTGAGAAAAAATTTACGAACTTTACATGTGTCACAATTTTTAAATTCAAATTGTTTGAAAAAGTATTTTGTAAATTTCAATTTTCTGTATAAATTTTATAATTTTGTAAAAAAAATTACTAATTGTGATTGTGTCATTATTTGCAAAATTGGAAACAACCAATTTTGCAAATTTTTAAATTTCAATTTTTCCAAAAACTGTTTTGTAAATTTTAATTTTCTGCATAAATTTCTAAATTTTGAGAAAAAATTTACAAAGTTAGAATATGTCATAATTTGCAAATTTTGAAACAATCAATTTTGTAAATTCATATTTTGACAAAAAAAAATTTGTAAATTTCAATTTTCAGCATAGATTTCTAAATTTTTAGAAAAAATTTACAAATTTCGAATGTATTATAACTTGCAAAATTGAAAAAATCAATTTTGTAATTTTTTAAATTCAAATTTTTCCAGAAACTATTTCGTAAATTTCAATTTTCTGTATAAATTTCAAAATTTAGAGAAAAAATGTACAAACTTTACATGTGTCATAATTTTTAAATTCAAATTTTTCCAAAAACTTTTTTGTAAAATTTCAATTTTCTGCATAAATTTTGGGTAAAAATTTACTAAATGTGATTGTGTCATTATTTGCAAAATTTGAAACCAATTTTACAAATTTTTAAATTCAAATTTTTCTGCATAAATTTTGAGAAAAAAATTACTACATTTGAATGTGTCAAAATTTGCAAATCTCGAAACATCCAATTTTGCAATTTTTTAAATTTTAATTTTTCCAAAAACTTGTAAATTTCAATTTTCTATATAAATTTCTAAATTTTTAGAAATAAATTACATGTTTTGTGTGTGTCATAATTTGCAAATTTAGATACAATCAATTTTGCAAATTTTTAAATTTTTCCAAAAACTGTGTTATAAATTTCAATTTTCTGTATAAATTTCAAAATTTTTAAAAAAAATTGACCAACCTTAAATGTAAATTTTGAAATTTGCAAATTTTTAGTTTATTTTGAAAATTTTTAAATTCAAATTTTGTCAAAAAGTATTTTGTAAATTTAAATTTTCTGCATAAATTTCATAATTTTGGATAAATATTTACTAATTGTGATTGTGTCATTATTTGCAAAATTTGAAACAACCAATTTACAATGTGTCATAATTTGCAAATTTTGAAACAATCAATTTTGCAAATTCATATTTTGCCAAAAACTATTTTGTAAATTTCAATTTTCAGCATAAATTTTGAGAAAAAATTTACAAATTTCGAATGTGTCATAATTTGCAAATTTTGAAACAATTAATTTTGTAATTTTATATATTCTAATTTTTCCAGAAAATATTTTGTAAATTTCAATTTTCTGTATAAATTTCAAAATTTAGAGAAAAAATTTAAAAACTTTTCATGTGTCATAATTTTTAAATTCAAATTTTTCCAAAAACTATTTTGTAAATTTCAATTTTCTGCATAAATTTCATAATTTTGGGAAAAAAATTACAAATTGTGATTCTGTCGTTATTTGTAAATTTAGAAACAACCAATTTTGCAAATTTTTAATTTTTCCAAAAACTGTTTTGTAAAATTTCAATTTTCTGCATAAATTTATAAATTTTGATAAAATTGACAAATTTCGAATGTCATAATTTGCAAAATTTGAAACAATCAATTTTGCAAATTTTTACAAAAAGTATTGTAAATTTTAATTTTCTGCACAAATTTCTAAATTTGGAGAAAAAAGTTACTAATTTCTAATGTGTACAAAATGTGTGCAAAATTGGTTCTTTGCAAATTTTTAAATTCAAATTTTTCCAAAAAAATTTTATAAATTTCAATTTTCAACATAAATTTCAAAATTTTGTGCGTCATAATTTGCAAATTATGAATCAATCAATCTTGAAAATTTGTAAATTAAAATTTTACCAAAAACTAAAACAGTCGCACAGTCTAAGGGCCGATTCTCATATACTCGACGCCACGCGACATCGCCTGTCAACTAATGATTACATTGTTTAATGGGCACGTTCTCACTATGGCTACGCGACGTGCCCATTTATTTAAAACAATGTAATCAATATTTGACAGGCGATGTCGCACGACGTCGCGTAGCTGAGTGTCGCGCATATGGGAATTCAGCAGTGTCTAAACTAGACAAATTTTATTGCGAATATCCGGAAAAGCCCAAATAGCAAGTATTGAAATTTGGCACAAATTTATCTAATTTAGTTTTTTTAATTTGTTGCAAACTTCCCTGGAGGAAATTAAATGTAGTTTAAATTAAGTGTCGATACAGTATCAGGGAATTGTCTTTTGTAGCACTGAAATTTGAACAGTGAAGCTTTAATGAACTTATTTCTTGTGAAGTGTCGACATTGCGCAATCAAGGTATTCGTGAAGCTTCATTGAAATATTTTATTGCGAAGTGTCGGGGAAATGTTGATATGTTGACATTGTACACTTCGACGACAATTGTCTGAATTTTTTATCAATAATTTGACTGAATTTAATTTTTTTTTTAATTTGTTTCAAAATTAAATTTTTATGAAAATATTGTCTGAATTTTAAATTTGTTAAAATTTTGGGTGAAACTTTTATGGAAAATTTGTCTAAATTTTCTGTCCAAATTTGTATCAATAATTTGTTTGAATTTCAAATTTATTTAAATTTTGTGTGCAAATTTTTATGAATTTCAAAATTGTTTTTTTGTATCAAAAATTTGTCTGAATTTTCAAATTGGTTTAAATTTTTGGGCCAAATTTTTATAAAAAATTGTTTTAATTTCAAATTTGTTTAGATTTTTCATCAAAAATTTGTCTGAATTTTTTTTTTAATTTTGTATCAAAAACTTGTCTGAATTTCAAATTTGTTTAAATTTGATGTCCAAATTTTTATCAAATTTGTCCACTTCAAATTTGTTTAATTTTTTTCTCAATTTCGAATTTGTTTAAATTTTGTGTCCAAATTTTTATGGATTTCAAATTTGTTCAAATTTTTATCAAAAATTTGTATGCATTTCAAATTTGTTTAAATTTTGTGTCCAAATTTTTATCAAAAATTTGTCTGAACTTCAAATTTGTTTAAATTTAGTATCAACAATTGTTGATTGACTGAATTTCAATTTTTTTTAATTTTGTCCAAATTTTTTTGAAAATTTGTCTAAATTTCAAATTTGATTTAAATTTTGGGTCCAAATTTTTATCAAAAATTTGTCTAAATTTCAAATTTGTTTAAATTTTGTGTCTAAATTTTTATCAAAAATTTGTCTGAATTTCAAATTTGTTTAAATTTAGTATCAACAATTTGACTGAATTTTAATTTTTTTTAATTTTGTCCAAATTTTTTTGAAAATTTGTCTAAATTTCAAATTTGATTTAAATTTTGGGTCCAAATTTTTATCAAAAATTTGTCTAAATTTCAAATTTGTTTAAATTTTGTGTCTAAATTTTTATCAAAAATTTGTCTGAATTGCAAATTTGTTTAAATTTAGTATCAACAATTTGACTGAAATATTTAATTTTTTAATTTTTTTTAATTTTGTCCAAATTTTTATGAAAATTTGTCTAAATTTCAAATTTGATTTAAATTTTGGGTCCAAATTTTTATCAAAAATTTGTCTGAACTTCTTATTTGTTTAAATTTGTATCAAAAATTTGTCCGAATTTTAATTTTTTTTTAAGTTTGTGTCCAAATTTTTAAGGAAATTTGTCTGAATTTCAAATTTGTTTAAATTTTGTCTTCACATTTTTATAAAAAAATTGTCTGAATTTCAAAATTGTTTAAATTTTTATCAAATATTTGTCTGAATTTCAATTTTTTTTTAATTTCGTGTCCAAATTTTTGTGAAAATTTGTCTGAATTTCAAATTTGATTTAAATTTTGGGTCCAAATTTTTATCAAAAATTTGTCTGAACTTCTTATTTGTTTAAATTTGTATCAAAAATTTGTCCGAATTTCAATTTTTTTTAAATTTTGTGTCCAAATTTTTAAGGAAATTTGTCTGAATTTCAAATTTGTTTAAATTTTGTCTTCACATTTTTATAAAAAAATTGTCTGAATTTCAAAATTGTTTAAATTTTTATCAAATGTTTGTCTGAATTTCAATTTTTTTTTAATTTCGTGTCCAAATTTTTGTGAAAATTTGTCTGAACTTCAAATTTGTTTAAATTTTGTCTCCAAATTTTTATAAAGAATTTGTCTTAATTTGTCCAAAAAAAGTGTCCAGTGTCCAAAATATTGTCTGAATTTCAAAATTGTTTAAATTTTTGTCAAATATTTGTCTGAATTTCAATTTTTTTTAATTTCGTGTCCAAATTTTTGTGAAAATTTGTCTGAATTTCAAATTTGTTTAAATTTTGTCTCCAAATTTTTATAAAGAATTTGTCTGAATTTCATAATTGTTTAAATTTTTATCAAAAATTTGTCTGAATTTCATTTTTTTTTTAAACTTTGTGTCCAATTTTTTATTATTTTTATTTTAAATTTATTTAAATTTTTGGGCCAAATTTTTATCAAAAATTTGTCTGAATCTCAAATTTGTTTAAATTTAGTATCAAAAATTTGTTTGAATATTAATTTTATTTAAATTTTGTGTCCAAATTTTTATGAAAAATTCGGACAAACTTCAAGTTTGTTTAAATTTTGTATCAAATATTTTTCTAAATTCCAGATTTGTCTAAATTTTGCGTCGACATTTTTACCAAAACATGTGTTTCATTTGTATTAGGAAATAAGTGTGAGTGACATATTTTTATACAAATTCCTGTTGTGTGCCCATAATAACAAATTGTTCAAAATTCAAGGAATATTGAAAAAAAACAAGAACAAAATTTTAAGTTTAAGAGTTTAAAATAATTTTTATATCAAACTTGTATTTTTTGTATAAAAGTTGAGAAAAAAGCTAAAAAAAAATCGTTTTTAAAAAATAAATTTTTATACAAATTTATTTTTTCACCAAATTTAATTCTAAAGTAAAAACATTGTTCCTTCCATTTTCTTCTTTAATACTAGAATTTGTAAACAAAATGTTATATACCATTAGAAAGTTTTTGAAAATATTGAGAAAGTTGTGAAATATTTCGTTAATTTTGAAAATTTCATTTGAATAGCAGGATTTCCAGTATGAAGGCCAGAAGGCAGGGCAGGTTCACCATCTCCATAAGCCGACTGTGTCTCCTTTGCATCCTTTTACCTGAAACACAAAAACATTTTTTACATCAATTACAATCTAAAATCTTGTCGAGTTTGAAGATTCCATAACCAAGAAATGAAACACTTTGAGTCTTTTCTTCAAAAATGAAGAATTTTTAAAGAAAAAAGACTCAAAGTTTTCCATTTCTTAAAAAAAAATCAGTCTAGTTATAATATCAATACCAATTTTGAAAATTGACCACTCATTTAGACAATTACCAACTCATTAACACAATTAGCAACTCATTTAAATAATTAGCAACTCATCCAGACAAATTGTCTGTAATCTCATCTAAACAATTGATGACTCATCTAGACAATTGGTGACTCGCTTAGACTACTGAGGTATCATTTAGACAATTGTCGACTCATTTAGACTATTGGCGTCTCATTCAGACAATTGAAAATTAAATTTTTAAATTTTTTTGACGAAACGGAACAAATCTGTGTTGACTAAATTGCCAATTACAGACGGAAGAATATTTGAAAAATTATAAATTTGATAGAAATTGAAGCTGGAAGGATAAAATGAGACATTGCAATTAATCTTGTAGCTCTAGATAGTTTATTTGCAAAAATATTCACAGTTAAACTTTGTGAAATTTTCAAATTTTTTTCACGAAACGGAACAAATCTGTGTTGACTAAATTGCCAATTACAGACGGAAGAATATTTGAAAAATTATAAATTTGATAGAAATTGAAGTTGGAAGGATAAAATGAGACATTGCAATTAATCTTGTAGCTCTAGATAGTTTACTGGCAAAAATATTCACAGTTAAACTTTGTGAAATTTTCAAATTTTTTTCACGAAACGGAACAAATCTGTGTTGACTAAATTGCCAATTACAGACGGAAGGATATTTGAAAAATTATAAATTTGATAGAAATTGGAGCTGGAAGGATAAACTGAGACATTGCAATTAATCTTGTAGCTATAGATAGTTTATTTAAATATTGACAGTCAAACTTTGTGAAATTTTCAAATGATTTCATAATTAGTAACCTAAGAAAAGCGTGCATTCCTGGTGGGGATCGAACCCACGACTTTTGGATTAGAAGAAGAGAGTCTAATTCAAGTCTGTCTAGTTGAACTTTGTATAGGCCAAATATGTCCAGTTCAACGGTGTTTAGGTCGAGTCTGTCTAGTCTAAGCCTGCCTATTCGAACTCTGTCTGGTTCAAGTCTGTCTGGTCCAAGTTTGTCCAGTTTGAGTCTTTCTAAGTCAACTCTGTCTTGTTCACTTTTGTCTTGTCGAATTCTGCCTAGTTCAACTTTGTCTGGTCCAAATCTGTCCGGGCCAAGTTTGTCTTGTCCAAGTTTGTCTACTCCAAAACTGACTAATATAAGTCTGTTTAGTGTAAGTCTGTGTAGTTCAACTCTGTCTATGCCAAATGTGTCTAATCAAAGTCTGTCTAGTCCATATCTGTCTAGTCTAACTTCGTCTACTTAAACTCTGTCTAGGCCAAATCTGACTAGTTCAACTGTGTCTGGTCCAAATCTGGCTAGTCGAAAGTTTGTGTAGTCCAAATCTGTCTAGTCTAAGTCTGTGTAGTTCAACTCTGTCTAAAGGGCTAGGCCAACTGTGTCTCTTCAACTAGGCCAAATGTGTCTAATCCAAGTCTGTCTAGTCCAAATCTGTCTAGTCTAACTTCGTCTACTTAAACTCTGTCTAGGCCAAATCTGACCAGTTCAACTGTGTCTGGTCCAAATCTGGCTAGTCCAAGTTTGTCTTGTCCAAAACTGACTAATATAAGTCTGTCTAGTGTAAGTCTGTGTAGTTCCACTCTGTCTAGGCCAAATGTGTCTAATCCCAGTCTGTCTAGCCCAAATCTGTCTAGTCTAACTTCGTCTACTTAAACTCTGTCTAGGCCAAATCTGACCAGTTCAACTGTGTCTGGTCCAAATCTGGCTAGTCCAAGTTTGTCTAGTCCAAAACTGACTAGTATAAGTCTGTCTAGTCCAAGTCTGTGTAGTTCAACTCTGTCTAAAGGGCTATGCCAAATGGGACTCTGCAACTAGGCCAAATATGTCTAATCCAAGTCTGTCTAGTTCAAATCTGTCTAGTCTAACTTCGTCTACTTAAACTCTGTCTAGGCCAAATCTGACCAGTTCAACTGTGTCTGGTCCAAATCTGGCTAGTCCAAGTTTGTCTAGTCCAAAACTGACTATTATAAGTCTGTCTAGTCCAAGTCTGTGTAGTTCAACTCTGTCTAAAGGGCTATGCCAAATGGGTCTCTGCAACTAGGCCAAATATGTCTAATCCAAGTCTGTCTAGTTCAAATCTGTCTAGTCTAACTTCGTCTACTTAAACTCTGTCTAGGCCAAATCTGACCAGTTCAACTGTGTCTGGTCCAAATCTGGCTAGTCCAAGTTTGTCTAGTCCAAAACTGACTATTATAAGTCTGTCTAGTCCAAGTCTGTGTAGTTCAACTCTGTCTAAAGGGCTATGCCAAATGGGTCTCTGCAACTAGGCCAAATATGTCTAATCCAAGTCTGTCTAGTTCAAATCTCTCTAGTCTAACTTCGTCTACTTAAACTCTGTCTAGGCCAAATCTGACCAGTTCAACTGTGTCTGGTCCAAATCTGGCTAGTCCAAGTTTGTCTAGTCCAAAACTGACTATTATAAGTCTGTCTAGTCCAAGTCTGTGTAGTTCAACTCTGTCTAAAGGGCTATGCCAAATGGGTCTCTGCAACTAGGCCAAATATGTCTAATCCAAGTCTGTCTAGTTCAAATCTCTCTAGTCTAACTTCGTCTACTTAAACTCTGTCTAGGCCAAATCTGACCAGTTCAACTGTGTCTGGTCCAAATCTGGCTAGTCCAAGTTTGTCTATTCCAAAACTGACTATTATAAGTCTGTCTAGTCCAAGTCTGTGTAGTTCAACTCTGTCTAAAGGGCTATGCCAAATGGGTCTCTGCAACTAGGCCAAATATGTCTAATCCAAGTCTGTCTAGTTCAAATCTCTCTAGTCTAACTTCGTCTACTTAAACTCTGTCTAGGCCAAATCTGACCAGTTCAACTGTGTCTGGTCCAAATCTGGCTAGTCCAAGTTTGTCTAGTCCAAAACTGACTAATATAAGTCTGTTTAGTGTAAGTCTGTGTAGTTCAACTCTGTCTATGCCAAATGTGTCTAATCAAAGTCTGTCTAGTCCATATCTGTCTAGTCTACCTTCGTCTACTTAAACTCTGTCTAGGCCAAATCTGACTAGTTCAACTGTGTCTGGTCCAAATCTGGCTAGTCGAAAGTTTGTGTAGTCCAAATCTGTCTAGTCTAAGTCTGTGTAGTTCAACTCTGTCTAAAGGGCTAGGCCTAATGTGTCTCTTCAACTAGGCCAAATGTGTCTAATCCAAGTATGTCTAGTCCAAATCTGTCTAGTCTAACTTCGTCTACTTAAACTCTGTCTAGGTCAAATCTGACCAGTTCAACTGTGTCTGGTCCAAATCTGGCTAGTCCTAGTTTGTCTAGTCTAAAATTAACTAGTGTAAGTCTGTCTAGTCTAAGTCTGTGTAGTTCAACTCTGTCTAGGCCAAATCTGACCAGTTCAACTGTGTCTAGGCTAAGTGTCTGTCTAGGTCAAGTCAGTCTAGTCCAAGTTAGTGTAATTCAAGTTTGTCTAGTTCAACTCTGTCTATTCCAAATATCTTTGGTCCGAGTATAAATTTGGCTTTAGTTGCGCGATACCCTCAGATCTTCCTCATTCCCTTCTTGAATTAAACCGAGTTAAACTAAATGAAATTAAGTTAAAATAAGTTGAACTGGATTGTGTTTAGTTTTTAGATACGCATACGTTTAAAATATGCATTTTTGCATATTTTGCGCGTATCATTTTGCGTATTTTTGCATATTTTTGTGTTGATTTGCTGGACAATTTGTGTAATTTTGCCAAATCCGTTTTGCTTAATCGGTGTGCGGCCACCAATCTCTTCTAACCGTCTCTTCAAAAGGGAATTTCGTGCGGGACAAATCAAAGACCTCAGCGTCAACAAAAACAAAATTTATTTCCTCAAAGAACAAAAATTAAAACACAAAATTCCGAGAGAATCAAACGCACTCACCTTTGCACTCGCCGTCCGAATGCTCGGAGCTGACGTCCACCGTCGAAAACGACGTGGCCAGCACGAGCGCGCTCGACCTCCCCGACTCGCCCTCCGAATTCTTCCCCGCTTCCACCACATACTCAAAGTTGTTCGCCCGCGCCGGCAAATCCGCGATCAAATTATTTATCTTGAGCCGCTCCTCCTTCCCGCACAAAAGCCGGTGCCCCTCGTCTTCAACGTCGCTTTGACTCGAGAACCTCACCTTCTCCTCATCGCTCGGAAACGAACGCTGCCTCTTCCTATCATCCCCCTTGAACCGTGCCTTGTCCTCGCCGTGCTGACTGTAAAAGATATTCTCATTCACAGGGATGTACTGACTGGAAGTCCCAGGCAACTGATACTGCCTGTTGAAGATCTTGGATAGATTGTTGCGGATCGCAGCCACGTTCAAGTGAAACTCGGCCATGGCCTTGCTGTCGCTGGACTTTTTCGGCAGGGCTTGGAAGTGCCTGTCGATCTGATTGCTCTCCTGTTGCAGGTGGAGGAGCCGCTGCCGCGCCTCGTGAAGCACCGCGTCGGTTTGATGGATAGTATCGTCCGAGGTGCTGGGAGTTGAAGACGTCGTCGGCTTATTCTTCCGCTTCAAATCGATGTGCCGGAACTGGCGCGGCGACAACGGCGCCAAAGTACTTCCTATAACAAATTAGATCTCTCATCTTAGGCTAAGCCATTTCGCCTTCTCACCTTCTTCTCCTCCTCCATTATAAGACGCGATCCCGTATTTCGTCCTCCTGGTCTCGACCGCGACTTCGGGAGGGATTAAAGGCCTGAATATTCCGCCGCCTCCTGCCGCCCTCACGCAGCCGTTGAGCTCTTGGACCTTCTGCTGCGAGCTCTCCAGCTCCTGCATCAGACTGCTGGTCCTCACGGCCAGGTCCTGGATGCGGTTCAGGTAGATGCGATTCTGGTCGCATAAACTGTCGACGCGCATTTGCAAGTCGCGGACGTTCGTCTTCAGCAAGGCGTTTTCCACCGTCACGTCCTCCATTGTCTTATCAGGCTGCACAAATGAACAAATCGAAAAAATTAGATGAATACTAAGCTGGAACGGGGAAGATTGAAGGAGGTCAGACTAGGACAGATAAGAACAAGTTTGAACAAGATTGGAGAAGATTGGACAAGTTTAGAGAAAAGACCAGACATGGTGATATATGACCAGAGGAGGCCGGACAAGACCAAGCGAGATCAGATAAGATGGGATAAGACTGGAGAAGATTAGACAAGTTTAGAGAAAAGACCAGACAAGGTGAGATAAGACGAGAGGAGGACCAGACCAGACTAGGACAGATCAGATAAGATGGGATAAGACCAAGCAGGGCTAGACCAGACAAGATTAGACAACAGTAGACAAGACCAGACACGACTTGGCAAGATCAACCCAGATTAGACAAGACCAGACAAGACCAGACTAGACAAGGTATAGTCTTGTCTAGTCTGGTCTTGCCTAATCTGGGTTAGCCTTGTCTTGTATTGTCCCGCATCCAGGACCTGGCTGTGAAGACCAGACTAGACAAGACCAAACAATGACCAGGCAGAACCAAACAAGACCAGACAGAACTAGACAACACCAGACCAGACAATACACCAGAGAACACCATACTCTAGACATTTACCTGTTGGTACTTAACCTCTTGTGGTGTCTCCTGCTGGTTGAGGTTCTCCTTGCCCGCGTCGAGTTTCTTCAGCTGGAGCTCCAACACTTCGAGTTGCTTCTGCAGCTGGCAGTCCTTCTCCACGAGGAAATCCTCGTGCTCTCTGAGCTTGTGTTCTTTCTCCTTGAGGCTCTCCTCGAAGTGCTGCAGCTCGCGGTACTTTTCCTGCAGGTTTTGCGCGCAGACTCTCAGATTTGATTTGGCGGCGTCGAGTTCGCGTTGGAGGCGCTTCTGGTCTTTCTCGTGGGACTTTTCGAGGCTGAGGACTTTCTTCTTGAGCTGCTCCTCGAGCTTGGCGGTTTCTTCTTGCTGTTGGAGTTTGAGTTTGTTGATTTCGTCTTCTTTGTCGCGCGCGAGTTGTTCCATTTCGGCGGTGACTAGGGTTTTGAGCTGTTGGATGATTTTGAGGGTGGTCTCCGGGGGGGTTTTGGAGGTTGCGAGGAAGTCGATGAAGTGTTCTAAGTTGGCGCAGCTTGCGTCTTGGTTGATGGGTTTGAAGAGGCACTGCAGGAGCGGTAAGCGGGAGCTGAGGTAGTCGTTGGTGATGGAGATTTGCTGGAGCTTGGGCAAGGCCAGGGTGTCGAGGATGTCTTGGAGGTCGTCGTCGGGGAAGCGGAAGTCCTTGCTGCGGATATCGTCCTGACTGGTGAACTCGTTGGCGAAGTTGGAGAAGAGGCTGGTGAGCGGGACCTCGGTGGTGAAGACGGAGAGGGTGTAGTGGTAGTGGTGCCGCAGCAGGAACTCGGCGACGAGCAGGTTGAGGGCTTGCAGCTTGGGGGAGATCTCGCTGTGGAGGGTGATGATCCTGGCGAGGCCGGTGTCGCGCAGCATGTTGACCATCTGCGAGCGCAGATGCGCCCGCATGTCCGTCAGGATGCCCTTCTCCTCGAAGTACTCGTACAGCAGCTGGTGGAACTCCTCCTGGCTGAGCGGCTTGCCGCTCGCCGACCGGATCGCCGGGCTGATCTCCAGCATCTTCTCGCCCTCGTCGGTCAACATCCCCATAATTTCCATGGTTCGTTTGCTTATTTCTCGTTGATTTTTCTTTTCACGCCAAATTTTCCGGTTTTTTATTCTGACAATTTTGACAAATTTTTTTTTCTGACAGAATTGTTTGTATTGTCGGTCTAACGGTTGTCTGGTGGGGATGACGACCGTGTACTCTGTCTCACACCTACGACAAAACAACACGAAAAGTCCCTGTGGCGCAGAGGATAGCGCGTTGGACTTCTAATCCAAAGGTCGTGGGTTCGATCCCCACCAGGGATGCACGATTTTCTTAGATTACTAATTTACAAATAATATTTAATTATTTAAATAATATATATTAAACATTTTATTGATTATATTCTAATCAACTTTTTCATTGGAATTTAAAGATAAATTTTGATAAAACTAAATAGGAGTACACAAAACAGGATAAGAAGATAAGTATGGACTAGATAAGACAAGACTAGGAAAGACTGGACATGATAAGACAAGACTAGACAATACTAGGCAAGGCTAGACAAGACTATAGACAAGACTAGAGAAGAGTAGACAAGACTAGACAATACTAAACAAGACTAGACAAGACTTGACAAGAGTAGAGAAGACTAGACAAGACTAGACAAGACTAGACGGGATTAGACAAGACTGGACAGGACTAGACAAGATTAGACAAGACTAGACAAGACTAGACAAGACTAGACAAGACTAGACAAGACTAGACAAGACTAGACAAGACTAGACAAGACTAGACAAGACTAGACAAGACTAGACAAGACTAGACAAGACTAGACAAGACTAGACAAGACTAGACAAGACTAGACAAGACTAGATAAGACTAGACAAGACTAGACAAGACTAGACAAGACTAGACAAGACTAGACAAGACTAGACAAGACTAGACAAGACTAGACAAGACTAGACAAGACTAGACAAGACTAGACAAGACTAGACAAGACTAGACAAGACTAGACAAGACTAGACAAGACTAGACAAGACTGGACAAGACTGGACAAGACTGGACAAGACTGGACAAGACTGGACAAGACTGGACAAGACTGGACAAGACTGGACAAGACTGGACAAGACTGGACAAGACTGGACAAGACTGGACAAGACTGGACAAGACTGGACAAGACTGGACAAGACTGGACAAGACTGGACAAGACTGGACAAGACTGGACAAGACTGGACAAGACTGGACAAGACTGGACAAGACTGGACAAGACTGGACAAGACTGGACAAGACTGGACAAGACTGGACAAGACTGGACAAGACTGGACAAGACTGGACAAGACTGGACAAGACTGGACAAGACTGGACAAGACTGGACAAGACTGGACAAGACTGGACAAGACTGGACAAGACTGGACAAGACTGGACAAGACTGGACAAGACTGGACAAGACTGGACAAGACTGGACAAGACTGGACAAGACTGGACAAGACTGGACAAGACTGGACAAGACTGGACAAGACTGGACAAGACTGGACAAGACTGGACAAGACTGGACAAGACTGGACAAGACTAGACAAGACTAGACAAGACTAGACAAGACTAGACAAGACTAGACAAGACTAGACAAGACTAGACAAGACTAGACAAGACTAGACAAGACTAGACAAGACTAGACAAGACTAGACAAGACTAGACAAGACTAGACAAGACTAGACAAGACTAGACAAGACTAGACAAGACTAGACAAGACTAGACAAGACTAGACAAGACTAGACAAGACTAGACAAGACTAGACAAGACTAGACAAGACTAGACAAGACTAGACAAGACTAGACAAGACTAGACAAGACTAGACAAGACTAGACAAGACTAGACAAGACTAGACAAGACTAGACAAGACTAGACAAGACTAGACAAGACTAGACAAGACTAGACAAGACTAGACAAGACTAGACAAGACTAGACAAGACTAGACAAGACTAGACAAGACTAGACAAGACTAGACAAGACTAGACAAGACTTGACAAGACTTGACAAGACTTGACAAGACTTGACAAGACTTGACAAGACTTGACAAGACTAGACAAGACTAGACAAGACTAGACAAGACTAGACAAGACTAGACAAGACTAGACAAGACTAGACAAGACTAGACAAGACTAGACAAGACTAGACAAGACTAGACAAGACTAGACAAGACTAGACAAGACTAGACAAGACTAGACAAGACTAGACAAGACTAGACAAGACTAGACAAGACTAGACAAGACTAGACAAGACTAGACAAGACTAGACAAGACTAGACAAGACTAGACAAGACTAGACAAGACTAGACAAGACTAGACAAGACTAGACAAGACTAGACAAGACTAGACAAGACTAGACAAGACTAGACAAGACTAGACAAGACTAGACAAGACTAGACAAGACTAGACAAGACTGGACAAGACTGGACAAGACTGGACAAGACTGGACAAGACTGGACAAGACTGGACAAGACTGGACAAGACTGGACAAGACTGGACAAGACTGGACAAGACTGGACAAGACTGGACAAGACTGGACAAGACTAGACAAGACTAGACAAGACTAGACAAGACTAGACAAGACTAGACAAGACTAGACAAGACTAGACAAGACTAGACAATACTAGACAAGACTAGACAAGACTAGACAATACTAGACAAGACTAGACAAGACTAGACAAGACTAGACAAGACTAGACAAGACTAGACAAGACTAGACAAGACTAGACAAGACTAGACAAGACTAGACAAGACTAGACAAGACTTGTCTGAATCAGTATGAAAAATATCTAAGTCTGCTTTGGAAAATAATTGTCCAATGCAATGACCAAATGTTATGTTGGCAACAATGATTTTGTTTAGTTTCAACGCGCACGAAATGTCAAACGCGCAAAGTGGCTTCGGTCCGTCTTCATTTGCTTTTTGCGGGTGTATAGACTCGCGAATTAGACCAAATTTCGCATGCATTCGTTGCCTTCAGTGGTCTAGTTTCCGCCGTGCGTGAGGATTTGCTGCGGGAAAAATTTAATTCGCTAGTTTTGTGTTGGTCGTGTCGGGGAGTGGGGATCGGGTCGTAGGTGAGTCGAACGAAATTTCCCTCGAAATACATTTTATACAAAGGGCTATCGACGACAAGGTCCCTCCCTCGAAATATTTGCATATCATTTGCAAACTTTCAATAATTGTTTCGAACAACGCGGCTAACAATTCCAATAGGTCCAATAGACCTTCTTAGATTTGTCAAGCGCATGCGCGTCCGCCATATTTAAAAGGCGGGAATATGAAACTTTCGGGCACATTTTGGTATTTGATACGTCAAAAAGTGCAAAAAAAAACGGCGGAAATTGACAAATGCGCAAAAAAATGTCAACTATGTAATAGTTATTTACATTAATTAGAGTGTGGAAAGTTTGATTTTACAACGCTACAGCTCGTAAAATCATTTCCCCACAAAATTGAGATTTGAAGAGAACGACCTGTAACCCGTCAAATAAGTGCGGGGCGTCCTTGGAAGTGATGGCAAAATTTGCAAAAAAAAAAGTTTCATTTTCTCTTGCACCAGGTGAACGGGACTTCGCAGGACGGCGAGCGAGGGCTCTAAAAACGTGGCGCGGAGGCGGCTAAAGCGTCCGGGAAGAATTTTCGAGATTTGGCGAAAAATGCGCCTCGAAGGTGAAAAATACGTGATTTTATGTCTCGGTCTGGTGCGTCCGAACCTGGGGGATTCGAGTCGCTTCGAAATGCAACAGCCCGAAGGGCTCGTTCCACATTTTTGCCCCCCATAACGCTCCCACTAGCCGGAAATGGGAGAGGAACGAGCCCGCAGGGCGAGAATTTTGCGGAATTAGCTGGAGCACTAGTTCCCCCACTTCCGACCCCACCTCTGGTTCCCCTCCCATTTTCCGGTTAGTGGGAGCGTGATGGGGGGGCAAAAATGGGGAACCAGCCCGAAGGACTCGTTCCCCAAACGAGCTGTTGCATTCTAAAATCAATGTTTCCGCACTCTAATGTAAATAACTATAAAAGTGCTCACAGACCGGCGCGGAAGTTTCGCTACCGCGACCGGTGCGATATCGCGGCGGACCGATTGACGTGGCGGCTTATTAAAATGTTCAGATGAACAGGCACGATTTCCGCCATAGCCACTGATGTAACTGATCCAAATGATTTGTGAATATTAGAATATGTTTATCAGATGTATCTAGAGTTTCCTGAATTTTCATGAGATTTGGGCAAGGCTAGACTAGAATTAATAAAATTTAGGACGAGCCAAATTGTTTTTAAAAATTAGCAATTTTTCCTACCGCCCCCTATATTGCATCCGGGCTACCTAGCGACCCCCAAAACGGTGTCATCGCCCACTGGGGGGCGATATTGCCCACTTTGAGAATCGCTGGTCTAAGTCAAAATTAAAAAAAAAATGAGTTTATCAGTTATTTCACACCACATTATTAAAACTAAATGAATTCCCTATATTTTTGAAATTACAACCACTACCTAACGGTTCATTATTGACGATATCGTAAAAATTACTTTGAAAACATTTAGTTTAAAATAATGCTGTGCGAAATAACTGATAAACTATTTGCTTTTTTAATTTTGACTTAGACCACTTTCATAATTATGGGTACATATACTTTGTGTTATTTTCTTGTGCAAAACAAATAGAACAGTATTTATTATTCTTGTTTTGTCGTTATAATTAAATTTCAAAATCCAATATTATTTTGCAGATTTTAAATTTAAAAAAAAATGTTTGAGGGGCCTCAAAATTATTTTGTGCCCTTGCTAGGGACGGCCCTGTTTGAACATGAGATAAATTCAAAATGGTACAGTAACGACAAAAATATGTTTGGATTCAGCAGGAAATTCCAGTTGAGATTCCATTGCAAAATTATGCAATTTCTTGCTAGAAAACTCGTGCAAAAAAAAATTTGAAAAACCGTCTGAAAATTTGAGATTTTGGAAAAGTTTGTCTTTGATGCTCGATAGCTCGAGAACCAGAAAAGGCACAGTAACAACAAAAACATATTTGGATTCAGCAGGAAGTTCCAGTTAAGATTCCAATTGCAAAATTACGCAATTAACTGCTGGGAAACTCGTGCTAAAAAAAAATATTCGAAAACCGTCTGCAAATTTGAGATTTTGAAACAATTTATCTTTGAGGCTCGATAGCTCGAGAACCAGAAAAGGCACAGTAACAACAGAAACATATTTAGATTCAACAGGAAATTCCAGTTAAGATTCCATTGTAAAATTACGCAATTTCCTGCTGGAAAACTCGTGCCAAAAGAAAATTTGAAAAACCGTCTGAAAATTTGAGATTTTGGAAAAGTTTGTCTTTAATGCTGGATAGCTCGAGAACCAGTAATAACAAAAACATTTTTGGACTTGTTTTTTTTTTGAGTTTATCCTAATCAAATGGATGTGCTGAGACGCGATTTTCCAGTTTATTCGGTTCAAATGCTCAAAACACCCAATATTTAGGCTATATCTTGTTTGTTTGTGACTTTAGAGCGAAATAAACTAGAAAACTGTTTTCAGCACTTCGATTTCCTTTGGACAACCAACAAAAAATTACGAAAAAATTTTCGAAAAAATTTTTCAACAAAATTTTTGTATCATTTCGTTCGAAAAATAAGTGCATTTTCGTTTTTTTTCGATTTTTTCGAGAACGGTACAAGGCAGCGAAATCATTCATCGGCACACAGAAACTACACGCCAAGATGTACAAGTCGATGTGTATATTGTCTGGAAAAATTCAATAACTCGTCTTGAAATTTCAAACTGAAATTTACCCGAATATCGATTTGATAAGTACATATCTCGGAAACGGTTGCAGATAATTAAAAAACTGATTGCGGCATCGTTTTCAGAAGGTCATTTTCCTGTTAATACAATAAAACTGACCTCAGCAAATTCACAACTTTCTGAGATCTCTACTCGAGCGCCGAAATTTCTGAAAAATTTCTTCAATTTTGGTAGGTGATAGTGAACGGAAAGATTTAGCGAAATATAATTTGCATATTTGTAATCAGCAGCTAAACTGCTTTCAGAAACGTTTTTAAATTTTGCCGTAACTCAAAAAATAACGATTTTGACAAAATCGATTTCTCGCATTTCGTCGTTTACGCGATCTAGACTCCCCATGACGATGGTATTTCTTAACTGAAAGCCTCCTAGGGAATATTATATACTTATTCCGACTAATTTTGGGACGCTCAATCGATTGGTGAAGACTAGAAGTCTCTACGGCGAGCCATTCAAAAGTTATGAGAGCGTAAAATCAGTCGGAAATGCGAGATGGTGTACAGCCAAAAAATATATAAAACTTGTTTATTTGTAACTTTAGAGCGCAATAAACTGGAAAATCGTTTTCAGCACTTCGATTTCCTTCGGGTAATCAAAAAATCATTAAATAATTATTTTTCAAGTGAATGGAAAATTTCAAAGTGTGTCTGAAAGAGTTCTTTTTCCTGCTGGTTTGTAAATTTGCAAACATTTTGCTGTTAAATATCATATATTTTATTAAATTGATTATTTTTTGTTTTTGCCTGTTGTTTTTGTTCACTATTAATGGAGACGAAGTTGTCTTTTTGGCCAGAAGTGGCGTTAAGCGCGGTACATGCACGGAACGAGTAAGTGTGGTTGCAGTGCTTGATGTTGCGGAATGGGTTGTTACAGACTGACGGTTTGAGGGATTTGGCTGGAATTTTGGAGAAAACTCGATTATGGTGTTGCGAATTTTGGCGCGATTAAGAAAATTGCGAAATTTTCGTGATGGCGCCAAAATTCGCGACAACACCCTAATCAAGTTTTCTCCAAAATTTCAGCCAAAACCCTCAAACCGATCACGAAATTTGCGAAATTTTCTTGATGGCGCCAAAATTCGCGACAACAGCTTAATCGAGTTTTCTCCAAAATTCTAGTTAAATCCCTCAAACCGCTTGTCCACAGAGACTTCTAGAAACTTCTAGACTTCTAAAAACCAAACGATTTTTTTAAACCACGTTTTGCAAGCAAGGTTACTAAAAAAAATTGCAAAAAATTTATCATTAGGACTTAATATATTTGCCAATTATTCTAATTTTTTGATTATTCACTTAATTGGCGAGCTAATTGTTAATTGAACTCACGTAGTTATAGACTATAAACCACACAGGTCGTCGATAAAAAATCACTTAGTTTGCATTTGCTTGTGTAGCAGGTTTCCCGCCAGGAATTCGCGAATTTTTGCAATGGTATTTTGATAAAAATTTCCCGTTGAATCCAAAAATGTTATTCTTATCACTGTGCCGCTTCCGCTTTTCAAACGATTGAGGATCAAAGGCAAGCTCACAAATTCACAAGATAATTTCTCAAATTTTCTTGTGGCGCGAATTTTTCAGCAGAAATTTGCTAAATTTTGCAATGTCATTTCAACGTAAATTTCCTGCTGAATCCAAAAATGTTATTGTTATCACTGTGCCGCGTCCGGTTTTCAAACTATTGAGGATTAAAAGCAAGCTCACAAATTTACAAGATAATTTCTCGAATTTTCTTGTGGCGCCAATTTCGTAGCAGGAATTTGTAAAATTTTGCAAAGCCATTTCAACGTAAATTTCCTGCTGAATCCAAAAATGTTATTGTTATCACTGCGTCGTTTCCGGTTTTTAAACTATTGAGGATTCAAGACAAGCTCGCAAATTTACAAGATAATTTCTTAACTTTTCTTTTGGCGCTAATTTTCCAGCAGAAATTTGCAAAATTTTGCAAAGTCGTTTCAACGTAAATTTCCTGCTGAATGCCAAAAAGTTATAGTTATCACTGTACCGCGTTCGGTTTTGAAACTATTGAGGATTAAAGGCAAGCTTACAAATTCACAAGATAATTTTTAAAATTTTATTGTGGCGCGAATTTTCCAGCAGAAATTTTCGAAATTTTGCAATGTCATTTCAACGTAAATTTCCTGCTGAATCCAAAAATATTATTGTCATCACTGTGCCGCGTTCGGTTTTCAAACTATTGAGGATCAAAGGCAAATTCACAAGATAATTTCTCGAATTTTTTTGTTGCGCGAATTTTCCAGCAGAAATTTGCGAATTTTTGCAAAGTCATTTCAACGTAAATTTCCTGCTGAGTCCAAAAATGTTATTGTTATCATTGTGCCGCTTCCGGTTTTCAAACTATTGAGGATCAAAGACAAGCTCACAAATTTACAAGATAATTTCTCAAATTTTCTTGCGGCGCGAATTTTCCAGCAGAAATTTGCGAAATTTTGCAAAGTCATTTCAACGTAAATTTCCTGCTCAATATAAATACGTTATTGTTATCACTGCGCCGCTTCCGGTTTTCAAACTATTGAGGATCTAAGGCAAGCTAACAAATTCACAAGATAATTTTTTAAATTTTTTTGTAACGCGAATTTTCAGGCAGATATTTGCAAATTTTGTCAAAGTCATCTCAGCGTAAATTTCCTGCTGAATCCAAAAATGTTATTGGTATCACTGCGCTGCTTCCGGTTTTCAAACTATTGAGGATTAAAGCAAGCTCACAAATAATTTTTCAAATTTTCTTGTTGCTCGAATTTTCCAGCAGAAATTGGCGAACTTTTGCAAAGTCATCTCAACTTAAATTTCCTGCTGAATCTAAAAATGTTATTGTTATCACTGCGGTTCGCGCCGCTTTCGGTTTTCAAACTATTGAGGATCAAAGACAAGCTTACAAATTCACAAGATAATTTGTCGACTTTTCTTGTAGCGCGTATTTTCCAGCAGAAATTTGCGAAATTTTGCAAAGTTGTTTCAACGTAAATTTCCTGCTGAATCTAAAAATGTTATTGGTATCACTGCGTCGCTTCCGGTTTTTAAACTATTGAGGATCAAAGGCAAGAAAATAATTTTCTTGTGGCACGAATACTCCAGCAGGATTTTGCGAAAGTTATCTCAACGCAAATTTCCTGCTGAATCCAATAATGTTATTGTTATCACTGTGCCGCTTCCGGGTTTCAAGTTACTTGACAAGTTTTGGCTAAGAAATAAACCGTGGACCTATTACATTGCCTTGGGGAAACAAGCATGTTTACATCTTGTCCGTTTGAATAAATCTGTCTAGACGTGTTGTCCTAATCTCTTGGAACGGTTTATTTCGGTTATCTTCGTTCACTCGCACCTCGAGTTGTAATCAAGATCGCCTTGACACAAAGTTAGTTTTTGTTTGTAGTTGTTTTGTTTCAACAATAAATCACTGCGTCTGTCTGTCGTATAAAAATTTGTGCATAAATTTGATCCGTCTGTCCGTCACAACTTGTTTTTTGTGCAAATTTTCCTTTGGAAAAAGACCGTGCGCATAAATTTTGCAAAAAAAAAATAATTGGCAAATGTGTAATGAAATTTTGTTAATTTCGGCTAAAATGACGGCGCAAATTCATTTCGATTTCTAACCTCCGGAAAAATCCACAAAAATTGATTGCAACAAATTTTGAGATTTGACGCGAGAAGTTCGTGCAAATGTTTGCAAATTAGGTTCAAATTGTTGCAGCAAATTAATTTCGAACATTGGAAAATTTGCGCCCGAGATTTGCACAAATTGGGCAAATTTTTTTTGGCATATTCGGTTTGATGAGATTTGGTGCGAAGATTTCGTGCAAATTTTCGCAAAGTCGGCCCAAATTGTCGCAGAAAATTCATTTCGACCTCTAACTTTCGGAAAAATCCGTTGAAAACTTTGCACAAATTTAGCGCAAAAAATTTAAATGTTTGCAAATTCAGCTCATATTGTCGCAGCAAATTCATTTCGAACTTTGGAAAAATTGCGCCTGAGATTTGCAGAAATTGGGAAATTGTTTTTTGGCACATTTGGTTTGTTTGGTGCGAAGTTTTCGTGCAATTTTTTTGCAAAGTCGGCCCAAATTGTCGCAGCAAATTCATTTCGACTTCTAACTTTCGGAAAAAATCCGCTCGAATTTTGCACAAATTGGGTATAATAAAATTGGCACTATAAACAATTTGCAAAAATTCTGACGAAATTTTTGGGCTTTATTAAAACTTTATTAGTTCTTAGTTTGTTCATTAAAAACATTTACCAATTTTGGAAAATGTTTTGGCAAATGAAGAAACTAAGAATTAATAAATTTAGCCTAAAAATTTCGTCAGAATTTTTGCAAATTGTTTATAGTGCCAATTTTTTTATTCTCAATTTGTGGAAATTTCTAGCACGATTTTCGTCAGAGTCGGGAAAAAATTTCGTTAGAATTCTCGCAAATTCGTCTAAAATTTTCCCAGACTTAAACTCAACCGCAATAAATTAAATCAGACCTCGCACTTTGCCACAGATCATGCAAAATTACTTTTTGTCTGATTTCCAATTTTCTTTTTTCAACTGAAATTAATGTTGTTTTGCTCGCAAGCAATTTATCGTAAAAACTGAATTAATTCGCATTCAAGTCGCGCAATTATGCATTTAATTATTCTTGCAAAAAAAAAAACAAAATTGCTGTCAATCAGAGAAAGTCCAGTCACATTGACGCCTCCATCCGATACAATAACTAGTTTTGCACAAACCAAGCTAAATCTCTCAAACTAATTAAGTTAAGACAAAACTAATTCCAGATTTGGATTCAGCAGGAAATTTCCGTTGTGATCACCTTGAAAAATTTCACAAATCGAAAATTCGCGAAACAATAAAATTCGAGAAATTATCTTGTGAATTTGTAAGCTTGCCTTTGAACCTCAATAGTTTGAAAACCGGACACGGCACAGTGATACCAATTACGTTTTTGGATTCAGCAGGAAATTTACGTTAAAATGACTTTGCAAAATTTCGCAAATTTCTGTTACAAAATTTGCGCCACAAGAAAATTTGAGAAATTGTCTTGTAAATTTGTAAGGTTGCTTTTGAACCTTAATAGTTTGATAAGCAGAAGCGGTACAGTGATAACAATAACATTTTTGGATTCAGCAGTAAATTTTCGTTGAGATGACTTTGCAAAATTTTGCAAATTTCTGCTGGAAAATTCGCGCTACAAGAAAATTTGAGAAATTATCTTGGGAATTTGTAAGCTTGCCTTTGACCCTCAATAGTTTGAAAACCGGAAGCGGCACAGTGTTAACAATAACATTTTTGGAATCAGTAGCAAATTTATGTTCAAACGACTTTGCAAAATTTCGCAAATTTCTGTTGGAAAATTCGCGCCACAAGAAAATTCGAGAAATTATCATGTAAATTTGTGAGCTTGCTTTTGATCCTCAATAGTTTGAAAACCGGAAACGGCACAGTGATTACAATAACAATTTTGTATTCAGCAGGAAATTTTCGTTGAGATGACTTTGCTAAATTTCGCAAATTTCTGTTGAAAAATTTGCACTACAAGAAAATTCGAGAAATTATCTTGAAAATTTGTGAGCTTGCCTTTGATCTTTTATAGTTTGAAAACCGGAAGCGACACAGTGATACCAATAAAATTTTTGGATTCAACAGGAAATTTACGTTGAAATGACTTTGCAAAATTTCGCAAATTTCTGCTGGAAATTTCGCGCCACAAGAAAATTCGAGAAATTATCTTGTGAATTTGTGCGCTTGTCTTCGAGCCTCAATAGTTTGAAAACCGGAAGCGGCACAGTGATAACAATAACAGTTTTGGATTCAGCATGAAATTTGCGTTGAGATGCCATTGCAAAATTTTGCAAATTTCTGCTGGAAATTTCGCGCCACAAGAAAATTCGAGAAATTATCTTGTGAATTTGTGCGCTTGTCTTCGAGCCTCAATAGTTTGAAAACCGGAAGCGGCACAGTGATAACAATAACAGTTTTGGATTCAGCATGAAATTTGCGTTGAGATGCCATTGCAAAATTTTGCAAATTTCTGCTGGAAAATTCGCACCACAAGAAAATTCTAGAGATTATCTTGTAAATTTGATCCTCAATAGTTTGAAAACCGGAAGCAGCAAAGTGATAATAATAACATTTTTGGATTCAGCAGGAAATTTACGTTGAAATGTCTTTGCAAAACTTCGCAAATTTCTGCTGGAAAATTCGCACCACAAGAAAATTTGAGAAATTATCTTGTAAATTTGTGAGCTGGCCTTTGAACCTCAATAGTTTGAGAACCGGAAGCGGTACAGTGATAAAAAATAACATTTTTGGATTCAGCAGGAAAACGTTGAAATGACATTACAAAGTTCTGCAAATTCCTGCTAGTAAATTCGCACCGAGCCTAATTCTCTTGTAATCCTACTTTAACCATTTCCTAAACTTGTCGAAACCTGGCTCAATCATGTCCGTCCTAATATAGTCCTAATCTAGTCCAAACCCTGCCCTAATCCTGTCTCAATCCCATTCTAATACTCTTATAATCCTACTCTAATTCTCTACTAATGATACTCTAACCATGTCTTAAACTTTTATTAATCTCCTGATTTTGTCCAAATTCTGTCGTAATCATGTCTTAATCTGTTCTAATCCTGTCTTAATCTGTTCTAATCCGCTCCTAATCGCAGTCTAATTCTCTTCTAAACCTACTCTAAGCATTCCCTAAACTTGTCGTAATCTTGTATGGCGGGGCTCTCAAAAGTAGAGCGGTGGAATGAGACAGGCTCTCAAAAGTAGGGCAGCGGGGCTCTCAAAAGTACGGCGGCGGGGCTCTCAAAAGTAGTTTGGCGGAATGAGACAGGCTCTCAAAAGTAGGTCGGCGGGGCTCTCAAAAGTACGGCGGCGGGGCTCTCAAAAGTAGTTTGGCGGAATGAGACAGGCTCTCAAAAGTACGGCGGCGGGGCTCTCTAAAGTACGGAGGCGGGGCCCTCAAAAGTAAGGCGGCGGAGCTCTCAAAAGTAGGGTGGCGGAATGAGACAGGCTCTCAAAAGTACGGCGGTGGGGCTCTCAAAAGTACGGAGGCGGGGCCCTCAAAAGTACGGCGGCGGGGCTCTCAAAAGTAGGGCAACGGAATGAGACAGGCTCTCAATAGTACGGTGGCGGGGCTCTCAAAAGTAGGGCGGCGGAATGAGACAGGCTCTGAAAAGTACGGCGGCGGGGCTCTCAAAAGTACGGCGGCGGGGCTCTCAAAAATAGGGCGACGGAATGAGACAGGCCCTCAATAGTACGGTGGCGGGGCTTTCAAAAGTAGGGCGGCGGGGCTCTCAAAAGTATGGCGGCGGAATGAGACAGGCTCTCAAAAGTACGGCGGCGGGGCTCTCAAAAGTTCGGAGGCGGGGCCCTGAAAGGTACGGCGGCGTGGCTCTCAAAAGTAGGGTGGCCGAATGAGACAGGCTCTCAAAAGTACGGCGGCGGGACTCTCAAAAGTACGGCGGCGGGGCTCTCAAAAATAGGGCGACGGAATGAGACAGGCTCTCAATAGTACGGTGGCGGGGCTTTCAAAAGTAGGGCGGCGGGGCTCTCAAAAGTATGGCGGCGGAATGAGACAGGCTCTCAAAAGTACGGCGGCGGGGCTCCCAAAAGTTCGGAGGCGGGGCCCTGAAAAGTACGGCGGCGGGGCTCTCAAAAGTAGGGTCGCGGAATGAGACAGGCTCTCAAAAGTACGGCGGCGGGACTCTCAAAAGTACGGCGGCGGGGCTCTCAAAAGTAGGGTGGCGGAATGAGACAGGCTCTCAAAAGTACAGGGGCGGGGCTCTCAAAAGTACGGAGGCGGGGCCCTCAAAAGTACGGCGCCGGGGCTCTCAAAAGTAGGGCAACGGAATGAGACAGGCTCTCAATAGTACGGTGGCGGGCCTTTCTAAAGTAGGGCGGCGGGGCTCTCAAAAGTATGGCGGCGGAATGAGACAGGCTCTCAAAAGTACGGCGGCGGGGCTCTCAAATGTTCGGAGGCGGGGCCCTGAAAAGTACGGCGGCGGGGCTCTCAAAAGTAGGGTGGCGGAATGAGACAGGCTCTCAAAAGTACGGCGGCGGGACTCTCAAAAGTACGGCGGCGGGGCTCTCAAAAGTAGGGTGGCGGAATGAGACAGGCTCTCAAAAGTACAGGGGCGGGGCTCTCAAAAGTACGGAGGCGGGGCCCTCAAAAGTACGGCGCCGGGGCTCTCAAAAGTAGGGCAACGGAATGAGACAGGCTCTCAATAGTACGGTGGCGGGGCTTTCAAAAGTAGGGCGGCGGGGCTCTCAAAAGTATGGCGGCGGAATGAGACAGGCTCTCAAAAGTACGGCGGCGGGGCTCTCAAAAGTACGGAGGCGGGCCCCTCAAAAGTAGGGCGGCGGAGCTCTCAAAAGTAGGGTGGCGGAATGAGACAGGCTCTCAAAAGTACGGCAGCGGGGCTCTCAAAAGTACGGAGGCGGGGCTCTCAAAAGTACGGCGGCGGGGCTCTCAAAAGTAGGGCAACGGAATGAGACAGGCTCTCAATAGTACGGTGGCGGGGCTCTCAAAAGTAGGGTGGCGGAATGAGACAGGCTCTGAAAAGTACGGCGGCGGGGCTCTCAAAAGTACGGCGGCGGGGCTCTCAAAAACAGGGCGACGGAATGAGACAGGCTCTCAAAAGTACGGCGGCGGGGCTTTCAAAAGTAGGGCGGATGAATGAGACAGACTCTCAAAAGTACGGCGGCGTTCCTCAGCCCTGAGGATTGGGGGCTACTGTCTTTGCTACTTAAGGGTACTCACTCTCACTAGTTGTGCCACTAGGATCGCAGCGTGTACCTGTAACATCTTATTTGTTTATTATGTAGAGTACAATGCCGGCTCTCCGCTTTCGCACTGAGCCGGTTATCTTAATCTAATTTGACTAATGGCTAACATGCTTACATAGTTTATCTGTTCCTTGTCTGTACCTGTAGCAGCAGGCCCCCCTGTTACTCTGTGCACAGTCACCCGCATTCACCATCAACCCCCACCCATTATCGGTCTCTGAAGGCGCCAACAGGCCTATTAGCGGAGGCGGCGATGGCAAATAAAATGAATTTGCAAAATTTCGCAAATTTATGCTTGAAAATTTGCGAAAATTCGAAAAATCATCTTGTAAATTTGTGAGCTTGCCTTTGATCCTCAATAGTTTGAAAACGGGAAGCGGCACAGTGATAACAATATCATTTTTGGATTCAGCTGAAAATTTGCGTGGAAATGACTTTGCAAAATTTCGCAAATTTCTGCTGGAAAATATGCGCTACAACAAAATTCGAGAAATTATCTTGTAAATTTGCGCGCTTGCCTTTGATCCTCGATAGTTTGAAAACCGGAAACGGCACAGTGATAACAATAACATTTTTGGATTCAGCAGGAAATTTACGTTGAAATGGCTTTGCAAAAATTGGCAAATTTATGTTGGAAAATTCGCGCCACAAGAAAATTTGAGAAATTATCTTGTGAATTTGTGAGCTTGTCTTTGATCCTCAATAGTTTAAAAACCAAACACGGCACAGTGATAACAATATCATTTTTGGATTCAGCTGAAAATTTACGTTGAAATGACTTTGCAAAATTTCGCAAATTTCTGCTGGAAAATTCGCGCCGTAAGAAAATTCGAGAAATTATCTTGTAAATTTGTAAGCTTGCCTTTGATCCTCGATAGTTTGAAAACCGGAAGCGGCACAGTGATAACAATAATATTTTTGGATTCAGCAGTAAATTTACGTTGTAATGACTTTGCAAAATTTTGCAAATTTCTGCTGGAAAATTCGCGCCACAAGAAAGTTTGAGAAATTATCTTGTAAATTTGTGAGCTTGCCTTTGAACCTCAATAGTTTAATAACCGAAAGCGGCACAGTGATAACAATAATATTTTTTGATTCAACACGAAATTTACGTTGAAATGACTTTGCAAAATTTCGCAAATTTATGTTGGAAAATTCGTGCCTCAAGAAAATTCGAGAAATTATCTTGTAAATTTGTGAGCTTGCCTTTGATCCTCAATAGTTTGAAAACCGAACGCGGCACAGTGATTACAATAACAGTTTTGGATTCAGCAGGAAATTTACGTTGAGATGACTTTGCAAAATTTCGCAAATTCTTGCCTGAAAATTCGAAAAACTAAGAAATTATCTTGTGAATTTGCGCGCTTGCCTTTGACCCTCAATAATTTGAAACCCGGCAGCGGCACAGTAATAACGAAAACATTTCCGATTTACGCAGGAAATTTCCGTTGAAAACACATTAGTAAACTTGATAAATTCCTTCTGTAAAATTAGTTACGAAACAACATTTGAAAATTAACTTAAACCTTAAATATCTTAAAAACCATCGAACTTGGAAACAAAAGTTTAGCAGATCTAGATTCAGCGGAGCAGACGCTACAATAAACCTGTAAACAATAATTACCATAAGGCTATCGTCCGTGAGATAATTGCATGGAAAGCTTTCACCGGCAAAGTGAAAGTGTGTGTGTGTGTGTTTATAACGTTGTGTGTAAACAGACGGTCGATATTGAACTTGTTATCTACAGCTGATAAGCGCTTGACTAGATCGCATGCAGCGAGATAGAAACGTTGACGAGTCGACGGGGCCAGTCGAGTTTCTCTCGGCCGTACAGCGAGCGCGCCTTCAGTCGTTCATAACCCGTTCGCGTGTATATACAGGTGTATTAGTAAACTCGGTGAGGATTAGGGTTTAGTGCAGATCATGGCATCCAAGATGCAACAGCGTGCCATCCAGCTGGAGCTGCCCAAGAATGATAATCTGGACATCGAGTTTGATGGATTAGCGTTTGTTGTGCCCTACGGCAAAGGTTTGTGCATTAAATTTGCGCGGATATAAGAAACGTAGTTTTATAGCGAATTTCACGCGGAATACGGAAATGTTTTTGCTTTTTGCAAAATTGTTTTTATTGCAAATGTAGACAACTGTGAAAAGACAAACTTTTCTTTCTTTTGGCACGAGTTTTCCAGCAGGAAATTGCGTAATTTTGCAATGGAATCTTAACTAGAATTTCCTGCTGAATCAAAAAATGTTTTTGTTGTTACTGCACCACTTCTGGTTCTCAGGCTATCGAGCATCAAAGACAAACTTTTGCAAAACCTCAAATTTTCAGACGGTTTTTCAAATTTTCTTTTCGAACGAGTTTTCCAGCAGGAAATTGCATAATTTTGCAATGGAATCTTAACTAGAATTTTCTGCTGAATCCAAAAATGTTTTTGTTGTTACTGCACCACTTCTGGTTGTGCGGCTATCGAGCATCAAAGACAAACTTTTCGAAAACCTCAAATTTTCTTTTGGCACAGGTTTTCCTGCAGGAAATTGCGTAATTTTGCAACGGAATCTTAACTAGAATTTTCTGCTGAATCCAAAAATGTTTTTGTTGTTACTGCACCACTTCTGGTTCTCAGGCTATCGAGCATCAAAGACAAACTTTTCCAAATCACGCCGCGATCTTTCTGTGTGTTTGTGGTTTTTGTTGTCGCTGCGTTTAATTTGCCGTTGATGAGCGGAAAAAGAGAACTGGTTCTGGACGCAGCGACAATCAATAGATTCCTTCGAGTTGGAAATTCAACTGAAGATTGATGGTCTATTCGCCTTCTAATCTCAACGCAATTGCCAAGATTCATTTTCTGATTCTTTTAGGTTTCTAAGGACATTTTTAGTTTTGTTTTTGGTTTATTCCTTCAAGAATTATTAAAGATTTCCTTCAACTACTTCAGTTTTTCACGTGTTGTAAGTTTGCGTCTTTGTGGTGCGTTTATAACTTGCGGAAAATTTGCAAATTTTACAGAAAATCTTTCTTGGAATTTTAGCTTTACAGAACTGTTTTTAGATTTTGGATTGGATTTCAGGTTCTTGAGATATTGCGGATTTTCTGCAACAAACCGTTTTTTATTCAATTTGTTTTAGTTGAGGTTTCTTCATATTTTTGGTTGGGCTCGCAGAAATTTGCTCAAAATTTCAGGAGATATTAAAAAAATCTTCAGGTTTCAGAATATCTTTCAACCGTTTTTGTAACTTTTCCACTTTCCAAGAACTTGAGGATTTTTAGCGAGCCTTCAGAAAACTCTCCAACGGTTGGTTGGCCGCCTGAAAAATTTATAAAATTTCAGGAAATATTCTAAAAATCTTCAGCTTTCATAACATGTTTCAACTGTTCTTGTGCCTTCTTTACTTTTCAAGATCTCGAGGATTTTCTGCAAGCGGTCCAAATTTTCTTAAAAATTTCAGGAAATTTTAAGAAAACTCTTCATGACTCAAGTTTGGCTTTCTCAAAAAAATTCAAAATTTCAGGAAATAATCTAAAAATCTTCAGCTTTCATAACATGTTTCAATTGTTTTTGTGACTTCTTTACTTTTCAAGATCTTGAAGATTTTCTGCGACCGTTCCAAATTTTCTTAAACATTTCAGCAAAGTTTCAGAAAACTGCATAACTCAAGTTTGGCTTTCTCAAAAATTTTCAAAATTTCAGGAAATATTCTAAAAATCTTCAGCTTCCATAACATGTTTCAATTGTCCTTGTGACTTCCTTACTTTTCAAGATCTCGAGGATTTTCTGCGACCGTTACAAATTTTCTTAAAAATTTCAGCAAAGTTTAAAAAAATTCTTCATATCTCAAGTTTGACTTTCTGAAAAAAATCAAAATTTCAGGAAATATTCTAAAAATCTTCAGCTTTCATAAAATGTTTCAACTGTTCTTGTGACTTCTTTACTTTTCAAAATCTCGAGGATTTTCTGCAACCGGTCCAAATTTCCTTAAAAATTTCAGCAAAATTTCAGAAAACTCTGCGTAACTCAAGTTTGACTTTCTCAAAAATTTTAAAAATTTCAGGAAATATTCTATAAATCTTCAGCTTTCATAACATGTTTCAACTGTTTTTGTGACTTCTTAACTTTTCAAGATCTCGAGGATTTTCTGCGACCCTTCAAAATTTTCTTAAAAATTTCAGCAAAATTTCAGAAAACTATTCACATCTCACATTGAATTGAAAAATTCACTTTGTTTTTTACCACACTTATATTATGTAAAAATATTATATAACTTATTATTCACAGTTATATAAATTTCTACACATATCACGACTCGAGTTTCGACGTTTGACGGTCATTTTCAAGTTTTCACTTGAAAATGACCGTCAAACGTCGAAACTCGAGTCGTGATATGTGTAGAAATTTATATAACTGTGAATAATAAGTTATATAATATTTTTACATAATATAAGTGTGGTAAAAAACAAAGTGAATTTTTCAATTCAATGTAAGTATGGATTACCACGTAGTAACTGTCGCAACCATCCTATTCATATTCACATCTCAAGTTTGGCTTTCTTAAAAATTTTAAAAATTTCAGGAAATATTCTAAAAATCTTCAGCTTTCATAAAATGTTTCAACTGTTCTTGTGACTTCTTTACTTTTCAAAATCTCGAGGATTTTCTGCAACCGGTCCAAATTTCCTTAAAAATTTCAGCAAAGTTTCAGAAAACTCTGCATAACTCAAGTTTGGCTTTCTCAAAAATTTTAAAAATTTCACGAAATATTCTAAAAATCTTCAGCTTTCATAATATGTTTCAACTGTTTTTGTGACTTCTTTACTTTTCAAGATCTCGAGGATTTTCTGCAACCGGTCCAAATTTTCTTAAAAATTTCAGCAAAGTTTCAGAAAACTCTTCATAACTCAAGTTTGGCAAAAATTTCCAAAAATTTTCAAAATTTCAGGAAATATTCTAAAAATCTTCAGCTTTCATAACATGTTTCAACTGTTCATGTGACTTCTTTACTTTCCAAGATCTTGATTTGGAAAATCCTAACTAGAATTTCCTGCTGAATCCAAAACTGTTTTTGTTGTTACTGCACCACTTCTGGTTCTCAAGCTATCGAGCATCAAAGACAAACTTTTCCAAAACCTCAAATTTTCAAACGGTTTTTCAAATTTTCTTTTGGCTCGAGTTTTCCAGCCGGGAATTGCGTAATTTTGCAATGTAATATTAAGTAGAATTTCCTGCTGAACCCAAAAATGTTTTTGTTGTTACTGCACCACTTCTGGTTCTCAGGCTATCGAGCATCAAAGACAAACTTTTCCAAAACCTCAAATTTTCAGACGATTGTTCAAATTTTCTTTTGGCACGAGTTTTACAGCCGGAAATTGCGTAATTTTGCAATGTAATCGTAAGTAGAATTTCCTGCTGAACCCAAAAATGTTTTTGTTGTTACTGCACCACTTCTGGTTCTCAGGCTATCGAGCATCAAAGACAAACTTTTCCAAAACCTTAAATTTTCAGATGATTTTTCAAATTTGCTTTTAGCACGAGTTTTCCTGCAGGAAATTGCGCAATTTTGCAATGGAATCTTAACTGGAATTTCTTGCCGAACCCAAAAATGTTTTTGTTATTACTGTACAACTGCCGGTTCTCAAGCTGACAAACTTTTCCAAACTCAAATTTTCAGACGGTTTTTCAAATTTTCTTTTGGCACGAGTTTTCCTGCAGGAAATTGCGTAATTTTGCAATGGAATCTTAACTAGAATTACCTGCTGAATCCAAAAATGTTTTTGTTGTTACTGCACCACTTCTGGTTCTCAGGCTATCGAGCATCAAAGACAAACTTTTCCCAAACCTCAAATTTCAAGACGGTTTTTAAAATTTTCTTTTGGCACGAGTTTTGCAGCAGGAAAGTGCGTAATTTTGTAATGTAATCTTAACCAGAATTTCCTGCTGAATCCAAAAATGTTTTTGTTGTTACTGCACCACTTCTGGTTCTCAGGCTATCGAGCATCAAAGACAAACTTTTCCAAAACCTCAAATTTTCAGACGATTGTTCAAATTTTCTTTTGGCACGAGTTTTCCAGCCGGAAATTGCGTAATTTTGCAATGTAATCTTAAGTAGAATTTCCTGCTGAAACAAAAAATGTTTTTGTTGTTACTGCACCACTTCTGGTTCGCAGGCTATCGAGCATCAAAGACAAACTTTTCCAAAACCTCAAATTTTTAGACGGTTTTTCAAATTTTCTTTTGGCACGAGTTTTCCAGCAGGAAATTGCGTAATTTTGCAATGTAATCTTAACCAGTATTTCCTGCTGAATCCAAAAATGTTTTTGTTGTTAATGCACCACTTCTGGTTCTCAGGCTATCGAGCATCAAAGACAAACTTTTCCAAAACCTCAAATTTTCAGACGATTTTTCAAATTTGCTTTTGGCACTAGTTTTTCTGCAGAAAATTGCGTAATTTTGCAATGCAATCTTAACTAGAATTTCCTGCTAAACTCAAAAATGAATTTGTTATTACTGTACCACTTCCGGTTCTCAAGCTGACAAAGTTTTCCAAAATCTCAAAATTTCAGACGGTTTTTCAAATTTTCTTTTGGCACGAGTTTTCCAGCCGGAAATTGCGTAATTTTGCAATGTAATCTTACGTAGAATTTCCTGCTGAACCCAAAAATGTTTTTGTTGTTACTGCACCACTTCTGGTTCTCAAGCTATCGAGCATCAAAGACAAACTTTTCCAAAACCTCAAATTTTCAGACGGTTTTTCAAATTTTCTTTTGGCACGAGATTTCCAGCAGGAAATTGCGAAATTTTGCAATGGAATCTTAACTGGAATTTCTTGCCGAACCCAAAAATGTTTTTGTTGTTACTGTACCACTTCCGGTTCTGAAGCAGACAAACTGTTTCAAAATCTCAAATTTTCAGACGTTTTTTCAAATTTTCTTTTGGCACGAGTTTTCCAGCCGGAAATTGCGTAATTTTACAATGGAATCTTAACTAGAATTGCCTACTGAATCCAAAAATGTTTTTGTTGTTACTACACGACTTCTGGTTCTCAGGCTATCGACCATCAAAGACAAACTTTTGCAAAAACTCAAATTTTCGGACGGTTTTTCAAATTTTCTTTTGGCACGAGTTTCCAGCAGGAAATTGCATAATTTTGCAACGGAAACTTAATTAGAATTGTCTGCTGAATCTAAAAATGTTTTTGTTGTTACTGCACCACTTCTGGTTCTCAAGCTATCGAGTATCAAAGACAAACTTTTCCAAAACCTCAAATTTTCAGACGGTTTTTCAATTTTTCTTTTCGCACGAGTTTTCCAGAAGGAAATTGCTTAATTTTGCAATGTAATCTTAAGTAGAATTTCCTGCTGAACCCAAAAATGTTTTTGTTGTTACTGCACCACTTCTGGTTCTCAGGCTATCGAGCATCAAAGACAAACTTTTCCAAAATTTCAAATTTTCAGACGATTTTTCAAATTTGCTTTTGGCACGAGTTTTTCTGCAGGAAATTGCGCAATTTTGCAATCGAATCTTAACTGGAATTTCTTGCTGAATCCAAAAATGTTTTTTTTGTTACTGTACCAATTCCGGTTCTCAAGCAGACAAACTTTTCCAAAATCTCAAATTTTCAGACGGTTTTTCAAATTTTCTTTTGGCACGAGTTTTCCAGCAGGAAATTGCGTAATTTTGCAATGTAATCTTAACCAGAATTTCCTGCTGAATCAAAAAATGTTTTTGTTGTTACTGCACCACTTCTGGTTCTCAGGCTATCTTGCATCAAAGACAAACTTTTCCAAAACCTTAAATTTTCAGACGATTTTTAAAATTTTCTTTTGGCACGAGTTTTCCATCATAACCAGAATTTCCTGCTGAATCCAAAAATGTTTTTGTTGTTACTGCACCACTTCTGGTTCTCAGGCTATCGAGCATCAAAAACAAACTTTTCCAAAGCCTCAAATTTTCAGACGATTTTTCAAATTTCCTTTTGGCACAAGTTTTTCTGCAGGAAATTTCGTAATTTTGCAATGGAATCTTAACCAGAATTTCCTGCTGAACCCAAAAATGTTTTTGTTGTTACTGCACCACTTCTGGTTCTCAAGCTATCTAGCATCAAAGACAAACTTTTCCAAAACCTCAAAGTTTCAGGCGGTTTTTCAAATTTTCTTTTGGCACGAGTTTTCCAGCAGGAAATTGCTTAATTTTGTAATGTAATCTTAACCAGAAATTCCTGCTGAACCGAAAAATGTTTTTGTTGTTACTGCAGCACTTCTGGTTCTCAAGCTATCGAGCATCAAAGACAAACTTTTCCAAAACCTCAAATTTTCAGACGATTTTTCAAATTTTCTTTTGGCACGAGTTTTCCATCTTAACCAGCATTTCCTGCTGAATCCAATAATGTTTTTGTTGTTACTGCACCACTTCTGGTTCTCAGGCTATCCAGCATCAAAGACAAACTTTTCCAAAACTTCAAATTTTCAGACGATTTTTAAAATTTTCTTTTGGCACGAGTTTTCCATCTCTACCAGCATTTCCTGCTGAATCCAATAATGTTTTTGTTGTTACTGCACCACTTCTGGTTCTCAGGCTATACAGCATCAAAGACAAACTTTTCCAAAACTTCAAATTTTCAGACGATTTTTAAAATTTTCTTTTGGCACGAGTTTTCCATCTTAACCAGAATTTCCTGCTGAATCCAATAATGTTTTTGTTGTTACTGCACCACTTCTGGTTCTTAGACTATCCAGCATCAAAGACAAACTTTTCCAAAACCTCAAATTTTCAGACGATTTTTCAAATTTGCTTTTGGCACGAGTTTTTCTGCAGGAAATTGCGTAATTTTACAATAGAATCTTAACTAGAATTTCCTGCTGAATCCAAAAATGCTTTTGTTATTACTGTACCACTTCCGGTTCTCAAGCAGACAAACTGTTCCAAAATCTCAAATTTTCAGACGGTTTTTCAAATTTTCTTTTGGCACGAGTTTTCCAGCAAGAAATTGCGTAATTTTGCAATGTAATCTTAACCAGAATTTCCTGCTGAACCCAAAAATGTTTTTGTTGTTACTGCACCACTTCTGGTTCTCAGGCTATCGTGCATCAAAGACAAACTTTTCCAAATCCTCAAATTTTCAGACGATTTTTCAAATTTGCTTTTGGGACGAGTTTTCCAGCAGAAAATTGCGTAATTTTACAATGCAATCTAAACTAGAATTTCCTGCTAAACTCAAAAATGTATTTGTTATTACTGTACCACTTCCGGTTCTCAAGCTGACAAAGTTTTGCAAAATCTCAAATTTTCAGACGGTTTTTCAAATTTTCTCTTGGCACGAGTTTTCCAGCAGGAAATTGCGTAATTTTGCAATGCAATCTTAACCAGAAATTCTTGCTGAATCAAAAAATGTTTTTGTTGTTACTGCACCACTTCGGGCTCTCAGGCTATCAAGCATCAAAGACAAACTTTTGCAAAACCTTAAATTTTAAGACGCTTTTTCAAATTTTCTTTTGGCACGAGTTTTCCTGCAGGAAATTGCGTAATTTTGCAATGGAATCTTACCTAGAATTTTCTGCTGAATCAAAAAATGCTTTTGTTATTACTGTGCCACTTCCGGTTCTCAAGCAGACAAACTGTTCCAAAATCTCAAATTTTCTTTTGGCACGAGTTTTCCAGCAGGAAATTGCGTAATTTTGCAATGTAATCTTAACCAGAATTTCCTGCTGAATCCAAAAATGTTTTTGATGTTACTGCACCACTTCTGGTTCTCAGGCTATCAAGCATCAAAGACAAACTTTTCCAAAACTTCAGATTTTCAGACGATTGTTCAAATTTTCTTTTGGCACGAGTTTTCCAGCCGGAAATTGAGCAATGGAATCATAACTAGAATTTCCTGCTGAATCCAAAAATGGTTTTGTTGTTACTGTACCACTTCCGGTTTTCATGCAATCAAGGCTGAAAATCAAACTTTTTTCTTGGTATCTCAAAATTTTCAAATTCTGCAAAAGCCGAAACTCGCAAATTCGCTAAAATTTGCGAGTTTCGGTTGTTGCAGAATTTGAAAATTGAAACGCGTTGAAAGCACGCCGTTGTTATTTTCTGTGGATTTCCGTGGAAATTCGTAATCGATTCCTCAGCCTTGAGGGAATTATAGATTCTCGCCAGTTTCCTCGTGGCGTTAAATAATCGATCCAGTTACCGGCGCGAATCCAAGGCCTCCAACTTTCCACTCGAAATTTCCGTTATTCGTCTGTTTTCGACGATATCGATCGCGATAATTCCACCAATTATGTAATCGCCCTTTAAATTAAATCTCCAATTTCACTAATTTTCAATTAGTTCACTAATCTCCAATTAGTGCACTAATCTCCAATTAGTGCTCTGAAGTTCAATTAGTGATTAGTGCGGGTTTTGAGTGCTTTGTGTAAGCTTGCACATTTTTTCGGGATTTGTGCTTTTCCACCAAGGAAAAATTTTTCCAAAATTTTTTTTTGCTTATAACACACGAACGAATGGACCGATTTCGACCAAAATTTCGCAAAAGGATCCGCAAACCGTGCGAATACACCGACACAATTTTCAAAAATATCCACCGATTTTCGATTTTTTTTTGAAAATCGGTTTTGTGGTAGTACCGCGTTTCCTGCATGCGCCCCATTGTACAGTTAACCGCATAAATAACATACACACTGCTTTATTAAGTTGTTTTGTTTGAAAACTTGCTAGCCTTACTCATTGCTAGGTCAGTGATCGCGACAAGAAACTTTTTCTTTTAATTTACGCAAATAAATTGCACAAAAATTTGCTAAAACCGCTCGGGATTCTGACAGATAATTTAGTTGACTACACCCAAACCGAATTTCATCCACCTAGTCCAACTACTTCCCAAGCTATGAGAGGATTAGTAAAACTCTACCCGTTTTCGACCGCGTAGACTAAAGCCTTTTATTTAACCCACTTAGCCTAGTCCCACCGCCCAACAAAAAACCATTCCAAAAATCTAAAACTACCCGCAACCAAACCATCTAAACCGCGTTCCGTCCACTAGTCCACCTCGCTAGTTACGCAAGCTTGAAGTTGATTAACTCCAATTTCCTTTCCGCACGAATTTATTTAACCCACTTACCCTAGTCCCACCGCCCAACAAAAAACCATTCCGTAAACCTAAAACTACCCGGAACCACGCCATCTAAACCGCGTGCCGTGCACTAGTCTACCTCGCTAGTTATGCAAGGTTGAAGTTGATTAACCCCAATTTCGTTTCCGCGCGAACTTCACGCGATTGGGACATACCACCGCTTGACCCCAATCATTCCGCTTGAAACTACATGCAACGCACGAAACTAATTAGTGTTTAGACGACGTTTGTAGATTTAGTCCTCGACCTCGCAAAAGCTTTCAACGATTTACTCTTGCGGAGACTACGCGTGATTGCGAAAAAATCGAAACGCCATCTGACAGATGATTTAGTTATCTATGCCTTAAGCTGAGTCTAGATAGTCTAGGTGTATTAGTTTGCGAGATGTTGAGGTTTTAGCAAAAGGTCGCTTTGTAGGAAAACCGGAAGGAAGTTGGTGGGTCATAAGCCGTGGTTTCATAGATAATTTAGTAAACTAGGTTTTGCAGAAAGATTTATTGCACGATTTTTTGTGCAGAAAGATTTATTGCACAATTTAGTCGACAACTCCACATTATTTCGAACTTGAAAACAAAATTAAGTTTGTTATTTATTTCCGGACAAACCGGAAGTTCGACCGCAGGCTACAAAGCAGGTTTAGCAAACGTGGAGATTCTGGAACTGCGAACTGTTTTTGGCAAAAGGCTATCGTCCGCCGTCTCAAAACTACAGACGTTCAAAATCAAATCTACATTTTTTCGAGCTTGAAAACAATGTGAAGTTTGTTATTGATTTCCGGACAAACCGGAAGTTGGACCGAAGCTACAAAGCAGATTTAGGAAGCATGCAGATTCCGGAACGGCCAAAACTTTTTGGTAAAAGGCTATCGTCCGCCGTTTCAAAACGATAGCCATTCAAAATCAACTTTACATATCTTCGAACTTGAAAACGAAATTAAGTTGGTTATTTATTTCCGGACAAACCGGAAGTTGGAAAGGAGGCTAGAATCCAAATTTAAAAAGTATGGAGATTCCGGAACTGCGAAATGTATTTGGCAAAAGGCTATCGTCCGCCGTTTCAAAACTACGGACGTTCAAAATCAAATCTACATTTTTTCGAGCTTGAAAACAAATTAAGTTTGTTATTAATTTGCGAACAAACCGGAAGTTGGACCGAAAGCTACAAAGCAGATTTAGAAAGCATAGAGATTCCGGAACGGCGAAAACTTTTTGGTAAAAGGCTATCGTCCGCCGTTTCAAAACTACAGACGTTCAAATTCAACTTTACATTTCTTCGAGCTTAAAAACGAAATTAAGTTGGTTATTTATTTCCGGACAAACCGGAAGTTGGAACGGAGGATAGAAAGCAGATTTAGATAGTATGGAGATTCCGGCACTGCGAAATGTTTTTGGCAAAAGGCTATCGTCCGCGCTTTCAAAACTACAGCCGTTCAAAATGAACTCTACATTTTTCCGAGCTTGAAAACGAAATTCAGTTTTTTATTTATTTCCGGACAAACAGGAAGTTGGAACGAAGGCTAGACAAGAGATTTAGAAATTATAGAGATTCCGAAACTGCGAGTTGTTTTTGGCAAAAGGCTATCGTCCGCCGTTTCAAAACTACAGCCGTTCAAAACCAACTCTACATTTTTTCGAACTTGAAAACAAAATTAAGTTTGTTATGTATTTCCGGACAAACCGGAAGTTGGAACGAAAACTACAAAGCAGATTTAGAAAGTATAGAGAGTCCGGTACTGCGAAATGTTTTTGGCAAAAGGCTATAGTCCGCCGTTTCAAGACTACAGACGTTGAAAATCAACTCTACATTTTTTCGAACTTGAAAACGAAATTAGGTTGGTTATTTATTTCCGGACAAACCGGAAGTTGGATCGGAGGTTAAAAAGCAGGTTTAGAAAGTATGGAGTTACTGGAACTGCGGAATGTTTTTGGCAAAAGGCTATCGTCGGCCGTTTCGAAACTACAGCCGTTCAAAATCAACTCTACATTTTCACGAGCTTGAAAACAAAATTAAGTTTGTTATTTATTTCCGGGCAAACCGGAAGTTGGACCGAAAGCTACAAAGCAGATTTAGAAAGTATGGAGATTCTGGAACTGCCAAATGTTTTTGGAAAAAGACTATCGTCCGCGGTTTCAAAACTACAGTCGTTCAATATTAACTCTATATTTTTTCGAGCTTGAAAACAAAATTAAGTTTGTTATTTATTTCCGGGCAAACCGGAAGTTGGACCGAAAACTACAAAGCAGATTTAGAAAGTATGGAGATTCTGGAACTGCCAAATGTTTCTGGAAAAAGGCTATCGTCCGCCGTTTTAAAACTCCAGTCGTTCAAATTCAACTCTACATTTTTTCGAGCTTGAAAACGAAATTAAGTTGGTTATTTATTTCCGGACAAACCGGAAGCTGGACCGGAGGCTAGAAAGCAGATTTAGAAAGTATGGAGATTCCGGAACTGCAAAATGTTTTTGGCAAAAGGCTTTCCTCCGGCGTTTCAAAACTATAGACGTTGAAAATGAACTCTACATTTTTTCGAAGTTGAAAATAAAATTAAGTTTTTTATTTATTTGCGGACAAACCGGACGTTAGACCGAAAGCAAGAAAGAAGATTTAGAAAGCATGGAGATTCCGGAACGGCGTAAACTTTTTGGTAGAAGGCTATCGTCCGCCGTTTCAAAACTACAGACGATCAAATTCAACTCTACATTTTTTCGAACTTGAAAACGAAATTAAGTTTGTTATTTATTTCCGGACAAACCGGAAATAACGTAGCAGACCGCAAGCTACGTAGCAGATTTAGAAAGTATGGAGATTCCGCAACGGCGAAAACTTTTTGGCAGAAGGCTATCGTCCACCGTTTCAAAACTACAGCTGTTTAAACTCGACTCTACTTAATACCTCGTTTTGTTTGCTCTAAAAATCACAAATTTCAGCAATTTGTGCGATAGCCTTGTATGCACTAAGCTCCCGTTTTGCAGGAAAAACGACAAAATTTCGTGAAACATTCAAAAAACTTCGCAAAAATTTCGAAAGTTTGTGCAAAAAGAAAAAGAGAAATGTGAAGTTTGTTATTTATTTCCGGACAAACCGGAAGTTGGATTGGAGGTCGCGACGCAGATTTAGAAAGTTTTGTGAGTTTGGAATTTGGAAATGTTATTGGTAGAAGGCTATCGTCCACCGTTTCAAAACTACAGCTGTTTAAACTCGACTCTACTTAATAGCTCGTTTTGTTTGCTCTAAAATTCTCAAATTTCTGTAATTTGGACGATAGCCTTGTATACACAAAGCTCCCATTTGCAGAAAAAACGACAAAATTTCGTGAAATATTCAAAAAACTTCGCAAAAATTTCGAAAGTTTGTGCAAAAAGAAAAAGAGAAAAGTGAAGTTTGTTATTTATTTCCGGACAAACCGGAAGTTGGAACGTAGGCTACGATGCAGATTTCGAAAATTTTAAAAATTTGGAATTCGGAAATATTATTGGTAGAAGGCTATCGTCCACCGTTTCAAAACTACAGCTGTAAACTACAACTACTTACGTCCGGAAAAACCGGAAGTTAGAAGAGAGACTACGATACAGATTTCGAAAATTTTGAGATTTTGGAATTTGGAAATGTTATTGGTAGAAGGCTATCGTCCACCGTTTCAGAACTACAGCTGTTTATTCTCTACTCTACTTAATAGCTTGTTTTGTTTGCTCTAAAAATCTCAAATTTATGTAATTTGGACGATAGCCTTGTATACACAAAGCCCCCATTTGCAAGAAAAACCACAAAATTTCGTGAAACATTCAAAAAAGTTCGCAAAAATTTCGAAAGTTTGTGCAAAAAGAAAAAGAGAAATGTGAAGTTTGTTATTTATTTCCGGACAAACCGGAAGTTGGATTGGAGGCTGCGATGCAGATTTAGAAAGTTTTGTGATTTTGGAATTTGCAAATGTTATTGGTAGAAGGCTATCGTCCACCGTTTCAAAACTACAGCTCTTTAAACTCAATACTTAATAGCTCGTATTGTTTGCTCTAAAAATCTCAAATTCCTGCAATTTGGAGGATAGCCTTGTATGCACAAAGCTCCTATTTTACAGAAAAAACGAAAAAATTTCTTGAAACATTCAAAAAACTTCGCAAAAATTTCGACAGTTGTGCAAAAAGAAAAAGAGAAAAGTGAAGTTTGTTATTTATTTCCGGACAAACCGGAAGTTGGAACGTAGACTACGATGCAGATTTCGAAAATTTTAAAAATTTGGAATTCGGAAATATTATTGGTAGAAGGCTATCGTCCACCGTTTCAAAACTACAGCTGTTTAAACTCAACTCTACTTAATAGCTTGTTTTGTTTGCTCTAAAAATCTCAAATTTCTTTAATTTGGACGATAGCCTTGTATACGCAAAGCTCTCATTTTGCAGAGAAAACGACAATATTTCTTGAAACATTCAAAAAACTTCGCAAAAATTTTGAAAGTTTGTGCAAAAAGAAAAAGAGAAAAGTGAAGTTTGTTATTTATTTCCGGACAAACCGGAAGTTGGCACGTAGACTACGATGCAGATATCGAAAATTTTGAGATTTTAGAATCCGGAAATGTTATTGGTAGAAGGCTATCGTCCACCGTTTCAAAACTACAGCTCTTTAAACTCAATACTTAATAGCTCGTATTGTTTGCTCTAAAAATCTCAAATTTCTGCAATTTAGAGGATAGCCTTGTATGCACAAAGCTCCAATTTTACAGAAAAAACGAAAAAATTTCGTGAAACATTAAAAAAACTTCGCAAAAATTTCGAAAGTTTGTGCAAAAAGAAAAAGAGAAAAGTGAAGTTTGTTATTTATTTCCGGACAAACCGGAAGTTGGAACGTAGACTACAATGCAGATTTGGAAAATTTTGAAATTTTGGAATTCGGAAATGTTATTGGTAGAAGGCTATCGTCCACCGTTTCAACACTACAGCTGTTTAAACTCAACTCTACTTAATAGCCCGTTTTGTTTGCTCTAAAAATCTCAAGTTTCTGTAATTTGGACGATGGCCTTTAATGCACAAAGCTTCCATTTCACAGAAAAAATGACAAAATTTTTTTTATTGCACTAGACTATCTAGTCTAGAAGTTATTGGGGAATTACTACAACTAGTTTCCAGTGAGATTTTGTGTCGTTTTCCGGGAAAACCGGACGGAAGTTTGTGGGTTATAAGTCGTAGTTTTGTAGTTAATTTAGCAAGTTAAGTATTGCAGCAAGATTTATTGCTCTACACTATTTAGTCTAGAAGTTATTGGGGAATTATTGCAACTAGTTTCGTTTTTTGCAGAGGAAACTTGAGATTTTTTAAACTCAAATTTTGAGGCTTTGTCCTGGAAAAGTTACGCGATTTTCGAAATTTCCAAAAGCAGATTCTTGTAGGTAATTTAGTTGTCTAAAACTTAGTCTAAGTTAATCTGCCTAGTCCAAGTAGTTTGAAAGCTATCGTTCATTTAGTCTGTCGATTTAAATGTGTTTTTCTGGGAAAACCGTAAAAGTAATTAAGAAACAAATTACGCGGTAATTTCAGAAATTGTATTTTCTGAAAATTGACACTAATTTTATACACTAACTCGGTGTAGTTAACTTGTTATTGGCGTTTAAGTGAGACAATCGCCGGTTTTAATTAATTACTGCTGCGGGTATTAAAAGCCGATAAAAATTCCAGCAGAAACAAACAGTTGCGTAACGAAACAGTTGAAGGTACGAAATTTCTATTAAATTGAGCAAAACTGTGGCCAGTTAGTCTGCGAAATTATAGAATTTCTCCTTTCATTTTTGCACAAACTTTCGAAATTTTTTTGAAGGTTTCACGAAATTTTGTCGTTCTTTCTGTAAAATTGGAGCTTTCTTCATATAAGGCTATCGTCCAAATTACAGAAATTTGAGCAAACAAAACGAACTATTAAGTAGAGTCGAGTTTAAACAGCTGTAGTTTTGAAACGGTGGACGATAGCCTTCCACCAATAAAATTTCCGAATTCCAAAATCTCAAAATTTTCGAAATCTGCAGCGTAGTCTACGTTTCAACTTCCGGTTTGTCCGGAAATAAATAACAAAACTTCACTTTTCTCTTTTTCTTTTTGCACAAACTTAGAAATTTTTGCGAAGTTTTTTGAATGTTTCACGAAATTTTTTCGTTCTTTCTGGAAAATTGGAGATTTGTGCATACAAGGCTATCGTCCAAATTACAGAAATTTGAGATTTTTATAGCAAACAAAACGAGCTATTAAGTAGACTTTAGTTTAAACAGCTGTAGTTTTGAAACGGTGGACGATAGCCTTCTACCAATAATATTTCCGAATTCCAAATTTTTTAAATTTTCGAAATCTGCACCGTAGTTTACGTTCCAACTTCCGGTTTGTCCGGAAATAAATAACAAACTTCACTTTTCTCTTCTTTCTGCTCAAACTTTCGAAATCTTTGCGAAGTTTTTTGAATCTTTCTCGCAATTTTGTCGTTTTTTTCTGTAAAATTGGAGCTTTGTGCATACAAGGCTTTCGTACAAATTACAGAAATTTGAGAGTTTTAGAGCAACCAAAACGAACTATTAAGTAGAGTTGAGTTTAAACAGCTGTAGTTTTGAAACGGTGGACGATAGCCTTCCACCAATAACATTTTCGAATTCCAAAATCTCAAAATTTTCGAAATCTGCATCGTAGTCTACGTTCCAACTTCCGCTTTGTCCGGAAATAAATAACAAACTTCACTTTTCTCTTTTTCTTTTTGCACAAACTTTGGAAATTTTTGCGAAGGTTTTTGAATGTTTTACGAAATTTTGTCATTTTTTCTGCAAAACGGAAGCTTTTTATATACAAGGCTATCGTCCAAATTATAGAAATTTGAGATTTTTAGAGTAAACAAAACGAACTATTAAGCAGAGTTGAGTTTAAACAGCTGTAGTTTTGAAACGGTGGACAATAGCCTTCTGCCAATAACATTTCCAGATTCCAAAATATCAAGATTTTCGAAATCTGCAGCGTAGTCTGCATTCCAACTTCCGGTTTGTCCGGAAATAAATAAACTTCACTTTTCTCTTCTTCTTTCGGCACAAACTTTCGAAATCTTTGCGTAGTTTTTTGAATCTCACGAAATTTTGTCGTTTTTTTCTGTAAAATTGGAGCTTGCGCATACAAGGCTTTCGTAAAAATTACAGAAATTCCAAAATTTGAAACAGCTGTAGTTTTGAAACGGTGGACGATAGCCTTCCACCAATAACATTTTCGAATTCCAAAATCTCAAAATTTTCGAAATCTGCATCGTAGTCTACGTTCCAACTTCCGGTTTGTCCGGAAATAAATAACAAACTTCACTTGTCTCTTTTTCTTCTTGCAGGAACTTTCAAAATTTTTGCGAATTTTTCTGAATGTTTCACGAAATTTTGTCGTTTTTTCTGTAACACGGAAGCTTTGTGCATTAAAGGCTATCATCCAAATTTCAGAAATTTGGGAATTTTAGACCAAACAAAACGAGCTATTAAGTAGAGTTGAGTTTAAACAGCTGTAGTTTTGAAACGGTGGACGATAGCCTTCCACCACTACCATTTCCGAATTCCAAAATCTCAAAATTTTCGAAATCTGCATCGTAGTTCACTTTACAACTTCCGGTTTGTCCGGAAATAAATAACAAACTTCACTTTGTTTTCATGTTCGAAAAAATGTGGAGTTGACGTTGAACGGCCGTAGATTTGAAAAGGCGGACGATAGCATTTTGCCAAAAATATTTCGCAGTTCCAGAATCTCCATATTTTCTAAATCTACTTTGTATTATGCGATTCAATGCCCGGTTTGTCCGGAAATAAATAACAAACTTAATTTTGTTTTCAAGTTCGAAAAAATGTAGAGTTGGTTTTGAACGGCTGTAGTTTTTAAAACGGCGGACGATAGCCTTTTGTCAAAAACATTTCGCAGTCCTGCAATCTCCATATTTTCTAAACCTGCTTTGTAGCCTGGCTAACTTCCGGTTTGTCCGGAAATAAACAACTTAATTTTGCTTGATGTAGGATTGATTTAGAACGACTGTAGCTGTGAAACGGCGGACGGTAGCCTTTCGCCGAAAATATTTTGCAGTTACGGAATGTCCATATTTTGTAACCTGCTTTATAACATGATGACTAACTACCGGTTTGTCCGGAAATGAACAACTTAATTTTGCTTTAAATTCGAAAACATTTAGAGTTGATTTTGAACAGCTGTAGTTTTGAAGCCGCGGACGATAGCCTTTTACCAAAAACATTTTGCAGTTCCTGAATCTCCATATTTTCTAAATCTGCTTTGTAGCCTGCGGTCCAACTTCCGGTTTGTCCGGAAATAAATAACAAACTTCACTTTGTTTTCAAGTTCGTAAAAATATAGAGTTGATTTTGAACGTCTGTAGTTTTGAAACGGCGGACGATAACCTTTTGCCAAAAACATTTCTCATTTCCGGAATCTTCATAATTTCTAAACCTGCTTTGTGGCCTGCGGTCCAACTTCCGGTTTTTCCGGAAATAAATAAACTTAATTTTGTTGATTTTGAATGGCTGTAGTTTTGAAACGGCGGCCGATAGCCTTTTTCCGATAATATTTCGCAGTTGCTGAATCTCTGAGTTTTCGATATCCGCTTTCAAGGCTACGTTCCAGCTTCTGGTTTATCTGGAAATAAATAACAAACTTGACTTTGTTTTCAAGGTTGAAAAACTGTAGCGTTTATTTAAAACGGCTGCAGTTTTGAAACGGCGGACGATGGCCTTTACTCGAAACCATTTCCAGATTGCAAAAACTCCAAATTTTCAAATTCCCGCAAAATTTTTGGCAATGTCCGCGTGAGTCGTGTTTTTTTGCGCTTTGTTACCCGATAATTTATTTTTTGTTGTGAAAATTGGATCGTGAACTTTGAACTTAAGTTGCGATAAAAAGCAGAAAAAATTGAAATTCAAATGTTTTATGTTTACAATGCAATCCAAGTGTGCCACGGTCAAACCGGCGATAAGAAAATGGGTTGGGTAGTGCGTGCGCGGCTGGAAGGCTATCGGCCAGTTTGCGAAATTTTTCTCGTAATTCGGTTCAAGCTTTCCAAACCGGTTTTTGGTTTGCGAATTTATATTTTGCAACAGTCCCAAAATCGGTGTCAAAAGCAAGTCACAGTTTTTTTTGCCAATGGTTTAATTTTTTTTGCGATTTTTAGCAAAAAAAAAATCGGTTCTGTATTGCGAAATCTTCAGGTTTTTCAAAACTTCGTTTGCTTTTTTTGCGATTTTTTTGTGACTGAAATTTTTGCGAATTTTTTGAGAAATTTTTGTGGAATTTTTCGGAATTTTTGCGGAATTAACTGCGACAGTTTTGCGACATTTTAGCGACATTTTGTTGCAACATTTGTGCGACATTTTTTGCGATATTTTCGCGACATTTTTGCGACCTTTTTTTCGACTTTATTGCGGACTTTTTTTTGCGACCTTTTTCGACTTTTTTTTGCGACTTTTGTGCGAATTTTGTATTCCTTTTTAGCGACTTTTTGCGAAATTTTTGTGAAATTTTTGCGATTTTTTTGAGAAACTTTTGTGGAATTTTTCGGAATTTTTGCGACATTTTTGTGACATTTTTGCGACATTTTTGCGTTATTTTTGCAAGATTTTTGCGACATTTTGCGACATTTTTTGCGACATTTTAGCGACATTTTTTGCAACATTTTTGCGATATTTTTTGCGACTTTTTTGCGACGTTTTTCGACTTTTTTTCTGCGACTTTTGTCCGATTTTTTTTTTTTTGCGACTTTTGTCCGAATTTTTTTTTTTTGCGACTTTTTTTGCAATTTTTTTTGCGACTTTTTTTTTGCGACTTCTTTTGCAACTTTTGTTGCGACTTTTTTTGCGACTTTTTTTGCGACTTTTTTTGCGACTTTTTTTGCGAGCTTTTTTGCGACTTTTTTGCGACTTTTTTGCGACTTTTTTGCGACTTTTGTGCGACTTTTTTGCGACTTTTTTGTTGGAATATTTCCAAAATTGAGGTCAAAGTTCATTGATATGTTTGCCAAAAGTGTTTCTCTAAATTTGCAAATATCTCGAGGAATTTTAAAAAATTTTCCAATTTTTTTTTGTCGTCGCGAAAACTTTTTTTTGGATATTTGTAAAAAAAATTTCGGTTCTGTATTGCGAAATCTTCAGGTTTTTCAAAACTTCGTTTGCTTTTGCGAAATTTTGGTGAATTTTTTGCGAAATTTTTGTGGAATTTTTCGGAATTTTTGCGACATTTTGTGTCATTTTTGCGACATTTTTGCGTCGTACAAGATTTTTGCGACATTTTTAGCGACATTTTTGCAACATTTTTGCGTCATTTTTGACATATTTTTTGCGACATTTTTGCTACATTTTTGTAACATTTTTGCGACCTTTTTTCGACTTTATTGCAACTTTTTATCGACTTTTTTGTACATTTTTATTAGTTTTTTGCAACTTTTTTTGCGACTTTTTGCGACTTTTTGCGACTTTTTTTGCAACATTTTTGCGACATTTTTGCGACTTTTTTTTTGCAACATTTTTGCGACTTTTTTTCGACTTTTTTTCCCGACTTTTTTTTTGCGACTTTTTTTTTGCGACTTTTTTTGCGACTTATTATATATAATATTTCCAAAATTGAAGTCAAAGTTCATTGATATTTGATATGTTTGCCAAAAGTGTTTCTCTAAATTTGCAAATATCGAGGAATTTGAAACATTTTTCCAATTTTTTTTGTCGTCGCGAAAACTTTTTTGGGATTTTTGTAAAAAAAATTCGGTTCTGTATTGCAAAAACTTCAGGTTTTTCAAAACTTCGTTTGCTTTTGACATTTTTTGCGACATTTTTGAGACATTTTTGCGACGTTTTTTGCGACTTTTTTTGCGATTTTTTTAGTGATTTTTTGCGACTTTTTTGCGACTTTTTTTGCGCCTTTGTTTTGCAACTTTTTTTTGCGACTTCTTTTTTGCGACTTTTTTTGCGAATTTTTTGCGACTTTTTTTGCGCCTTTGTTTTGTGCCTTTGTTTCGCGACTTTTTTTGCGACTTTTTTTGCGACTTTTTTTGCGCCTTTGTTTCGCAACTTTTTTTGCGACTTCTTTTTGCGATTTTTGTTGCTTTTTTTGTGACTTTTTGTGCGACTTTTTTTTTGCGACTTTTTTTTTGCGATTTTTTTGCGACTTGCGAAATTTTTGCGAATTTTTTGAGAAATTTTTGTGGAATTTTTCGGAATTTTTGCGACATTTTTGCGACATTTTGTGCAACATTTTTTGCGATATTTTCGCGACATTTTTGCGACCTTTTTTCGACTTTATTGCTTTTTTTGCGACTTTTGTGCGAATTTTGTATTCCTTTTTTGCGACTTTTTTTTGCGAGTTTTTTGCGACTTTTTGCGAAATTTTTGTGATATTTTTGCGATTTTTTTGAGAAATTTTGGTGGAATTTTTCGGAATTTCGGACTTTTTTTGCGCCTTTGTTTTGCGCCTTTGTTTCGCAACTTTTTTTGCGACTTCTTTTTGCGATTTTTTTTTTGTGACTTTTTGTGCGACTTTTTTTTTGCGACTTTTTTTTTGCGATTTTTTTGCGACTTGCGAAATTTTTGCGAATTTTTTGAGAAATTTTTGTGGAATTTTTCGGAATTTTTGCGACATTTTTGTGACATTTTTGCGACATTTTTGCGTCATTTTTGCAAGATTTTTGCGACATTTTTCGACATTTTTTGCGACATTTTAGCGACATTTTTTGCATCATTTTTCGACATTTTTTGCGACATTTTAGCGACATTTTTTGCGACCTTTTTCGACTTTTTTTGCTACTTTTGTGCGAATTTTTTATTTCTTTTTTTTGCGACTTTTTTGCAACTTTTTTGCGATTTTTTTTGCGATTTCTTTTGCGACTTTTTTTGCGAGCTTTTTTTTTTGCGACTTCTTTTTTGCGACTTTTTTGTTGGAATATTTCCAAAATTAAGGTCAAAGTTCATTGATATGTTTGCCAAAAGTGTTTCTCTAAATTTGCAAATATCTCGAGGAATTTTAAACATTTTTCCAATTTTTTTTTGTCGTCGCGAAAACTTTTTTTGGATATTTGGAAAAAAAAATTCGGTTCTGTATTGCGAAATCTTCAGGTTTTTCAAAACTTCGTTTGCTTTTGCGAAATTTTGGTGAATTTTTTGCGAAATTTTTGTGGAATTTTTCGGAATTTTTGCGGAATTTTTGCGACATTTTGTGTCATTTTTGCGACATTTTTGCGTCTTACAAGATTTTTGCGACATTTTTAGCGACATTTTTTGCAACATTTTTGCGACCTTTTTCTGCGACTTTTTTTGCAACATTTTTGCGACATTTTGTGCAACTTTTTTTGCGACTTTTTTCGACTTTTTTTGGGACTTTTTTTTGCGACTTATACATAATATTTCCAAAATTGAGGTCAAAGTTCATTGATATTTGATATGTTTGCCAAAAGTGTTTCTCTAAATTTGCAAATATCGAGGAATTTGAAACATTTTTCCAATTTTTTTTTGTCGTCGCGAAAACTTTTTTGGGATTTTTGTAAAAAAAAATCGGTTCTGTATTGCAAAAACTTCAGGTTTTACAAAACTTCGTTTGCTTTTGACATTTTTTGCGACATTTCTGCGACATTTTTGTGATATTTTTGCGACGTTTTTTGCGACTTTTTGCGATTTTTTTTTTGTGATTTTTTGCAACTTTTTTGCGACTTTTTTTTAGCGCCTTTGTTTCGCAACTTTTTTGCGACTTTTTTTTGCGAATTTTGTGCGTCTTCTTTTTTTGCGACTTTTTTTTGCGCCTTTGTTTCGCAATTTTTTTTGCGACTTCTTTTTTGCGACTTTTTTTTGCGAATTTTTTGCGACTTCTTTTTTTGCAACTTTTTTTGCGCGTTTGTTTCGCGACTTTTTTTTTGCGACTTTTTTTGCGCCTTTGTTTTGCGCCTTTGTTTCGCAACTTTTTTTGCGACTTCTTTTTTGCGACTTTTTTAGCGACTTTTTTGCGACTTCTCTTTTTGCGACTTTTTTTTGCGCCTTTGTTTCGCGACTTTTTTTGCGACTTCTTTTTTTCGATTTTTTTTTGCGACTTTTTGCGACTTTTTTCGAGACTTTTTTTGCAACTTTTTTGTTGGAATAATTCAAAAATTGAGGTCAAAGTTCATTGATATGTTTACCAAAAGTGTTTCTCAAAATTTGCAAATATCTCGAAGAGTTTTAAACATTTTTGCAAATTTTTTTCACTTTCTCATCGCGAAAACTTAAAATTTTTAGAAATCTTCGCAAATCTTAGCAAAACTCCGGCGAAAACACGTTCAAAACCGAACTCAAACTTGCAATATTTTCGCGTAAACACAATCCGCGAATAATTTTCTTGTGTCGCAATTTTCACCGCCGTTTGTTTGTCTTTTCCATTAGGCAGGAAACGCGAAGAGAAACCTTCTGCATAAAATTACGATAATTCTGTTATTCGCAATTTTTGCAGCGTTTTATGCAATTTCGAAACCGTTTTTCTAATCTGCACACTTTCACAATCCCAACACAATTTTCACTTTTCTCACAGTTCCGTTTTTCCAGTATAAATCCTCAAAGTTTAACTTAAGAAAATCAAGTTTCTTTTCTTCCCAAAAAAAAACTAGTTCTACTAATTCCTCAATAACTTCTAATCTAGTAAGTCTATCACAATGAATCTTTTACTACAACATAGTTTGCTAAATTATCTAGCAGAAAACACCTTCCAACTCTCAAACTTCCTTCCGGTTTTTCAGGAAAAGTCCGCCAAAAAATGCCCAAATTTGGTGGTTTAGACAAGACTATTTGGAGTAGAGCTAGAGTTTTACTAATCCGGTCATAACTTGGGAATTAATTGCACTAGGTAGATGAAATTTGAGAAATATTTAGTAAACTAAATTATCTAAAAGAATCTGCTTTTGGAAATTCGGCAAAACCGGTTAGATTTTCCAGTATAAATCCTCAAAGTTTAACTTAAGAAAATCAAATTGCTTTTCTCTGCAAAAAACTAGTTCTACTAATTCCTCAATAACTTCTAATCTGGTAAGTTTATCAGAATGAATCTTTTACTACAACATAGTTTGCTAAATTATCTAGCAGATAACAGCTTACGACTCTCAAACTTCCTTCCGGTTTTTCCGGAAAAGTTCGAAAAAAATGCCTAAATTTGGTGGTTTAGTCAAGACTCTCTGGAATAGAGCTAGAGTTTTACTAATCCTGTCATAACTAAGGAACTAATTGTACTAGGTGGATGAAATTTGATAAATATTTAGTAAACTAAATTATCTAAAAGAATCTGCTTTTGGAAATTTCGAAAACGTGTTAGTTTTTCCAATATAAATCCTTTAAGTCTAACTTAAGAAAATCAAATGCAAAAAACTAGTTCTACTAATTCTCGAATAACTTCTAAGCTAGTTAGTCTATCACAATAAGTCTTTGACTACAACATAGTTTACTAAATTATCTAGCAGATAACGCTTCGAAATCCTCAAACTTCCTTCCAGTTTTCCCGGAAAAGCTCTCAAAAAATGTCTAAATTTGGTGGTTTAGACAAGACAATCTGTAGTTTTACTAATCCTGTCATAACTTGGGAACGAATTCGACTAGGTAGATGAAATTTGAGAAATATATAGTAAACTAAATTATCTACAAGAACCCATTTTGTATTCTCGCTTAAAGCTTCCGGTTTTTCCGGAAACTGAGTTTAAACCGTAAGGTGGATAACAGACTGGAAACACGTCAATCGTCTGAATTGCAGCTTGTAATCTTGACACTCGTCGGTTAATTGCGGTTATGCAACGCCGCCTAAGACATTTAACGTTTTCACCACTCGATCAAAAACAAAAAAACTTTCTGTTGAAGCCAAGTAGGCCATGGCCCAACAACTTGTTTAGAAATTCCGTTTTATCGAAAAAAAAGGCGTACATTTCTGCCTAAACGCCGCGGCTGATTAAAAAACTTTGTTAATGAAACTTGTAGCGCGGTCTTTTTCCTGCAGGAAAAACGAAACGGTGACTTGCTAGTCCAACTAGGTTAGTCTACACAGACGAAAACAACTAGGCGGTTTTTTTCCGTAATAACTTGAGAACTAGACTCGCTAGAACCGTCTAGTTTGAAGCAAACATAGTCCAAACTACCTATTAGCATCCTCAAGGCCTCAAGCCTTGTCCATTGCATAGATTTAATTACCGACAATTTCCTCAATTATTTCCATTTTTAACTTTTCCTGGGCAATTACGGAAACGAGTTTCAGTGCGGTAATTAGCCAATTACACAGATGAGAAAAACATAAATGTCTCGACTTCATTAGAAGACTATATTAGATTCAGTCGACTAAGCGCCGAAGGTCGGAAGTTATTTGTCGCATGGGAGATACAAACATGTTGTTTGCGGAAGAACTGATCGCTATGCGAAATTTTTGCAAACGGATTCTTGCAAGGAATTTAGTTAACTAAGTCCACACCAAATTTTAACTAGTTTGTCCGACTAGTACCCAAGTTATGACAGAATTAGTGAATGGACACGGTTTTAGATTTGAAGAAAGTAGGGATGGATCTGAGAGGAAGTGAAGGATATTATCTGGTAGATGCTTTTGTTGTCTTTAAGGTGATGTCAAATTTATTAACGTAGGATTATTAGTTTTTGAGTTATTAAGTAATTAGTAAACTAGTAAGTTGATTGAGGTTTGTTTTTGGATGATTTGGGTTTGCGATTTTATTGCGGAAGAACTCAGCGGTTTGCGAAATTTTTGCAAGCGGATTCGCGTAAGGCATTCAGTTTACTAAGCTCTTGCCAAATTTCACCCACCTAGTCCAACTAATTCCTAAGTTATGACAGAATTAGTGAATTGACACGATTTTAGCAAATTTTAGATTTTAAGGAAGTAGGGAGAGATCTGATAGAAAGTAAAGTAAAGATGTTATCTGGTAGATGCTTTAGTTGTCTTTAAGGTGGTGTCAAATTTATGAATGTAGGATTATTACTTTTTAAGTTATTAAGTAATTAGTAAACTAGTAAGTTGATTGGGTATTGTTTTTGGATGATTTGGGTTTGAGATTTTATTGCGCAAGAACTAAGCGGTTTGCGAAATTTTTGCTAGCGGATTTACATAAGGCATTCAGTTTACTAAGTCCTTGTCAAATTTCACCCACCTAGTCCAACTAGTTCCTACGTTATGACAGAATTAGTGCACAAAGTAGATTTTATCAAGTTTCAAATTTGAGTGGAATAGGGGGGATATTATTATTTGTTAAAGATATTTCAGGGCTTGTAAGAAGTTAGATCACATTACATCGCGAGAAGAAATATTTATGTGATGGCTGTTTAACCTTTTCCTCAACTGATCCGACTTTTAAATAACATAAATTGAATGACTGTAACAAAATATACACTATTATGCCGACAGAAGACCTTGTAAAAGATAAGAGAGGTGATATGTGCTTAGTGCTGCTAAATTTATTAAGGTGGGATTATTAGTTTTGGAGTTATGGCGTAATTAGTAGACTACTTGATTGGGTTTAAAATTTTGTTTGCGACTTTATTGCGGAAGAACTAAACGCTTTGCGATATTTTTGCGTATTCGCGTAAGGCATTCAGTTTACTAAGCCCTTGCCAAATTTCACCCACCTAGTCCTACTAGTTCCTAAGTTATGACAGAATTAGTGAATTGGCACGATTTTAGCAAATTTTAAATTTTAAGGAAGTAGGGAGGGATCTGATAAGAAGTGCAGGGTGTTATCTGGTAGATGCTTTTGTTGTCTTTAAGGTGATGTCAAATTTATTAACGTAGGATTATTAGTTTTTGAGTTATTAAGTAATTAGTAAACTAGTAAGTTGATTGAGTTTTGTTTTTGGATGATTTGGGTTTGCGATTTTATTGCGGGAGAACTAAGCGGTTTGCGAAATTTTTGCAAGCGGATTCGCGTAAGGCATTCAGTTTACTAAGTCCTTTCTAAATTTCACCCACCTAGTCCAACTAGTTCCTAAGTTATGACAGAATTAGTGCACGAACTAGATTTTATTAAGTTTCAAATTTGAGGGTAATAGGGGGGATATTAAGGGAAGCGCATGCTATTATCTAATAGATGATTTATTTGTCTGCATTAGGGAAAGACATTTAAATTTATTATATTTAGAAGAAGGGGTTAAAGGCCATTATTTATTAAAGATATATCAGGGCTTGTAAGAAGTTAGATCACATCACATCGCGAGAAGAAATATTTATGTGATGGCTGCTTAACCTTATTCTCAACTGAATCGACTTTTAAATAACATAAATTGAATGACTGTAATAAAATATACACTATTATGCCGACTGAAGACCTTGTAAAAGATAAGAGAGGTGCTTAGTGCTGCTAAATTTATTAAGGTGGGATTATTAGTCTTGGAGTTATGGCGTAATTAGTAGACTACTTGGTTGGGTTTAAAATTTTATGTTTGCTAATTTATTGTGGAAGAACTAATCGGTTTGCAAAATTTTTGCAAGCGGATTCGCGTACGGCATTCAGTTTACTAAGTCCTTGCCAAATTTCACCGACCTAGTTCAACTAGTTCCCAAGTTATGAAATAATTAGTGAATTGACACAATGTTAGCATGTTTTAGATTTTAAGGAAGTAGGGAAGGATCTAAGGAGAATTCAAAGATGTTATCTAGTAAATGATTTTATTGTCTTTAAGGTGATGTCAAATTTATGAATGTAGGAAAATTAGTTTTTGAGTTATTAAGTAATTAGTAAACTACTAAGTTGATTGAGGTTTGTTTTTGGATGATTTGGGTTTGCGATTTTATTGCAGAAGAACTCAGCGGTTTGCGAAATTTTTGCAAGCGGATTCGCGTAAGGCATTCGGTTTACTAAGCTCTTGCCAAATTTCACCCACCTAGTGCAACTAGTTCCTAAGTTATGACAGAATTAGTGAATTGACACGATTTTAGCAAATTTTACATTTTTAGGAAGTAAGGAGTGATCTGAGAAGAAGTGAAGGACGTTATCTGGTAGATGCTTTTGTTGTCTTTAAGGTGATATCAAATTTATTAATGTAGGATTATTAGTTTTTGAGATATAAAGTAATTAGTAAACTAGTAAGTTGATTGAGTTTTGTTTTTGAATGATTTGTGTTTGCGATTTTATTGCGGAAGAACTAAGCTGTTTGCGAAATTTTTGCAAACGGATTTAGGTAAGGCATTCAGTTTGCTAAGTCCTTGCCAAATTTCACCCACCTAGTCCAACTAGTTCCTAAGATATGACAATTAGTGAATTGACACGATTTTAGATTTTAAGGAAGTAGAGAGGGATCTGAGAGGAAGTGAAGCATGTTATCTGGTAGATGCTTTAGTTGTCTTTAAGCTGCTGTCAAATTTATTAACGTAGGATTATTAGTTTTTGAGTTATTAAGTAATTGGTAAACTAGTAAGTTGATTGAGTGTTGTTTTTGGATGATTTGGGTTTGCGATTTCATTGCGGAAGAACTACGCGGTGTGCGAATTTTTTGCAAGTGGATTCGCGTAAGGCATTCAGTTTACTAAGTCCTTGACAAATTTCACCCACCTAGTCAAACTAGTTCCCAAGTTTTCACAGAATTAGTGCACGAACTAGATTTAATCAAGTTTCAAATTTGAGGGAAATAGGGGGGATATTAAGGGAAGCGCATGCTATTATCTAATAGATGATTTAGTTGTCTGCATTAGGGAAAGACATTTAAGTTAATTATATTTAGAAGAAGGGGTTAAAGGCCATTGCATTTGTATGTATTTATTAAAGATATTTCAGGGCTTGTAGGAAGTTAGATCACATTACATCGCGAGAAGAAATATTTATGTGATGGCTGTTTAACCTTTTTCTCAACTGAATCGACTTTTAAATAACATAAATTAAATGACTGTAACAAAATATGCACTATTATGGCGACAGAAGACCTTTTAAAAGATAAGAGAGGTGATATGTGCTTAGTGCTGCTAAATTTATTAACGTGGGATTATTAGTTTTGGAGTTATGACGTGCACTAGTTGATTGGGTTTGAAATTTTATGTTTGCGAATTTATTGTGGAAGAACTAAGCGGTTTGCAGAAATTTCGCAAGCGGATTCTTGTAGGGGGTTTACTTAACTAAACTTTCGCCTAATTTCATCGACTTACTCCAACTAGTTCCAAACTTATTACAGGTTTAGTAAACTACTTATTTGACGGCGTTTTCCGGAGAAACCGGAAGGAAGTTTGTGCGTTGCAAGCTGTTGTATGCTAGATAATTTAGTAAACTATGTTTTGTAGAAAGATTTGTTGCAGTGGACTAACTAGTTGCGAAGTTATTGCGGGATTAGTGCAACTAGTTTTTTTTCCATGGAAACTTTGATTTCTTAACTCAAACTTTGCGGATTAATCCTGAAAAAACTAGCGGATTTGCAAAATTTCCGAAAGCAGATTCCCATAGGCAATTTAGTTGGATAAATCCTTACCAAGTTTCATCCACCTAGTCCAACTACTTCAAGACTTATAGCCTTTTTACTGAAACTTAAGACTTTGCTAGACTAAACTAGACTATACCGACTATAGCGACTGTACCGAGTCTACCGACTATACCGACTGTACCGAGTCTACCGACTATACCGACTATACCGACTATACTGACTATACCGACTATACCGACAATACTGACTATATCGATTATACCGACTATATCGACTATACCGACTATATCGACTATACTGACTATACCGACTATACCGACAATACTGAATATATCGATTATACCGACTATATCGACTATACCGACTATATCGACTATACCGAATATACCGACTATACTGACTATACTGACTATACCGACTATACGAATACGATACGGTACATATAAGATGCGAAATTTGTTAAATAAAGTGCACTTTGCGAATAATTTAATTAATTTATCGAATTTTGTGGGGAATGTTATCATTGTAAGAGGTTAAAGTTCGCACGAAATGAGACAACGAATCGCAATTCTGCGAATAGTCACAACAAAAACAGTTGAACTTTGTTTTGCTGGGTTCGTTCGTTTGTTTTTGTCGCAACTTTATTTGCACAATTGTCGATTTATTTCCTATTTTTGGGCGAATTTTTGGCGGGTTTTAATTAGTATTAATGAGTTTGTTAAGTGATTGTGAAGGTTGTGCATAGCTGATTAATTGCGGCTCCTTGAGACTGCGCCAGCGAGAAGATCAAACTCCAAGGCGGACGAATTTGGGAATCGGAAGCGTGTTTTGTTCTCGAGACGTTTGATTTTTTAGCAATTTCCTAAAAAAAAGTTAACCCTTCAAGAGTTCATGCATCGCTGTCTAACTACTAAATTTCCGCCTAGATTTTCAACTGTTTCTGGTAAGAAAAACTCCAAGGAGTCCAAATTTGCAAACCGGAAGTTCCTACTCTCTTTTGTTTCCAAGTTACAGCGGCTCAAACTTGGCGTAGTTTTCGCAATTTTACCTCAGCTGGCTTTTTTTACAATTTCCTTAAAAAAGTTAGTCCTTAAAATTTTCATCCATCGCTGTCTAACTACTAAATTTCCGTCTAAATTTTCAACTGTTGCTCGTAGGAAAAACTCCAAGGAATTCAAATTTGCAAACCGGAAGTTCCCACTGTTTTTTGTTTCCAAGTTACAGCGGCTCAAACTTGGCGTAGTTTTTGCAATTTTACCTCAGCTTGATTTTTTTACAATTTCCCTAATAAACTTAGCCCTTCAAGGTTTCATGCATCGCTGTCTATCTACTAAATTTCCGCCCAGATTTTCAAGTGTTCCTTGTAGGCAAAACTCCAAGGAATCCAAATTTGCTAACCGGAAGTTCCCAGAGTCTTTTGTTTCCAAGCTACAGCGGCTCAAACTTGGCGTAGTTTTCGCAATTTTACCTCAACTTGATTTTTTTACAATTTTCCTAAAAAAAATAGTCCTTCAAGGTTTCATGCATCGCTGTCTAACTACTAAATTTCCGCCCAGATTTTCAACTGTTCCTTGTAGGAAAAACTCCAAGGAATCCAAATTTGCAAACCAGAAGTTCCCACTATCTTTTGTTTTTAAGTTACAGCGGCTCAAACTTGGCGCAGTTTTCGAAATTTTATCTCAATTTTTTTACAATTTCTCTGAAAAACTTAGCCCTTCGAAGTTTCACACTTCGCTGTCTAACTACTAAATTTCCGCCTAGTTTTTCAACTGATCCTTGTAGGAAAAACTGCAAGGAATCCAAATTTGCAAACCGGAAGCTCCCATTATCTTTTGTTTCCAAGTTACAGCGGCTCAAACTTGGCGTAGTTTTCGCAATTTTACCACAGCTTGATTTTTTTACAATTTCCCTAAAAAACTTAGTCCTTCAAGGTTTCATGCATCGCTGTCTAACTACTAAAATTCCGCCAAGATTTTCTACTGTTCCTAGTAGGAAAAACTCCAAGGAATCCAAATTTGCAAACCGGAAGTTCCCACTATCTTTTGTTTTCAAGTTACAGCGGCTCAAACTTGGCGCAGTTTTCGAAATTTTATCTTAATTTTTTTACAATTTCTCTGAAAAACTTAGCCCTTCAAGGTTTCATGCTACGCTGTCTAACTACTAAATTTCCGCCTAGATTTTCAAGTGTTCCTTGTAGGAAAAGCTCCAAGGAATCCAAATTTGCAAACCGGAAGTTCCTACTATCTTTTGTTTTCAAGTTACAGCGGCTCAAACTTGGCGCAGTTTTCGAAATTTTATCTTAATTTTTTTACAATTTCTCTGAAAAACTTAGCCCTTCAAGGTTTCATGCTTCGCTGTCTAACTACTAAATTTCCGCCTAGATTTTCAACTGTTCCTTGTAGGAAAAGCTCCAAGAAATCCAAATTTGCAAACCGGAAGTTCCTACTATCTTTTGTTTTCAAGTTATAGCGGCTCAAACATGGCGCAGTTTTCGAAATTTTATCTTAATTTTTTTACAATTTCTCTGAAAAACTTAGCCCTTCAAGGTTTCATGCTTCGCTGTCTAACTACTAAATTTCCGCCTAGATTTTCAAGTGTTCCTTGTAGGAAAAGCTCCAAGGAATCCAAATTTGCAAACCGGAAGTTCCTATTATCTTTTGTTTTCAAGTTACAGCGGCTCAAACTTGGCGCAGTTTTCGAAATTTTATCTCAATTTTTTACAATTTCTCTGAAAAACAGCCCTTCAAGGTTTCATGCTTCGCTGTCTAACTACTAAATTTCCGCCTAGATTTTCAAGTGTTCCTTGTAGGAAAAGCTCCAAGGAATCCAAATTTGCAAACCGGAAGTTCCTACTATCTTTTTTTTTCAAGTTACAGCGGCTCAAACTTGGCGCAGTTTTCGAAATTTTATCTTAATTTTTTTACAATTTCTCTGAAAAACTTAGCCCTTCAAGGTTTCATGCTTCGCTGTCTAACTACTAAATTTCCGCCTAGATTTTCAAGTGTTCCTTGTAGGAAAAGCTCCAAGGAATCCAAATTTGCAAACCGGAAGTTCCTACTATCTTTTGTTTTCAAGTTACAGCGGCTCAAACTTGGCGCAGTTTTCGAAATTTTATCTCAATTTTTTTACAATTTCTCTGAAAAACATAGCCCTTCAAGGTTTCATGCTTCGCTGTCTAACTACTAAATTTCCGCCTAGATTTTCAAGTGTTCCTTGTAGGAAAAGCTCCAAGGAATCCAAATTTGCAAACCGGAAGTTCCTACTATCTTTTGTTTCCAAGTTACAGCGGCTCAAACTAGGCGTAGTTTTCGCAATTTTACCTCAGCTTGATTTTTTTACAATTTCCCTAAAAAACTTAATCCTTCAAGGTTTCATGCATCGCTGTCTAACTACTAAATTTCCGCCCAGATTTTCAACTGTTCCTTGTAGGAAAAACTCCAAGGAATCAAAATTTGCAAACCGGAAGTTCCCACTAACTTTTGTTTCCAAGTTACAGCGGCTCGAACTTGGCGTACTTTTCGCAATTTTACCTCAAATTGATTTTTTTACAATTTCCCTAAAAAACTTAGTCCTTCAAGGTTTCATCCATCGCTGTCTAACTACTAAATTTTCGCCTAGCTTTTCAACTGTTCCTTGTAGGAAAAACTCCAAGGAATCTAAATTTGCAAACCGGAAGTTCCCACCATCTTTTGTTTCCAAGTTACAGCGGCTCAAACTTGGCGTCGTTTTCGCAATTTTACCTCAACTTGATTTTTTTACAATTTCTCTAAAAAACTTAGTCCTTCAAGGTTTCATGCATCGCTGTCTAACTATTAAATTTACGCCCTGATTTTCAACTGTTCCTTGTAGGAAAAACCCCAAGGAATCTAAATTTGCAAACCGGAAGTTTTCACTGTCTTTTGTTTCCAAGATACAGCGGCTCAAACTTGGCGTAGTTTTCGAAATTTTACCTCAACTTGATTTTTTTACAATTTCCCTAAAAAACTTAGTCCTTCAGCGTTTCATGCATCGCTGTCTAACTACTAAACTTTCGCCCAGATTTTAAACTGTTCCTTGTAGGAAAAACTCCAAGGAATCCAAATTTGCAAACAGGAAGTTCCCACTGTCTTTTGTTTCCAAGTTACAGCGGCTCAAACTTGGCGTAGTTTTCACAATTTTCCCTCAATTTGTTTTTTTAACAATTTCCCAAAAAAACTTATTCCTTCAAGATTTCATGCGTCGCTGTCTAACTACTAAATTTCCGCCTAGATTTTCAACTGTTCCTTATAGGAAAAACTCCAAGGAATCTAAATTTGCAAACCAAAACTTGCCGCCGTCTTTTGTTAAAAAGTTACAGCCACTTAAACTTGACCTTAGTTTTATCAAAACCCATTTGCAAACTACACGATTACGTTAGAATTGCATGCGAATTAAACGACTTGGTTGGTAATTCGTCGTAATGTGCTCGAAACGCGTTTCTATTCGCTGAAGCGTATTTTTCTATTGTTTTTGTTTTCCCAGCAATTTTCCATAGACTCCGTCACGCAACCAGTCCGGCAATCATGCGGACTTAATTAGCAGTCGTGGACTCGATACTTAGCATAGATATCGCAGCAATGACTAGTTTTACTACCTGTAGCGGTTACATAAAATTCCTGCGGCAATCATTCGTGCGCGAAATTACATGGACACGTTGGCGAAAACATTGTTGGTGATGTAACATGGGAGGATAACAACTTCCGGTTTGCTAAATTTATTTTTTTGCGGTTTTTTCCATGAGGAACAGTTGAAAATCTAGGTGGAGATTTAGTAGTTAGTCAGCGATGCATGAAACCTTGAAGGACTTAGTTTTTTTAGAGAAATTGTAACAAATTAAGCTGAGGCAAAATTGCGAAAACTACGCCAAGTTTGAGCTGCAGTAACTCGAAAACAAAAGATAGTGGGAACTTCCGGTTTACAAATTTGGATTCCTTGGAGTTTTTTCTACTAGGAACAGTTAAAAATCTAAGCGGAAATTTAGTAGTTAGACAGTGATGGATGAAACCTTGAAGGACTAAGTTTTTTAGGGAGCTATTAAAAAAACAAGTTGAGGTAAAATTGCGAAAACTACGCCAAGTTTGAGCCGCTGTAACTTGGAAGCAAAAGATAGTGGGAACTTCCGGTTTACAAATTTGGATTCCTTGGAGTTTTTTCTACTAGGAACAGTTAAAAATCTAAGCGGAAATTTAGTAGTTAGACAGTGATGGATGAAACCTTGAAGGACTAAGTTTTTTAGGGAGCTATTAAAAAAACAAGTTGAGGTAAAATTGCGAAAACTACGCCAAGTTTGAGCCGCTGTAACTTGGAAGCAAAAGATAGTGGGAACTTCCGGTTTACAAATTTGGATTCCTTGGAGTTTTTTCTACTAGGAACAGTTAAAAATCTAAGCGGAAATTTAGTAGTTAGACAGTGATGGATGAAACCTTGAAGGACTAAGTTTTTTAGGGAGCTATTAAAAAAACAAGTTGAGGTAAAATTGCGAAAACTACGCCAAGTTTGAGCCGCTGTAACTTGGAAGCAAAAGATAGTGGGAACTTCCGGTTTACAAATTTGGATTCCTTGGAGTTTTTTCTACTAGGAACAGTTAAAAATCTAAGCGGAAATTTAGTAGTTAGACAGTGATGGATGAAACCTTGAAGGACTAAGTTTTTTAGGGAGCTATTAAAAAAACAAGTTGAGGTAAAATTGCGAAAACTACGCCAAGTTTGAGCCGCTGTAACTTGGAAGCAAAAGATAGTGGGAACTTCCGGTTTGCAAATTTGGATTCCTTAGAGTTTTTCCTACAAGTAGCAGTTAAAAGTCTAGGCGGACATTTAGTAGTTAGACAGCGGTGGATGAAACCTTGAAGGACTACGGTTTTTCTGAAAAATTCAATTTGAGGCAAAATTGCGAAAACTACGCAAAGTTTGAGCCGCTGTAACTTTGAAACAAAACATAGTGGGAGCTTTCGGTTTGCAAATTTGGATTCCTTGGAGTTTTTCCTACAAGAAACAGTTGAAAATCTAGGCGGAAATTTAGTACTTAGACAGCGATGCATGAAACCTTGAAGGACTAAGTTTTTTAGGGAAATTGTAAAAAATATGAAGTTGAGGTAAAATTGCGAAAACTACACCAAGTTTAAGCCGCTGTAACTTGGAAACAAAAGATAGTGGGAACTTCCGGTTTGCAAATTTGGATTCCTTGGAGTTTTTCCTACAATAAACAGTTAAAAGTCTAGGCGGAAATGTAGTAGTTAGACAGCGATGCATGAAACCTTGAAAGACTAAGTTTTTTAGGGAAATTGTAAAAATATCAAGTTTAGGTCAAATTGCGAAACCTACGCCAAGTTTGAGCCGCTGTAACTTGGAAACAAAGGATAGTGGGAACTTCCGGGTTGCAAATTTGGATTCTTTGGAGTTTTTCCTACAAGGAACAGTTGAAAATCTAGGCGAAAATTTAGTAGTTAGACAGCGATGCATGAAACCTTGAAGGACTAAGTTTTTCAGAGAAATTGTAAAAAAATCAAGTTGAGGTAAAATTGCGAAAACTACGCCAAGTTTGAGCCGCTGTAACTTGGAAACAAAGGATAGTGGGAACTTCTAGTTTGCAAATTTACATTCCCTGGAGTTTTTCCTACTAGGAACAGTTGATAATCTTGGCGCAAATTTAGTAGTTAGACAGCGATGCATGAAACCTTGAAGGACTAAGTTTTTCAGAGAAATTGTAAAAAAATCAAGCTGAGGTAAAATTGCGAAAACTACGACAAGTTTGAGCCGCTGTAACTTGGAAACAAAAGATAGTGGGAACTTCCGGTTTTCAAATTTGGATTTCTTGGAGTTTTTCCTACAAGGAACAGTTGAATATCTAGGCGGAAATTTAGTAGTTAGACAGCGGTGGATGAAACCTTGAAGGACTACGGTTTTTCTGAAAAATTCAATTTGAGGCAAAATTGCGAAAACTACGCAAAGTTTGAGTCGCTGTAACTTTGAAACAAAACATAGTGGGAGCTTTCGGTTTGCAAATTTGGATTCCTTGGAGTTTTTCCTACCAGGAACAGTTGAAAATCTAGATGTATATTTAGTAGTTAGACAGCGATGCATGAAACCTTGAAGGACTAAGTTTTTAATGGAAATTGTAAAAAAATCAAGCTGAGGTAAAATTTCGAAAACTACGGCAAGTTTGAGCCGCTGTAACTTGGAAACAAAAGATAGTGGGAACTTCCGGTTTGCAAATTTGTATTCCTTGGAGTTTTTCCTACTAGGAACAGTTGAAAATCTATGCGGAAATTTAGTAGTTAGACAGCGATGCATTAAACCTTGAAGGACTAAGTTTTTTTGGAAAATTGTAAAAAAATCAAGTTGATGTAAAATTGGGAAAACTACCCAAAGTTTGAGGCGCTGTAACTTGGAAACAAAATATTGTGGGAACTTCCGGTTTGCGAATTTGGATTCCTTGCAGTTTTTCCTACGAGGAACAGTTGAAAATCTATGCGGAACTTTAGTAGTTAGACAGCGATGCATGTAACCTTGAAGGACTAAGTTTTTCAAGGGAATTGTAAAAAAATCAAGCCGAGATAAAATTGCGAAAACTACGTCAAGTTTGAGGCGCTGTAACTTGGAAACAAAAGACAGTGGGAACTTCCGGTTTTCAAATTTGGATTCCTTGCAGTTTTTTATACAAGGAACAATTGAAAATCTCGGCGGAAATTGAGTAGTTAGACAGCGATGGACGAAACCTTGAACGACTAATTTTTTTTTGGAAAATTATAAAAAATCAAGTTTAGCTAAAATTGGGAAAACTACGTCAAGTTTGAGCCGCTGTAACTTTGAATCAAAAGATAGTGGGAACTTCCGGTTTGCAAATTTGGATTCCTTGCAGTTTTTTATACAAGGAACAATTGAAAATCTAGGCGGAAATTGAGTAGTTAGACAGCGATGGACGAAACCTTGAAGGACTAAGTTTTTTTTGGAATATTATAAAAAATCAAGTTTAGCTAAAATTGGGAAAACTACGTCAAGTTTGAGCCGCTGTAACTTTGAAACAAAAGATAGTGGGAACTTCCGGTTTGCAAAATTGGATTCCTTGGAGTTTTTCCTACAAGGAACAGTTGAAAGTATAGACGGAAATTTATTAGTTAGACAGCGATGCATGAAACATTGAAGGACTAAGTTTTTCAGATAAATTGTAAAAAAAAAATTAAGCTGAATTATAATTGCGAAAACTACGCCAAGTTTGAGCCGCTGTAACTTGGAAACAAAGGATAGTGGGAACTTCCTGTTTGCAAATTTGAATTCTTTGGAGTTTTTCCTACAAGGAATAGTTGAATATCTAGGTGGAATTGTAGTAGTTAGACATCGATGGATGAAACCTTGAATGACTTACTTTTTTCGGATATTTGTAAAAAAATCAAGGTTAGTTAAAATTGCGGAAACTACGCCAAGTTCGAGCGGCTGTAACTTGGAAACAAAAGATTGTGAGAATTTCCGGTTTGCTAATTTGGTGTCTTTGAAATTTTAGCTACGCAATACATACAACAATTAACAAAGACGCCTCGATTCCCTTTGAATATACACTAGCTACAATGACGTATTTAATGAGACTTGGAACAATAGTCCGATTTGCATTAGAAGAAACAAAACCTGCATGACATCAGCACTTCTATTATTATCCACACTACGCGTGGTAATCTGAATAGGTTTAATTTTATCGTTTAGAATTCAAGATTTCAATTTGCTTTTATACCTCAAGGTTGAACGGCTGTAACTTGGAAACAAAAGACGACAACAACTTCCGGTTTGTAAATTTGGATTCGCCGGAGTTTTTTTCTCTAAGGAATAGTTGAATATTTAGGTGGAAATTTAGTAGTTAGACAGCGATGCATGAACCTTGAAGGACTAACTTTCTTTGGGAAATTGTAAAAAAATCAAGTTGAGGTAAAATTGTTAAAATTACGCCAAGTTTGAGCCGCTGTAACTTCGAAACAAAAGATAGTGGGAACTTCCGGTTTACAAATTTGGATTCCTTGAAGTTTTTCCTAGAAGGAACAGTTGAAAATCTAGGTGGAAATTTAGTAGTTAGACTGCGATGGTTAAAACCTTGAAAGACTAAGTTTTTTTGGAGAATTGTAAAAAAATCAAGTTTAGGTAAAATTGCGAAAACTGCGGCAAGTTTGAGCCGCTGTAACTTGGAAACAAAAGACTGTGGGAACTTCTGGTTTGCAAATTTGGATTCCTTGAAGTTTTTCCTACAAAGGAACATTTGAAAATCTAGGCGGAAATTTAGTACTTAGACAGCGATGGATGAAATCTTGAAGGACTAACTTTTCTTGGGAAATTGTAAAAAAATCAAGTTGAGGTAAAATTGCGAAAACTGCGTCAAGTTTAAGCCGCTGTAACTTCGAAACAACAGATAGTGGGGACTTCCGGTTTGCAAATTTGGATTCCTTGGAGTTTTTCCTACTAGGAACAGTTGAAAATGTAGACAGAAATTTAGTAGATAGACACCGATGGATGATGAAACCTTGAAGAACTAACTTTTTTTGGAAAATTGTAAAAAAATGAGGTTGAGGTAAAATTGCGAAAACTGCACAATGTTTGAGCCGCTGTAACTTGAAAATAAAAGATAGTGGTAACTTCCGGTTTGCAAATTTGGATTCCTTGAAGATTTTCCTACAAGGAAATGTTGAAAATCTAGGCGGCAATTTAGTAGTTAGACAGCGATGGACGAAACCTTGAAGGACTGAGTTTTTTTGGGAAATTATAAAAAAAAAGTTGAGGGAAAATTGCGAAAACTACGCCAAGTTTGAGCCGCTGTAACTTGGAAACAAAAGATAGCGGAAACTTCCGGTTGCAAAATTGGATTTTTTGGTGTTTTTCCTGCAAGAATGAGTTGAATATCTAGGTGGAAATGTAGTAGTTAGACAACGATAGATGAAACCCTGAAGGGCTAACTTTTTTTTAGTAAAATTGTTGAAATATCAAATTTGCTAAAACTACCCCAGGTTTAAACGTCTGGAACTTGCAAACGAAAAATACAGCAACTTTCGGTTTGCAATTTTAGATTCCTTGAAGTTTTCCCTATTAAGCACATCCGGAAATCTAGCTGGAGATTTGCTAGTTTAGTTGCTAGACAACGATGGATGAAACTTTGAAGGACTAACTTTTTTTTGGAAAATTGTGAAAGTATCAAATTTGCTAAAACTAATCCAGGTTTAAACGTCTGTAACTTGTAAACGAAAAACCACAGCAATTTCCGGTTTGCAATTTTAGATTCCTTGAAGTTTTCGCTATTAAGCACAGCCAAAAATCTAGCTGGAAATTTGCTAGTTAGACAACGATGGATGAAACCTTGAAGGACTAACTTTTTTTTGGAAAAGTGTGAAAGTATCAAATTTGCTAAAACTACCCCAAATTTAAACGTCTGTATCTTGCAAACGAAAAACGACAGCAACTTCCTGTTTGCAATTTTAGATTCGTTGAAGTTTACGCTATTAAACACATCCAAAAATCTGGCTGGAAATTTGCTAGTTATACAACGATGGATGAAACCTTGAAGGACTAACCTTTTTTTGGAAAATTGTAAACATTTCAAATTTGTTAAAACTACCACAGGTTTAAACGTCTGTAATTTGCAAACAAAAAATCGCATCAACTTCTGGTTTGCAATTTTAGATTCCTTGTAGTTTTCGCTATTAAACACATCCAAAAATCTAGCTGGACATTTGCTAGTTAGACAACGACGGTTGAAACCTTGAAGGACTAACTTTTTTTTCTGGAAAGTTGTGAAAATATCAAATTTGCTAATACTACCCCAGGTTTAAACGTCTGTATCTTGCAAACGAAAATCGACAGCAAATTCCGGTTTGTAATTTTAGATTCCTTGAAGTTTTCGCTATTAAGCACATCCAAAAATCTAGCTGGAAATTTGCTAGTTAGACAACGATGGATAAAACTTTGAAGGACTAACTTTTTGTTGGAAAATTGTGAAAATTTCAAATTTTCTTAAACTACCCCAGGTTTAAACGTCTGTAACTTACAAACAAAAAACGACAGCAACTTCCGGTTTGCAATTTTAGATTCCTTGAAGTTTTCGCTATTAAACACATACAGAAATCTAGTTGGAAATTTGCTAGTTAGACAACGATGGATAAAACCTTGAAAGACTAACGATAATTGAGAAAATGTACTTTAAGGGGCTTTAGCTTGAAAACAAATGGCGTCTAATTACTAGATTTCTGGTCGGTTTTTTGGCCGCGGCTTGTAGGAGAGACTACAAAAAACTGCAATTGTGAACCGGAAGTTGAAGTTACGCAACTTCCGGTTCACAATTTCTGTTTCCTTGCAGTCTCTCCTACAAGCCGCGGCCAAAAGAAAGAAATCTAGTAATTAGACGATTGCTTGGAAACTAATTATAAATGGAGAACCCAATTTAGTTTGCAGTGCACATAATAGATCCATTTAGCAATTCAGGTTGTTGAACTGTCTGTGTCGGTGCATTTGCTTCTCGGTTATCAACTAAATGACTAATCGTATCTAGTCAGACTAAATTCGCAAATCAATCTAAAACCTCAATTAACAACTCGATTATAAGACTACATAGATTAAACAAAATTCTACAAAATCTAGTCTAGACTAAGCTATCTAATATAGATTAAGCAATATAATATAGACTAAGCTATCTAGTACAGACTAAGCTATCTAGTATAGACTAGGCTATCTAATATAGACTGAGCTATCTAATATAGACTAAGCTGTCTAGTATAGACTAAGCTATCTAGTATAGACTAAGCTATCTAATATAGAATAAGTGATCTAGTATAGACTTAGCTATCTAGTATAGACTAAGCTATCTAATATAGACTGAGCTATCTAATATAGACTTAGCTATCTAGTATAGACTAAGCTATCTAGTATAATCTAAGCTATCTAATTTAGACTAAGCTATCTAATTTAGACTAAGCTATTTAGTATAGACTAAGCTATCTAATATAGACTTAGCTATCTAGTATAGACTAAACTATCTAGTATAGACTAAGCTATCTAATATAGATTGAGCTATCTAATATAGAGTAAGCTATCTAGTATTGACTAAGCTATCTAATATAGACTGAGCTATCTAATATAGAGTAAGCTATTTAAAATAGACTGAGCTATCTAATATAGACTTAGCTATCTGGTATAGACTAAGCTATCTAGTATAGACTAAACTATCTAGTATAGACTAAGCTATCTAATATAGACTTAGCTATCTTGTATAGACTAAACTATCTAGTATAGACTAGGCTATCTAATATAGACTGAGCTATCTAGTATAGACTAAACTATCTAGTATAGACTAAGCTATCTAATATAGACTTTGCTATCTAGCATAGACTAAACTATCTAGTATAGACTAAGCTATCTAATATAGACTTAGCTATCTAGTATAGACTAAACTATCTAGTATAGACTAAGCTATCTAATATAGACTTAGCTATCTAGTATAGACTAAACTATCTAGTATAGACTAAGCTATCTAATATAGACTTAGCTATCTTGTATAGACTAAACTATCTAGTATAGACTAGGCTATCTAATATAGACTGAGCTATCTAATATAGAGTAAGCTATCTAGTATTGACTAAGCTATCTAATATAGACTGAGCTATCTAATATAGAGTATGCTATTTAAAATAGACTGAGCTATCTAATATAGACTTAGCTACCTAGTATAGACTAAGCTATCTAATATAGACTAAGCTATCAAATATAGACTAAACTATCTAGTATAGACTAAGCTATCTAATATAGACTGAGCTATCTAATATAGACTAAGCTATCTAATATAGACTTAGCTATCTAGTATAGACTAAGCTATTTAGTATAGACTGAGCTATCTAATATAGACTTAGCTATCTAATATAGACTGAGCTATCTAATATAGAGTATGCTATTTAAAATAGACTGAGCTATCAAATATAGACTTAGCTATCTAGTATAGACTAAGTATAGACTAAGCTATCTAGTATAGACTAAGCTATCTAGTATAGACTAAGCTATCTAGTATAGACTGAGCTATCTAATATAGACTGAGCTATCTAATATAGACTTAACTATCTAGCATAGACTAAGCTATCTAGTATAGACTGAGCTATCTAGTATAGACTGAGCTATCTAATATAGACTTAGCTATCTACTATAGACTAAGCAACCTAGTATAGACTAAGCTATCTAATATAGAATAATCTATCTAGTATAGACTAAGCTATCTAGTATAGACTGAGCTATCTAATATAGACTGAGCTATCTAATATAGACTAGGCTTTCTAATATAGACTAAGCTGTCAGGTATAGACTAAGCTATCTAATATAGACTAAGCAATCTAATATAGACTAAACTATCTAGTATAGATTAAGCTATCTAATATAAACTAAGCTATCTAGTAAAGACTAAACTATCTATTATAGACTAAGCTATCTAGTCTAGACTAAGCTATCTAGTATAGATGAGGCTGTCTAGTATAGTCTATTTAGTCTAGTTAGTCTCAAGATTAGACAAAACTTGTTGATAGATTTATTGTAAGAAAATATTATTTAGTAAGTCTTGTTAGAATGTACACTTTCAATGTCATTTAGTGTACTAAATGTGCAAGAGTAAGCAATGATTGCGAACCGGTTTCGTGTTTCTCAACGCGCGTGTTTTTTTCTTTTTTTAAAAAACTAGATAGTTCTAGTGGTCTTGTTTTTCGTGCTAGTTGGTGGTAGTTGGACTAGTTGGGCTTCGAACTGTGTCGTACTCTGAATGTGGAGGTGAGAAAACAAAAACGAGGCGGCGGTTTTGTTGCTGCAATCGGCTCGGGTTAGCAGTCGAAGGTTAAGTTTAGTTTGAGCGATTGAGCTGTCGCTGAATTTTGTCAAGAAACCTCGCGCGGAATCCGAATTTGCAACCCGGAAGGTGCTATCTCGTTGCATTTCCACGCTACAGATGTTCAAAGTTGACGCAGTTTTCACAATAAATTTTTTTTTCTAGAATTTCGCAGAAAAAGTTAGTCAATCAAGGTTTCATCCATTGCTGTCTAACTAATAAATTAGCACCTGGATTTTCAAGCGTTCCTAGTAGGAAAAACTCCAAGGAATGCAAATTTCCAAACTGGAAGTTACTACCGCCTTTTGTTTCCAAGTTATAGCCGTTCAAACTTGACGTAGTTTTCATAATTTTACTTCAAATCGTTTTTTTACAATTCCACAAAAAAGTTACTCCTTCAAGGTTTCATCCATCGCTGTCTAACTACTAAATTTCCACCTAGATTTTCAACTGTTTTTCATAGGAAAAACTTTAAGGAATCCAAATTTGCAAACCGGAAGTTCCCACCGTCTTTTGTTTCCAAGTTACAGCCGTTCAAACTTGTCGTAGTTTTCGCAATTTTACCTCAACCTTATGTTCGTTACGGAAAAATGCCAGTATTCTGCCGTGTCGGTTTTAAATAGGTTTGGTACCAGCAGTGACTACATATTGCAGAGGTCAAAGATCCAAATCGACGCCCGGCTAAAAAGAAAGCGACAAATGTAAAAAAAATCCGCCCCACAATGATCGAACTTGAATAGAAAGAAGAAGAGTACAGCGCACAGATTGATAAGAGGTTACGAGCAACTGAACTGCAAAGGCTGCAACTAAACTAAAATCACAACAAGCATCCGAACGGCATTAAAGAAAGTCTGGACGCTACAAAAATCGATAAACACAAGTTTCAGCTCGGAGACTGAAGTGAGTAACCACCAGGATCGACGAAGAAGTAGCAGGAACTCTGTCTGTAGACAACACTAAAAAGAACAAAGCAACGTTTGATAAAAACAACAATTTGAAAATATTACATTCCGGCATACGATACACAAAATGAAAAACGAACAGAAGGACTGAAGAACAGGACAGAAGTTTGTCACAGACAAAGTGAACGAAATGCTGAAGGCCGGATGAGAAACACTAAAAGAAGCAATTTTTATACTCCTGAACAGGTGTCTCGATGAAGACAAAATCCCTGACCGTTGATGAACACAGAAGTTATCTTGGCTCGACTGTAGGATTATCCAAAATTATGAAACAATCAACTTACTATCCACCCTTTATAAGCTGTTAAACAAAATCATAACCAATCCTTTTATCCAGAAATTCTATTAGCTGGTAAAGAGGTTGTACTGTAATTGCGGCACATAGAGAACGTTTGGCAGTTGGTACATATATACATGAAGACGTTTAGTTTCCTCTTCCTCGAGCCTCAATGTGCGCTCCATCGTCTTGTACAAGAATCCTGTAATATAAGGCCTCGTAGCTGACGAACCTGAATCGAGACAACATATTCTAGCTTGGAACTCCCGCTAATATGAGCCGTGGGGAGCTTCGCTCAAGAAGCTAAGACCGCTGGATTATCCGGTGAACCCCCACCGTCACCTGATTTCTTCTCTGTGGACTCCCTTGATCAGTTGGCATTTAAAACACTTGCCTGATCTTACAAGGTCCTTTTCCATCTCGCCCTTTTCCTCGTCGAAATTTCGATGCGAGAGCATTTCCATTGCGCACATCCTGGGAAGAGTTCCGCGTCTCTTCTATCAGGAACCTCGAGGTGACTGTACGATGCACCAGTGTACGCTCAATACCAGGAGCAGACTCCCATACATCGATGAAGTACTTGTAACTGGCAGGAAGGATAAGCAGCAGCTTTGTATAGCAGAAATATTATTCTTTTACCAGCCCATGGAATAGGCTTAAATCGCTTCAGAATGCTGCTGGAATGGCTTCAGAAAGAGATTCAGCACGATTGACCATATCCAAACGATGCGCACATTAATCGAGAGATGCGCAGAATATAACATTCTTCTCCATATGGCGTTTGTAGACGACCAGAAAACCTTTGACTCGATTGATGTTTTAGTGCAAATTTAGTGCAAATTTACTTACATAATACCTTGCATATCAAGCTAGAAGCGATTTGGATTACGATAGAAATACCGGTCCGAAAAAATCTCATCCAAACTGTTTACCCCAGCGTTGAAAAAAGTATTTAAAAATCTTTCTTGATAGGGAAAGGAAGTCGACAACGACGTAAGCCGACTTAATCATCTACCGACAATATGGTACTTACCAGCAGCGACCCAGATGAACTAGGGATAATGCTACGTGAACTCGAAGACGTCTCCCAAGCGGTGGGGTTGAAAATGAATCTTCATGAGTCTGACCAATATAATGATCACCATCGGTAATAATACTCTCGAGTATTTGGGACACAACATCAAGTTGGGAAAGGACAATCAAGTAGCCAAAATGACCAGAATTATCGGTTAGACCTGGGCGGCGTTTGTCAGGTTTTGGTAGGTCGCAAAGGATGGGCTCGAGATTGTAACTCTCACGATGAACATCGCAAATCGACTTCGAGTCTGCCAACGAGCGATGGAGCGAGCAATGCTGGACAAAATTCGAAATGAAGAAACCAGGAGGAGAACAAGGGTCGTTTATGTGGTGGAACGAGTTGTGCGTCTTAAGTGGCAGTGGGCGGATAAGATAGCGAAATCTCCTCAAAAAAATTAGTGCTTCAAGGTTTCATCCATTGTAGCCTAACTACCAAATTTCCACCTAGATTGTTCAATTGTTCTTTGTAGGAAAAACTCCAAGGAATCCAAATTGCAAACCGGAAGTTCCTACTGTCTTTTGTTTCCAAGTTACAGCCGTTCAAGCCTGGTGTAGTTTTCACAATTTTACCTCGACTTGATTTTCTTAAAATTTCCCAAAGAAAGTTATTGGGTGATTTCATGAAAGGTGATTTCCCAGAAGATTTGGCAAACAAATGTCACATGCCCGTTGGCTCACACGTGCCAACCGAATACTGCGTTTTTATGTAACAACAGAGACACCATCAGAAAACTTTGGCTACATTTGTTGTAACATTTTACGCACCATCTTCGTTCTACATTAAAAATAAATCATCATGCAAGAACATAATTAAGGCCTCCACGTACCTGTCACAGGATCTAAAAAAGGTTATTGATTCTGTGATTCACAGCAATGGCTATTTGGCACATCCCCAGAGCATACTCCTTGCGATGATAACTGATGACAAAAAGCACATTCTTGAACTGGCAGCCCGGCGCATATTAAAGGCACGCAGGATGCCTCAACCTTTAACACCTAGAATGTTTGAGGTTCCGCCTATAAATTTCAATGCTTCAACATATATTGATTTAATAAATTTGCAAGAAATATTAAGTGAACCACCGATTATGAAAAACTTTTCTCAAGAACAGTAAAAAGCAGCGAAATCATTTTTGGCACACAGAAAGTATACGACAAGACGAACAAGTCGATGTGTAAATTGTCCCAAAAGATTCAATAATTCGTCGAAGAATTTCAAACAGAAATTTACACGATTTTCGATTTGCTAAGTAGATATCTCGGAAACGGTAGCAGATAATCAAAAACGGATTGCGGCATCGGTTTCAGAAGGTCATTTTCCTATTGATACAGTAAAACTATCCGCTGGAAAATCACGACTTTCCGAGATCTCTACTCGAGCGCCGAAATTCCTTAAAAATTTCTTCGATTCTTGCAGGCGATAGTGAACGGAAAGAGCGAACGAAATATAATTTGCATATCTGTAATCAGCAGTAAAAATACTTTCAGAAACGTTTTTAAATTTTGCTGTAACTCAAAAAATAACGATTTTGACAAAATAGATTTTCTCGTATTTCGTCGTTTCCGCGGTTCTAGACTTCCCGAGTCGATGGTATTTTTAACTGAAAGCTTCCTAGGGAATATTATATACGTTTACCGACTAATTTTGGGACGCTGAATCGATTGGTGAAGACTAGAAGTCTCTGTGTTGAGCCGTTCAAAAGTTATGACAGCGTGAAATCAGTCGGAAATGCGAGATGGTGTACAGCGAAAAAATATATAAAACTTGTCTATTTGTAACTTTAGACGGCTTTTACGGTTCTAATTTATGAATTTTCTCGTTCTAGGTAAAAAGGAAGTTTTACACAAAATTTCGGGGAAATTCAATTCCGGTGAGCTGACGGCCATCATGGGTCCATCCGGAGCCGGGAAATCTTCTCTACTTAATATCCTAACCGGATTTCAGTAAGTTAGAGTAGACACGACTAGACAAACAAGATTTGGTACTTACGTATTAACGCCACCATCGCTATATATTTAATCTAGAGTGCGCGCTGCCTCGCGTATGTTGCCTTGATTTATCTGTCCGCTTCGTGGCGGGCAACCTAATCTAACCGTGGTTAAACCAACGATCCTCGCCACCTTGTCTTTATTAGATCGAGAATTCGGGCTGTCGCGCGTATATTGTCTTGATTCATCTGTCCGCTTCGCGGCGGGCAACCTAACCTAACCAGATGTTAAAAAATAAAAAGTATTTTGAGTTTTGAAAATGTTTTGATTTTAAATAAAATGTTTTATTTCATGATTTATCATAAAAAAATTGGGTGTAGATTGGCAGCATTGGCGGTGGTGGCGTTAATACGTAAGTACCGAAGATTTTAACGCTCTGTGTAATTTGCAAATTTAATTTTATCAAGGTTTAAGCTTTGCAAATTTGCGTAATTTTTGCCCAAAATCTGTCCATCCATCTGTCTCCAAATTTAGCAATTTATTTATTACGCAGGAACAGAACGAATCTTATTATATTTTCTAAATCAAATTCAAAATCTTATGATATTTTCAAATCGCGATTTGCGTAACAGCCGAAATTCGCAGACGCGCGAGACTTTCACGCACGCTCCAAATCGACTTTCGCAATAATTTCGCAAAAAATCCGGCATCTTAGATAATTGTAGAAATCTCGGAGAAATTTCTACGAAATGTTTGCGGATTTTTCTCTCTCTCGCGCGCGAGAGAAAGTCCCAAAGAATGCGTCAAACTGTTGCACAACGCCGACTTCTCTCTCCGCTCTCGCTCAATTCGTCCGGAAATACAACAGAGCGTTATTTAACGGAAAAATTACTCGCATTTTGCAACAGCTGCAGTAACTGGACTAACTGCATTGGGTCACTCAATCCTTCCTGAATAAAATGTCTTAATACCTTCCCTAGTTCCTTCACAATTTTAAATTCTCCAAAAAATGACTAAATTTACAAATCCAAGTTTAACCCTCAATAACTCAAAAACTACGCCACTTAGTCTAACGGCACTAACATTTTCTTAATCCGCGTTCTTTTCCGAACAAAAATGTACTAAACACTCTTAATACCCTTACTAGTTCCTTCACAATATCTATTTTCCTCGACAACGCCAAAACAAAAACACCAAATTTACAAATCCAAGTTTAACCCTCAATATCTTACTAACTACGCCACTTAGTCTAACTACCCTAACATTTTCTTAATTCGCGATCTTTTTTGAACAAAAAAGTACTATACTACCGTTAATACTCTTACTAGTTCCTTCACAATATCTATTTTACTCGACAACGCCAAAACAAAAATACCAAATTTACAAATCCAAGTTTAACCCTCAATATCTTACTAACTACGCCACTTAGTCTAACTACCCTAACATTTTCTTAATCCGCGATCTTTTCCGATCAAAAGAGTTTTAAACTATCCTTAATACCCTGGCTAGCTCCTCCACAATATCTATTTTCACCAAAAAACACCAAATTTACAAATCCAAGTTTAACCCTCAATATCTTACAAACTGCACCACTTAGTCTAAATTCCCTAACATTTTCTTAATCCGCGATCTTTTCCGAACAAAAGAGTACTAGACTACCCTTAATACTTTTACTAGTTCCTTCACAATATTAATTTTCCTCGACAACGCCAAAACAAAAACACCAAATTTACAAATCCAAGTTTAACCCTCAATATCTTACAAACTACAACACTTAGTCTAACTTCCCTAACATTTTCTTAGTGCGCGATCTTTTCGTAACAAAATAGTACTAAACTACCCTTAATACCCCTACTAGTTCCTTCACAATCTCAATTTTCCTCGACAATTCCAAAAAAAAAAAACACCAATTTTACAAATCCAAGTTTATCCCTCAATATCTCACAAACTACACCACTTAGTCTAACTACCCTAACATTTTCTTAATCAGCGATGTTTTCCGAACAAAGTAATACTAAATTGCTCTTAATACCCTTGCCAGTTCCTTCACAATATCAATTTTCCTCGACAACGCCAAAACAAAAACTCCAAATTTACAAATCCAAGTTTAACCCTCAATATCTTAGAAACTACACCACTTTGTCTAACTACCCTAATATTTTCTTAATTCGCGATATTTTCCAAACAAAAACGTACTAAACTACTCTTAATACTCCTACTAGTTCCTTCACAATATCAATTTTCCTCGACAACGCCAAAACAAAAAATACCAAATTTACAAATCCAAGTTTAACCCTCAATATCTTACAAACTACACCACTTAGTCTAACTACCCTAAGATTTTGTTAATCCGCGATCTTTCTCAAACAGAAGAGTACTAAACTAGTCTTAATACCCTCACTAGTTCCTTCACAATATCTATTTTCGTCGACAACGCCAAAACAAAAACACCAAATTTACAAATCCAAGTTTAACCCTCAATATCTTACAAACTACACCACTTAGTCTAACTGCCCTAGCATTTCCTTAATACGCAATCTTTTACGAACAAAATAATACTAATCTACCATTAATACCTCTACTAGTTCCTTCTCAATATGAAGTTTCTTCGACAACACAAAAACTCCAAATTTACAAATCCAAGTTTAACCCTCAATATCTTACAAACTACACCACTTAGTCTAACTACTCTAACATTTTCTTAATCTGCGATCTTTTCCTAACAAAAGACTACTAAACTCACCTTAATACCCTAACTAGTTCCTTTACAACTTCAACTTTCACTAACAACATCTCAACTATTTTCCCAAACTTAACCCTCAATATCTCCCAAACTACACCACCTAGTCTAACTACTCTAACATTATCTTAATCTGCATTTAATTCTGAAACGAATGAATTCTCCAGCTTTCCAAACTTCCTTCCGGTTTTCCGACAATCGTGACTTTTCCGCCCCAATCCCAACACAACTTGATTTCAACGATTTTGCATTTTTCTCCAGGAAAACCGGAACTTCCGGGTCGATCCGGTGCACGGGACAGGAGGACAAAGCCGACGGCAAGATCAGGTACAAGAAGGACTGCTGCTACATCCTGCAGGACGACCGACTCTGTCCCCTCTTCACCGTCCTGGAAATAATGAACATGGCGGCCAAACTCAAGATCGGCGACTCGATATCACAGAAAGCCAAAGACATCTTGGTAAGATATTAACACACTTTTATAGATAATTTCATCGGCTTTAATTTGCTCTATCATAGATAACTATGTCTTATCTAGTTAGGTAGATATTTAATTTTTAAACTAAAGCTTACAATTTTTGATTTTTTTAAATATCTAGATAACTAGACGCCACAGAAAAATTGTTTTTATATATTATAGTAGATAACTAAATTATATATAAATCCATATGTTAAAGTATCTATAATATTTATTAATTATCTAGATATGCGGCTATAAATTTAAGACTAATTTTCGAATTTTGCAAAACGTCGCTTCGCCGTTTTTTATCAATATCTAAATAACTACGCGGAATATAGATAACATCTAGATATATTCTGGTAGATAATTAAATTATCTATATAGATAACTTTAGTTCAGTTTCAAATATTGGGCAGTTATCTAGATATCGAGGTTTAAAGTCGAATTTTCTGTAATGATAGTGTTTTAGTAATCTTGATATATCTAGATACGTGGACAAAATCTAGACGAGACGTTTATATTTTTGGATAGACAACTAAATTATCTATAAATCCATATGTAAAAGTACCTATAATATTAATTAGTGATCTGGATATGCGGCTATAAAATTAGGACTAATTTTAGAATTTTGCAAAACGTCGCTTCGGCGTTTTCTATCAATGTCTAAATAACTACGCGGAATATAGATAACTAAATTATCTATATAGATATGTTTCGTTCAGTTTTACATATCAGTTAGTTATCTAGATATTAAGGCTTAAAGTTGAACTTTCTGTAATGATAGTGTTTTAGTAATCTTGATATATCTAAATACATAGATTAAATCTAGACGAGATCTGTATATTTTTCAATAGATAGCTAAATTATCTATAAAGCCATATGTAAAAGTATCTATATTATTTATTAATTATCTAGATATGCGGCTATAAACTTAAGACTAATTTTAGAATTTTGCAAAACGTCGCTTCGCCGTTTTTTATTAATATCTAAATAACTACGCGGAATATAGATAGCATCTAGATATATTCTGGTAGATAATTAAATTATCTATATAGATATGTTTAGCTTAGTTTTATATATCGCTTAGTTATCTAGATATTGAGGCTTAAAGTTGAATTTTCTGTAATGATAGTGTTTTAGTAATCTTGAAATATCTAGATACATAGATAAAATCTAGACGAGCTCTATATATTTTTGGATAGATAACTAAATTGTCTATAAACGCATATGTAAAAGTATCTATAATATTTATTAATTATCTAGATATGCGGCTATAAAATTAAGACTAATTTTAGAATTTTGCAAAACGTCGCTTCGGCATTTTTTATCAATATCTAAATAAATACACGAAATATATAGATAACATCTAGATATATTCTGGTAGATAATTAAATTATCTATATAGAAAACTTTAGTTCAGTTTCAAATATAGGGCATTTATCTAGATATCGAGGTTTAAAGTTGAATTTTCTGTAATGATAGTGTTTTAGTAATCTTGATATATCTAGATACATAGAAAAAATCTAGACGAGACCTTTATATTTTTGGATAGATAACTAAATTATCTATAAATCCATATGTAAAAGTACCTATAATATTGATTAGTTATCTAGATTTGCGACTATAAAATTAAGACTAATCTTAGAATTTTGCAAAACGTTGCTTCATAGTTTTTTATCAATATCTAGATAACTACGCGGAATATAGATAACATCTAAATAAATTCTGGTAGATAATTAAATTATCTATATAGATATCTTTAGCTTAGTTTTAAATATCGGTTAGTTATCTAGATATTGAGGCTTAAATTTGAATTTTCTGTAATGATAGTGTTTTAGTAATCTTGATACATCTAGATACATAGATAAAATCTAGACGAGATCTATATATTTTTGGATAGATAACTAAATTATCTATGAATCCATATGGAAAAGTATCTATAATATTTATTAATTATCTAGATATGCTACTATAAAATTAAGACTAATTTCCCAAATTTGCAAATCGTCGCTTCGCCGATTTTTATCAATATCTAAATAACTACGCGGAATATAGATAACATCTGGATATATGCTACTAGATAATTAAATTATCTATATAGATATGTCTCGTTCAGTTTTAAATATTGGGTAGTTATCTAGATATCGAGGTTTAAAATTGAATTTTCTGTAATGATAGTGTTTTAGTAATCTTGATATATCTAGATACATAGATAAAATCTAGACGAGATCTATATATTTTTGGATAGATAACTAAATTATCTACAAACTAGACGTAAAAGTTATCTATGTTATTTATCTAGTTTTCTAGATAACTCCAAGTAAACTTTCAATAAAGTTGAATTTTCAGTAATGATAGTGTTTTAGTAATCTTGATATATCTAGATACCTAGATAAAATATAGACGAGATCTATATATTTTTGGATAGATAACTAATTTATCTACAAACTAGACGTGAAAGTTATCTATGTTATTTATCTAGTTTTCTAGATAACTTTCAACGAAATTGAATTTTCTGTAATGATAGTGTTTTAGTAATCTTGATATATCTAGATACATAAATAAAATCTAGACGTGATCTATATATTTTTGGATAGATAACTAAATTATCTACAAATTAGACGTGAAAGTTATCTATGTTATTTATCTAGTTTTCTAGATAACTCTAAGTAAACTTTCAATAAAGTTGTATTTTCAGTAATGATAGTGTTTTAGTAATCTTGATATATCTAAATATCTAGATAAAATCTAGACGAGATCTATATATTTTTGGATAGATAACTAAATTATCTACAAATTAGATGTGAAAGTTATCTATCTTATTTATCTAGTTTTCTAGATAACTCCAAGCAAACTTTCAACTTAATTTTTACACCAAATCTAGACTTATCTAGATTAGTCTACACCGAACTATTATCTACATTTATGTACTATATGTATTATGTACTAGATCTATATATTTTTGGATAGATAACTAAATTATCTACAAATTGGACCTGAAAGTTATCTATGTTATTTATCTAGTTTTCTCGATAACTTTCAACAAAGTTGAATTTTCTGTAATGATAGTATTTTAGTAATCTTGATATATCTAGATACTTAGATAAAATCTAGACAAGATCTATACATTTTTGGATAGATAACTAAATTATCTACAAACTAGACGTGAAAGTTATCTATGTTATTTATCTAGTTTTCTAGATAACTCCAAGTAAACTTTCAATAAAGTTGAATTTTCAGTAATGATAGTGTTTTAGCAATCTTGATATATCTAGATACCTAGATAAAATCTAGACGAGATCTATATATTTTTGGATAGATAACTAAATTATCTACAAATTAGATGTGAAAGTTATCTATCTTATTTATCTAGTTTTCTAGATAACTCCAAGCAAACTTTCAACTTAATTTTTACACCGAATCTAGACTTATCTAGATTAGTCTACACCGAACTATTATCTACATTTATGTACTATATGTATTATGTACTATTTGTGGAACTATCTACATTTGTTCTAGATTCACGATATCTTGGACACTTTGGGTCTTAAAAACACGTTGGACACGAGGTGCAGCCGGCTGTCTGGTGGGCAGAGGAAACGGCTGTCGATAGCCTTGGAGCTGATAGATAACCCTCCAATCATGTTCTTGGATGAACCCACGACGTAAGTCTAGCCGGTGTTGGGCGGGTTGTCTAAAAACAAGGCGAGAAAATTGAAGCGAAGCTTGGGGTCTTGTTCACGTTTGTTGGTGAATTACGTGACAGACGGGGGGATTTTTTGGGGGTTTTGGCGGTTTACGCTGATACAGGAAGGAATTTTAGACGAGAATTCGTTGGTTTCAAGGTTTTATCTAATTTGGTTTAGTAGATATCAAGGGTTTAAGTTTGAGTGAATGGTTATGGAGGTTAGTCTGGGATTTTCAAGATTCTGGACAGACAGACAGAATTTATGGAGGAATCTCAATGGGGTTAGATTAACGAAAGACTAACTTACAAAATAAATCTAAGTTTGTTACTTAGACTTAACTAGTTTGTAAGTTATGGATGCTTGAAGTTTAACTTAGTCTTTTTGGAGTTTGTTTCATATTTGGTTGCTTACAGATAGACGGACAGATATTTTTGATATTTTCAACTTTGGTTATACTAAGAAAAGACTAACAAACAAAACTATATTAAACTTGTTTCTTAGACTTAACTAGTTTTTAAGTTATTGCTACTTGAAGTTTAACTTAGTCTTTTTGGAGTGTGTTTCATATTTGGTTACTTACAGATGGACGGACAGGTATTTTTGATATTTTCAACTTCGATTAGACTAAGAAAGGACTAAAAAACAAAACTAGATTAAACTTGTTTCTTAGACTTAACTAGTTTTTAAGTTATTGCTACTTGAAGTTTAAGTTAGCCTTTTTGCAGTTTGTTTCTTATTTTGTTATTTACAGACAGACCGACAAATATTTTTGATATTTTCAACTTCGGTTAGACTAAGGAAGGACTAACAAACAAAACTAGATTAAACTTGTTTCTTAGACTTAACTAGTTTTTAAGTTACAGCTAGTTAAAGTTGGTGCGGAAAATCTAGAAACTTGTTTTGAGACTTCGTTTTGGGACTCAAATACAGACAGACGGACAGACTTTTTTGAACGTTCAAAAACCAAAATATATTAAGCAAAGGCTAAAGAACACACGTAGCCTAAATTTGATGCTTAGTCCAAATTAGTTCGCAAGTTACAGCCAGTCAAACTTAGACTTACGATTTTGGAGTACGTCTTGTTTTTCCAAAATTACAAACAGACCAACAGATTTTTTTCAAAAATTCGAACGGTATTAGACTAAGCAAGAACTAACACACAAAACGTGACTAAAACCTTTCCTCCAACTAGTCTAGTTCAGGAGTTATCGCTAGTCAAACTTCCTCAAATTTGAATTAGTCCAAAACTGTCCACTCAACTATTCTAATCGCTCTTCATCCCTTCTCCAGGGGTTTGGATAGTTCGTCCTCGCTGCAGTGCGTCAGCATGCTGAAGAACTTGGCACGTGGAGGACGAACCATCGTGTGCACCATCCACCAGCCCAGCGCCACCATCTTCGAGATGTTCGACCACATCTACGTCCTAGCCGACGGACACTGCATATACCAAGGCGCCGCCACCAACACCGTGTCCTTCCTGTCCTCCGTCGGGCTGGAATGCCCGCAATACCACAACCCTGCAGACTATCGTAAGCAAAGTCAGGATTGTTTCTGATTTTTATAAAAATTATAATTTCTGCGATATCTAGAAAACTAGACGAAATCTAGTCGAGATCTAGATATATTCTATTAGATAACGAAATTATCTATAATTCCATATATTCCTGTCTTTATAACTACATCTAGTTATCTAGAGATAGCTAAACAAAGTCGAATCTTTAAAAAAAAAATCTTGTATCAGTTTTTCTGCAATATCTAGATAACTAGACATGTTCTAGGTGTTATCTTACTAAATCTTGTTAGATAATTAAACTATCTAGGATTTATTGCAAAGCTTCCTCCGTAAACTCATCTAGTTATCTAGATATGCTTCTATAAAGTCATGATTGTTTCTGATTTTGAAGAAAATTATTGTTTTATAATTTCTGCGATATCTAGAAAACTATACGAAATCTAGTCGATATCTAGATACATTCTATTAGATAACAAAATTATCTATAATTCCATATATTCCAGTATCTAAAACTACATCTAGTTATCTAGATATAACGAAACAAAGTCGAATCTTCAAAAAAAAAATCTTGTCTTGTTGTTTCAGTTTTTCTGCAATATCTAGATAACTAGACATGTTCTAGGTGTTATCCTACTAAATCTTCTTAGATAATTAAACTATCTAGGATTTATAGCAAAGCTTCCTCCATAAACACATCTAGTTATCTAGATATGGTTCCTTAAAATCAGGATTGTTTCTGATTTTGTTGAAAATTATTGTTTTATAGTTTCTGCGATATCTAGAAAACTAGACGAAATCTAGTCGAGATCTAGATATATTCTATTAGATGACGAAATTATCTATAATTCTACATCTTCTGGTCTTTATCACTACATCTAGTTATCTAGATATAGCTAAACAAAGTCGAATCTTTAAAAATAAAAAGCTTGTCTTGTTGTTTCAGTTTTTCTGCAATATCTAGATAACTAGACAAGTTCTAGGTGTTATCTTACTAAATCTTGTTAGATAAATAAACTATCTAGGATTTATTGTATAGCTTCCTCCATAAACTCATCTAGTTATTTAGATATGCTTCTATAAAGTCAGGATTGTTTCTGATTTTGATTAAAATTATTGTTTTATAATTTCTGCGATATCTAAAAAACTAGACAAAATCTAGTGGAGATCTAGATATATTCTATTAGATAACGAAATTATCTATTATTTCATATATTCCAGCCTCTATAACTACATCTAGTTATCTAGATATAGCTAAACAAAGTCGAATCTTTAAAAAAAGATCTTGTCTTGTTGTTTCAGTTTTTCTGCAATATCTAGATAACTAGACCTGTTCTATGTGTTATCTTACTAAATCTTGTTCGATAATTAAACTATCTAGGATTTATTGCAAAGCTTCCTCCATAAACTCATCTAGTTATCTAGATATGCTTCTATAAAGTCAGGATTGTTTCTGATTTTGTTGAAAATTATTGTTTTATAGTTTCTGCGATATCTAGAAAACTAGACGAAATCTAGCCGAGATCTCGATATACTCTATTAGATAACGAAATTATCTATGATTCCATATATTCCAGCCTCTATAACTACATCTAGTTATCTAGATATAGCTAAGCAGAGTCGAAACTTACATCTTGCTTGATTATCTAGTCTTAAAAAAATCTTGTCTTACATCTTTCTTGATATCTAGTTTATTAACTAAAATCTAGAAAAGTTTTCAACAGATTCTACTAGATAACTGAATTATCTATAAGAGCCTACCAATAAATATATCCGTTGTTTATCTAGATTTCTAGATATTCCTCCTTGAACTCGCATAATATACTTTGCTGTTTGTTTTGCTGTTTGTACGATAGCCTTTTGTTGTAGTGCTGGAGGTGGCGAACGGCGAGTTCGGGAATTTCGTGGAGAAGTTGTCCGCGGTGGCCGAGGAGAGCAACTGGAGGATGATTGAGCCCTCGAATTTGGGTAAGGTTACTTGATTCGCACCGAACTAGACTAAATTGGTTAAAGGTCGTAACGGTATTGCAAACTGTATAGTCTTAGCTGTAAGTGTACCAAATTTCAAGTTTCTATCTAGTAGGACTACGTAGTTATAAGCTAATTTTTAATTTTTGGACTTCTATCTTCATTGAATAATTCCAACTAAACCAGACTAAATTCGTGCAAAGTCTTAATACCGTATTAAACTACATATTTTTTTCTATGTTTACAACAAATCTTACCACCCCACGTAGTCTAACTAACTAGTTACAGACTAATTCATAAAAATCTAAATTTTACACCTGTCGACTCACTCTGACTAAACCAACTGGAATTTAACACAATACTTTCCGTCAATCTAAACTGCATAGTTTCAGTTACGACTGCACCAATTTTAAACGTTCCACCTAGTCTAACTACTTCGCAGCAGACATAAAACCAAAGCTTTAAATTTCGCCTTGATTTTTAGACTTCTATCTTCACTGACCGTTTGTGACTAAACCAAACGGAATCTAACTACAAGCTTAACACCGTCTCAAACTACACAGCCTTAGCTAATACCACACCAAATTTTGTTTTTCCACGTAGTCTAACTACCTAGTTCTGCTCAAATTTCCAATTCGCTCCCAATTTCCCTATTCTTTGATTTCTGACCGAACTAACGGACGTAGAGACGGGCTGTTAGCACTAGATCAAAGCTCATGAGTTTGTCTATGTTCTAGTAGCCGAGAAAGAGATGTTGGATGACGCAAAGTCCACTAAAACGATGGTGTTAATTCAGTCGCCGTCGGAATGGTACAAGTTCAGGGTGCTGTTCAAGCGCAGTATAACCCAACTCTACAGAGATTGGGTAAGTCCTAAAAAAAAGTCCAATTGAAATTTAGACTTAAGTCTAAATACTTAGTGTAAATAGATAAGAGTTTTAGACTTAAGACGCACCTTAATTCTAAATGGAATTTAGACTTTGTAATCTAAGTAGTCTGTAACCTAGTATTAGTCTTCATTTTAAGTCTTTATAGACTAGCAGCGAGTGAACTAATTTGGTTAAAAAGTCAGTGTTGCAAGTCTAATAGCAGCGAAAGTAGAAGGAATTAAGCTATGCGGTTCAGATTTATGAAGACTAGATAGTCTGGGCTTGTTTTTGGCCAAATTATACGTTTCTATCTATTAAGGCTAATTAGTTATGCAGCAAAGACTAAATGAGTAATTTTTCAGTGAAAATAATGACTTGTATGTTCTAAGTCTAATACCAGCCAAACTAGGAGGGATTAGGCTAAGGTGACATGACTTTTGAAAACTAGATAGTCTAAACTAGCTATAGCATAAATTTCACGTTTCTATCTATTAAGACTAATTAGTTAGAGTACGAAAACTAACAGACTAGATTTTAAGTTAAAATAAAGACTCAAGTTGTCAGTCTAATTGTGAATTAACTAGTAGGAATTAAGCTGTGCGGTAAAGACTAGCATAAACTACATAGTGTAAACTAGTTACGTTTCAAATTTGACGTTTCTTGTTATTAAGGTTAATAAGTTATACAGCAATGACTTAACGAGTAATTTTTCATTGAAAATAATGAGTTGTGTGTTCTAAGTCTAATAGCAGCCAAACTAGGAGGGATTAGGCTAAGGTGATAAGACTTTTAAAAACTAGATAGTCTAAACTAGCTATAGCATAAATTTCACGTTTCTATCTATTAAGAGCAATTAGTTAGAGTGCGAAAACTAACAGACTAGATTTTAAGTTAAAATAAAGACTTTCAAGTTGTAAGTCTAATTGTGAATTAACTAGAAGGAATTAAGCTGTGCGGTAAAGACTAGCAAAAACTACATAGTATAGACTAGTTACGTTTCAAATTTGACGTTTCTTGTTCTTAAGGTTAGTAAGTTATATAGCAATGACTTAACGAGTAATTTTTCAGTGAACATAATGACTTGTGTGTTCTAAGTCTAATACCAACCAAACTAGGAGGGATTAGGCTAAGGTGACAAGACTTTTGAAAACTAGATAGTCCAAACTAGCTATAGCACAAATTTCACGTTTCTATCTATTAAGACCAATTAGTTAGAGGGCGAAAACTAACTGACAAGATTTTAAGTTAAAATAAAGACTTGCAAGTTGTAAGTCTAATTGTGGATGAACTAGACTGTATTAAGCTATGCGGTAAAGACGAATATAAACTACATAGTTTAGACTAGTTAAGTTTCAAATTTGACGTTTCTTGTTATGAAGGTTAGTAAGTTATACAGCAATGACTTAACGAGTAATTTTTCATTGAAAACAATGACTTGTGTGTTCTAAGTCTAATACCAGCCAAACTAGGAGGGATTAGGCTAAGGTGACACGACTTTTGAAAACTAGATAGTCTAAACTAGCTACAGCACAAATTTCACGTTTCTAGCTATTAAGACTAATTAGTTAGAAGGCGAAAACTAACAGACTAGATTTTCAGTTAAAATAAAGACTTGTAAGTTCTAAGTCTAATTGTGGATTAACTATAAGGAATTAAGCTGTGTGATAAAGACTAATATAAACTAGATAGTTTAGAGTAGTTATAGTCCAAATTTCGCGTTTCTAGCTATTAGGATTAATTAGTTATACAACAAAAACCAAGAGATTACTTTTTCAAATGAAATTTGGACTTCCAACTTCAAAGGCTGAGTACAGCTAAACTAGAAGGAGTTAGACTAAGCACTTAACATCAATTGAAACTGTATAGTTTTGGCTATAAACCGGTCTGAATTAGACTACACTAGTTAGTCAGAATAATAAGTTATAGATTAAAAACCAACAGACTAAATTTTCAGACAAAATTAGGAGTTACAACTTCAAGGTCTAATTACGTTTAAACTAAAAGCAGCTAGACTAAGTATTTAACATCAATTTTAAACTATATAGTCTTGGCTATGAACCAGTCTGAATTAGACTACACTGTCTAGTCAGACTAATAAGTTATAGATTAAAAACCAACAGACTAAATGTTCAGACAAAATTTGGACTTGTAACTTCAAAGTCTAATTACAGCTAAACTAGAAGGAGTTATACTAAGTATTTAACATCAATTTAAACTATGTAGCCTTGGCTACAAAACGGTCTTAATTAGACTACACTAGCTAGTCAGTCTAATGAGTTATAGATTAAAAACCAACATACTAAATTTTCAGACAAAATTAAGAGTTACAACTTCAACGTCTAATTACATCTAAACTAAAAAGAGCTAGACTAAGTATTTAATATCAATTTTAAACTCCATAGTCTTGACTACAAACCAATCTAAATTAGACTACACTAGCTAGTCAGACTAATAACTTAAAGATTAAAAACCAACAGACTACATTTTCAAACAAAACTTGGACTTGCAACTTCAAAGTCTAAGTACGTCTAAACTAAAAGGAGCTGGACTAAGTGTTTGACATCAGTTTAACCTACATAGTCTTGATTATAAACCTTTTAGAGTTTAGATTGGACTACACCACCTAGTCACACTACTAAGTTATGGACTAAAAACTAAACAAACTATTTTTTAACGGACTTAGACTAATCTAGGTTAAAAATCTTGTTGTTTAAAGACTACATGGACTATCAGACTACATAAGGCTATCATCCATGTATCACTGTATATATTCCTTGCATTAATTTGTGTTTTCTTTAAGTTTTTCGTGTTTTTGTTGTTCGAGACTAAGTCTAGATAGTCGGCAAGTATTTGCTTGATGGTATTAGAGTTAGTCCGGACGACGCGCATGTCACTAACACTAATCGTACGCGGCAAAAATTTGGACAGACTGACAGACGGAATGTTTGTGGCGTGATAACTTTTGAAGCGGAAGAGCTGGAAACGAACGGATAGCGGATTTGGAAAGTGCAGGGAACACTCTATGTTTTTGATTTTTGAATTTTGGAAATTTCGCGAAATTTAAGCAAGTTTCGGCCGTGGACAGACGGACAGACGGAATGTTTGGTTGAGTTTGTGGCGTCATAACTTTTGAAGCGGAAGAGCTGGAAGCGAACGGTTCGCGGTTTTGGAGAGTGCAGGGAACACACTATGCTTTTGGTTTTTGAATTTTGGAAATTTCGCGAAATTTGAGCAAGTTTCGGCCAACTTTTAGATTTTTGCGAACTTGAACAACTTTGCGACGTCGTAACTTTTGAACGAACCAAGTTAGCGAAAAACGAATCGCATTTTCGAAATCCGCGAGGAATCAGTTTTCGGACGCAATTTTCAAAGTTGCCAAAAAAAAATTGGCAACCCCTTAAAAAACTGTTTTTTCAAAATTTGTCAGAAACTTAAACCTCAAAAAGTTTTGAGATCAGAAGCTTGTGCTTGATATATTCTGTTATCTAATAGATACAGACCGACGTACAGACTCTAAATTTCCCGCACAGACAGACAGACAGACGTGCAGACTCAAAATCTCTCGCACAGACAGACAGACAGACGTGCAGACTCTAAATTTCTCGCACAGATAGACAGACAGACGTACAGATTCTAAATTTCTCGCACAGACAGACAGACAGACGTGCAGACTCAAAATTTTCCGCGCAGACAGACAGACATTTAGCATCTTGCCCCGTAAAACTCTTGTAAATATTTCGTGTGTTTTTTGGTGTGAGTTTCTCTCTCAATTCTTAGTAAACTAGGTAAGTTACGTCCGTTAATACTTAATCTAAATACTTAATCTAATCCACGTAGACTAACCCCCTTGTGAAAATTGTTTTCTTTTTGTTTTTTGTAAATATTCAGCTAAAACTCGCTTAAAACGTTACCGAACGAGTTAAACTTGTTGCCCCAGTCTTGTACATAGTCCGCCAGCGTTCCCGGAGCCGACTAGGTAAGACCGCTATAAATCTAATCTAATCCGGCCAGTTCTCACACACTCTCACATCTGAAGATGATTACACAACGCTCTCTCTCTCTACCGCGACTACTTCGCGAACTAAACAAACTATGTTCTATCTACTGCAAGCCTCAGTTTTACCCTCAACCATCTCAAACAATTCTTTCAGCCTCAGCAACTCTTATTACAGCCTCAAACACAAGTCTTAAACTTAACATAACAAACCCCAAAGTTCAAACCTTAATGCTTGGCTTAATATATAAACAACGCTAATACCCTTAACCTCACGTGAAACCTCAAAGTTTCTAGAATAACTTTCAGCTTTAAAACCCTCAAAGAGCCCTCAAAGTTTCCATGCAATTGAGTGATAAAGAAATCATATTTTTTGTAACCTCACCGACTTTAAACCTCCATACCTCAGTTAATACGACCTCAACAACAACAAATTTAGCCTCATTTTAATCCTCACAGTCGTATAATTAACACTTACTTTTTGTATCCTCAAATTGTCCTGAAGTTTTCCATGAAATTGCGTTTTAAAAGATTGGAAGTATTTCAAGAATTTAAGTTTTAAAGAATTCATATTTTTGTTCAACCTCACCAATTTTAAACCTCCATACCTCACTTAATACGACCTCTACAACAACAAATTTAACCTCATCTTAATCCTCACACTTTTCTAATTATCGCTTAATTTTTGTATCCTCAAATTATCCTCAAGCTTTCCAAGAAATTGCGTTTTAAAGATTTCATATTTTGCTTAACCTCACCAATTTTAAATCTCCAAACCTCACTTAATACGACCTCTACAACAACAAATTTAACCTCATTTTAATCGTCACATATTTCTAATGAACTTCAACTTTTTGTATCCTCAAATTGTCCTCAAACTTTCGAGGGAATCGTGTAATAAATAATTCCTATTTTTTAAACCTCCATACTTCACTTGGTACGATCTCAACAGCAACAAATTTAACCTCATGTTAATCCTCACACATTTCTAATGAACCTCAACTTTTTGTATCCTCAAATTGTCCTCAAACTCTACGGGGAATCGTGTAATAAATAAATCATATATTTTAAACCTCCATACCTCAGTTAGTACGACATCTACAGCTACAAATTTTATCTCATTTTAAACCTCACACATTCATAATGAACCTCAATTTTTTGTATCCTCAAATTGTCTTCAAAATTTTTAAGAAATAAAGTTTTAAAGAATTCATCTTTTTGTTTAACGTCACCAACTTTAAACCTCCATACCTCACTTAATACGACCCCAACAGCAACAGATTTAACATCATTTTAATCCTCATACATTTCTAATGTAACTGAATTTTGTGTATCCTCAAATTGTCCTCAAACTTTCCAGGGAGTTGTGTAATTAGTAAATCATATTTTTAAACCTTCATACCTCACTTAGCACGACCTTTACAACAACAAATTTAACCTCATTTCAATCCCCGTACATTTGTAACGAACCTCAATTTTTTGCATCCTCAAATTGTCCTCAAACTTTCTAGGCAATCGTGAAATAAATAAATCAAATATTTTAAACTTCCATACCTCAGTTAGTTCGCTCTCAACAGCGACAAATTTTATCTCATTTTAATCCTCACACATTTCTAATGAACCTCAATTTTTTGTATCTTCAAATTGTCCTCAAAATTTTCAAGAAATTAAGTTCTAAAGTATTCATATTTTGGTTCAATGTCACCAATTTTAAACCTCCATACCTCACTTAATACGACCTTAGCAGCAACAGATTTAATCTCATTTTAATCCTCACAGTTTTCTAGTTAACCATAATTTTTATACCGTCAAATTGTCCTCAACCGTTTCAAGAAATCGAGTGATAAAAAATCATATTTTTGCTTAACCTCGCCAACTTTAAAACCACATACCTCAGTTAATACGTCCTCAAGTATAACAAGTTCCTCGCTTTTTTATTTAACCTCAACTTTTCGTATCCTCAAAATGTCCTCAAACTTTCCAGGGAATCGAGTAATAAATAAATCATATTTTTTAAACCTCCATACCTCACTTAGTACGACCTCAACAGCAACAAATTTTTATTCATATTAATCCTCACAGTTTTCTAATTAACTCTTACTTTTTGTATCCTCAAATTGTCCTCAAGCTTTCCCAGAAATTGCGTTTTATATATTTCATATTTTTGTTTAACCTCACCAACTTTAAACCTCCATACCTCACTTAATACGACCTCTACAACAACAAGTTAACCTTATTTCAATCCTCACATATTTCTTATGAACCTCAACTTTTTGTATCTTCAAATTGTCCTCAAACTCTCGAGGGAATCGTGTAATAAATATTTCATATTTTTTAACCTCCATACCTTACTTGGTACGATCTCAACAGCAACAAATTTAATCTCATTTTAATCCTTACAGTTTTCTAATTAACGCTTATTTTTTGTATCCTCAAGTTGTCCTCAAACTTTTCAAGAAATTAAGTTTTAAAGAATTCATATTTTTGTTTAACTTCACCAACTTTAAACCTCCATACCTCACTTAATACGACACCTACAGCAACAAATTTAAACTCATTTTAATCCTCAGACATTTGTAATGAACCCCAACTTTTTGTATCCTCAAATTGTCCTCAAACATTCCAGGGAATCGTGTAATAAATAAATCATATTTTTTAAACCTTCATACCTCACTTAATACTACCTCGAAAACAACAACTAGAACCTGATTTTAATCCTTACAGTTTTCTAATTAACACTTGCGTTTTGTATCCTCAAATTGCCCTCAAACTTTTCAAGAAATTGAGTTTGAAAGAATTCATATTTCTGTTTAACCTCATCAACTTTAAACCTCCATATTTCACTTAATACGACCTCGACAGCAACAAATTTAAATTTATATTAATCCTCACAGTTTTCTAGTTAACCGTAATTTTTGGACCCTCAAATTGTCCTCAGGCGTTTCAAGAAGTCGAGTGACAAAGAAATCATATTTTTGCATAACCTCGCCAAATTTAAAACTACATACCTCAGTTCATTCATCCTCAAGAACAACAAATTTAACCTCATTTTAATCCTCAGACATTTCTAATGAACCCAAACTTTTTGTATCCTCAAATTGTCCTCAAACTTTCTAGGGAATCGAGTAATAAATAAATCATATTTTTTAAACCTTCATACCTCACTTAGTACGACCTCAACAGCAACAAATTTAACCTCATTTTAATCCTCACAGTTTTCTAATTAACACTTACGTTTTGTATCCTCAATTTGTCCTCAGTCTTTTCAAGAAATTAAGTTTTAAAGAATTCATATTTTTGCTTAACCTCGCCAACTTTAAAATTACATACCTCTACTAATACGTCCTCAAGAAGAACAAGTTTAACCTCATTTTAATCCTCACACATTTCTAATAAACCTCAACTTTTTGTATCCTCAAATTGTCCTCAAACTTTCTAGGGAATCGTAATAAATAAATAATATTTTTTAAACTTTCATACCTCACTCAGTACGACCTCAAAAATAATAAGTTGAACCTCATTTTAATCCTCACAGTTTTTTAATTAACCCCCTATCTTTTTTATCCTCAAATTATCCTCAAGTTATCCAAGAAAATGAGTTTTAAATTTTTCGTAAAAACCTCCATATCTCCCTTAATAAGACTTCAACAGCCACAAATTAAACCTCACTTTAATCCTCGCAGTTCTCTAATTAACCCTTACTTTTGGTATCCTCAAATTGTCCTCCAGCTTTCCAAGAAATTGAGTTTTAAAGAATTCGTATTTTTGTTTAACCTCACCTATTTTAAACCTCCATACCTCACTTAATAAGTACTCAAAAACAACAAGTTTAGCCTCATTTTAATCCTCACAGTTTTCTAGTTAACACTTACTTCTTACATCCTCAAATTCTCCTTAAGTTATCCAAGAAAACGAGTTTTAAAGATTTCGTACTTTTAAACCTCCATACCTCTTAATACCCCTTAATACGACCTCAACAGCCACAAATTTAACCTCACTTTAATCCTCACATTTCTATAATAAACTTTTACTTTTTGTATCCTCAAATTGTCCTGCGGCTTTCCAAGAAATTGCGTTTTAAAGAATTCGTATTTTTGTTTAACCTCACCAATTTTAAACCTGCATACCTCACTTAATAAGAACTAAAAAGCAACAAGCTTAACCTCATTTTAATCCTCACAGTTTTCTTATTAACCGTAAATTTTTCTATCCTCAAATTGTCCTCAAGTTATCCAAGAAAATGTGTTTTAAAGATTTCCTATTTTTAAACCTCTATACCTCCCTTAATACGAAATCAACAGCTACAAATTTAACTTCTCTTTAATCCTCACAGTTCTCTCTTTAACCCTTACTTTTTGTATCCTCAAATTTTCCTCAAGCTTTCCAAGAAATTGAGTTTTAAAGAATTCATGTTTTTGTTTAACCTCACCAACTTCAAACCTCCATACCTCACTTAATACGAAGTCAAAAGCAACAAAATTAACCTCATTTTAATCCTCACAGTTTTCTTATTAAGCCTAATTTTTTCTATCCTCAAATTATCCTTAAGTTATCAAAAAAAATCAGTTTTAAAGATTTCGTATTTTTAAAACCTCACCAAATTTAAACCTCCATACCTCACTTAATACGAACTTACCATAAAACAAATCGACCTCAATTTAACCCTCACAGTTTTCTAATTGTCTCCAACTTTTTGTATCCCCAATTTGTCCTCATACTTTCCTATAATTGCCTCACAAAAAACGAACATTTTTTTCTGAAGTGAACCAAACTTTGAACCTCAATAACTTCCTTGAACCCCAACGCAAAGAAACGAATTATACCTTGAATTAAACCTCAAGCTTTTCTAAACCATCCTCAGTTTTAAATTTTGAAATTTTGTTCTCGCACTGTCCTCAAAATTTGTTTTTAAAAACTCCCCAAATTTTCAAGTTTTGTTAAACAACCACGAAGCAAACCTCATTTTAAATACCTCAAATTTGACTAGTTTTCTAATTGTCCCTAATTTTTTGTATCCCCAATTTGTCCTCAAACTTTCCTATAATTGCCTCACAAAAAACGAACAATTTTTTCTAAAGTGAACCAAACTTTGAACCTCGATAACTTCCTTGAACCTCAACGCAAACAAACGAATGATACCTTGAATTAATCCTCAAGCTTTTCTAAACACTCCTCAGTTTTAAATTTTGAAATTTTTTCCTCGCGCTGTCCTCAAAATTTGTTTTTAAAAACTCCCCAAATTTTCAAGTTTTGTTAAACAAACGAAGCAAACCTCATTTTATACACCTCTTCTATGAGAACAATTCCCTCATCTTTTTTCCTCAAATTGTCCTCAAACTTGAATGTTTTAAAAACCGAATTATGTTTAAACCTCAATAACTTGCTTAGACCTCAACAGAAACAAATGCTTTATACCTCAGATTAATCCGCGAGGTTTCAAGATTAATTTTCAATTTTGCTTTTCTAAATCACCCTCACCGTTTCCTCAATATCGCCTTATAAACACAATTAGTCTTATTTATCCTTACAATCTTTAAAGCTTAATGCCTCGCTTTATAAAACCTCAAAATACCTAAGCTTTGAATCAATTTAAACCTCAAACCTTTCTTATTGCCTCAATGCTTTTGGAAACCTCACAGTTATCCTCGCTTAGCCTCAATTTCTTAATGTGATTGCATAACAAATTTAGTAGTTTGAGGCACAATATTTCTACTAATCCTCATGGGAAACAAATAATTTAAACCTCTCCTATTGCCTCAACGATTTTTGAAACCTCGCAGTTATCCTCGCTTAGCCTCAATTTCTTAATGTAATTGCATAACAAATTTTGTAGTTTGAGGCTCAATATCTCCACTAATCCTCATGAGAAACAAATAATTTAAACCTCAAACCTCTCCTATTGCCTCAATGCTTTTGGAAACCTCACAGTTATCCTCGCTTAGCCTCAATTTCTTAATGTAATTGCATAACAAATTTTGTAGTTTGAGGCTCAATATCTCTACTAATCCTCATGGGAAACAAGTAATTTAAACCTCAAACCTCTGCTATTGCCTCAACGGTTTAGGAAACCTCACAGTTATCTTCGCTTAGCCTCAATCTCTTAATATGATTGCATAACAAATTTAGTAGTTTGAAGCTCAATATCTCTACTAATCTTCATAAGAAAGAAATACTTTAAACCTAAAACCTTTCCTATTGCCTCAAAGGTTTTGGAAACCTCACAGTTATCCTCGCTTAGCTTCAATCTCTTAATGTGATTGCATTAAAAATTTAGTAGTTTGAGCCTCAATATCTCTACTAATCCTCATGGGATACAAATGAAAGTTTTTTCAGGTTAAACCTCGGTGTTTTGAGGATAATTTTGATGTGTAACGCATTGGAATTGTCCTCGTTTTTACAACGTATATTGAGCTTAAGCATCTCTTTCTCTGGTGGTTTTTCTCCTCAGTGAGGCTGCACTGAGGCTAAGTAGGGTTTGATGGATGGTCTTACATAACACACACTGGAGGGACATGCAGGTTTTCTTGCAAGGCGGCTGGGGAAACAGTTACAACACGACACAACACACTTTCTATACTTTGTGATTTTTTGTGTTTTTTTTTTTTGAATAAATTTTGTAGTTTTTGGTTTTTTTGATGTTTTAGCTTTGGATTGGTTTCGCAATTTTCTGCGAAATCGCTTTGGTTTATGAGTAGTTTGTTAAAGTAGGAAAACGTTGATTTTTTTGGTTTTTTGCAATTTTTGCGGTGAAAATGGAAAAATTTCGGAAAAAGTTTCAATTGTTTTTTACGCGAAATTGAATTTCGCACAAGTTTTATTTCGGGCTTTTTTCGAAATTTCGCTCGGATTTTGAATTACAGGGCTTTAAAGTCAAAATAAATTCGGTGTTAAAACTTTTTTGAATCCATCCGGTTTTTTTTCCAACGAAATTCGTAATTTTTTTCGCGGTTTTATAAAATTTGGACTTTTTTCTTCACTAGTGGAAAAAAAAAATCGCAAAAAAATCCTTAAAACGCGACAAAAACAAAACACAACTCGACACGTTTTTTCGCCATTTTCGCCCTGAAAACCTCAAAACCTCGAAAAACGCCTCAAACAAACCTCACGCACCACAAAATTCTCCACAACTTTCATACATCACTCTTCCCGAAACTCGCAACCACCACAAAGTTATACTCTCAACTTTCTCTCCACCACAAATCTCTCACTCACGTTTCCAGCCAGAACCTCAAAACCAGACACAAAACCTCAAAACCAAAAACATATTCCCACACTGGCCGATAGCCTTTGGTGGTAATTCAGCTTGTTTTTGCAGAGCGTCACCCATTTGAAGCTACTGTTGCACTTTTTGGTGGGAATTTTCGTCGGAGTTTTGTACTTAAATTATGGTAACGACGGATCGAAATCGCTCAAAAACATTGGGTATTTGATCGTGTCCATCGTCTACCTTATCTATACCTCGATGATGCCCGCAATTGTCCGCTGTAAGTATAGCCAACCGTGTAGTTATCTAGATCTAGATTTTTGCAATTATCTACCAAACCGTGATAGCTACTAAAAAAGTTTTTTCAGATTATTTGTACCTGAGGCTATTAGTTATAACTTTTGTTAAAACTATTTTTCAAAATTTGCGTTTGTTTTCAAGTTACAGACTAAAAACGGTATTAGTGCATCACAAATTAGTTTTTGATTTATCTTGAAAACAAGTGAAAATATCAAAAAACCTGTATATGCTGCTTGTAGCTAAGAGCATTAGCTACAACTTTTATTCAAAACATTTTTCAAAATTTGCGTTTGTTTTTAAGCTACAGACTAAAAGCGGTATAAGTTGCATCACGAGTTAGTTTTTGATTTATCTTGAAAACAAATGGATATATTAAAAAACTTTTCATATACTATTTGTAGCTAAGACAATTAGTTACAACTTTTATTGAAAGCATTTTTCAAACTTTGCCTTTGTTTTTAAGTTACAGACTAAAGACGGTATAAGTTACTTTACCAGCTAGTTTTTGATTTATCTTGAAAACAAATGAAAATATCAAAAAACTTTTCGAATGCTGTTTATAGCTGAGACTATTAGTTACAACTTTTGTTCAAAGAATTTTTCAAAATTTGCATTTGTTTTCAAGTTACAGACTAAAAACAGTATAAGTTGCATCACAAATTATTTTTTTATTTTTCTTAAAAACGAATGAAAATATCAAAAAACTTTCTGAATACTATTTGTAGCTAAGACGAATAGTTACAACTTTTATTAAAAGCATTTTTCAAAATTTGCATTTGTTTTTAAGTTACAGACTAAAAACGGTGTAAGTTACAACACCAGTTACTTTCTGTTTTATCTTGAAAAAAAATGAAAATATCAAAAAACTTTTCGAATACTATTTATAGCTGAGACTATAAGTTACAACTTTTGTTAAATGCATTTTTCCAAATTTGCATTTGTTTTTAAGTTACAGACATATAACTATATAACTTACTTCACCAGTTAGTTTTTGATAATTATCTTGAAAACAAAGGAAAATATCAAGAAACTTTTTCAACAGTATTTGTAGCTAAGGCTATTGGTTACAACTTTTGTTGAAACCATTTTGCAAAATTTGCATTTGTTTTTAAGTTAAAGACTAAAAACGGTGTAAGTTACATCACCAGTTAATTTTTGATTTATCTTGAAAACAAATGAAAATTTCAAAAAACTTTTTGAACAATGTTTGTAGCTGAGACAATTAGTTACAACTTTTATTCAAAGCATTTTTCAAAATTTGCATTTGTTTTTAAGTTACGAACTAAACACGGTTTAAGTTACATCACCAATTATTTTTTTATTTATCTTGAAAACAAATGAAAATATCAAAAAACTTTTTTCACATAATTTGTAGCCGAGACCATTAGTTACAACTTTTATTCGACGCATTTTTCCAAATTTGCGTTTGTTTGTAAGTTACAGACTAAAAACAGTATTAGTTACAACACCAGTTAGTTATTGATTTATCTTGAATACAAATGAAAATATCATAAAACTTTCTAAATACTATTTGTAGCTAAGACTATTAGTTACAACTATTATTCAAAAGTTAATTTTGAATTTGCGTTTGTTTGTAAGTTACGGACTAAAAACAGTATTAGTTACAACACCAGTTAGTTTTTGATATATCTTGAAAACAAATGAAAATATCAAAAAACTTTTCGAATACTGTATGTAGCTGAGACTAGAAGCTACAACTTTTGTCAAATGCATTTTTCAAAATATGCATTTGTTTTTAAGTTACAGACATATAACGATATAACTTACTTCACCAGTTAGTTTTTGATAATTATCTTGAAAAAAAATGAAAATATCAAGAAACTTTTTAAACAGTATTTGTAGCTAAAGCTATTAGTTACAACTTTTGTTGAAATCATTTTGTAAAATTTGCATTTGTTTTTAAGTTAAAGACTAAAAACGGTGTAAGTTACATCACCAGTTAATTTTTGATTTATCTTGAAAACAAATGAAAATTTCAAAAAACTTTTCGAACAATGTTTGTAGCTTAGACAATTAGTTACAACTTTCGTTCAAAGCATTTTTCACAGTTTGCATTTGTTTTTAAGTTACGAACTAAAAACGGTTTAAGTTACATCACCAATTATTTTTTGATTTATCCTGAAAACAAATGAAGATATCAAAAAGCTTTTTAAACATAATTTGTAGCTGAGACAATTGGTTACAACTTTTATTTGAAGCATTTTTCCAAATTTTTGTTTTTTTGTAAGTTACAGACTAAAAACAGTTTTAGTTACAACACCAGTTGTTTTTGATTTATCCTGAAAACAAATGAAAATATCAAAAAACTTTCTAAATACTATTTGTAGCTAAGAATATTAGTTACAACTTTTATTAAAAACATTTTTTACAATTTGCATTTATTTTTAAGTTACAGACTAAAAACGATATAAATTACTTCAGCAGTTAGTTTTTGATTTATCTTGAAAACTCATGCCAAAATCTAAAACGTTTTTTAATAACATTTGTAGCTAAGATCATTAGTTACAACTTTTATTCAAAGCATTTTTCAAAATTTGCGTTTGTTTTTAAGTTACAGACTAAAAACGGTATAAGTTACAACACCAGTTACTTTCTGTTTTATCTTGAAAACAAATGAAAATATCAAAAAACTTTTCGAATACTATTTATAGCTGAGACTATAAGTTACAACTTTTGTTAAATGCATTTTTACAAATTTGCATTTGTTTTTAAGTTACAGACATATAAAGATATAACTTACTTCACCAGTTAGTTTTTGATAATTATCTTGAAAACAAATGAAAATATGAAGAAACTTTTCAAACAGTATTTATAGCTAAGGCTATTAGTTACAATTTTTGTTGAAACCATTTGGCAAAATTTGCATTTGTTTTTAAGTTAAAGACTAAATACGTTATAAGTTACATCACCAGTTAATTTTTGATTTATCTTGAAAACAAATGAAAATTTCAAAAAACTTTTTGAATAATGTTTGTAGCTGAGACAATTAGTTACACCTTTTGTTCAAAGCATTTTTCAAAATTTGCATTTTTTTTAAGTTACGAACTGAACACGGTTTAAGTTACATCACCAATTATTTTTTATTTATCTTGAAAACAAATAAAAATATCAAAAAACTTTTTCCACACAATTTGTAGCTGAGACCATTAGTTACAACTTTTAATCGAAGCATTTTTCCAAATTTGCGTTTGTTTGTAAGTTACTGACTAAAAACAGTATTAGTTACAACACCAGTTAGTTCTTGATATATCTTGAAAACAAATGAAAATGTCAAAAAACTTTCTAAATACTATTTGTAGCTAAGACTATTAGTTACAACTTTGATTCAAAACATTTTTCACAATTTGCATTTTTTTGAGTTACAGACTAAAAACGATATAAGTTACTTCAGCAGTTAGTTTTTGATGTATCTTGAAAACACATGAAAATGTCTAAAAAGTTTTTTAATAATATTTGTAGCTAATATCATTAGTTACAACTTTTATTTAAAGCATTTTTCAAAATTTGCTTTTGTTTTTAAGTTACAGACTAAAAACGGTATAAGTTACAACACCAGTTAGTTTTTGATTTATCTTAAAAACAAATGAAAATATCAAAAAACTTTTTGAATAACGTTTGTAGCTGAGGCTATAAGTTACAACTTTTGTTAAATGCATTTTTCAAAATTTGCATTTGTTTTTAAGTTACAGACATATAACTATATAACTTACGTCACCAGTTAGTTTTTGATAATTATCTTGAAAACAAATGAAAATATCAAGAAACTTTTTAAACAGTATTTGTAGCTAAAGCTATTAGTTACAACTTTTGTCGAAACCATTTGGCAAGATTTGCATTTGTTTTTAAGTTAAAGACTAAAAACGGTATAGATTACATCACCAGTTAATTTTTGATATATCTTGAAAACAAATGAAAATTTCAAAAAAAAAATCGAATAATGTTTGTAGCTGAGACAATTAGTTACAACTTTTGTTTAAAGCGTTTTTCAAAATTTGCATTTGTTTTTAAGTTACGAACTAAAGACGGTTTAAGTTACATCACCAATTATTTTTTTATTTATCTTGAAAACAAGTGAAAATATCAAAAAAACTTTTTAACACTATTTGTAGCTGAGATCATTAGCTACAACTTTTATTCAAAGCATTTTTCCAAGTTTGCGTTTGTTTGTAAGTTACAGACTAAAAACAGTATTAGTTACAACACCAGTTAGTTCTTGATATATCTTGAAAACAAATGAAAATATCAAAAAACTTTCTAAATACTATTTGTAGCTAAGACTATTAGTTACAACTTTAATTCAAAACATTTTTCTCAATTTGCATTTTTTTTAAGTTACAGACTAAAAACGATATAAGTTACTTCAGCAGTTAGTTTTTGATGTATCTTGAAAACACATGAAAATGTCTAAAAAGTTTTTGAATAATATTTGTAGCTAATATTATTAGTTACAACTTTTATTCAAAGCATTTTTCAAAATTTGCTTTTGTGTTTAAGTTACAGACTAAAAACGGTTTAAGTTACAACACCAGTTAGTTTTTGATTTATCTTAAAAAGAAATGAAAATATCAAAAAACTTTTTGAATAATGTTTGTAGCTGAGACTCTTAGTTACAACTTCTATTAAAACCATTTTTCAAAATTTGCATTTGTTTTTAAGTTACAGACTAAAAACCATATAACTTACATCACCTGTTAATTTTTGATTTATCTTGAAAAAAAATTAAAATATCAAAAAACTTTTCAAATACTATTTGTAGCTAAGACTATTAGTTACAACTTTTATTCAAAGCATTTTTTAAAATTTGCATTTGTTTTTAAGTTACAGCCAAAAATCATGAAAGTTGCAGCAAACTTGTTTTTGGCAATTATCTTGAAAACGGTTAGAAATATCAAAAAACTTTTTAAATGTTTCTCGCAGATAAATCAAAGATCTACAAATTCTATTTGAACGATTTTCCGAAATAACCTATAATTACCTAGATATAGATAACTTTTTAGTAAGATATCAAACCGGGCGTCATTTCCACCACGGTTTTCCCAGTCTAGTTTTCACCCCAGTTAACTTGAACGTTTTTTTTCAAACACTATTTGTAGCTGAGGCTATTAGTTACAACTTTTATTTGAAGCATTTTTTTTAAAGTTATCTTTGTTATCTTTTGTTTTAGATCCCGCTGAGGTTCCTATTATTAAGAAAGAAAGTTTCAACAACTGGTACAAACTTCGCACTTACTACATCGCGAATATTTTGGCAAACATGCCGGTCCAGGTAGGCGCAATCCGTTAATTTTGTTGCAATTTTTTTGTCAAATTTCAACTCTTTCAGGTTGTTTTTTCGATAATTTACACGATCATTTCGTACGCGATCAGCGGACAGCCGTTCGAGGGAGATCGACTTTGCAAGTTTTTTGCGGTCACCATTCTGGTGACGTTAACGGCTGAGGCAATTGGCATAATCTTTGGCACGACGGTAAATCCTGTGGTAAGTTTTTGGGCAACTATTTTTGTGCTCTAACTAGTTAACTAACGAATATTTTTAAAAACGCTTCAAACAAAATTGTAATGTAACTAATCAACCTGTAAACTGTAATGTTAAAATGTAACTAAGCTTCTCAGCTACAAAAAATATTTGAAACATTTTTTGATGTTTCTTATCGTTTTCAAGATAATTGACTAAAACCATTTTGGCTTGAGTTTTGACTCAATCTTCTATTTTTGGATTGTAACTACGAAATAAAAAAAACTTTGGAAAATGCTTCGAATAAAAGTTGTAACTGACTTTCTCAGCTACGGAAAATATTTAAGAAGTTTTTTTATATTCGCATTTGTTTTCTAGATAATTAGAAAAAACTAATTTGTAACTGTCCAATTGTCACAACTTTATAGTTTTTGGACTGTAACTAGAAAACAAACGAAAATTTCGAGATACACTTTAGATAAAAGTTGTAACTAATAGTCTCAGCTACAAAAAATATTTAAATTGTTTTTTAATATCTGCCATTGTTTTCGAGAAAATTATCAAAAACTAGTTGGTGACGTAACTAGTTGGTAACTTATAGCGTTTTAGTCTGTAACTTTAAAACAAATACAAATTTTGAAAAGGGCTTTAAATAAAACTTGTAAACAATAGCCTCAGCTATAAATAGTGTTTGAAAAGTTTTTTGATATTTTCATTTGTTTTCAAGATAATTAACAAAAACTAATTGGTGATGTAATTTACCATTTTTAGTCATTAACTTAAAAACAAGTGCAATATTTGAAAAATGCTTTGAATAAAAGTTGTAACTAATAGCCTCAGCTACAAATTGTGTTTAAAAAGTTTTTTGATATTTTCATTTGTTTTCAAGATAATTAACAAAAACTAATTGGTGATGTAATTTACCATTTTTAGTCATTAACCTAAAAACAAATGCAAATTTTTTAAAGCGCTTTATACAAAAGTTGTAACTAATAGCCTCAGCTACAAATAGTGTTTGAAAAGTTTTTTGATATTTTTATTTGTTTTCAAAATAATTAACAAAAACTAATTGGTTATGTAATTTACCATTTTAGTCATTAACCTAAAAACAAATGCAAATTTTTTAAAGCGCTTTATATAAAAGTTGTAACTAATAGTCTTAGCTACAAATATTGTTTCAAAAGTTTTTTGATATTTTCATTTGTTTTCAGGATAATTATCAAAAACTAACTGCTGACGTAACTTATACTGTTTTTTGTCTGTAACTTAAAAACAGATGCAATTTTTGAAAAATGCTTTGAATAAAAGTTGTAACTAATAGCCTCAGCTACAAATAGTGTTTCAAAAGTTTTTTGATATTTTCATTTGTTTTCAAGATAATTAACAAAAACTAATTGGTGATGTAAAATACCGTTTTTAGTCTGTAACTTAAAAACAAATGCAATTTTTGAAAAATGCTGTGAATAAAAGTTGTAAGTAATAGCGTCAGCTACAAATAGTATTTTAAAAGTTTTTTGATATTTTCATTTGTTTTCAAGATATTTATCAAAAACTAACCTGTGATCATAGTATACAGTATACAGTTATATAACGTATACAGTTATATAACGTATACAGTTTTTTGCTTGTAACTTAAAAACAACTGCAATTTTTGAAAAATGCTTTAAATAAAAGTTGTAGCTAATAGTCTCAGCTACAAATAGTATTTGAAAAGTTTTTTGATATTTTCATTTGTTTTCAATTTAATTAACAAAAACTAATTGGTGATGTAATTTACCTTTTTTAGTCATTAACTTAAAAACGAATCCAATTTTAGAAAAATGCTTTAAACAAAAGTTGTAGCTAATAGTCTCAGCTATAAATAGTGTTTGAAATTTTTTTTGATATTTTCTTTTGTTTTCAAGATAATTAACAAAAACTAATTGGTGATGTAAAATACCGTTTTTAGTCTGTAATTAAGAAACAAATGCAATTTTTGAAAAATGCTTTGAATAAAAGTTGTAACTAATAGCCTCAGCTACAAATAGAATTTGAAAAGTTTTTTGATATTTTCATTTGTTTTCAAGATGATTAACAAAAACTAATTGGTGATGTAATTTAAAATTTTTAGTCATTTACTTAAAAACAAATGCAATTTTTGAAAAATGCTTTAAACAAAAGTTGTAACTAATAGCCTCATCTATAAATTGGGTTTGAAAAGTTTTTTGTTATTTTCATTTGTTTTCAAGAGAATTATCAAAAACTAACTGGTGACGTAACTTACACCGTTTTTTGTCTGTAACTTAAAAACAAATGCAATTTTTGAAAAATGCTTTGAACAAAAGTTGTAACTAATATTCTGAGCTACAAAAAATATTTGCAAAATTTTTTGATATCTTCAACTGTTTTTGCAAAAATTACCAAAAACCTAAATTTCTTTGCAATTTTTTTTTTCAAAAAATTCTTGATTTTTCAATACTTTCAATATTTTCAAACAGTGTCGGAATAATTTCTTACTAATTTAAGTTGTAAGCTACTAAAATGCCTAGAAATTTTCAAACTCTAAAATCTTTGTTTTTTTGCTCCACAGAATGGGACATTTTTAGGATCCATCTTCACGGCGCTTTTGCTGGTCGTCGCTGGATTCCTGATCCTCTTCTCCCACATGTCCAAGATCATGTACGTCCTCTCCTACTTCTCCTACATCGCCTACGCCTTCGAAGCGCTCGTCCACACGATGTACGGCAGCGGACGGGAAAACCTCCCTTGTCCCTCAGACGTCCTCTACTGCCACTACAAGAGCCCGTCCAACATCCTCAAAGAGCTCGGCATGAGCAGAGACAATTACCTGTACGACCTCGCCTTTCTGCTGGGCAACTTTCTGCTGGCAAAAGTCCTCGGGTTTTGCACGTTGAAGAGGAAGGTGTCGAAGGGGGCGTCGTAGAGGGTTGGGTGCGCTATATTTAGGGTTTTTTGCGAGGAATTGGAGTTGGAGCGGAAGTATAGAACATATCTTGAAAACCGGAAGGGATTTTGGAAAAAGCAGCGGAATAAAACTTGTAGAGAATTTAATTTGCTAATTGAATATTTTCGTTTGTTTCTTGGAGATTTTTGCGGATGATTCGCAAAAAAAAAACAAAACGTGGTTTGGTTTGGTTTTTGTGGTTTTGCGCTTTTGTTTTTAGGAATTTCGAAAAACTTTTCAAACGAATTTTGTAGAGGGCGTTATTCTGCACGAAACTTATTTGAAACGTTTTTTCATATCTTGGAGGATTAGAGAGGAATTTCCAAAAAACTAATTTAATTTTGTGACCTTGAAATTTACTGGACTTAAATTAGTTTGTAACGTTTTTCAGTGAAACTAGTCAAAATTTTGGAAAAATGTTTAAATAAAAGTTGTTAGGAATAGACTAAGCTACAAAAAAGTTTTATAACATTTTTTTATATTTCCAATTGTTTTTAAGCAAATTAGAAAAAACTTGGAGGGAAAGCAGGATATTCAGTTACTTAAGTAGTTTTTGCGCTACAGTTTGGAAGGGAATGGAAATTTAGAAAAATAGTTTAAATAAAATTTGTAGCTAAGCTTCTCAACTACAAAAATTGTTCCAAAATTTTTTTGGTATTTTCAATTTATTTCAAGATAACTAACAATTTAACGATTCCAATTCCATATCTTGGTTTTTGCGCTGTAACTAAAAAAAACAATGAAAATTTCGAAAAATAGTTTAAACCAAAGTTATAGCTTAGCTTCTCAGCTACAAAAACTATTTGAAAGATTTTTTTATATTTTCAATTGTTTTTAAGATAACTAACAAAAACAAATTTAGACTGGTGATTCCAATCTCGTTTCTTGGTTTTTGCGCTGTAACTAAAAAAACAATGACTATTTCGAAAAATAGATTAAATCAAAGTTGTAGCTTAGCTTCTCAGCTACAAAAATTATTTGGGAAAATTTTTGGTATTTTCAATTGTCTTCAAGATAACTAACTAAAACCAATTTAGACTGGTGATTCCAATCTCGTTGGAAAAAACCAATGACTATTTCGAAAAATAGTTTAAATCAAAGTTGTAGCTTTGCTTCTCAGCTACAAAAACTATTTTAAAGATTTTTTGATATTTTCAATTGTTTTTAAGATAATTAACTAAAAACAATTTAGAGTGGTGATTCCAACCTCTTGTCCTGTTTTTGCGCTGTAACTAAAAAACAAACGAAAGTTTCGAAAAATAGTTTAAATCAAAGTTGTAGCTTAGCCTCTCAGCTACAAAGACAATTTTAAAGATTTTTTGGTATTTTCAATTGTCTTCAAGATAACTAACTAAAACCAATTTAGACTGGTGATTCCAATCTCGTTTCTTGGTTCTTGCGCAGTAACTAAAAAACCAATAAAAGTTTCGAAAAATAATTAAAATCAATGTTGTAGCTTAGCTTCTCAGCTACAAAAATTATTTGGGAGAATTTCTGGTATTTTCAATTGTTTTCAAGATAACTAACTAAAACCAATTTAGACTGGTGATTCCAATCTCGTTTCTTGGTTCTTGCGCTGTAACTAAAAAACCAATGAAAACCAATTTAAATCAAAGTTGTAGCTTAGTTTCTCTGCTACAAAAACTATTTGAAAGATTTTTTGATATTTTCAATTGTTTTTAAGATAATTAACTAAAACGAATTTAGAGTGGTGATTCCAACCTCTTGTCTTGGATTTTGCGCTGTAACTTAAAAACAAAAGAAAGTTTCAAAAAATAGTTTAAATCAAAGTTGTAGCTTAGCTTCTCAGCTACAGAAACTATTTGAAAGATTTTTTGATATTTTCAATTGTTTTTAAGATAAATAACAAAAACCAATTTAGACTGGTGATTCCAATCTCGTTTCTTGGTTTTTGCGCTGTAACTAAAAAAAACGAAATTTTTGAAAAATAGTTAAAATGGAAGTTGTAGCTTAGCTTCTCAGCTACAAAAACTTTTCATAAGAATTTTTGGTATTTTCAGTTGTTTTCAAGATAACCAACAAAAACCAATTTAGACTGGTGATTCCAATCTCGTTTCTTTGTTTTTGTGCTGTAACTAAAAAACCAATGAAAATTTCGAAGAAAGGTTTAAATCAAAGTTGTAGCTTAGCCTTTCAGCTACAAAAACTATTTGAAAGGTTTTTTGATATTTTCAATTGTTTTTAAGATAACTAACAAAAATTTAGACTGGTGATTCCAATCGCGTTCGTTGGTGTTTTTGCGCTGTAACTAAAAAACCAATTAAAATTTCGAAAAATAGTTTAAAGAAAAGTTGTAGCTTAGCTTCTCAGCTACAAAAACTATTTTAAACATTTTTCGATATTTTTAATTGTTTTTAAGATAACTAACAAAAACCAATTTAGACTGGTGATTCCAATTTCGTTTCTTGGTTTTTGCTCTGTAACTAAAAAACCAATGATAGTTTCGAAAAATAGTTTAAATCAAAGTTGTAACTAAGCTTCTCAGCTACAAAAACTATTTAAAACATTTTTCGATGTTTTCAAACGTTTTCAAGATAACTAACAAAAAACAATTTAGACTGGTGATTCCAATCTCGTTTCTTGTTTTTTGCGCTGTAACTAAAAAACAAATGAATGTTTTGAAAAATAGTTTATATGAAAGTTGTAACTTAGCTTCTCCGCTACAAAAACTATTTGAAAGAATTTTTGATATTTTCAATTGTTTTCAAGATAACTAACAAAAACCAATTTAGACTGGTGATTCCAATCTCGTTTCTTGGTTTTCGCACTGTAACTAAAAAACCAATGAAAGTTTCGAAAAACAGTTTAAATGAAAGTTGTAGCTTAGTTTCTCAGCTACAAAAACTCTTCCAAAGATTTTTTTATATTTTCAATTGTTTTTAAGATAACGAACAAAAATTTAGACTGGTGATTCCAATCTCGTTCGTTGGTGTTTTTGCGCTGTAACTAAAAAACCAATAGAAATTTAGAAAAATAGTTTAAATAAAAGTTGTAACTAATGTTTTCAGCTTACAAAAACGCTGATAGCTTTTTCCGAAATTCTTTACGGTTTTCGAGATATTCGCACGAAAGTGTTTGTAAAAACAATTTTTTTTTCAAAATCGGTTTCTCGCACGCCAGAGTTAGCTTTAATCATTTCGTTTGTTTTTTTTTAGGAGAAATTTGCTGCGAGCGTGTTTTGTTCGTCAGTATTACCCTTTGTAGTCGAGACTTAGCCGGACTAAGCAGTCTAGACTTCGTCGATTTAGCATTTAGTCTGTAAACAGAATGTGATTTGTAAAAAGTTTTTGTTTATTCGTTTTTGTTTCTTTTTGTAATTTACAGAAAATATTTAAAACAAAAAAAAAAGTTTTTAAAAAATCAACTAATTTCACCTGAAATTGTCAGATTTGATATTAAACGTCAAAGTTTTTGACAATAAAAATGTCAAATTTGACATTAAATGTCAAAGTTTATGACAAAAAAAAACCTTAATCCTTCTCAAAATCACTAATTTCGCTTAAACAAATAATTCTCCAACTTTGACAGTGAATTTGACAGACTTTGACACATCCCAGACAAACGCAACTTATTACAAACCTTTCAGTATTTCATTACGCAACCTAAAACGTCAATTTGACGTAAATCCGTCCTTAAATCACAAAGTTATTGACAAATAACCAACTGCAGTCATTTTTTCAGAAAAACTTATTTTTTCAACTTTGACAGAGTTTGACAATTAATTATGTGACATCAAACTCTTCAGCCTTAAATTATAAAACCAAAACTGTTAATTTGAACAAATTTGGACCAGAAATGCCAAAGTTATTAACAAAAAACCACTTTAACAAAATCGCAATTTCCGTCGCCAAGTTTATAATTGAATTGACAGGTGTTGTTATATGCTGTTATATGTCAAATTGTTCGCAAAACAGTAAATGTAAGTTTGACAGTTGTGACTTAATATTTGTTGAAGTTATTGAGGTAAATGTGGTAAAAGTCAGTTTGATTTTCAAATCAATTTTGACAGACTTTGACGGGCTGTATAACAAGCTGTTGCATGTCTAACTTTTCTCTGTTTCTTCGTGAATTCAAAACCGTCGAAAGTTTGCAAATCGGTGCAGAAATGACGAAGATATTAACGAAAGTTTACAGACAGATTGTTTTTTGAACCGTGGTGGAATATTTACTTGTCAACTTTTAGTTAAAAGTCAAATTTGACAATGCAGTTTGATAGTTACAAAAAGACGTTTTGTTGACATTTCGTTAGTTACAAAACATCAAAACTTTCATGAACGTTAACTTAAAATAAATTACAATCGAAACAATTTACAAATTGTTGACAGCAACGTCAAACAGTAACTAAATTTCTGACACAATTTCTTGTAACTAATTAACTACTAAGTAAACTACTAAGTAAAAAGTAAACTCTAATTTTAATTTAGCTTCTTGTAACTATTTTGTAACTAATTCTAGACCATAACGCACCTAAAATTTGTCCTCCACGCAGCCATAGCTATTTTGCTCGGCCTACTCTATAAGGACATGGGCAACAACGGATTCACAGCGTTGCCGAACGCCGGCTACTTCTTAGTTACCTTAACCTACCTCAGCTACACCGCCATGTTGCCAGCTGTCGTCCGATGTAAGTAACTAACTAATTTTAACTTAGTTACTGCACGAATTGTAACTAATTCGGGTTAGTTAAACAATCTTTCAGTTTTGTAACTAATTCTGTAACTATTCCTCGCAGACCCCGCAGAAGTTCCCATTATTCGCAAGGAAAACTTCAACAATTGGTACAAGTTACGGACGTACTACATTTCTTCAACTCTAGCTAACATCCCCGTCCAGGTAACTAACTAACTAACTCAACAAATCCCCACAGCAATCACTTTTAAATTTTAAATCAAAACCGCAATCCAACATTTAAACCACTTTATTTAACTCAATAACTATTCCGTAACTAACTCGCCCTTGTAACTATTTCCGTTTGTAACTGTTTTCAGGTCATTGGTGCGTTCATCTACACGACCATCACTTACTTCCTCAGCGGGCAACCGTTCGAACTCAACCGGTACCTCATGTTTGTAACTATAACTACTCTAGTTACATTGACAGCAGACGGAATCGGAATAGTTATCGGCACCATCCTCAACCCCGTCGTAAGTTACATAACTAAATCACGAAATAAAACCATACAGTTAATAATTGCGCTTAGTTACAAGTTTAAAAATTTTTTGTAACTAAGCTTATAACTTAGCTATTTTTGCCAAGTTTCAAATATAACTTATTGTATAAGATAACTATATCTAAGCCAGAACTATATAGTCTAAACTAGTTAAACTCAAGTAATAACTAACTTGTAACTAGCTGCATTACTAAGTAATCTCTGCTTGTTTTGAGTTGCTACTTTTTGTGTTATATAGCTGAAACTAAGTTACCTCTAGTTAGGTTAAATTAGTTAAAATCAAGTAGTAACTAACTTGTAACTAGCTGCATAACTAAGTAATCCCTGCTTGTTTTGAGTTGCAACTTTTTGTGTTATATAGCTGAAACTAAATTACGTCTAGCTAGGTGAAATTAGTTAAAATCAAGTTTGTAACTAACTTGAAACCAGCTTTATAACTACTCAAATAACTTAATTTTTGCAAATTTCTTTTATGGAATGTTTGTGAAACCGAAAATGATAACTTAGTTAACTGTAATCTAGTTTTAACTAATTTGTAACTAACGGTAAAACTGCGTAAACTTTAACAATTTTCAGATTGGGTCTTATCTGTATAATAGATAAATCCGTTTTGTAACTACCCAGATATAGTTACTTAGATTTTGCTTGTAACTAACTTGTAACTAGGCTGATAACTCTTTGCTTTTCAGTTGTTTTGGAAACTAATTTAAAGAAAATAAACCGCAAATGGTAACTAGGCAAGTTTAGCTGACTGAAATCTAGTTTTAACTAATTTGTAACTAGCGGTAAGACTGCTTAAACTTTAACAATTTTCAAATTAGGTCTTATCTGTGTTATATAAAAATCCGTTTTGTAACTACCCAGCTATAATTACTTAATTTTTGCTTGTAACTAACTTGTAACTAGGCCAATAACTCTTTGCTTTTCAGTTGTTTTGGAAACTAGTTTAAAGGAAATAAACCGCAAATGGTAACTAGGCAAGTTTAGCTGACTGAAATCTAGTTTTAACTAATTTGTAACTAGCGGTAAAGCTGTTTAAACTTTAACAATTTTCAAATTGGGTCTTATCTGTGTAATAGAAAAATACGTTTTGTAACTACCCAGCTATAGTTACTTAATTTTTGCTTTTAACTAACTTGTAACTAGGCTAATAACTCTTTGCTTTTCAGTTGTTTTGAAAACTAGTTTAAAGAACATTGTAGCTACAAACAAATTGACTAGGATGGACTTGGTAAAACTAGCTTAGAATTGTAACTAGCTTGTAGCTAGGAGGATAACTACCTTATTAGCATTTGTTTTTAAAGTTAGATTAAAAATCTCTTCAGCTGCAGACCAAAGCTTTGCAACCAAAAAAATTTAACTTGTAACTAGTTTAACTAAGCTAATAACTGCTCGATCTTCAATTTTTCTTCAATTATTTTTTACGAAAATATTACATCTAAACCAAATTAGATTAATTTGACTTGTAACTAGTTTGTAACTAAGCTTGTAGCTTCCATATCCTTGCGAGTTTAGCTATTTAAACTGACTTGACGCCTAGCTATAGACTATTCTTAGCTTTGTAACTAACCAAATTTTGTAACTATCTTGTAACTGAGTTTTTTTCTCATAGAATGGGACGTTTATTGGGGCGGTTTTCACGGCGTACCTGATCCTGCTGAGCGGTTTCTTCGTCTTGTTCAACCACATGAACAAGTTCGGCTACTTGATCACGTACACGTCGTACATGGCGTTCGGAATGGAGGGAATCATGCACGCCATGTACGGCTTCAATCGCGAGAACCTGCCGTGTCCCGAGGAGGAGACCTATTGCCACTTCAAGTCGGCCGACAACGTCTTGAGCGAGTTCGGCATGACCAAAAATAACTACATCGTCGATATTAGTTACTTAGCTAGCCACTTTCTGATAGCTAAACTCATCGGATTCTGCACCCTGGTCAAACTGACTAAGAGCAACTAGTCGCCACACTCTTTCCAGCACCTAGCTATTTTGTAACTAACAGTTACTGGACTTATTAGGGAAATTCGGAGAAGTTTTCTTAATATTTTTAAACGTATTTCAGGGTTTTTTATTCTCCAGGTATTTTCTAGTTGAATATTTATACGTAGCTAGTTCTGCGTAGTTAGTTACTAACGGATTCAACGGTTTACGGCTCTACAAGAAGTTGTTTAGCCACAGAGTTATTTTTATATTAAAACGACATGATAATAAATAATTTATTTACACTAAAAACTTAACTATTTTAACTAGTTGTTACTAATTTGACACATAACTAAACAAGCTACAAGTAAAAAGAAGATTGCAGCTGAATCTACAGCACATATGGATTAATAATCTGAAAAGAAATCTTAAAAATGTCTACCCGTTCCCGAGATATCCCAATGTAACTATTTTAGTTACAGATTTATTTAAAGCTCTATAACTACTTTGCTTTTTGTTTATTTCAGATTTTGTTTGCAGATATATATAGAGAATTAAGTTACAAATTAGTTAATCCAAACTTTTTTGCAGCAACTGTTTTATTAACTGAAATTGTAACTAGTTGCGTTTTTATCCAAGGGTTATTGCCCAAATTGATTATTGGGATCTTTTAGTTATCATATTTAAAATTAACGTACGGATTTTCTTTTTTGAAACAATATATATTTTAGCTACTTGTAACTAATTTGGCAGTTAATTTAAAATGTTGTATTGTTTTAACGGTCTTAGCTTATGCGTCTCCTTAGATGGAACAAAAGTTTGAAAAAAAAATTGAAAAATCTTGACGGGTTGTCAAGTTATGTGATTTTAACTGATTACAAATTAGTTACAAACCATAATTTGCTCATAACTCGCTTGTTTTTGCAGTTTTTTGCGGTATTTTTGCACAAATTTTTATCCTTGCGTAATCTTGTATTCAAAAAATAAATTTTAGTTACATTTGTAACTAGCGTTCCGTTTAGTTAAATTTTATTAAAATAAGTTAATTGGGGTTTAGGATTAGCACCAAAACAAGGAATAAATAAATAATAGTTTTATTGACAAAAAGTAACTAATTTAGCTAGTCCTGACTAGCTGGTCAGTTAAGTAAAAGGATATTGCTATTTTATGATATGTAGCTGATTTTGGAAATAGTTAGGTTCAGATAACTTAAAAAAAAATTGAAAAATCTCCACCCGTTTCCAAGTTATCGAAACCTAACTATTTCCAAAATCAGCTACAACTCGACTAAATCCAACATTTTCACACAAAAATTTCACCACCCAATCCCCGCACATACAAAATTAAACTTAAAGTGCAGTAACTATTTCAGCTAGCTCCCGAAATGCTCGACATTAACTAGTTTCTTACTAAACTCGAACAGCTTCTTTTGCAACTCGCCGTCTTGAGCCATTGCCGTCGTCTTCTTGATCCGACAGTTACTTATATACGTCCCACCTTTCCCCTCCAAGTAACTAGAAATACAAGCGTGCACGATAGTTACAGCCCCCTGTTCAGGACTCTGTAATAAATTAACGAAGATAGTTAGAAAGAAAACATAAGCGGGTTGTTGAAGCGGGAGGCTTCAGCTACAGTTTCGAGGTTTAATTTAACTATTCTAGTTACAAACCTTGAAAACGTGAGGTAATATCTTCGAGCAGGAACTTTTGATTAAGGTTCCATCGAATATGGTGGTGTTAACTATTCCTGGATGTACACTGTGTGCTTGAATGTAGTCGCCTTGGCTAGTTAAGAGCTCGTTTAGGTAGTTACTGAATAGTATCTGAGCTAGTTTGGATTGGGCGTAGGCTAAGTAGGCTAAGTAGAAGTCTCTGGAAGCGTAATTAGTTACAAATTTTTGGCGGAGCTTGTAGCTGAAACTAGTTACTTGCGGTTGATGTCGTCGAAGTTGATGTTTCCGGCCGCGTGGGCACAGCTACTCACGTTAACTATCCTCGCGTGTTCCTCGGGCTTGCCCGCGTTACGTAGCTGATTCATGAGGAGGTGAGTCAACAGGAAGTGGCCCAAATAGTTAGTGGCGAATTGGGACTCGTGGCCTTCCGGCGATTCCGTGTACGGCACGTACATGATTCCAGCTACAACAGTTTGTAACTAAACCAAAAACACAAATATCTCCCATAACTGACTAGCTAGAAGCCCCAAATTTTCAACCAAAATTAACTGTTTTGTAACTACGCACTCAGCTACTTAACTATCGGCAAAAAACTCTCCACCTATAATCCTGACTTAACTAACACAGCTACAAGCACAAATACATAATTAACTATTTCTCACCATTATTAACTAAGTAGTCGATGGAGTTGAATTTTTCTGTAACTATTTTGGCGAATTTCCTGACGCTTTCCATTGAGCTCGTATCCAGCTGAAAGGCTGTCATCTGACCGGTAGTTATTTCGTCTTGGTCGCGGATTTTCAACAGGAGGGCGTCCGCGGATTTCAAGTCTCTGCAACCTTGTAACTGATTAGCTAAATGAACTAAACTAGTTTGTAACTAATTCGGTTTGTGTATCATAACTTGGAAACGGTTATAGCTAACAATTTGCGGTTTTCAAATTTGGATTGCTTGAAGTTTTTCCTTTGAATTGGTGTACCGGAAGTTATAATCGCACTTCCGGTTTAAGAGTTACAGCGGTTTGTCTAGGACACAATTTGATTTGATTTTAAACTAACTTAATTGTAACTAACTTAGTTTTTGTGTTATAACTTGGAAACGGCTATAGCTAACAACTTGCGGTTTTCAAATTTGGAGTGCTTGAAGTTTTTCCTTTGAGTTGCTGTACCGGAAGTTATAATCTCACTTCCGGTTCAAGAATTACAGCGGTTTGTTTAAGACACCATTTGATTTTAATTGAAACTAACTTGGTTGTAACTAATTTAGTTTTTGTCTTATAACTTGGAAACAGTTATAGCTAAGAACTTGCGATTTCCAAATTTGGATTCTCTCAAGTCTTCCCCCTGCGTTGCTATACCGGAAGTTATAATTGCACTTCCGCTTCAAGTGTTACAGCAGTTTGTTTAAGGCACTAATTTAGTTTTTGTGTTATAACTTGGAAACGGTTATAGCTAACAACTTGCGGTTTCCACATTTGGATTCTTTGAAGTGTGCCCTTTGCGTTGCTGTACTTGAAGTTATAATCGCACTTCCGGTTCAAGAGTTACAGTGGTTTGTTTAAGACACAATTTGATTTGATTTGAAACTAACTTTGTTGTAACTAATTTAGTTTTTTGTGTTATAACTTTTAAACGGTTATACCTAAAAACTTGCGGTTTCCAAATTTGGATTCATTGAAGTTTTCCCTTTGCGGTGCTGTACCGGAAGTTAAAATCTCGCTTGCGGTTCAACAGTTACAGCGGTTTGTTTAAGACACAATTTGATTGTAACTAATTTAGTTTTTGTGTTATAACTTGAAAACGGTTATAGCTACCAACTTGCGGTTTTCAAATTTAGATTCTTTGAAGTTTTGCCTTTGCGTTGCTGTACCGGATGTTATAATCATGTTTCCGGTTCAGGAGTTACAACGGTTTTCTTTAAGACACAATTTGCTTTGATTTTAAACAACATTGATTGTAACTTATTTAGTTTTTGTGTTATAACTTGGAAACGGTTATAGCTAACAATTTGCGGTTTCCAAATTTTGATTCTTTGAAGTCATCCCTTTGCGTTGATGTACCGGAAGTTATAATGCCGCTTCCGGTTAAAGAGTTATAGCGGTTTGTTTAAGACACTATTTGATTTGATTTGAAAAAAATTTGATTGTAACTAATTTAGTTTTTGTCTTTTAACTTGGAAACTGTTATAGCTAACAACGTTCGGTTTCCAAATTTGGATTCTTTGAAGTTTTCCCTTTACGTTGCTGTACCGGAAGTTATAATCTCACTTCCGGTTTAAGAGTTACAGCGTTTTGTTTAAAGCATAATTCGTTTTGATTTGAAATTACCTTGATTGTAACTTATTTTAGTTTTCGTGTTATAACTTGGAAAGGGTTATAGCTAACAACTTGCGGTTTCCAAATTTGGATTCTTTCAAGTTTTCCCTTTGCGTTGCTGTACCGGAAGTTACAATCTCACTTCCGGTTCAAGACTTACAGCGTTTTGTTTAAAACACAATTCGTTTTGATTCGATTTGAAACTGCTTTGTTTCTGTAGCTGTAACTTTCAAACCGTTGTAACTAGAAACTTCCGGTTTTCAAATTTGAATTCCTTAAAGTTTTCTCTATGAAATGTAGGACCGGAAGTTAGCACGCCGCTTCCGGTTCAAAACTTATAGCGTGTTTTATTCAAACCATATTTTGTAATTTGCCACTTGGAATTTTAGGCTTGCTCGAACTTGATCGCGAAAACCTTCTTGTGAAACCAGTTCCCAATTTGCGAATCCGTCTTCTTCAAGGCTTCTAGTTTCCGGAAACGTGCGGTTTGTGGAAATTCAACCTCTGATTTACGAGGATAATCGCATTCAAAATTGTTCATTTTATTAGCGCGTAACTCGAAAACGGTTGAATTTAGCGACTTCCGGTTTGCAAATTTGAATTCCTCGGATTTTTTTGTGTAAGAAAAATTTGCAAAGCTACTAGTTTGACTTCCGGTTTTCCCGCAATAGCCTAAAAACCAACTTAAGATTTTTGCCAAAAAATCATTTTCAACTCCAAACCTAAATAACTAAACAACTACTGGCTATAACGACTTCCGGTTTTCGCAGTTATTTTCCGGAAGGTTTCTAGTTTATGAAATTTGTTGAATTTGTTGCGATGCAACTTCCGGTTGCGAATTTATCGCAAAAAGTTTGGTTGTTGGTTTCAAACGGTTGTAACTTAAAAACCGTTGTTTGTTTCGACTTCCGGTTCGCAGATTCGGATTTAGTAACTCAAAAGCTACAAAAACTCATAACAAATTGTGAAATTTTGACTTCCGGTTTGGTTGTAATTGGAAGAAATTTGTAACCGAAGTTTTTTGACTCGATAAAATTTATTAAACCAAAATTACGCAACTTCAAGCCCAAATATCTCGTGAAGTAGAAATCGTATGAACTTCCGGTTTGCAAATCTAGTTTCAACAACTCAAAATCTACGGAAAATATCCCCGGAAATGCAATTATGGCTTCCGGTTTGTTATTTATTGCACAAAATATAAACTTAGTTTTTAGAATCCGAAAAAAAAGTGTTCATGTTTAAACTGCAATATCTCGGGAAATAAAAATGGTGGGAACTTCCGGTTTACAGCTTCGTATTAAGCAACTCAAAAGCTACGAAAAGTCATAACAAGTTGCGAAATTTTGACTTCCGGTTTGGTTGTAATTGGAAGAAATTTGTAGCCGAAGTTTTGACCCGACAAAATTTACTAAACCAAAATTACGCAACTTCAAGCGCAAATATGTCGCGAAATAGAAATCGCACAAACTTCCGGTTTACAAATCTATTTTCAACAGCTCAAAATCTACGGAAAATATCTCCGGAAATGTAATTATGACTTCCGGTTTGTTATTTATTGGACAAAATCTAAACTTAGTTTTTAGTATCCGAAAAAAAATGTGTTCATGTTTAAACTGCAATATCTTGGGAACTAAAAACCGTGCAAACTTCCGGTTTGCAGATTAAAATTAAGCAACTCAAAAGCTACGAAAAGTCATAACAAGTTGTGATATTTTGACTTCCGGTTTGGTTGTAATTGGAAGAAATTTGTAACCGAAGTTTTGACCCGACAAAATTTACTAAACCAAAATTATGCAATTTCAAGTCCAAATATCTCGCGAAATAGAAATTGCACAAACTTCCGGTTTGCAAATCTAGTTTCAACAACTCAAAATCTACGGAAAATATCCCCGGAAATGAAATTATAACTTCCGGTTTGTTATTTATTGGACAAAATCTAAACTTAGTTTTTAGAATCCGAAAAAAAAGTGTTCATGTTTAAACTGCAATATCTTGGGAACTAATAATGTTGCGAACTTCCGGTTTGCATATTTGAATTGGGCAATTCAAAAGCTACGAAAAGTCATAACAAGTTGTGAAATTTTGACTTCCGGTTTGGTTGTAATTGGAAGAAATTTGTAACCGAAGTTTGGACCCGACAAAATTTGCTAAACCAAAATTATGCAATTTCAGCCCCAAATATCTCGCGAAGTAGAAATTGCAAAAACTTCCGGTTTGCAAATCTAGTTTCAACAACTCAAAATCTACGGAAAATATCGCAGGAAATACAATTATGACTTCCGGTTTGTTTTTTATTGGATAAAATCTAAACTTAGTTTTTAGAATCAGAAAAAAAAGTGTTTATGTTTAAACTGCAATATCTTGGGAACTAAAAAACGGTGCAAACTTCCGGTTTGCAGTTTCGAATTAAGCAACTCAAAAGCTATGAAAATTCGTAACAAATTGCCAAATTTTGACTTCCGGTTTGGTTGAAATTGGAAGAAGTTTGTAACCGAAGTTTTGACCCGACAAAATTTAATAAACCAAAATTATGCAACTTCAAGCTCAAATATCCCGCGAAGTAGAAATCACACAAACTTCCGGTTTGCAAATCTAGTTTCAACAACTCAAAATCGACGGAAAATATCTCCGGAAATGTAATTATGACTTCCGGTTTGTTATTTATTGCATAAAATCTAAACTTAGTTTTTTTCCGCGAATCATAAAAAAAGTGTTCATGTTTAAACTGCAATATCTTGGGAACTAAAAACCGTGCGAACTTTCGGTTTGCAGATTCGAGTTAAGCAACTCAAACGCTATTCAAAGTCGTAACAAGTTGTGAAATTCTGACTTCCGGTTTGGTTGTAATTTGAAGAAATTTGTAACCGAAGCTTTGACCCGACAAAATTTACTAAACCAAAATTACGCAACTTCAGCCTCAAATATCTCGCGAAGTAGAAATCGCACAAACTTCCGGTTTGCAAATCTAGTTTAAACAATTTAAAATCTACGGAAAATATCCCCGGAAATGCAATTATGGCTTCCGGTTTGTTATTTATTGGACAATATCTAAACTTATTTTTAGGAATGAAACTAAAAAAGTGTTTATGTTTAAACTGCAATATCTTGGGAACTGAAAATGGTGCAAACTTCCGGTTTGCGAATTCGAATTTAGCAACGCACGCACTGTTTAAAACGCAACCGGAAATAGTGAAACAACTTCCGGTTCTTTCGCAAATTAGGTTTTTATAAGGTTTTCAATCAGTTAACTAGTTTTTAGCTAATAATAGTTAGTTACCAATGACGACATGGACATCGCACTTCATCAACATCTTAGTGACTTCGGCGCCGATGCCTCGGGTGGCTCCAGTGATCACACAAACCTTCCCGGACTTTTTCTCGAGCTCTAAAAGGAGATCGTAACTAGTTCAGTTACGCAGGGATTAGTTAAAACTCACCGGTTTTGTTCTTGGATTTCATGACGATGTCGTCGATGAGGGACCTGGAGCCGATCGCGTTGAACGTAAGCTCCAGCTTGGATTCAGCTAGGATTAGCTTGAGCGGTTTGTCGGATCGGATGATAGCTATAACTGTAGCTATACAGATCACGATGAGCATGATTATCAGGATCATGATTAGTTACGACTAGTTACATGGACGGCGGTCGAGTTCTTCCAACTGTCTGGAGAAAGCTGTTGACTAGCGGATTGTCTCGATCTAACTTTCTAAAACTCGCCGCGGCTTCGGCCAGTCTCGTCCAATTAGTGCACTCGATCTCGCGGACTCGCGCGCACCAACTATCCACCTAGTTAACTAGAAAGCAATCAATACAAAGTTTATTGTCTGTTTAGTGCTAGTTAACGAACCGTTATCAAATTCTTAAGATGTGCTAAACGATTACGTAGCGATTGTTTATCAATCGACGGACTTTAGCCTTAACCTTGCACAGGAAGACAAACACATTTTATTTGTTTTTGCACTAAAAACCGCTTTAAACCGCAATTACGTATCAACGTACACTTTGCAAATCATCAATCTGTGTTCTATTAGCTTTCAACTGACGTGCCGGAAGTTGGTTTACTACGTCCGGTTTCGGAGATATCGTGCTTTCTTTCAAGATGAAACTGATTATCGTTGATTAAGGCGCAAAACTGTTTGGACGGCTATAAAATAGAAACGGAAGTGGATATCGACTTTCGCTTCGCAAAACCTTAATCTTTTCTTAATTAGCTTTCAATTGTTATGCCGGAAGTTTATTTGCGACTTCCGGTTTCGGAGATATCACGCTTTCTTTCAAGATGAAACTGATTATTGTTGTTTCAGACGCAAAACTGTTTGGACGCTCATAAATTATAAACGGAAGCAGATATCCACTTTCGCTTGCCAAAACCTTAATCTTTGCTAAATTAGCTTCCAGCTGTTATGCCGGAAGTTGGTTTGCGACTTCCGGTTTCTGAGAAATCGAGCTTTCTTTCAAGATGAAACTGATTATCCTTGATTAAGACGCAAAACCGTTTGGACGCTCATAAATTAGAAACGGAAGTGGATATTCACTTCCGCTTCGCAAAACCTTAATCTTTGCAAAATTAGCTTCAAGCTGTTACGCCGGAAGTTGGTTTGCGACTTCCGGTTTCGGAGATATCGTGCTTTCTTTCAAGATGAAACTGATTATTGTAGATTAAGACGCAAAATTGTTTGGACGCCCATAAATTATAAACGGAAGCAGATATACACTTCCGCTTCGCAAAACCTTAATCTTTGCTAAATTAGCTTTCAGCTGTTGCGCAGGAAGTTGGTTGCGACTTCCGGTTTCGGAGATATCGTGCTTTCTTTCAAGATGAAACTGATTATTGTTGATTAAGACGCAAAAGTATTTGGAGGCTCATAAATTATAAACAGAAGTAGATATCAACTTCCGCTTCCCAAAACCTTAATCCTTGCTAAATTATCTTTCAGTTTTTATGCCGGAAGTTTTTTACGACTTCCGGTTTCGGAGATATCGTGCTTTCTTTCAAGATGAAACTGATTATCCTTGATTAAGACGCGAAACTATTTGGACGCTCATAAATTATAAACGGAAGCAGATATCAACTTCCGCTTCGCAAAACTTTAATCTTTGTTAAATTAGCTTTCAGCTGTTATACCGTAAGTTGGTTTGCGACTTCCGGTTTCGGAGACATCGTGCTTTCTTTCAAAATGAAACTGATTATTTTTGTTTAAGACGCAAAACTGTTTGGACGCTTATAAATTTCAAACGGAAGCGGATATGCGCTTCTGCTTCGCAAAATCTTTAAGCCGGAAGTTGGTTTGCGACTTCCGGTTTCGGAGATATCGTGCTTTCTTTCAAGATTGAACTGATTATCCTTGATTAATACGTAAAACTGTTTGGACGCTCATAAATTATAAACGGAAGCAGATATGCACTTCCGCTTCACAAAACCTTAATCTTTGCTAAATTAGCTTTCAGCTGTTATGCCGGAAGTTGGTTTGCGACTTCCTGTTTCGGAGATATCGTGCTTTCTTTCAAGATGAAACTAATTAACACGCAAAACTGTTTGGACGTCTATAAATTAGAAACGGAAGTGTATATCCACTTCCGCTTTACAAAACCTTAATCTTTGTTAAATTAGCTTTCAGCCGTTACGCCGGAAGTTGATTTGCGACTTCCGGTTTCGAAGATATCGTGCTTTCATTCATGATGAAAGTGATTATTGTTGATTAAGACGCGAAACTATTTGGACGCTCATAAATTATAACCGGAAGCAGATATCTACTTCCGCTTTGCAAAACCTTAATCTTTGCTAAATTAGCTTTCAACGGTTATGCCGGAAGTTGGTTCGCGAGTTCCGGTTTCGGAGATATCACGCTTTCTTTCAAGATGAAATTGATTATTGTTGATTAAGACGCAAAAGTATATGGAGGCTCATAAATTATAAACGGAAGCAGATATCAACTTCCGCTTCGCAAAATCTTAATCTTTGCTAAATTAGCTATCAGCTGTTGCGCAGGAAGTTGCTTTGTGACTTCCGGTTTCGGAGATATCGTGCTTTCTTTCAAGATGAAACTGATTATTGTAGATTAAGATGCAAAACTGTTTGGACGCTCATAAATTATAAACCGAAGCAGATATCCACTTCCCAAAACCTTAATCTTTGCTAAATTAGCTTCCAGCTGTTTCGCCGGAAGTTGGTTTGCGACTTCCGGTTTCGAAGATACCGTACTTTCTTTCAAGATGAAAGTGATGTTTTGAAACGCGAAATTGTTTGGGCAGGGATGATTTCGAAACGGAAGTAGATATCGACTTCCGGTTTTCGAATTCGCAATCGGCATTCAATTGTCTCTCGTTATTAGTGCCCTAAATTGGGTTTTGGTTTCCGGTTTTAAAGTTATGTAGGTTTCTTTAAGAGTGCGTCCCCGTTACTCGTGTGGAAGTTGTTGCTGTCTTCATGCCTGAATTCCTCGAGTTTCAAGTTGAAGTTCCGCGGTAGGTCGTACATCAAATTAAAGACAATTTAATCAGTTTTAAGAAAACAATAATCTCATTCCAGTTAGTCAACAAGTCTGCGAGTTATCGCTCAAAAAACAACTCGATCTCCGCTGCTTGTGTGGAAGTTGTAGCTGTCTTCAAGCCTCAATTCCTCGAGTTTGTAGTTGAAGTCTCGCGGTAAGTCTCATATCAAATTAATGACAATTTAATCTATTTTAAGAAAACAATAACTTCATTCCAGTTTGTGGACAAGTCTGCGAGTTATCGCCCAAAAACCAACTCCATCTTCGCTGCTCGTGTGGAAGTTGTGGATGTCTTCAAGCCTCAATTCCTCGAGTTTGAAATTGAAGTTTCGCAGTAATACTCATATCAAATTAAAGACAATTTAATCTATTTTAAGAAAGTAATATCTCCATTTCAGTTAGTCAAAAAGTCTGTGAGTTATCGCCTAAAAACCAACTCCATCGCCGCTGCTCTTGTGGAAGTTGTTGCTGTATTCAAGTCTAAATTCCTCGAGTTTCAAGTTGAAGTTTCGAGGTAAGTCTCATACCAAATTGAAGACAATTTAATATATTTTGAGAAAACAATAACTTCATTCCAGTAGGTCTACAAGTCTGCGAGTTATCGCCCAACAACCAACTCCATCTCCGCTGCTCGTGTGATAGTTGTTTAGGTTTTCAAGCCTCAATTCCTCGAGTTTGAGGTAGAAGTTTCGCGGTAATTCCCACATCAAATTAAAGACAATTTATTCTATTTTAAGAAAACAATAATTTCATTCCAGTTAGTCAACAAGTCTGCGAGTTATCGACCAAAAACCAAAAATCTCCGCTGCTCGAGATGAAGTTGTTGATACCTTCAAGCCTCAATTCCTTCAGTTTAAAGTTGAAGTCTCGCAGTAAGTCTCATATCAAGTTAAAGACAATTTATTCTATATTAAGAAAACAATAACTTCATTCAAATTAGTCAACAGGTCTGCGAGTTATCGCCCAAAAACCAACTCTATCTCCGCTGCTCGTGTGGAAGTTGTTGATATTTTCAAGCCTCAATTCCTCGCGTTTGAAGTTGAAGTTTCGCGGTAAGTCTCATATCAAATTAAAGACAATTTAATCGATTTTAAGAAAACAATAACTTCATTCCAGTTACTCAATAAGTCTGCGAGTTCTCGCCCAAAAACCAACTCTATCTCCGCTGCTCGTGTGGAAATTCTTGATGTTTTCAAGCCTCAATTCCTCGAGTTTGAAGTTGAAGTTTCGCGGTAAATTACACATCAAATGAAAGACAATTTAATATATTTTAAGAAAACAATAACTTTATTCCAGTGAGTCAACAAGTCTGCGAGTTATCGCCCAAAAACCAACTCCATCTCCGCTGCTCATGTGGAAGTTCTTGATGTCTTCAAGCTTCAATTTATCGAGTTTGAAGTTGAAGTTTCGGGGTAAGTCACACATCAAATTAAAGACAATTTATTCTATTTTAAGAAAACAATAACTTCATTCTAGTTAGTCTACAGGTCTTTGAGTTATCACCCAAAAACCAACTCCATCTCCACTGCTCGTGTGGAAGTTGTTGATGTCTTCAAGCCTCAATTCCTCGAGTTTGAAGTTGAACTTTCGCGGTAAGTCACACATCATATTAAAGACAATTTAATGTATTTTAAGTAAACAATAACTTCATTTCAGTTAGTCAACAAGTCTGCGAGTTATCGCCTAAAAACCAACTCCATCTCCGCTGCTCGTGTGGAAGTTGTTGATGTCTTCAAGCCTCAATTCCTCGAGTTTGAAGTTGAACTTTCGCGGTAAGTTACACATCATATTAAAGACAATTTAATGTATTTTAAGTAAACAATAGCTTCATTTCAGTTAGTCAACAAGTCTGCGAGTTATCGCCCAAAAAGCAACTCCATCTCACCAGCACGTGTGGAAGTTCTTGATTTCTTCAAGCCTCAATTCCTCGAGTTTGAAGTTGAACTTTCGCGGTAAGTCACACATCAAATTAAAGATAATTTAATCTAGTTTCGGAATTAGTTAACTAGTTACCTGCTAGTCTATTAGTTTCGAAGTTATTTACGAAACACTGAAAGCCTTTTTCGTTGTTGCAGGATTTCGAGCAGACAACGATGGATTCGCAAATTCTAACTTAGTTTTAACTTACTTTAAGACAATTATGACTAGTTTAAGTTATCAGCAAAATCACAATCACATGTTTCAGCTTGTTTATAGAACGTTCAACTAGTTTTAAGCCAATTTTACGCCTATTTAAACTAATTTGAAGCTATTATAAGCCAGTTATAGCTAGTTTTAACTAATTTATAGAGTTTTCTGTAACTAGTAACTAATTATAAACGTAAAATAGCTAAAAGCAACGGGTTTTAAGCTGCTTACAACTGGTTTTATCGACGTTGAAGTTGTGTTTTACTAGTTCTAGCTACGTTTTAGCTAGTTTTAACTAATTTTAACTTGTCTATTGTAACTAGTTTTGTAGGCAATTTAATCTAGTTTAAGATTATTGTTTTAAATATTGTTAATATTTTCGAAGATATAGCGGTTTTTCGAAATCGTCAAACTTAATTTTAAAATGCCGATTGTTACTTAACTGCTAACGCTACGTAGACGTGCTATATATAATTTTAGAGCTATTTCAATCTAGTTTGTAGAATGTGGTGATCCATTCAGGAATTCGTTATATTTCCGGAATTATTGCCGTTTTACTGTGAGGCTATTTCGGTCAGGTTTGTTTAGCTTGTATCTCAGTTAGCTGGAGATCAATTGTAACGTGTAATGCCTCATTTTGTAGATTATTTAATCTTAGTTTTTAAAGATAATAATTAGTTTCGGCAATAATTGCTAATTTACGAATTGTGGCGTGTTTTTGCTGAGCCTATTTTATGTTTTGACGTTGTTTAGCTTGTATCTCGGTTAGTTTATGTTCAATTGTTACGTGTGATATGTCATTTTGTAGAGAATTTCATCTAGTTTTAAGAAATAATAATTAGTTTAAGCAATTATGTCTAGTTTACGAATTATGACATATTTTTGGTATCCATACATCTTGACTTTGTTTAGCTTGTATCTCGGTTAGTTTATGTTCAATTGTTACGTGTGATATGTCATTTTGTAGAGAATTTCATCTAGTTTTAAGAAATAATAATTAGTTTAAGCAATTATGTCTAGTTTACGAATTATGACATATTTTTGGTATCCATACATCTTGACTTTGTTTAGCTTGTATCTCGGTTAGTTTATGTTCAATTGTAACGTGTAATATGTCATTTTGTAGAGAATTTAATCTAGTTTTAAGAAATAATAATTAATTTTAACAGTTATGTCTAGTTTACGAATTATGACATTTTTAGTAACCATAGGTATTGACTTGTTTAGCTTGTATCTCGGTTAGTTTTAGTTGAATTGTAACGTGTTTAGCTAGTATATCGGTTAGGTTATATTCAATTGATACATGTAATATGTCACTTTGTAAAGCATTTAATCTAGTTTTAAGAAATAATAATTAGTTTAAGCAATTTTGTCTAGTTTACGAATTATGACCTATTTTTACTAACCATACATTTTGACTTTGTTTAGCTTGTATCTCGGTTAGTTTATGTTCAATTGTTACGTGTAATATGTCATTTTGTAGAAAATTTCATCTAGTTTTAAGAAATAATAATTAGTTTAAGCAATTATGTCCAGTTTTCGAATTATGACATATTTTTGGTAATTTACATTTTGACTTTGTTTAGCTTGTATCTCGGTTAGTTTATGTTCAATTGTTACGTGTAATATGTCATTTTGTAGAAAATTTCATCTAGTTTTAAGAAATAATAATTAGTTTAAACAATTATGTCCAGTTTTCGAATTATGACATATTTTTGGTAATTTACATTTTGACTTTGTTTAGCTTGTATCTCGGTTAGTTTATGTTCAATTGTTACGTGTAATATGTCATTTTGTAGAAAATTTCATCTAGTTTTAAGAAATAATAATTAGTTTAAGCAATTATGTCCAGTTTTCGAATTATGACATATTTTTGGTAATTTACATTTTGACTTTGTTTAGCTTGTATCTCGATTAGTTTATGTTCACTTGTTACGTGTAATATGTAATTTTGTAGATAAGTTAATCTAGTTTTAAGAAATAATAATTAGTTTAAGCAATTATGGCTAGTTTACGAATTATGACATTTTTTACAAACTATGCATTTTAACTTTGTTTAGCTTGTATCTCGATTAGTTTAAGTTCAATTGTTACGTGTAATATGTCATTTTGTAGAGAATTTATTCTAGTTTTAAGAAATAATAATTACTTTAAACAATTATTGCTAATTTACGAATTATGCCGTATTTTTACTAACCGTATTTTATGTCTTGTCGTTTTATTGTTATAAGAAATAAACTTGTTAAACTGATCTATGTAATATCTCATTTCAACCCTTTTTTACTCGTTTTCAGGTTTTTTTGTTTAAAGTAGTGTAAAGTAAGAAAGGTTAAACAATGTTGCCTGTACTGTACTTATGTACTTATATACCAATATAGGCCTGTACCAATATAGGCAACCAATTTTACGACAGGGTAAGTACTACTTCATTTAGTATAGACAACCATAGCGTTTAATCAATGTAAGTTGCTCTCTGTAATAAATTTAGATATTTTTTTTAACTTAGGACACCTCCTTGCAAAGATTTTCTCCTGATACATTGTCTCCTGATACATTGAGTGTAAATTTTTACCAAAAATTTTAATGGACCGGTAAATATTTTCCCGTCAAATAACTCTTTGCGAAGATAGTCTCCTGATACATTTGGAGTAGATTTTTTACGAAAAATTTTAGGTCTTGTAAATATTGTCTCGAAAATACCTCTTTTCGAAGAAAATCTCCTGATACCCACACCAGATGTATCAGGAGACCATCTTCCCAAAGAGGTATTTGAACAAAAATATATTCCCCCAAATACCTCTTCGTGTAAATTTGTACAAACGGTAAATTTCTGTCCAAACGGTAAATTACCGTCCAAACGGTAAATTTCCGTCCAAACGGTAAATTACCGTCCAAACGGTAAATTTCTGTCCAAACGCTAAATTACCGCCCAAACGGTAAATTACCGCCCAAACGGTAAATTACCGTCCAAACGGTAAATTTCCGTCCAAACGGTAAATTACCGTCCAAACGGTAAATTTCCGTCCAAACGGTAAATTACCGTCCAAACGGTAAATTTCCGTCCAAACGGAAAATTACCGTCCAAACGGTAAATTACCGTCCAAACGGTAAATTTCCGTCCAAACGGTAAATTTCTGTCCAAACGGTAAATTACCGTCCAAACGGTAAATTTCTGTCCAAACGCTAAATTACCGTCCAAACGGTAAATTTCCGTCCAAACGGTAAATTACCGTCCAAACGGTAAATTTCTGTCCAAACGGTAAATTACCGTCCAAACGGTAAATTTCCGTCCAAACGGAAAATTACCGTCCAAACGGTAAATTTCCGTCCAAACGGTAAATTTCCGTCCAAACGGTAAATTACCGTCCAAACGGTAAATTTCCGTCCAAACGGTAAATTTCCGTCCAAACGGTAAATTTTCGTCCAAACGGTAAATTACCGTCCAAACGGTAAATTTCCGTCCAAACGGTAAATTACCGTCCAAACGGTAAATTTTCGTCCAAACGGTAAATTTCCGTCCAAACGGTAAATTTCTGTCCAAACGGTAAATTACCGTCCAAACGGTAAATTTCTGTCCAAACGCTAAATTACCGTCCAAACGGTAAATTTCCGTCCAAACGGTAAATTACCGTCCAAACGGTAAATTTCCGTCCAAACGGTAAATTTCCGTCCAAACGGTAAATTTTCGTCCAAACGGTAAATTACCGTCCAAACGGTAAATTTCCGTCCAAACGGTAAATTACCGTCCAAACGGTAAATTTCCGTCCAAACGGTAAATTTCTGTCCAAACGGTAAATTACCGTCCAAACGGTAAATTTCTGTCCAAACGCTAAATTACCGTCCAAACGGTAAATTTCCGTCCAAACGGTAAATTACCGTCCAAACGGTAAATTTCTGTCCAAACGGTAAATTACCGTCCAAACGGTAAATTTCCGTCCAAACGGAAAATTACCGTCCAAACGGTAAATTTCCGTCCAAACGGTAAATTACCGTCCAAACGGTAAATTACCGTCCAAACGGTAAATTTCCGTCCAAACGGTAAATTTCCGTCCAAACGGTAAATTTCTGTAAAAACGGTAAATTACCGTCCAAACGGTAAATTACCGTCCAAACGGTAAATTACCGTCCAAACGGTAAATTTCCGTCCAAACGGTAAATTTCCGTCCAAACGGTAAATTTCCGTCCAAACGGTAAATTACCGTCCAAACGGTAAATTTCCGTCCAAACGGTAAATTTCTGTAAAAACGGTAAATTACCGTCCAAACGGTAAATTACAAACGGTAAATTTCTGTCCAAACGGTAAATTTCCGTCCAAACGGTAAATTTTCGTTCAAACGGTAAATTTCCGTCCAAACGGTAAATTTTCGTCCAGACGGTAATTTACCGGGAAAACATCTCCTTGCAAAGATAGTATCCTGATAGTTTTTTATTGAAAAATTCGGACAAAAATTTTAAGAAAAGGTATCAGGAGACTATCTTTGCAAAGAGATATTTTACCGCGAAATTTCCCAATAAATACCTCTTTGCCTTGATATTCTCCTAATACATTTTTCTTCAAATCGCAATGAAAAATTGGACCAAAATTTTAAGCAAATGTATCAGGAAACTATCTTTGCACAGAGGTGTTTAAACGAAATTTCGCGGCTAAAATATCACCTTGCTAATATAGTCCTTGCTAATATAGTCTCTATAGCTACCTTTAGCTACCTTTTCTTAAAATTTAAGTCCGATTTTACGTTTAGTAAAAAGTTTAGTTAATTTTTCGTTAAAATTAAAATTTTTACGTTAAAATTTGCAAGTAGATTTAATTGCCTATAAATAGTGAAATATTAAATGAAGCAAATAAAAATAAGGTTTTCTTACCTTTAAATTTAGACCGTACACTAACATAAAAAACCTGAAAACGAGTAAAAAAGGGTTTGAACAGAGATACTACATAATCAGTTTAACGAGTTTATTTCATTAAAAACATCAAAACATATGTTTAATAAAAAATGGTCATAATTCGAAAATTAGCAACAATTATGTAAGATAATTATTATTTCTTAAAACTAGATAAAATTATCAACAAAATGAGTTATTACACGTTACAATTGCACTGGAACTAACTGAGATACAAGCTAAACAAAATTAATTGAAACATTGTCCAAGAGAAATGCAAATAATTTAGGAAATATAAGGTATTTTGTAAAGAATTATTACAACCCAGAAACTAGGATAAGTTAGCATTAAAATGATGTATAACACGTCTATGTAGTGTCAATACTTGATACACAATCAACGTTTGAAAATTCCTTATAATTTAATCATCTTATAATCATCTTATAATCAAATAATCTAAAATTCCTTATAATTTCGAAACGATTTAAGACATTTAAATGAGTGAACTATGTGCTTAAACTAGATTAAATTACTTACAAAATGAGCTATTACACAATTAAATTGCATGAGAATTAAGTGAGATATAAGCTAAACAAAACTAAAGTTTAAAAATAGTAAGCGTCTCAGAAAAATAACGATATCTTCCGAAATATAAGGAATTATGTAATCAGTTAACATAATACATAAACTAGATTATATTAGCTATAAAATGATATATAACACGTCTATGTAGTATTAATACTTAGTTCACAATCGTAGTTTGAAAATTGATTATGAGGTATAAGTCACGATTTAGTAAAATCCTTATATCTCCGAAAATATTAGCAATATTTAAATGTGTGAAGAATGTGCTTAAACTAGATTGAATTACCTACAAAATAAGCTATTACACATTTAAATTACATTGGAATTAACTGAGACATAAGCTAAACAATACTAAAGTTTGAAAATAGTAAGCGTCACAGAAAAATGACGATATCTCCCGAAATATAAGGAATTATGTAATTAGTTAAGATAATACATAAACTAGATTAAATTAGCTTTAAAATGATATATAACACGTCTATGTTGTGTTAATACTTAGTTTACAATCGTAGTTTGAAAATTGATTATGACGTATAAGTCACGATTTAGTAAATTCCTTATATCTCCAAAAATATTAGCAACTTTAAATGATTGAACAATGTGCTAAACTAGCTTAAATTAGCTACAAAATAAGCTATTACACAATAAAATCGCTTTAAAATTGTCCGAGATATAAGCTAAACAAAATTAATTTCTCCTAATTACATGTAACTAGCTTAGAATGGCGCAAAACCAGTTAAAACAGACGTAAAACTAGCATTATAAGAGTTAAAATTAGCTAAAACAAACTAAAAACTAGCTATAACATGTCGAAATTAGTTAAAACTCGGCTTAAAACCAGACGACTTTCCTCCATCGCGATTCGCTGCAAAACCTGCAAAACAGACACGAAAACGTTTTAGTTTTTCGCTAATAACTTGACGCCTAACAAACTTGCAACAAACAAGTTAACTGATTCTGAAACTAGACTGAATTACCTTTAATTTGATGTGAAACTCGTAGTAGACTTCAACTTCGAAGTTGAGGAACTTCGGCTTGAAGACGGGCACTGATAATCAATCTGAAAGTCAGAAAGGGAGTTAGTTTTTAATGGATAACTAGCGGACTAGTCGACTGGCGGTGATGAACTTAGTGTTAACTCAAAGTGAATTAAAATGTCTTTAATTTGTTGTGCTAGTCGGGACTAAGTTCAACTTCTAAATCGAGTAACTTTGCTTTGAAGATAGAGACAGCAAACAACCTAGAAGTCAGAAAGGCAGTTAGTTTTTGATAGATAACTAGCGGACTAGTCGACTGGTGGTGTTGAACTTAGTGTTAACTTAAAGTGAATTAAAATGTCTTTAATTTGTTGTGCTAGACAAGACCAAGTTTAACTTCTAAGTCTAGGAACTTTGGCTTGAAGATGGAGACAGCAATCAACCTGGAGGTCGTGACACAGAGTTAGAATTTTTACGGATAACTAGCAGACTACTCGACTAGCGGTGATGAAGTTAGTGTTAAGTTAAAGTGAAATCAATTGTCTTTAACTTAATGTAATAGTCAGGGCAAGCTTCAATTTCGAAGTCGAGTATCTTCAGTTTGAAGGGGTTTGGAGTTAGTTTTTAGTTGATATCTCAGAAACTAGTCGGGTAGTTAGAAAATATTTAACGTGGTATTAAATTAGATTAAATTACCTGTAATTTGTTATCAAACACATCTATCTGTCTATACCAGAAATGTTATTATTTGACAGTTAAAAATAAAGTTTGATTTTTGCAGTTTTTGTTTAATATTTCTTAAACTAGTTGATGTAGCTAAATGTAACTAAAAGAGTCTTAAACTACGCTAAATTACCTTTAATCTGATCCCAGACACGTTGCTCCAACCCGTCGGGAAATATCATAAATATCGCTTTTCTTCCACATGGAAATCACCGGAGGCTGTGCAACTCCACCAACGTCGCATCCAACTGCAACCAGAGAGAGACTTAGTTTTTCAGCGATAACTCAAAAACTGGACAACTTACACGCACACTTCAAACACCGTCCAAAACTAGATGAAATTACCTTTAATTCCACGCACAAATCAAAGCCGGATAGCCTTTCCAAATATTAAAACTAAACTTTTATGATAAGTTTTTTATTGTCTCACTAAAACTCAAATATTAGACAATCTAGGTGAGATTAGACAACAAAACTAGTTTAGACTGAATCCTAAGAGAACAAGGTAGATAAATATGTGGATAGTTTAAACATAATTAGACTAGTTCTTAAGATATGAGAATGCAAAGTGAAGATTTAGTGAATTTATTTGGAGTAGTCTCACTAAAACTCAAATATTAGACAAACAGGGTGAGATTAGACAACAAAGCTAGTTTAGACTGAATCCTAAGAGAACAAAGTAGATAACCATGTAGATAGTTTAAACCTAGTTGGACTACTTCTTAAGATATGGAGAGGCAAAATGAAGATTTTGTGAATTTATTGGGAGCAGTCTCACTAAAACTCAAATATTAGACAAACTAGGGAAGATTAGACAACAAAACTAGTTTAGACTGAATTTTAAGAGAACAAGGTAGTTAACTATGTGGATAGTTTAAACCTAGTTGAACTAGTTCTTAAGATATGAGGAGGTAAAATAAAGATTTAGTGAATATTTGGGAGTAGTCTCACTAAAACTCAAATATTAGACAAACTAGGTGAGATTAAACAACAAAACTACTTTAGACTGAATCCTAAGAGAACAAGGTAGATAACTATGTAGATAGTTTAAACCTAGTTGGACTAGTTCTTAAGATATGAGGAGGCAAAGTGAAGATTTAGTGAATATTTGGGAGTAGCCTCACTAAAACTCAAATATTAGACAAACTAGGTGATATTAGACAACAAAGCTAGTTTAGACTGAATTCTAAGAAAACAAGGTAGATAACTATGTAGATAGTTTAAACCTAGTTGGACTAGTTCTTAAGATATGAGGAGGCAAAGTGAACGTTTAGTGAATTTATTGGGAGTAGTCTCACTAAAACTCAAACATTAGACAAACCAGGGAAGATTAGACAACAAAACTAGTTTAGACTGAATCCTAAGAGAACAAGGTAGATAACGATGTGGATAGTTTAAACATAATTAGACTAGTTCTTAAGATATGAGAAGGCAAATTGAAGATTTAGTGAATTTATTGGGAGTAGTCTCACTAAAACTCAAATATTAGACAAACTGGGTGAGATTAGACAACAAAACTAGTTTAGACTGAATCCTAAGAAAACAAGGTAGATAACCATGTAGATAGTTTAAACCTAGTTGGACTAGTTCTTAAGATATGAGGAGGCAAATTGAAGATTTAGTGGATTTTTGGGAGTAGTCTCACTTAAACTCAAATACTAGACAAACTAGGCGAGATTAGACAATTATACTAGTTTAGACTGAATCCTAAGAGAACAAGGTAGATAAATATATAAATTGTTTTAATCTAGTTAGACTTATCCTTAAGATATGAGGAGACAAAGTGAAGATTTAGTAAATTTTTGGAAGTAGCCTCACTAAAACTCAAATATTAGACAAACTAGGTGAGATTAGACAACAAAACTAGTTTAGACTGAATTCTAAGAGAACAGGGTATATAAGTATAAACATAGTTTTAATATAGTTAGACTACTTTTTAAGATATGAGGAGAGAAAATAAAGATTAAATGAGCTTTCGGGAGAAATCTAAAACTTAAATATTAGACAAACTAAACGGAGCTAGACAACGTGGATTACAGTTTTGGAATCTTGAAAGATTGCTTAAAACACTAGTTCGGACTAGATTAGTGTAACTAGGCTAGTTTAGAAGTTATTTAGTGTTAAAGTTAAAGATTTAGTTTCACCTGTACAGTATATAATCCACACTAATCCACTTGTTCTGGAACGCTCTTGCCCTCGACAACCTCCTGCTTATAGACGGAGTCTTCTGCTTGAAGAGACCAGTGTGATAGCCTACAGAAGAATTAGACGATTATAGAAAACAACAAAGCTAACTTTAATCTTTAATATTAGACTTACCTCAAGTAGTAGACTAACTATAGTCTATATAGTCTTAAAGCTGAAGCTTAGATAAATATAACAATAAAAGAATTTCGGTTGTGTCTATTTTGGTTTAGTAGATATAGACAGTCAAATTAGACAAGGACGTTTTGGAATAGTTCCAATAAAACTCATATATTAGGCTAACTGGGTGAGATTAGACAACGTAGTTAGTACTAATATATTCCTAAAAGATTGCCTAAAAACCTAAAGAAGACTAATCTTGCCTATCTAGTCTAACTTACAAGTTATGCACTGTCAAAGTCGGATTATGTAATTTGGACTAGTAGGAGAAACTCCCAAAGCAAGTTTCTTGTCACTCTTAATGTATTCGTCAATTTTAGACAAACTAGATTGTTTAGACTAAGTTAATCTATATAGACAACATCTTGAAACATAGACCAAGAAGTTCCAACAAGAATCTCGTCTTTGTCTAACTTGGTTAAGTAGATATAGACGATCAAATTTAGACATGGACGTTTTGGAGTTGTTCCAATAAAACTCATATATTAGACTAACTAGGTGAGATTAGACAACGTAGTTAGTACTAGTAGATACCTAAAAGATTTCCTAAAAAGTTCATGAAGAATAATCTTGTCTATCTAGTCTAACTTGTAAGTTATATGCAGTCAAAGTTGGATTACGTGATTTGGACTAGTAGGAGTAACTCCCAAAGCAAGTTTCTCGTCGCTTTTAATGTATTCGTCAATTTTAGACAAACTAGATGGTTAAGACTAAGTTAGTCTATATAGACAACATTGTGAAACTTAGACCAAGAAGTTGCAACAAGAATTTTGTCTTTGTCTAACTTGGTTAAGTAGATATAGACGATCAAAGTTAGACAAGGACGTTTTGGAGTAGTTCCAATAAAACTCATATATTAGACTAACTAGGTGAGATTAGACAACGTAGTTAGTACTAGTAGATTCTTAAAAGATTGCCTAAAAACTCAATGAAGACTAGACTTGTCTATCTAGTCTAACTTACAAGTTATACACTGTCAAAGTCGGATTACGTAATTTGGACTAGTAGGAGAAACTCCCAAAGCAAGTTTCTCGTCGCTTTTAATGTATTCGTCAATTTTAGACAAACTAGACAGTTTAGACTAAGTTAATCTATATAGACAACATCTTGAAACTTAGACCAAGAAGTTGCAACAAGAATTTTGTCTTTATCTAACTTGGTTAAGTAGATATAGACGATCAAATTTAGACAAGCACGTTATCAACGAAGCAGATATCAACTTCCGCTTCGCAAAACCTTAATCTTTGCTAAATTAGCTTCTAGCTGTTACGCCGGAAGTTGGTTTGCGACTTCCGGTTTTAGAGTTATCGTGCTTTCTTTCAAGTTTAAACTGATTATTGTTGATTAAGACGCAAAACTGTTTGGACGCTCATAAATTATAAACGGAAGTGGATATCGACTTCAGCTTCACTAAACCTTAATCTTTGCTAAATTAGCTTTCAACTGTTATGCCGGAAGTTGGCTTGCGACTTCCGGTTTCTGAGATATCGAGCTTTCTTTCAAGATGAAACTGATTAATGTTGTTTAAGACGCAAAACTGATTTGGACGCTCATAAATTATAAACGGAAGCAGATATCCACTTCCGCTTCACAAAACCTTAATCTTTGCTAAATTATTTAATCAATCATATTGCACTGATAGTCACTGATAATCACTAGGCACTGATAATCAATCTGGAAGTCAGAAAAGGAGTTAGTTTTTAATGAATAACTAGCGGACTAGTCGACTGGCGGTGAAGAAGTTAGTATGAACTCAAAGTGAATTAAAATGTCTTTAATTTGTTGTACTAGTCGGGACTAAGTTCAACTTCTAAGTCGAGGAACTTTGAGAGACAGCAATCAACCTGGAAGTCAGAGAGGAGTTAGTTTTTAATAGATAACTAGCGGACTACTCGACTGGCGAAGATGAAGTTAGTGTTAACGCAAAGTGAATTAAAATGTCTTTAATTTGTTGTGCTAGTCAAGACCAAGTTCAACTTCTAAGCCGAGGAACTTAGGCTTGAAGATGGAGACAGCAATCAACCTGGAGGTTGGACACGGAGTTAGTTTTTTACGGATAACTAGCAGACTAGTCGACTAGCGGTGATGAAGTTAGTGTTAAGTTAAAGTGAAATCAATTGTCTTTAATTTAATGTAATAGTCAGGGCAAGCTTCAATTTCAAAGTCGAGTATCTTCAGTTTGAAGGAGATTGAAGTTAGTTTTCAGTTGATATCTCAGAAACTAGTCGAGTATTTACAAAATAATTAACGTCGTGTTAAACTAGATTAAATTCCCTATAATTTGATATCAAATATGTCTGTCTGTCTATACCAGAAATGTCATTATTTGACAGTTAAAAATAAAGTTTGATTTTTTCAGTTTTCGTTTAATATCTTTTTTTGCTTAAACTAGTTGAAGTAGCTAAATGTAACTAATATATTCTTAAACTAGACTAAATTACCTTTAATCTGATGCTAGACACGTTGTTCTAACCCGTTGGGAAATATAATAAATATCGTTTTTCTTCCACAAGGAAATCACCGGACGCTGTGCAACTCCACCAAAGTCGCATTCAACTGCAACCAGAGAGAGACTTAGTTTTTCAACGATAATTCAAAAACTAGATAACTTACAAGCAGGCTTCAAACACCGTCTAAAACTAAATGAAATTACCTTTAATTTCACGCACAAATCAAAGCCGGATAGCCTTTCCAAATATTAAAACTAAACTTTTATTATAAGTTTTTTATTGTCTCACTAAAACTCAAATTTTAGACAATCTAGGTAAGATTAGACAACAAAACTAATCTAGACTGAATCCTAAGAGAATAAGGTAGATAACTATGGTGATAGTTTAAACCTAGTTGAACTAGTTCTTAAGATATGAGGAGGCAAAGTGAAGATTTAGTGAATTTTTGAAAGTAGTCTCACTAAAACTCAAATATTAGACAAACTAGGTGAGATTAGACAACAAAGCTAGTTTAGACTGAATCCTAAGAGAACAAGGTAGATAACTATGTAGATAGCTTAAACCTAGCTGGACTAGTTCTTAAGATATGAGAAGGCAAAATGAAGGTTTAGTGAATTTTTGGGAGTAGTCTCACTTAAACTCAAATATTAGACAAACTAGGAGAGATTATACAACAAAACTAGTTTAGACTGAATCCTAATAGAACAAGGTAGATAACTATGTAGATAGTTTAAACATAGTTGGACTAGTTCTTAAGATATGAGAAGGCAAAGTGAAGGTTTAGTGAATTTTTGGGAGTAGTATCACTAAAACTCAAATATTAGACAAACTAGTTGAGATTAGACAACAAAACTAAATTAGACTGAATGCCAACAGAACAAGGTAGATAACTATGCAGATAGCTTGAACCTAGTTGGACTAGTTCTTAAGATATGAGGAGGCAAAGTGAAGATTAGGCGAGTTTTTTGGAGTAGTCTAAAACTTAAATATTAGACAAACTAAATGGAGTTAGACAACGCGGATTACAGTTTTGGAATCTTGAAAGATTGCTAAAAACACTGGTTCGGACTAGATTAGTGTAACTACGCTAGTTTAGAAAGTATTTAGTGTTAAAATAAAAGATTTAGTTTCACCTGTACAGTATATAATCCACACTAATCCACTTGTTCTGGGAGGTGGTGCTTTCGCCGCTCTTATTAATCTTCTAGAAGATGGCGCAACCATCTGGACAACCGCTCGTCCTCTGCTTGAAGAGACCAGTGTGATAACCTACAGAAGAATTAGACAATTATAGAAAACGACAAAGCTAACTTTAATCTTCAATAGTAGACTTACGGGAAATAGTAGACTAACTTTAGTCTATAAAGTCTTAAATCGGAAGCTTAGACGAATATAACAATAAAAGAATTTCGGTTGTGCCTGACTTGGTTTAGTAGATATAGACAGACAAAGTTCGAAAAGGACGTTTTGGAGTAGTTCCAATAAAACTCATATATTAGACTAACTAAATGAGATTAGACAATGTAGTTAGTGCTAGTAGATTCTTAAAAGATTGCCTAAGAACTCAATGTAGACTAATCCTGTCTATCTAGTCTAACTTGTAAGTTATATGCAGTCAAAGTTGGATTATGTGATTTGGACTAGTTAGAGAAACTCCCAAAGCAAGTTTCTCGTCGCTTTTAATGTATTCGTCAATTTTAGACAAACTGTATAGTATAGACTAAGTTAATCTATATAACCAATATCTTGAAACTTAGACCAAGAAGTTGCAACAAGAATTTTGTCTTTATCTAACTTGGTTAAGTAGATATAGACGATCAAATTTAGACAAGGACGTTTTTGACTTGTCCCAATAAAACTCACATATTAGACTAACTAGGTGAGATTAGACAACGTAGTTAGTAGCAGTAGATTGTCAAAAGATTGCCTAAAAGCTCAATGAAGACTAATCCTGTCTATCTAGTCTAAATTATAAGTTATACACTGTCAAAGTCGGATTATGTAATTTGGACTAGTAGGAGAAACTCCCAAAGCAAGTTTCTTGTCACTCTTAATGTATTCGTCAATTTTAGACAAACTACATTGTTTAGACTAAGTTGATCTAGGTGCACAACATCTTGAAACTTAGACCAAGAAGTTGCAACAAAAATCTCGTCTTTGTCTAAATTGGTTAAGTAGATATAGACGATCAAATTTAGACAAGGACGTTTTGGAGTTGTTCCAATAAAACTAATATATTAGACTAACTAGGTGAGATTAGACAACGTAGTTAGTACGAGTAGATACTTAAAAGATTACCTAAAAGGTTCATGAAGACTAATCTTGTCTATCTAGTCTAACTTATTAGTTATACACTGTCAAAATCAGATTACGTAATATGGACTAGTAGGAGAAACACCCAAAGCAAGTTTCTCGTCGCTTTTAATGTTTTCGTCAATTTTAGACAAACTAGATTGTTTAGATTAAGTTAATCTATATAGACAATATCTTGAAACTTAGTCGAAGAAGTTGCAACAAGAATTTTGTCTTTGTCTAAGTTGCTTAAGTAGATGTAGACGATCAAAGTTAGACAAAGACGTTTTGGACTAATCCCAATAAAACTCATATATTAGACTAAGTAGATGAGATTAGACAACGTGGTTAGTACCAGTAGATTACTAAAAGATTGCCTAAAGACTCCATGAAGACTAATCTTGTCTATCTAGTCCAACTTGTAAGTTATATACCGTCAAAGTCGGATTGCGTAATTTAGACTAGTAGGAGAAATTCCAAAAGCAAGTTTCTCGTCGCTTTTAATGTATTCGTCAATTTTAGACAAACTAGATGGTTTAGACTAAGTTAGTCTATACAGACAACATTGTGAAACTTAGACCAAGAAGTTGCAACACGAATTTTGTCTTTGTCTAAGTTGGTTAAGCAGATATAGACAACCAAAGTTAGACAAGGACGTTTTGGAGTACTTTCAATAAAACTCATATATTAGACTAACTAGGTAAGATTAGACAAGGCAGTTAGTACTAGTTGATACTCAAAAGATTGCCTAAAAACTCCATGAAGACTAATCTTGTCTATCTAGTCTAACTTCTAAGTTATAGACTGTTAAAATAGGGTTACGTAATTTGAACTAGTAGGAGTAACTACCAAAGCAAGTTTCTCGTCGCTTTTAATGTATTCGTCAATTTTAGACAAACTAGATAGTTTAGACTAAGTTAATCTATATAGACAACATCTTGAAACTTAGACCAAGAAGTTGCAACAAGAATTTTGTCTTTGTCTAAGTTGGTTAAGCAGATATAGACAATCAAAGTTAGACAAGGACGTTTTGGAGTAGTTTCAATAAAACTCATATATTAGACTAACTAGGTAAGATTAGACAAGGCAGTTAATACTAGTTGATACTCAAAAGATTGCCTAAAAACTCCATGAAGACTAATCTTGTCTATCTAGTCTAACTTGTAAGTTATACACTGTTAAAATAGGAAGTTATTAAAAGTTATTAAAACTAGTAGGAGTAACTACCAAAGCAAGTTTCTCGTCGCTTTTAATGTTTTCGTAAATTTTAGACAAACTAGATAGTTTAGACTAAGTTAATCTATATAGACAACATCTTGAAACTTAAACCAAGAAGTTGCAACAAGAATCGTGTCTTTGTCTAACTTGGTTAAGTAGATATAGACAATCAAAATTATACAAGGACGTTTTGGACTAGTCCCAATAAAACTCATATATTAGACTAACAAAGTGAGATTAGACAAGGTAATTAGTACCAGTAGATTCTTAAAGGATTGCCTAAAAACTCAATGAAGACTAATCTTGTCTATCTAGTCTAACTTATAAGTTATACACTGTCAAAATCGGATTACGTAATTTGGACTAGTAGGAGAAACTGAGTATCTTCAGTTTGAAGAGGATTGAAGTTAGTTTTCAGTTGATATCTCAAAAACTAGACGAGTAGTTACAAAATAATTTACGTCGCGTTAAACTAGATTAAATTACCTATAATTTGATATCAAACAAGTCTATCTGTCTATACCATAAATGTGATTATTTGACAGTTAAAAATAAAGTTTGATTTTTTTTTTCAGTTTTTGTTTAATATTTCTTTAACTAGTTGATGTAGCTAAATGTAACTAAGAGAGTCTTAAACTACGCTAAATTACCTTTAATCTGATACCAGACACGTTGCTCCAACCCGTCGGGAAATATCATAAATATCGCTTTTCTTCCGCATGGAAATCACCGGACGCTGTGCAACTCCACCAAAGTCGCATCCAACTGCAACCAGAGAGAGACTTAGTTTTTCAGCGATAACTCAAAAACTGGACAACTTACACGCACGCTTCAAACACCGTCCAAAACTAGACGAAATTACCTTTAATTCCACGCATAAATCAAAGCCGGATAGCCTTTCCAAATATTAAAACTAAACTTTTATCATAAGTTTTTTATTGTCTCACTAAAACTCAAATATTAGATAATCTAGGTGAGATTAGACAACAAAACTAGTTTAGACTGAATCCTAAGAGAACAAGGTAGATAAATATGTGGATAGTTTAAACATAATTAGACTAGTTCTTAAGATATGAGAATGCAAAGTGAAGATTTAGTGAATTTATTTGGAGTAGTCTCACTAAAACTCAAATATTAGACAAACTGGGTGAGATTAGACAACAAAGCTAGTTTAGACTGAATCCTAAGAGAACAAAGTAGATAACCATGTAGATAGTTTAAACCTAGTTGGACTACTTCTTAAGATATGGAGAGGCAAAATGAAGATTTTGTGAATTTATTGGGAGCAGTCTCACTAAAACTCAAATATTAGACAAACTAGGGAAGATTAGACAACAAAACTAGTTTAGACTGAATTTTAAGAGAACAAGGTAGTTAACTATGTGGATAGTTTAAACCTAGTTGAACTAGTTCTTAAGATATGAGGAGGTAAAATAAAGATTTAGTGAATATTTGGGAGTAGTCTCACTAAAACTCAAATATTAGACAAACTAGGTGAGATTAAACAACAAAACTACTTTAGACTGAATCCTAAGAGAACAAGGTAGATAACTATGTAGATAGTTTAAACCTAGTTGGACTAGTTCTTAAGATATGAGGAGGCAAAGTGAAGATTTAGTGAATATTTGGGAGTAGCCTCACTAAAACTCAAATATTAGACAAACTGGGTGAGATTAGACAACAAAACTAGTTTAGACTGAATCCTAAGAGAACAAGGTAGATAAATATATAAATTGTTTTAATCTAGTTAGACTTATCCTTAAGATATGAGGAGACAAAGTGAAGATTTAGTAAATTTTTGGAAGTAGCCTCACTAAAACTCAAATATTAGACAAACTAGGTGAGATTAGACAACAAAACTAGTTTAGACTGAATCCTAAGAGAACAGGGTATATAAGTATATAGATAGTTTTAATATAGTTAGACTAGGTCTTAAGATATGAGGAGATAAAATAAAGATTAGATGAGCTTTCGGGAGAAATCTAAAACTTAAATATTAGACAAACTAAAATGGTGGATTACAGTTTTGGAATCTTGAAAGATTGCTTAAAATGCTGATTTGGACTAGATTAGTGTAACTAGACTAATTTAGAAGTTATTTAGTGTTAAAGTGAAAGATTTAGTTTCACCTGTACAGTATATAATCCACACTAATCCACTTGTTCTGGAACGCTCTTGCCCTCGACAACCTCCTGCTTGTAGACGGAGTCTTCTGCTTGAAGAGACCAGTGTGATAACCTACACAAGAATTAGACAATCATAGAAAACGACAAAGCTAATTTTAATCTTCAATATTAGACTTACCGGAAGTAGTGGACTAATTTTAGTCTATATAGTCTTAAAGCTGAAGCTTAGATGAATATAACAATAAAAGAATTTCGGTTGTGTCTAACTGGGTTTAGTAGATATAGACAGTCAAAGTTAGACAAGGACGTTTTGGAGTAGTTCCAATAAAACTCATATATTAGACTAACTAGGCGAGATTATACAACTTGGATAGTACCAGAAGATTCTTAAAAGATTGCCTAAAAACTTAATCAAGACTAATCTTGTCTATCTAGTCTAACTTATAAGTTATACAGTGTTAAAGTCGGATTACGTAATTTGGACTAGTAGGAGTAAAACTCCCAAAGCAAGTTTCTCGTCGCTTTTAATGTTTTCGTAAATTTTAGACAAACTAGATAGTTTAGACTAAGTTAATCTCTATAGACAACATCTTGAAACTTAGTCCAAGAAGTTGCAACAAGAATTTTGTTTTTGTCTAACTTGGTTAAGTAGATATAGACGATCAAAATTAGACAAGGACGTTTTGGAGTAGTTCCAATAAAGCTCATATATTAGACTAACTAAGTGAGATTAGACAACGTAGTTAGTGCTGATAGATACCTAAAAGATTGGCTAAAAACTCTATGAAGACTATTCTTGTCTATCTAGTCTAACTTGTAAGTTATATACACTCAAAGTCGGTTTACGTAATTTGGACTAGTAGGAGAAACTCCCAAAGCAATTATTTATCAATTATATTCGTCAATTTTAGACAAACTAGATAGTTTAGACTAAGTTAATCTCTATAGACAACATCTTGAAACTTAGTCCAAGAAGTTGCAAAAAGAATCTTGTCTTTGTTTAACTTGGTTAAGTAGATAGACAAGATATAGACAGATACAGACAATCAAAGTTAGATAAGGATGTTTTGGACTAGTCCCAATAAAACTCAAATATTAGACTAACTAGGTGAGATTAGACAAGGTAATTAGTACCAGTAGATTCTTAAAAGATTGCCTAAAGACGCAATGAAGACTAATCTTGTCTATCTAGTCTAACTTATAAGTTATACACCGTCAAAGTTGGATTACGTAATTTGGACTAGTAGGAGAAACTGAGTATCTTCAGTTTGAAGAGGATTGAAGTTAGTTTTTAGTTGATATCTCAAAAACTAGACTAGTAGTTACAAAATGATTAACGTCGTGTTAAACTAGATTAAATTACCTATAATTTGATATCAAACACGTCTGTCTCTCTATACCATAAATGTCATTATTTGACAGTTAAAAATAAAGTTTGATTTTTTTTTCAGTTTTTGTTTAATATTTCTTAAACTAGTTACTGCAGCTAAATGTAACTAACAGATTCTTAAACTAGATTAAATTACCTTTAATCTGATGCCAGACACGTTGCTCCAACCCGTTGGGAAATGTTATAAATATCGCTTTTCTTCCGCATGGAAATCACCGGACGCTGTGCAACTCCACCAAAGTATAAAACTACAACCAGACAGAGACTTAGTTTTTCAACGATAACTCAAAAACTAGATAACTTACAAGCAGGCTTCAAACACCGTTTAAAAATAGATGAAATTACCTTTAATTCCACGTAGTAATCAAAGCCGGAGATAGCCTTGCTATACATTAAAAATAAACTTTTATTTTAATCTTCAATTCATTCGTATGTTGCCATGTCCAGTCTAGACCAGTATTGTGTAGTCTGGTGGAGTCCTGTCCAGTTTTTTTCCAGTCTAGTCAAGTCTTTGTTTAACATATTCAATCAAATTTAAAGGAATAAATTTTGAAAGGTGATAAAGCGTTTTAAAAAAATGTCACGCGGGTTAATAGTTTAATGTGCTATAATGGCTCGATAATAGAATATAAAATGAATTATGAATATATGCATGCAGTTAATCCCTTTCCTCTGACCTTGCAAACGTCCTTATAAATTGGATAGAATCGGCAATGTCAGTTAGTGAGAGTGAAGATGTCAGTTTGCAACGATCCCTCGATTCCGGAGTTTTTCGCCGGGAAAAGCGTTTTCGTGACCGGAGGTCATGGCTTCATTGGGAAAGCCTTCACGGAAAAGCTGCTGCGGTCCTGCGGAAGCGTCGGCAATATTTACTGGCTGATCCGCGGGAAAAGGGGAATCGAACCCGAGCAGAGGTGGAGGAGCGCTTTGCAAAATGTCGTAAGTTTTGCGAAATCTCGCAAAATCGCAAAATTTCAAAAGGAGAATTTAATCTTTTTCGCAGCTTTTCGACAAACTGAGGACAGAAAACCCCGAAGCCTTAAACAAAGTCAAAGTGATGGCTGGAGACATCGAGGAAGAAAATTTAGGTTAGATTAAGGTTTTGTTAGGATATAAGTTAGGTGATGGTTAGGAGACATCGAGGAAGAAAACCTAGGTTATGGTTAGGATATAAGTTAGGTGATGGTTAGAAGATATCGAGGAAGAAAACCTAGGTTATGTTAGGTTATGGTTAGGATATAAGTTAGGTGATGGTTAGAAGACATCGAGGAAGAAAACCTAGGTTAGGTTAGTTTATGGCTAGGATATAAGTTAAGTGATGGTTAGGAGAGATCGAGGCAGAAAACCTAGGTTATGTTAGGTTATGGTTAGGATATAAGTTAGGTGATGGTTAGAAGACATCGAGGAAGAAAACCTAGGTTAGGTTAGTTTATGGCTAGGATATAAGTTAGGTGATGGTTAGGAGACATTCCGGAAGAAAACCTAGGTTGTCAAACACCTCTTAACATTCGTACAAATTTCCAGGGTTGTCGCAAGAAAACCTCAAGATACTCCTCGAAGAAGTCCAAATTGTCGTGCATTCAGCAGCCACGATCAAATTCAACGAGCCTTTGAACGTTGCGATTAAACTCAACGTCAAAGCCACGAGAGAAGTCACTAGGCTCGTCCTGAAAATAAACAACCTAAGCGTAAGCCGAAGCCAAAGCAGTCTGCTCTAATTCAAACCTTTCAACATTTTGCCCGTATTTTCTAAGGCTTTTTGCTACGTCTCGACGCTCTACTGCCAGCAAGACAAGCGCGTCGTCGAAGAGAAATTCTATCCGGCCAGCGCGGACTGGCGACAAGCCATCGAGATTGCAGAGAACTGTGACCAACACCAGCTCAACATCCTCTGCTCCAAATTCGTCGGAGCCTTTCCCAACACCTACGTCTTCAGCAAATCCTTAGCCGAACACGCCGTCTACGATATGTGCAATGGAAAAATTCCTCTGATTGTTTTTAGACCAGGAATTGGTAAGCTTAAGACTAGGACAAGGCTCGACAAGACAAGGATAAGGATCGACAAGAGAAAGACAAGGTTCAACAAGACAAAGACAAGGTTCGATAAGGCAAGGACAAGCTTTGTTAAGACAAGGATAAGGTTTGATAAGACAAGGACAAGGTTGGATAAGGCAAGGACAGGGTTCGATAAGGCAAGGACAAGGTTTGATAAGGCAAGGACAAGGTTCGACAAGACAAGGACAAGTTTTGACAAGACAAGGACAAGGTTTGACAAGAAAGGACAAGGTTTGACAAGACAAGGACAAGGTTCGACAAGACAAAGTCAAGGTTTGACAAGGTTAGTTTTTGTCTTATCAATTTTGACAGTTATAGGTTTATTTTTGACAGATATATGTCAATTTTGACGGTCTCGTATCAATTTTGACAGTTATGGGTTTATTTTTTACAGATAAATTTCAATTTTGATTGTTACGTGTCAATTTTGACAGTTATTTCACAATTTTGACAGTTTTTGTCTTGTCCATTTTTAAAGTTATAGGTTTATATTTGACAGATATATGTCAATTTTGACAGTTACGTGTCAATTTTGACAGTTATTTCACAATTTTGTCTGTTTTTGTCTTGTCTATTTTGACAGTTATAGGTTTACTTTTGACAGATATATGTCAATTTTGACAATTTCGTGTCAATTTTGACAGTTATAGGTTTATTTTTTACAGATAAATGTTAATTTTGACAGTTACGTGTCAATTTTGACAGTTATTTCACAAGTTTGTCTGTTTTTGTCTTGTCAATTTTGACAGTTATGGGTTTATTTTTGACAGATATATGTCAATTTTGACAGTTAAGTGTCAATTTTAACAGTTACGTGTCAATTTTGATAGTTATTTGACAATTTTGACTGTTTTTGTCTTGTCAATTCTGACAGATTTAGGTTTATTTTTGACTACGTGTCACTTTTGTCAAAAGTGACATTTATAGGTTTAATTTTGACCGATATATGTAAATGTTGACAGTTACGTGTCAATATTGACAGTTATTTGACAATTTTGACTATTTTCGTCTTGTCAATTTTGACAGTTATAGGTTTACTTTTGACAAATATATTTCAATTTTCGTAACGGTTTCGTGTCAATTTTGAGTTATAGGTTTATTTTTTACAGATAAATGTCAATTTTGACGGTTACGTGTCAATTTTGACAGTTATTTCACAATTTTCACAGTTTTTGTCTTGTCAATGTTGACATCTATAGATTTATTTTTGACAGATATATTTCAATTTTTACAGATATATGTCAATATTGACAGTTACGTGTAAATTTTGACAATATTTGACAATTTTGACTGTTATGTCTTGTCAATTTTGACAGATATAGGTTTATTTTTGACAGTTATATGTCAATTTTGACGGTTACGTGTCACTTTTGTCACTTTTTGTTACGTGTTCATAATTTTGACAGTTTTGTCTTGTCAATTTTTAAAGTTATAGGTTTATATTTGACAGATATATGTCAATTTTGACAGTTACGTGTCAATTTTGACAGTTATTTCACAATTTTGTCTGTTTTTGTCTTGTCTATTTTGACAGTTATAGGTTAACTTTGACAGATATATGTCAATTTTGACAATTTCGTGTCAATTTTGACAGTTATAGGTTTATTTTTTACAGATAAATGTCAATTTTGACAGTTATGTGTCAATTTTGACAGTTATTTCACAATTTTGTCTGTTTTTGTCTTGTCAATTTTGACAGTTATAGGTTTATTTTTGACAGATATATGTCAATTTTGATAGTTAAGTGTCAATATTAACAGTTACGTGTCAATTGTGATAGTTATTTGACAATTTTGACTGTTTTTATCTTGTCAATTCTGACAGATTTAGGTATTTTTTTGACTATGTGTCACTTTTGTAAATGTCAAAAGTGACATTTATAGGTTTAATTTTGACAGATATATGTAAATTTTGGCAGTTACGTGTCAATATTGACAGTTATTTGACAATTTTGACTATTTTCGTCTTGTCAATTTTGACAGTTATAGGTTTACTTTTGACAAATATATTTCAATTTTGACGGTTTCGTGTCAATTTTGAGTTATAGGTTTATTTTTTACAGATAAATGTCAATTTTGACGGTTACGTGTCAATTTTGACAGTTATTTCACAATTTTCACAGTTTTTGTCTTGTCAATTTTGACATGTATAGATTTATTTTTGACAGATATATTTCAATTTTTACAGATATATGTCAATTTTGACAGTTACGTGTAAATTTTGACAGTTATTTGACAATTTTGTTGACTGTTTTGTCTTGTCAATTTTGACAGTTATAGGTTTATTTTTGACAGTTATATATCAATTTTGACGGTTACGTGTCACTTTTGACAGTTATAGGTTTATTTTTGACAGATATATGTCAATTTTGACGGATACGTGTCAATTTTGACAGCTATCTGACAATTTTGACAGTTTTCGTCGTCTCAATTTTGAGTTATATGTTTATTTTTGACAGATATATGTCAATTTTGACCGTTACGTGTCAATTTTGACAGTTATTTGACAATTTTGTTGACTGTTTTGTCTTGTCAATTTTGACAGTTATAGGTTTATTTTTGACAGATATATGTCAATTTTGATAGTTAAGTGTCAATATTAACAGTTACGTGTCAATTGTGATAGTTATTTGACAATTTTGACTGTTTTTATCTTGTCAACTCTGACAGATTTAGGTATTTTTTTGACTAGGTTTATTTTTGACAGATATATGTCAATTTTGACGGATACGTGTCAATTTTGACAGCTATCTGACAATTTTGACAGTTTTCGTCGTCTCAATTTTGAGTTATATGTTTATTTTTGACAGATATATGTCAATTTTGACCGTTACGTGTCAATTTTGACAGTTATTTGACAATTTTGACTGTTTTTGTTCTGTTAATTTTGACAGTTATAGGTTTATTTTTGACAGATATATGTCAATTTTTACATATATATGTAAATTTTGACAGTTACGTGGTAATTTTGACAGTTATTTGACAATTTTGTCTGTTTTGTCTTGTCAATTTTTACAGATATAGGTTCATTTTTGACAGTTATATGTCAATTTTGACGGTTACGTGTCACTTTTGACAGTTATAGGTTTATTTTTGACAGATATATGTCAATTTTGACGGATACATGTCAATTTTGACAGCTATTTGGCAATTTTGACAGTTTTCGTCGTCTCAATTTTGAGTTATATGTTTATTTTTGACAGATATATGTCAATTTTGACCGTTACGTGTAAATTTTGACAGTTATTTGACAATTTTGACTGTTTTTGTTCTGTCAATTTTAACAGTTATAGGTTTATTTTTGACAGATATATGTCAATTTTGAGGGTTACCTGTCATTTTTTACAGTTATAGGTTTATTGTTGACAGATATATGTCAAGCTTGACAGTTACGTCTCAACTTTGACAGTTATTTGACGATTTTGACTGTTTTTGTGCGAATTTTGAACGATTTTCAGATTCCAACGTAGTTTTTTGGACAAGGACATGGTTTGACAAGAGAGGATAAGGTTTGGCAAGACAAGAACAAGGTTCGACAAGACAAGGATAAGGTTTGACAAGACAAGAACAAGGTTCGACAAGACAAGGACAAGATTTGACAAGACAAGAACAAGGTTCGACAAGACAAGGACAAGGTTCGATAAGACAAGAACAAGGTTCGATAAGACAAGGACACAGTTCGATAAGGCAAGGATAAGGCTCGACAAGACAAGAACAAAGAACAAGAACCATATGCGCGACACTCAGCTACGCGACGTCGTGCGACATCGTCAAATAATGATTACATTGTTTTAAATAGCCATAGGGAGAACGTGCCCATTCAAAACAATGTAATTATTATTTGACAGGCGATGTCGCGTGACGTCGCGTAGCTGAGTGTCGCGTATATTAGAATCGACCTTTAATGGGTACGTCGTGTAGCTGTCACGCAGCCATAGTGAGAACGTGCGCATTTAAAACAATGTAATCATTATTTGACAAGCGATGTCGCGTGACGTCGCGTAGCTGAGTGTCGCGTATATGAGAATCGGACTTAAATGGGTACGTCGCGTATTTGTCACGTAGTCATAGTGAGAACGTGTCCATTTAAAATAAAGTAATTATTATTTGACAGGCGCTGTCGCGTGATGTCGCGTAGCTGAGTGTAGCGTTTATGAGAATCGGTCTTTAATGGGTAGGTACGTCGCGTAGCTGTCACGTAGCGCAAGCGAGAACGTGCCCATTTAAAACAATATAATCATTATTTGACAGGCGCAGTCGCGTGATGTCGCGTAGCTGAGTGTCGCGTATATGAGAATCGGCCTTTAATAGGTACGTCGCGTAGCTGTTACGTAGCCATAGTGAGGACGAGCCCATTTCAAACAATGTAAACATTATTTGAAAGGCGTTGTCGCGTGACGTCGCGTAGCTGGGTGTCGCGTATATGAGAATCGGACTTTAATGGGCACGTCGCGTATTTGTCACGTAGTCATAGTGAGAACGTGTCCATTTAAAATAAAGTAATTAATATTTGACAGGCGCTGTCGCGTGATGTCGCGTAGCTGAGTGTAGCGTTTATGAGAATCGGTCTTTAATGGGTAGGTACGTCGCGTAGCTATCACGTAGAGCAAGCGAGAACGTGCCCATTTAAAACAATATAATCATTATTTGACAGGCGCAGTCGCGTGACGTCGCGTAGCTGAGTGTCGCGTATATGAGAATCGGCCTTTAATGGGTACGTCGCGTAGCTATTACGTAGTCATAGTGAGAACGTGTCCATTTAAAATAAAGTAATCAATATTTGACAGGCGCTGTCGCGTGATGTCGCGTAGCTGAGTGTAGCGTTTATGAGAATCGGTCTTTAATGGGTAGGTACGTCGCGTAGCTGTCACGTAGCGCAAGCGAGAGCGTGTTCATTTAAAACAATATAATCATTATTTGACAGGCGCAGTCGCGTGACGTCGCGTAGCTGAGTGTCGCGTATATGAGAATCGGACTTAAATGGGTACGTCGCGTATTTGTCACATAGTCATAGTGAGAACGTGTCCATTTAAAACAATGTAATCATTATTTGACAGGCGCTGTCGCGTGACGTCGCGTAGCTGGGTGTCGCGTATATGAGAATCGGACTTTAATGGGCACGTCGCGTATTTGTCACGTAGTCATAGTGAGAACGTGTCCATTTAAAACAATGTAATCATTATTTGACAGGCGCTGTCGCGTGACGTCGCGTAGCTGGGTGTCGCGTATATGAGAATTGGCCTTTAATGTGCACGTCGTGTAGCTATCAAGTAGCCATAGTGTGAACGTGCCCCTTTGAAACAATGTAATCCTTATTTGACAGGCGATGTCGCTTGACGTCGCGTAGCTTAGTGTCGCGTATATGAGAATCGGCCTTTAATGGGCACATCGCGTAGCCATAGTGAGAACGTGCCGATTTAAAACAATGTAATCACAATTTGACAGGCGATGTCGCGTAGCTGGGTGTCGCGTATATGAGAATCGGACTTTAATGGGCACGTCGCGTATTTGTCACGTAGTCATAGTGAGAACGTGTCCATTTAAAACAATGTAATCATTATTAGACAGGCGATGTCGCGTGACGTCGCGTAGCTGAGTGTCGCGTATATGAGAATCGGCTATTAATGGGCATGTCGCGTAGCCATAGTGAGAACGTACCCATTTAAAACAATGTAATTATAATTTGACAGGCGATGTCGCGTGACGTCGCGAAGGTGTCGCGTATATGAGAATATGAATCAGGCAATTTAGCTTCAAAAGTGATTCAGATTAGTAGCGCTGCTCTGAGCTGGTTTAGGAAGACAAAAGCCTGGACAAGGTTGGATGAAGCTGGACAAGACTAGACAGGCTAGACAGGATCAGACAAGACCAATAACATGTAATAACATTTGAAATTTTTTTGAAGTAATACCAATATATGAAAGTCCTTTACCGGGATGGGCAGATGGCATCACAGGACCAGCCGGGATGGTCTATGGAGTACTTGCAAGTATTTCAAGACTCTATCCATCCCTTTGACCATATTCCACTCCAGTTTAGGTATTTCCAGACTCTATCTATTCCTTTGACCATGTTCCACTTCAGTTTCAATGTTGTCCGGAAAGCTTCAATGGAAGTCCAATTCCCATGGAAGCATTTGGATGACCAAGGAAATGTCCTAGGTCATCCTAAGTCAAAAACTGAAGATTTTCTTCTAAACTCTTCCCCACCAGCACCCAAACAATTGACCAAGAAAGCGAAACTTTTCTTGAACAATTTAAAATTTTGCCCTTCAACCGAGGAAATGTCCTAGGTCATCCAAAGTCAAAAACTGAAGATTTTCTTCTAAACTGTTCCTCACCAGCACCTAAATAATTGACCGAGAAAGCGAAACTTTTCTTGAACAATTTAAAATTTTGCCCTTCAACCGAGGATATGTCCTAAGTAATCCAAAGTCAAAAACTGAAGATTTTCTTCTAAACTGTTCCTCACCAGCACCCAAACAATTGACCAAGAAAGCGAAACTTTTCTTGAACAATTTAAAATTTTGCCCTTCAACCGAGGAAATGTCCTAGGTCATCCATAGTCAAAAACTGAAGATTTTCTTCTAAACTGTTCCTCACCAGCACCCAAACAATTAACCAAAAAAGCGAAACTTACCTGAAACAATTTCAAATTTTGCCCTTCAAACGTTTCCTCTTCCAAATATCCAGGAACAAATTCCTATGCACCACCCAAACAAATTTCGAGATTCAAAATTCTCACCTAAATCACAATTCCAGGAGTTTTGAAAGTCCAGCACATAGACAGCACTAAGATCAACGACAACATCCCAGTGGACTACATAGTGAAAGGAATGATCACGTCCATCTACAAGAAAGGACTAGAAAGGTAAACAAAACGTTTCGGGAAGAAACCGCTGACCAAAGCAAAACTTTTCAGCGCTCCCTTGGAAGAAACCTCGTACTACAACGGATGCTACAACAGCATTAGTTACAACCACAGCAAGCATTTATTCGACGAAGTCCTGTCCAAACTTCGCGTCAGCTCCATGTACTTCTACCCCTCAATCAACATCCAAACCAACAGCGTAATCTTCCTGTTCTACTTCTACATCTTTCAACTGTTGCCGGCGTTCCTCCTCGACGTAGGGCACAAAATCGCGTTGAGACCTCCAAAGTTCTCGATGGTGAAGCTTCAGAAGAAGGTGTTTGAGAACATCCAGATCTTCAAGCACTTCACCATGAACGAGTGGAAGTTCCACAATGGGAATTTCACGCGGGCTTTGACTGGGGTGAGTGCGGATGATTTTGAGGAGTTTGGGGTGCCGGATTGTTCTCATCCCACTCTCGATCCTTCGTATGCCGTGCAGTCTATGCATTTCTTGCACGAGCGGATTCTTGGCAGGAAGCTGACCGAGAAAGCGCCCGGAGTTGCGAAGATTAAGATGTGAGTTTGTTGAACGCAAAACCAAAAATGGTTGTGTAAAAGGCGTTTTTGTTCGTTTCAGGTTGAAACGCTTCAAGGTTTTCCTGGATTACTTCTTGTACTTGGTGGTTGGATATTTCGGTCTGCGGTTTTTTCAAAGCTACGTATACTGAGTTTGGACCAATCTTTTCCTCAAACTCTTGGTAAAAACTTAAACGAGGAACATTCAACTAAATACAAACATCTATTTCTGTGATTGGGCTTTGTTTCATTTACCTTATACTATACGGGTAGAGATTTTTCTTTAAAGTTATCTAAACCTAACTATTTCCAAAGACTCTTTTACAAAATCGCAATTTTCGCCGCCAAGTTTATAATTGAATTGACAGGTATTGTAATATGCTGTTAAACGTCAAATTTAATTCTAAAACAGTAAATGTAAGTTTGACAGTTGTGATTTAATATTTGTTGCAAGTTATTGAGGTAAATGTGGGGAAAGTCAGTTTGATTTTTAAATCAAGTTTTACAGACTTTGACGGGCTGTATAACAAGCTGTGGCATGTCTAACTTTGCTCTGTTTCTTCGTGAATTCAAAACCGTCGCAAGTTTGCAAATCGGTGCCGAAATGACGAAGATATTAACGAAAGTTTAAAGACAGTTTTTTTTTTGAACCGTGGTGGAATTTACTTCTCCACATTTATTAGTTAAATGTCAAATTTGACAAAAGTTATAAAATGACGGTTTTTAAAGTTACAAAATGACATTTCGTTAGTTACAAAACATCAAAATTTTCCCGAACGTTAACTTAAAACAAATTACAATCGAAACAAGTTTTGTAATTTACAGAAAATATTTAAAACAAAAGTTTTTAAAAAATTAACTAATTTCACCTGAAATTATCAGATTTGATATTAAACGTCAAAGTTTTTGACAACAAAAACGTCAAATTTGACATTAAATGTCAAAGTTTATGACAAAAAAAAACCTTAATCCTTCTCGAAATTACTAATTTCTCTAAAACAAATAATTCTCCAACTTCGACAGTGAATTTGACAGAGTTTGACACATCCCAGACAAACGCAACTTGTAACAAACCTTTCAGTATTTCATTATGCAACCTAAAACGTCAATTTGACGTAAATCCGTCCATAATTCACAAAGTTATTGACAAAAAACCAACAACAGTCATTTTTTCAAAAAAACTTTTTTTTTTAACTTTGACAGAGTTTGACAATTAATTATGTGACATCAAACTCTTCAGCGTCAAATTCTAAAACCAAAACTGTTAATTTGATCGAATTTGGACCAGAAATGCCAAAGTTATTAACAAAAAACGTTAGGACTGCTCCTTTACAAAATCGCAATTTCCGTCGCCAAGTTTATAATTGAATTGACAGGTGTTGTAATATGCTGTTATATGTCAAATTGTTCGCAATTTAATTCTAAAACAGTAAATGTAAGTTTGACAGCTGTGACTTAATATTTGTTGAAGTTATTGAGGTAAATGTGGGAAAAGTCAGTTTGATTTTTAAAATCAAGTTTCACAGACTTTGACGGGCTGTATAACAAGCTGTTGCATGTCAAACTTTGCTCTGTTTCTTCGTGAATTTAAAACCGCCGAAAGTTTGCAAATCGGTGCAGAAATGAGGAAGATATTAACGAAAGTTTAAAGACAGATTTTTTTTTTTGAACCGTGGAGGAATATTTACTTGTCAACTTTTATTAGTTAAAAGTCAAATTTGACAATGCAATTTAGTAGTTACAAAAAGACATTTTGATGACATTTCGTTAGTTACAAAACATCAAAATTTTCCCAAACGTTAACTTAAAACAAATTACAATCGATACAAGTTACAAATTGTTGACAGCAACGTCAAACAGTAACTAAATTTCTGACACAATTTCTTGTAACTAATTCAAAAAACGAAATTTAGCTTCTTGTAACTATTTTGTAACTAATTCTAGACCATAACGTATCTAAAATTTGTCCTAGCTATTTTGCTCGGCCTGCTCTATAAGGACATGGGCAACAACGGATTCACAGCGTTGCCGCTACTTCTTAGTTACCTTAACCTACCTCAGCTACACCGCCATGATGCCAGCTGTTGTCCGATGTAAGTAACTAACTACTTTTAACTTAGTTACTGCACGAATTGTAACTAATTCGGATTAGTTAAACAATATTTGAGTTTTGTAACTAATTCTGTAACTAATCCTCGCATAGAAAGAAAATTTCAACAATTGCTACAAGTTACGGACGTACTACATTTCTTCAATTCTAGCTAACATCCCCGTCCAGGTAACTAACTAACTAACTAACTCATACAAATCCCCACAGCAATCCCTTTGAAAATCAAAAACCGCAATCATTCCATGGTTTATTGGACTTTACTTAACTCAATACTTTACTTAACTTTACTTAACTCAATAACTATTTCGTAACTAACTCGCCCTTGTAACTATTTCCGTTTTGTAACTGTTTTCAAATTCTTGGTACGTTCAGCTACACGACCATCACTTACTTCCTCAGCGCGCAACCGTTCGAACTCAACCGGTACCTCATGTTTGTAACTATAACTACTCTAGTTACATCGACAGCGGACGGAATCGGAATTGTTATCGGCACCATTCTCAACCCCGTCGTAAGTTACATTACTAAATCACGAAATAAAACCATAATTGCGCTTAGTTACAAGTTATCAATTTTTTTGTAACTAGGCTTATAACTAAGTTATTTTGGCCAAGTTTCAAATATAACTTATTGTATGACATAACTATATCTAAGCCAGAACTATATAGTCTAAACTAGTTAAAATCAAGTAGTAACTAACTTGTAACTAGCTGCATAACTAAGTAATCTCTGCTTGTTTTGAGTTGCTACTTTTTGTGTTATATAGCTGAAACTAAGTTACCTCTAGTTAGGTTAAATTAGTTAAAATCAAGTAGTAACTAACTTGTAACTAGCTGCATAACTAAGTAATCTTTGCTTGTTTCTAGTTGCAACTTTTTGGGTTATATAGCTGAAACTAACTTACGTCTAGTAAGGTATATAACCTTATATGTCCGTTAGTTAAAATCAACTTTGTAACTAACTTGTAACCAGCTTTATAACTACTTAAATAACTTAATTTTTGAAAATTTCTTTTATGAAAACATTTTTATGAAACTAGGCAAGTTTAGTTAACTGAAATCTAGTTTTAACTAATTTGTAACTAGTGGTAAGGCTGCTTAAACTTTAACAATTTTCAAATTATGTCTTATCTATGTTATGTAAAAATACGTTTTGTAACTAACCAGCTATAATTACTCCATATTTGCTTGTAACTAACTTGTAACTAGGCTAATAACTCTTTGCTTTTCAGTTGTTTTGGAAACTAGTTTAAAGAAAATAAACCGCAAATGGTAACTAGGTAAGTTTAGTTGACTAAAATCTATTTTTAACTAATTTGTAACTAGCGGTAAAGCTGCTTAAACTTTAACAATTTTCAAATTATGTCTTATCTGTGTTATGTAAAAATACGTTTTGTAACTACCCAGCTATAGTTACTCCATTTTTGCTTGTAACTAACTTGTAACTAGGCTAATAACTCCTTGCTTTTCACTTCTTTTGGAAACTAGTTTAAAGGAAATAAACCGCAAATGGTAACTAGGCAAGTTTAGTTGACTGAAATCTATTTTTAACTAATTTGTAACTAGCGGTAAAGCTGCTTAAACTTTAACAATTTTCAAATTATGTCTTATCTGTGTTATGTAAAAATACGTTTTGTAACTACCCAGCTATAGTTACTCCATTTTTGCTTGTAACTAACTTGTAACTAGGCTAATAACTCCTTGCTTTTCACTTGTTTTGGAAACTAGTTTAAAGGAAATAAACCGCAAATGGTAACTAGGCAAGTTTAGTTGACTGAAATCTAGTTTTAACTAATTTGTAACTAGCGGCAAAGCTAGTTAAACTTTAAAAACTTTCAAATTAGGTCTTATCTGTGTTATGTAAAAATACGTTTTGTAACTACCCAGCTATAGTTACTCCATTTTTGCTTGTAACTAACTTGTAACTAGGCTAATATCTCCTTGCTTTTCATTTGTTTTGGAAACTAGTTTAAAGAAAATAAACCGCAAATGGTGACTAGGCAAGTTTAGTTGACTGAAAGTTCTAGTTTTAACTAATTTGTAACTAGCGGCAAAGCTGCTTAAACTTCAACAATTTTCAAATTATGTCTTATCTGTGTTATGTAAAAATCCGTTTTGTAACTACCCAGCTATAGTTACTTAATTTTTGCTTGTAACTAACTTGTAACTAGGCTAATAACTCTTTGCGTATCAGTTGTTTTGGAAACTAGTTTAAAGAACATTGTAGCTACAAAGAAATTGACTAGGATGGAGTTGGTCAAACTAGTTTAGATTTGTAACTAGCTTGTAGCTAGCAGGATAACTACCTTAATAGCATTTGTTTTTAAAATTAGATTAAAAATCTCTTCAGCTGCAGACCAAAGCTTTCCAACCAGAAAATTTTAACTTGTAACTAGTTTGTAACTAAGCTAATAACTGCACGATCTTCAATTTTTCTTCGATTATTTTTAAAGAAAATATTACTTCAAGCTTACTTAGATTATTTTGACTTATAACTAGTTTGTAACTAAGCTTGTAGCTTCTATATCCTTGCGAATTTATCAATTTAAACTGACCTGACGCCTAGCTATAGACTATTCTTAGCGAATGTTGTAACTATTTTGTAACTGAGTTGTTTTCTCGTAGAATGGGACGTTTATTAGGACGTACCTGATCCTACTGAGCGGTTTCTTCGTCTTGTTCAACCACGTGAACAAGTTCGGCACTTGATCACGTACACGTCGTACATTGCGTTCGGAATGGAGGGAATCCATGTACGGCTTCAATCGCGAGAACCTGCCGTGTCCCGAGGAGGAGAACTATTGCCACTTTAAGTCGGCCGACAACGTCTTACCAAACATAATTACATCGTCGATATTAGTTACTTAGCTAGCCACTTTCTGATAGCTAAACTCATCGGATTCTGCAAGCTGGTCAAACTGACTAAGAGCAACTACACTCTTTCCAGCACCTAACTATTTTGTAACTAACAGTTACTGGAATTATTAGGGAAATTCTGAGAAGTTTTCTTAATATTGTTAAACGTATTTCAGGGTTTTTTATTCTCCAGATATTTTCTAGTTGAATATTTATACGTAGCTAGTTCTGCGTAGATAGTTACTAGCGGATTCAATGGTTTACGGCTCTACAAGAATCTGATCTACTGAATGTTTAAGTCGGAGGGCATCTGGACAACAACCACTAAAATGGTCATAGACATCATGACAGTGAAAGAAGAGGAAGGAATAACGTACAATCAATCAGGAATTCAAGAAGGAAACAAAAGATAGAATCAAGAAACCAACAAGAAACTTAATAGTACCTGAACCACTAGGCACTATCCCTAAGCATTTGTGATGCGTGGAGCGGTTCCAAGACGTAAGTTGACTTATCTGTCTAGTCCAGTCTATGTAATCTTTGCAAACCCTTCAAACAAAAGAAACAAAAACTAGAAATTTTTAATATTTTTTTACTTTGTGTACCGGCACAGACACAAAGTCAACTGAATCCCGACAAATCCTCACTTATGTGCCGCACTTTTCTGGGCAGCTGCGTAGTTCCAGTACCTCGTAAACTGGATGAACTGGGCCCCGCAGTTGGTCATGTGGCACGCAAACAGCAGCATGTTCCGCGGCTTAACGCGCAGCGCGAACCTCATGAATATTCCCGAATACAGAAACAATGCTGAAAACCAAACAAAATACTTTTGCTAAAATCATTCAATTTTATTAATTTCAGCCGTCTAGTCTAGATTTGTTGTCAAGTCTGTCTAGTCTTGTCTGTCTAGTCTTGTCTGTCTAGTCTTGTCTGTCTAGTCTTGTCTGTCTAGTCTTGTCTGTCTAGTCTTGTCTGTCTAGTCTTGTCTGTCTAGTCTTGTCTGTCTAGTCTTGTCTGTCTAGTCTTGTCTGTCTAGTCTTGTCTGTCTAGTCTTGTCTGTCTAGTCTTGTCTGTCTAGTCTTGTCTGTCTAGTCTTGTCTGTCTAGTCTTGTCTGTCTAGTCTTGTCTGTCTAGTCTTGTCTGTCTAGTCTTGTCTGTCTAGTCTTGTCTGTCTAGTCTTGTCTGTCTAGTCTTGTCTGTCTAGTCTTGTCTGTCTAGTCTTGTCTGTCTAGTCTTGTCGGTCTAGTCTTGTCTGTCTAGTCTTGTCTGTCTAGTCTTGTCTGTCTAGTCTTGTCTGTCTAGTCTTGTCTGTCTAGTCTTGTCTGTCTAGTCTTGTCTGTCTAGTCTTGTCTGTCTAGTCTTGTCTGTCTAGTCTTGTCTGTCTAGTCTTGTCTGTCTAGTCTTGTCTGTCTAGTCTTGTCTTGTCTGTCTAGTCTTGTCTGTCTAGTCTTGTCTGTCTAGTCTTGTCTGTCTAGTCTTGTCTGTCTAGTCTTGTCTGTCTAGTCTTGTCTGTCTAGTCTTGTCTGTCTAGTCTTGTCTGTCTAGTCTTGTCTGTCTAGTCTTGTCTGTCTAGTCTTGTCTGTCTAGTCTTGTCTGTCTAGTCTTGTCTGTCTAGTCTTGTCTGTCTAGTCTTGTCTGTCTAGTCTTGTCTGTCTAGTCTTGTCTGTCTAGTCTTGTCTGTCTAGTCTTGTCTGTTATGAGTCTTGTCTGTTAACGAAGTTAGCAAGTCGGATTGCTTACCAGTAGTCATGTTAGGACTAATAATTTTTGGATCTCTGCGCATGTCCGTGATTGCTGTAATAGGAATCATCCAGTTCATGGCCGGTCCCCAGAAATGTGTGCTAACAATTAAGAAAATAACTAGAATCTAGACTAGATACAAGTAGATTATACAGGCAATAATATATAGACTAGACAACAACACAGAGAAGACTAGACTGAAGAGACTATGCTAGGAAGACGAGGCTAAAACTAGAGAGTCAAGACTAGTGAGTGAATACTAAACAGTCGAGACAAATTTGGGACATTCTTTTGATTTACCTCATGAGATATTCCTTGAATTCCTTGGATTTGAGCTGACCGATGAGTTTTTTACCAAACGAAGCCATTTCGGCAGATTTCAAATGGATGGAAAAACTTCGGCCGTACCTGCACAACGTTGAGTTTTGGTGGAAAAACTTCGGACGTTGTGCAGGTTTTGATTTTCGTGAAGGATTTCTTTCGACTTGAGATTTTGACGTTAACACATTTTGTTGTAATTTTTTTGACACAAACCTGTGTCAAACTTGCAATCATGTTTTTTTTTTGCATTTCATGATTGTCATTTGGCAAAATCTGCGAGAATTTCGATGAAAATCAAATTTGCAAAACATTTTAAACCCCTACTACTAAGTTGGTCTAGTCTGTTTAGTCGTATCTCAGATACTTTACTTATTGGTTGAACGAATTTGACATCCTCCGGATACATTAGCTATTGGCTAACAAGTAGAGTAGAGTCTTGATTTATCTGATCAAGATCACATACGCGCTGCGCTGCCGCGCGTAGTATGCAATCTCGATTTATGTGATCAAGGCCACATACGCGCGGCGCTTCCGCGCGTAGTATGTAATCTTGATTTATGTGATCAAGGCCACATACGCGCGGAGCTTCCGCGCGTAGTATGTAATCTTGACTTATGTGATCAAGGCCACATACGCGCGGCGCTTCCGCGCGTAGTATGTAATCTTGATTTATCTGATCAAGGACACATACGTGCGGCGCTGCCGCGCGTAGTTTGTAATCGTGATCTATGTGATCAAGGCCACATACGCGCGGCGCCGCCGCTCGTAGTATGTAATCTTAATTGATCTGATCAAGGCCACATACCATGGCCACATAGTATGTAATCTTGATTTATGTGATCAAGGACACATACGCGCGGCGCTGCCGCGCGTAGTATGTAATCTTGATTTATCTGATCAAGGCTACATACGCGCTGCGCTGCCGCGCGTAGTATGCAATCTCGATTTATGTGATCAAGGCCACATACGCGCGGCGTATGTAATCTTGATTTATCTGATCAGGGCCACATACGCGCGGCGCTTCCGCGCGTAGTATGTAATCTTGATTTATGTGATCAAGGCCACATACGCGCGGCGCTTCCGCGCGTAGTATGTAATCTTAATTGATCTGATCAAGGCCACATACCATGGCCACATAGTATGTAATCTTGATTTATGTGATCAAGGACACATACGCGCGGCGCTGCCGCGCGTAGTATGTAATCTTGATTTATCTGATCAAGGCTACATACGCGCTGCGCTGCCGCGCGTAGTATGCAATCTCGATTTATGTGATCAATGCCACATAAGCGCGGCGTATGTAATCTTGATTTATCTGATCAAGGCCACATACGCGCGGCGCTTCCGCGCGTAGTATGTAATCTTGATTTATCTGATCAAGGACACATACGCGCGGCGCTGCCGCGCGTAGTATGTAATCTTGATTGTTCTGATCAAGGCCACATATACCATAGCCACATAGTATGTAATCTTGATTTATGTGATCAAGGCCACATACGCGCGGCGCTTCCGCGCGTAGTATGTAATCTTGATTTATCTGACCAAAGCCACATACGCGCGGCGCTGCCGCGCGTAGTATGTAATCTTGATTGATCTGATCAAGGCCACATATATCATAGCCACATAGTATGTAATCTTGATTTATGTGATCAAGGCCACATACGCGCGGCGCTTCCGCGCGTAGTATGTAATCTTGATTTATCTGATCAAGGCCACATACCATGGCCACATAGTATGTAATCTTGATTTGTGATCAAGGCCACATACGCGCGGCGCTGCCGCGCGTAGTATGTAATCTTGATTGATCTGATCAAGGCCACATACCACGGTCACATAGTATGTAATCTTGATTTATGTGATCAAGGCTACATACGCGCGGCAGCGCCGCGCGTAGTATATATATATATATATATATATATATATATATATATATATATAATCTCTATACTCGCCTTCGGCTCGTGCTTTGATACTTCGCAACTCATTCACAAAAGCCCTTCTTCACACACTTGTATCATAAACCACTATTATTTGGACTTTGTAATGATTTTCAGGAATTATATGATAACAAAACTAGATAAGGTGTTAGTCAGACAATACCAACGAACACAACATAGGACAGCAGACAATAAGTAATGAATATAGTATTGTATGTGAAGAATGCCATTATTATAATCGTGTGTAAAAGTATCCAAATCGTGCGTAGTCCACTGTTAATCAAATGGAGTTTCATTATTAAACTATTTTTACTGTTGTTACTAAGGTAACAACTTGCCATTAAACAAAAAAACATGAGACGTCGTGAGAATTGCAAGACAAATTCCAGCTTGTTTTTTGATTACCATTTTTTGGGAAAAGTTTTTTTTCTAAATCTACATTTTCTTTCCATAACTTTCTCCTTGTGGAAATGATATTTCCATTTACCTACAGTTTACGCGGGATATCGAAACCAGTTGGGCACGGTGTTGGGTTGTCAACAGTTATCAGTCCCACAGGATGGTCCACTCACCAGTCCAGTCAGCTGTAGGACCAAATGATCATCCACCCAATTTTGCTGCTGTACGTACTGTTGGTCTTCGTGATTTTAGTCTCTGTGGCTCACATAGTGTCTGAATGAATTGATGAACAGTTTTTCCAGTTTCACGGATTAGAACCGTTCAGCCGGCGAAGGTGGGCGCTATGTTTTAACCTATATACCATTCTCATGAGGACCCAGGAACTGCATATGTAAACAGATCAAAATGGAATTTGGAACCATCAAAATCTACACTGTTAGCAGAAACAGTTTTCCTTTACACATGCTTTCCTTTTTACTACTCAGGCTTGAAGTATGCTGGTGAAGTATACTGGTTAAGTATGTGAAGTATGCGATGATACAGGTGGGCGCTATGTTACTTAAAACCACTAAGTAATTAACTTAACCACTAAGTTAACCAATGAGTGGCTAACTTTTAGCCACTGGACGGGAGTCGCTCGTATCGTCCCAGTGATTATGCGCATCGTGTTGTTTAATTAGACATCAACTCCACAAAATGAGCGCTGGTCAACCACACAGGTGCATAGTATTCGGCTACCGAGTAGACCAAACCAAGCGCCGCTGTTCAGTGTTTAGAAGCACAAGCAAGCGCCCCAAGAAGAGCCGGAGAGTTTATGAATAATGTTATTTCGAGTTTTACCTTTCCAGCGATTTTATTCACATGCATTTTATATGTTAGTTATCTGTCCAGAGTAACAAACATATACTTCTTCTTCTTATGACGCCCTCTCCTTTCGAAGGTTGGCGATCCACATAGCTAACATTGTTCTGCACACAGCAGCTCGAAAGATTTCAATGGAAGTACATCCAAACCGTCTTCTTAAGTCCTTCTTCTTCTTCTTATGACGCCTTCTCCTTTCGAAGGTTGGCGATCTACATAGCACTCATTGTTCTGGACACAGCAGCTCGAAAGATTCCAATGGAAGTGCACCCAAACTATCTTTTGAGGTCTTTCAACCGTGAGATGGGATGGGATGGTAAGGTATGGTATGGGATGGGATGGGTTGGGATGGGATGGGATAGGATGGGATGGGATTGGATGGGATGGGATGGGATGGGATGGGATGAGATGGGATGGGATGGGATGGGATGGGATGGGATGGGATGGGATGGGATGGGATGGGATGGGATGGGATGGGATGGGATGGGATGGGATGGGATGGGATGGGATGGGATGGGATGGGATGGGATCTACCAACAGATCTTTTTCCTTGAATCTTTCCTTCAATTATTAGTCTCAGCAGTTCATACTTATTGCCTCTGATAATGTGGCCTATATATGTAGTTTTTCTATCTTTAATGAGGGCCATTAGTTCTTTCGGCTTCTTCATTCGTCTAAGCACTTCTTCGTTCGTAATTCGTTGGACCCATGAGATGCGGAGCATACGGCGATATAAGTACATTTCAAACGCCTCAATTTTCTTTTCAGTTCCATGGTCCAGCATTCACATCCGTACAGCAACACACTTGAGGCATAACATCTACTCATGCGAACCACGAGCTCCAAACTGAGATCGGGACTAGTAAAAAATCTTCTAATGTCTATGAATGTTTTGCTGGCTTGTTCGATTCTGGAACGGATCTCCAGTTTCGGATCGCACCACGCGTTGACTATGGTACCCAGATATTTTAAACACGAGACTTGTTCAATCTGATCGCCGTTAATCAAAATTGTTTCAGCAGTGGGTCTCTTGGAGAAGACTAGCAGTTTGGTCTTTGATATATTTCATGATGCTCACTATATTCATCATATTTTGTAGGTCTAAGTGTTATCGGCAAGGACTACGGTGTCGTCTGCGTATCTCATATTGGTGAGACTTACTCCATTTATTTTGATACCTGCCATGTCTATCAATAAAGCTTCTTTGAAAATTGCCCAGATACTTAAGGTTTGGATTTTGTACCAGCAATGTGTTGGACCTCATCAAGAGTTTCGCATTCGCTCACCTGAAGCACAAGTGGAAACAGCATACTTTTTACCGTTTTCTGCATACTTGGACCTATGCGCAATTGCTTGAAGTAAACAAGAAGCTTCCTAGAAGAATATTACATACATTTTTTCACTAATTTTGGGACGCTGAGTCGATTGGTGAAGACTAGAAGTCTCTGTGGTGAGCCGTTCAAAAGTTAAATCTGTCGTAAATGCGAGATGGTGTACAGGAAAAAAATATACAAAACTTGATTATTTGTAACTTTAGAGCGAAATAAACTGGAGAACCGTTTTCAGTACTTGGACTTCCTTCGGGTAACCAGAAAAAAATCACGAAAAAAATTTCCAAAAAATTTTTCTACAGAAATTTTCCATCATTTCGTTCGAAAAATATGAGCTTTTTCGGTTTTTTTCGATTTTCTAGAGAACGGTAAAAGGCAGCGAAATCATTTTTGGCACACAGAAACTACACGACAAAACGAATAAATCGATGTGTAAATTGTCCCAAAAGATTCAATAATTCGTCGCGAAATTCCAGACTGAAATTTACCCGATTCTCGATGTGCAAAGTAGATATCTCGGAAACGGTTGCAGGTAATCAAAAACGGATTGCAGCATCGTTTTCAGAAGGTCATTTTCCTATTAATACACTAAGATTGTTCACTGGAAAATCACGACTTTCCGAGATCTCTACTCGAGCGCCGAAATTCCTTCAAAATTTCTTCAATTCTTGCAAGTGATAATGAACGGAAAGAGCTAGCGAAATATAATTTGCATATCTGTAATCAGCAGCAAAAATGCTTTCAGAAACGTTTTTAAATTTTGATGTAACTCATAAAATAACGATTTTGATAAAATCGATTTTCTCGCATTTCATCGTTTGCGCGGTCTAGACTCCCCGTATCGATGGTATTTCTTAACTGAAAGTTCCTAAAGAATATTATATACGTTTTCTGGCTAATTTGGGGACGCTGAATCGATTGATGAAGACTAAAAGCCTCTGTGGTTAGCCGTTCAAAAGTTATGACAGTGTGAAATTAGTCGGAAATGCGAGATGGTGTGCAGCGAAAAAATATATAACACTTGTTTATTTGTAACTTTAGAGCGAAATAAACTGGAAAACCGTTTTCAGCACTTCAATTTCCTCCGGGTAACTGAAAAAAAAACGAAAAAATTTTCCAAAGCACGGTCAGAAATTTGATGATTTAGTTTTAAGATCCCATAGCTTGAGGGTTAAACTAACTAGAAGCTTCTAGTTTTCAATTGCTAATAGCTAATTTAGTTAGTTTTTATTGTACCGAGTCTTAATTACCTAGTTGTACTAGTTTTCGAGATATCAAGAAAAAACTGTCAAAGGACAGAAATTTGATGATTTAGCTTTAAGATTCCACAGTTTGAAGGTTAAACTAACTAGGAGCTTCTAGTTTTCAACTGCTAATAGCTAATTTATTTAGTTTTTATTGTACCAAGTCTCAATAACTTAGTTGTACTAGTTTTCGAGATATTAAGTAAAAACTGTCAAAGGTCTGAAATTTTATGATTTAATTTTAAGATTCCACAGTTTAAAAGCTAAACTAACTAGAAGCTTCTAGGTTTCAACTGCTAATAACTAGTTTAGTTAGTTTTTATTGTACCAAGTCTCAATTACCTAGTTGTACTAGTTTTCGAGACTTCAGGAAAAAACGGTCAAATGTCAGAAATTTGAGCTGTGATTAACAGAGATATCACCTAAACAAAACTAAATAAAATAGTCTCTTTTTTCATTTCTTCTTGCATCCTGACACTACTTCCTTGATCCCAATATGCCTGAATTCCAAAACCGCTGCTACTAATGCCCGCTATACACGCGAAGAAGTTACATGTGCAGGTTTGCCTGCGCAGGTCAACAGTACACAAGAAACTGCACATGTCTATTTCCACACACTCCGGTCTATCTGCCTGCTCCGGTCTACCTGCGCAGGCAAACCTGCACAGGTAGACCAGTCAGGTGGACCGTTCTGTGAATGGCGGGCATAAGGCTTCTCTCTCGACGTCGATGCTTTCACTGCAGATTCCAATTCCTTTTTCCTGATTCCAATGCAGCACCTCTTAGCATTTGAGTGGCATCTTTCCATCTAATTCGATTTGTGCTTTGTGTAATTAGAGAACTTAACTCACTGTAGATGTTAAAACGGAATGTAAATGAGTGTAGAATTACGTCGAGATAAAACAAAACAAACAATTTATTTTCCCCAACCGTTACTTTTATCAATTCCATCCTTCAAAACTTCATCCGAAATCGTCCTTAAAAATAGGTGCAAAATGAATCTAAAAATATATACAGAAACGGAAAGAAATCTCAAGCCATGTCCAGTAGCCTCGTCAAGGAGGTGGGCAGCCACGTGGTGTTGTTCTGGCTGTAAAACACGACGTTCCTGTCGATGTAACACTGCGTGCCGTTGCTGCCCAATCTGTAGACTTGCTTCGCCTCGTGGTACTTGTTCGAAATCGGAACGAACAGGATTCCCCGTTCCTCGCAACGTTTCGCTATCAGATCCTTGAAGCCCTGCGGGATATTCGACGCAGCTCTCACAGCTTCCGACAAAGCCTAAAAACAAAATAATTTCATAATTTCATTCATTGTCATAATTTTGACAAAAATAGTCATTATTTTGAGTAATTGACATATTTGTCATTGCTTCAGCTAAACGTCATAATTATTTACAATAGACCTTTCAACGGTTAGTTAAGCGCATGCGTGTCGGAAATTGAAGCGGAAATTGAAAGATGCGCACCAACTTCAACAAATTTCAACTATGAAAAGAAGAACTTCACAGTTATAACTACAATTGCGCATCCGCCAAGTTTTAAAGGCGGGAATATAAAAGTTTCGGGAACTTATTTAGTTATGCGTATAAAAGTTCGGGCACTTTTTGTCGTATAACATGGCGGAAATTGAAAGATGCGCACCAAAAAATTTCAACTATGAAAAGAAGAACTTCACAGTTATAACTACAATTTGTTTTAAAATTGACATTTTATCAGAATTATGACAACAGTAAAAAAGAAGAAGTCCAAAATCAGTGTCATATTGCCAACTGACAGCATGTCAATAAAGTCCATCACCCAATTCCACGCATCTAAAAAATGCCAACTTTTATATTAAGATTACATATGACAATATGACATTTTTTGAAATAATGACATTATTTGAAATAATGTCATTTTTTATGGTAACAATTGGATGATTATCTATTGTTTTATTATGATGATTATTATGCCAGTTGTAAGTGCCACACTTATAATAGTGTCATAATTTTGACAGCAACATTAGTTTGACACGACTTAGCAAACACTGTCATATTTTTTATAAATACGTCATTAATTTGTCGTAAGCGCAATTGGTTCAACCATTAAAATGTAATTGTTATTGTTGTCATAATTCTAACAATTTCGTTTTTCAATTTACATGGGTTTAAATGGAGAACGCGCATTGGAAGTTTGCAAAAAAAATCTTCCGCCAAAACGGTTCGGTTTGGAAAGATGAAAATGACACAATTTTTAGATGAAAATCTGCTCTATAAATTAGTGCTAAATGCATGTTTGGTAGACTTCGTAGAGTTGGACAATATTAATGCTTGAAGGATTTCAACGAAACTTTTACTGAATGTAGGTGGCCACGTGAAGTATCAGCTGACAAAATTTCAACGCGCCCTCTCCAATGGGGACTTCGTGAGGAATAATTTTGTCTTCAAAGCTTATTTGCATATATCTCGTCAACGCCTCAAGATAGAAAATTATAACCGGGATATCCGTATGTAAGACGTCGGTGTCTACAAAAAAGTATTCTTTGCAAATTTTGCAAAATCCTTCGGTTTCGTCACAAAAGTAAAAAATCCAAAAATTTATCGAAGGGTACCACCCCCTTCTTTGAATTTCGTTTTTCATTTTACATGAAGAAGTTTGCAAAAAAAAAATCTTCCGCCGAAACGGTTCGCTTTGGAAAGATGAAAATGACACAATGTTTAGATGAAAATCTGCCCTATAAATTAGTGCTCGATGCACGTTTGGTAGACTTCGTAGAGTTGGACAAAAAATATATTTGCAAGTTTTGAATAAGCAGTTCTTTATTAAAAAAAATCCTGCGTCAAGGCTATCGGCCACGAAGATACCAAAACGTCGATTTCAATAGAAAAATATATAATCTATATAGATCTCAAAGAAATTTCAATATATCTGTTGCAGTTTTCAATTTATTTTTGAATTTAATACTTTCTGTTAATGTCCGAGTTTGAGGAGCGGCGGCCGCCGCCAGATAAGTTGTTTTGCAAAACTAACTGAAGAATATCATAGACTGACTAATTCTCTACAAATGTGTCAAATTTTATTGTTCCACGTTGTGTCAAACTTACAAATTTTTTTTTTTAACAAATCCAGACTTGTTATTTACGAATTCCGACCAAAAACTCGAAAATATTCAAAAATTGGGAAAAATTTAGAATCCATATTTGACATTATGACAATTTTAATTCATTCTCAAAAATGGAATTTTTGTTTCATGAAATGTCAATTTTAAAACAAAATTATAGTTATAACTGTGTCATAATTTTGACATCTACGCCGTTAGTTTGACACGAGTTAGGAAACGCTGTCATATTTTTTATAAATACGTCATTAATTTGAGGTAAGCGCAATTAGTTCAACAATTAACCCCTTAACAAACAATGACGTCTCTAAGACGTCATGTATATGTCATAAGATCACATGTAAATGGACACGTCAACGCGCATTTTATTCGTATGTCAAGGGGTTAAAAAATAATTTTTATTGTTGTCATAATTCTGACAAAATGTCAATTTTAAAACAAATTATAGTTACAATTGTGTCATAATTTTGACATCTACGCCGTTTGACAGGATTTAGCAACTGTGTCATAATTTTGACATCTACACCTTTAGTTTGACACGATTTAACAAACAGTGTCATATTTTTTATAAATACGTCATTAATTTGACGTAAGCGCATTAGTTCAAAAATTCAAAATAAATTTTTATTGTCATAATTCTAACAAAATTTTAAAACAAATTATAGTTATAACTGTGTCATAAATTTGACATCTGCGCCGTTAGTTTGACACGATTTAGCAACTGTGTCATAAATTTGACATGTACGCCGTTGTTTGACACAATTTAGCAAACGCTGTCATATTTTTTATAAATATGTCATTAAGTTGACGTAAGCGCAATTAGTTTAATCAATTAAAAAGTAATTTTTATTGTCATTTTTCTAACAAAATATCAATTTTAAAACAAATTATAGTTATAACTGTGTCATAATTTTGACATCTACGTCGTTAGTTTGACACGATTTAACTAGTATCATAATTTTGACATCTAGGCTGTTAGTTTGACACGATTTAGCAACTGTGTCATAATTTTGACATCTACGCTGTTAGTTTGACACGACTTAGCAAACGCTGTCATATTTTTTGTACATACGTCATTAATTTGACGTAAGCGCAATTACTTCAACAATTAAAAAGTAATTTTTATCGTTGTCATAATTCTGTCAAAATGTTAATTTCACAACAAATTTTAGTTATAATTGTGTCATAAATTTGACATCTACGCCGTTAGTTTGACACGATTTAGCAACTGTGTCATAATTTTAACATCTACGCCGTTAGTTTGACATGATTTAGCAAACGCTGTTATATTTTTTATAAATACGTCATTAATTTGACGTAAGCGCAATTAGTTCAACAATTAAAAAGTAATTTTTATTGTTGTCATAATTCTAACAAAATGTCAATTTTAAAACAAATTATAGTTATAACTGTGTCATAAATTTGACATCTACGCCGTTAGCATGACACGATTTAGCAACTGTGTCCTAATTTTGACATCTACACCGTTAGTTTGACACGATTTAGCAACTGTATCATAATTTTGACATCTACGCTGTTAGTTTGACACGACTTAGCAAATGCTGTCATATTTTTTGTAAATACGTCATTAATTTGTCGTAGGTGCAATTAGTTCGATAATTAAAAACTAATTTCTACTGTTGTCATAATTCGGACAGTGTCAATTTTAAAACAAATTATAGTTATAATTGTGTCATAAATTTGACACCTGCGCCGTTAGTTTGACACGATTTATCAACTGTGTCATAATTTTGACATCTACGCCGTTAGTTTGACACGATTTAGCAAACGCTGTCATATTTTTTTATAAATACGTCAGTAATTTGACGTGAGCGCGATTAGTTCGACGATTAAAAACTAATGTCAAACTAGTTGTCATAATTCTGACAAAATGTCAATTTTAAAACAAAACTAAATTTTGACTAATCAGTTGTGTTAAATTCACAAGTGATCAAATATTTAATAACAAATTACCTCAATTCTTGGCGGAGGAGGCGGCGGAGGATGACTCGTCTCAATGTTTGTCAAATATGACACGGACTCTTTGGCACCAGGTTGCTGTCCAGAACTGACCGCCCGGTTCATCATCTCCAAAGCCTTGTGGAAATTTTCTAAAAACAAAACAAACATTTGACAATTGTCATATAACATCACTTCTCCGTCAATGATTTGTCAAACTTGACACTTATTGTTAAAACACAACTTTTTTTTCAATTTAGACAAATAATAAATGTCAAATTTGTTAAATAAATGCCAAATTTGGCAATCAATTTTGAAATTTGACAAATGATAAATGACAAATTTAGCAATCAATCTTGACACTTGACAAATTTGTTAAATAACAAATGCCAAATAATAAATATCAAACTTGGTTATTTTGCTTATTATATTAACCAAATTTGGTTATTTTTCAGTAAATATCCCGTTTGTCATATTTGACAGTTCTCTTGAAAATATCCATATTTGACACTTATTGTTAAAACACAGTTTTATTTCTATTTTGAGAAATAATAAATATCAAATTTATTTAATAATAAATGTCAAATTTGGCAATCAATCTTGACACGACAAATAATAAATGCCTATTTTGTTAAATAACAAATGCCAAATAATAAATAAAAAAACTTGAAAAATAACATATACCAAATTTGGTTATTTTGCTGTGAATATTCCTGTTGTCATATTTGACAGTTCTCTTGAAAATGTCCATATTTGACACTTATTGACATCTTGAAACTTATTGTTAAAACACAGTTTTATTTCTATTTAGACAAATAATAAAATGTCAAAATTTGACAATCAATCTTGACAAATAATAAATGCCAAATTTGTTAAATAACAAATGCCAAGTAATAAATATCAAACTTGAAAAATAACATATGCCAAATTTGGTTATTTTGCATTAAATATTTCGGTGGTCATATTTGACAGTTCTCTTGAAAATGTCCATACTTGACACTTATTGATATCTTGACACTTATTGTTAAAACACAATTTTATTTCTATTTAGTCAAATAATAAATGTCAAATTTGTTTTAAATTATAAATGCCAAATTTGGCAATAAATCTTGACACGACAAATAATAAATGCCAAATTTGTTAAATAACAAATTCCAAATAATAAATATCAAATAGCAGTAAATATTCCGGTTGTCATATCTGACAGTTCTAATGAAATGTCCATATTTGACACTTATTGACATCTTGACACTTATTGTTAAAACACAGTTTTATTTCTATTTAGACAAATATTAAATGTCAAATTTGTTAAAAAATAAATGCCAAATTTGGCAATCAATCTTGTCACTTGACAAATAATAAATTTGTTAAATAACCAATGACAAACATTAAATATCAAACTTGAAAAATAACAACATATGCCAAATTTGGTTAATTTGCAGTTAATATTCCGGTTGTCATATTTGACAGTTCTCTTGAAAATGTACATATTTGGCAATACCAAATTTGTTAAATTTGATTATGATTACCCTTAATTGTTGGTTGCATCAAGAGGGTGTCGGATATCATCCTCTTCCATCCGGAATACCATTCGGTCACTTGCGAATAATCGGGATTGTGGTTCAGCCACATCGCCAAAGTCTGCAGCCAGCGCGGAAAGAAGAACTTGTCCAAAATCAGTGTCATATTGCCAACTGACAGCATGTCATTCCAGTCCATCACCCAATTCCACGCATCTAAAAAAATTACAACTTTTATATTTAGATTACATATGACAATATAACATTAAAATAATGTCATTTTTTTAAAAAGTGTCATTTTTTTAAATAATGTCATTTTTTTGAAATGTCATTTTTTTAAAATAATGTCATTGCTGAAATAATGTCAGTTTTTTAAATAATGTCATTTTTTGAAACAATGTCATTTTTTTAAATAATGTCATTTTTTTATATGTCATTTTTTTAACATTATTTTAAAAAATTACATTATTTCAAAAAATTACATTATATCAAAAAATGACATTATTTAAAAAACTGACCTTATTTAAAAAAAATGATATTCCAAAAATTGAAATTATTTCATAAAACGACATTATTTTAAAAAAATGACATTATTTCAAAAAAATTTCATTTTTTTAAATAATTTCATTTTTTAAATGTCATTTTTTGAAATAATGTATTTTTTTGAAATAATGTCATTTTGTTAGTCATTTTTTGAGTCATTTTTTTGAAATAATGTCATTTTATGAAATAATTTCATTTTCTGGAATATCATTTTTTTTAATAAGGTCAGTTTTTTAAAAAATGTCATTTTTTGAAATAATGTCATTTTTTTAAATAATGTCATTTTTGGAAATTGTCATTTTTTTAATAATGTCATTTTTTTAAATAATGTCATTTTTTTAAATTGTCATTTTTTGGAAATAATGTCATTTTTATGGTAACAATTGGATGATTATCAAAATACGTTTCTAAATGATAGTCAAACCTTCTTGTAGTTGGAGCTGTGGAGGGACAGCTAAAGATTGGAAAATGCTGGAAAGTGTCAATTTTGACATAATTGTCTTACCAAGGTGTTGCTGGTGTGGATTAATTGGCAAACTTTGCATACAAATCTGTAATTTCGGCACGATATGTTTGACAAGAAAGGCGACGAAGGCGCCCTCTGGCAGAGCCCTCTGCCAAGGCTTCAGCATCAACTTAGCTGACCTGTCAGACGGGTGCCAATTCGCCAAAGCCGCACCAAGTTTCTCCTGAATTATCGGATAGATATTACTCTGCAGTTTAGTATCTAGAAACATAAAACAAGATTTGACAAATGTCATATATTTGACAATATATAATAATATATTTGACAATATATAATAATATATTTGACAATATATAATAATATATTTGACAATGAATGAAAATTCATTGTCAAAAATGATTTGACTATCCATATATGACAATGAAACAAAAATTCAATTTTTGGAAATGAATTAAAATTGTCATAATGTCAAATAAGGATTCTAAATTTTTCCCAATTTTTGAATATTTTCGGTTTTGGTCGGAATTCGTAATTAACTTGTCTGGATTTGTTAAAAAAATTATTTTAGTAAGTTTAACACAACGTGGAACAATAAAATTTGACAAATCTGTAGAGAATTAGTCAGTCTATGATATTCCTGAGTTAGTTTTACAAAATAAGTTATCTGGCGGCGGTCGCCGCCCCTAAAACTCGAACTTTAACAGAAAGTATTAAATTCAAAATAAATTGAAAACTGCAACAGATACATTGAAATTTCTTTCAGACCTATATAGATTATACATTTTTCTATTGAAATTGACGTTTTGGTATCTTCGTGGCCAATAGCCTTGACACAGGATTTTTTCTAATAAAGAACTGCTTATTGAAAACTTGCAAATATATTTTTTTGTCCAACTCTCCGAAGTCTAACAAACATGCATTTAGCACTAATTTATAGAGCAGATTTTCATCTAAACATTGTGTCATTTCCATCTTTCCAAAGCGAACCGTTTTGCCGGAAGATTTTTTTTGCAAACTTCCAATCGTGTTCTCCATTTAAACTCATGTAAATTGAAAAACGAAATACAGAGAAGGGGGGAACCCTTCGATACATTTTTGGATTTTATATTTTTTACTTTTGTGACGAAACCGAGCGATTTTGCAAAATTTGCTAAGAATACTTTTTTGTAGACACCGACGTCTTACATACGGATATCCCGGTTATAATTTTCTAACTAGAGACGTTGACGAGATGTTTGCAAATAAGCTTTAAAGACAAAATCATTCCTCAAGACGTCCCCATTGGAGGAGGAGCGTTCTAATTTCAGCAGCTGATACTTCAAAACCTTGACAATCGACTCAAACATATCAAGCTAATGACATATATTGACAGCTCTAATAAAATCTTGATGTATGTAGTAATGTTCTTTTTGATAGTCAAACCTTAAACATTTTGCTTTTTCCTTAAACTTTTTACTTAAACATATCAAACTAATGATATGATAATGTCAAATCTAGTACTGTCATATTTGACATTTACCTAATAGTGGCATCCAAGGATGGATATTAGTAATGTCCTTTTTGATAGTCAAACCTTCACAATGAACTTAAACATATCAAACTAATGATATGATAATGTCAAGTCTAGTACTGTCATATTTGACATTTACCTAATAGTGGCATCCAAGGATGGATATTAGTAATGTCCTTTTTGATAGTCAAACCTTGACAATGAACTTAAATATATCAAACTAATGATATGATAATGTCAAGTCTAGTACTGTCATATTTGACATTTACGTAATACTGGTATCCAAGGATGGATATTAGTAATGTCCTTTTTGATAGTCAAGCCTTGACAATAGACTTAAACATATCAAACTAATGATATGATAATGTCAAGTCTAGTACTGTCATATTTGACATTTACGTAATAGTGGTATCCAAGGATGGATATTAGTAATGTCCTTTTTGATAGTCAAACGTTGACAATGGATGTAAACGAAATGTCAAATCTTGATATAATTAGTACTGTCATATTTGACATTTACCTAATAGTGGTATCCAAGGATGGATATTAGTAATGGCCTTTTTGATAGTCAAACCTTGACAATCAACTTAGATATGATGTCAAATCTGGTACTGTCATATTTGACATTTACCTAATAGAGCTATCCAAGCATGGATATTAGTAATGTCCTCTTTGATAATCAAACGTTGAAAATAGATTTAAACAAAATGTCAAATCTTGATATAATTAGTACTGTCATATTTGACATTTACCTAATAGTGGTATCCAAGGATGGATCCACGTGTGTATTGGAATGGTGTCGGTTAGTGGGTCCCAGTTGGAGACTTCTGAGACCAGCCGAGGGATGACAAGCTGGTCCAGAATGTTGTTCAGGATCCAGGGGGGCAACAAAGGCATCCACGACTCCAAGACATTAATCAGCGAGTCGGAATCTCGAGGCGCCCACGAGCTAGAAAGAGAAAGATTGACAATATTTTAATAGAAATTAGTGCAGTGTCAGTTTGACAGTCGAGGTTTGACAATCGCAGAATTGTCAAAGGTTTCTAAAGAAATGATTTGTAATGCCAATGGTCATGGGACATGTTTTACAATTGGGATTTCACATTGCATAATTGTCATTTTTGATAAGATTGTCAAACGTATTTTTTTGTCAAATAATTTTGTCAAAATAATTGTTAGAGACTTTCAGTAGATTTTAGAATTGTCAAAATTATTTGTATTTTAAAATATTAGTAGTTGTAAAAATTGTAATAGTTAGTAGCTACAAATTATGACAGTTATACCATGACAATTGTAATTTCGCTTAAAGATTTCATCATAAATGACATCAAAATATATTATAATTGTCATTTTTGATAAGATTGTCAAACATATTTTATTGTCAAATAATTTTGTCAAAATAATTGTCAGAGACTTTCAGTAGATTTTAGAATTGTCAAAATTATTTGTATTTTAAAATATTAGTAGTTGTCAAAATTCTAATAGTTAGTGTCAAATTATGACAGTTATAGCATGACAATTGTAATTTCGCTTAAAGATTTCATCATAAATGACATCAAAATATATTATAATTGTCATTTTTGATAAGACTGTCAAACATATTTTATTGTCAAATAATTTTGTCAAAATAATTGTCAGAAACTTTCAGTAGATTTTAGAATTGTCAAAATTATTTGTATTATAAAATATTAGTTGTCAAAATATTAATAAGTTAGTGTCAAATTATGACAGTTATACCATGACAATTGTAATTTCGCTTAAAGATTTCATCATAAATGACATCAAAATATATTATAATTGTCATTTTTGATAAGACTGTTAAACATATTTTATTGTCAAATAATTTTGTCAAAATAATTGTCAGAAACTTTCAGTAGATTTTAGAATTGTCAAAATTATTTGTATTATAAAATATTAGTAGTTGTCAAAATTTTAATAGTTAGTGTCAAATTATGACAGCTATACCATGACAATTGTAATTTCGCTTAAAGATTTCATCACAAATGACATCAAAATATATTATAATTGTCATTTTTGATAAGATTGTCAAACATATTTTATTGTCAAATAATTTTGTCAAAATAATTGTCAGAGACTTTCAGTAGATTTTAGAATTGTCAAAATTATTTGTATTTTAAAATATTAGTAGTTGTCAAAATTCTAATAGTTAGTGTCAAATTATGACAGCTATACTATGACAATTGTAATTTCGCTTAAAGATTTCATCATAAATGCCATCAAAATATATTATAATTGTCATTTTTGATAAGACTGTCAAACATATTTTATTGTCAAATAATTTTGTCAAAATAATTGTCAGAAACTTTTAATAGATTTTAGAATTGTCAAAATTATTTGTATTATAAAATATTAGTAGTTGTCAAAATTTTAATAGTTAGTGTCAAATTATGACAGCTATACTATGACAACTGTAATTTCGCTTAAACATTCCATCATAAATGACATCAAAATAATATGAAGTTGTAGAGATGCAATTGACTTACTTATAACAAATGACAATATGACAGTAAATTTAATAAGACACGAAACTAATCACAAAGACAATATCTACTAACTACAAATAACATATGTCATAATATAGACCTTTTTACGGTTAGTTAAGCGCATGCGCGTCCACTTAGTTTCAAAGGCGGAATATGAAAATTTCGGGCACATTTTGTTATTTTCACTAGTCTAACATGGCGGAAATTGACGCATTCAACCATGAAAAGATCTATTAAATATAACTGTCAACAAGGAAGTAAGTACTGTCCTTATGACAACAATGTCAAAATGTTTATTATATGACTGCTCAGAACTGTCAGAGCATAAAATTGACAATGACATGTCACAGTCCGCCTCGTTTCAAAGGCACATTGTCAATGGGAATATGAATTGAATTGGGAATATGAAAATTTCGGGCACATTTTGTTATTTTCACTAGTTATACGTCAAAAAAGTGCCCGAAAACATGGCGGATATTGACGCTTTCAACCATGAAAAGATCTATTAAATATAACTGTCAGGAAATAGACAGACCACAATGTCAAAATGTTCATTATATGACTGCTCAGAACTGTCAGAGCATAAAATTGAGAAGGACATGTCAATATCCGCCTTGTTTCAAAGGCGTGAATATGAAAATTTCGGGCACATTTTCTTATTTTCACTAGTTATACGTCACAAAAGTGCCCGAAAACATGGGGGAAATTGACGCATACAACCATGAAAAGGTCTATTAAATATAACTGTCAGGAAATAACTACTGTCTTTATGACAACAATGTCATAATGTTCAAAATATGACTGTTCAGAACTGCCAGAGATTAAAATTGACAAGGACATGTCAATATCCGCCTTGTTTCAAAGGCGTGAATATGAAAATTTCGGGCACATTTTGTTATTTTCACTAGTTATACGTCAAAAAAGTGCCCGAAAACATGGCGGAATTGATCACTGATAAAAAACAGAGCTGTCTGGCCTTGTTTGTCTAGTCTAGTCTATCTATTATGAAATGACTCAGTCGTAACTGACTATTGCAAGTACCAGTTGTCATTCAAAATTGACAATAATATTTGGTCGATATCAGAAAAGGTGTACATGGAGCAATTATATGACTTGGTCATAATTGACTGGTAAGAAAAAAATTGTCAGTCAAAATTAACACCTTGACATACGAATAAAATGACGTTTCCATATACATGTGATCTTATGAGATATATATCTTAGTCTCGTCTTAGGGACGTCATTGTATGTCAAAGGAGTTAACAATAACATATGACAGCTATCGAAAAAAATGCTACTTACTGTCAAAAAAAAAAAAAAAAAAAAAAAAAAAAAAAAAAAAAAAAACAAACAATTTACACATTTTAACAGAATGAGAGAGTAAAAACAAACTGAAATAAATAGAAAGGAAGAAAGTGAAACTTAAACGGTACGAACTTACCTAACACAAGTTCTCATTACGGGCACCCAAGTGTGCCATAAGAGACTATCATACGGCTGAATTCCCATACTATTACCTTCTAAACTCCCACGCTGAGCGGCCAGCAGCGCTTTCCATTGGCCGAACGCGTCCTGGTAAAGGTCCGGCTGGCTCAGCGGCGACCAGTTGGCTAGCGCCGACGTCAACAGCGGCCCGACCAAACCCGGACCCAACTCCCCCAGCTCATACTGGCAATACTCCTCATAATGATCCGTCTAAAAAAACAACCACAAGTTTTCAAATCTTACTCACAACATTATCAATATTTAGTTTAAAAACAACTTTTTTAAAACAACTATTTCACTGGCAGACACCACGACTGATTCTGAATTAATTTGACTGATATACACACGCGCGAAGCCGCGGGCTATAGCTAGTCAGACAATATTAGTCTAGATTATCAGACCTGTCTCAAGATTCACTGAAGAAATGCCAGTACCAAATGGCAGTACCGGCGCGGTTTAAAAAAAAAAAAAATATCAGATCTATAGGGAAGAAGATGATAAGATAAGAATAAGGCTGATTAGACTAAATAGACAAAATTCTTGTCAAAATCTTATCAGAAAAAAATAAAATTATCAGAAGTATAGACAAGAAAATGATAAGATAAGGATAAGGCTGATAATAAGACTAATAGACAAGAATCTAAAATCTTAAGTGTGCAATCTAACCTCTTGACATACGATTAAAATGCGCGTTGACATGTCTATATACATGTGATCTTATCACAAATACATGACGTCTTATAGACGTCATTGTATGTCAAGGGTTTAAGTTGATAAAAATAATACAAAGACCAAGGATGAAGATTATAAGACATATTAGACAAAACTAAATTAGAATTTGGTAAAACCAATTGCTAGTCCTAAAAAGACTCAATAGTATTATAGAGCTCCGGAAAGGTTGAATGTATTTGTTTACCTGTAACCTCTTGAATATTTGGGCGACTTGTCCGAGGGATAGGCCGGACGTCGGATCGATTAGTTTGTTGACGACGTCCAGCACAGATTTCAAATTGTCGACCTCCCTGTCCTCTTTGGCCAAGACATTTTTGAGGCGGAGCTCCTCCTGCTCCAGCGACACCAGCCGGTCCTGACTGTATCGACTGTTTCTGTCAATTTTTATTATGTCCTACAACAAACATGAAAATTTTAAAATAGTTCTGTCAATGTCATATTTGACAGTTTGACTGTAAAATTATGACAATGTTATCATTGTCAACTGTAGGCTGTCAAAGCTTGCAAAAACAAATAACAAAATCGTCATATTTGACAGCTGACAGTTTGCCTATAAAATTATGACAATGTTATCATTGTAAAATGTAGGCAGTCATAAAACAAATAACAAAATTGTCATATTTGACAGCTGACAGTTTGCCTATAAACTATGACAATGTTATCATTGTCAAATGTAGGCATAGAACAAAATTGAAAAATGGATCCATCAATGTCATATTTGACAGCCTGTAGTGAACAGCTTGCCTGTAAAATTATGACAATGTATGCATTGTCAACTGTAGATCAGTTATTATAATTTTTACATAATAGTTACTGTCATTATGTAATAAGTACAGCCATAATTTCTGTCATGATGTCATAATTAGTGTCATAATTAGTCAGCAATTATTCGCTTTTTACACAATTTGAGAGTTGTGGTGATAATAATTTATCAGCTGCTATGACAATAAGAATTACCAATTGTCAAATTATGATTTAAATAGATATGTCATATTTGACAGCTGACAGCTTGAATGTAAAATTATGACAATGTTATCATTGTCAACTGTAGTCTGTCAAAGCTTGCATAAAACAAATAACAAAATTGAAAACTGGATCCATCAATGTCATATTTGACAGCCTGTAATGAACAGCTTGCCTGTAAAATTATGACAATGTATGCATTGTCAACTGCAGAACAGTTATCATTTTTACATCATTGTTACTGTCATAATGTTACAATTACTGTCATAATGTAATAAATACTGCCATAATTACTGTCATGATGTCATAATTACTGTCATAATTAGTCAGCCATTTTACACAATTTGACAGTTGTGGTGATAATAATTTATCACCAGTTATGGCAATAAGAATAACCAATTGTCAAATTATATAAAAATGATTAAAATAGATATGTCAATGTCATATTTGATAGTTTATGTTCGACTGTTATTTATTATTATTTTATACGACGGTGGGTGAACTCGGATGAAACTGTTGTCTTGTTAGTCAGAGTTTCTTGTTTATCTAAGACAAAATGCATGAAACAGATCCGTAATGTCATATTTAACAGTCTACAGATGTCAACTGCATAATAAAATTACAATAATGATTATTATCTCTTGCTAAGTTATGACAAATAACAATTAACAACTGTCAAATTAGGGAAAAATGCATGGAACAGATCCGTTAATGTCATATTTGACAGTCTACAGATGTCAGCTCGATAATAAAATTGCAATAATGATTATTATCTCCTGTTAAGTTATGAAAAATGACAATTAACAACTGTCAAATTATGATAAAATGCATGAAACAGATCCGTTAATGTCATATTTGACAATCTACAGATGTTAGCAGGATAATAAAATTACAATAATGATCATTGTCTCCTGTTAAATTATGACAAATAACAACTCTCAAATTATGGAAAATGCAAAAAACAGATCTGTTAATGTCATATTTGACAGTCTACAGATGTCAGCTGCATAATATTATTACAATAACGGTCATTATCTCCTGTTAAATTATGACAAATAACAACTCTCAAATTATGGAAAAATGCATGAAACAGATCTGTTAATGTCATATTTGACAGTTTACAGATGTCATCTAGATAATAAAATTACAATGATTAATATCTCCTGTTACGTTATGACAAATAACAATTAACAACTGTCAAATTATGGACAAATGCATGAAATAGATCCGTTAATGTCATATTTGACAGTCTATAGATGTCAGCTGGATAATAAAATTACAAAAATTATCGTTATCTCCTGATAAGTTATGACAAATAATAACTCTCAAATTATGGAAAAATGCATGAAAGAGATCTGTTAATGTCATATTTGACAGTCTACAGATGTCAGCTGGACCAATAAAGTTACAATAATTTTTATTATCTCCTGCTAAGTTATGACAAATAACAATTAATAACTGTCAAATTATGATTGAAACAGATTCGTTAATGTCAAACTTGACTGCCTACAGTTAACAGCTTCCAGAAGCGATTATTATCTCCTGTCCAGTTATAACAATACCAATTAACAACTGCCAAACTAAGGAAAAATGATTAAAACAGCTCAGTTAATGTCATATTTGACAGTTTGCCTGTAAAATTATGACAATGATTGTTATCACCTGACAAATTATGACAACAAAAACTAAATAAAAACATTTGAATTAGACGCGTTAATGTCATATGTGAGTTTGTATGTATATCCCCCGCTAAATTATGACAACAAAAATTTACAACTGTCAAATAAAGATTAATTGTGATATGAATAATTGACTGTGGTCCAATTATGACAATAATATTGACAACTGCTATCTCTACACATTTTATATAAATTAATATCTAAATTGACAACAAATATGACATTGTTGAGCTAAGGCTCAGGAACTGGATTTTGTTCAATTATGACAACACTAATTAACCATTATCCAATTATGACATCAATAACTAAACAGTGTCCAATTAAGACAAAAACGTCTAACCATTGACCTATTATGACAACAAGAGAACTAACCATTGTCCAATAATGACAAAAATGTCTAACAATTGACCAATTAAAACAACAATAACTAACCATTGTCCAATTATGACAAAAAATAGTCTACAGACGTCAGCTGGATAATAAAATTACAATAATAATTACTATCTCCTGTTAAGTTGACAAATAACAATTAACAACTGTCAAATTATGGAAAAATGCATGAAACAGATCCGTTAGTGTCATATTTGACAGTCTACAGATGTCAACTGGATAATAAAATGACAATAATGCTTATTATCTTCTGGTAAGTTTTGACAAATAACAATTAACAACTGTCAAATTATGTAAAAATGCGTAAAACAGATCCGTTAATGTCATATTTGACAGTCTACAGGTGTCAGGAGGATAAAAAATTACAATAATGATCATTATCTCCTGTTAAATTATGACAAATAACAACTCTCCAATTATGGAAAAATGCATGAAACAGATCTGTTAATGTCATATTTGACAGTCTACAGATGTCAGGTGGAAAATAAAATATACAATAATGATTATTATCTCGTGCTAAGTTATGACAAATAACAATCAAATCAACTATCAAATTATGAAAAAATGCATGAGACAGATCCGTTAATGTCATATTTGACAGTCTACAGATGTCAGCTCGATAATAAAATTACAATCTTGATTATTATCACCTGCTAAGTTATGACAAATAACAAATACCAACTGTGGAATTATAAAAAAATGTATGAAACAGATGCGTTAATGTCATATTTGACAGTCTACAGATGTCAGCTGGATAATTAAATTACAATAATGATCATTATCTCCTGTTAAATTATGACAAATAACAATTAACAACTATCAAATTATGGAAAAATGCATGAAATAGATTTGTTAATGTCATATTTGACAATCTACAGATGTCAGCTGGATAATAAAATTACATTAATGATTATTAACTCCTGCCAACTTATGACAAATAACAATTAACAAATGTCAAATTGTGGAAAAATGCATGAAACAGATCTGTTAATGTCATATTTGACAGTCTATAGATGTCAGCTGGATAATAAAATGACAATAATGATTATTATCTCCTGTTAAGTTATGACAAATGACAATTAACAACTGTCAAATTATGGAAAAATGCATGAAACAGATTCGTTAATGTCATATTTGTTACAATAGTTAACAGATTCCAGAAACGATTATTACCTCCTGTTAAGTTATGACAACTGTTGTTCAATTATGACAACACCAACTCACAGTTGTCCAATTATGACAAAAATAATTGACTATAGTCCAAATTTTGACAACAATTAAGACAGAAAAGTCCAAATCTGTCAGCAAAAATTGATTTTCGTCCAATTATGTCAATAAATCTTTTCATAGTTGACATTTTTTTGCGCGCATGTGTCAATTTCCGCCATGTTATACGTCAAAAAGTGCCCGAACTTTTTCGAACGTTTGAAAGGCGAGCATATGAAAATTTCGGGCACATATTTAGTTATACGTCAAACGTGCCCGAACTTTTTCGAACGTTTGAAAGGCGAGAATATGAAAGTTTCATGTTATACGTCAAAAAGTTCGGACCGGGAATCGATTGGAATGGAAAAAAATTCTAGAGGAGGCCAAGACCCTTAATGGGTTGTGGAGTCAAAGCTAATGATAAAGTTCGGGCACTTTTTGACGTACATATAACAATATGACGTATATATAACATATCACGTACATAAAACTAATAAAATAAAATATGTGCCCGAAATTTTCATATTCCCGCCTTTCTCACGTTCGAAAAAGTTCGGGCACTTTTTGACGAATAACTAAATATGTGCCCGAAACTTTAATATTCCCGCCTTTCACACGTTCGAAAATGTTCGGGCACTTTTTGACGTATAACTAAATATCTGCCCGAAATTTTCATATTCTCGCCTTTCACACGTTCGAAAAAGTTCGGGCACTTTTTGACGTATAACATGGCGGATGCGCATGCGCAAATGTCAATTGTAAAATTATGACAAATCATTCTTACTTGCTCGCACATCTCGACAAGGACGTCCAGGTTGTGCTGCATCTCCGGCAGAGCGAAGTTCGAGCACTTCTTATGCAACACGTCCTCGTAGTGCTCCACGCCGGGCGGGGCCTTCAGGCCGCTTAGGGCGTGGTAACCGCTCAACACCCTCTGCTGTGGGCCAGTCATATCGATCACCTTCACCTTACTCAGCTCACTAAAACAAAATCGAAGAAAATCTTATGTGACTAGACAGACAAGGCTAGAATTCACATGCATCACTAAGAGCACTAATAACCTGGAGAGGTTACATGTGCAGGTTTGCCTGCACAGGTCAACCCTATGCAAGAAACATTGCACAGGTCTATTCCCACACACGCTACGATCTACCTGCGAAGGCAAACCTGCACAGCTAGACCTCTCCGGTGGACCATTGTGTGTATGCCGGGCATAAGACAGAGAAGACGAAATAACGTTTAATACCTTGTGAGGCCTGTGTTTCGGAACAGTCCTGGCTTCTTGCCCTTTTCAATGACATCATCGACACTGCGGTAATAATATCTAGTCTTGTTTTTCGGCCCTTCATCCTTCTTCCATTTGGATTCTCCTTTCAGTTCATCCTCGGCAACTGTTTTCCCAGGTTCCTAGAAATACAATCGTGAAATCTTAATTATCCTGTCTTCCTAGTCTTGTCTGTCTAGTCTTATATATAGCTTTCTCTGTCTAGTCGAGTCTAGGTAATTAGTAATTTCATATAAAACTTACAATAAGTTTGGGAATTGATGCTGGTTTTTCGGGTCCGTAAGCCCCAATGGCCCCACGGCCCTTTCTCAAGTGAGCCTCAACTGGCGCTGAAATCCCCTGCAAGTCCTTACCCAGCCCCCGCCCGGGCTGGAAGCCCATCTGCAGCAGCAGCTTGGCCCCGATGCCCTTGGTATGCTTCTCCCATCCGCCAACCCCTTTGCCGCTGAGGTTAGAGCCTTGGTAGCGCTTGCTCCGCAACCCAGCGATGTCGCCGGTGATTTCCGTGACGGTGGACTCGGTGGTCTTCGGGGCGCCGAAGCCCCGTCTGCCGAAGCTCTCTTCGGGTTCGGAGTCGCTGGAGTTTTGTTTGAAGGAGGTGGTCGCTTTCTCAGTGTCGGAGTCCGAGGACGGTTTCTCCGGAGGTTTCTTGTTCTTCTTGCCGGATTGTTGCACGCCCCCGGCGACGAAACCTATGGGGGCGGAGTAATTCTTCGGGCCTTTCTTGCTCGACTTGGAACTGGGCTTCGAGTCGTCTTCGTTCTCACTGTCGTCCGCCCAAATCCCTGAAATTGATGAAAATAATATCATATGGCACTAAAACTAAACATGGTATGCAGGTTGTATACTTATGTAGTTCATTTATGACCAGTTTTTGTATGTTTGGTCCACCCACAGTATGGTGGACCAAACATACAAAAACTGGTCATAAAGAAACTACATAAGTTTACAACCTGCATACCATGCCATATGTCAGAATGGGCGTATTCTGACATTTGGCTCCACAGTATGGTGGACCAAACAAACAAAAACTGGTCATAAAAGAACTCTCTATTGTTCAAAGATTGACCTACTTAGCAATTACAGGATCGTTCAGAACTGCCCAAACTGGAGGTCATGATAGGGAGCAAGTCTCCTGGATATTTTTATCATGGGTTAGTATCAAGGATGCGATCCTTCCTATATTCCTGATTCCTTTAGGAATTTCAGGATGTGGGTGGGATTCAGGGAATGCAACTCAACTTTCTGATGGTGAGCTCAGAAACAAAAGCCACACGAAAACGTTAAAGGAACAAAAGACACACGAAAAACAAACGCCGAACGCGATGATCAACTACCTACGAAACACGAGATACAAGGAGTGCATCGCCGCCCTAACAGGTACCCCACAAGATTCCCAGATAGCACCTGCAACATCCTCCAAATAACACCAGAAAGTTCCTCAAGGCTCCTAAATAGCACCAGTCAGTTCCTCAAGGCTCCCGAATAGCACCAGCAAGTTCCTCAAGGCTCCCAAATAGCACCAGTAAGTTCCTCAAGGCTCCCAAATAGCACCAGTAAGTTCCTTAAGGCCCCTAGAAGCACCACCAAGTCCCTCAAGGCTTTGCAATAGCACCGGTAAGTCTGTCAAGGCTTCCAAATAGCTCTGGTAAGCCCATCAAGACTCCCAAATAGGATCTGTATTATTACCTCAAAGATTACAAACAGTACTGGTAAGTATCTCAAGGCTGCCAAATAGCACCAGAAAGCCCCTCTAAGCTTCAATATAGCACCAGCAAAGTCCCTCAAGGCTCCAAAGCAACACTGGTAAGTCCCTCAAGACATCCAAATAGCACCAGTATCATTCCTTCAAGGCCTCAAATAGCACTGGTAAGTCCATCCAAAAACCAAACCATGGCGCTACAGCCCAAGACGGGCCTTGGCCTCCTCCCACAGTCTACACTTGTGCTTGCTGTCTTGATATTAGAAACAAGTGTAGAGAGGTTTCGAGGCAGGTTTTTACTGCGATGACTTTGCCAGAGCCATCTACAGGAAAACGGTGGCTTATTTTTCACAATGTCCAAGGACTTGTGGCTCCGAAGTCCGACACCTTGACTATTAGGCCACCACCGTCTCGGTAAGCTCATCAAGGCTCCCAAATAAAACCAGTTAGGGCCCTAAAGTTCATAAATAGCACTGGTGAGACCCTCAAGGCTCCCTAATAGCACCAGTATCATTCGTTCATGGCCTCAAATAGCACCAGTTAGTCCATCAAGCCTTCAAAATAGCACTGGTAAGTCCATCAAGGCTTCCAAATAGCACTGGTAAGTCCATCAAGGCTTCCAAATAGCACTGGTAAGTCCCTCAAGGCTTCCAAATAGCACTAGTACCATTCCTTCAAGGCCTCAAATAGCACTGGTAAGTCCATCAAGGTTCCCAAATAACACCAGTAAGTTCCTTAAGGTTCATAAATAGCACCGGTGGGTCCCTCAAGGCTCCCTAATAGCACCAGTATCATTCCTTCATGGCCCCAAATAGCACCAGTAAGTCCATCAAGCATTCAAAATAGTACTGGTAAGTTCATCAAAGCTTCCAAATAGCACTGGTCAAAGCTTCAAATCTTCCAAATAGCACTGGTAAGTCCATCAAGGCTTCCAAATAGCACTGGTTAGTCCAACAGGGCTTCGAAATAGCACTGGTAAGTCCATCAGGGCTTAGAGGAAGACTGAGGTAGAGGAAGACGTCATTCTTGCTGGGACAGAAGAGAACCTATAGTCCTGATTCCTTTAGAAATTTCAGGATCTGGGTGGGAACTGGATTCAAGGACTGCAACTCTTCTATCTAATCGTGAGCTCCACGATCCCAAAGAAGACGCAGAGGTAGCAACGGCAGCAACATGGGGCAATCCCTCTGTTGAAGCCAAAAAAGCCGAGAACGAAGAAATCACCGCGAGAACGACCTAGACAGATGAGCAGTCCTAGCATGTTTACTGAGGTAGAGGAAGACGTCATTCTTGCCGGGACAGAAGAGGACCTCTAGTCCTGATTCCTTTAGGAATTTCAGGATCTGGGTGGGATTCCAGGAGTGCAACTCTTCTTTCTGATTGTGGGGTCCACGATCCCAAAGAAGATGCAGAGGTAGCAGCGGCAGCTAAAGCGGTCACACCCTCGGAAATTACGACTGCAATAACGGAAGAGAAATTAACAGAGGCCACCCCCTCTGCTAGGATTACCGAAAGGAGGACACAGACAGATGAGAAATCCTGCCATGTCTACTGAGGTAGAGGAAGACGTCATTTTTATTTACAATCAGATGCACAAAAATAGCCTAATCCTTCATGCTAAAGCATCCTCGTGATGGCTAGGATGTTCACTAAACAACAGTTAGGGTTAGCGCTGCTGCAAGAAGCCTGGGCTTATGGGGGTAAGATCAGAGGCCCTAGCAACAGGAAATGTAAGTTGGAATAATTAGGGTTAAGTGAATCATATATCCTTGAGGCACTGTGTTATCACTATGTAAACTGTAAAAATAAATATGAAAGTCATCAAGGAATTACTAGACATAAAAGTCTAATAATACCTAAAGTTAACAAAGAAATAGCATTTAAAAACTCCAACATGGTTGCGATTAAATATTTCAATAAATTACCTGCTCATCTAAAAGCTCTAACACTAAATAATAAAATAATAAGAAAGAAATTGAAATGCTGGTTGACAACCACTTTACAAATTTAGATTATTGTATTTTTATCATATATTTACGTATTTTTTGTTTGTGTGTGTGTATATATATATATATATATATGTGTATATATATATATATATACTTTTCAATATTTAAGATCCTTTTACTCGACATGATCCTATATTGTTCTATTTATATGTCGAGGGATGCAAATATAAGTTAAGTTATTTCTTAGGATAAGTCATTAGCCAGGCCTATGTACAGGTGTTGTTTACACCTCTATAGGTACATGCACTGCGTATTATATATTAAATGTATTATGTATGTATGTATATATCTTTGTATATCCTGGTAAATAAATAAATAAATAAATAAATAATGGAAGGTTTCCCCAATGGAAGGTACTTGCATTATGGTAAAGAAGGGCATAAATTATTTATGTCCTTCAGAGTTCCTAACATGTGATTTAGTTCCAATTCAGGTCCTCATCAAGACCGAGAGCCTTCACTGCAAGATATTGATCAGGATACTTCCCTGGAGATGGTAACAACATACAACTCATTCAAGTGGAGAGTTTCAAGTGAACTCTCAATGTCAGACCATAGGATCATAGAGCATGAACTGAATAGAGCTTGACCATAGGAGTGGCCGCTATTGTGGTCGTAACTGCCGAGAGAGAGACCGCTGTAGCTGCTGCTGCTACCTCTGCGTCTTCTTTGTGATCGTGGAGCTCACGATCAGAAAGAGGAGTTGCAGTCCTTGAATCTCACTCAGATCCTGAAATTCCTGAAGGAATCAGGACTAGAGGTCCTCTTCTGTCCCAGCAAGAATGACGTCTTCTTCTAGCTCAGTAGACATGGCAGGACTGCTCATCTGTCTGCGTCGTCCTCGCTGATTTCCTCATTCTCGACCATTATGGCTTCAACCGTAGGAGAAATAAATGTCGTGGGTATGTTCAAATCAAGTAGAATTGCATATAAAAATTGCAAAAGCAATAAATGTGTTTTGGAAGACGAGTGCTGTCTTCAAAAGCCCCAACCTAACTCTAAAAACAAAAATCAGACTATCTGCTATGTACACCCTGTCCTCCTATATGGCATAGAGACATGGAGCTAGAGGACAGATCTTGAGAGTGACAAGCATAGAAGTAATGAGAAGAATGAACACAACACCTAAATTGATCAAGATATTGAAATGCCGAAAGCTGCAATATCTAGGAAATATCGTCCCTATCAAATCAAGATATACGCATTCTTCCAGAATCGAAACTCGTTCCTTTACAAGCTACAGATTCGAGGTTTTGCTACAAGGCGAATTGTCCCCAATGCAAGAGCAGGATAAACGACTTTTCCATATTCGATAGTTTGACATGATAGGGATGATATCATGTGAAATACAAAGAGATACGACCTACACCAAAAAATACTTCAAAGAAAAATTAACAGAAAAAGGGGTTCTGGAAGAAGACTTTGGATCTTGGTTTGATAGCCTTAGATGCTGGTTCAATATGTCTTCGGCTATAGTGTATCACGTCACCACCAACAAGACAAGAATAGCCATCATAAACAACCGAACCAGATAGGACCCAAAAGAAGAATTGTATAGAGCTTGTTTCTATCTACACTATCATATGACAATAATTGTATAAATCGGTTTATGTTGAATAAAAATCCAGGGGGACGCTCGATCCATGCTCGGAACTCCAAACTGGAAAAAGCCGGAGGAGGACAGCGATGGCTGGAGGAAGAAAACAGCCCGATTAGGACCGTAGTGGATGGATGGAATAAAAATCGGACAAAACTTACCATAAATCTGTTGATGCTTGGAGTTTCCCCTGCGTTTCCTGAACATGTTGAACTCGTTCTCGATGTCGTAGTCGGTGATCTCGAACTTCTCCATCTCGTCGTCTGACATTTCCACGGCTTTAAATTATCGAAACGGATCGCAAAACGTCCAAATTACTTGGCAAACTACAGCAATTTGTTTCTAGGTTATGTTACGCGTCGACGCCGCGAACTAAATTGCGTCTTAACATCGATCCCGCACCAAAGCCGAATTACAAAGGGGAAAATTACACAGACGGAGTTACAAAGAGCGAAAATTAAACAGACAGAATTACAAAGACATTATTATTCATAACTTTGAGATTTAATTGTGGCTCGGTTTTGAAACGCTGTGTTGTTATTCAGCCACGGTTGTACTTCGCTACAGCCTACATATAATCTTGCAAAAATACACGCTTCAAAAATAGACCTTTTTACGGTTAGTTAAACGCATGCGCATCCACCAAGCTTGAAAGGCGGGAATATGAAAGTTTCGGGCATATATTTACTTAATACTTAATCTTAGACTCTAAATAATTTATTTTTTAAGTTCTAAATTAAAAATCATCAGATTTTCTTTACGTTTTTTGACAAATGACTTTATAAAAGCCTTTTTAATTTCCCATTCTCAATAATTAAATAATCTGGATGATAAAAACCAACATTTATTTACAAAATTTGTGCTCTGTAAGTGGGACTCGACGCGCGCATTCTTCTATGACATTACAAAGCGTTGGGCTAAAGAATGCGTCGAAAATATCGCTGCGACATAACAGTGCGTTACGAAAACAACACGCTGCAAAAACATCTATATAGAATAAATATAAAAAATAATTGAGGACAAAATTCGAATTAAAAACACCATAACAGCATAATAACGTCTCGAAAATAACAAAATATTGCATCCTTATCATAATTATCATAACATATTTGGGATGTTTTTGTAGCGTGTTGTTTTGAAAATGCATTGTTATGGCGCTGTGATATTTTGGACGCGTTGTTTAGTCGCGTGTTAAAATGTCCACAAAGTTATTCATCCAGTAATGAATACTATTCATCAGTCTTATTAATATTCAGAAGTATTCATTATTATATTATTCATTATATCTAACAATTAGTATTCATTAGTCGAAGAAGTTATTGAACCGTTTTGACACCTGTCAAATCTTTGTTTTTTGAGGTTAGTTTCAACGCTTTTAAAGAAATCACATTTTGGGGCCCCCAGTTATTTTCAAAACCAAATTCACTCAACGAATTTTAGATTCAAAAGCAACAGAAATTTTCACCAAATATTTCCAGTAAATAATTGAGCTAAATTTTAGGTAAAGACCATGGTAATGTCGAATATGGGAGTACCAGAGCCCCCAGACCCCGACCAAAACCTCCCCTCAAACCCTGATGTGACACTCCATGTGGATTCCGAACCAGAATCTGAAGACGAAAACGCCTACGAGGGTTATGAACGGCTGCCTATGGCTCCCATAGAAGCCGAATCTTCATCAGAAGAAGATGAAGAAGAAGCTTCAGCTGAAGTTTCTGATGGGCTTAACTTACCAAGCATTTCTACAGCCGAGGCCGATTTGGTGAGGGAGGTGTGGGAAGCTCCAGTTCGAAAAGATATTGAAATGGATAACGACAAAGTGGATCAGGTTGAAAATATTTGTCTGTCTAGTCTTGTCTGTCTAGTCTTGTCTGTCTAGTCTTGTCTGTATAGTCTTGTCTGTCTAGTCTTATCTGTCTAGTCTTGTCTGTCTAATCTTGTCTGTCTAGTCTTGTCTGTCTAGTCTTGTCTGTCTAGTCTTGTCTGTCTAGTCTTGTCTGTCTAGTCTTGTGTGTATAGTCTTGTCTGTCTAGTCTTGTCTGTCTAGTCTTGTCTGTCTAGTCTTGTCTGTCTAGTCTTGTCTGTCTAGTCTTGTCTGTCTAGTCTTGTCTGTATAGTCTTGTCTGTCTAGTCTTATCTGTCTAGTCTTGTCTGTCTAATCTTGTCTGTCTAGTCTTGTCTGTCTAGTCTTGTCTGTCTAGTCTTGTCTGTCTAGTCTTGTCTGTCTAGTCTTGTCTGTCTAGTCTTGTCTGTCTAGTCTTGTCTGTCTAGTCTTGTCTGTCTAGTCTTGTCTGTCTAGTCTTGTCTGTCTAGTCTTGTCTGTCTAGTCTTGTCTGTCTAGTCTTGTCTGTCTAGTCATGTCTATCTAGTCTTGTCTGTCTAGTCTTGTCTGTCTAGTCTTGTCTATCTAGTCTTGTCTGTCTAGTCTTGTCTGTCTAGTCTTGTCTGTCTAGTCTTGTCTGTCTAGTCTTGTCTGTCTAGTCTTGTCTGTATAGTATTGTCTGTCTAGTCTTATCTGTCTAGTCTTGTCTGTCTAATCTTGTCTGTCTAGTCTTGTCTGTCTAGTCTTGTCTGTCTAGTCTTGTCTGTCTAGTCTTGTCTGTCTAGTCTTGTCTGTCTAGTCTTGTCTGTCTAGTCTTGTCTGTCTAGTCTTGTCTGTCTAGTCTTGTCTGTCTAGTCTTGTCTGTCTAGTCTTGTCTATCTAGTCTTGTCTGTCTAGTCTTGTCTGTCTTGTCTAGTCTTGTCTGTCTAGTCTTGTCTGTCTAGTCTGTCTAGTCTTGTCTGTCTAGTCTTGTCTGTCTAGTCTCGTCTGTCTAGTCTTGTCTGTCTAGTCTTGTCTGTCTATTATTTTCTGTCTAGTCTTGTCTGTCTAGTTTCGTCTGACTAGTCTTGTCTGTTTAGTCTGTCTAGTCATGTCTGTCTAGTCTTGTCTGTCTAGTCTTGTCTGTCTAGTCTTGTTTGTCTAGTCTTGTCTGTCTAGTCTTGTCTGTCGAGTCTTGTCGGTCTAGTCTTGTCTGTCTAGTCTTGCCTGTCTAGTCATGTCTGTCTGTCAAGTAAAACTAAAATTTAATTTCTAGGTCAAAGCAGCTTTAGTCAACTTTACGTTGCCTGCAAGTAACATTCCAGATTGGGCCAGCAGGATTCCTGAGGCTGAGTGGAAGGAACAGATCATGAAGCGGATACAGAACAATTAGAAATTGGTACATCAACTCCTAGCTTTTAAACCTAATTTAAATCTAATTTTGAGACTTAATTTAATATAGTTGTATAAATCAATGTCTTATTAATATGATCCTTAAAGAAGATCCAAAAGATCCTGTCTATAGTAATTTTTTTTAAGAATGCAGTAACTAGAAGCCTGAATTACACTATGACAAATGTTCAATCTAGTTACAAAATTTGGCGCTAAATTCAATTATAGTTACTTGAATATAAAATTAGTAATTTATTAATGGTTTGATTGAATATCTTATTATTATTGATTAAATACTCCAAATGGCAACAATCGTAATAAAACAAATAAATGGAGAAAAACCCCAAAAATCTAAATGATACAAACAGATCAGATGACAATTGTGAATTAACACGACAGCCATTGACAACTAACAGCTGAAAAGAAAGAGAGAAAAGAGGTTGAAATGGAGAAGTAAGTATCGTCGGTGTGATCTTCTCCTGGATTTAAATCCAATCAGAGTACAAGGTCAATAAGTCCCATCTTCCCTGTAATGCATTCTTAAAAAAAATGAACTATAGTGTTATCCGTCTAGCCCATCTAGTGCTTAATCACGAATACGACCCATCAATGTTATAGGCAACTAAATGTACGTATTGTGCGCATACGCATTAGGTGCAAATTGACATAAAACCTCCAGTGGCGTGTAAAAAATGCCACCGTATTTAACGATTTGAACAAAACGGTTGGTTAGATTAGGTTACCAGGTTGGCGCATACTAAAAGCTAAAGTGGAATAGGGGGTTAGATTAGGTTATATTCAGGGAAGATACATCAAGACCACATATCGCGCGGCAACGCGACCTCACGATCCGAAATAAGAAGATAAAATCCAATAGTTTAAACAATTTTTATAGACCCCTTCAAACACAGGCGTAGCCAGGGTTTTTCTGGGTTTCAGGGAGGTTCTAGAATAGTACAATAACAGAAACGCGCTATTATTATTATTATTTGTTATTATCTAGTCTAGTCTAGTCTGTATAGTCTAGTCTGTATAGTCTAGACTGTATAGCCTAGTCTGTTATTGTATTATAATTTACTTTCTATAACTGACACACAAGGGTTCCTAAACTCCACATCTACCATGCTTTCTTGAAGAGAGTCGTTTCTCATCGTCTCGTCTTATTTGAATATAATATTTATGTTATTACTAATTATGTTATTACTAATAATTTAAATTAAATATGTTGTTACTAATAATTATGTTATATTTTGCATATTTCGAGGGGGGTTTGTACTCCCAAAACCATTCCCCTGGCTACGCCCATGCTTTCAAATATATTTTCCCTACGCCTATGAGTCTAGCATGCGCACAATGTGTACATTTGGTTGCATTTCTAATTGATGGGACATATTCGTGATTTATCCATCGAGTCTTGTCTGTCCAATCTTGTCTGTGTAATCTCTGTCTAGTCTTGTCTCTCTATTCTAGTTTTGTTTGTCGAAGCTACAAATTTAAATTTTGGGTTAAAATGCGTTAAGAGGCATGTGCTTCATGCATCGCCCTCCGAAAGTCATTAATCGCCCTCCGTGCCACAATTGAAACTAACGCAAATTTACATAAAACCTCCAGTGGCGTGTACAAAACCCGCCACTGGAAGAGATTTGAACAAAATGGATGGTTAGATTATGGTTGGATTAGGTTATATTAGGAGATCAATTTAAGGACCTCACAGCTCACAGGACCGCTGCGTTATCGCGGCGGACCAATTGACATACAATGTCAATGTCATGTAATACATTTTCAGATCAATTGGTGTGTTTTCCGTCATATGCGCGGTAGTGCAGCGTTGCCTGACAAAAACGCTACATGCGCGGATAGTTTCGCTGTCGCTGTATTTTGAAATGGCGATTACAAAGAAGTTCATTGAGAATTAAAAAAAATATCCTATATTGTATGACCTACTATATTGTATGTACATTATGCAAAACTGCGTGAACGAATGTCGATTGAGGAAACACTGATAAAAACTATAAAAAAACATAAGGAAAAAGGACAAAATTTGTAAGCAAATAGGATTAAAAAAGGAAGAAAATGTTAAATGAGTTTTAGGTGTTTTAGAAATTAAAAACAAATCAAAAATAACAAATTGACCAATTTTCTCCATCGATGCTTAATACTAAAAATACCAGAGCTTCTTCCTCTGAGAAAATCAAGATTACTATACACCTAAAAATCACGTTTAGATGTGGGCATGGCCATTTCGCCGCCGCGCCGCTAGCAAATTTTTCGCTGCGCAAATTTCGCGACGCAAACGCTCCGCGCCGGTCTGAAGGAGCCTTAAGACCCTTGTTCCGAAATAAGCAAAAAATTTCAATAATATAAACAATTTTTATATACCCCCTTAAAATTTATTTTCCCTCCGCCTATGTGTTTTGCCCACAATGCACATGCGCACAAAGCCTATAGTGGGTTGCCTATACTCTTAAGGCCGAGGCCACACTTCCGTTTTTTCCCGCGAGCGGTAACTGCTATATACATGAAACCGCTCGAGAAACACAGTACGCTATGGGAAAAATCAGTCGCGGGAAAAAACCACAAGTAGGCCGCTTGTATTAGCGTAGACCGCGGCTGCACAACGGTTTTTTCTCGCGAGCGGTAACCGCTATATCCGCGAAACCGCTCGAGAAAGACACAGTACGCTATGGGAAAAATCGCGGCAAAAAACCGCAATTGAGGCCGCTTGTATTAGCTTCCTAGAGTCACAAATCGTGCGATTAAAAATCGCGGCGGTTTAGCCCTAGTGCGGCCTCTGGTGCGGCCTAGGCCTAACGCAGACTACCAGATTTTGTAACGACACCAAGCTTGATCACCAGATGTCACTGTGTGTTTTTGTTTTGTTTTTTTTTTCAATAGAAAACAAAAAAATTCCCAAACTTTTGTTACGTAATTCGTGGAAAAAAAAGATAATTGTCCAATCGGATTCCGCGAAATGTGACACACACGAGTGTCACAATCCCTCGCTGAAAACATGTCACAAACATAACCTCCGCTAGTAAACAACTGCGTTGAATTCCCCACAAACGTTTCCGCTTCGACTGTGTAGATCACTTGGTACGTTTTTAAACCGCTTTTAGTTTAATCTCCGCACCGCTTAACCGATAACCCGATTAATTGCAACGCTTCAAATCTAAATCGCGTGGTTGGAGCCCTAAAACATAACCTAGAAACGAGCTGCCGCAAACGTTCAGTAAAATCGCCGCAAAAGGTAAAAGTTGCAACAAAGCTGTTTGATTGGGTAGATTTTAGACCCACGTTGTAAATGACGATACCTATTGGAGCATTTAAATTATTCCGGGATTATTGCCGAAGTTTGATTGGCGCACATAATTTACAACAACGAAGAATTGGTTACATTAATAATTACGAAATTTGAGTCTGTATAGTCTAGTCTAGTCTGTGTAGTTTAGGACTTAGTCTAGGCTGTCTAGTCTAGGCTGTCTAGTCTAGGCTGTCTAATCTAGGCTGTCTAGTCTAGGCTGTCTAGTCTAGGCTGTCTAGTCCAAGCTGTCTAATCTAGGCTGTCAAGTCTAGGCTGTCTAGTCTAGGCTGTCTAGTCTAGGCTGTCTAGTCCAGGCTGTCTAGTCTAGGCTGTCTAGTCTAGGCTGTCTAGTCTAGGCTGTCTAGTCTAGGTTGTCTAGTCTAGGCTGTCTAGTCTAGGCTGTATAGTCTAGGCTGTCTAGTCTAGGCTGTCTAGTCTAGGCTGTCTAGTCTAGGCTGTCTAGTCTAGGCTGTCTAGTCTAGGCTGTCTAGTCTAAGCTGCCTAGTCTAAGCTGCCTAGTCTAAGCTGTCTAGTCTAGGCTGTCTAGTCTAGGCTGTCTAGTCTAGGCTGTCTAGTCTAGGCTGTCTAGTCTAAGCTGCCTAGTCTAAGTTGTCTAGTCTAAGCTCTCTAGTCTAGGCTGTCTAGTCTAAGCTGCCTAGTCTAAGCTGTCTAGTCTAAGCTGTCTAGTCTAGGGTATCTAGTCTAGTTTGTCTAGTCTAGGCTGTCTAGTCTAGGCTGTCTAGTCTAGGCTGTCTAGTCTAGGCTGTCTAGTCTAGGCTGTCTAGTCTAAGCTGCCTAGTCTAAGCTGTCTAGTCTAGGCTGTCTAGTCTAGGCTGTCTAGTCTAGGCTGTCTAGTCTAGGCTGTCTAGTCTAGGCTGTCTAGTCTAGGCTGTCTAGTCTAGGCTGTCTAGTCTAGGCTGTCTAGTCTAGGCTGTCTAGTCTAGGCTGTCAAGTCTAGGCTGTCAAGTTTAGGCTGTCTAGTCTAGGCTTCTAGTCTAGGCTGTCTAGTCTAAGCTGTCTAGTCTAGGCTGTCTAGTCTAGGCTTTCTAGTCCAAGCTGTATAGTCTAGGCTGTCTAGTCTAGGCTGTCTAGTCTAGGCTGTCTAGTCTAGTTTAGTCTCACCAAATCCCCTATTCCACCTTGGCTTTTAGTTTGCGCTACCCCGGTATCGCATATATTGCATTCATTCAGGGTGGGCAGCCCGGACGGTTAATGAAAACCGCCCTAGTTGTCGCCTCCCCGACCAGGATTCGAACCCGGGTCTCCCGCATTGAAAGGCGGGTATGTTGTCAACTACACCACCGAGGAGGACAGTCTAGTTTAGTCTAGTCTGTCTAGTCTAGTCTGTCTAGTCTAGTCTGTCTAGTCTAGTCTGTCTAGTCTAGTCTGTCTAGTCTAGTCTGTCTAGTCTAGTCTGTCTAGTCTGTCTAGTCTAGTCTGTCTAGTCTAGTCTGTCTAGTCTAGTCTGTCTAGTCTAGTCTGTCTAGTCTAGTCTGTCTAGTCTAGTCTGTCTAGTCTAGTCTGTCTAGTCTAGTCTGTCTAGTCTAGTCTGTCTAGTCTAGTCTGTCTAGTCTAGTCTGTCTAGTCTAGTCTGTCTAGTCTAGTCTGTCTAGTCTAGTCTGTCTAGTCTAGTCTGTCTAGTCTAGTCTGTCTAGTCTATCTAGTCTAGTCTAGTCTGTCTAGTCTAGTCTGTCTAGTCTAGTCTGTCTAGTCTAGTCTGTCTAGTCTAGTCTGTCTAGTCTAGTCTGTCTAGTCTAGTCTGTCTAGTCTAGTCTGTCTAGTCTAGTCTGTCTAGTCTAGTCTGTCTAGTCTAGTCTGTCTAGTCTAGTCTGTCTAGTCTAGTCTGTCTAGTCTAGTCTGTCTAGTCTAGTCTGTCTAGTCTAGTCTGTCTAGTCTAGTCTGTCTAGTCTAGTCTGTCTAGTCTAGTCTGTCTAGTCTAGTCTGTCTAGTCTAGTCTAGTCTGTCTAGTCTAGTCTGTCTAGTCTAGTCTGTCTAGTCTAGTCTGTCTAGTCTAGTCTGTCTAGTCTAGTTTGTCTAGTCTAGGCTGTCTAGTCTACGCTGTCTAGTCTACGCTGTCTAGTCTAGGCTTTCTAGTCTAGGCTGTCTAGTCTAGTCTGTCTAGTCTAAGCTGTTTAGTCTAAGATGTCTAGTCTAGGGTGTCTAGTCTAGGCTGTTTAGTCTAGGCTGTCTAGTCTAGGCTGTCTAGTCTAGGCTGTCTAGTCTAGACTGTCTAGTCTAGACTGTCTAGTCTAGGCTGTCTAGTCTAGGCTGTCTAGTCTAAGCTGCCTAGTCTAAGCTGTCTAGTCTAGGCTGTCGTCTAGGTTGTCTAGTCTAGGCTGTCTAGTCTAGGCTGTCTAGTCTAGTTTGTCTAGTCTAGGCTGCCTAGTCTAGGCTGTCTAGTCTAGGCTGTCTAGTCTGTCTAGTCTAGTCTGTCTAGTCTAGTCTGTCTAGTCTAGTCTGTCTAGTCTAGTCTGTCTAGTCTAGTCTGTCTGGTCTACTCTGTCTAGTCTAGTCTAGTTTAGTCTAGTCTGCCTAGTCTCGTCTATCTAGTCTAGTCTGTCTAGTCCGTCTGGTCCGCCTAGACCGTCTAGTCCAGTCTTAGGTTATAAGCGAATGCGCGTCGGCCATATTTTAAAGGCGGGAATATGAAAGTTTCGGGCACTTTTTACTACTTTTGTTGGTTATACGTCAAAAAGTGCCCGAAAAAAACGCACAAAAAATTCAACTACGTAAATTGTTTGTAGGTTTTGAAGCTTTTACACAAATTAGTAATAATCGAGTTAATTAGGAAACAGAAAGCTTTGCAATTAAAAAATGTCTCGGAGTCAAGACTTGTTGGCAATAGTGAAAAGTCTGCAGACGGTTGCCGAAGCCGGGGTGAAGCTTCAGGAGGCGGAGATTCGGAAAATTTGGGTAAATTCGAGCGTGAGGAGCGCCTGTGCGGACATCCCGCAGAAAGTCAAGTTCGACGGCAAGGGGAATGCGAAAAATGTCGACGACTTTGTCAAGGGCGTTAACGACACCGCGGCGCGGTTCTCCACGATTTTCGTCGGGATTAACAAGTTTGCCACCTATCAGACTACCACTGATACCAACCAACAAGGTAAGAATTCTATAATTTCACTAAAATTTCACTAAAATTTCACTAAAAGTTTGACAAGTTACTTTTTAATAATAATGTCAAATTTTGACATTTTTAAAGTTATTTTTGAATTAAAATGCCAAATTGTCAAATGTCACATTTATATGACATTTACTGAAAAAAATTTATTGACCCTTGAATGGGACGTCAATAATAAAGACAATTCAATAGAAATTTTTACGGTGCGCATGCGCATCCGCCAAGTTTGAAAGGCGGTAATTTGAAAGTTTCGGGCACATATTTAGTTATACGTCAAAATATAACATGGCGGAAATTGACGCATGCGCACAAATGAAAAGGTCTATTGCTTAACCATGATCTTCTCTCAAGGTTTCGAGCAGCCGCAGCGACCCGTAACGCCGTCCAAAGAAAGCAAACCGCGCGCCGCCGAGCCCCCGAAACCCTTCAAGATCGAACTGACCCAGAGCGACAAGGAACTGCTCAAGAAGCTCGACAAGGAGCACCGCGACAAAATGGCCAAGGGGTTCGACGCCCAGCGCGAAATGCAAGACGCAGTGGAGGAGCGGAAGCCCGAGAACGAAGACAAGCCGAACGTCATCAAGGCCGTGCCCAATCCAAAAAGCCAACAGGCTGTTAGTATCGATATTTAGATCTCAAGCACAATCTGATTTCAAAATCCTTTAGTTGACTTCTTCAGCGAAGCAGAGGACCGTTCCGTCATCCAGGTTCGGCAGGATGCTGTCCTTTGGGAACCTGGCGGCCGGGTTAGGCATAGGCACTCTCGCCGAGTACACCAAGCGCAGTCTCGGACTCAAGGAGGACAACAGCAATATTTTCATGAACAAGGCAAACATGGAGCGGATTGTCGACACACTGTGCAAAGTTCGTGGTAAGTTGCACCTTCTTCTGCATCGTCTTCTGTAACGTTGTCGAGTCATATCTAGCCTTTTCCAGTCTTCTGCTTGCAGTCTTTGCCAGCCTTGTCCAGTCTTGTCCCGTCTTCTCCAGTCTTGGCCAGTCTTGGGCAGTCTTGGGCAATCTTGGGCAGCCTTGGCCAATTTTGGCCAGTCTTGGCCAGTGTTGGGCAGTTTTGGCCAGTCTTGGCTAGTCTTGACCAGTTTTTTCCAGTTTTGGCCAGTCTTGGCCAGTTTTTGCCAATCTTGGTTAGTGTTGGCCAGTCTTTTCCAGTCTTGGCCTGTCTAGGCCATTCTTGGCCAGTCTTGTTCAGTCTTGTCCAATCTTGTCCGGTCTTCTCCAGTCTTGTCTAGTCTTGTGTATAGTCTATTCTTGTCTGTTTTATTTTTAGGTGCGGCATTGAAAATCGGTCAGATCCTCAGCATCCAGGACGAGTCGATCGTGAACCCGGAGTTGGCGAAGGCGTTGGAGCGCGTGCGCAAGTCCGCCGATTTCATGCCCACCTGGCAGCTGGAGCGGGTGCTGGAGGGCGACCTGGGGCACAACTGGCGCAAGAAGTTCGCGGAGTTTGACGAGCGACCGTTCGCCGCGGCTTCCATCGGGCAGGTGCACCGCGCCAAGACGCTCGACGGCACCGAGGTCGCGGTCAAGATCCAGTATCCGGGCGTGGCGCGCGGCATCGAGAGCGACATCGACAATCTGATTGGTATCATGAAGGTCTGGAACATCTTCCCGCCGGGTATGTTCGTCGACAACGTGGTCATCGTCGCCAAACGCGAGCTCGCCTGGGAGGTGGATTACCTTAGGGAGGCGGATTGCACCAGGAAGTTCAAGGAACTGCTACTGCCCTATTCATATTACCACGTTCCAGCAGTTTCTGGTAACTGATATCTTCACATTCATTAAAGATAAGATAAGATTTAGATATTTCTAGATAATTTGTCGACCAAGCAGGTCTTCACCACGGAGTTGATCGACGGGATCCCGGTGGACCAGTGCATCGACCTTCCACTGACTGACAGGAGGTTCATAGCTGACAAGATTTTGGAACTCGTTCTGAGGGAAATCATAGAGTTCCAGTACATGCAGACCGACCCCAACTGGGCCAACTTCTTCTACAATCCCAGAACCAAAAAAGTAAGAGAGTTTGAACGCGACATCGACGACCTGGTCGTGATAAAGGTCTGGAAGATCTTCCAGTCTTGTAGTCTCCAAACTTCTTTAGAGAGTTTTTGAGAGCGAAATCGACAACCTGGTCATGAAGGTCTTCATGGCATCATGAAGGTCTGGAAGATCTTGTAGTCTCCAAACTTCTTTAGAGAGTTTTGAGAGCGACATCGACAACCTGGTCATGAAGGTCTTCATGGCATCATGAAGGTCTGGAAGATCTTGTAGTCTCCAAACTTCTTTAGAGAGTTTTGAGACCGACAACCTGGTCATGAAGGTCATCATGGCATCATGAAGGTCTGGAAGATCTTGTAGTCTCCAAACTTCTTTAAAGAGTTTTGAGAGCGATATCGACCACCTAGTCATGAACGTCATCATGGCATCATGAAGGTCTGGAAGATCTTGTAGTCTCCAAACTTCTTTAGAGAGTTTTGAGAACGACATCGACAACCTGGTCATAAAGGTCTTCATGCCATCATGAAGGTCTGGAACATATCGTAGTCTCCAAACTTCTTTAGAGAATTTTTAGAGCGACATCGACAACCTGGTCATGAAGGTCTTCATGGCATCATGAAGGTCTGGAAGATCTTGTAGTCTCCAAACTTCTTTAGAGAGTTTTGAGAGCGACAACCTGGTCATGAATGTCATCATGGTATCATGAAGGTCTGGAAGATCTTGTTGTCTCCAAACTTCTTTAGAGAGTTTTGAGAGCGACAACCTGGTCATGAAGGTCATCATGGCATCATGAAGGTCTGGAAGATCTTGTAGTCTCCAAACTTCTTTAGAGAGTTTTGAGAGCGACATCGACAACCTGGTCATTAAGGTCATCATGGCATCATGAAGGTCTGCAAGATCTTGTAGTCTCCAAACTTCTTTAGAGAGTTTTGAGAACGACATCGACAACCTGGTCATAAAGATCTTCATGCCATCATGAAGGTCTGGAACATATTGTAGTCTCCAAACTTCTTTAGAGAATTTTTAGAGCGACATCGACAACCTGGTCATGAAGGTCTTCATGGCATCATGAAGGTCTGGAAGATCTTGTAGTCTCCAAACTTCTTTAGAGAGTTTTGAGAGCGATATCGACGACCTGGTCATGTAGGTCATAATGGCATCATGAAGGTCTGGAAGATCTGCCAGTCTTGTAATCTCCAAACTTCTTTGACATCGACAACCTGGTCATGAAGGTCATCATGGCATCATGAAGGTCTGGAAGATCTTCCAGTCTTGTAGTCTCGAAACTTCTTTGATTGTCTCCCCCAAGTCTAGTCATTGGACGTGCTGACGAAATAAATGATATTATTTGTTCCAGCTGTTGCTGTTGGACTTTGGCGCTTCGCGAGCCTACTCCAAGAAGTTCACGGACAACTACGTGCGGATAATCAGGGCCGCGGCGGAGGGAGACAGGAACACGATCCTCACCTACTCCAGGGAGCTGGGATTCTTCACGGGATACGAAAGCAAAGTGAGTTACAAAATATGAGGAGGGAAGAGCGGTGGGAATAGTCCGAAGGATCACCACATTTGGGCCACATTTGGTGGTCTAGTCTGGGTCTTCTGTGGTCTATTCCAAACTTCTTTGATTGTCTCCCCCTAGCACAGAAGAAGTTTCAGAAGTTACAGAGCGCCAAGCTTGAAAGTTGTCCACCTAATCTCACCCCTAGCAGTTGCTCCTATGCTGATTTAGGTGGACACTACCACCAACTAGCCACCTACCACCACACTGGACTATAGTGAAGAGGTCAAATTGGTTGGAGAGTAGCAGCTGCGGGTTAACTGAACAGACTTGCTGTCTGCCTTATTGCTTCTTCATCTCAAGAAACAACTCGCGTACCACGCTTTGGAGACCACTGCTTCAATAATGATGTTGGAGGAAGTAGAATGGGTTAATGGTTTGATTATCCAAAGGCTATGTATCAGAATATTGGTGGAAGAAGCTATAGACTACATCTAGGAGAAGTCATCTATAGGCTTCAGCTAGAAGGAGTTATCATCCATTTACTTCAACTAGAAGAAGTCTTCATCTGGAAGAAGGGAAGAGGTCTAGATGAAGTCACCTATAGATTTCATCCAGAAGAAGAGAAGAAGTCATGTATAGACTTCACCTAGAAGGAGTTGCCCATAGACTTCAACTAGAAAAAGTCTTCATCTGGAAGAAGGGAAGAGGTCTAGAAGAAGTCTTCTATAGATTTCATCCTGAAGAAGAGAAGAAGTGATGTATAGACTTCACCTAGAAGGAGTTAGACTTCACCTAGAAGGAGTTAGACTTCACCTAGAAGGCGTTGGACTTCACCTAGAAGGAGTTGGACTTCACCTAGAAGGAGTTAGACTTCACCTAGAAGGAGTTATCCATAGACTTCAATTAGAAGAAGTCTTCATCTGGAAGAAGGGAAGAGGTCTAAAAGAAGTCACCTATAGATTTCATCCAGAAGAAGAGAAGAAGTCATGTATAGACTTCACCTAGAAGGAGTTAGACTTCACCTAGAAGGAGTTATCCATAGACTTCAACTAGAAGAAGTCTTCATTTGGAAGAAGGGAAGAGGTCTAGAAGAAGTCTTCTATAGATTTCATCCAGAAGAAGAGAAGAAGTCATGTATAGACTTCACCTAGAAGGAGTTAGACTTCACCTAGAAGGAGTTAGACTTCACCTAGAAGGAGTTAGACTTCACCTAGAAGGAGTTAGACTTCACCTAGAAGGAGTTATCCATAGACTTCAACTAGAAGAAGTCTTCATCTGGAAGAAGGGAAGAGGTTTAGAAGAAGTCTTCTATAGATTTCATCCAGAAGAAGAGAAGAAGTCATGTATAGACTTCACCTAGAAGGAGTTAGACTTCACCTAGAAGGAGTTAGACTTCACCTAGAAGGAGTTATCCATAGACTTCACCCAGAAGAAGTCTTCATCTGGAAGAAGGGAAGAGGTTTAGAAGAAGTCTTCTATAGATTTCATCCAGAAGAAGAGAAGAAGTCATGTATAGACTTCACCTAGAAGGAGTTAGACTTCACCTAGAAGGAGTTAGACTTCACCTAGAAGGAGTTATCCATAGATTTCAACTAGAAGAAGTCTTCATCTGGAAGAAGGGAAGGGGTTTAGAAGAAGTCTTCTATAGATTTCATCCAGAAGAAGAGAAGAAGTCATGTATATACTTCACCTAGAAGGAGTTAGACTGCACCTAGAAGGAGTTATCCATAGACTTCAACTAGAAGAATTCTTCATCTGGAAGAAGGGAAGAGGTCTAGAAGAACTCATCTATAGATTTCATCCAGAAGAAGAGAAGAAGTCATGTATAGACTTCATCTAGAAGGAGTTAGACTTCACCTAGAAGGAGTTAGACTTCACCTAGAAGGAGTTAGACTTCACCTAGAAGGAGTTAGACTTCACCTAGAAGGAGTTATCCATAGACTTCAACTAGAAGAAGTCTTCATTTGGAAGAAGGGAAGAGGTCTAGAAGAAGTCTTCTATAGATTTCATCCAGAAGAAGAGAAGAAGTCATGTATAGACTTCACCTAGAAGGAGTTAGACTTCACCTAGAAGGAGTTAGACTTCACCTAGAAGGAGTTAGACTTCACCTAGAAGGAGTTATCCATAGACTTCAACTAGAAGAAGTCTTCATCTGGAAGAAGGGAAGAGGTTTAGAAGAAGTCTTCTATAGATTTCATCCAGAAGAAGAGAAGAAGTCATGTATAGACTTCACCTAGAAGGAGTTAGACTTCACCTAGAAGGAGTTAGACTTCACCTAGAAGGAGTTATCCATAGACTTCACCCAGAAGAAGTCTTCATCTGGAAGAAGGGAAGAGGTTTAGAAGAAGTCTTCTATAGATTTCATCCAGAAGAAGAGAAGAAGTCATGTATAGACTTCACCTAGAAGGAGTTAGACTTCACCTAGAAGGAGTTAGACTTCACCTAGAAGGAGTTATCCATAGACTTCAACTAGAAGAAGTCTTCATCTGGAAGAAGGGAAGAGGTTTAGAAGAAGTCTTCTATAGATTTCATCCAGAAGAAGAGAAGAAGTCATGTATATACTTCACCTAGAAGGAGTTAGACTGCACCTAGAAGGAGTTATCCATAGACTTCAACTAGAAGAATTCTTCATCTGGAAGAAGGGAAGAGGTCTAGAAGAACTCATCTATAGATTTCATCCAGAAGAAGAGAAGAAGTCATGTATAGACTTCATCTAGAAGGAGTTAGACTTCACCTAGAAGGAGTTAGACTTCACCTAGAAGGAGTTAGACTTCACCTAGAAGGAGTTAGACTTCACCTAGAAGGAGTTATCCATAGACTTCAACTAGAAGAAGTCTTCACCTGGAAGAAGGGAAGAGGTTTAGAAGAACTCATCTATAGATTTCATCCAGAAGAAGAGAAGAAGTCATGTATAGACTTCACCTAGAAGGAGTTAGACTTCACCTAGAAGGAGTTAGACTTTACCTAGAAGGAGTTATCCATAGACTTCAACTAGAAGAAGTCTTCATCTGGAAGAAGGGAAGAGGTCTAGAAGAACTCATCTATAGATTTCATCCAGAAGAAGAGAAGAAGTCATGTATAGACTTCACCTAGAAGGAGTTAGACTTCACCTAGAAGGAGTTAGACTTCACCTAGAAGGAGTTAGACTTCACCTAGAAGGAGTTATCCATAGACTTCAACTAGAAGAAGTCTTCATCTGGAAGAAAGGAAGAGGTCTAGAAGAACTCATCTATAGATTTCATCCAGAAGAAGAGAAGAAGTCATGTATAGACTTCACCTAGAAGGAGTTAGACTTCACCTAGAAGGAGTTATCCATAGACTTCAACTAGAAGAAGTCTTCATCTGGAAGAAGCGAAGAGGTCTAGAAGAAGTCTTCTATAGATTTCATCCACAAGAAGAGAAGAAGTCATCTATAGATTTCATCTAGAAGAAGTTATCTATATTTTATGTTAAATCTATCAATGTTCATCAAAATCACGTTGATTATTCATTTTGATTATTTATTTGTAGATAATGGAGGAGGCTCATGTGGACGCGGTGATGATCGTCGGGGAGGTGTTCCGGTGCGCGGAGGAGTTCGACTTCTCGAACCAGAGCACGACGGAGAAGATCCAGCAGCTGGTGCCGACGATGCTGGCGCACCGGCTGTGCCCGCCGCCGGAGGAGATCTACTCGCTGCACCGCAAGATCTCCGGGGTGTTCCTGCTGTGCGCCAAGCTGAAGGTCACGGTGCCCGCGCGCAAGATCTTCCTCAATCTGTACGACAATTACGTTTTCGAACATTAAACTTGTCCCCGATTATGACCTCTCCCGTTTCATGGCGTCTTCCATTCTCTTCTAAATTTGTTAACTACTTAATTAAGGTTTAGCTAACGCAGGCGATAACAAGGAATCACAGGTAACTAATAAATTTAATAAATATTATATTTGTGGTTTGTCTTAAAACACCTTTAGCCTTGTCTGACTAGTCTTGTCTATCTAGTTTTGTCTGTCTAGACTTCTCTGTCTAGTCTTGTCTGTCTAGTCTTGTCTGTCTAGTCTTGTCTGTCTAGTCTTGTCTGTCTAGTCTTGTCTGTCTAGTCTTGTCTGTCTAGTCTTGTCTGTCTAGTCTTGTCTGTCTAGTCTTGTCTGTCTAGTCTTGTCTGTCTAGTCTTGTCTGTCTAGTCTTGTCTGTCTAGTCTTGTCTGTCTAGTCTTGTCTGTCTAGTCTTGTCTGTCTAGTCTTGTCTGTCTAGTCTTGTCTGTCTAGTCTTGTCTGTCTAGTCTTGTCTGTCTAGTCTTGTCTGTCTAGTCTTGTCTGTCTAGTCTTGTCTGTCTAGTCTTGTCTGTCTAGTCTTGTCTGTCTAGTCTTGTCTGTCTAGTCTTGTCTGTCTAGTCTTGTCTGTCTAGTCTTGTCTGTCTAGTCTTGTCTGTCTAGTCTTGTCTGTCTAGTCTTGTCTGTCTAGTCTTGTCTGTCTAGTCTTGTCTGTCTAGTCTTGTCTGTCTAGTCTTGTCTGTCTAGTCTTGTCTGTCTAGTCTTGTCTGTCTAGTCTTGTCTGTCTAGTCTTGTCTGTCTAGTCTTGTCTGTCTAGTCTTGTCTGTCTAGTCTTGTCTGTCTAGTCTTGTCTGTCTAGTCTTGTCTGTCTAGTCTTGTCTGTCTAGTCTTGTCTGTCTAGTCTTGTCTGTCTAGTCTTGTCTGTCTAGTCTTGTCTGTCTAGTCTTGTCTGTCTAGTCTTGTCTGTCTAGTCTTGTCTGTCTAGTCTTGTCTGTCTAGTCTTGTCTGTCTAGTCTTGTCTGTCTAGTCTTGTCTGTCTAGTCTTGTCTGTCTAGTCTTGTCTGTCTAGTCTTGTCTGTCTAGTCTTGTCTGTCTAGTCTTGTCTGTCTAGTCTTGTCTGTCTAGTCTTGTCTGTCTAGTCTTGTCTGTCTAGTCTTGTCTGTCTAGTCTTGTCTGTCTAGTCTTGTCTGTCTAGTCTTGTCTGTCTAGTCTTGTCTGTCTAGTCTTGTCTGTCTAGTCTTGTCTGTCTAGTCTTGTCTGTCTAGTCTTGTCTGTCTAGTCTTGTCTGTCTAGTCTTGTCTGTCTAGTCTTGTCTGTCTAGTCTTGTCTGTCTAGTCTTGTCTGTCTAGTCTTGTCTGTCTAGTCTTGTCTGTCTAGTCTTGTCTGTCTAGTCTTGTCTGTCTAGTCTTGTCTGTCTAGTCTTGTCTGTCTAGTCTTGTCTGTCTAGTCTTGTCTGTCTAGTCTTGTCTGTCTAGTCTTGTCTGTCTAGTCTTGTCTGTCTAGTCTTGTCTGTCTAGTCTTGTCTGTCTAGTCTTGTCTGTCTAGTCTTGTCTGTCTAGTCTTGTCTGTCTAGTCTTGTCTGTCTAGTCTTGTCTGTCTAGTCTTGTCTGTCTAGTCTTGTCTGTCTAGTCTTGTCTGTCTAGTCTTGTCTGTCTAGTCTTGTCTGTCTAGTCTTGTCTGTCTAGTCTTGTCTGTCTAGTCTTGTCTGTCTAGTCTTGTCTGTCTAGTCTTGTCTGTCTAGTCTTGTCTGTCTAGTCTTGTCTGTCTAGTCTTGTCTGTCTAGTCTTGTCTGTCTAGTCTTGTCTGTCTAGTCTTGTCTGTCTAGTCTTGTCTGTCTAGTCTTGTCTGTCTAGTCTTGTCTGTCTAGTCTTGTCTGTCTAGTCTTGTCTGTCTAGTCTTGTCTGTCTAGTCTTGTCTGTCTAGTCTTGTCTGTCTAGTCTTGTCTGTCTAGTCTTGTCTGTCTAGTCTTGTCTGTCTAGTCTTGTCTGTCTAGTCTTGTCTGTCTAGTCTTGTCTGTCTAGTCTTGTCTGTCTAGTCTTGTCTGTCTAGTCTTGTCTGTCTAGTCTTGTCTGTCTAGTCTTGTCTGTCTAGTCTTGTCTGTCTAGTCTTGTCTGTCTAGTCTTGTCTGTCTAGTCTTGTCTGTCTAGTCTTGTCTGTCTAGTCTTGTCTGTCTAGTCTTGTCTGTCTAGTCTTGTCTGTCTAGTCTTGTCTGTCTAGTCTTGTCTGTCTAGTCTTGTCTGTCTAGTCTTGTCTGTCTAGTCTTGTCTGTCTAGTCTTGTCTGTCTAGTCTTGTCTGTCTAGTCTTGTCTGTCTAGTCTTGTCTGTCTAGTCTTGTCTGTCTAGTCTTGTCTGTCTAGTCTTGTCTGTCTAGTCTTGTCTGTCTAGTCTTGTCTGTCTAGTCTTGTCTGTCTAGTCTTGTCTGTCTAGTCTTGTCTGTCTAGTCTTGTCTGTCTAGTCTTGTCTGTCTAGTCTTGTCTGTCTAGTCTTGTCTGTCTAGTCTTGTCTGTCTAGTCTTGTCTGTTTAGTCTTGTCTGTCTAGTCTTGTCTGTCTAGTCTTGTCTGTCTAGTCTTGTCTGTCTAGTCTTGTCTGTCTAGTCTTGTCTGTCTAGTCTTGTCTGTCTAGTTTTGTCTGTCTAGTCTTGTCTGTCTAGCCTTGTCTGTCTAGTCTTGTCTGTCTAGTCTGTCTAGTCTTGTCTGTCTAGTCTTGTCTGTCTAGTCTTGTCTGTCTAGTCTTGTCTGTCTAGACTTGTCTGTCTAGTCTTGTCTGTCTAGTCTTGTTTGTCTAGTCTTATCTGTCTAGTTTTGTCTGTCTAGTCTTGTTTATCTAGTCTTATCTGTCAAGTCTTTTGTTTTGTAGCCTAGAGAGAAGAAACCAAATGTGTCCACACGATTGTTAATAAACTTTTTCTGTCTAAGATATTTCTAAACGCGTTATTGAAATGAACGAGTTACGGCCGACATTTCACACACAGTTTTTTTGAATTCGCGACATTTTGAAACGCCAATAATTTCACGCGCAATTTAACGCGAACCTGTCCGAGTTTTGCCATTATCCGACACACTTCTTGTTCAATCGCATAAAGTAATTACCCGAGGCACACTAAATCAAAACGATATTTAAAGAAGTGATAAGACGGACTAGACAGAATGGACCATACAGTCAAGACTAGACATAATAGATTGGACAGACAAGGCTAGACAGAATATACTGGACAGAGAAGACTAGAGAGAATAAGCTGGACAGACAAGATTAGTCAGACAGGACGGGCAAAACTATACAGAAAAGACTAAATATATATATATATATATATATATATATATATATATATATATATATATATATATATATATATATATATATATATATATATATATATATATATATATATATATATATATATATATATATATATATATCTAGTCTGTTTAGTAAGATATAGGAGGATATACAAATGTCGCTTCCACAATATCTAGAGCAGTGTTTTGAGAAGTGTGTTTTTCAACCTTTTTCATGCCGCGACCCCCTTAGTATGAAAAAATATTTCGCGACCTCTTATACTACCCTCCGCTGTTTCTAGCTTGTATTTTTGATGATACAAATATCGAATCCGTACATCATTTTTACTTATTTTTATAATTTGATATCGGCTAAATACGTAATTACTTACATATAACAAACATATTTTTCTACAGATATATGTGAAAATGGCATATTTTCCACGGCTTACCCTACATGAAAGTGAAATTTTTTCATTCTAGAGATGAAAATATTTTCACATCTATAGACGAAAATGAGCATTTTTAATTTATGATTTTCTCGATTAAAAACACTAAACTAACCAAATTTGCATGGAATTTCTTATTAATTACATGAATTTCAAAGAAATATTTTATGTACAAACGTAAAACGAGCCTGAAACTATTAAAAAAACCCAAATAAAATTAGGACATTTGACTTGAAAAGCACCACCTTGGAAATGCAATATGTTACCATGGAAACGACCAAACCAACAATTAAATTTGTATTGACAGTTCTGACAGTTCGCTTCGAACTGGATTTATAAAAGTCGAATTATAGATTCTACAACCGAAATTAGTAGAAAAAATTGCATTTACTACTCGAGATGAAAGTGTTTTTTTTTGGTTCGGTGTGATTGCTAACTCGCTGGCGCTCGTGAGCAAACTCCCACCTCACCAAAAAAACGCCATCTCTTGCTGTAAAATATACTATTTTACCGCATCGGCAAACGCCTCCACGGAAAAGCGAAACGACAATAGCAATCTGTGTTAATAATTTAATTTTTCATAGAGGGAATATTTCCAAAATATGTATACCTACATATATGTTATATAACAATTAAAAAAATGTCCCTTGATTACCCAAAAAGGGTAAAAAATCTTATGATTATAAAATTAGTAAATTCTATTAAAGGAAAAACATTACAGACACATTCATATCGAAACATTTGTGAAGATGTGGGTTCACTGCACCAAAGTTTGCTTTACTACGCAGAGGTTAAGTCATTATCGAAAGGCAAAGTACTGACAAAACTTTTGGAACTTCGAGCTGAACTTTTGGTGTATTTACTGCAGCTCAAGTCCGAATAGTCCGAATAATCCAGTTGTCAACATCCATAAATCGAGACAACATTGATTCATTTTCTTCTTCTCAGTCTTATATTGGAGAAGTGGGATCTAAGATAAACATCAAATCATATATACCTAGCATGGAAATTGTATTGCAGGATTTGAAAGAAGAATTGTGTCATTATTTCGCGGTGGAAAAACTTTCAAAAAAAACCCTGGGAAAAGTTGGATCACAAATCTGTTTTTAAAAGAAGCTACAGACGCGGTATGTTTGGGAACCAATCTAAAAGAAAATCTTGAATTGGTAAAACCATACAACATTATAGATAATCAGATAAACTTAATAAAGACGGAACAAAGCTTGAATATATAAATATACTCAACCCTTCCGGAACTCTATAATACTAATGAGTCTTTTTAGGACTACCAAAAGTGCCACGAAGGTGGACTGAAAGCTGTAGAATAACTGACAAATTTCATAAGAGATTTGTTTTTGGTAGTCCTAAAAAGACTCATTAGTATTATAGAGTTCCGGAAGGGTTGAGTATATTTATATATTCAAGCTTTGTTCCGTCTTTATTAAGTTTAAAAGAAAATCTGTTCGAATTATCTGCTGATGGAATATTACACCTATATTACCTCCGATTTCTACGAGTTGACGTTTTCGTCGTTGGCTCAAATAAAAGGTAAATAGAGAAATATCCTAAATTTAGAAAGCCATTCAGATGAGTAACAAAAACGGATCCGCCGTGGAAAAAAATGATTAACATGAAACAGGTCCATCACATTAATGTGAATGAGTGCCTATTCGTCGTAACATTAATGATTCATGTGAATCGAAGGAATTTGTTGATTTGTGTTAACCTACTTTTTGTTGTTCTGTTATAACTGTATGAGAGTGTCTATAGTCTCCAACAAAATAATATTTTCAAGCATTGAAAACCTCTAACTTTGATACTCAATATAAGACGATGTTTTTGTCTACTACTGTCACGAGTCAACTACCTTGAGTGCTCTTTATTTTAAATTTTAAAATAACTGCGATCGCTTTAGAGAGGTTTCGCGAGCCCCTTAGAGAGACTTCGCGACCCCCACGCTGAAAAACACTGATCTTGAGGATATCCCGTGCCTTGCCTGAAATATTGTGAGGATATCCAAACAAATATTGAAATTAAAATGTCCAACGGGTCATGGATGTCCATATAGGATATCTTTAGATTATGTGGGATATTATCAAAATATCAGTGAGATATCCTGTGTGGGACAAGACTAGACTGACAGACCGGGCTTGACAAACTAAACAAGACTAGACAGGCAAAGTTAAATAGACAAGGCTACACAGACAAGACTTTAAATAAATGTCGTGATTGTTAATATTATGACTAAGAAGCAATTGTAAGCAATACATATTTATGATTTTTTGCTTTCGTAACGGCAAATTGTAGAAAAATCTCGTTCGGTAAGAAATTACCGGATAAGTGGATAAATAATAAAAGGCGAAAGGTCAACACATTAAAAACGCTATTTAACTAGATCGCGCGGTAAATACTTTATGCAAGATATAAATTATAAAACACAATTTATTCCGGCCTTGTCTTATACAATCCTGCCTTGTCTTATTTAGTGGTTTCTCGTCCGTTCTGCTCTTACAATAGACTAGACCAGTGCTTCCCAAAGTGGTGGGCCGCGGCCCCTTAAGCGGCAAGGGTTTACCCGCAAGAGGGCCGTAAATAATACATAGATATATCTTCGTTAAATAAGTTCAAGTGTCAAATATGCACATTGAAATTATAAACTCCGTTAAAATATTGAAATTACGACGGATGATATGATGACGAGCTTAGGATGTTTCTTCTAGAAAATAAACCAGATTTAGCTGCCCGATTTCTCATGATATTTTTGAAAAGGTTAATATAGTGAATGTTTTTACTAATTTACTGATTCTTAAAAATAAGCTACAAGTTCTAATTGACAACTATTTATAACAGTCACATAGACAATGCCTGCTCAAAATTGAAAAGTTTTAATAACATCCACTTTGGGACAGCTTTACTAATTTAATCGTTAATTATATCGTTACTTGCTTTGACGTAGCGAAAGGCTCACACAATGCATCTTGAGCGCTGTGTGCTAAAGAGTAACAGAAGATTTCCGTGTCCCTCCCTTGATTTAATTAGTAAAGCTGTCCCAAAGTGGATGTTATTTAAACTTTTCAATAAGCTACAAGGTTTTAAAATAAAAATCTCCGTACGGACCAAGAGCTTTGAACAAGGAAGCACAAGCATGTTTATTTCCTTGCACGAATTTGTTTAAGAAAATAACAAAATAATGTCGTTGTCAACGGAACTAAAAACAAATATCGTGATATTATATTAAAGAACGAGTTCAGTAAGCGCGATTTTTCAGCACGTGTCCAAGTGTAGAAAACGTTTGTAGGTTTGCGTCTGTAATGGACTCATAACAGCACTCATATACGTGCGGTTATGGCTCGCCGAGTGCGGTTATGAGCTATTTTTTTCAAAGTTGCCACTGAAATTCAAAGCTGTCAGACTAAAAACAGTTTAGACTAAAATGCATTTTCAAGGGATCAAACTTGTCTAGTATTCGGCAGTCTTATCTGGGTATTGTCTTGTCCAGTCTTCTCCAGCCATCTATAAGCTTGTTAAGTTATGTCTTGATTTGTCTGGTCTTATCTAGTATTGCCCAGTCTTATCTAATCTTGGTCTATGAACTGGTAATATAAATATATAAATGACTGGTCTTGTATGGTTTTTGTATGGTTTTGTCTGATCCTGTTTAGTCTTGTCTGATCTAGTCTCGTGTAAACTATATATAACGATGATACTATATATAACGATCATTTGTAATTCCATCTAATCTAGACCAGCATGTTTAGTCTAATCTAATTGATCCTTCAATCTTGCTTAATGTGTGATTATTCATTGTTATCTTTAGACATCCCTGTTGTAGTTTTCCGTACTAGCGGCGGCCTGTAATTGCTATCGTATATAGATCACATGGACAGAAACGCGGCGCAAAAAGAGAAAGTAATAAATAAATAATAGAGGCGAATGATAATAACAACGGCAACATAACATGGGGATAATAATAACGAGCGGCCGTAGGTTCTCGCGCGGAGAAATCCTTTCGGTCGAGGAATTCCGGCCGCCGGTGGAGGACAAGGACGGGCGTGGCTCCAGCCGCACGGAACCGATTGCGGAAAAATTACAGAAAAATCGGCTCGATCTATTGCTGGATCTGTACCGCCGCACCCACTTCAATCTAGATGTGAGGTTCTACTAAATGCTAAAGATTCAACAAATGTTATGGTGGCTATGTATAGTCGATTGGACTAAGAGTAGACAGACAAGACAAGACGGACAAAATTAGACAGACAAGACTAGAGAGATAAGACTAGAAAGACAAGACTAGATAGACAAGACTAGACAGACAAGACTAGACAGACAAGACTAGACAGACTAGACTAGACAGACAAGACTAGACAGACAAGACTAGACAGACAAGACTAGACAGACAAGACTAGACAGACAAGACTAGACAGACAAGACTAGACAGACAAGACTAGACAGACAAGACTAGACAGACAAGACTAGACAGACAAGACTAGACAGACAAGACTAGACAGACAAGACTAGACAGACAAGACTAGACAGACAAGACTAGACAGACAAGACTAGACAGACAAGACTAGACAGACAAGACTAGACAGACAAGACTAGACAGACAAGACTAGACAGACAAGACTAGACAGACAAGACTAGACAGACAAGACTAGACAGACAAGACTAGACAGACAAGACTAGACAGACAAGACTAGACAGACAAGACTAGACAGACAAGACTAGACAGACAAGACTAGACAGACAAGACTAGACAGACAAGACTAGACAGACAAGACTAGACAGACAAGACTAGACAGACAAGACTAGACAGACAAGACTAGACAGACAAGACTAGACAGACAAGACTAGACAGACAAGACTAGACAGACAAGACTAGACAGACAAGACTAGACAGACAAGACTAGACAGACAAGACTAGACAGACAAGACTAGACAGACAAGACTAGACAGACAAGACTAGACAGACAAGACTAGACAGACAAGACTAGACAGACAAGACTAGACAGACAAGACTAGACAGACAAGACTAGACAGACAAGACTAGACAGACAAGACTAGACAGACAAGACTAGACAGACTAGACTAGACAGACTAGACTAGACAGACTAGACTAGACAGACAAGACTAGACAGACAAGACTAGACAGACAAGACTAGACAGACAAGACTAGACAGACAAGACTAGACAGACAAGACTAGACAGACAAGACTAGACAGACAAGACTAGACAGACAAGACTAGACAGACAAGACTAGACAGACAAGACTAGACAGACAAGACTAGACAGACAAGACTAGACAGACTAGACTAGACAGACTAGACTAGACAGACTAGACTAGACAGACAAGACTAGACAGACAAGACTAGACAGACAAGACTAGACAGACAAGACTAGACAGACAAGACTAGACAGACAAGACTAGACAGACAAGACTAGACAGACAAGACTAGACAGACAAGACTAGACAGACAAGACTAGACAGACAAGACTAGACAGACAAGACTAGACAGACAAGACTAGACAGACAAGACTAGACAGACAAGACTAGACAGACAAGACTAGACAGACAAGACTAGACAGACAAGACTAGACAGACAAGACTAGACAGACAAGACTAGACAGACAAGACTAGACAGACAAGACTAGACAGAGAAGACTAGACAAACAAGACTAGACTAAAGAATATACCGACTGATCTATTATCTATTATTGTGGATATAACTGCATGTACTAAATTATAAAAGCAAACTGGTTTGCTATATATAGTAGCTTATAATGATATTCAATTATTTAGTTTAGTTCTTTATGTAGACCTTGATATATAGTGCAATTGCTTGCAGCATGCATTTCCGATACAAATTTGCATAAACGGTGTCATGATGTAGATAATTAGCATATTTAGATCAGATCTAGGGAATTTGCTACATAATTAACAGCTTCTAGCCTTTTTTTGTTGGAAAAATTTGGAGGTTTGCAGATTTGAAGACCTGCAACTTGATAACAGATTCCATCCAATTTTGTGCGTTTAGTGAACAATTCAACTTTCTCTTTCACCACCTATTGAATAACTCGCATAGATAATCGAAATAAACTAAATCGCAACAACAAAAAAATTCACTCGAAATGGCAAAGTAAATTGGAAACAACAAAAGGCGTTGGAATTGTGTTCCAGCGAACATTACAACACTCAGGCTTTTTTGCACGAAAATTACAAAAATCGATTTACATTTACATTCACTCCATTCAGTTTTCCGGACTCACTCAACACTTTCTTCTCTGAAATATTTTGCAGACATAACTTACAAAATTAGACAGGATCAGACATGACTAGAACAGGCAAGTTTAGATAAGATCAGACAAGACAAAACCCGCCAAGTTTAGACAAGATCAGACAAGACAAGACCAGACAAGTTTAGACAAGATCAGACAAAACAAGACCAGGCAAGTTTAGACAAGATCAGACAAGACAAAATTCGGCAAGTTTAGACAAGATCAGACAAAACAAGACCAGGCAAGTTTAGACAAGATCAGCCAAGACAAAATTCGGCAAGTTTAAACAATATCAGACAAGACAAGAGACCAGGCAAGTTTAGACAAGATCAGACAAAACAAGACCAGGCAAGTTTAGACAAGATCAGACAAGACAAAATTCGGCAAGTTTAGACAAGATCAGACAAAACAAGACCAGGCAAGTTTAGACAAGATCAGACAAGACAAAATTCGGCAAGTTTAGACAAGATCAGACAAAACAAGACCAGGCAAGTTTAGACAAGATCAGCCAAGACAAAATTCGGCAAGTTTAAACAATATCAGACAAGACAAGAGACCAGGCAAGTTTAGACAAGATCAGACAAAACAAGACCAGGCAAGTTTAGACAAGATCAGACAAGACAAAATTCGGCAAGTTTAGACAAGATCAGACAAAACAAGACCAGGCAAGTTTAGACAAGATCAGACAAGACAAAATTCGGCAAGTTTAGACAAGATCAGACAAAACAAGACCAGGCAAGTTTAGACAAGATCAGCCAAGACAAAATTCGGCAAGTTTAAACAATATCAGACAAGACAAGAGACCAGGCAAGTTTAGACAATATCAGACAAGACAAGACCCGGCAAATTTAGACAAGATCAGACAAGACAAGACCAGGCAAGTTTAGACAAGATCAGACAAAACAAGACCAGGCAAGTTTAGACAAGATCAGACAGGACAAAACCCAGAAAATTTAGACAAGATCAGACAAGACAAGACCAGGCAAGTTTAGACAAGATCAGACAAGACAAAACCCGGCAAATTTAGACAAAATCAGACAAGACAAGACCAGGCAAGTTTAGACAAGATCAGACAAAACAAGACCAGGCAAGTTTAGACAAGATCAGCCAAGACAAAATTCGGCAAGTTTAAACAATATCAGACAAGACAAGAGACCAGGCAAGTTTAGACAATATCAGACAAGACAAGACCCGGCAAATTTAGACAAGATCAGACAAAACAAGACCAGGCAAGTTTAGACAAGTTCAGACAAGACAAAACTCGGCAAATTTAGACAAGATCAGACAAGACAAGACCAGGCAAGTTTAGACAAGATCAGACAAAACAAAATCCGGAAAGTTTAGACAAAATTAGACAAGACAAGACCAGGCAAGTATAGTACAAGATCAGACAAGACAAAATCCGGCAAATTTAGACAAGACCAGACAAGACAAGACCAGGCAAGTTTAGACAAGATCAGACAAAACAAGACCAGGCAAGTTTAGACAAGATCAGACAGGACAAAACCCAGAAAATTTAGACAAGATCAGACAAGACAAGACCAGGCAAGTTTAGTACAAGATCAGACAAGACAAAATCCGGCAAGTTTAGACTAGATCAGACAAGACAAGACCAGGCAAGTTTAGACAAGATCAGACAAAACAAGACCAGGCAAGTTTAGACAAGATCAGACAAAACAAGACCAGGCAAGTTTGGACAAGATCAGACAAGACAAAACCCAGCAAATTTAGACAAGATCAGACAAGACAAGACCAGGCAAGTTTAGACAAGATCAGACAAAACAAGACCAGGCAAGTTTAGACAAGATCAGACAAGACAAAATTCGGCAAGTTTAGACAATATCAGACAAGATAAGAGCCGGCAAGTTTAGACAAGATCAGACAAGACAAAAACCGGCAAGTTTAGACAAGATCAGACAAAACAAGACCAGGCAAGTTTAGACAAGATCAGACAAAACAAGACCAGGCAAGTTTAGACAAGATCAGACAAGACAAAACCCGGCAAATTTAGACAAGATCAGACAAGACAAAATCCGGCAAGTTTAGACAAGATCAGATAAAACAAGACCAGGCAAGTTTAGACAAGATCAGACAAAACAAGACCCGCCAAGTTTAGACAAGTTCAGACAAGGCAAAATCCGGCAAGTTTAGACAAGATCAGACAAGACAAAACCCGGCAAGTTTAGACAAGATCAGACAAGACAAAACCCGGCAAGTTTAGACAAGATCAGACAAGACAAAACCCGGCAAGTTTAGGCAAGATCAGACAAAACAAGACCAGGCAAGTTTAGACAAGATCAGACAAGACAAAACCCGGCAAATTTAGACAAAATCAGACAAGACAAGACCAGGCAAGTTTAGACAAGATCAGACAAAACAAGACCAGGCAAGTTTAGACAAGATCAGACAAGACAAAACTCGGCAAGTTTAGACAAGGTCAGACAAGACAAGAGACCAGGCAAGTTTAGACAAGATCAGACAAGACAAAACCCGGCAAATTTAGACAAGATCAGACAAGACAAGACCAGGCAAGTTTAGACAAGTTCAGACAAAACAAGACCAGGCAAGTTTAGACAAGATCAGACAAGACAAAACTCGGCAAGTTTAGACAAGATCAGACAAGACAAGAGACCAGGCAAGTTTAGACAAGATCAGACAAGACAAAACCCGGCAAATTTAGACAAGATCAGACAAGACAAGACCAGGCAAGTTTAGACAAGTTCAGACAAAACAAGACCAGGCAAGTTTAGACAAGATCAGACAAGACAAAACCCAGCAAATTTAGACAAGATCAGACAAGACAAGACCAGGCAAGTTTAGACAAGATCAGACAAAACAAGACCAGGCAAGTTTAGACAAGATCAGACAAGACAAAACCCAGCAAATTTAGACAAGATCAGACAAGACAAGACCAGGCAAGTTTAGACAAGATCAGACAAAACAAAACCCGGCAAATTTAGACAAGATCAGACAAGACAAGACCAGGCAAGTTTAGACAAGTTCAGACAAAACAAGACCAGGCAAGTTTAGACAAGATCAGACAAGACAAAACTCGGCAAGTTTAGACAAGATCAGACAAGACAAGAGACCAGGCAAGTTTAGACAAGATCAGACAAGACAAAACCCGGCAAGTTTAGACAAGATCAGACAAGACAAAACCCGGCAAGTTTAGGCAAGATCAGACAAAACAAGACCAGGCAAGTTTAGACAAGATCAGACAAGACAAAACCCGGCAAATTTAGACAAAATCAGACAAGACAAGACCAGGCAAGTTTAGACAAGATCAGACAAAACAAGACCAGGCAAGTTTAGACAAGATCAGACAAGACAAAACTCGGCAAGTTTAGACAAGATCAGACAAGACAAGAGACCAGGCAAGTTTAGACAAGATCAGACAAGACAAAACCCGGCAAATTTAGACAAGATCAGACAAGACAAGACCAGGCAAGTTTAGACAAGTTCAGACAAAACAAGACCAGGCAAGTTTAGACAAGATCAGACAAGACAAAACTCGGCAAGTTTAGACAAGATCAGACAAGACAAGAGACCAGGCAAGTTTAGACAAGATCAGACAAGACAAAACCCGGCAAATTTAGACAAGATCAGACAAGACAAGACCAGGCAAGTTTAGACAAGTTCAGACAAAACAAGACCAGGCAAGTTTAGACAAGATCAGACAAGACAAAACCCAGCAAATTTAGACAAGATCAGACAAGACAAGACCAGGCAAGTTTAGACAAGATCAGACAAAACAAGACCAGGCAAGTTTAGACAAGATCAGACAAGACAAAACCCAGCAAATTTAGACAAGATCAGACAAGACAAGACCAGGCAAGTTTAGACAAGATCAGACAAAACAAAACCCGGCAAATTTAGACAAGATCAGACAAGACAAGACCAGGCAAGTTTAGACAAGTTCAGACAAAACAAGACCAGGCAAGTTTAGACAAGATCAGACAAGACAAAACTCGGCAAGTTTAGACAAGATCAGACAAGACAAGAGACCAGGCAAGTTTAGACAAGATCAGACAAGACAAAACCCGGCAAATTTAGACAAGATCAGACAAGACAAGACCAGGCAAGTTTAGACAAGATCAGACAAAACAAGACCAGGCAAGTTTAGACAAGATCAGACAAAACAAAATTCGGCAAGTTTAGACAATACAATCAGACAAGATAAGACCCGGCAAGTTTAGACAAGATCAGACAAGACAGGACCAATATCAAGTCTATGCAATATGTCAATGCAATATCAACTCTATGCAATATCAAATCTAAGCAATATGTATATGCAATATCAAGTCTATGCAATATATATGTGCAATATCAAGTCTATGCAATATCAAATCTATGCAATATCAGATCTATGCAATATGTATATGCAATATAAAGATTGAGCAAGGTTTTGTATTAATTGAATCATGGCAATGATAAATCCGTGTGTTTAGTGAATCGAACGAGTTTCCTGATTGTATAAACGTTTGATTGAAATTCAAATAAACTGGAAAATGCGGCAGCTGGAAGAATTCTTGTGGGTGAGGTCCGCATATCAGCTGCTCCTATTTCCCAAAGAAAAATCCATGAATGCGACGAAGGTCGAGTGTCCACTATATATACTTAGTGTTATCACACAGACGACATAATCCCATCGAGATCCCTCATCATGAACAAGTTGGTAAGTAATAAGATATTGTGACTAGTTTAAGTAAAAAGAGTTGTGAAGAAGAGTGTGTGAAGAAGAAGAAATATTTATTGAAAAATACTGGACATACTGAACAGACTGGACAGACTGGTTTAATTTAAGTCTTAACACGTTAGCTGCCACCTGTACAGCCGGCTGCCAATACCTACATGGTTCCTACTGTGCCGAACGAAATATGCGGCAGCTAACGTGTTAAATCTTACTTTATTAAGTCTTACTTAATTTAAACTTTTAAGTTTAAACAAAAGGCTATAGACCACTAGGTCTTTCCGCTCAGTTAGTGTAAGTATTTTCTTAGTCACTTAGTTTAGTACTTAACGAGATTTAGATTAAATTTTTCTTTCTGGAAATCAGTGCAAACTACGGTGCTTTGTCCTAAAAATTGCTTTAAATACAACGCGAAATAACTCAAAATTTGGCCAAAATTCGCGAAAAACTTTCGAATGAAACTTGTCGGGCGTTAAATTTTCTATCAGAAAACATATTTTGGTAGTCACTTAGTTTAGTGCTTAAGGAGATTTAAACTAAATTGTAAGACTAATTTTTTAGTGGAATTCCAACACAAACTACGGTGCTTTGTCTCGAAAATTCTATCAAATTCAATGCCAAATATCTCGAAATTTAGCAATAATCCGCAAAAAAGCTTCAAATAAAACTTATTTAGCGTTAAATTTGCTAATAGAAAACACATTTTATTAGTCGAGTAGTTTAACATATAACGAGATTTAGACGACAATGTAAGAGCAGTTTCATTCAAGCAATCAATGTAAACTACGGTGCTTTGTCCTGAGCATTCATTCAAGCAAACACAGTAAACTACGGTGCTTTGTCCGCAACATTTAATCAAGCAAATACAGTAAACTACGGTGCTTTGTCCTAAGAATACATTCAACTTCAATGCGAAATATATCAAAATTCAGCGAGAATTTGCAAAAAAGCTTCGAATAAAACTTGTTGGGCATTAAAATTCCTATTAGAAAACGTAGCCTTTTAGCCAGCGAGTTTAATACTTAACGAGATTTAGACGAAATTCTTAGACTAAGTTTCTTTCTGGACTCTTTGTTACTCACTGAATTTAGTGCTTAAGGAGATTTAAACAAAATTGTTATATTAACAGTTATAAGTGCGATTCCGCGACGTCTAATTATGGGCGCCGAAAGCCAAAACACCGCTCTACAATCCACGCAAAAAACTAAAACATTCTTCGGGGCGCTGCAAAAATATGGACGTTTTACTATCGTCACTTGCTTCCTGCAATGCGACGAGTTTGGGCGGGCATCGCGACGATCGCAAACGACGCAGCGCGATGCGGCTTGCAGTAAAAGATGAAACGTTCAATTTCCTGTGGGAATCGCGCAATATTGTTTTCGCAGAGCTCAAGTTGGCGATTCTGTGGGAGTTTTCCCAAAAATCGGCGAGTTTGGGTGGGGGCGTCGCGACGGTCACAAACGACGCAGCGCGTTGCCGCTGGCAGTAGAAGATGAAACGTTCAATTCGCTGCGGGAATCACGCGATACCGTTCCCGCAGAGCTCAAGTTGGCGATTCTGTGGGAGTTTTCCCAAAAATTGGCGAGTTTACGCGGGCGTCGCGACGGTGGCAAACGACGCAGCGCGATGCGGCTTGCAGTAAAAGATGAAACGTTCAATTCGCTGCGGGAATCGCGCGATACCGTTCCCGCAGAGCTCAAGTTGGCGATTCTGTGCGAGTTTTCCAAAAAATCGCGTCGCGACGGGACCTTCAACGCAATCGGGATTAAACTCCCAAACAAACTAATAGGTTCTATGACCGATCGAACGACATCGGTCCGGTTCCGATCCCTCAATTGGTTCTAACGTTCTAGGTTCCCCCGCAAAACGCCTCTGCTTTTTCTCACTTTTTGCGCTTTTTTCTCTTTAAACCGCCGCAGATTCGCAAAAAGTCGTCGCAGTTTAAAAATTCTTGCCGGAATGGTTGCGGAAAAGTGTTCCGAAGAGATCGAACCCAACTGGAGACCTGTAGCCCTTCTAATAAATGCGCAGAGCTCAAGTTGGCGATTATGTGGAAGTTTTCCCAAAAATCGCCGTCGCGACGCAATCTTCAACGCAATCGGGATTAAACTCGCAAACAAACTAATAGGTTCTATGACCCATCGAACGGCACAGCTCCGGTTCCGATCCGTCAATTGGTTCGAACGTCCTAGGTACCCCCGCAAAACGCCTCCAGTTTTTTTCACATTTGCGCGTTTTTCTCTTTAAACTGCCGCAGATTCGCAAAAAGTCGCCGCAGTTTAAAAATTCTTGCCGGAATGGTTGCGGGAAAGTGTTCCGAAGAGAACGAACCCAACTGGAGACCCGGAGCCCTTCAAATAAATGCGGGGCGTCCGTGGAAGTGAGTACAAAGAAAAAATGTTATTTCTCCAGCACCAGGTGAACGGGACGTCGCAGGACGGCGAGCGAGGGCTTTAAAAACGTGGCGCCGCGGCGGCTGGAAGATCCGGAAAAAATATTTGAAATCCTACGAAAAATGCGATTTTAGGTTTCGGTCTGTTGCGTTCGAACCTGGGGGAGTCGAGTCGCGAAAATGACACCGCTCGACGGGGATCTTAATTCTAGGAGGAGGAGGAGGAGGACGGAACTTGGGACGCGCAACGTACGGATGGACATTTGCAGTTAAGTTATCGAAGACGCGCGGTTAAAACACCCAAGATCGGCCGCCTACGGCGGCATAAGAAAGCCAAATTTGAACTTTTTAAAATCCACGTGGTGCTGTCCCCCAGGTGAAATTCGGGAAACGCGACACGTCGGTCGTCTCAGAATTGATTGAAATTAGCGATTGCGTCGTGAACTGGCGAACGCTTCTCCATATGGACCCCAAAACTGAGCATTAAACAAATTACAAATTTTACGGTGGACGCGGAGAAGATGCCCAGGGAAAATTAAATTCGCGAGAGGATTCCGGTAGAAAACTTTGAGGCGCGTCGGGATTAAACTCCCAAACAAACTAATACGTTCTATGACCGATCGAACGGCACCGGTCCGGTTCCAATCCGTCAATTGGTTCGGACGTTCTAGGTTCCCCCGCAAAACGCCTCTGCTTTTTCTCACTTTTTGCTCGTTTTTCTCTTTAAACTGCGGCAGATTCGCAGAAAGTCGTCGCAGTTTAAAAATTTGCCGGAATAGCTGCGGGCAAGTGTTTCGAAGAGAACGAACCCAACCGGAGACCTGGAGCCCTTCTAATAAATGCGCAGAGCTCAAGTTGGCGATTATGTGGAAGTTTTCCCAAAAATCGCCGTCGCGACGCCTTCTCAACGCCATCAGGAATAAACTCCCAAACAAACTAATAGATTCTATGGCCGATCGAACGGCACCGGTCCGGTTCCGATCCGTCAATTGGTTCGGACGTTCTAGGTTCCCCCGCAAAACGCCTCTGGTTTTTCTCACTTTTTGCGTTTTTTTCTCTTTAAACCGCCGCAGTTTCGCAAAAAGTCGTCGCAGTTTAAAAATTCTTGCCGGAATGGTTGCGGGAAAGTGTTCCGAAGAGATCGAACCCAACCGGCGACCTAGAGCCCTTCAAATAAATGCGGGGCGTCCGTCGAAGTGAGTGCCAAAAAAAAAATTGTTATTTCTCCAGCACCAGGTGAACGGGACGTCGCAGGACGGCGAGCGAGGGCTTTAAAAACGTGGCGCCGCGGCGGCTAGAGGGTCCGGAAAAAACAATTGAGATCCGACGAAAAATGTGCTGTGAACGTAATGTACACTAAACTACGGTGCTTTGTCCCGAGCATTCATTCAAGCAAACACAGTAAACTACGGTGCTTTGTCCTTAGAATTCACTTAACTTCAATGCGAAATATCTCAAAACTCAGCAAGAATTCGCAAAAAAGCTTCGAATAAAACTCGTTGAGCATTAAAATTCCTATTAGAAAACATAGCCTTTTAGCCAGCTAGTTGAATACTTAATGAGATTTAGACTAAATTACTTTTTTTCTGGAAATCATAACAAACTACGGTGCTCTGACTCCAGTCGAACCGTTCGTAACCCTAACCTTGAAACAATAATATTAGTGTAACTACGCTAGCTACTATAACTAAATCATTATAACTAAGTTTTTAAGCTATTTACGGCAATAAAACTAGATAGTCGTGTTAGACTCGTTACAAGCTTACCTTGTGTTATAGCTAAATCTGATACTCTAGCTACTTCAAAGCTAGTTACTTTCTCAAAATAATAGTAACTAGCTACAAAGCTATCTAGGTTTATTGGATCAAGTACCTCAAGTCAATTACCAAGTGTCTGAATTACCAACGTCTTGAAATCCAAGTAACTATTTTAGTTACAAACACAAAAAGTAACTAATTTATGTAGTTACAAGCTAATAAAAAACAGAAATAACGTCTTGAAATCAAATCTCCAGTAACTATTCTAGTTACAAACACAAAAAGTAACTAGTTTATCTAGTTACAAGCTAATAAAAAAACAGATATAACTAATTAGTTAATAATTAAAGATATCGCAATTTCTAGCTGATTAACTTAACCCTGATTTTCGGTCTTAATACATAAGAAACTAACTCAGCTATGTAGACTTAATTAGTAGCTAATCGTAGCTGGAGTATATACCGAAACTAGTTACATATTTAAAACGATTGATACATACTCAGCTAAAAATGAAAATAGTTTGCTAATAACTTGGTTTTAAGATTCGTAGCAAGTGTGTCATTAAGTTTAGTTACATCTATTGTAGACTAAACTTAATTAGATACTTGCTATGAATCTTAAAACCAAGTTATTAGCAAACATCCTCTTTCAAAGCTATTTTCATTTTTAGCTGAGTATGTATCGATCGTTTTAAATATGTAACTAATTTCGGTAGTCTTCAATAGTCTCTTGCACTATTTAATCTAGAGTACTAATCTGTATCATAGATTAGACTAGTCTTAAATAGTAATAAAATCAGTAACTAAACTAGTTACTAGCACAAATCAAGTTACAAATTGCGCGAAGTTAATTAAGCCTTGTTTTCTAGCTAATCTTCGCCTGTCTTGCTGTGATGGTGTCAGCTAGGCCATGGGACGATGGTTCCTGGCACGGCGATAGCGGAGCATGGGACGGTGATACCGGGGCATGGGACGATGGCAGTTGGAACGACGGGCATTGGGACGACGGCAGCTGGAACGACGGCAGATGGGACGACGGGTCGTGGAACGATGGCGCTTGGAACGACGGCGCTTGGAACGACGGGGCCTGGGGCGGATGGGACGGCGGTCACGGAAACGTCGTCCACGGCAACGGAGCCACTTTGGTCGGACCGGGGCTCGGCCACGCCGTCGTTCAACCGGGCTGGCACGGGGCTGGATGGCATGGCGCCGGTTGGCACGGTCATCACGGACACTGGTGGTAAATTTGAGACCGGACTCGACCGTAGATCAAGAGTTGTAGTCTTTTTCTAAATATGTGGCACACCTCTGGAAACTGGATAAATTTGGTACAAGCTTTGGAACACCTAATAACTTGATGAAGGGGTTTTCCTTCATTGATATCTACAAATTGGTTTGTTCCAACTAGTCCTAATACCTAGTGTACACTACTTCTTCAACTTTGCAACTGGTCCATATTGGTACTACAACTACACCATACTGGTATTACAACTAAATCTTTCTTTCAAAAACTTAAGTTATGGTACTACCAGCACATAGAAGCACCACAGTTACTTCAACTAGTTCTAGCTTCCACTTCACAAGTACCTCACTTTAGTACTACTATCAGTACTTCACTTTAGTATTACCAGCTGTACTTCCCTTTGGTACTACCATCAGTGCTTCGCTTTAGTACTACCATTCAAATAAACTGGAAAATGCGGCAGCTGAAAGAATTCTTCACTTTAGTTCTATTATAAGTACTTCACTTAGAAACTTCAACTCCAACTAACAATTCTCAAACTGCTCCAATTAGTTGGCTCCAACTAGTTCTAACATCTAGCTCCAACTAGTTCTCCTTTTTTGGTTGCAACATCTCACTGAAACTCAGTACTACATCTAAGAGATTAGTACCAGCAACTTCACCTAGTACCACCTTGTCTTCACAAATCTAGTCGAATAACGAAGAATAAACCAAGGCATGTCCACTATTACGCTTAATTTTCAGTACCGTAACGTGGTACTCACTGCATTAGTACTTGATATATAGCTCAATTAGATAGTAATTTTAAATATTAAGCTCAAGAAGTTGCTGCTTCAAACTTGTTAGATTAGTACTTGAATGCTGTACCCCATCTAGTTAACGTACCCCATGCTGTACCCCATCTACTCTAAGTTACAGCTTGTGTTTATGTTTCGAGTTAGTACCTAGATCCTTAAAGTACTTTTTGGAACGTCTCTAGGTCTACAAAATTTGAATAAGAACTAGGTGGTAGTACCGACAATGCAGTTTAAAACCCGGGAGTTTTCAAATATGGAGCTTCAAACTTCTAGAAACTCATTATAAATGGTGTGTTAGCACTTCCAATTAGTACTTCAAATATTAAGGAACTAGTTAATACTCTTAGTTTGATCTTAGCACCTAGATAAATGTTAGTACTTCAAATATCAAGGAACTAGTTAATACTCTTAATTTGATCTTGGTACCTAGATAGTGTTAGTACTTCAAATTAGTATAATTCGGCTGGAGCTTGATAGTACCGAATCTAACTCTTCCTAGGTTAGTTACTCTTTAAGCGTTAGTACTCAAACTACAAGTACCAACCATTTCAACTTCAAACTTCTCTTGCTGTCTTTCTGCTCAACTCCAGTTTCGATCTGTGGTCAAATCTACAGTCACTCTCTACAGACATCTACAGACAATTTCTGTTGGTTTCCTCTTCGGTTTCGGTTTCAGACCTCGCGACGTTTCTTCGGACTTCTCTCTGACCCATACTCTCTGTGTTATGTACTTTGTAAATTTAACATTGTGTTCAATAAAACATATCATGAAAGAAGCGAATGTGTTGGTTTATTTACCCGAATTACAGAGAGACGGATGGACGTGGACTAACTAAACGACTCTGGACTAATGGAAGATACATCAACGAATGAAACAAAACTAGTTTTCGTGATCTAGGTGGACTCATTTGAAAGATATAGACACTTAATACAAGCCTCTGACGCATTAAATTTTAATAAAAGTTTTGCATATTTAAATGAAAATCAACGGCGGATTATAAAACCTAATTGTCGCGTTGCATAATTTCGCAATAGCTGTCGTGCAGAAAACACAATAATAAAAACGGCGAGAATATTGCGAGCGGAATTAATATCGCGCATTAGACTGACCATGAAATGAGTTCTTGGGCAAATGTTTACAGCGAAAAAAATTTCGACACGACATTAGACCACAAGTGTTTGTATAATTGAAATCTGAAATCGGTAACCACCTCGGAATGATTGTCTAGACAGACACGTTTAAACAGATAAGACTAGATAGATAAGAGTAGACAGACAAGACTAGATAGATAAGAGTAGACAGACAAGACTAGATAGATAAGAGTAGACAGACAAGACTAGACAGACAAGACTAGACAGACAAGACTAGACAGACAAGACTAGACAGACAAGACTAGACAGACAAGACTAGACAGACAAGACTAGACAGACAAGACTAGACAGACAAGACTAGACAGACAAGACTAGACAGACAAGACTAGACAGACAAGACTAGACAGACAAGACTAGACAGACAAGACTAGACAGACAAGACTAGACAGACAAGACTAGACAGACAAGACTAGACAGACAAGACTAGACAGACAAGACTAGACAGACAAGACTAGACAGACAAGACTAGACAGACAAGACTAGACAGACAAGACTAGACAGACAAGACTAGACAGACAAGACTAGACAGACAAGACTAGACAGACAAGACTAGACAGACAAGACTAGACAGACAAGACTAGACAGACAAGACTAGACAGACAAGACTAGACAGACAAGACTAGACAGACAAGACTAGACAGACAAGACTAGACAGACAAGACTAGACAGACAAGACTAGACAGACAAGACTAGACAGACAAGACTAGACAGACAAGACTAGACAGACAAGACTAGACAGACAAGACTAGACAGACAAGACTAGACAGACAAGACTAGACAGACAAGACTAGACAGACAAGACTAGACAGACAAGACTAGACAGACAAGACTAGACAGACAAGACTAGACAGACAAGACTAGACAGACAAGACTAGACAGACAAGACTAGACAGACAAGACTAGACAGACAAGACTAGACAGACAAGACTAGACAGACAAGACTAGACAGACAAGACTAGACAGACAAGACTAGACAGACAAGACTAGACAGACAAGACTAGACAGACAAGACTAGACAGACAAGACTAGACAGACAAGACTAGACAGACAAGACTAGACAGACAAGACTAGACAGACAAGACTAGACAGACAAGACTAGACAGACAAGACTAGACAGACAAGACTAGACAGACAAGACTAGACAGACAAGACTAGACAGACAAGACTAGACAGACAAGACTAGACAGACAAGACTAGACAGACAAGACTAGACAGACAAGACTAGACAGACAAGACTAGACAGACAAGACTAGACAGACAAGACTAGACAGACAAGACTAGACAGACAAGACTAGACAGACAAGACTAGACAGACAAGACTAGACAGACAAGACTAGACAGACAAGACTAGACAGACAAGACTAGACAGACAAGACTAGACAGACAAGACTAGACAGACAAGACTAGACAGACAAGACTAGACAGACAAGACTAGACAGACAAGACTAGACAGACAAGACTAGACAGACAAGACTAGACAGACAAGACTAGACAGACAAGACTAGACAGACAAGACTAGACAGACAAGACTAGACAGACAAGACTAGACAGACAAGACTAGACAGACAAGACTAGACAGACAAGACTAGACAGACAAGACTAGACAGACAAGACTAGACAGACAAGACTAGACAGACAAGACTAGACAGACAAGACTAGACAGACAAGACTAGACAGACAAGACTAGACAGACAAGACTAGACAGACAAGACTAGACAGACAAGACTAGACAGACAAGACTAGACAGACAAGACTAGACAGACAAGACTAGACAGACAAGACTAGACAGACAAGACTAGACAGACAAGACTAGACAGACAAGACTAGACAGACAAGACTAGACAGACAAGACTAGACAGACAAGACTAGACAGACAAGACTAGACAGACAAGACTAGACAGACAAGACTAGACAGACAAGACTAGACAGACAAGACTAGACAGACAAGACTAGACAGACAAGACTAGACAGACAAGACTAGACAGACAAGACTAGACAGACAAGACTAGACAGACAAGACTAGACAGACAAGACTAGACAGACAAGACTAGACAGACAAGACTAGACAGACAAGACTAGACAGACAAGACTAGACAGACAAGACTAGACAGACAAGACTAGACAGACAAGACTAGACAGACAAGACTAGACAGACAAGACTAGACAGACAAGACTAGACAGACAAGACTAGACAGACAAGACTAGACAGACAAGACTAGACAGACAAGACTAGACAGACAAGACTAGACAGACAAGACTAGACAGACAAGACTAGACAGACAAGACTAGACAGACAAGACTAGACAGACAAGACTAGACAGACAAGACTAGACAGACAAGACTAGACAGACAAGACTAGACAGACAAGACTAGACAGACAAGACTAGACAGACAAGACTAGACAGACAAGACTAGACAGACAAGACTAGACAGACAAGACTAGACAGACAAGACTAGACAGACAAGACTAGACAGACAAGACTAGACAGACAAGACTAGACAGACAAGACTAGACAGACAAGACTAGACAGACAAGACTAGACAGACAAGACTAGACAGACAAGACTAGACAGACAAGACTAGACAGACAAGACTAGACAGACAAGACTAGACAGACAAGACTAGACAGACAAGACTAGACAGACAAGACTAGACAGACAAGACTAGACAGACAAGACTAGACAGACAAGACTAGACAGACAAGACTAGACAGACAAGACTAGACAGACAAGACTAGACAGACAAGACTAGACAGACAAGACTAGACAGACAAGACTAGACAGACAAGACTAGACAGACAAGACTAGACAGACAAGACTAGACAGACAAGACTAGACAGACAAGACTAGACAGACAAGACTAGACAGACAAGACTAGACAGACAAGACTAGACAGACAAGACTAGACAGACAAGACTAGACAGACAAGACTAGACAGACAAGACTAGACAGACAAGACTAGACAGACAAGACTAGACAGACAAGACTAGACAGACAAGACTAGACAGACAAGACTAGACAGACAAGACTAGACAGACAAGACTAGACAGACAAGACTAGACAGACAAGACTAGACAGACAAGACTAGACAGACAAGACTAGACAGACAAGACTAGACAGACAAGACTAGACAGACAAGACTAGACAGACAAGACTAGACAGACAAGACTAGACAGACAAGACTAGACAGACAAGACTAGACAGACAAGACTAGACAGACAAGACTAGACAGACAAGACTAGACAGACAAGACTAGACAGACAAGACTAGACAGACAAGACTAGACAGACAAGACTAGACAGACAAGACTAGACAGACAAGACTAGACAGACAAGACTAGACAGACAAGACTAGACAGACAAGACTAGACAGACAAGACTAGACAGACAAGACTAGACAGACAAGACTAGACAGACAAGACTAGACAGACAAGACTAGACAGACAAGACTAGACAGACAAGACTAGACAGACAAGACTAGACAGACAAGACTAGACAGACAAGACTAGACAGACAAGACTAGACAGACAAGACTAGACAGACAAGACTAGACAGACAAGACTAGACAGACAAGACTAGACAGACAAGACTAGACAGACAAGACTAGACAGACAAGACTAGACAGACAAGACTAGACAGACAAGACTAGACAGACAAGACTAGACAGACAAGACTAGACAGACAAGACTAGACAGACAAGACTAGACAGACAAGACTAGACAGACAAGACTAGACAGACAAGACTAGACAGACAAGACTAGACAGACAAGACTAGACAGACAAGACTAGACAGACAAGACTAGACAGACAAGACTAGACAGACAAGACTAGACAGACAAGACTAGACAGACAAGACTAGACAGACAAGACTAGACAGACAAGACTAGACAGACAAGACTAGACAGACAAGACTAGACAGACAAGACTAGACAGACAAGACTAGACAGACAAGACTAGACAGACAAGACTAGACAGACAAGACTAGACAGACAAGACTAGACAGACAAGACTAGACAGACAAGACTAGACAGACAAGACTAGACAGACAAGACTAGACAGACAAGACTAGACAGACAAGACTAGACAGACAAGACTAGACAGACAAGACTAGACAGACAAGACTAGACAGACAAGACTAGACAGACAAGACTAGACAGACAAGACTAGACAGACAAGACTAGACAGACAAGACTAGACAGACAAGACTAGACAGACAAGACTAGACAGACAAGACTAGACAGACAAGACTAGACAGACAAGACTAGACAGACAAGACTAGACAGACAAGACTAGACAGACAAGACTAGACAGACAAGACTAGACAGACAAGACTAGACAGACAAGACTAGACAGACAAGACTAGACAGACAAGACTAGACAGACAAGACTAGACAGACAAGACTAGACAGACAAGACTAGACAGACAAGACTAGACAGACAAGACTAGACAGACAAGACTAGACAGACAAGACTAGACAGACAAGACTAGACAGACAAGACTAGACAGACAAGACTAGACAGACAAGACTAGACAGACAAGACTAGACAGACAAGACTAGACAGACAAGACTAGACAGACAAGACTAGACAGACAAGACTAGACAGACAAGACTAGACAGACAAGACTAGACAGACAAGACTAGACAGACAAGACTAGACAGACAAGACTAGACAGACAAGACTAGACAGACAAGACTAGACAGACAAGACTAGACAGACAAGACTAGACAGACAAGACTAGACAGACAAGACTAGACAGACAAGACTAGACAGACAAGACTAGACAGACAAGACTAGACAGACAAGACTAGACAGACAAGACTAGACAGACAAGACTAGACAGACAAGACTAGACAGACAAGACTAGACAGACAAGACTAGACAGACAAGACTAGACAGACAAGACTAGACAGACAAGACTAGACAGACAAGACTAGACAGACAAGACTAGACAGACAAGACTAGACAGACAAGACTAGACAGACAAGACTAGACAGACAAGACTAGACAGACAAGACTAGACAGACAAGACTAGACAGACAAGACTAGACAGACAAGACTAGACAGACAAGACTAGACAGACAAGACTAGACAGACAAGACTAGACAGACAAGACTAGACAGACAAGACTAGACAGACAAGACTAGACAGACAAGACTAGACAGACAAGACTAGACAGACAAGACTAGACAGACAAGACTAGACAGACAAGACTAGACAGACAAGACTAGACAGACAAGACTAGACAGACAAGACTAGACAGACAAGACTAGACAGACAAGACTAGACAGACAAGACTAGACAGACAAGACTAGACAGACAAGACTAGACAGACAAGACTAGACAGACAAGACTAGACAGACAAGACTAGACAGACAAGACTAGACAGACAAGACTAGACAGACAAGACTAGACAGACAAGACTAGACAGACAAGACTAGACAGACAAGACTAGACAGACAAGACTAGACAGACAAGACTAGACAGACAAGACTAGACAGACAAGACTAGACAGACAAGACTAGACAGACAAGACTAGACAGACAAGACTAGACAGACAAGACTAGACAGACAAGACTAGACAGACAAGACTAGACAGACAAGACTAGACAGACAAGACTAGACAGACAAGACTAGACAGACAAGACTAGACAGACAAGACTAGACAGACAAGACTAGACAGACAAGACTAGACAGACAAGACTAGACAGACAAGACTAGACAGACAAGACTAGACAGACAAGACTAGACAGACAAGACTAGACAGACAAGACTAGACAGACAAGACTAGACAGACAAGACTAGACAGACAAGACTAGACAGACAAGACTAGACAGACAAGACTAGACAGACAAGACTAGACAGACAAGACTAGACAGACAAGACTAGACAGACAAGACTAGACAGACAAGACTAGACAGACAAGACTAGACAGACAAGACTAGACAGACAAGACTAGACAGACAAGACTAGACAGACAAGACTAGACAGACAAGACTAGACAGACAAGACTAGACAGACAAGACTAGACAGACAAGACTAGACAGACAAGACTAGACAGACAAGACTAGACAGACAAGACTAGACAGACAAGACTAGACAGACAAGACTAGACAGACAAGACTAGACAGACAAGACTAGACAGACAAGACTAGACAGACAAGACTAGACAGACAAGACTAGACAGACAAGACTAGACAGACAAGACTAGACAGACAAGACTAGACAGACAAGACTAGACAGACAAGACTAGACAGACAAGACTAGACAGACAAGACTAGACAGACAAGACTAGACAGACAAGACTAGACAGACAAGACTAGACAGACAAGACTAGACAGACAAGACTAGACAGACAAGACTAGACAGACAAGACTAGACAGACAAGACTAGACAGACAAGACTAGACAGACAAGACTAGACAGACAAGACTAGACAGACAAGACTAGACAGACAAGACTAGACAGACAAGACTAGACAGACAAGACTAGACAGACAAGACTAGACAGACAAGACTAGACAGACAAGACTAGACAGACAAGACTAGACAGACAAGACTAGACAGACAAGACTAGACAGACAAGACTAGACAGACAAGACTAGACAGACAAGACTAGACAGACAAGACTAGACAGACAAGACTAGACAGACAAGACTAGACAGACAAGACTAGACAGACAAGACTAGACAGACAAGACTAGACAGACAAGACTAGACAGACAAGACTAGACAGACAAGACTAGACAGACAAGACTAGACAGACAAGACTAGACAGACAAGACTAGACAGACAAGACTAGACAGACAAGACTAGACAGACAAGACTAGACAGACAAGACTAGACAGACAAGACTAGACAGACAAGACTAGACAGACAAGACTAGACAGACAAGACTAGACAGACAAGACTAGACAGACAAGACTAGACAGACAAGACTAGACAGACAAGACTAGACAGACAAGACTAGACAGACAAGACTAGACAGACAAGACTAGACAGACAAGACTAGACAGACAAGACTAGACAGACAAGACTAGACAGACAAGACTAGACAGACAAGACTAGACAGACAAGACTAGACAGACAAGACTAGACAGACAAGACTAGACAGACAAGACTAGACAGACAAGACTAGACAGACAAGACTAGACAGACAAGACTAGACAGACAAGACTAGACAGACAAGACTAGACAGACAAGACTAGACAGACAAGACTAGACAGACAAGACTAGACAGACAAGACTAGACAGACAAGACTAGACAGACAAGACTAGACAGACAAGACTAGACAGACAAGACTAGACAGACAAGACTAGACAGACAAGACTAGACAGACAAGACTAGACAGACAAGACTAGACAGACAAGACTAGACAGACAAGACTAGACAGACAAGACTAGACAGACAAGAAGACAGACAAGATAGACAGACAAGACTAGACAGACAAGACTAGACAGACAAGACTAGACAGACAAGACTAGACAGACAAGACTAGACAGACAAGACTAGACAGACAAGACTAGACAGACAAGACTAGACAGAACAAGACTAGACAGACAAGACTAGACAGACAAGACTAGACAGACAAGACTAGACAGACAAGACTAGACAGACAAGACTAGACAGACAAGACTAGACAGACAAGACTAGACAGACAAGACTAGACAGACAAGACTAGACAGACAAGACTAGACAGACAAGACTAGACAGACAAGACTAGACAGACAAGACTAGACAGACAAGACTAGACAGACAAGACTAGACAGACAAGACTAGACAGACAAGACTAGACAGACAAGACTAGACAGACAAGACTAGACAGACAAGACTAGACAGACAAGACTAGACAGACAAGACTAGACAGACAAGACTAGACAGACAAGACTAGACAGACAAGACTAGACAGACAAGACTAGACAGACAAGACTAGACAGACAAGACTAGACAGACAAGACTAGACAGACAAGACTAGACAGACAAGACTAGACAGACAAGACTAGACAGACAAGACTAGACAGACAAGACTAGACAGACAAGACTAGACAGACAAGACTAGACAGACAAGACTAGACAGACAAGACTAGACAGACAAGACTAGACAGACAAGACTAGACAGACAAGACTAGACAGACAAGACTAGACAGACAAGACTAGACAGACAAGACTAGACAGACAAGACTAGACAGACAAGACTAGACAGACAAGACTAGACAGACAAGACTAGACAGACAAGACTAGACAGACAAGACTAGACAGACAAGACTAGACAGACAAGACTAGACAGACAAGACTAGACAGACAAGACTAGACAGACAAGACTAGACAGACAAGACTAGACAGACAAGACTAGACAGACAAGACTAGACAGACAAGACTAGACAGACAAGACTAGACAGACAAGACTAGACAGACAAGACTAGACAGACAAGACTAGACAGACAAGACTAGACAGACAAGACTAGACAGACAAGACTAGACAGACAAGACTAGACAGACAAGACTAGACAGACAAGACTAGACAGACAAGACTAGACAGACAAGACTAGACAGACAAGACTAGACAGACAAGACTAGACAGACAAGACTAGACAGACAAGACTAGCTAGACAGAGACAAGACTAGACAGACAAGACTAGACAGACAAGACTAGACAGACAAGACTAGACAGACAAGACTAGACAGACAAGACTAGACAGACAAGACTAGACAGACAAGACTAGACAGACAAGACTAGACAGACAAGACTAGACAGACAAGACTAGACAGACAAGACTAGACAGACAAGACTAGACAGACAAGACTAGACAGACAAGACTAGACAGACAAGACTAGACAGACAAGACTAGACAGACAAGACTAGACAGACAAGACTAGACAGACAAGACTAGACAGACAAGACTAGACAGACAAGACTAGACAGACAAGACTAGACAGACAAGACTAGACAGACAAGACTAGACAGACAAGACTAGACAGACAAGACTAGACAGACAAGACTAGACAGACAAGACTAGACAGACAAGACTAGACAGACAAGACTAGACAGACAAGACTAGACAGACAAGACTAGACAGACAAGACTAGACAGACAAGACTAGACAGACAAGACTAGACAGACAAGACTAGACAGACAAGACTAGACAGACAAGACTAGACAGACAAGACTAGACAGACAAGACTAGACAGACAAGACTAGACAGACAAGACTAGACAGACAAGACTAGACAGACAAGACTAGACAGACAAGACTAGACAGACAAGACTAGACAGACAAGACTAGACAGACAAGACTAGACAGACAAGACTAGACAGACAAGACTAGACAGACAAGACTAGACAGACAAGACTAGACAGACAAGACTAGACAGACAAGACTAGACAGACAAGACTAGACAGACAAGACTAGACAGACAAGACTAGACAGACAAGACTAGACAGACAAGACTAGACAGACAAGACTAGACAGACAAGACTAGACAGACAAGACTAGACAGACAAGACTAGACAGACAAGACTAGACAGACAAGACTAGACAGACAAGACTAGACAGACAAGACTAGACAGACAAGACTAGACAGACAAGACTAGACAGACAAGACTAGACAGACAAGACTAGACAGACAAGACTAGACAGACAAGACTAGACAGACAAGACTAGACAGACAAGACTAGACAGACAAGACTAGACAGACAAGACTAGACAGACAAGACTAGACAGACAAGACTAGACAGACAAGACTAGACAGACAAGACTAGACAGACAAGACTAGACAGACAAGACTAGACAGACAAGACTAGACAGACAAGACTAGACAGACAAGACTAGACAGACAAGACTAGACAGACAAGACTAGACAGACAAGACTAGACAGACAAGACTAGACAGACAAGACTAGACAGACAAGACTAGACAGACAAGACTAGACAGACAAGACTAGACAGACAAGACTAGACAGACAAGACTAGACAGACAAGACTAGACAGACAAGACTAGACAGACAAGACTAGACAGACAAGACTAGACAGACAAGACTAGACAGACAAGACTAGACAGACAAGACTAGACAGACAAGACTAGACAGACAAGACTAGACAGACAAGACTAGACAGACAAGACTAGACAGACAAGACTAGACAGACAAGACTAGACAGACAAGACTAGACAGACAAGACTAGACAGACAAGACTAGACAGACAAGACTAGACAGACAAGACTAGACAGACAAGACTAGACAGACAAGACTAGACAGACAAGACTAGACAGACAAGACTAGACAGACAAGACTAGACAGACAAGACTAGACAGACAAGACTAGACAGACAAGACTAGACAGACAAGACTAGACAGACAAGACTAGACAGACAAGACTAGACAGACAAGACTAGACAGACAAGACTAGACAGACAAGACTAGACAGACAAGACTAGACAGACAAGACTAGACAGACAAGACTAGACAGACAAGACTAGACAGACAAGACTAGACAGACAAGACTAGACAGACAAGACTAGACAGACAAGACTAGACAGACAAGACTAGACAGACAGACTAGACAGACAAGACTAGACAGACAAGACTAGACAGACAAGACTAGACAGACAAGACTAGACAGACAAGACTAGACAGACAAGACTAGACAGACAAGACTAGACAGACAAGACTAGACAGACAAGACTAGACAGACAAGACTAGACAGACAGACTAGACAGAAAGACTAGACAGACAAGACTAGACAGACAAGACTAGACAGACAAGACTAGACAGACAAGACTAGACAGACAAGACTAGACAGACAAGACTAGACAGACAAGACTAGACAGACAAGACTAGACAGACAAGACTAGACAGACAAGACTAGACAGACAAGACTAGACAGACAAGACTAGACAGACAAGACTAGACAGACAAGACTAGACAGACAAGACTAGACAGACAAGACTAGACAGACAAGACTAGACAGACAAGACTAGACAGACAAGACTAGACAGACAAGACTAGACAGACAAGACTAGACAGACAAGACTAGACAGACAAGCTAGACAGACAAGACTAGACAGACAAGACTAGACAGACAAGACTAGACAGACAAGACTAGACAGACAAGACTAGACAGACAAGACTAACAGGACAAGACTAGACAGACAAGACTAGACAGACCAAGACTAGACAGACAAGACTAGACAGACAAGACTAGACAGACAAGACTAGACAGACAAGGACTAGACAGACAAGTAGACAGACAAGACTAGACGACAAGACTAGACAGACAAGACTAGACAGACAAGACTAGACAGACAAGACTAGACAGACAAGACTAGACAGACAAGACTAGACAGACAAGACTAGACAGACAAGACTAGACAGACAAGACTAGACAGACAAGACTAGACAGACAAGACTAGACAGACAAGACTAGACAGACAAGACTAGACAGACAAGACTAGACAGACAAGACTAGACAGAAAGACTAAGACAAGACTAGACAGACAAGACTAGACAGACAAGACTAGACAGACAAGACTAGACAGACAAGACTAGATAGACAAGACTAGACAGACAAGACTAGACAGACAAGACTAGACAGACAAGACTAGACAGACAAGACTAGACAGACAAGTCTAGACAGATAAGACTAGACAGACAAGACTAGACAGACAAGACTAGACAGACAAGACTAGACAGACAAGACTAGACAGACAAGACTAGACAGACAAGACTAGACAGACAAGACTAGACAGACAAGACTAGACAGACAAGACTAGGCAGACAAGACTAGACAAGACAAGACTAGACAGACAAGACTAGACAGACAAGACTAGACAGACAAGACTAGACAGACAAGACTAGACAGACAAGACTAGACAGACAAGACTAGACGGAAATATGGGCGGGCGTAACGAAAAAGATTGGAGCGAGAAAACTACTTACAGGAGTACAAAGAAGAAGTGCTCTAAGAGTAATTTCTGCCTACAGAACGGTTTCGGAGGCCGCGGCGCTGGTACTTGCAAGCACACCCCCAATAGACTTACTGATTCGCGAGAAACAAGAAGTCTACGAAGACCTGCAACAACACAGGGCGAAAAAAGAAGTAAAACACGAAAGAGCAGCCGCTAAGGAGAGAGCACGTAAGAGACTCATGGACCGATGGCAGACAAGATGGGATAACGACACTAGTGGCAGGTGGACATACAGACTTATCCCTAACGTAACAGCATGGTATGAAAGGTCACACGGACATATGAGTTACCATCTTACACAAGCACTCACTGGTCATGGATGCTTCAACGCATACCTAGAACGGTTTAAAAAAAGAGACACGGCGGAGTGTTTTTATTGCGGTCATATCCCAGACGACGCACAACACACTATCTTCATGTGTACAGAATCAGAGAACGAAAGAACTCGACTCGCGGAGACACTAGGCGGTACAAAACTAGAAGAACAGAACATCATAGAAGTTATGTTAGAGAGTGAGCATAACTGGGATGCAGTACAAGCTTACATAACCGAAATCATGTTGGGAAAAGAACAAATGGAGAGAGAATGGAAGGCGATTATAATATCACACGAAACACAAAGAAGCTAACATGGACGACTAGATATGTGACGAAAAGACCGAAAAATGGTTTATCACACGACTGCATAACTAATACGACAGAAGACGAAAGACGATATCGAAACGAGTAAGGGACAATAAAAATAACAGTAAGGAAACAATTGGTACAAACACCACCACCCACCTGAAGTAATGCTCACGCAGTTCCGGGTGGAGTGTAGTGTAGAGACAGAGGAGGGGGTTTAGTGGGTATGCTGGTCACGAAGAACTCGATCAGAGAGCCCCACACTACACGGGTTTGAATATCCGGTGTGCAACAATGCATTCCCCCTCCTCTCTGAAAAAAAAAAAAAAAAAAAAAAAAAAAAAAAAAAAAAAAAAAGACAAGACTAGACAGACAAGACTAGACAGACAAGACTAGACAGACAAGACTAGACAGACAAGACTAGACAGACAAGACTAGACAGACAAGACTAGACAGACAAGACTAGACAGACAAGTCTAGACAGATAAGACTAGACAGACAAGACTAGACAGACAAGACTAGACAGACAAGACTAGACAGACAAGACTAGACAGACAAGACTAGACAGACAAGACTAGACAGACAAGACTAGACAGACAAGACTAGACAGACAAGACTAGACAGACAAGACTAGACAGACAAGACTAGACAGACAAGACTAGACAGACAAGACTAGACAGACAAGACTAGACAGACAAGACTAGACAGACAAGACTAGACAGACAAGACTAGACAGACAAGACTAGACAGACAAGACTAGACAGACAAGACTAGACAGACAAGACTAGACAGACAAGACTAGACAGACAAGACTAGACAGACAAGACTAGACAGACAAGACTAGACAAGACTAGACAGAAGACTAGACAGACAAGACTAGACAGACAAGACTAGACAGACAAGACTAGACAGACAAGACTAGACAGACAAGACTAGACAGACAAGACTAGACAGACAAGACTAGACAGACAAGACTAGACAGACAAGACTAGACAGACAAGACTAGACAGACAAGACTAGACAGACAAGACTAGACAGACAAGACTAGACAGACAAGACTAGACAGACAAGACTAGACAGACAAGACTAGACAGACAAGACTAGACAGACAAGACTAGACAGACAAGACTAGACAGACAAGACTAGACAGACAAGACTAGACAGACAAGACTAGACAGACAAGACTAGACAGACAAGACTAGACAGACAAGACTAGACAGACAAGACTAGACAGACAAGACTAGACAGACAAGACTAGACAGACAAGACTAGACAGACAAGACTAGACAGACAAGACTAGACAGACAAGACTAGACAGACAAGACTAGACAGACAAGACTAGACAGACAAGACTAGACAGACAAGACTAGACAGACAAGACTAGACAGACAAGACTAGACAGACAAGACTAGACAGACAAGACTAGACAGACAAGACTAGACAGACAAGACTAGACAGACAAGACTAGACAGACAAGACTAGACAGACAAGACTAGACAGACAAGACTAGACAGATAAGACTAGACAGACAAGACTAGACAGACAAGACTAGATAGACAAGACTAGACAGACAAGACTAGACAGACAAGACTAGACAGACAAGATTAGACAGACAAGACTAGACAGACAAGACTAGACAGACAAGACTAGACAGACAAGACTAGACAGACAAGACTAGACAGACAAGACTAGACAGACAAGACTAGACAGACAAGACTAGACAGACAAGACTAGACAGACAAGACTAGACAGACAAGACTAGACAGACAAGACTAGACAGACAAGACTAGACAGACAAGACTAGACAGACAAGACTAGACAGACAAGACTAGACAGACAAGACTAGACAGACAAGACTAGACAGACAAGACTAGACAGACAAGACTAGACAGACAAGACTAGACAGACAAGACTAGACAGACAAGACTAGACAGACAAGACTAGACAGACAAGACTAGACAGACAAGACTAGACAGACAAGACTAGACAGACAAGACTAGACAGACAAGACTAGACAGACAAGACTAGACAGACAAGACTAGACAGACAAGACTAGACAGACAAGACTAGACAGACAAGACTAGACAGACAAGACTAGACAGACAAGACTAGACAGACAAGACTAGACAGACAAGACTAGACAGACAAGACTAGACAGACAAGACTAGACAGACAAGACTAGACAGACAAGACTAGACAGACAAGACTAGACAGACAAGACTAGACAGACAAGACTAGACAGACAAGACTAGACAGACAAGACTAGACAGACAAGACTAGACAGACAAGACTAGACAGACAAGACTAGACAGACAAGACTAGACAGACAAGACTAGACAGACAAGACTAGATAGACAAGACTAGACAGACAAGACTAGACAGACAAGACTAGACAGACAAGACTAGACAGACAAGACTAGACAGACAAGTCTAGACAGATAAGACTAGACAGACAAGACTAGACAGACAAGACTAGACAGACAAGACTAGACAGACAAGACTAGACAGACAAGACTAGACAGACAAGACTAGACAGACAAGACTAGACAGACAAGACTAGACAGACAAGACTAGGCAGACAAGACTAGACAGACAAGACTAGACAGACAAGACTAGACAGACAAGACTAGACAGACAAGACTAGACAGACAAGACTAGACAGACAAGACTAGACAGACAAGACTAGACGGAAATATGGGCGGGCGTAACGAAAAAGATTGGAGCGAGAAAACTACTTACAGGAGTACAAAGAAGAAGTGCTCTAAGAGTAATTTCTGCCTACAGAACGGTTTCGGAGGCCGCGGCGCTGGTACTTGCAAGCACACCCCCAATAGACTTACTGATTCGCGAGAAACAAGAAGTCTACGAAGACCTGCAACAACACAGGGCGAAAAAAGAAGTAAAACACGAAAGAGCAGCCGCTAAGGAGAGAGCACGTAAGAGACTCATGGACCGATGGCAGACAAGATGGGATAACGACACTAGTGGCAGGTGGACATACAGACTTATCCCTAACGTAACAGCATGGTATGAAAGGTCACACGGACATATGAGTTACCATCTTACACAAGCACTCACTGGTCATGGATGCTTCAACGCATACCTAGAACGGTTTAAAAAAAGAGACACGGCGGAGTGTTTTTATTGCGGTCATATCCCAGACGACGCACAACACACTATCTTCATGTGTACAGAATCAGAGAACGAAAGAACTCGACTCGCGGAGACACTAGGCGGTACAAAACTAGAAGAACAGAACATCATAGAAGTTATGTTAGAGAGTGAGCATAACTGGGATGCAGTACAAGCTTACATAACCGAAATCATGTTGGGAAAAGAACAAATGGAGAGAGAATGGAAGGCGATTATAATATCACACGAAACACAAAGAAGCTAACATGGACGACTAGATATGTGACGAAAAGACCGAAAAATGGTTTATCACACGACTGCATAACTAATACGACAGAAGACGAAAGACGATATCGAAACGAGTAAGGGACAATAAAAATAACAGTAAGGAAACAATTGGTACAAACACCACCACCCACCTGAAGTAATGCTCACGCAGTTCCGGGTGGAGTGTAGTGTAGAGACAGAGGAGGGGGTTTAGTGGGTATGCTGGTCACGAAGAACTCGATCAGAGAGCCCCACACTACACGGGTTTGAATATCCGGTGTGCAACAATGCATTCCCCCTCCTCTCTGAAAAAAAAAAAAAAAAAAAAAAAAAAAAAAAAAAAAAAAAAAGACAAGACTAGACAGACAAGACTAGACAGACAAGACTAGACAGACAAGACTAGACAGACAAGACTAGACAGACAAGACTAGACAGACAAGACTAGACAGACAAGACTAGACAGACAAGACTAGACAGACAAGACTAGACAGACAAGACTAGACAGACAAGACTAGACAGACAAGACTAGACAGACAAGACTAGACAGACAAGACTAGACAGACAAGACTAGACAGACAAGACTAGACAGACAAGACTAGACAGACAAGACTAGACAGACAAGACTAGACAGACAAGACTAGACAGACAAGACTAGACAGACAAGACTAGACAGACAAGACTAGACAGACAAGACTAGACAGACAAGACTAGACAGACAAGACTAGACAGACAAGACTAGACAGACAAGACTAGACAGATAAGACTAGACAGACAAGACTAGACAGACACGACTAGACAGACAAGACTAGACAGACAAGACTAGACAGACAAGACTAAACAGACAAGACTAGACAGACAAGACTAGACAGACAAGACTAGACAGACAAGACTAGACAGACAAGACTAGACAGACAAGACTAGACAGACAAGACTAGACAGACAAGACTAGACAGACAAGACTAGACAGTCTAGATTAAACACAATAGTTTATACAGACGGAACCGGCAATGCATAAGTCTTATTACATACAAGTAATCAAGATTAAATAAAGACAGACAAGAAAGAATGATGTAAATGTGATTTCCTAGGTAGAGAAACTTGGCCGTGACAGACAGACAAACTTACTCAATTGGTTATTACCGTTGCGAAACCGCAACAATTTTAATTGCACAAACCATTACTCGCGTTTTTCAGCCGACATTCGATCGAAACAGTGTAATTTCAAATAAACGTGTCCTTAAAATACATTTGATTGGCAATTGAATTTATTGTTACTACTTTATCTTATCTGGTACAATCTAGACTAGTTTTATACATATTTGTCTAGTCTTATCTAGAATTATCTAGTCTTATCTAGTCGTATCTAGTCTTATCTAGTCATATCTAGTCTTATATAGTCTTATCTAGTCTTATCTAGTCTTATCTAGTCTTATTTAGTCTTATTTAGTCTTATCTAGTCTTACCTAGTCTTATCTAGTATTATCTAGTCTTATCTAGTCTTGTTTAATCTTATCTGTATTATCTAGTTTTATCTAGTCTTGTCTAGTCTTATCTAGTCTTGTCTAGTCTTACCTAGTCTTATCTAGTCTTATCTAGTCTTGGCTAGTCTTGTCCAGCTTTGTATGGTTTTGCCTAGTTTTGTCTTATCTTGCATAATCTTGTAGTGTCTTGTCAAGTCCTGTTTATTCTTGTCTCAGACTGTCTTAAATTGTCTAGTATTGTCTATTCTTATCTAATCGAGTCTTCTATTATCAGGTTTGAGCTTAACAAAATTGTTTGTGCTTTTGCTGACTCAGTTTCATGACATTGACTAGTTTTGTCTTGTATAATCTTATAGTGTCTTGTCAAGTCCTGTCATTTCTTGTCTTAAATTGTCTAGTCTTGTCTAATCTTATATAATCTAGTCTCCTCTTATCAGGTTTCAGCTTAACAAAATTGCTTTTGCTAACTCAGTTTCATGACATTGACTTCAAGCGTTATAGAAATATATAAATAGTTTTATGTTATTTTTTCTACAATAAAATTATTACAAATTGCAGATTAAGTTTCGCAATGACCTCAGCGTTTTCCAATTGCCATTATTACGTATTGTAACGGATACGAAACTGGAATAATTTCATATTAATTATTGATTTTATTCTCTAGTTGTGATCGAGTGGCAGCAAAGTGCTGGAAAATTAATACAAGAAAATGTACATTAATACATAGAAACTGTAACTTTTTAAGGCTTTCAGGTTTGAAAGTTTAAAAGTTTCCAAGTTCTCGGGTTTTAAAGTTTTCAGATTTTCAAAAATCTAGAATCTAAATTATCATCAATTTAATTCAGGAAATGCCAGATTATGCTAGATATAAATGACACAACATTTACATTCAAATTTATACATTCAATTGCATAGACTCTAGAAAAGACAATATTATCTAGAAGGTAGATATTTTAAAATCTAGAATATACAGAAATCTCGCTTATCTTGGCCCAATCTTCACTAGTCTAGTCCAATCTTCACCATCTTCCTATCTAGTCATTCTACCTGGTTATAGCCAAAAATGTGAAACACTAGTCAAAAGCGTTTCTGCTCAATACCGGCGTTTCAATCTCCAGGCAGACTCTCACAGAAACCTTAATAACTAGTAAACTAGGCGAGTTAACCTGCCCAAATTTGTCACAAATATAGTTAACTAAATCTTCTAGTCGACACTGTTATCTATTTATCAATATCTCGTTTAGTTTTAATGGAATATGAACTTAATTGACTCGACGCAACGTTGCTGAAACTAGTAAGATTAATCTTATCGGAATACATAAATATGAACGAGAAGTCTTAGAATATGAACAGCTCGCCGCGGTGCAGTTGCCTTTGAGTTTTATATAGAAAGATTAGTCAATATTCCAAGACTAATTTCGACTAGACTAGCTCGATTCCAACGAAAAACTCAAACGCTAAACTAATCTATATAGTATTAGCTTCAATCACGTATATTTCTTCTCTTCCTACCTAGTCACACAACTTAGTTACAGCCAAAAATGTAAAACACTAAGCGTTATTGCCTCGTACCTGCGTTTCGACCTCCATGTAGACTTTCACAAAAACCTAAATAACTGGGAATCTATATAAGTTATACAACTGAAATTTAACACAGATATAGTTAACTAAATTGCCTAATCGAGGATGTTTTTAATTTTGTAAAGCTCGTTTAGTTTTAGAGAATCTTAAGCTTAAACTTAGGTTTTAGACGTTTTAGACGTCGAATGGAAGTGTAGTAGACTGAATCTGGAAGCTAAAATTATCTGAATCACAAAACGCGGTGTAGTCTTGGATATGAAATCTTGCTAGTTTAAACCGCCTAGTTCTCATAGTTTACTAATTATCGCTTGGCTTTGTGAAGGGCTTAAAAGTTGCTTAACAAAGTTTAAGTTCATATTGCTCTAAAACTAAACGAGATATTTCTAAATAGAAAACTGTATCGACTAGATGGTTTAGTTAAGTATATTTGTTACAAATTTCAGCTGTCTAACTAACACAGTTTACTAGTTATTAAAGTTTCTTTGAAAGTCTACATGGAGATCGAAACGTAGGGACAAGGCAGTAACGCATTTGGTTGGTGTTTTACATTTTATAACTGACCCGACGAGGAAATTAAGTTCACATTACTCTAAAACTAATCGAGATATTACTAAATAAAAAACTGTATCGACTAGATGATTTAGTTAACTATATCCGTTACAAATTTCAGCAGTCTAACTCGTATAGTTTACTAGTTATTAAGGTTTCTGTGAAAGTCTACATGGAGATCGAAACGCAGGGACAAGGCAGTAACGCATTTGGCTGGTGTTTTACATTTTATAATTGACCCGACGAGCAAATTAAGTTCACATTATTCTAAAACTAATCGAGATATTACTAAATAAAAAACTGTATCGACTAGATGATTTAGTTAACTATATCCGTTACAAATTTCAGCAGTCTAACTCGTATAGTTTACTAGTTATTAAGGTTTCTGTGAAAGTCTACAGGGAGATCGAAACGCAGGGACAAGGCAGTAACGCATTTGGCTGGTGTTTTACATTTTATAATTGCCCCGACTCACAGTGGGCGGAAAAAGTGGACAAAAGCATAATGCCTCGTCCTATATATCTGCAATTCTGGTTTCAGAGCTTATTTTCATCGCTGATCGCGAACATGTTCATTTCAAAAACAAAATGGCGGATTTAATATGACGAATGTTAGGTTAGTTTAAGGTTAGGTTTTTTAATACTCATCCAATTTTTACGAAATGGCGTATACAGGGGATTCTTACGTCGCTGATTCCGAATCTATTATTAGAAGAATTGGTGAAACCATCCTACGTTATAGAAAATCATACAAACTTTTTGTGAGACAGACATGCACCATGTGGTGTTTAGGGTTAGATGTTTATAATTTTGACCACCACGTGTTTTGTTGGAATAGAACGCAATCTAATACAGTTTGAAGTTTTGTCGCAAGAGGCGCTACAATTAATTCCTTTTGACGTTTGTAAACTGCACTTGTGTTTGTAAAAAAGTTTTCACTAATAAATTAATATTACACGAAATATATATTTCTCTGCTCATATTCCTTCATGTTTCTTTAAACACGTTTTGCACGTAACCGCTGGCAAATTTTTCGTTGAAGTGTGTGATATCGATATCTCTGCTTATTGCTTGTTGAAAGTATTTTTGTTCGAAAGTATTTAAAGTTGTAAGTAGTTGAAAGTGTAGTGCTTATTGAAAGGTGGTCCTGAATGTTTTGACTTTATTATAGTAACAGTTATGCTTATTCAAGAAAAGGAGTGCAAACTGCTAGGAAAAAACTTTTTCTAAATACTGTATTGACACAAAACTGTCAAAATAACGAATGACCCAATACATCCCGGGCTAGTTTCATGTTTATTGCGTAGGTAATAATGTATGAATTCAGAATTGCAACGAATTGCCTGCCCAAACCTGCCTCTGCGTATTTGGTACAGTGCAAATAACGCTTAAAGCGCAAATTTAAAAAAAAAATTTGGACCCGCCATTTTGTATTTTGAAAGCATTATAATTCACGACATAAAAAACTTCTAAATGCGCTGAAGATTTCGAAAAATTATCCGCCATATTTGCTCCGCCATTTTGATTTATAAAATTTTGATCAACTCATATGTAATCAGCGAGATAACGAACCCCTAGGTCCGAAATTTAATGAGTTTTTCGCAAAATTTGCGGCCATATTAAATCCGCCATTTTGCTTTTTGACCATTTTGTATGAAAAACAGATTTGTATTATTTTGCATGAAAAACAGATCTGTTGAACAGATTCGCAATCAGCGACTTAAACAATAATTGCAACTAAAATTGCAAATATGCATATAGAGGCATTCTATTCTTGTCCACCTTTTCGTCAATCCAGCCCACTGTGCGACTAGTAAATCAAGTTCATATTACTCTAAAACTAAACGAGATATTTTGTCGAATAATATTCAAGACAGGAAACGTTTGTCGCAAGATATTTAGTTAACTAACTGGAATTTCGCGAAAAATTTCAAACAAAATTTGAAGATAATTTTTTAATCTTTAAGACACTTGCAAAATATTTTGGGAATTTTATGCCTGAAACTCGCGAAATTTGATATTGCGAAACCCGAAATATAACTTGTAAGTTTGGTTGAGTTTATCTAATAATATCTAGTAAACTAATTGGAATTTCGCGAAAATTTTCAAACAAAACTTGCAGATAATTTCATAATCTACAAAACGCTTGCAAAATATTTCGCTAATTTTAGCTGAAAATCAGAATTTGTTGCTTGAAAGTTTGTCGATTTTGTCGAATAATATTCAAGACAGGAAACGTTTGTCGCTTGATATTTAGTTAACTAACTGGAATTTCGCGAAAATTTTCAAACAAAATTTGAAGCCAATTTTTCAATCTTTAAGACATTTGCAAAATATTTTGGGAATTTTATACCAGAAACTCGCGAAATTTGATATTGCGAAACCCGAAATATAACTTGTAAGTTTGGTCGAGTTTATCGAATAATATCTAGTAAACTAATTGGAATTTCGCGAAAAATTTCAAACAAAACTTGCAGAGAATTTCATAATCTACAAAACGTTTGCAAAATATTTCGCTAATTTTCTTTAATTTCAGCTGAAAATTGGAATTTGTTGCTTGAAACTTTGTCGATTTTGTCGAAAAATATTCAAGACAAGATACGTTTGTTGCTAGATATTTAGTTAACTAACTGGAATTTCGCGAAAATTTTCAAACAAAATTTGAAGATAATTTTTTAATCTTTAAAACATTTGCAAAATATTTTCGGAATTTTATGCCTGAAACTCGCGAAATTTGATATTGCGAAACCCGAAATATAACTTGTAAGTTTGGTTGAGTTTATCTAATAATATCTAATAAACTAAATGGAATTTGGCGAAAATTTTCAAACAAAACTTGCAGATAATTTCATAATCTACAAAACGCTTGCAAAATATTTCGCTAATTTTAGCTGAAAATCAGAATTTGTTGCTTGAAAATTTGTCGATTTTGTCGAAAAATATTCAAGACTGGAAACGTTTGTCGCTTGATATTTAGTTAACTAACTGGAATTTCGCGAAAATTTTCAAACAAAATTCGAAGCCAATTTCTCAATCTTTAAGACATTTGCAAAATATTTTGGGAATTTTATGCCTGAAACTCGCGAAATTTGATATTGCGAAACCCTGAAATATAACTTGTAAGTTTGGTTGAGTTTATCGAATAATATCTAGTAAACTAATTGGAATTTCGCGAAAATTTTCAAACAAAACTTGCAGAGAATTTCATAATCTACAAAACGTTTGCAAAATATTTCGCTAATTTTCTTTAATTTCAGCTGAAAATCGGAATTTGTTGCTTGAAACTTTGTCGATTTTGTCGAAAAATATTCAAGACAAGATACGTTTGTTGCTAGATATTTAGTTAACTAACTGGAATTTCGCGAAAATTTTCAAACAAAATTTGAAGCCAATTTTTCAATCTTTGAGACATTTGCAAAATATTTTGGGAATTTTATGCCTGAAACTCGCGAAATTTGATATTGCGAAATCCGAAATATAACTTGTAAGTTTGGTCGAGTTTATCGAATAATATCTAGTAAACTAATTGGAATTTCGCGAAAATTTTCAAACAAAACTTGCAGATAATTTCATAATCTACAAAACGCTTGCAAAATATTTCGCTAATTTTAGCTGAAAAACAGAATTTGTTGCTTGAAAGTTTGTCGATTTTGTCGAATAATATTCAAGACAGGAAACGTTTGTCGCTAGATATTTAGTTAACTAACTAGAATTTCGCAAAAATTTTCAAACAAAATTTGAAGATAATTTTATAATCTTTAAGACACTTGCAAAATATTTTGGGAATTTTATGCCTGCAACTCGCGAAATTTGATATTGCGAAATCTGAAATATAACTTGTAGGTTTAGTTGAGTTTATCGAAGAATATCTAGTAAACTAATTGGAATTTCGCGAAAATTTTCAAACAAAACTTGCAGATAATTTCATAATCTGCAAAACGCTTGCAAAATATTTCGCTAATTTTAGCTGAAAATCAGAATTTGTTGCTTGAAAATTTGTCGATTTTGTCGAATAATATTCAAGACTGGAAACGTTTGTCGCTTGATATTTAGTTAACTAACTGGAATTTCGCGAAAATTTTCAAACAAAATTTGAAGCCAATTTTTCAATCTTTGAGACATTTGCAAAATATTTTGGGAATTTTATGCCTGAAACTCGCGAAATTTGATATTGCGAAACCCTGAAATATAACTTGTAGGTTTGGTTGAGTTTATCTAATAATATCTAATAAACTAATTGGAATTTCGCGAAAAATTTCAAACAAAACTTGCAGATAATTTCATATTCTACCAAACGCTTGCAAAATATTTCGCTAATTTTAGCTGAAAATCAGAATTTTTTGCTTGAAAGTTTGTCGATTTTATCGAATAATATTCAAGACAGGAAACGTTTGTCGCTTGATATTTAGTTAACGAACTGGAATTTCGCGAAAATTTTCAAACAAAATTTGAAGATAATTTTTTAATGTTTAAGACACTTGCAAAATATTTTGGGAATTTTATGCCTGAAACTCGCGAAATTTGATATTGCGAAACCTTGAAATATAACTTGTAAGTTTGGTTGAGTTTATCGAATAATATCTAGTAAACTAATTGGAATTTCGCGAAAATTTTCAAACAAAACTTGCAGAGAATTTCATAATCTGCAAAACGCTTGCAAAATATTTCGCTAATTTTAGCTGAAAATCAGAATTTGTTGTTTGAAAGTTTGTCGATTTTGTCGAATAATATTCAAGACAAGAAACGTTTGTCGCTTGATATTTAGTTAACTAACTGGAATTTCGCGAAAATTTTCAAACAAAATTTGAAGATAATTTTTTAATCTTTAAGACACTTGCAAAATATTTTGGGAATTTTATGCCTGAAACTCGCGAAATTTGATATTGCGAAACCCGAAATATAACTTGTAAGTTTGGTTGAGTTTATCTAATAATATCTAATAAACTAATTGGAATTTCGCGAAAATTTTCAAACAAAACTTGCAGAGAATTTCATAATCTGCAAAACGCTTGCAAAATATTTCGCTAATTTTAGCTGAAAATCAGAATTTGTTGTTTGAAAGTTTGTCGATTTTGTCGAATAATATTCAAGACAAGAAACGTTTGTCGCTTGATATTTAGTTAACTAACTGGAATTTCGCGAAAATTTTCAAACAAAATTTGAAGATAATTTTTTAATCTTTAAGACACTTGCAAAATATTTTGGGAATTTTATGCCTGAAACTCGCGAAATTTGATATTGCGAAACCCGAAATATAACTTGTAAGTTTGGTTGAGTTTATCTAATAATATCTAATAAACTAATTGGAATTTCGCGAAAATTTTCAAACAAAACTTGCAGAGAATTTCATAATCTGCAAAACGCTTGCAAAATATTTCGCTAATTTTAGCTGAAAATCAGAATTTGTTGCTTGAAAGTTTGTCTATTTTGTCGAATAATATTCAAGACTGGAAACGTTTGTCGCTTGATATTTAGTTAACTAACTGGAATTTCGCGAAAATTTTCAAACAAAATTTGAAGCCAATTTTTCAATCTTTGAGACATTTGCAAAATATATTGGGAATTTTATGCCTGAAACTCGCGAAATTTGATATTGCGAAACCCTGAAATATAACTTGTAAGTTTGGTTGAGTTTATCGAATAATATCTAGTAAACTAATTGGAATTTCGCGAAACTTTTCAAACAAAACTTGCAGATAATTTCATAATCTACAAAACGCTTGCAAAATATTTCGCTAATTTTAGCTGAAAAACAGAATTTGTTGCTTGAAAGTTTGTCGATTTTGTCGAATAATATTCAAGACAGGAAACGTTTGTCGCTAGATATTTAGTTAACTAACTGGAATTTCGCGAAAATTTTCAAACAAAATTTAAAGCCAATTTCTCAATCTTTAAGACATTTGCAAAATATTTTGGGAATTTTATGCCTGAAACTCGCGAAATTTGATATTGCGAAACCCTAAATATAACTTGTAATTTTGGTTGAGTTTATCTAATAATATCTAATAAACTAAATGGAATTTCGCGAAAAATTTCAAACAAAACTTGCAGATAATTTCATAATCTGCAAAACGCTTGCAAAATATTTCGCTAATTTTAGCTGAAAATCGGAATTTGTTGCTTGAAAATTTGTCGATTTTGTCGAATAATATTCAAGACTGGAAACGTTTGTCGCTTGATATTTAGTTAACTAACTGGAATTTCGCGAAAATTTTCAAACAAAATTTGAAGCCAATTTCTCAATCTTTAAGATATTTGCAAAATATTTTAGGAATTTTATGCCTGAAACTCGCGAAATTTGATATTGCGAAATCCGAAATATAACTTGTAGGTTTGGTTGAGTTTATCTAATAATATCTAATAAACTAATTGGAATTTCGCGAAAAATTTCAAACAAAACTTGCAGATAATTTCATAATCTACAAAACCTTTGCAAAATATTTCGCTAATTTTCTTTAATTTCAGCTGAAAATCGGAATTTGTTGCTTGAAACTTTGTCGATTTTGTCGAAAAAAATTCAAGACAAGATACGTTTGTTGCTAGATATTTAGTTAACTAACTGGAATTTCACGAAAATTTTCAAACAAAATTTGAAGATAATTTTTTAATCTTTAAGACGTTTGCAAAATATTTTGGGAATTTTATGCCTGAAACTCGCGAAATTTGATATTGCGAAACCCGAAATATAACTTGTAAGTTTGGTTGAGTTTATCTAATAATATCTAATAAACTAATTGGAATTTGGCGAAAAATTTCAAACAAAACTTGCAAAAAATTTCATAATCTACAAAACGCTTGCAAAATATTTCGCTAATTTTAGCTGAAAATCAGAATTTGTTGCTTGAAAGTTTGTCTATTTTGTCGAATAATATTCAAGACAGGAAACGTTTGTCGCTTGATATTTAGTTAACGAACTGGAATTTCGCGAAAATTTTCAAACAAAATTTGAAGCCAATTTCTCAATCTTTAAGACATTTGCAAAATATTTTGGGAATTTTATGCCTGAAACTCGCGAAATTTGATATTGCGAAACCCTGAAATATAACTTGTAAGTTTGGTTGAGTTTATCGAATAATATCTAGTAAACTAATTGGAATTTCGCGAAAATTTTCAAACAAAACTTGCAGAGACTTTCATAATCTGCAAAACGCTTGCAAAATATTTCGCTAATTTTAGCTGAAAATCAGAATTTGTTGCTTGAAAGTTTGTCTATTTTGTCGAATAATATTCAAGACAGGAAACGTTTGTCGCTTGATATTTAGTTAACGAACTGGAATTTCGCGAAAATTTTCAAACAAAATTTGAAGCCAATTTCTCAATCTTTAAGACATTTGCAAAATATTTTGGGAAATTTATGCCTGAAACTCGCGAAATTTGATATTGCGAAACCCGAAATATAACTTGTAAGTTTGGTCGAGTTTATCGAATAATATCTAGTAAACTAATTGGAATTTCGCGAAAATTTTCAAACAAAACTTGCAGATAATTTCATAATCTACAAAACGCTTGCAAAATATTTTGCTAATTTTCTTTAATTTCAGCTGAAAACCGTAATTTGTTACTTGAAAGTTTGTGGGGTTTGTCTATTAAGGATTATAATCCGTATCCTTATTCAAAGGATTCTAATTCTTAATCGAAGCTTAATAGACTGGACGAGACTACAGACACAAAACTAGACTAGACAGACTAGACTAGACCAACAAGGCTACAATACAATGAAACTTGGTAGACGACAAGACGTCTACACTAGCCGATTTGTCACAATAATATTGCCCGAAGCAAAATTAGCAAGAAAACAACAAATTCCATAAACTGCTACATTACTTAATTACCTATTTATAAGATCTGCATTGATTAATAACTTAATCTAACCGGCGAGCAATAGCACGAACTTTCAACCGAAATCAGCGCGGAATCGAATATTTCGACGGGAAATGTTTTCCGCTCAAGCGAACAAGCTCAGAAAAAAAACTGTAACACGGTTTGAGGTAATTTCGTCCGAACAACGAGTGTAAGACGAAGGTCGTTCTTGTTGTATATATACTAGGCGTCGGCCAGCAGAGATTCATACCGACAAAGTCCCTTGATCGACATCCAAAAATAACCAGCACAATCATGAACGCATTGGTAAGTCAATTTTATTCCTTTGCATTAAATGGACGATTGCCTTATAGTTTTGATAACTGAATCAGGTTTTGAAAAGATTTTGAAAGTTCAGCCAAAGTTGGACTGTTGCTTTATATTCTTTAAGATGAGCGAACGGGCAGTTTTATTCCTTTAAATTGAATGGACGATAGCCTTATAGTTCACTAGTTCTAACAACTGATTCAGGTTTTAAAAAGCTTTTGAAAGTTCAGCCAAAGTTGGACTGTTCCTTTATATTCTTTAAGATGAGTGAATGGTCGGTTTTATTCCTTTAAATTGAATAGACGATAGCCTTATATTTCACTAGTTCTAACAACTTCTAACTGTTTTATAAAGATTTTGAAAGTTCAACCAAAGTTGCACTGTTCCTTTATATCCTTTAAGAAGAGTGGACGATAGCCTTATTAATATCAGTTATAATCAGTTTTAAATCTGGAATGATCACTTTTGATCTAAATAGCTGTTCCTTGAGCTAGATAGCTTTGGGCTAAATTTGGGCGAAAGTTCTTAACATCAACAGACTGAGACAACAATTTGGAGCTAAATCGTCTTGAAACTAGATAACTAATGCAAATTTCAAAAAATGTTTCAGACAAAAATTATAGATAATCTAGCTATCTATAACTGTGCGAAATTTAGTCTTCACCGCTAGTCTATTAGCTGAGCTACAGCTGAACTAATTTAGTTTGAAGCAACATAGATAAGTCGATTTCAAACGGTTGTATCTAGAAAACTAGAGCGAATCTAGAAAATTGTTTCAGAATAAATTTATAGATAATTCCTTCATGTAGCTCTCGGCCGGGTTTAGTTAGTCTAGGTAGATTAGTTACTGAGTTTCAAACCGATTCTTCTAGATCATCCAATTTGAAGCTGCCTAGATAAGTTTGATTTCAAACGGTTGTATCTAGAAAACTAGAGCGAATCTAGAAAATTGTTTCAGAATAAATTTATAGATAATTCCTTCATGTAGCTCTCGGCCGGGTTTAGTTAGTCTAGGTAGATTAGTTACTGAGTTTCAAACCGATTCTTCTAGATCATCCAATTTGAAGCTGCCTAGATAAGTTTGATTTCAAACGGTTGTATCTAGAAAACTAGAGGGAATCTAGAAAATTGTTTCAAAACAAATTTATAGATAATTTCTTTATGTAGCTCTTGGCAGGGTTTAGTTAGTCTAAGTAGATTAGTTACTGAGATTCAAACCGAGTCTTCAAGATCATCCAATTTGAAGCTACCTAGATAAGTTTGATTTCAAACGGTTGTATCTAGAAAACTAGAGGGAATCTAGAAAATTGTTTCAAAACAAATTTATAGATAATTTCTTTATGTAGCTCTTGGCAGGGTTTAGTTAGTCTAAGTAGATTAGTTACTGAGATTCAAACCGAGTCTTCAAGATCATCCAATTTGAAGCTGCCTAGATAAATTTGATTTCAAACGGTTGTATCTAGAAAACTAGAGCGAATCTAGAAAATTGTTTCAGAACAAATTTATAGATAATTCCTTCATGTAGCTCTTGGCAGGGTTTAGATAATCTAGGTAGATTAGTTACTGAGATTCAAACCGAGTCATCAAGTTCATCCAATTTGAAGCTGCCTAGATAAATTTGATTTCAAACGGTTGTATCTAGAAAACTAGAACGAATCTAGAAAATTGTTTCAGAACAAATTTATAGATAATTCCTTCATGTAGCTCTTGGCAGGGTTTAGTTAGTCTAGGTAGATTAGTTACTGAGATTCAAACCGAGTCCTCAAGTTCATCTAATTTGAAGCTGCGTAGACAAGTTTGATTTCAAACGGTTGTATCTAGAAAACTAGAGCGAATATAAAAAATTGTTTCAGAATAAATTTATAGATAATTCCTTCGTGTATCTATTGGCAGGGTTTAGATAGTCTTGGTAGATTAGTTACTGAGATTCAAACCGAGTCATCAAGTTCATCCAATTTGAAGCTACCTAGATAAGTTTGATTTCAAACGGTTGTATCTAGAAAACTAGAGGGAATCTAGAAAATTGTTTCAAAATAAATTTATAGATAATTTCTTTATGTATCTATTGCCCAAGGTTTAGCTAATCTGCGTAGATTAGTTACAGAGATTTAAAGCCACAAAATCATCTATTTCTAAAAATTGCAGGCTTTTGGGAAAACAGCAGTAACTTTCTAGCAGATCTAGATAGAATATTCTAGTTTTTAGTATATAGCAGACAGATAAATCAGCTAATAAATCCATCAAGCGCCATATTTGTATTTATACCAGTAACTGAGCTATAAACATTCAAACTCAAGCTATTTCTTCTTAGAAGGCTTCTAGAAAAACAACTGTGATCTACAAACTATTCTAGATAGAATTTTTGGGTTTTCACAGAATTGTAGCCAATTCAGTTATCTTTCAGTCTGCATTAAGTAAGTTAGTCTAGCTAGTCAATTAACTGAGTAATTCGCAAACAAAGATAGTTAGTTCATATAATTAATCTAGTCTTGTCTGTCTAGTCTTGTCTGTCTAGTCTTGTCTGTCTAGTCTTGTCTGTCTAGTCTTGTCTGTCTAGTCTTGTCTGTCTAGTCTTGTCTGTCTAGTCTTGTCTGTCTAGTCTTGTCTGTCTAGTCTTGTCTGTCTAGTCTTGTCTGTCTAGTCTTGTCTGTCTAGTCTTGTCTGTCTAGTCTTGTCTGTCTAGTCTTGTCTGTCTAGTCTTGTCTGTCTAGTCTTGTCTGTCTAGTCTTGTCTGTCTAGTCTTGTCTGTCTAGTCTTGTCTGTCTAGTCTTGTCTGTCTAGTCTTGTCTGTCTAGTCTTGTCTGTCTAGTCTTGTCTGTCTAGTCTTGTCTGTCTAGTCTTGTCTGTCTAGTCTTGTCTGTCTAGTCTTGTCTGTCTAGTCTTGTCTGTCTAGTCTTGTCTGTCTAGTCTTGTCTGTCTAGTCTTGTCTGTCTAGTCTTGTCTGTCTAGTCTTGTCTGTCTAGTCTTGTCTGTCTAGTCTTGTCTGTCTAGTCTTGTCTGTCTAGTCTTGTCTGTCTAGTCTTGTCTGTCTAGTCTTGTCTGTCTAGTCTTGTCTGTCTAGTCTTGTCTGTCTAGTCTTGTCTGTCTAGTCTTGTCTGTCTAGTCTTGTCTGTCTAGTCTTGTCTGTCTAGTCTTGTCTGTCTAGTCTTGTCTGTCTAGTCTTGTCTGTCTAGTCTTGTCTGTCTAGTCTTGTCTGTCTAGTCTTGTCTGTCTAGTCTTGTCTGTCTAGTCTTGTCTGTCTAGTCTTGTCTGTCTAGTCTTGTCTGTCTAGTCTTGTCTGTCTAGTCTTGTCTGTCTAGTCTTGTCTGTCTAGTCTTGTCTGTCTAGTCTTGTCTGTCTAGTCTTGTCTGTCTAGTCTTGTCTGTCTAGTCTTGTCTGTCTAGTCTTGTCTGTCTAGTCTTGTCTGTCTAGTCTTGTCTGTCTAGTCTTGTCTGTCTAGTCTTGTCTGTCTAGTCTTGTCTGTCTAGTCTTGTCTGTCTAGTCTTGTCTGTCTAGTCTTGTCTGTCTAGTCTTGTCTGTCTAGTCTTGTCTGTCTAGTCTTGTCTGTCTAGTCTTGTCTGTCTAGTCTTGTCTGTCTAGTCTTGTCTGTCTAGTCTTGTCTGTCTAGTCTTGTCTGTCTAGTCTTGTCTGTCTAGTCTTGTCTGTCTAGTCTTGTCTGTCTAGTCTTGTCTGTCTAGTCTTGTCTGTCTAGTCTTGTCTGTCTAGTCTTGTCTGTCTAGTCTTGTCTGTCTAGTCTTGTCTGTCTAGTCTTGTCTGTCTAGTCTTGTCTGTCTAGTCTTGTCTGTCTAGTCTTGTCTGTCTAGTCTTGTCTGTCTAGTCTTGTCTGTCTAGTCTTGTCTGTCTAGTCTTGTCTGTCTAGTCTTGTCTGTCTAGTCTTGTCTGTCTAGTCTTGTCTGTCTAGTCTTGTCTGTCTAGTCTTGTCTGTCTAGTCTTGTCTGTCTAGTCTTGTCTGTCTAGTCTTGTCTGTCTAGTCTTGTCTGTCTAGTCTGTCTAGTCTTGTCTGTCTAGTCTTGTCTTGTCTGTCTACTCTGTCTAGTCTTGCCTATCTATAAGCATTATATTGTGCTAGACTAATAAACAAAGACAACTTATCTGAATAAAATCTTAAACTACTTAGTATTACAATTTTGACCAATCTTTCTAACATTCCAGACAATCATCACCTTCGCCTTTTTGGCAATTGCTAGCGCCTCCCCATCAGGTTACTTCGGCGGGCATGGAGGCTATGGTGGACATGGAGGCTACGGTGGTCATGGAGGCTACGCAGGCCATGGCGCCTACCTAGGCCCACAAGCCGGGCCATCAGGAGTTGTCACCGGTCATGGCGCTTCCGGTCCTTCGGGAGTCGTAACCGGAGCTGGGGCTTCCGGCCCAGCGGGATCAGTCAACGGACATGGAGCTGTAGGTCCAAGCGGAGAACATTCCAGCCATGGCGCTTACGATGATGGGAGTTACCACGGCGAAGGTGCTGGATACGGAGCTGGACTTGGATTAGGTTTAGGTTTAGGTTTGGGAGGACATGGAGGCTACAGCAACGTCGTTCATGGAAATGGAGCTACTCTTGTAGGAGCCGCAGGGCATGGACTTCTTGGAGGTGGAGCTGGCTTTGGACTTGGAGGTTTGGGATATGGAGGATTTGGACATGGAGGATATGGACATGGTGGATTTGGACACGCAGGAGTTGTGATTAAAGGCCCAGCGACGGTTCCAGCCGCGATTGTCGGCCCAGGAGCTACTGGCAAAATCGTTGCCGATGGGCTTTACGGAGTTGGACATCATGGTCATGGACACTATTAAGCTCCTCTCTGTTTTGTAGATCTGGACCATATTTAACAGTTCTTGTTTTCCTTCTTGGACTTGCGTTTTAACTTTCCACTGCGGTTTTCATCACCTTATTTATCTTCACGTTTCCTTCATTTTTCCAATTGTGATATGGTTTCCACGGTCGCTGACTAGCTCGGATTTTGGACGACTCTACCCGGCATCTCGAAATGTAAATACATTCTTGTTTCTTTGTATCATATTTGTATAAATAATGATTGTGTTCAATAAAATATGAAATATATTTTGCGTATTTTTCCGAAAAAATAAGAAAAATCGGTCAAATATTCCAATTCGTTCTAATACAATCCAATCTTTCAACTATTAATGGCAATGGGAGCATGAAAAGTAAAACTAGCTTTGTCAAAATAGAGACGACTAACTAACTCAACTAGTAAATTGATATACAAGGCAATATTAGACTGACAAGGCTAGACATACAAGACTAAACAGACAAGACTAGACGGGCAAGAATAGACAGTCAAGACTAGAGAGGCAAAATTAGACAGACAAGACTAGACGGACAAGACTAGACAGACAAGACTAGACAGACAAGACTAGACAGACAAGACTAGACAGACAAGACTAGACAGACAAGACTAGACAGACAAGACTAGACAGACAAGACTAGGCAGACAAGACTAGACAGACAAGACTAGACAGACAAGACTAGACAGACAAGACTAGACAGACAAGACTAGACAGACAAGACTAGACAGACAAGACTAGACAGACAAGACTAGACAGACAAGACTAGACAGACAAGACTAGACAGACAAGACTAGACAGACAAGACTAGACAGACAAGACTAGACAGACAAGACTAGACAGACAAGACTAGACAGACAAGACTAGACAGACAAGACTAGACAGACAAGACTAGACAGACAAGACTAGACAGACAAAACTAGACAGACAAGACTAGACAGACAAAACTAGACAGACAGGACTAGACAGACAAGACTAGACAGACAAGACTAGACAGACAAAACTAGACAGACTAGACAGACTAGACAGACAAGACTAAACAGACAAGACTAGACAGACAAGACTAGACAGACAAGACTAGACAGACAAGACTAGACAGACAAGACTAGACAGACAAGACTAGACAGACAAGACTAGACAGACAAGACTAGACAGACAAGACTAGACAGACAAGACTAGACAGACAAGACTAGACAGACAAGACTAGACAGACAAGACTAGACAGACAAGACTAGACAGACAAGACTAGACAGACAAGACTAGACAGACAAGACTAGACAGACAAGACTAGACAGACAAGACTAGACAAACAAGACTAGACAGACAAGACTAGACAGACAAGACTAGACAGACAAGACTAGACAGACAAGACTAGACAGACAAAACTAGACAGACAAGACTAGACAGACAAGACTAGACAGACAAGACTAGACAGACAAGACTAGACAGACAAGACTAGACAGACAAGACTAGACAGACAAGACTAGACAGACAAGACTAGACAGACAAGACTAGACAGACAAGACTAGACAGACAAGACTAGACAGACAAGACTAGACAGACAAGACTAGACAGACAAGACTAGACAGACAAGACTAGACAGACAAGACTAGACAGACAAGACTAGACAGACAAGACTAGACAGACAAGACTAGACAGACAAGACTAGACAGACAAGACTAGACAGACAAGACTAGACAGACAAGACTAGACAGACAAGACTAGACAGACAAGACTAGACAGACAAGACTAGACAGACAAGACTAGACAGACAAGACTAGACAGACAAGACTAGACAGACAAGACTAGACAGACAAGACTAGACAGACAAGACTAGACAGACAAGACTAGACAGACAAGACTAGACAGACAAGACTAGACAGACAAGACTAGACAGACAAGACTAGACAGACAAGACTAGACAGACAAGACTAGACAGACAAGACTAGACAGACAAGACTAGACAGACAAGACTAGACAGACAAGACTAGACAGACAAGACTAGACAGACAAGACTAGACAGACAAGACTAGACAGACAAGACTAGACAGACAAGACTAGACAGGCAAGAGTATACAGACACGATAAGACAGAGAATACTAGACAGTTAAGACTAGACGGACAATACTAGATAGTCAAAACTAGACAGACTAGACAAAGTAGACATAGTAGACATAGTAGACATAGTAGACATAGTAGACATAGTAGACATAGTATACATAGTAGACATAGTAGACATAGTAGACATAGTATACATAGTAGACATAGTAGACATAGTAGATAGAGTAGACATAGTAGACATAGTAGACATAGTAGACAGAGTAGACATAGTAGACATAGTAGACATAATAGACATAGTAGATATAGTAGACATAGTAGACATAGGAGACATAGTAGATATAGTAGACATAGTAGACATAGTAGACATAGTAGACATAGTAGACTTAGTAGACATAGTAAACATAGTAGACATAGTAGACATAGTAGACATAGTAGACATAGTAAACATAGTAAATATAGTAGACATAGTAGACATAGTGGACATAGTAGACATAGACATAGTAGACATAGTAAATATGGTAGACATAGTAGACACAGTAGACATGGTAGACATAGTAGACATAGTAGACATAGTAGACAAAGTAGACATAGTAGACATAGTAGACATAGTAGGCATAGTAGACATTGTTGACATACTAGATATAGTGAACATAGTAGACATAGTAGACATAGTAGACCTAGTAGACATAGTAGACATTCTAGACATAGTAGAAATAGTGGACATTTTGGACATAGTAGACATAGTAGACATAGTACACTTAGTAGAGATAGTAGATATAGTAGCCATAGTAGATATAGTAGACATAATGGACATAGTAGACATAGTAGACATAGTTGACATAGTAGACAAAGTAGACATAGTAGACATAGTAGACGTTGTAGACATTGTAGACATTGTAAACATAGTAGACATAGTAGACATAGTAGACATAGTAGACATAGTAGACATAGTAGACATAGTAGATATAGTAGACATAGTAGACATAGCAGACATAGTAGACATAGTAGACATAGTAGACCTAGTAGACATAATTTACATAGTAAACATAGTAGACAAGGTATACATAGTAGATATAGTAGACAGAGTAGACATAGTAGACATAGTAGACATAGTAGACATAGTAGACATAATAGACATAATAGACATAGGAGACATAGTAGACATAGTAGACATAGTAGACATAGTAGACATAGTAGACATAGTAGACATAGTAGACATAGTAGACATAGTAGACATAGTAGACATAGTAGACATAGTAGACATAGGAGACATAGTAGATATAGTAGACATAGTAGACATAGTAGACATAGTAGACATAGTAGACATAGTAGACATAGTAGACATAGTAAACATAGTAGACATAGTAGTTATAGTAGACATAGTAAACATAGTAAATATAGTAGTCATAGTAGACATAGTGGACATAGTGGACATAATAGACATGGTAGACATAGTAGACATAGTAGACAAAGTAAACATAGTAGACATAGTAGTCATAGTAGACATGGTAGACATTGTAGACATAGTAGATATAGTAGACATAGTAGACATAGTAGACATAGTAGACCCAGTAGACCTAGTAGACATAGTAGACATTCTAGACATAGTAGAAATAGTGGACATGGTGGACATAGTAGACATAGTAGACATAGTACACTTAGTAGAGATAGTAGATATAGTAGATATAGTAGATATAGTAGACATAATGGACATAGTAGACATGGTGGACATAGTTGACATAGTAGACAAAGTAGACATAGTAGACATAGTAGACGTTGTAGACATTGTAAACATAATAGACATAGTAGACTTAGTAGACATAGTAGACATAGTAGACCTAGTAGGCACAATTTACATAGTAAACATAGTAGACAAGGTATACATAGTAGACATATTAGACATAGTAGACATAGTAGACAGAGTAGACATAGTAGACATAGTAGACATAGTAGACATAGTAGACATAGTAGACATAGTAGACATAGGAGACATAGTAGATATAGTAGACATAGTAGACATAGTAGACATAGTAGACATAGTAGACCTAGTAGACATAATTTACATAGTAAACATAGTAGACAAGGTATACATAGTAGACATAGTAGACATAGTAGACAGAGTAGACATAGTAGACATAGTAGACATAGTACACATAGTAGACATAGTAGACATAGTAGACATAGGAGACATAGTAGATATAGTAGACATAGTAGACATAGTAGACATAGTATACATAATAGACATAGTAAACATAGTAGACATAGTAGACATAGTAGATATAGTAGACATAGTAAACATAGTAAATATAGTAGACATAGCAGACATAGTGGACATAGTGGACATAGTAGACATAGTACACATAGTACACATAGTAGATATAGTAGACATAGTAGACATAGTAGACAAAGTAGACATAGTAGACATAGTGGATATAGTACACATAGTAGACACAGTAGATATTGTAGACATAGTAGACATAGTGGACATAGTAGAAATAGTGGACATAGTAGACATAGTAGACAAAGTAAAGATAGTAGACATAGTAGACATTGTAAACATAGTAGACATAGTAAACATTATAGACATAGTAGACATAGTAGACATAGTAGACATAGTAGACATAGTAGACCTAGTAGACATAGTAGACATAGTAGACCTAGTAGACATAATTTACATAGTAGACATAGTAGACAAAATAGACATAGTAGACATAGTAGACATTGTAGACATAGTAGACATAGTAGACATTGTAGACATAGTAGACATAGTAAACATAGTAGACATAGTAGACATAATAGACATAGTAGACAAGTAGACATAGTAGACATAGTAGACATAGTAAACATAGTAAATATAGCAGACATAGTAGACATAGTGGACATAGTGGACATAGTAGACATAGTAGACATAGTAAATATAGTAGACATAGTAGACAGAGTAGACATAATAGACAGACTAGACAGACTAGACAGTCTAAACAGAATGGGTATTTGAGGGCGAAGAAGCACTTGTTTCCTTATCTCAAAAATATGAAAATAACTAGGAAACTAAACGAAATTTTGAAAAATGTTTCAAATAAAACTTGTAGAGAATTAAATTTCCCATAAAACACCTCTTTATCTAGTCACTTTTATTCAGTAAATTTGGTAATAAACAACATTTATCAAAATCAAACGCTTGCTTTCATTTCAATTTTTTTTTGTCTCAAAATGTCAAAATAACTCAGAAATTAGGCAAAATTTTGAAAAATGTTTCAAATAAAACTTGTAGAGAATTAAATTTCACATTAAAAACCTTTTTAATTAGTGGCTTTTAATCAGTAAATTTGGTAATAATCAATTTTTATCAAAATCAAACGCTTGCTTTCATTTAAAATTTTTCTTCTCTCAAAATGTCAAAATAACTCGGAAATTGAGCAAAATTTTGGAAAATGTTTTAAATAAAACTTGTAGAGAATTAAATTTCACAAAAAAAACCTTTTTAACTAGTGACTTTTATTTTGTAAATTTGGTAATAATTAACTTTAATAAGAAACAAACGCTTGCTTTCATTTCAAATTTTTTTTGTTTCAAAATGTCAAAATAACTCGGAAATTAAGCAAAATTTTGAAAAATGTTTTAAATAAAACTTGTAGAGAATTAAATTTCACATAAAAAACCTTTTTAATTAGTGACTTTTATTTTGTAAATTTGGTAATAATCAACTTTTATCAAAATCAAACGCTTGCTTTCATTTAAAATTTTTCTTGTCTCAAAATGTCAAAATAACTCAGAAACTAAGCAAAATTTTGAAAAATGTTTCAAATAAAACTTGTAGAGAATTAAATTTCACATAAAAAACCTTTTTACCTAGTGACTTTTATTTTGTAAATTTGGTAATAATCAACTTTTATCAAAATCAAACGCTTGCTTTCATCACAAATTTTTCTTGTCTCAAAACGTCAAAATATCTCGGAAATTAAGCAAAATTTTGGAAAATGTTTCAAATAAAACTTGTAGAGAATTAAATTTCACATAAAAAACCTCTTTATCTAGTGACTTTTATTCTGTAAATTTGGTTATAATCAACTTTTATCAAAATCAAACGCTTGCTTTCATTTCAAATTTTTCTTGGCTCAAAATGTCAAAATAACTCAGAAATTAGGCAAAATTTTGAAAAATGTTTCAAATAAAACTTGTAGAGAATTAAATTTCACATAAAAAAAACCTTTTTCGCTAGTGACTTTTATTCTGCGAATTTTGTAATAATTTACTTTTATCAAAATCAAACGCTTGCTTTCATTTAAAATTTTTCTTGTCTCAAAATGTCAAAATATCTCGGAAATTAAGCAAAATTTTGAAAAATGTTTTAAACAAAACTTGTAGATAATTAAATTTCCCATAGCATACCTCTTTACCTAGTGATTTTTATTCTGTAAATTTGGTAATAATCAACTCTTATCAAAATCAAACGCTTGCTTTCATTTAAAATTTTTCTTGTCTCAAAATATCAAAATAACTCGGAAATTGAGCAAAATTTTGGAAAATGTTTGAAATAAAACTTGTAGAGAATTAAATTTCACATAAAAAACCTTTTTAATTAGTGACTTTTAGTCTGTAAATTTGGTAATAATCAATTTTTATCAAAATCAAACGCTTGCTTTCATTTCAAATTTTTCTTGTCTCAAAATGTCAAAATATCTCGGAAATTAAGCAAAATTTTGAAAAATGTTTTAAATAAAACTTGTAGAGAATTAAATTTCCCATAAAACACCTCTTTATCTAGTGACTTTTATTCTGTAAATTTGGTTATAATCAACTTTTATCAAAATCAAACGCTTGCTTTCATTTAAAATTTTTCTTGTCTCAAAATGTCAAAATAACTCGGAAATTAAGAAAAATTTAGAAAAATGTTTGAAATAAATCTTGTTGAGAATTAAATTTCACATAAAAAACCTTTTTAATTAGTGACTTTTAGTCTGTAAATTTGGTAATAATCAATTTTTATAAAAAACAAACGCTTGCTTTCATTTCAAATTTTTCTTGTCTCAAAACGTCAAAATATCTCGGAAATTAAGCAAAATTTTGAAAAATGTTTCAAATAAAACTTGTAGAGAATGAAATTTCCCACAAAACACCACTTTACGTAGTGACTTTTAATCTGTGAATTTGATAATAATCAACTTTTATCAAAATCAAACTCTTGTAATTATTGAGTCATAAATCGAATTTAAACTATGAAATCACTTGCCATTTAGAATTTGCACACTGATCCGTTTCTTGCAAACCAAGAGGTCAAAGGCAACCTTCACGTCCAGCTAATAAAAAACACTTTACAAACTTTCTCTATACTCCACCCAATCCGCACTTGCTCACATTTCCTATCAGCTAAACTTAACATTTAAGCAGCAACGAGAATGCAATAGATAGAAACTCGATATTCCATAATAGTATATTAAAGGACGAGTTCAGTTAGCGCGATTTAACAGCCATTTCTATGCAATTTTAAATAAAAAAATCGCCGATATACATTGAGAAAATTGAAAATTGGCGAGCCATAACCGCACGCAAATGAGTGCTGTTATGAGTCCATTATAGACGCAAAATAGAAAAAAAAAGATTTAATTGAACAATTATATAGTCATCTATAAATGATACAAAACCTGGAAGATTGAAAACTTGCAATGGAAATGAATCTGTACATTGGTTAAGTTTTCTTGAAATTCTTAGTAGAACTAGTTGGGTTAGAAGACTATAATCAAGGCTATTTTGTAGCTGAAAGATTAAGCTACAAGAAACTGGTTTAAATCGAGTCTTAAACTTAATACCGACTGAGTTATTAAGCTTTGAACAAAGTTGTAAATTTGCATTCAGCTAGCGGAACTAAAAGTTAGTTTTAGTTTTCTAGTTATAGCTAGAGAACAAGGTAAGTTAGGCAACTGAATCTTAAACTAGTTTGTAACTAGTGCAGCTGGCTAGCTATTACAACTTCAGTCTCGGACTAAGCTCCCTTAGTTTACTACCCAGCGAGCTTTAAAGTCGACAAAAATATCTTGAAAACATGAAAACTTGTAAACTTGTAAAATTGCAAACTTGCAAAATTGTAAACTTGCAAAATTGTAAACTTGCAAAATTGTAAACTTGCAAAATTGTAAACTTGCAAAATTGTAAAATTGCAAACTTGCAAAATTGTAAACTTGCAAAATTGTAAACTTGCAAACTTGTAAAATTGTAAACTTGCAAAATTGTAAATTTGCAAAATTGTAAACTTGCAAACTTGTAAATTTGCAAACTTACAAAATTGTAAAATTGCAAACTTGTGAACTATGGAAGAGTCTAAGGAAAAAACAGCCAGGAAATTGCGAATTTTCTTTCAGATTTTCATTCCAAATTTAATTCTGAATTTGCTTTTATTAAATATTTGAATTTTGGAAAATTTTTGGGAAAGTTAGAAAGAAAAACTTGGAAGACTAAAGTGTAATTTTAAGATATTTCTTGAGGTAGTCGTGGAAATTCTCTTATATCTCGGAAAATGATTACAAAATTTTCATAAAAATTTATAGAGAAAATCAAAGGCCAAGTAGGAAAATTTATTTGGAAAATTTGTGGAAATTTCTTCATTCGTTTTTCAAGAAACTAAGGTCAAATTTTGACGAGTTTACGGGAAAAACAGCCAGGAAATTGCAAATTTTCTTTCACATTTTCGTTCAAAATTTAATTCCAAATTTTCTTTTATTAAATATTTGAATTTTAGAAAATTTTTGGAAAAGTTAGAAAGAAAAATTTGGAAGACTACCGTGTAATTTTAAGATTTTTCTTGAGGTTGTCGTGGAAATTCTATTATAACTCGGAAAATCATAAGAATATTTTCATAAAAATTTATAGAGAAAATCAAAGGCGAATTAGCAAAATTTATTTGGAAAATTTTTGAAAATTTCTTCATTTGTTTTTCAAGAAACTAAGCTTAAAGTTTTGACGAGTTTACGGTAAAATCAGCCGGGAAATTGATAATTTTCTTTCAGATTTTTATTTAGAATTTAATTTTGAATTTACATCTGTCAAATATTTGTATTTTGGAAAATTTTTGGAAAAGTTAGAAAAAAAACTTGGAAGACTGCCGTGTAATTATAAGATTTTTCTTGAGGTTGTCGTGGAAATTCTATTATAACTCGGAAAATCACAACGGAATTTTCATGAAAAATTATGGGCAAATTTAAAATCGAAAGAGGAAAATTTAATTGGAAAATTTGTGGAATTTTCTTCTTTGGTTTTTCAAGAAATTAAGTTCAAAATTTGACGAAAGAGTTTACGGAAAAATCAGCTGGGAAATTGCAAATTTTCTTTCAGATTTTCTTATCAAATTTAATTTTGAATTCACTTCTAGCAAATATTTGAATTTTGGAAAATTTTTGGGAAAGTTAGAAAGAAAAACCTGGAAGACTAAAGTGTAATCTTTAGATTTTTTTTGAGGTTGTCGTGGAAAATCTCTTATAACTCGGAAAATCATAACAAAATTTTCATATAAATTTATAGAGAAAATCAAAGGCGAAGTAGCAAAATTTATTTGGAAAATTTTTGGAAATTTCTTCATTTGTTTTTCAAGAAACTAAGGTCAAAATTTCGAAGAGTTTATGGAAAAACCAGCCGGGAAATTGCAAATTTTCTTTCAGATTTTCATTTCAAATTTAATTCTGAATTTGCCTCTACCAAATATTTGAGTTTTGGAAAATTTTTGGAAAAGTTTGAAACAAAAACTTGGAAGACTACCTTGTAATTTTAAGATTTTTCTTGAGGTTGTCGTGGAAATTCTATTATAACTCGGAAAATCACAACTAAATTTTCATGAAAATTTATGAGCAAATTCAAAATCGAAATAGGAAAATTTATTTGGAAAATTTGTGGAATTTTCGCGTTTGGTTTTTCAAGAAATTAAGTTCAAAGTTTAGAAGAGTTTATAGAAAAATCAGCCGGAAAATTGCAAATTTTCTTACAGATTTTCTTATCAAATTTAATTCTGAATTCACTTCTAGCAAATATTTGAATTTTAGAAAATTTTTGGGAAAGTTAGATAGAAAAACTTGGAAGACTAAAGTGTAATCTTTAGATATTTTTTGAGGTTGTCGTGGAAATTCTCTTATAACTCGGAAAATCATAACGAAATTTTCATGAAAATTTATGGGCAAATTTAAAATCGAAAGAGGAAAATTTAATTGGAAAATTTGTGGAATTTTCTTCTTTGGTTTTTCAAGAAATTAAGTTCAAAGTTTTGAAGAGTTTACGGAAAAATCAGCCGGGAAATTACAAATTTTCTTTCAGATTTTGTTATCAAATTTAATTGTGAATTCACTTCTAGCAAATATTTGCATTTTGGAAAATTTTTGGGAAAGTTAGAAAGAAAAACCTGGAAGACTAAAGTGTAATCTTTAGTTTTTTTTTGAGGTTGTCGTGGAAATTCTCTTATAACTCGGAAAATCAAAAGAATATTTTCATAAAAAATTACAGGGAAAATCAAAAGCCAAGTAGCAAAATTTATTTTGAAAATTTGTGGAAATTTCTTCATTTGTTTTTCAAAAAATTAGGATCAAAGTTTTGACGAGTTTAGGGTAAAATCAGCCGGAAAATTGCTAATTTTCTTTCACATTTTCATTCCAAATTTAACTCTAAATTTGCTGTTATCAAATATTTGAATTTTGGAAAATTTTTGGGAAAGTTAGAAAGAAAAACTTGGAAGACTACCGTGTAATTTTAAGATTTTTTTTGAGGTTGTCGTGGAAATTCTCTTATAACTCGGAAAATCACAAAGAAATTTTTATGAAAATTTATGGGAAAATTTAAAATCGAAAGAGGAAAATTTAATTGGAAAATTGGTGGAATTTTCTTCTTTGGTTTTTCAAGAAATTAAGTTCAAAGTTTAGAAGAGTTTACGGAAAAATCAGCGGGGAAATTGAAAATTTTCTTTCAGATTTTCTTATCAAATTTAATTGTGAATTCACTTCTAACAAATATTTGCATTTTGGAAAATTTTTGGGAAAGTTAGAAAGAAAAACCTGGAAGACAAAAGTGTAATCTTTAGTTTTTTTTTGAGGTAGTCGTGGAAATTCTCTTATAACTCGGAAAATCATAAGAATATTTTCATAAAAATTTATAGAGAAAATCAAAGGCGAAGTAGCAAAATTTATTTGGAAAATTTGTGGAAATTTCTTCATTTGTTTTTCAAGAAACTAAGCTCAAAATTTTGACGAGTTTAAGGTAAAATCAGCCGGGAAATTGCAAATTTTATTTCACATTTTCATTTCAAATTTAATACCGAATTTGCTTTTATCAAATACTTGAAATTTGGAAAATTTTTGGAAAAGTTAGAAAGAAAAGCTTGGAAGACTAAAGTGTAATCTTGAGATTTTTTTTGAGGTTGTCGTGGAAAATCTCTTATAACTCGGAAAATCAAAACAAAATTTTCATAAAAATTTATAGAGAAAATCAACAGCGAAGAAGGAAAATTTATTTGGAAATTTTTTTGAAATTTCTTCATTTGTTTTTCAAAAAACTAAGCTCAAAATTTTGACGAGTTTACGGAAAAACCAGCAAGGAAATTGCAAATTTTCTTTCACATTTTCATTCCAAATTTAATTCCGAATTTTCCTTTATTAAATATTTGAATTTCTGAAAATTTTTGGAAAAGTTAGAAACAAAAACTTGGAAGACTGCCGTGTAATTTTAAGATTTTTCCTGAGGTTGTCGTGGAAATTCTATTATAACTCGGAAAATCACAACGGAATTTTCATGTAAATTTATGGGCAAATTTAAAATCGAAAGAGGAAAATTTAATTGTAAAATTTGTGGAATTTTCTTCTTTGGTTTTTCAAGAAATTAAGTTCAAAGTTTGGAAGAGTTTACGGAAAAATCAGCCGGAAAATTGCTAATTTTCTGTCTGATTTTCATTCCAAATTTAATTCTGAATTTGCCTCTACCAAATATTTGAGTTTTGGAAAATTTTTGGAAAAGTTTGAAACAAAAACTTGGAAGACTACCTTGTAATTTTAAGATTTTTCTTGAGGTTGTCGTGGAAATTCTATTATAACTCGGAAAATCACAAAGAAATTTTTATGAAAATTTATGGGCAAATTTAAAATCGAAAGAGGAAAATTTAATTGGAAAATTTGTGGAATTTTCTTCTTTGGTTTTTCAAGAAATTAAGTTCAAAGTTTGGAAGAGTTTACGGAAAAATCAGCCGGGAAATTACAAATTTTCTTTCAGATTTTTTTATCAAATTTTATTGTGAATTCACTTCTAGCAAATATTTGAATTTTGGAAAATTTTTGGGAAAGTTAGATAGAAAAACCTGGAAGACTAAAGTGTAATCTTTAGATTTTTTTTGAGGTTGTCGTGGAAATTTTCTTATAACTCGGAAAATCAAAAGAATATTTTCATAAAAAATTATAGGGAAAATCAAAAGCCAAGTAGCAAATTTTATTTGGAAAATTTGTGGAAATTTCTTCATTTGTTTTTCAAGAAACTAAACTCAAAGTTTTGACGAGTTTAGGGTAAAATCAGCCGGGAAATTGTAAATTTTATTTCACATTTTCAATTCAAATTTAATACTGAATTTGCTTTTATCAAATACTTTAAATTTGGAAAATTTTTGGGAAAGTTAGAAAGAAAAAACTGGAAGACTAGCGTGTAATTTTAAGATTTTTCTTGAGGTTATCGTGGAAATTCTCTTATAACTCGGAAAATCATAAGAATATTTCCATGAAAATTTATGGGCAAATTCAAAATCGAAATAGGAAAATTTAATTGGAAAATTTGTGGAATTTTCTTCTTTGGTTTTTTAAGAAATTAACGTCAAAGTTTGGAAGAGTTTATGAAAAAATCAGCCGGGAAATTGCAAATTTTCTTTCAGAATTTCTTATCAAATTTAATTCTGAATTCACTTCTAACAAATATTTGAATTTTGGAAAATTTTTGGGAAAGTTAGAAAGAAAAACCTGGAAGACTAAAGTGTAATCTTCAGATTTTTTTTGAGGTTGTCGTGGAAATTCTCTTATAACTCGGAAAATCATAAGAATATTTTCATAAAAATTTATAGAGAAAATCAAAAGCGATGTAGCAAAATTTATTTGGAAAATTTTTGGAAATTTCTTAAATTGTTTTTCAAGAAACTAAGCTTAAAGTTTTGACGAGTTTACGGTAAAATTAGCCGGGAAATTGGTAATTTTCTTTCAGATTTTTATTTAGAATTTAATTCTGAATTTACTTCTGTCGAATATTTGTATTTTGGAAAATTTTTGGAAAAGTTAGAAACAAAAACTTGGAAGACTGCCGTGTAATTTTAAGATTTTTCTTGAGGTTGTCGTGGAAATTCTATTATAACTCGGAAAATCACAGCGAAATTTTCATGAAAATTTATGGGCAAATTCAAAATCGAAATAGGAAAATTGAATTGGAAAATTTGTGGAATTTTCTTCTTTGGTTTTTCAAGAAATTAACGTCAAAGTTTGGAAGAGTTTATGAAAAAATCGGCCGGGAAATTGCAAATTTTCTTTCAGATTTTCTTATCAAATTTAATTCTGAATTCACTTCTAACAAATATTTGAATTTTGGAAAATTTTTGGGAAAGTTAGAAAGAAAAACCTGGAAGACTAAAGTGTAATTTTTAGTTTTTTTTTGAGGTTGTCGTGGAAATTCTCTTATAACTCGGAAAATCAAAAGAATATTTTAATAAAAAATTATAGGGAAAATCAAAAGCCAAGTAGCAAAATTTAATTGGAAAATTTTTGGAAATTGCTTCATTTGTTTTTCAAGAAACTAAGCTTAAAGTTTTGACGAGTTTACGGTAAAATCAGCCGGGAAATTGATAATTTTCTTTCAGATTTTTATTTAGAATTTAATTCTGAATTTACTTCTGTAGAATATTTGTATTTTGGAAATTTTTTGGAAAAGTTAGAAACAAAAACTTGGAAGATTGCCGTGTAATTTTAAGATTTTTCTTGAGGTTGTCGTGGAAATTCGATTATAACTCGGAAAATCACAGCGAAATTTTCATGAAAATTTATGGGCAAATTTAAAATCGAAAGAGGAAAATTTAATTGGAAAATTTGTGGAATTTTCTTTTTTGGTTTTTCAAGAAATTAAGTTCAAAATTTGGTAGAGTTTACGGGAAAAACAGCTGGGAAATTGCAAATTTTCTTTCAGATTTTCTTATCAAATTTAATTGTGAATTCACTTTTAGCAAAAATTTGCATTTTGGAAAATTTTTGGGAAAGTTAGAAAGAAAAACCTGGAAGACTAAAGTGTAATCTTTAGATTTTTTTTGAGGTTGTCGTGGAAATTCTCTTATAACTCGGAAAATCATAAGAATATTTTCATAAAAATTTATAGAGAAAATCAAAAGCTAAGCAGCAAAATTTATTTGGAAAATTTGTGGAAATTTCTTCATTTGTTTTTCAAGAAACTAAGCTTAAAGTTTTGACGAGTTTACGGTAAAATCAGCCGGGAAATTGATAATTTTCTTTCAGATTTTTATTTAGAATTTAATTCTGAATTTACTTCTACCAAATATTTGAATTTTGGAAAATTTTTGGAAAAGTTAGAAACAAAAACTTGGAAGACTGCCGTGTAATTTTAAGATTTTTCTTGAGGTTGTCGTGGAAATTCTATTATAACTCGGAAAATCACAACGGAATTTTCATGAAAATTTATGGGCAAATTCAAAATCGAAATAGGAAACTTTAATTGGAAAATTTGTGGAATTTTCTTCTTTGGTTTTTCAAGAAATTAAGTTCAAAGTTTGGAAGAGTTTACGGAAAAATCCGCGGGGAAATTGCAAATTTTCTTTCAGATTTTCTTATCAAATTTAATTCTGAATTCACTTCTAGCAAATATTTGAATTTTGGAAAATTTTTGGGAAAGTTAGAAAGAAAAACCTGGAAGACTAAAGTGTAATCTTTAGATTTTTTTTGAGGTTGTCGTGGAAATTCTCTTATAACTCGGAAAATCATAGGAATATTTTCATAAAAATTTATAGGGAAAATCAAACACGAAGTAGCAAATTTTTTTCGGAAAATTTGTGCAAATTTCTTCGTTTGTTTTTCAAGAAATCGCATATTTTATAAGAATCTGCTTTCCACGTTTTTACAACAAATTTTCATTAGAAATAAATAAATACCACACTAATCCACAATAAAAATTAATCAATAGAAATTACATTCCCAATTAAACCTTCCCATTTTGCATACAATGGCGTAATATTCCAAACGCCGCCCTTAGAGCAAACGAGCCAAACTACATATTAACTCAATGCACCGTTCAAATGCCTCAATCAAACTTCAGGCGCGAAGGTCGTCTATGCACTATATAAACCGAGCGCGCTACAACTTAAAGCATTCAGTCTGCATCCACAGCAATAAACCACACAAACATGAACACATTGGTAAGAGATTCTAGTCTGCGATAATTCCTCAATCTATAAACTCCAATATAACATCAACTATATTTAAACAAACAGACTCATTTGTTTAAACAAATAGACTCAATTGTATAGACGATATTAAACCTACAGTATAATCTCGGTAATTCGGAAGACACCTTCAGTAATCCGGCGGTCTGGAGACCGCTTGCGCTCTTCCCTCCCATCACTGTTTTTAATAATCCAGCGGTTTTTTGGTCCAAAATGTGCCGGATTATCGAGATTATACTGCACAGTATAATCTCGGTAATTCTGCTGACACGTCCAATTGGACGACACGTTCAGTAATCCAGCGGTTTGGAGACCACTCGCGCTCTTCCCTCCCATCACTCTTTTCTTAAAATCCGGCGGTTGTCTGGTCCCATATGTGTCGGATTATCGAGTTTATACTGCACAGTATAATCTCGATAATTCTGCTGACACGTCCAATCGGACGACACGTTCAGTAATCCGGCGGTCTGGAGACCGCTCGCGCTCTTCGCATCACTCTTTCTTATAATCCGGCGGTTGGCTGGTCCCATATGTGTCGGATTATCGAGATTTATCGGTTTAGTAACCGGCGGTCAGAAGACCTCTCGCGCTCTTCCCTCCCATAACTCTTTCTTATAATCCGCCAGTTGTCTGCTCCCATATGTGACGGATTATCGAGATTATTATTAATAGTCTAATCGAGAAGATATATATATATATATAATATTAAAGAATAATCAAGAAGATCCTTCATTATTAACATTTTCTTTATTTCAGACGGTAGTTGCTTTTGCCTTACTGGCCATGGTCAGTGCCTCCCCGTCAGGTTATTACGGAGGTCTTGGCGCCTTGGCTGGTCATGGAGGTCTTGGAGGTCATGGAGGCTACGGCGGACACGCGGCTTATTTAGGCCCGCAAGCCGGTCCCTCGGGAGTTGTAACTGGACACGGCGCGTCCGGACCGTCGGGAGTTGTGACCGGAGCTGGAGCGACTGGCCCAGCCGGATCGGTAAACGGACACGGAGCTACCGGCCCAAACGGCGAACATTCCAGCGTCGGCGCTCACGATGACGGCAGTTATCCGGGAGATGCTGTGTATGGAGGATTCGGTTTGGGATTCGGAGGACATGGAGGTTACAGCAACGTCGTGCATGGAAATGGCGCGACGCTTGTTGGAGCCGCTGGGCACGGACTTCTCGGCGGTCCAGCTGGATTGGGACATGGAGGAGTTGTAGTTAGAGGACCAGCGACCGTTCCGGCTGCGATTATTGGGCCCGGAGCTACTGGCAAAGTCGTCGCTGCTGGACTTTACGGCGTTGGACATCATGGTTATGGACATTATTAACTTTCTTCAAGCACCTGCACCTGGCCATATGAAACTCAACTCAGCTTCGTTCTTTCATTTAGAATTTGCTCGCGCGGTTTAGCTTTAGCTGTTTTGTATCATCTTTATTTATCTCCTCATTTCTTCTTCAATTGTGATATCTATGGCTTGGGGAAGCTCAAGACGGATTTTGGCTCGTTTTAGGACCATCTTTACGTGTTTATTAAGGTTTTACCTTTAAATGAATTGTAAATATGTATTGGAAGTATTCAAATGTGTTCAATAAATCTTTTTCAATGCAAATCCATGAAGCTAAGACATTTGTAAGTATTTTCAGGATTAAAATGATAACTAGAAGACTTTGCAAGGTATTGGATCTGTCCTAACGCAGAAAGCCTAAAGATCACAACTAATCTGTAGATAGTGCGGTTACGTGCGCCTGCTCGAACAGGCGATCGCCTATTCGAATATTTTTCTGGATTAATTTTATTTTATTGTCGCATTCAAAATTATTCGAAAATCCGAATCATTAGTTTACTGAATGCCCCCCGTTAATTGTTACCAGTTCTGTACACGCTTCCTTCAACAAATCAGTAGTACCGTTGACTGAAAAATTGGTTTTATAACAACATCATCTAAAGTAGTTTGAATATTTAGGCGCCTCTTTTTAGGTGGTGGTGATGAGTTTGACGAGGGTGCACGTGACGGACCTGGAGATATGTTGTCTCTGCATGATTTCCCTTTATCGCAGCCTTCAACCTTGCAAGTTGATTTATATGTTACTGAGTCGTATACAAATTTCTTTTGGAATGGATTATTTTTATTTCTTCTCCCTAAGTCGACTTAAAAAAGTTTGAGTTATGTTATTATTTCGATTAAGTTTAGCTATTATTCTATGTGAAATAACAACTTTACAAATCATACAAAACTCTTAAAAATGGTCAGGATATGCATATGTACCTAACGACCTTTAAATTTGTCTAACGAATTAAAAATTGTGTGAAATATACAATAGGTAGTGTCATACATATTGTATATTTCGCTGGATTTAAAATAAACTGGAATAAACTAGAAAAACGTTTTCAGCACCTCGATTTCCTAAGGGTAACGAAAAAAAAATCACGAAAAAATTTTCCAAAAAATTTCTCAACAAAAATTTTTCATCATTTCGTTCGAAAAATTTGTGCTTTTTCGTTTTTTTTCGATTTTCTCAAGAACGGCAAAAGGCAGCGAAATCATTTTCGGCACACAGAAACTACACGACAAGACGAATAACTCGATGTGTAAATTGTTCCGAAAGATTCAATAATTCGTCCCGAAATTCCAAACTGAAATTTACCCGATTCTCGATTTGCTAAGTAGATATCTCGGAAATGGTTGCAGATAATCAAAAACGGATTGCGGCATCGTTTTCAGAAGGTCATTTTCCTATTAATACAGTAAGATTGTCTGCTGGAAAATCACGACTTTTCGAGATCTCTACTTCAGTGCCGAAATTTCTTAAAAATATCTGCAATTTTAGCAAGTGATATTGAACGAAGAGAGTTAGCGAAATATAATTTGCATATTTGTAATTAGCAGCAAAAATGCTTTCAGAAACGTTTTTAAATTCTACTGTAACTAAAAAAATAACGATTTTGACAAAATCGATTTTTTCGCATTTCGTCGTTTCCGCGGACTAGACTCCCTCGGTCGATGGTATTTCTTAACTGAAAGCTTTCTAGGGAAAATTATATAGGTTATCCGACTAATTTTGGGACGCTGAATCGATTGGTGAAGACTATAAGTCTCTGTGGTGCGCAGTTCAAAAGTTATGACGGCGTGAAATCAGTCGGAAATGCGAGATGGTGTACAGCGAAAAAATATATAAAACTTGTTTATTTGTAACCTTAGAGCGTAATAAACTGGAAAACCGTTTTCAGCACTTCCATTTCTTTCGGGTAATCAAAAACAAATCACGAAAAAAATTTTCAAAAAAATTTTCAACAAAAAATTTCCATTATTTCGTTCAAAAAATTTGTGCTTTTTCGTTTTTTCTCGATTTTCTCAAGAACGGTAAATGGCAGCGAAATCATTTTCGGCACACAAAAACTACACGACAAGACAAACAAGTATATGTGTAAATTCTCCGGATAGATTCAATAATTCGTCGAGGTATTTCAAACTGAAATTTACCTGATTCACGATTTGCCAAGTAGATGGTTCGGAAACGGTCGCAGGCAATCAAAAACGGATTGCGGCATCGTTTTCAGAAGGTCATTTTCCTATTAATACACTAACATTGTGCGCAGGAAATTCAGGACTTTTCGAGATCTCTACTTCAGTGCCGAAATTTCTTAAAAATTTCTGCAATTTTAGCAAGTGATATTGAACGGAGAGAGTTAGCGAAATATAATTTGCATATTTGTAATTAGCAACAAAAATGCTTTCAGAAACGTTTTTAAATTCTACTGTAACTAAAAAAATAACGATTTTGACAAAATCGATTTTTTCGCATTTCGTCGTTTCCGCGGACTAGACTCCCTCGGTCGATGGTATTTCTTAACTGAAAGCTTTCTAGGGAAAATTATATAGGTTATCCGACTAATTTTGGGACGCTGAATCGATTGGTGAAGACTATAAGTCTCTGTGGTGCGCAGTTCAAAAGTTATGACAGCGTGAAATCAGTGGGAAACGCGAGATGGTGTACAGCGAAAAAATATATAAAACTTGTTTATTTGTAACTTTAGAGCGTAATAAACTTGAAAACCGTTTTCAGCACATCTATTGCCTTCAGGTAACCAAAAAAAAATCCCAAAAAAAAATTCCAAAAAAATTTGGAACAAAAATTTTCCATTATTTCGTTCAAAAAATTTGTGCTTTTTCGGTTTTTTTGATTTTCTCCAGAACGGTAAAAGGCAGCGAAATCATTTTCGGCACACAAAAACTACACGACAAAACAAACAAGTCGATGTGTAAATTCTCCGGATAGATTCAATAATTCGTCGAGGTATTTCAAACTGAAATTTACCCGAATCTCGATTTGCTAAGTAGATGTTTCGGAAACGGTTGCAGGTAATCAAAAACGGATTGCGGCATCGTTTTCAGAAGGTCATTTTCCTATTAATACACTAAGATAGTCCGTGGGGAATTCACGACTTTCCGAGATCTCTACTTGAGCGCCGAAATTTCTTAAAAATTTCTTCAATTTTAGCAGGCGATAGTGAACAGAGAGAGTTAGCAAAATATAATTTGCATACTTGTAATCAGCAGCAAAAAATGCTTTCAGAAACGTTTTTTAATTTTGCTGTAACTTAAAAAATAACGATTTTGACAAAATCGATTTTCTCGCATTTCGTCGTTTCCGCGGACTAGACTCCCTCAGTGGATGGTATTTCTTAACTGAAAGTTTCCTACGGAATATTATATACGTGTTCGGACCAATTTCGGGACGCTGAATCGATTGGTGAAGACTAGAAGTCTCTGTGGTGCGCCGTTCAAAAGTTATGACAGTGTGAAATCAGTGGGAAACGCGAGATGGTGTATAGCGAAAAAATATATAAAATTTGTTTATTTGTAACTTTAGAGAGAAATAAACTGGAAAATTGTTTTCAGCACTTCGATTTCCTTCGGGTAACCAAAAAAAAAAAATTACAAAAAATTTTGCAACAAATATTTTCCATCATTTCGTTCGAAAATATGTGCTTTTTCGGTTTTTTTCGATTTTCTCCAGAACGGTAAAAGGCAGCAAAATCATTTTCGGCACACAGAAACTACACGACAAGACGAACAATTTAGGGCTTACAATACCGGGATTCCGGGATCCCGAATACCGGAATCCCGGACGATTTTTGTCCGTTATTAAAAACCGGTATTTATGTAAAAATACCGGTATTTTGGTATTACATTAGTTGATAAAAATTGAATTTATGCACCGCATAAATCTAATTTAAAATAATATTAATTTATTAAAAGAATTTTTTTTTGAAGATGAACAAACAATTTCATTGTATTAAAATCTATATCAGGCACTTTTATTACACATACCGAGCCGAGTATGGCACCATCGAGAAGCGGCGATGTCGGCATTAGTCGGCAATATAAAGCGGTTGTTTATGTTTTACGTCTACTACCTAATGAATAGGTCTCGTTTATACGAATACATAAAGTGTGTACCACAAAAATTATTAAATAATTTAGATTAGATTGTTTAATTTTGCAAATCAGCTGTAGTGTTTACAAGTAAAAATTATATTTTATATTTTCAATTTTATTTTTCATTCCGTTGTGTCTTGTGGTGTGTGGATTATGTGCACTTGTTTTCTGGTTTTATTTGTAATAATTGAAAATTACATAACGGTATTTAAATACTGATTAATCTATATGCATTATATGATACGGCAAGTTTATATTTGGATTAATTTAAGTTAGAGTTCAATTAATTTACAAATATTAAAATTAGTGAGCATAAACTGATACCCCTGAAAGATGAATACATTTACGGAGCACCGAAAAGGACAGGACGAAACTTCAGTTTGGAATAATTTTTTGATTGAAAAAAACGGACAGGTTGCTAAATGTAAAAAGTGCGCGAAAGAAATAAAGTGTACAGGAGGATCCACAAGTGGCCTTCATACTCACTTAAAAACGATACATGGACTAAATCTTAAAAAGAAATGTGAATCCCCCCATGATGTCGAATCAAGTGTTTCTAAACAGACTAAATTGTTAATAACAAATTATTTTAAAAATAATAAAAACGAAAATATAATATTAGACATACTGGTATACATCTCTAGTTTCAAAAATTCGTAAAGTAGTGAAAACATTTAAAAATTCGCCTCCTAAAAATGATAAATATTTCCAAAAGAACAATTAGGTAAAGAAACAGCGCTAAAATTAGATTGTCAAACAAGATGGAACAGTATGTTATTTATGTTAGAAAAATTTGAAGAAATTAAATTTTGTATTCAAAAAGCGCTTATTGACATTAGTTCTGATATTCATTTTCTGACGAAGAATTTAATTTCTTATCTTCAATTATTGCAGCTCTAACTCCTGTAAAATTAACAGTAGATGTATTATGCCGAAAAGATGCAAATCTTTTGACGGCTGACGCTTCTTTACCATTTATGTTAGATACTCTTCCCAGCAAAAATCTGCAATTGCATTAGAATTATTGGAAGCATTAAAATCTCGAATTTTAACTGAATTATCACAAATACTTCAGTATTTGCAAAAGGGCTCACAAGATGTTGATGGAGAAGTATTTAAACGCATATCCAAATTTACAATCATTAAAAAAATTGTAAGCTTAACTAAACGGCTCACACATGAAAATCTAGAAGATATGGAAGTTGTGCAAGAAGCATCCCTTCCCATATCTTCCCAAATTAGTAATGAAACAGTATTAGAATCTGACAAGGTAAACGTAAACGCATTAAAGAAAAACCTACAGGTAGCAATAGACGAAACACTAAATACTTCACCCGTGCCTGCGTTTAAAAAAATTCCAGGTCTGGAACAAAAAATAAAAGATGAAATTACTTTTTTTGAAAAGACAGGAAACAAATTAACGTATTTACAAAATGTGTATGATTTCTTAATGACAGTAGTGTCGACAAGTGTAAAATCAGAATGAGCTTTTTCGGCGGCTGGTTATATTTGTACGAAAATTCGAAAGGATTGATTGTTTATGTTTTTTAAGAGCATACTTTAATAAACAAAACGAAGTTATTAACATTATTTCATAAATACTTTTCAATTTAATTATATTTTTTCCTTCTTTTATTATATAATGCCATACGAGCCTATTATATGTAAAATGTAACATAGAATTTAATATGTACTTTTTTTTACTTGCACTTTTTTTTGTATCTATCTACTCCTACTCTCTATGTAATAAAATAAATAATATCTTCTCATTTCAGTACAATATTTATTGGATTTCATATATTATTTGTTAACAAGTCAATGTAATAACTGAAGTAAGTAAAAATATAACTAGTAAATTTTTTATTAATAATACCGGTTTTAATACCGGTATCCCAAAATTTCAAATATCAAATACCGGTATTCAGATTTTAGTTCGGTATTGTAAGCCCTAGAACAAGTCGATGAGTAAATTGTCCGGATAGATTCAATAATTCGTCGAGATATTTCAAACTGAAATTTACCCGATTCACGATTTGCTAATTAGATGTCTCGGAAACGGTTGCAGTTAATCAAAAACGGATTGCAGCATCCTTTTCAGAAGATCATTTTCTTATTGATACACGAAGTTTGTTCGCGGTAAATTCACGACTTTCCGAGATCTCTACTTGAGCGCCGAAATTTCTTAAAAATTTCTTCAATTTTAGCAGGCGATAGTGAACGGAGAGAGATAGCGAAATACAATTTGCATATCTGTAATCAGCAGCAAAAATGCTTTCAGAGGCGTTTTTAAATTTTGCTGTAACTAGAAAAATAGCAATTTTGACAAAATCGATTTTATCGCATTTCGTCGTTTCCGCGTACTAGACTCCGCGTGTCGATGGTATTTCTTAACTGAAAGCTTCCTAGGGAATATTATATACGTGCTCCAACTAATTTTGGGACGCTGAATCGATTGGTGAAGACTAGAAGTATCTGCGGTGAGGCGTTCAAAAGTTATGACAGCGTGAAATCAGTTGGAAACGTGAGATGGCGTACAGCGAAAAAATATATAAAACTTGTTTATTTGTAACTTTAGAACGTAATAAATTGAAAAACCGTTTTCGGCACTTCGATTTCCTGCGGGTAAGCATCATCATTTCCTGCGGGTAAAGGTCGGATACTTTTCTAACAGACCACGTATCAAGCTTAATGTTCAAGCTTCAATTACTTTGCCAATTAAAAAGTAACAATTGTTGGACAAAATTGAAAACCAATTCAAGATATTGCAAGAAATTGATTAAACTGAACGCTCATTTGCAACAAAACTAGGCAATGTAGAAGATTCTTTCAGACATTTTTGGAAAGCTTAAAGAGCCCACAAATGTGGACATATAAGACTAGACCGGCTAGACTAGATAGACAGGATCAGAAAAAACGGTCACCTTTTCTGATCCTGTCTATCTAGTCTAGCCGGTCTAGTCTTGTATGTCCACATTTGCGGGCTCTTTTAGCTTTCCAAAAATGTCTGAAAGAATCTTCTACATTGCCTAGTTTTGTTGCAAATGAGCAACAGAGGATACTAGACTGTTACGATTAAAGAGACTAGACATATACGATAAAACAGATAAGAGTAAACAGAAATAGAGACAAGCTAAGATAAAGAAGATAGTGAATCAATGATCGCAACAAAGGAAAATGTTCCAAAAGATGCAATTAGTTGATAGGAAATAGTTAGGCGGAGCGCAGGGAAAGTGAAATTTTTCCGGACTTGAAGGTTTGCCTTTGAACTCTCGATCGATATCATTGAGTAATATTGTGCAAAATTTAATTGCATTCACTAACAATGCAGTAATTTATATAATCACACAACATTGTTGATTATATATTATCTGGCATTATTTTAAATAGTCTTGTCTAGTCTTATCTAGTCTCGTCTAGTCTAGTCTAGTCTCGGCTAGTATCGTCTCGTCTCGTCTAGTGTCGCCTACTCTCGAGTCTCGTCTAGTCTAGTCTCGTATAGTCTCGCCTAGTATCGTCTAGTCTTGTCTAGTCTCGTCTAGTCTCGTCTCGTCTAGCCTCGTTTAGTCTAGTCTCGTCTAGTCTCGTCTCGTCTCGTCTAGCGTCGTATACTCTCGAGTCTCGTCTAGTTTCGTCTAGTCTAATCTCGCCTAGTCTCGTCTCGTCTAGTCTCGTCTAGGCTCGTCTTGTCTAGTGTAGTCTACTCTCAAGTCTCGTCTATCCTCGTCTAGTTTCGTCTAGTCTCGTCTAGTCTAGTCTCGTCTAGTCTAGTCTCGTCTAGTCTCGTCTAGTTTCGTCTAGTCTCGTCTAGTCTAGTCTCGTCTAGTCTAGTCTCGTCTAGTCTAGTCTCGTCTAGTCTCGTCTCGTCTCGTCTAGCGTCGCATACTCTCGAGTCTCGTCTAGTTTCGTCTAGTCTAATCTCGTCTAGTATCGTCTCGTCTAGTCTCGTCTAGGCTCGTCTTGTCTAGTGTAGTCTACTCTCAAGTCTCGTCTATCCTCGTCTAGTTTCGTCTAGTCTCGTCTAGTCAAGTCTCGTCTAGTCTAGTCTCGTCTAGTCTCGTCTAGTTTCGTCTAGTCTCGTCTAGTCTAGTCTCGTCTTGTCTCGTATAGTTTCGTCTAGTCTCGTCTAGTCTAGTCTCGACTAGTCTCGTCTAGTCTCGTCTAGTCTCGTCTATTCTAGTCTCGTCTAGTCTAGTCTTGTCTAGTCTAGTCTCGTCTAGTCTCGTCTAGTCTCGTCTAGTCTCGTCTAGTCTCGTCTAGTCTCGTCTAATCTCGTCTCGTCTAGTCTCATCTAGTTTAGTCTAGTCTCGACTAGTCTCCTCTAGTCTAGTCTCGTCTAGTCTCGTCTAGTCTCGTCTCGTCTAACCTAGCCTCGTCTAGTCTAATCTCGTCTAGTCTCGTTTCGTCTAATCTAGTCTCGTCTAGTCTAGTCTCGTCTAGTCTCGTCTAGTCTCGTCTCGTCTAATCTAGCCTCGTCTAGTCTAGTCTCGTCTAGTCTCGTCTACTCTAGTCTCGTCTAGTCTCGTTTCGTCTAATCTAGTCTCCTCTAGTCTAGTCTCGTCTAGTCTGGTCTAGTCTCGTCTCGTCTAATCTAGCCTCGCATAGTCTAGTCTCGTCTAGTCTCGTCTAGTCTCGTCTACTCTAGTCTCGTCTAGTCTCGTTTCGTCTAATCTAGTCTCGTCTAGTCTCGTCTAGTCTCGTCTAGGCTCGTCTTGTCTAGTGTAGTCTACTCTCAAGTCTCGTCTATCCTCGTCTAGTTTCGTCTAGTCTCGTCTAGTCAAGTCTCGTCTAGTCTAGTCTCGTCTAGTTTCGTCTAGTCTCGTCTAGTCTCGTCTAGTCTCGTCTAGTCTCGTCTAGTCTCGTCTCGTCTAACCTAGCCTCGTCTAGTCTAGTCTCGTCTAGTCTCGTTTCGTCTAATCTAGTCTCGTCTAGTCTAGTCTCGTCTAGTCTCGTCTAGTCTCGTCTCGTCTAATCTAGCCTCGTCTAGTCTAGTCTCGTATAGTCTCGTCTACTCTAGTCTCGTCTAGTCTCGTTTCGTCTAATCTAGTCTCCTCTAGTCTAGTCTCGTCTAGTCTGGTCTAGTCTCGTCTCGTCTAATCTAGCCTCGCATAGTCTAGTCTCGTCTAGTCTCGTCTAGTCTCGTCTACTCTAGTCTCGTCTAGTCTCGTTTCGTCTAATCTAGTCTCGTCTAGTCTCGTCTAGTCTCGTCTAGGCTCGTCTTGTCTAGTGTAGTCTACTCTCAAGTCTCGTCTATCCTCGTCTAGTTTCGTCTAGTCTCGTCTAGTCTAGTCTCGTCTAGTCTAGTCTCGTCTAGTCTCGTCTAGTTTCGTCTAGTCTCGTCTAGTCTAGTCTCGTCTAGTCTAGTCTCGTCTAGTCTAGTCTCGTCTAGTCTCGTCTTGTCTCGTCTAGCGTCGTATACTCTCGAGTCTCGTCTAGTTTCGTCTAGTCTAATCTCGTCTAGTCTCGTCTCGTCTAGTCTCGTCTAGGCTCGTCTTGTCTAGTGTAGTCTACTCTCAAGTCTCGTCTATCCTCGTCTAGTTTCGTCTAGTCTCGTCTAGTCAAGTCTCGTCTAGTCTAGTCTCGTCTAGTCTCGTCTAGTTTCGTCTAGTCTCGTCTAGTCTAGTCTCGTCTTGTCTCGTATAGTTTCGTCTAGTCTCGTCTAGTCTAGTCTCGACTAGTCTCGTCTAGTCTCGTCTAGTCTCGTCTATTCTAGTCTCGTGTAGTCTAGTCTCGTCTAGTCTAGTCTCGTCTAGTCTCGTCTAGTCTCGTCTAGTCTCGTCTAGTCTCGTCTAATCTCGTCTCGTCTAGTCTCATCTAGTTTCGTCTAGTCTCGACTAGTCTCCTCTAGTCTAGTCTCGTCTAGTCTCGTCTAGTCTCGTCTCGTCTAACCTAGCCTCGTCTAGTCTAGTCTCGTCTAGTCTCGTTTCGTCTAATTTAGTCTCGTCTAGTCTAGTCTCGTCTAGTCTCGTCTAGTCTCGTCTCGTCTAATCTAGCCTCGTCTAGTCTAGTCTCGTCTAGTCTCGTCTACTCTAGTCTCGTCTCGTTTCGTCTAATCTAGTCTCCTCTAGTCTAGTCTCGTCTAGTCTGGTCTAGTCTCGTCTCGTCTAATCTAGCCTCGCATAGTCTAGTCTCGTCTAGTCTCGTCTAGTCTCGTCTAGTCTCGTCTAGTCTCGTCTACTCTAGTCTCGTCTAGTCTCGTTTCGTCTAATCTAGTCTCGTCTAGTCTCGTCTAGTCTCATCTAGTCTCGTCTAGTCTTGTCTAGTCTAGTCTAGTGTAATCTATATTCCACAATCAGGCCTCGTGCAGCTGTCCACTATTGCCTTGTCTATATAATTACTATCCAACTAATTTGCTACTATCTAAACTAACTGTTTAAGTGAATTGTTGAACAGCTCACGCACTACAGTTTAATACAACGCAGAACAAGTGATAAACGATTGCAAAAAAAACGAATGCAAATGAGTGAATAATTACGGGTATAATGGACGTTTGGGCATAAATTGAAATTGCAATTTGCAAAATCTATTCGCGGTTTCTGTTTCGAGTGCGGAGAGAATCGCCCTAGGATTCACGGTTGCTCGCATAGTGTACACTACGCACACCGTTCAAATGCCTCGCTCGCGTTTTAAGACGCGAAGGCCGTTCACTCGCTATATAAACTGAGCTTTGCACGAACTTTAAGCATTCAGTAAAGTCCACAAGACTCGACTAGATCCACAATAAATCACACAAACATGAACACACTGGTAAGAGATTCTAGTCGATGCTGGCTAGACTATTTAAACAATCTATAAACTTCAAGATTCGATTAACTATATTTAAACTAATTGGTCTAAATATACGCGACACTCAGCTACGTCACGCGACATCGCCTGTCAAAACCCGATTACATTTTTTTAAATGGGCACGTTCTCATTATGGCTACGCGACGTGCCCAACCATTATTTGACAGGCGATTTTGCACGACGTCGCGTAGCTGAGTGTCGCGCATATGGCAATCGACCTTAACACACTCAAAAATAATACACGGCAAAGTACATTTGGAAAACATCACAGCTGCATAATAACCCGTTGAAAATATCATTATAAAGTCCGATTCTTATATACGCGACACTCAGCTACGCGACGTCACGCGATATCTCCTGTCAAAGCCTGATTACATTGTTTTAAATGGGCACGTTCTCACTTTGGCTACGCGTCGTGCCCAAACATTATTTGACTGGCGATGTCGCACGACGTCGCGTAGCTGAGTGTCGCACATATGGAAATCGACCTTAACACGGTCAAAAGTAATACACGGCAAAATACATTTGGAAAACATCACGGCTGCGTAATAACACGTTGAAAATATCATTCTAAAGGCTGATTCTTATATACGCGACAATCAACTACGCGACCTCACGCGACATTGCCTATCAAATAAAGATTACATTGTTTTAAATTTGCACGTTCTCACTATGGCTACGCGACGGGCCCAAACATTATTCGACTGGCGATGTCGCACGACGTCGCGTAGCTGAGTGTCGCATATATGGGAATCGACCTTAACACGGTCAAAAATAATACACGCAAAATACATCACGGCTACATAATAACACGTTGAAAATATCATTATAAAGGCCGATTCTTATATACGCGACACTCCGCTACGCGACGTCACGCGATATCTCCTGTCAAAGCCTGTTTTTGCAAAGTTTACAAATCTTTAGAACCTTTGCTAATTAACCGAATTTAACGAAATTTGCAACGGTTCTTAGTTTCACAATAAGCAACAAATTTGCAAAGTTTCAAATTTTTAGATTAATATTTGCCAAAGTTACCAAAATTGTTTTTGCAAAGTTTATAAATTTGACAAACCTCCAGAACCTTTGCTAATTAACCGAATTTAACAAAATTTGCAACGTTTCTTAGTTTCACATTAAACAACAAATTTGCAGAGTTTCAAATTTTTAGATTAATATTTGCCAAAGTTACAAAAATTGTTTATGCAAAGTTTACAAATTTGACAAATCTCTAGAACCTTTGCTAACTAACCGAATTTAACCAAATTTGCAACGTTTCTTAGTTTTACATTAAACAACTAATCTGCAAAGTTTCAAAGTTTTAGATTAATATTTGCCAAAGTTACAAAAATTGTTTTTGCAAAGTTTACAAATTTGACAAACCTCTAGAACCTTTGATAATTAACCGAATTTAACCAAATTTGCAACGTTTCTTAGTTTCACATTAAACAACAAATTTGCAAAGTTTCAAATTTTTAGATTAATATTTGCCAAAGTTACAAAAATTGTTTTTGCAAAGTTTACAAATTTTACAAACCTCTAGAACCTTTGCTAATTAACCGAATTTAACCAAATTTGCAACGTTTCTTAGTTTCACATTAAGCAACAAATTTGCAGAGTTTCAAATTTTTAGATTAATATTTGCCAAAGTTAAAAAAATTGTTTTTGCAAAGTTTACAAATTTTACAAACCTCTAGAACCTTTGCTAATTAACCGAATTTAACCAAATTTGCAACGTTTCTTAGTTTCACATTAAACAACAAATTTGCAAAGTTTCAAATTTTTAGATTAATATTTGCCAAAGTTACAAAAATTGTTTTTGCAAAGTTTACAAATTTGACAAACCTCTAGAACCTTTGCTAATTAACCGAATTTAACCAAATTTGCAACGTTTCTTAGTTTCACATTAAACAACAGATTTGCAAAGTTTCAAATTTTTAGATTAATATTTGCCAAAGTTACAAAAATTGTTTTTGCAAAGTTTACAAATTTGACAAACCTCTAGAACCTTTGCTAATTAACCGAATTTAACCAAATTTGCAACGTTTCTTAGTTTCACATTAAACAACAAATTTGCAAAGTTTCAAATTTTTAGATTAATATTTGCCAAAGTTACAAAAATTGTTTTTGCAAAGTTTACAAATTTTACAAACCTCTAGAACCTTTGCTAATTAACCGAATTTAACCAAATTTGCAACGTCTCTTAGTTTCACATTAAACAACAAATTTGAAAAGTTTCAAATTTTTAGATTAATATTTGCCAAAGTTACAAAAATTGTTTTTGCAAAGTTTACAAATTTGACAAATCTCTAGAACTTTTGTTAATTAACCGAATTTAACCAAATTTGCAACGTTTCTTAGTTTCACATTAAACAACTAATTTGCAAAGTTTCAAAGTTTTAGATTAATATTTGCCAAAGTTACAAAAATTGTTTTTGCAAAGTTTACAAATTTCACAAATCTCTAGAACCTTTGCTAATTAACCGAATTTAACCAAATTTGCAAAGTTTCTTAGTTTCACATTAAACAACTAATTTGCAAAGTTTCAAAATTTTAGATTAATATTTGCCAAAGTTAAAAAAATTGTTTTTGCAAAGTTTACAAATTTGACAAAACTCTAGAACCTTTGTTAATTAACAGAATTTAACCAAATTTGCAACGTTTCTTAGTTTCACATTAAACAACTAATTTGCAAAGTTTCAAAGTTTTAGATTAATATTTGCCAAAGTTACAAAAATTGTTTTTGCAAAGTTTACAAATTTGACAAACTTCTAGAACCTTTGCTAATTAACCGAATTTAACCAAATTTGCAACGTTTCTTAGTTTCACATTAAAAAACAAATTTGCAAAGTTTCAAAGTTTTAGATTAATATTTGCCAAAGTTACTAAAATTGTTTTTGCAAAGTTTACAAATTTGACAAATCTCTAGAACTTTTGTTAATTAACCGAATTTAACCAAATTTGCAACGTTTCTTAGTTTCACATTAAACAACTAATTTGCAAAGTTTCAAAGTTTTAGATTAATATTTGCCAAAGTTACTAAAATTGTTTTTGCAAAGTTTACAAATTTGACAAAACTCTAGAACCTTTGCTAATTAACCGAATTTAACCAAATTTGCAACGTTTCTTAGTTTCACATTAAACAACTAATTTGCAAAGTTTCAAAGTTTTAGATTAATATTTGCCAAAGTTACAAAAATTGTTTTTGCAAAGTTTACAAATTTGACAAACCTCTAGAACCTTTGCTAATTAACCGAATTTAACCAAATTTGCAACGTTTCTTAGTTTCACATTAGGCAACAAATTTGCAAAGTTTCAAATTTTTAGATTAATATTTGCCAAAGTTACAAAAATTGTTTTTGCAAAGTTTACAAATTTTACAAACCTCTAGAACCTTTGCTAATTAACCGAATTTAACCAAATTTGCAAAGTTTCTTAGTTTCACATTAAACAACTAATTTGCAAAGTTTCAAAGTTTTAGATTAATATTTGCCAAAGTTACAAAAATTGTTTTTGCAAAGTTTACAAATTTGACAAATCTCTAGAACCTTTGCTAATTAACCGAATTTAACCAAATTTGCAACGTTTCTTAGTTTCACATTAAACAACTAATTTGCAAAGTTTCAAATTTTTAGATTAATATTTGCCAAAGTTAAAAAAATTGTTTTTGCAAAGTTTACAAATTTGACAAAACTCTAGAACCTTTGCTAATTAACCGAATTTAACCAAATTTGCAACGTTTCTTAGTTTCGCATTAAACAACTAATTTGCAAAGTTTCAAAGTTTTAGATTTATATTTGCCAAAGTTACAAAAATTGTTTTTGCAAAGTTTACAAATTTGACAAACTTCTAGAACCTTTGCTAATTAACCGAATTTAACCAAATTTGCAACGTTTCTTAGTTTCACATTAAAAAACAAATTTGCAAAGTTTCAAAGTTTTAGATTAATATTTGCCAAAGTTACTAAAATTGTTTTTGCAAAGTTTACAAATTTGACAAATCTCTAGAACTTTTGTTAATTAACCGAATTTAACCAAATTTGCAACGTTTCTTAGTTTCACATTAAACAACTAATTTGCAAAGTTTCAAAGTTTTAGATTAATATTTGCCAAAGTTACTAAAATTGTTTTTGCAAAGTTTACAAATTTGACAAATCTCTAGAACTTTTGTTAATTAACCGAATTTAACCAAATTTGCAACGTTTCTTAGTTTCACATTAAACAACTAATTTGCAAAGTTTCAAAGTTTTAGATTAATATTTGCCAAAGTTACTAAAATTGTTTTTGCAAAGTTTACAAATTTGACAAAACTCTAGAACCTTTGCTAATTAACCGAATTTAACCAAATTTGCAACGTTTCTTAGTTTCACATTAAACAACTAATTTGCAAAGTTTCAAATTTTTAGATTGATTTTTACCAAAGTTACAAAAATTGTTTTTGCAATGTTTACAAATTTCACAAAACTCTAGAACCTTTGCTAATTAACCGAATTTAACCAAATTTGCAAAGTTTCTTAGTTTCACATTAAACAACTAATCTGCAAAGTTTCAAAGTTTTAAATTAATATTTGCCAAATTTACAAAAATTGTTTTTGCAAAGTTTACAAATTTGACAAACCTCTAGAACCTTTGCTAATTAACCGAATTTAACCAAATTTGCAACGTTTCTTAGTTTCACATTAAACAACTAATTTGCAAAGTTTCAAAGTTTTAGATTAATATTTGCCAAAGTTACAAAAATTGTTTTTGCAAAGTTTACAAATTTGACAAATCTCTAGAACCTTTGCTAATTAACCGAATTTAACCAAATTTGCAACGTTTCTTAGTTTCACATTAAACAACTAATTTGCAAAGTTTCAAATTTTTAGATTAATATTTGCCAAAGTTAAAAAAATTGTTTTTGCAAAGTTTACAAATTTGACAAAACTCTAGAACCTTTGCTAATTAACCGAATTTAACCAAATTTGCAACGTTTCTTAGTTTCGCATTAAACAACTAATTTGCAAAGTTTCAAAGTTTTAGATTAATATTTGCCAAAGTTACAAAAATTGTTTTTGCAAAGTTTACAAATTTGACAAACTTCTAGAACCTTTGCTAATTAACCGAATTTAACCAAATTTGCAACGTTTCTTAGTTTCACATTAAAAAACAAATTTGCAAAGTTTCAAAGTTCTAGATTAATATTTGCCAAAGTTACTAAAATTGTTTTTGCAAAGTTTACAAATTTGACAAATCTCTAGAACTTTTGTTAATTAACCGAATTTAACCAAATTTGCAACGTTTTTTAGTTTCACATTAAACAACTAATTTGCAAAGTTTCAAAGTTTTAGATTAATATTTGCCAAAGTTACTAAAATTGTTTTTGCAAAGTTTACAAATTTGACAAATCTCTAGAACTTTTGTTAATTAACCGAATTTAACCAAATTTGCAACGTTTCTTAGTTTCACATTAAACAACTAATTTGCAAAGTTTCAAAGTTTTAGATTAATATTTGCCAAAGTTACAAAAATTGTTTTTGCAAAGTTTACAAATTTGACAAATCTCTAGAACCTTTGCTAATTAACCGAATTTAACCAAATTTGCAACGTTTCTTAGTTTCACATTAAACAACTAATTTGCAAAGTTTCAAATTTTTAGATTAATATTTGCCAAAGTTAAAAAAATTGTTTTTGCAAAGTTTACAAATTTGACAAAACTCTAGAACCTTTGCTAATTAACCGAATTTAACCAAATTTGCAACGTTTCTTAGTTTCGCATTAAACAACTAATTTGCAAAGTTTCAAAGTTTTAGATTAATATTTGCCAAAGTTACAAAAATTGTTTTTGCAAAGTTTACAAATTTGACAAACTTCTAGAACCTTTGCTAATTAACCGAATTTAACCAAATTTGCAACGTTTCTTAGTTTCACATTAAACAACTAATTTGCAATGTTTCAAATTTTTAGATTAATATTTGCCAAAGTTAAAAAAATTGTTTTTGCAAAGTTTACAAATTTTACAAACCTCTAGAACCTTTGCTAATTAACCGAATTTAACCAAATTTGCAAAGTTTCTTAGTTTCACATTAAACAACTAATTTGCAAAGTTTCAAATTTTTAGATTGATTTTTACCAAAGTTACAAAAATTGTTTTTGCAATGTTTACAAATTTCACAAAACTCTAGAACCTTTGCTAATTAACCGAATTTAACCAAATTTGCAAAGTTTCTTAGTTTCACATTAAACAACTAATCTGCAAAGTTTCAAAGTTTTAAATTAATATTTGCCAAATTTACAAAAATTGTTTTTGCAAAGTTTACAAATTTGACAAACCTCTAGAACCTTTGCTAATTAACCGAATTTAACCAAATTTGCAACGTTTCTTAGTTTCACATTAAACAACTAATTTGCAAAGTTTCAAAGTTTTAGATTAATATTTGCCAAAGTTACAAAAATTGTTTTTGCAAAGTTTAGAAATTTGACAAAACTTTAGAACCTTTGCTAATCAACCGAATTTAACCAAATTTGCAACGTTTCTTAGTTTCACATTAAACAGCTAATCTGCAAAGTTTCAAAGTTTTATATTAATATTTGCCAAAGTTACAAAAATTGTTTTTGTAAAGTTTACAAATTTGACAAACCTCTAGAACCTTTGCTAATTAACCGAATTTAACCAAATTTGCAACGTTTCTTAGTTTCACATTAAACAACTAATCTGCAAAGTTTCAAAGTTTTAGATTAATATTTGCCAAAGTTACAAAAATTGTTTTTGCAAAGTTTACAAATTTCACAAATCTCTAGAACCTTTGCTAATTAACAGAATTTAAAGAATTTTGCAACGTTAATTAGTTCCGCAATAAACAACAAATTTGCAAAGTTTCAAATTTTTAGATTAATATTTGCCAAAGTTACAAAAATTGTTTTTGCAATGTTTACAAATTTGACAAATCTTCAATTGAAGTTCATCAATTATTAACAAACAAATTTATCTTCTAGACTCTCGTTGCTTTTGCCTTTTTGGCTATGGCCAACGCCTCCCCGTCTGGTTATTACGGAGGTCTTGGTGCCTTGGCTGGTCATGGGGGTCTTGGAGGTCATGGGGGCTACGGCGGACACGCGGCTTATTTAGGCCCGCAAGCCGGACCATCAGGAGTTGTGACTGGACACGGCGCGTCCGGACCGTCGGGAGTTGTGACCGGAGCTGGAGCGACTGGCCCAGCCGGATCGGTCAACGGACACGGAGCTACCGGCCCAAACGGCGAACATTCCAGCGTCGGCGCTCATGATGATGGGAGTTATCCGGGAGATGCTGTGTATGGAGGATTCGGTTTGGGATTCGGAGGACATGGAGGTTACAGTAACGTCGTTCATGGAAATGGCGCGACGCTTGTTGGAGCCGCTGGACATGGACTTCTCGGCGGTCCGGCTGGATTGGGTTATGCAGGGCTTGGACATGGAGGAGTTGTTGTTAAAGGACCAGCAACCGTTCCGGCTGCGATTATTGGGCCCGGAGCTACCGGCAAAGTCGTGGCTGCTGGACTTTACGGCGTTGGACATCACGGTTATGGACATTATTAACTCTCTTCAAGCGCTTGAACCTGGCCATATGAAACTCAACTCAGCTTCGTTCCTTCATTTACAATTTGCTCGCGCTGTTTAGCTTTAGCTGTTTTGTATCATCTTTATTTATCTTCTCATTTCTTCTTCTATTGTGATATGTATGGCTTGGGGAAGCTCAAGACGGATTTTGGCTCGTTTTAGGACCATCTTTACGTGTTTATTAATGTTTTACCTTTAAATGAATTGTAAATATGTATTGCAAGTATTCAAATGTGTTCAATAAAATGTAAAACAATATTCAAATTTGTGTGGTTTATTGTCCGTTTGAAATTTCAATTTCTGGTTAGTTTTTGGTTAATTATTAACGAATTGGCAAAATATAAATGAATGGATAGCGGCGTTTCGTATAGGAAATTTAATTCTCGACAAGTTTTATTCGAAACGTTTTTCGAAATTTCGTTTGGTTTCCGTGTAATTGGCGAGTTTTTGGGACGCAGGAAATGTGAAACGGCAATGTTGATTTGGCATTTTTGAAGCTCGATTATAGGCAACTTTGGAGATAGGAGAACACTAGAAAGACAGGTTTCTTATAGGAAATTTAATTCTCTACAAGTTTTATTCGAAACATTTTTCGAAATTTCGCTTGGTTTCCGTGTAATTCTCGTGTTTTTGGGACGCGCGAGTTTCCCGAAGCTACTCTACCGACTAGATATGCCAAAACAATTTACGAATTTAACTTAACGCACGTCTTGAGGACTAAATCAACTCCACTGCATGCTGAAGCATCTGTCGGCCCGTCCGTATTTTGAAAATAGGTTAAGTAAGTAATAGGTAAGTTTGGACCTCTCTATATTGGCAATACAAATTTGTCCGAATTAAAGGTTAAGACTAGTAGGGCCATATCTAGCGACTTAGACTAACTACAAGGAAAATTACAAAAGCATTTCATCTTGTCAGTGTCTGTCAGTCTTATCTGTCTACAGAACAGTAGAATAGTCTGTTTATAGAGCAGTAGAAGCTCTCTAGCAGTCCGCCTCATTGCAGTTGAAATAGTGGATATAGTCTTGAGTTAGAAAACTACATTATTTATAGCTGTTATTTCTCTCCTAACAGTTCGACATATCACTGACTGAAATAAGAGACAGTATAAGAGCTCAATCACCATCATTGATAGCAGGCGACTTCAACGCCAAATCTCTTTACTGCGAAAGTCCAGCAATAGATGCAAGAGGTGACCTGGTCATGGACTGGCCAACTGAACTGGACTTACTTATACAAAATTCTGGTGATACTCCCACCTTCGAACGAAGAGAGTCCAAGTCTATTATAGACCTCACTCTTACCACGGATCAACTTATTGACAAGGTTTACAACTGGACAGAGAAACACTAAGTGAACATAGATACATCTTCTATAACCTGCAGAGCCAAAGTAAAAACTGCGTAAACCTACAGACAACATATAAGGGAAGGAGGATAAGCCAATCCGTCAATTAGAAATGGAAGTAGCAAAAACCTCTGAAAACACAGCGGAGGAAATGGTATCTATGATTAATCTATGATCAATAGAGTATATACGATCACCCCCAACTAGTCTAGACTGTCTAGTCTTGTCTGTCTAGTCTTGTCTGTCTAGTCTTGTCTGTCTAGTCTTGTCTGTCTAGTCTTGTCTGTCTAGTCTTGTCTGTCTAGTCTTGTCTGTCTAGTCTTGTCTGTCTAGTCTTGTCTGTCCAGTCTTGTCTGTCTAGTCTTGTCTGTCTAGTCTTGTCTGTCTAGTCTTGTCTGTCTAGTCTTGTCTGTCTAGTCTTGTCTGTCTAGTCTTGTCTGTCTAGTCTTGTCTGTCTAGTCTGTCTAGTCTTGTCTATCTAGTCTTGTCTGTCTAGTCTTGTCTGTCTAGTCTTGTCTGTCTAGTCTTGTCTGTCTAGTCTTGTCTGTCTAGTCTTGTCTGTCTAGTCTTGTCTGTCTACTCTTGTCTGTCTAGTCTTGTCTGTCTAGTCTTGTCTGTCTAGTCTTGTCTGTCTAGTCTTGTCTGTCTAGTCTTGTCTGTCTAGTCTTGTCTGTCTAGTCTTGTCTGTCTAGTCTTGTCTGTCTATTCTTGTCTGTCTAGTCTTGTCTGTCTAGTCTTGTCTGTCTAGTCTTGTCTGTCTAGTCTTGTCTGTCTACTCTTGTCTGTCTACTCTTGTCTGTCTAGTCTTGTCTGTCTAGTCTTGTCTGTCTAGTCTTGTCTGTCTATTTTTGTCTGTCTATTCTTGTCTGTCTAGTCTTGTCTGTCTAGTCTTGTCTGTCTAGTCTTGTCTGTCTAGTCTTGTCTGTCTAGTCTTGTCTGTCTAGTCTTGTCTGTCTAGTCTTGTCTGTCTAGTCTTGTCTGTCTAGTCTTGTCTGTCTATTCTTGTCTGTCTAGTCTTGTCTGTCTAGTCTTGTCTGTCTAGTCTTGTCTGTCTAGTCTTTTCTGTCTAGTCTTGTCTGTCTAGTCTTGTCTGTCTAGTCTTGTCTGTCTAGTCTTGTCTGTCTAGTCTTGTCTGTCTAGTCTTGTCTGTCTAGTCTTGTCTGTCTAGTCTTGTCTGTCTACTCTTGTCTGTCCACTCTTGTCTGTCTAGTCTAGTCTGTCTAGTCTTGTCTGTCTAGTCTTGTCTGTCTAGTCTTGTCGGTCTAATCTTGTCTGTCTAGTCTTGTCTGTCTAGTCTCGTCTGTCTAGTCTTGTCTGTCTAGTCTTGTCTGTCTAGTCTTGTCCGTCTAGATTAGTCCGTGCTGTCTTGTCCATATAGTCTTGTCCGTCTAGTCTAGTCTGTCTAGTCTAGTCCCTATAGTCTTGACCATCTAGTCTTGTCTGTAATAATAATTACCAACATTTATGTATATAATTGCATCAATTATCGCGATAATTTGCGCAGTAATGCAAAAAAGCGAAACTGTAACGTATACGACTTTTTATTGTGCGAATGCGAGAAGTTTTTGGAGAGGAAGTTTGCCCTTAGAGCGACCGACCGCCTGTGACTAGACAGTACGCACCAAACACATTCAAATGTGTCGATTTGGTCTGCGACACGAAGGTCGACCGTTGACTATATAAACCGAGATTGGCGTAATCGAACACATTCAGTAAAGTCCACAAGACTCGACCAGATCTCCAAACATGAACACTTTGGTAAGAAGTTTATCTACTACCGGTAATCTACTAACTCTTTATAATTCCTCCACTAATTCCTTTTCCTTCATTCATTTCTTCCTTTCACGGTTCCTCTCTAATTCATCCAGTTTTTAATTCCTCACTCCATTCACACAAACCATTCCACACAAACAAATCATTCAAAAATTGTTAATACATGTGTTTATACAATGACATACCTAAGACGTCATGTATATCTTATAAGATCACATGTAAATGGATACGTCAACGCACATTTGATTCGTATGTCGAGGGGTTAACAAAACTTCTTTTATTGATTCTGTCATTTATCGGTCTTCTAGAACTGGTATAAGCAGAGAGTTAGATAGCCTTGTATAGCTTTACCATACAAACAAGTTTAATAGGTTTAGTTCAATTCCATATGATTCCACGTGTTTTAAACAATTCGAATTTTGAACGTTTATAACTCTTGAATCATTCTAGATAGAATATTCTAGTTTCCACCTAGTTTTAGACATTTTATTCAGGAAGTACTTCATGGAATTTGGTAGTTTAGTCCAAACTAACTTCTGAGATTTACACCAAATCTTGCCTCAAACTCACTTTTAAACAATTCTAACTTTGAACGTTTATAACTCTTGAATGATTCTAGATAAAATATTCTAGTTTCCACCTAGTTTTAGACATTTTAGCCGAGAAGTATTCAGTGGAATTTAGTAATTTAGTCCAAACTAACTTCAGAGATCTAGACAAAATCTTGCATCAAGTTAATTTTTAAACAAATCCAATTTTGAACGTTTATAACTCTTGAATCATTCTAGATAGAATATTCTAGTTTTCACCTAGTTTTAGACATTTTAGTCGAGAGGTACTCCGTGGAATTTGGTAGTTTAGTCCAAACTAACTTCTGAGATTTACACCAAATCTTGCCTCAAACTCACTTTTAAACAATTCTAACTTTGAACGTTTATAACTCTTGAATCATTCTAGATAGAATATTCTAGTTTCCACCTAGTTTTAGACAGTTTATCCGGGAAGTACTCCATAGAATTTGGTAGTTTAGCCGAAACTAATTTCTGAGATTTAGACAAAAGCTCAATTTTAAACAATTCCAAATTTGAACGTTTATAACTCTTGAAGGATTCTAGATAGAATATTCTAGTTTCCACCTAGTTTTAGACAATTTATCCAAGAAGAACTTTGAGAAGTTTAGTGCCTTAGACTAAACTAGTTCTTGAAATATTGACAAAACATTGCATTAAATTCAATTGAATTGAGCTGTTGGAGATCACTCCAATTCCCATTTTGGCGGGTTATTAGTTATTTCATATAAAACGTTAAAAATGGTTAAAAGTTTAAAAATGGTTAAAAGTTGGTTAATGGTTAAAAGGTTAAAATGGTTAAAATGGTTAAAAGGTTAAAAATGGTTAAAAGGTTAAAAATGGTTAAAAGTTTAAAAATGGTTAAAAGGTTAAAAATGGTTAAAACGTTAAAATCATTTTCTTTCAGATTGTTGTTGCCCTTGCCTGCTTGGCCGTAGCCAGCGCCAGCCCGTCCGGCATTTTGGGTCTTCACGGCCTCCACGGCCTTCACGGAATCCACGGCGGTTTGGGACACGGTGCCTGGTTGGGTCCGCAAGCTGGTCCGTCTGGAGTAGTGACTGGAGCTGGTGCTGCCGGTCCGTCGGGAGTCGTGACAGGGGCTGGAGCTTCAGGCCCAGCTGGACACGTCAACGGACATGGAGCTATTGGACCAAACGGGGAACACTCCAGCTATGGAGCTCATGATGATGGAAGCTACCACGGGCTTGGTGGAGGATTGGGATTGGGATGGGCTGGACATTTGGGCGGTCCAGTCCTTGCTGGACACGGACTCCTTGGAGGACCAGTTGGGTTAGGTTTGGGTCTTGGACATGGGGGACTTCTTGGACTTCATGGTCATGGACTTTACCATTAAGCCTACGTTTTGTATTGAAACCTCAACTTTCCATGTAGAAATTTGATATCTAAGTTAAGCTGTTGGCTTCAGCGTCCATCACGCTGCTTTTTTGGATTTCTTTGTGGTTTGGTTGAGGAGATTTTGGCTCGTTTTAGGACCACCGATTCTTTGGATTTCTTTATCTTGTAAATTAACTGTAAATATTATTTTTTTTTTTTGCTAAAATGTGTTCAATAAAATGTAAGGAAATATTATAAATTACGAAGTTTTTGAATTTTTACAAAAATCTGCAAGTTTACAATTACCAGAAGACTTGTTCAAAAAAAAAAAAAAAAAAAAAAAAAAAAAAAAAAAAAAAAAAAAAAAAAAAAAAAAAAAAAACGGAATTTTTCAAAATATGAATTAACTGTCTTTAGTGCACCTAGTCCAACTGCTTTACTTGCAGTTTCATTAACACAAAGATTAGTCGAGAACTAGTGTGACTACCAAAAATTAGTATGCGTCAGTTTGCAGAGAATTTACCGCACTATATTTTTACTAAATTTAGTGCACTTACTCCAACTAGTTTAGTTGTAATTAAGCAATTACATCAACACAAATTTTAATTTTCAAAATTATTAGAATAAGTTTGAGTCAAGATTAGTCAAGAACTAGTTGGACTAGCAAAAATTAGTAAGCGTCAGTTTGCAGAGAATTTAAAGAACTATATCTACACTAAATTTAGTGCACTTACTCCAACTAGTTTAGTTGTAATTAAGCAATTACATCAACACAAATTTTAATTTTCAAAATTATTAGAATAAGTTTAAGTCAAAATTAGTCAAGAACTAGTTGGACTAGCAAAAATTAGTAAGCGTCAGTTTGCAGAGAATTTAACGCTCTATATCTAGATTAAATTTAGTGCACTTACTCCAACTAGTTTAGTTGTAATTAAGGAAACTACATCAACACAAATTTAAATTTTCAAAATTATTAGAATAAATTTGAGTCAAGATTAGTCAAGAACTAGTTGGACTAGCAAAAATTAGTAAGCGTCAGTTTGCAGAGAATTTAAAGAACTATATCTACACTAAATTTAGTGCACTTACTCCAACTAGTTTAGTTGTAATTAAGCAATTACATCAACACAAATTTAAATTTTCAAAATTATTAGAATAAGTTTGAGTCAAGATTAGTCAAGAACTAGTTGGACTAGCAAAAATTAGTATGCGTCAGTTTGCAGAGAATTTAACGCTCTATATCTAGACTAAATTAAGTGCATTTACTCCAACTAGTTTAGTTGTAATTAAGGAAATTACACCAACACAAATTTTAATTTTCAAAATTATTAGAATAAGTTTGAGTCAAGAAAATTCAAGAAATATTTGGACTAGCAAAAATTAGTATGCATCAGTTTGCAGAGAATTTAACGCTCTATATCTAGACTAAATTTAGTGCACTTACTCCAACTAGTTTAGTTGTAATTAAGGAAATTACATCAACACAAATATTAATTTTCAAAATTATTAGAATAAGTTTAAGTCAAGATAGTCAAAAACTAGTTGGACTAGCAAAAAATAGTATGCATCAGTTTGCAGAGAATTTAACGAACTATATCTAGACTAAATTTAGTGCACTTAGTCCAACTAGTTTAGTTGTAGTTGAGGAAATTACAAACTCCCATATTATACAATTCCTCACATTACACGGTAGCTTACGGAGCTTTAATCGCAAAGTTTAATTAGTCACAACTTGAAGAGTAGACCACCGAATGTAGTCTAACTAGCGGAAATTTGTTTGCAATTTGTTTAGCTTCAATTTATCGCAAACTAGTCTGCAGTAAGTCTAACAGTTTTATAATAATCGATGAATTAGTGCGAGTATTCCCATAAACTTGTTTAAGCTACAATTCGAATCTTGTGCGTCGCTATTCAAGAACTAGACTAGGTGTGGTAACTCAAATAGCTTTAATCGCTTGCACTAGGATCTAGCTATAAACAAATGAGAGTTAAGCTGTAATTAATCAACTAATTTATGAGTTATAGGCCAAAACCCAAATAATTCTTACAACCCGTCCATAAACTTGGATTTCTAAAGGTCGATTCCCATATGCGCGACACTCAGCGACGTAACGCGACATCGCCTGTCAAATAATGATTACATTGTTTTTTACACACGCGACGTGCCCATTTAAAACAATGTAATCATCATTTGACAGGCGGTGTCGCGTGACGTCGCTGAGTGTCGCGCATATGGGAATCAACCTTTAAGTTTACGCGACATCGTGCGACATTGCCTGTCAAATAACGATTACATTGTTTTAAGGCCGATTCTCAAATACGCGACACTCAGCTACGCGACGTCACGCGACATCGCCTGTCAAATAATGAATACATTGTTTTAAATGGGCACGTTCTCAGCTACGCGGCGTGCCCATTTAAAACAATCTAATAATTATTTAACAGGCGATGTCGCGTGACGTCGCTGTGTCGCGCATATGGGAATCGACCTATAAGTTCTACGCGATGTCGTGCGACACTGCCTGTCAAATACCGATTACATTGTTTTTAGGCCGATTCTTATATACGCGACACTTAGCTACGCGACGTCGTGCGACATCGCCTATCAAATAATGACTACACTGTTTTCAATGGACACGTCGCGTAGCCATAGTGAGAACGTGCCCATTTTAAACAATGTAATCATTATTTGACAGGCGATGTCACGTGACGTCGCTGAGTGTCGCGCATATGGATATCGACCTTTAAGTTTAAGCGACGTTGTTGCCTGTCAAATATTAATTACATTGTTTTAAGACCGATTCTCAAATACGTGACACTCAGCTACGCTACGTCAAGCGACATCGCCTGTCAAATAATGATTATTATTGTTTTAAATGGGCACGTTCTCAGCTACGCGAGGTGCCCATTTAAAACAATGTAATCATTATTTGAAAGGCGATGTCGCGTTACGTCGCGCATATGGGAGTCGACCTTAAAGCGATCAAATGAAGAATGAAACGAGAAAGAAAGGCAAAAGCTAAACCCCAAATAATGAAGCCGCCGTTTGTCGCATTCAACTGAATGGGATAAACATACTTATCCTCCTCGAACGTTCTAGTGTTCCCACAAAGATTGGTGTAATTGGTGTTGAGCACGTCTCGGGCGATCATTTCCGGTATGGTCCAGGATGTTCCCCGGATTATGTAGATAATTGTAGACGACTATCTCTCACGAAGTGCATCTCAGCAACTTGGTGTCTCCCCAGATGATCTGGATCAGGTGCGCAATGGGAGCTTCCGCCAAAATTCTAGCGAAATTAGGCGTTTTTAGCGTAATTCCAGCGTAATTTTGACTAGAGGTAGTTGTCGAAGGCCTTGTCGAGGATATTAATTCGATCGGTGATTTCGTGCGACACAGACGCCAGGAAAAGGTTTTGGCCTAGGTAGGTGCCATCGAGCGTGACGCAAATCCTGTCGTGTTCGAAGATGCAACTGTTGATGTAACAAGCGGCGAAGAACTCCTTGTACCAGTTGAGAACCTGCATGTCTTTATCCGACCACAGGTAACGGTCGGCGTCGTGTTGCCCGCCTGCCACCTCGTTCCTGAGCGTTCGAAGTATTTGCCGGTTGTGTCTGTCTAGTAATAGCCGGTTGTGTCTGTCTAGTAATTGCCAATTGTGTCTGTCTATTAATTGCCGGTTGTGTCTGTCAAAGATGTGCGGGCGTTCTTCCTCGCTGAGGTATTCGAAGCCCTTCTCGGTGATGCCGCACCGCGCCGAACGCTGGCAACCCATGCAGATCGTGTTCGCGTGTCTCGCGAAGCAACAGTCCGTCAAAGTGATGCACCTCGCCTCCCAAAAACCCAACAGGAACAGAACTTACGCGACTACCTACACCAAATACTTAGCTTGTGTCACGAAGCAAAAGTCTTTCAAAGTAACGCACCTGGACTCCCCAAAACCCAACAGGAATAGAATTTCCGCAACTACCTGCACCTAATCCGCGCTGCCACAAATGACTTGTGTATCTACAGCGGCGAAATAGATTCCTCTGTCACAAATCTCGCAAATTTTGGGGTGTAACAGTGTTCCAGTTCTCCTCCTGACCATACTACCTTCAATTCGCGAAAGGCTTCCCTGTTTCTCAAGCGAAATGCACATGCTTGTGTCTTGGAGGGATTTGGTTTGCGAAATAGACCCTTAAGGGCACTCGTGAGGTTATTCTCCACTGACTCAAAATCTTTACACTGTGCAACAAGAGCAAGATCGTCAGCGTACAGGAAACTCCTGGTGTTGGGAGCAACGGGCTAGTCATTTGTATACACATTAAACAGAAATGGAGCGAAAACACTTCCTTGGGGGTAGACCTAACGAACATTACGACCTTACGTTGCCCTTGGAAGTCCACAAAATACCTATGATTATGCAGGAGAGTGGCAATGAACCTGGTTAGGCTGGAGTTCTTAGTCAACGTGTAGACCCCAGCAAGTAGGGCCTGGTGGTTAACAGTGTCGTAGGCTAATCTACAGTTACCTTAGCTGCTTGGAAACCATCTTCTATGAACTGCGTAAGGTTCAACAACTTTACAGTACAACTTTTGCCGGGACGAAAACCAGCTTGTTCGGGTATGAGCCGAGGATTAATTTCGGGTAGACGGCGATTCAGAATCAATTTTTCTAGTAGTTTGTAGAGGTGACACAGGAGTGTAACTGATCTGAAGTTCTTCGGGTTGTTCCCTTCTTCGCCAGGTTTCAGCACGGCTCTTCCTCCATATCTTTGGGATTTGATAACTCTTCATGTAGGAGTAGAGTTGGAGTATCGGTTCCTTTGTTTTTGTCCGAATGTTATCCAAGCCTGATTTCCCAGTTTTAGTCTGTTTGATAGCCTTCTCCAATTCTGCGATTCTGAGTGGTATTGTAAGATCGTTACTTTCCTCTTGAATTTCTCCTTGATGTCTAAGCACATTGTGCTTGTGGATCGGCTATCCGTTCGTCAAAAGTTGATGTCCTATTTGGTTGGCAGTGATGTATGACCACTGTACATTACAACATCACTGCCAACCAAATAGCACATCAGCTTTTGACGAAGCCCATTAATTGAGGACCTGCATGTCTTTATCCGACCGCAGGTAACGGTCGGCGTCGTGTTGTTTTTGGGAAGCCAATTCACATGCACAATGTGCTTAGACATCAGAGAGAAATTTGTCGGATCATTGCTTAGACGTCTTATAATGGCTGTCTCTTCTCAGATCCAGGTCTTCTATTGTTCGCGCCAATTTAGCGCATCCAGGTTTAAATTTGATATTTGAATTGATATTAGGCACCGATCAATAGACGGGGAAAAAGGTGTATCGATCGGTGTCGAAGTCGCGCGAGTTAATGATCTTTTTCGCGAATTGATTAAATTAATCAGTTCGCTGCGTAGAGTCGACTAAGAACGCTCGGCGAGTGTGAACGCCGATAACGCAAAAACGTGAAACCCACGCCGACTGGCACATGTGCGTATTCTAGAATTTTCAATCCAAACTAACCAGGGGGTGATCACGAGTCCCAAGGGCTGAAGCGGAGCCGGACGTCCCGAAGACGCCGATTTAATGGAATACCTCTACCCTTTTATTCCCATTTCCTCCCTTAGAAGAAGCGCCGGAAGGACGATTCCACGTGGCGGAGACGCTAGCAGCACACACAGATAAGTGATTCAACCAGCCTGTGTTTTGTTTGGAGATTTTGAAATTTAGAGAGACACGGTCCGAACATCTATAGTTTGATGATCCCACTGCTCCCGTTTTGTTTGTCTAATGAGGAAGATGAGTCTGTTCCCAGATTCACTGAAAGGGTTTTCTCAAATAACTTCCTGTATTCTGCGGGTAGGGCAGCTTCATCTGACGTGAGACCAGGAATAAATGAAGTCCGGAAGCCGCGAGGTATAGACCTTCTGGAGCAACTTCTTTACAGTTGTGGTGAAGATATCATAGGATTCTGGTGCGGGTTCTATTGAAGACACTTCGATGTCCATCACACTAAAGATATGCTACCAGCGGATCCGTAATGATTGGTTAGTCCATTGGTTGGTCTGTCCAGCACCTGCTGCCAGCTACGAACGGGAGAAAAGGTACTGTTTATCTGGTGCTATCTGTCTTGACATCGTTCAGGAAGAAAGAAGGCTCCAGAAATGGCGCGCTAAGGCCCAAGACCAAATCACCCAACAAAAAGAGGAGCTGGTACCGGGACATTTCCTCCCATACCCAAACTGGAGAACGCTCAACAGACTTCGAACAGGAGTCTCGACGTGCAGAGAAAACCTGCAAAAATGGGGATTGCTATAAGAGGACGAAAACCCTCAGAGTTCCTGCGGAGAAATCCAGAATCCTCCACACCAGCCGACCTGCACCGACATGGGACAGAGCTGCACAGGGAACGACCTGATTTTTGCAAATGACGAGGTCATCAGAGCCGAAAACTTTTGGAAGGACATAGTGTGATCCGGACACGAATAGTAGTAGTAGTAGTGTCTTGACCTGTTCGCTTAGTCTTTAAATGTGTTTACATTGATGCAAACTAGTAGTTTGACGATATTTGACTAACATTCAACTCTGTAGGAGAGTGTACTTGAGTAGGGAAAGATCCTTTGTTCTAGAACCCCCTCACTCCTCAGCTTTTAATCAGCTTTAAACAGCTTGAATACACTAACAGAGTGAGAGGTTTATATAGCCCCACGCTAAACAGGGTGTGAGGTATATGTAGCCCCACGCTAAACTGGGTGTAAGGTCTATGTAGCCCCACGCTAAACTGGGTGTGAGGTCTATGTAGCCCCACGCTAAACAGGGTGTGAGGTCACTGTAGCCCCCAAGCTAAACAGGGTGTGAGGTCTATGTAACCTCACGCTAAAGAGGGTGTGAGGTCTATATAACCCCACGCTAAATAGGGAGTGAGTTCTATGTAGCCCCATGCTAAACAGGGTGTGAGGTCTATTTTTCTATTTGATGTCTATCTGTGATCTTTTCTCTGTGAGTCTATTGATCTTTCTCTACTTACTTGGACTAACAGTTTCACATGATACGTTGGTAGATCATTTAGAGTTACCCAGGGTGCACCACGAGGAGGCGATCTACCTTTACACCCCACTTTACTAGACTTGTCTGCCTAGTATCGTTCATTTCGCCTGTCTAATATTGTCTGTCTAGTCTTGTTTGTCTAGTCTTGTCTGTCTAGTATTGTCTGTCTAGTCTTGTCTGTCTAGTCTTGTCTGTCTAGTATTGTCTGTCTAGTCTTGTCTGTCTAGTCTTGTCTGTCTAGTCTTGTCTGTCTAGTCTTGTCTGTCTAGTCTTGTCTGTCTAGTCTTGTCTGTCTAGTCTTGTCTGTCTAGTCTTGTCTCTCTAGTCTTGTCTGTCTAGTCTTGTCTGTCTAGTCTTGTCTGTCTAGTCTTGTCTGTCTAGTCTTGTCTGTCTAGTCTTGTCTGTCTAGTCTTATCTGTCTAGTCTTGTCTGTCTAGTCTTGTCTGTCTAGTCTTGTCTGTCTAGTCTTGTCTGTCTAGTCTTGTCTGTCTAGTCTTGTCTGTCTAGTCTTGTCTGTCTAGTCTTGTCTGTCTAGTCTTGTCTGTCTAGTCTTGTCTGTCTAGTCTTGTCTGTCTAGTCTTGTCTGTCTAGTCTTGTCTGTCTAGTCTTGTCTGTCTAGTCTTGTCTGTCTAGTCTTGTCTGTCTAGTCTTGTCTGTCTAGTCTTGTCTGTCTAGTCTTGTCTGTCTAGTCTTGTCTGTCTAGTCTTGTCTGTCTAGTCTTGTCTGTCTAGTCTTGTCTGTCTAGTCTTGTCTGTCTAGTCTTGTCTGTCTAGTCTTGTCTGTCTAGTCTTGTCTGTCTAGTCTTGTCTGTCTAGTCTTGTCTGTCTAGTCTTGTCTGTCTAGTCTTGTCTGTCTAGTCTTGTCTGTCTAGTCTTGTCTGTCTAGTCTTGTCTGTCTAGTCTTGTCTGTCTAGTCTTGTCTGTCTAGTCTTGTCTGTCTAGTCTTGTCTGTCTAGTCTTGTCTGTCTAGTCTTGTCTGTCTAGTCTTGTCTGTCTAGTCTTGTCTGTCTAGTCTTGTCTGTCTAGTCTTGTCTGTCTAGTCTTGTCTGTCTAGTCTTGTCTGTCTAGTCTTGTCTGTCTAGTCTTGTCTGTCTAGTCTTGTCTGTCTAGTCTTGTCTGTCTAGTCTTGTCTGTCTAGTCTTGTCTGTCTAGTCTTGTCTGTCTAGTCTTGTCTGTCTAGTCTTGTCTGTCTAGTCTTGTCTGTCTAGTCTTGTCTGTCTAGTCTTGTCTGTCTAGTCTTGTCTGTCTAGTCTTGTCTGTCTAGTCTTGTCTGTCTAGTCTTGTCTGTCTAGTCTTGTCTGTCTAGTCTTGTCTGTCTAGTCTTGTCTGTCTAGTCTTGTCTGTCTAGTCTTGTCTGTCTAGTCTTGTCTGTCTAGTCTTGTCTGTCTAGTCTTGTCTGTCTAGTCTTGTCTGTCTAGTCTTGTCTGTCTAGTCTTGTCCGTCTAGTCTTGTCTGTCTAGTCTTGTCTGTCTAGTCTTGTCTGTCTAGTCTTGTCTGTCTAGTCTTGTCTGTCTAGTCTTGTCTGTCTAGTCTTGTCTGTCTAGTCTTGTCTGTCTAGTCTTGTCTGTCTAGTCTTGTCTGTCTAGTCTTGTCTGTCTAGTCTTGTCTGTATAGTCTTGTCTGTCTAGTCTTATTAGTCTAGTCTTATCTGCCTAGTCTTGTCTGTCTAATCTTGTCTGTCTAGTCTTGCCCGTCTAGTCTCGTCTGGCTAGTCTTGTCTGTCTACTTTTCTTTGTACAGTTTTAAATCGTGAATGTAATTTTAATGGAATTAATTAATAATTAAAAATATAATAATGTAATTGGTCTTAAACAATGTGATACAGATACGAACATTTACACTAAACACCATTCAAATGTATCGATTTAGTTTGAGTACGAGTACGAAGGTCGTCTGTTCGGTATATAAACTGAGTGCCGGTTAGTGTTAAGACATTCAGTAAAGTCTGCAAGAGTCGACTAGATCTCGAACTAAAACCTAAACAGAATGAACAGCTTGGTAAGAATTCGATAACATTTATTGTCTATTAGACGTTCTATTATCTAAGTTCCAGAGATAATGGAATTATCGGAATGGTAATAGAACAATGGTCTAGGATAATTAGTTAGAAACAAATTATCGTAGACCATTACCATAGATCTATTACCATAATAGTCCGTTTGTTTAATCATTTTTGGCTAAATATGAAAATTCTACGGTTTTTGGAAAAAAAAATTCTAAATTTCTTTTTTTTTGTTATAAAATTTTTGCAAGAAACAATGTGTTAAGGCCGATCCTCATATACGCGACACTCAGCTACGCGACGTCACGCGACATCGCCTGTCAAATAATAATTACATTGTTTTAAATCGGCATGTTACTATGGCTACGCGACGTGCTCATTTAAAGGCAGATTCTCATATACGCGACACTCAGCTACGCGACATCGCTTGCCAAATAATGATTACATTGTTTTAAATGGACACGTTCTCACTATCGCTACGCGACGTGCCCATTTAAATGCCGATTCTCATATACGCGACACTCAGCTACGCGACGTCACGCGACATCGCCTGTCAAATAATCATTATATTGTTTTAAATGGACACGTTCTCACTATCGCCACGCGACGTGCCCATTTAAATGCCGATTCTCATATACGCGACACTCAGCTACGCGACGTCACGCGACATCGCCTGTCAAATAATGATTATATTGTTTTAAATCGGCATGTTCTCACCATGGCTACGCGACGTGCCCATTTAAAGGCCAATTCTCATATGGGCGACACTCAGCTAAGCGACGTCACGTGACATCGCCTGTCAAATAATAATTACATTGTTTTAAATGGGCAAGTTCTCATTATGGCTACGCGACGTGTCCATTTAAAACAATGTAATTATTATATGCGATGTCGCGTAGCGACAGGCGATGTCGCACGACGTCGCGTAGCTGAGTGTCGCGCATATGGGAATTTTGTAAATAGTTTGAAACTTTTCAAACTACAAAATTTAGAGAAATTGTCGACTAGAAGTCGAGTCGACAATTTCTAAATTTTGTAGTTTGAAAAGTTTGCACGAATATTTGCACGTTTCTTTATTGCAAACATTTTTTTTAATCTTAACTGCAAAAATTGTCCGAAATTTGATATTTTTTTTCGCCAAGCCATCAGAAATTATCCAAAATATTTCGATTCAGGTTGAAATATTTTGGATATTTTGCGCAATCTATAGCGGAATCGATTTTCAAAGCAACTACGAAATCGTCCAAATAAATTCAATCCAAAAAACTTCGATCAAACTAATAAGCCCAACCTCACATTTTACTAAATCCATAAATTTAACTTTCTATTTACAGACACTCGTTGCTTTCGCCATCTTGGCCAGCGCATCCGCATCCGGCATCTACGGCCTCCACGGTGGATTAGGATTAGGACATGGATTGGGATTAGGACATGGATTGGGATTAGGACATGGATTGGGATTAGGACACGGATTGGGATTAGGACATGGATTAGGATTAGGACACGGATTAGGTTTAGGACACGGATTAGGACACGGCGCTTACTTGGGTCCGCAATCCGGTCCATCCGGAGTTGTAACCGGAGCTGGTGCAGCCGGTCCATCCGGAGTCGTAACCGGAGCCGGAGCTTCAGGCCCAGCTGGATCAGTCAACGGACATGGAGCGATTGGACCAAACGGAGAACACTCCAGCATTGGAGCGCACGATGATGGGAGCTATCACGGTGTAGGAGCTGGACTTGGATTGGGATTAGGTTTGGGTGGACACGGACTTTATAGCAATGTTGTTCATGGTAATGGAGCCACTATTGTTGGAGCCGCCGGGCATGGACTCCTTGGAGGTCCAGTTGGATTAGGTTTAGGACATGGGGGACTTCTTGTTGGAGGTCATGGACATTGGTAAACTATCTAAACCACCCAAATCTGCCCAACGAAAGTCTAAACTAATTCTGCAACGTTTCATTCAACAGCTAGAACTCAATGACCTTTCACCCAATGTTATTCGATGAGTTTTGTTCGTTGAGTTTTGTTTGTTGAGTGAAGTAATTGTAACTCTGTATTATATTGTGAATTGTGTTCAATAAAATTTAAAGAAATATTTAAAAAATTGTAGATTTGATTTTTCCTTTAACCCCTTGACACAGAAAGACGTCTCTAAGACGTCATGTATATGTGATAAGATCACATGTAAATGGACACGTCAACGCAAATTTTATTCGTATGTCAAGCAGATAAGGTAACTGATAAGGTTTCTAATTAATTTGTATTGAGGAGGTCAAGTGTGTGTCCAGTGGAGAGAGATCTAGGCTTAACAACATCTGTACGTGGTCTGTTATAAAAGTATCCGACCTTTAGCCGGTAAAAAAAACTGGCATACCTGCAGCATTGGAAACCTAATCGCCCTCATTGGTAGCCTCTTTGGGACTTCACACACTTCTCCCAGCGGTAGCGCCATTGTTGGAAGCATTCCGAAAAAGCCTCTTTCGTAATCGACTTTAGCTCGGCTGTCGTTGCAGCCATAATGTCCTCTCTTGTCTGAAATCGCGTTCCTTTCAATGGCCTTTTGACTTTGGGGAATAGCCAGAAGTCGCAGGGGGGCATATCAGGAGAGTAAGGAGCCTGTCGAACCAGAGTTTAGCCAAAAAACTGTGAAACAAGTGCAGAGAATGTGCTGGAGCATTGTCGTGATGGAGTCGCCAATTTCCTGATGACCATAAGTCCAGTCACTTGCGCCGCACATCTCTCATTTCACTTGTCGTCATTTTACTTGCATTGAAAAACCGACGAGAGCACTACACACTACGAACACTGCTCGACAGCAACTGACGCTATCTACAGGCGGGAAAAAATTCACGCATGCGCACGAAGGTTCAAGGTCGGTGAAGGCTCATGCAAGCGCGCTTGATTCAAATCCATCAGGTTTTCAAAATAAAAAAAAAGGTCGGATACTTTTCTAACAGACCACGTATATTAACTGAACTAAGACCTTGAACAAGTACGTCTTGACACTTCGAATGATGGGAGCGGAGAGACCGAAGTCTCGTCTGCGACCAACTGACTCGACTCTTATCTCTTAAAAGACAATACATACTAGAGGAGGAACAAACGAAGAATAATACAGGCTACAGTACACTACATTATAAAAACTTTAAATCTGATAAGTAAATATGCTCAGAAACGTTCTAAAAGTCTTTTTTTAAAAATCGAATCATTGCGACTCTTCGAATTCCGAACAGAAATCCTTTTTTCAAAATTCTTATTTCTTTTTGGGTGGGTGGTGGACCATTTTGAAAATTTCTGGATTTTTGTTCGAAATTTACTGAATTTTAATCAAAAACTTTGGGAATGTTTCGGCACTTCTTTACGAAAGAACTTGAAAACAAATTAAAATTTTCAAACGAAATCTTGCTTTTTAGTGACTTTTTGTCCGTTCAACTCGCAATGCTTCTTTGCCGCATGAAACAAGTTCCAAAATGTAAAAACCAGAAACACACAAGAAGCTGAAAACGACGTTTTAAACCTCCACGTAGAACTTCTTCTGCCTTCAAGGGTTAGGCATTACTGCCTGTTCCGAACTTCACGTTATTTTATCTACGCCCATCTTTTCTATGTCTCTGCGTCCGCCTGGATGGTATTTTAAGGTAGGCATCCATAGTTCCGCATCGTACGTATCGGACGCATCGCATCAAACGGATCGTAGTATTCTTTCTATGGAAAGTAATACAAGTGCGTCCACTGTTCCGCATCGTACGGATCGCACGAATCTACCCGTCCGCAATGCCGAAGCCGATGTTCCGACGGGCGACTTTCACGATGCGTGCACGTCATACGGAATATGGTATTTTCTGGTAGTTGCCTCGACAAATCCGATCGCTGCGAATGCTGTGGACGCACTGTAAACACATAATCCGTTTGATGCAATGCGTCCGATACGTACGATGCGGAACTGTGGACGCCTACCTTTATCCCTCCATGTAGAACTTCTTCTGCCTTCAAGGGTTAGGCATTACTGCCTGTTCCGAACTTCACGTTATTTTATCTACGCCGATCTTTTCTATGTCTCTGCGTCCGCTTGGATGGTATTTTAAGGTAGGCGTCCATAGTTCCGCATCGTACGTATCGGACGCATCGCATCAAACGGATCGTAGTATTCTTTTTATAGAAAGTAATACAAGTCCGTCCACTGTTCCGCATCGTACGGATCGCACGAATCTACCCGTCCGCAATGCCGAAGCCGATGTTCCGACGGGCGACTTTCACGATGCGTGCACGTCATACGGAATATGGTATTTGCTGGTAGTTGCCTCGACAAATCCGATCGCTGCGGATGCTGTGGACGCACTGTAAACACATAATCCGTTTGATGCGATGCGTCCGATACGTACGATGCGGAACTATGGACGCCTACCTTTATCCCTCCATGTAGAACTTCTTCTGCCTTCAAGGGTAGGCATTACTGCCTGTTCCTACCTTCACGTTATCTTGATTATGATCATCTTTTCTTCGGTTGACCTATGTCTCTGCGTCCGCTTAGATGGTATTTTAGGATTCGTTTCGGTATTCGTTCTTCTTACATACGATGAATGTGTTGTCTCCATTTATCTGTATATTCTTCTATCTTGTCATTTTCTTTGGTCGGCCTACGTCTCTGCGTCCGCTTGGATGGTATTTTAGGATTCGTTTCGGTATTCGTTCTTCTTACATACGATGAATGTGTTGTCTCCATTTATCTGTATATTCTTCTATCTTGTCATTTTCTTTGGTCGGCCTACGTCTCTGCGTCCGCTTGGATGGTATTTTAGGATTCGTTTCGGTATTCGTTCTTCTTACATACGATGAATGTGTTGTCTCCATTTATCTGTATATTCTTCTATCTTGTCATTTTCTTTGGTCGGCCTACGTCTCTGCGTCCGCTTGGATGATATTTTAGGATTCGTTTCGGTATTCGTTCTTCTTACATACGATGAATGTGTTGTCTCCATTTATCTGTATATTCTTCTATCTTGTCATTTTCTTTGGTCGGCCTACGTCTCTGCGTCCGCTTGGATGGTATTTTAGGATTCTTTTCGGTATTCGTTGTTCTTGCATACGATTAATGTGTTGTCTCCATTTATCTGTATATTCTTCTATCTTGTCATTTTCTTTGGTCGGCCTACGTCTCTGCGTCCGCTTGGATGGTATTTTAGGATTCTTTTCGGTATTCGTTCTTCTTACATACGATGAATGTGTTGTCTCCATTTATCTGTATATTCTTCTATCTTGTCATTTTCTTTGGTCGGCCTACGTCTCTGCGTCCGCCTGGATGGTATTTTAAGATTCTTTTCGGTATTCGTTCTTCTTACATACGATGCATGTGTTGTCTCCATTTATCTGTATATTCTTCTATCTTGTCATTTTCTTTGGTCGGCCTACGTCTCTGCGTCCGCTTGGATGGTATTTTAGGATTCTTTTCGGTATTCGTTGTTCTTGCATACGATTAATGTGTTGTCTCCATTTATCTGTATATTCTTCTATCTTGTCATTTTCTTTGGTCGGCCTACGTCTCTGCGTCCGCTTGGATGGTGTTTTAGGATTCTTTTCGGTATTCGTTGTTCTTGCATACGATTAATGTGTTGTCTCCATTTATCTGTATATTCTTCTATCTTGTCATTTTCTTTGGTCGGCCTACCTCTCTGCGTCCGCTTGGATGGTATTTTAGGATTCGTTTCGGTATTCGTTCTTCTTACATACGATGAATGTGTTGTCTCCATTTATCTGTATATTCTTCTATCTTGTCATTTTCTTTGGTCGGCCTACGTCTCTGCGTCCGCTTGGATGGTATTTTAGGATTCTTTTCGGTATTCGTTGTTCTTGCATACGATTAATGTGTTGTCTCCATTTATCTGTATATTCTTCTATCTTGTCATTTTCTTTGGTCGGCCTACGTCTCTGCGTCCGCTTGGATGGTATTTTAGGATTCGTTTCGGTATTCGTTCTTCTTACATACGATGAATGTGTTGTCTCCATTTATCCGTATATTCTTTTTCTTATTTCCTTGTTCCTTATTCTGTCGGTTCTAGTGCATCCCTTAACGCTTCTAAGGCTACGGACTGAGTGAAAGTGCGTTGAGCGGCGAGCGGGGCGTGCAGTTTAAGCGGGCAATGGGCGTCCAATGTCTGGCCTGAGTTATGAGCGGGGCGTGCAGCGTGCAGCTGCATCCGATTTCCTCAAACAACATACTGCACGCTGTAGAGGAACGCTAAACACAAACTGATTTGAAATGAGCGTGCACGCCACGCTGCCCGCCCCGCTCACTTACTTACTCAGGACGCCTGCTACTAAGACCATGTGTTTAAGATGCACGCTGCACGCCACGCCCAGCTCCACGCTCTGTTTGAGCGGGAACTCAGGCCGTAGACTAAGGAATGTCATTTCGGCTGCCTGTATTTTTAGATCTGTCCTTTGCATTCATTATCCACGTAGAACTATAAAAGTGCAGCGGCAACGAGCCGTTTCATTTTTATTTCTTAGTTTACACGAGGGCATTACAAGTATTACCCAAATATTTTTGGACAATTTCCGAAAATATTTGATTAGGGTCTGTAATGTAATTCTCGGGCAGATAAAGAAATATTTTTATTTTTATTTTTGCGAGGGCATTACGGTGATTACCCAAATATTTTCGGACGAATTTCCAAAAATATTTTATTAGGGTCAATGGGTGTAATCCCCGGGGATGTTTTCCCCGAGAATCGGTAATCGCCAAAACAACAAATAGCCGAATATAGAAAAATAATCACCCCCAAATGAGGGACCAGTATACCTGGACATAATATAAATACCTGGACCCCCGAATAAGCATGAATATTTCATTGTCTAATCAGACAATTTGCGAAAACTAACGAGAAGACTTGCAAATACTTGTTCTAAATTTGTTTTCGCCAAATATTTCATTGTCTAATTGGACAATTTGCGAAAACTAACAAGAAGACTTGCAAATACTTGTTCTAAATTTTGGTTCTTTCTTTAAGTTAAAAATGAGATGTCATGGTTTGAATCAAATTAATAATAGAATTGAAAGTAGATTATCATTACGATATCTTCAAATCTGTTTCAACAGATTTGAAGATATCAGATTTCGATAATCTCCTACTTTCAATTCCATAACTGATAAGGTTTCTGATGACAAGTTTGATTCTGATAAGTAAGTAGTTTTCTCGCATTTCGTCATTTTCGCGGCCTAGACTCCCAGTGTCGATAGTATTTCTTAACTGAAAGCTTCTCAGGGAATATTATATACCTTCTCCGACTAATTTTGGGACGCTGAATCGATTGGTGAAGACTAGAAGTCTCTGTGGCGAGCGGTTCAAAAGTTATGATAGCGTCAAATCAGTCGGAAATGCCAGATGGTGTACAGATCAAAATATATAAAACTTGTTTATTTGTAACTTTAGAGCAAAATAAGCTGGAAAACCGTTTTCAGCACTTAGTTTTCCTTTGGGTAACCAAAAAAAAAAAATGACTGAAAAATTTCCAAAAAAATGTTCAACAAAAATTTTCCATCATTTCGTTCCAAAAATATGTGGTTTTTCGTTTTTTTTCGATTTGTTCGAGAACGACAAAAAGCAGCGAAATCATTTTTGGCACACTTAAACTACACGACAAGATGAACAAGTCGATGAGTAAATTGTCCAGAAAGTTTCAATAATTCGTCGCAAAATTTCAAACTGAAATTCACCCGATTCTCGATTTGCTAAGTAGATATCTCCGAAACGGTTGCAGATAATTAAAAACCGATTGCGGCATCGCTTCAGAAGGTCATTTTCCTGTAAATACACTAAGATTGTCTGCTGGATATTCACGACTTTCCGAGATCTCCACTAGAGCGACGAAATTTCATAAAAATTTCTTCAATTTTTGCAGGCGAAAGTGAAACGAAAGAGCTAGCGAAATATAATTTGCATATTTGTAATCAGCAGCAAAAATGCTTTCATAAATGTTTTTAAGCTTTGCTGTAACTCACAATATAACGATTTTGAAAAAATCGATTTTCTCGCATTTCGTCGTTTCCGCGGTGTAGACTTCCCGAGTCGATGGGATTTCCTAACTGAAAGCTTCCCAGGGAATACTATACACGTCTCTGTGGTGAGCCGTTCAAAAGTTATGACAGCGTGAAACCAGTCGGAATTGCGAGATGGTGTACAGCGCAAAAATATATAAAACTTGTTTATTTGTAACTTTAGAGCGAAATAAACTGGAAAACCGTTTTTAGCACTTCGAAGCTAGTTGAATAACCAAAAAAGTAACAAATAAAACTTATAGAGAATTAAGTTTGTTAAAAGAAGCCTTGTTTTCTAGTGAGTTATATTATAACCTTGTTTTCTATGAGTTATATATATAAAATTGAAAAACGTTATTTTTGTGTCACAATGTTCTCAAAATTTCTTTAAATGCAACAGTAAAACGTACGTACAAATTGAAGGCCTACCAATGGGTGGTCCACTATCACCAATTTTTGCGGATATATATATATATATATATATATATATATATATATATATATATATATATATATATATATATATATATATATATATATATATATATATATATGTTGTATTTGAGGTTTTCGCGGATACCTGTGTTGTATTGTTTTCTCGGGGATTGTGTCTAACGGAAGTATGCGTCTAACGGTTGACCCGCACGGACGCATATATCGCTTGAGAATGGCGAATGTTAGTTCGCCGAAACGTCGAGAATCCGGTTCTTTTCAGAGCCAACCCTCAGCATCAACGCGGAATCCCCGAGAAAACAATACAACATATATATATATATATATATATATATATATATATATATATATATATATATATATATATATGGACAATTTAGAGAAACTTATCGTAGAAAATAATCAATATAAGCTACACTTAGTCCACTACAAGGTATGTTGATGATATATTTGGTATTTGCTCTGGCAGAGAAGATGGATTTCAGAACTTCATTGAATATATTAACAAAATTGACAGTAAAATAAATTTCACAGCAGAGAGACAAAATAAGGATGGGATTATTAATTTCCTAGACCCCAAAATTGAAGTTAAGGAAAATAAATTAGAATTCAACATTTTTAGAAAACCATCTTATACCGGCATCACGATTAACAACTCTTCAAATCACCCTGGAATACATAAAGTTTCTGAATACAATAGTTTCGTACAAAAGTTTTCAACTAGCAATAATCGCACCTCGGATAAACCTCATTGGTTACGATATCGCCACTGCGCAAAGTTAAAGTTTTTCAAAAAAATCCTGAAGCTTGATAGGTCGACACCTAGTTACATTGTCCTCCAGGAGGTGAATGCGTGCAAGGTGGCAGTCCTGGCTGCAAGAAAGGTCATAAGGTATGAATATAAGGTGAGTGAAATGGGAGATGAAAGGTTAATAAAAGAGGTTTTTAGAACGGTAAATCGAGTGGGAGTAGGCGGTATGAAAGGGAGTGACTGGGGTAAGAATAAGAGGAAATTGTATGAAAGAGGTGGTATATCTGGTGAGGGGCTCGAAACGCTAAAGCAGGAAAGGGCAGGGTGGGCCGAAAGGTTGGTAGAACGTTTGCAAGAAGTGGACCTACAGGAGCGACAAAGCAAAATAGAAAGTCGTAATTTTTATAAAGGGTACGTAAAGATACAGGTACATGTGCGGTTACCAACCTATTTAAGTGTAAATCAAGAGGACGATGCACAAGTCATGTTAGCAAGGTTTAGGTGTGGATGTGAGGAGCGTGGTAGAAGATACTGGATGAGTGAGGAGCATAGAAAGTGTAGTGTTTGTGGGACAGCAAAGAATACTTGGGAGCATTGGATGGAAGAGTGTACAAGGGGTGAATGGAATGAGGGAGAGAGGCGGGAAGGAAAGAAATGGGAGGAATGTATGAATGATAGCGGAAAGGGTCTGAAACTGCTGAGACGGATAAAAAGATGGAAAGAGCAAACTGGTAACAGAGAAGGTGTAATATAAAGGAAATTGGAGTTTATTTTGTGTATTGGGATATTTTTGTATTTTTTATTTTTAAATTTATATTTTTTGTTTGTTTGTGGTTTCTATATGCCAGTAGGTTAATAAATAAAAAAAAATAGTTTCGTACATAGAACCATCAAAATTCCAATGAAAAGTGAAAAATTAACTCAATATAACAAATAACAAATAGCTAAAAGAAATGGTTTTAAGGAAGAACTTAGGATAATAGGATTGTCAAAAATATCACACTTACTGAAGATACTTACATGAAAGAGAATGAGACTGTCGAAAAAAGTAACTATTTTACACTCACATACAATTCTGCAATATCTGAGAAATTAAAACGTATTTTACAAAAGGGAGGATTAAAAATTGCCTTGAAAACAAACAATACAATTAGTAAAAAATATTTAATAACAAAGACAAATTTGAACTACATGAGAAAAAGGGTATATACAAACTTGAATGTGGTGGCTGCAACGGTGAATATCTTGGACGCACTATTCGAAATTTCAAAGTGAGGCTAAAAGAACATAGCAGAAATTGGAAGCTCAAACCCAAATTCTCAATTTGCAAGACATGACAATGATACACAACACACTTGAATCTGCAAAAGTGATAAAAATTTTACATGTTTGCTCTACGTTTTGGAAAAACCTTGAGAAATTGGAAGATCAAGACGGAACCTTAAAAAAACTTGCCTAAATTTACAGTTAGACGCTAGATCGAGAACAATGTTTGAATTTTTTATGACAAAATTGACGATGATTTAACTGACAATATTGATAAAACATGACCACCTAAATAAATTAATATAGTTTTTATAAAAAAACAAAAAAGGAAGACGATCGACATAACAAATTTGAAAGTTTTAATATTTTATTTTCATATATATTTGTTTATTTTTACCCTGATGATGGCTAATTTTTAATAAATCCGAAACTAGTTGGTAATAATATTTATTATTATTATTTCTTGAAGTAAATAAGTAAATTAAAAAAAAAAAAATCACAATGTTCTCCCAAAAATTTGCTAATAAAACGGAAACTAACCGAAATTCTGAAAAATATTTCAAATAAAACTTGTAGACAATTAAATTTCCTATAAGAAACCTTAATGTTTTCTCTTATAATCGCGAGAGATTTCATTTCAATTTTAAAAATAACCAACAAAAAACGTAGATGAAATCATAAACGCGTCTGCAGTTTCACAATTGATAGTTTACTAGATTCATAATTTATCAGCCAATTTGCAAATTGAATTATTCAACGCCACATCAATGAAGATCGTTCTTACTACTATATCGTAGTAAAACAATCCAGTATGTAAATCAGCTGACTGATAAACACAAACTTGTTTATCTATTGAGACACAAACTATATATTCTGTAATATTTATGAAGGTCTTCTCTCATTGCGCTTCTCTGTCTAGTCTTGGATGTCTACTCTTGACTATCTAGTCTTGTCTATCTTGTCCATTTAGTCTTATCTTGACTGTCTATATTTCATATAAAACCTGATGTGAATATTTTTATTTATTGCAAGCGAAAATCTCGCAACCTTTCAGAACGATTGCACGAAGTGAAACTAATTATAAATAGAATTCGATCGTTTTTTACATCTCCAGTAAGATTATTAGCATACTCTGCGAGTGTTTTTTTGCAACTTTACAATGTAATTATCATGTAGAGTGCACGACAATTCACTTGTACTGTTAGCTATGGTCGCAGAGAAAGAAAAATCTCTTACGACCACGCACAATTCCTTAAAGAAACCAAGACGGATGTATTTAGTTTTAGATATATCTAAAGCTAAATGAATTGGCGATCTACACTTGTTTGTCTAGTCTTGTCTACCTAGTCTTGTTTGTCTAGTCTTGTTTGTCTAGTCTTGTCTGTCTAGTCTTGTCTGTCTAGTCTTGTCTGTCTAGTCTTGTCTGTCTAGTCTTGTCTGTCTAGTCTAGCCTATCTAGTCTAGTCTGTCTAGTCTTGTCTGTCTAGTCTTGTCTGTCTAGTCTTGTCTGTCTAGTCTTGTCTGTCTAGTCTTGTCTGTCTAGTCTTGTCTGTCTAGTCTTGTCTGTCTAGTCTTGTCTGTCTAGTCTTGTCTGTCTAGTCTTGTCTGTCTAGTCTTGTCTGTCTAGTCTTGTCTGTCTAGTCTTGTCTGTCTAGTCTTGTCTGTCTAGTCTTGTCTGTCTAGTCTTGTCTGTCTAGTCCTGTCTGTCTAGTCTTGTCTGTCTAGTCTTGTCTGTCTAGTCTTGTCTGTCTAGTCTTGTCTGTCTAGTCTTGTCTGTCTAGTCTTGTCTGTCTAGTCTTGTCTGTCTAGTCTTGTCTGTCTAGTCTTGTCTGTCTAGTCTTGTCTGTCTAGTCTTGTCTGTCTAGTCTTGTCTGTCTAGTCTTGTCTGTCTAGTCTTGTCTGTCTAGTCTAGCCTGTCTAGTCTAGTCTGTCTAGTCTAGTCTGTCTAGTCTTGTCTGTCTAGTCTTGTCTGTCTAGTCTTGTCTGTCTAGTCTTGTCTGTCTAGTCTTGTCTGTCTAGTCTTGTCGGTCTAGTCTTGTCTGTCTAGTATTGTCTGTCTAGTCTTGTCTGTCTAGTCTTGTCTGTCTAGTCTTGTCTGTCTAGTCTTGTCTGCCTAGTCTTGTCTGTCTAGTCTTGTCTGTCTAGTCTTGTCAGTCTAGTCTTGTCGGTCTAGTCTTGTCTGTCTAGTCTTGTCTGTCTAGTCTTGTCTGTCTAGTCTTGTCTGTCTAGTCTTGTCTGTCTAGTCTTGTCTGTCTAGTCTTGTCTGTCTAGTCTTGTCTGTCTAGTCTTGTCTGTCTAGTCTTGTCTGTCTAGTCTTGTCTGTCTAGTCTTGTCTGTTGTCTAGTCTTGTCTGTCTAGTCTTGTCTGTCTAGTCTTGTCTGTCTAGTCTTGTCTGTCTAGTCTTGTCTGTCTAGTCTTGTCTGTCTCGTCTTGTCTGTCTAGTCTTGTCTGTCTAGTCTTGTCTGTCTAGTCTTGTCTGTCTAGTCTTGTCTGTCTAGTCTTGTCTGTCTAGTCTTGTCTGTCTAGTCTTGTCTGTCTAGTCTTGTCTGTCTAGTCTTGTCTGTCTAGTCTTGTCTGTCTAGTCTTGTCTGTCTAGTCTTGTCTGTCTAGTCTTGTCTGTCTAGTCTTGTCTGTCTAGTCTTGTCTGTCTAGTCTTGTCTGTCTAGTCTTGTCTGTCTAGTCTTGTCTGTCTAGTCTTGTCTGTCTAGTCTTGTCTGTCTAGTCTTGTCTGTCTAGTCTTGTCTGTCTAGTCTTGTCTGTCTAGTCTTGTCTGTCTAGTCTTGTCTGTCTAGTCTTGTCTGTCTAGTCTTGTCTGTCTAGTCTTGTCTGTCTAGTCTTGTCTGTCTAGTCTTGTCTGTCTAGTCTTGTCAGTCTAGTCTTGTCGGTCTAGTCTTGTCTGTCTAGTCTTGTCTGTCTAGTCTTGTCTGTCTAGTCTTGTCTGTCTAGTCTTGTCTGTCTAGTCTTGTCTGTCTAGTCTTGTCTGTCTAGTCTTGTCTGTCTAGTCTTGTCTGTCTAGTCTTGTCTGTCTAGTCTTGTCTGTCTAGTCTTGTCTGTCTAGTCTTGTCTGTTGTCTAGTCTTGTCTGTCTAGTCTTGTCTGTCTAGTCTTGTCTGTCTAGTCTTGTCTGTCTAGTCTTGTCTGTCTAGTCTTGTCTATCTAGTCTTGTCTGTCTAGTCTTGTCTGTATGGTCTTGTCATAAACATTTCAAATGTAAGTTCGAGGGATTTTTATCGATTTGGTCGAGATTTCTCAACAAAATATTCGATATCCTGTATAGCCGTACGTCGGCCAGTCAGCGATTTATCTGCAATTCCTAAACTCCAAGAACGAATAGCGAAGGTCGCTTGCTCACTATATATACCAGGCTTAACTCAAATCCAAGACATTCAGCAAAGTCTACCAGACTCCACCAGATCTCTCACAAAATGAACACATTGGTAAGAAATATATTTAGACTACATATAAGACAGACAAGACTAGACAGACAAGACTAGACAGACAAGACTAGACCGACAAGACTAGACAGACAAGACTAAACAGGCAAGACCTGACAGAAAAGACAAGACAGACAAGACTAGTCATACAAGCCTAGATAGAGTAGACTAGTCAGACAGGACTAGACAGACAAGATTACCCAGACAAGACTAGACAGTTAACACCAGACAGACAAGACTAGACAGGCAAGACTACACAGAGAAAACTAGTCAGACAAGACCAGACAAACGAGACTAGAGAGGCAAGACTACTAACTTGCAATTGCTTCACAGATTGTTATCGCTCTTGCCTGTTTGGCCGGCGCTTCCGCGTCCGGAATTTACGGGCTTCATGGGATCCATGGAGGTCACGGAGCTTACTTGGGTCCCCAAGTCGGTCCATCGGGAGTTGTGACCGGAGCCGGAGCCGCGGGTCCCTCGGGAGTCGTGACCGGAGCCGGAACCGCCGGTCCATCCGGATCGGTCAATGGACATGGAGCTGTCGGCCCAAGCGGAGAACACTCCAGCCAAGGCGATTGGGGATTAGGTTTGGGATTAGGCGCTGCTCATGGTATCATTGGAGGTCCGGTTATTGGAGGACATGGTATTATTGGAGGTCCAGTTATTGGAGGACATGGTATTCTTGGAGGTCCAGTTATTGGAGCTTCAGCTTTGGGATTGGGATTAGGAGGAGTTTGGGGACACGGGATTGCTGGACCAGTGGGACTTGTTGCTCCCATTGGACACGCCGGAGTTGTTATCAGAGGACCAGCCACTGTTCCAGTTGCCGTTATCGGGCCGGGAGCTACTGGCAAAGTCGTTGCTTCCGGACTGTACGGAGTTGGACATCATGGACATTATTAAAGTATTTTAAATGAATTGAAGACATTTTTGCCGTTCCTCTTGTCTGAACCAAATTTATGTAATTCCATCAATTACCTCATTTATACTCTTCTCTTTGTCTTGTTTACAAAGCTCATTATTTATGTAACTGCGAGTTAAGGATTATTCTTATCATTATTTTCTTTGTAAATATTTTGCGCTTTCATCGAAATGTGTTCAAAATAAATGATTGAAAACTAATTGTTCCTAGATATTTTTTGTATATACTTGTATAACAATTGTATACAATTGTAAACAATTGTATACAATTGTATACAATTGTAATTGTATACAATTGTAATTGTATACAATTGTAACTGTATACAATTGTAATTGTATACAATTTTAATTGTATACAATTTTAATTGTATACAATTTGAATTGTATACAATTTAAATTGTATACAATTGTATACAATGTATATAATTGTATACATTGTACCTGTTGATACCTTGTTAATAGATCATTTCATAGTTGAATTTTTTTGGTGCGCATTCGTCAATTTCCGCCTGTTATACGTCAAAATTGCCCGAACTTTTTCACATAGAACCTTAATATTTGCACGAAACTTTCATTTTCCCGCCTTTCAAACAGATGCGCATGCGCTTAACGAACCGTATAAAGATCTATTGTCGATTTTTTTAAGAAATAATGTTTTAACATTATTCATTGATTATTGCCAATTTTGATAAGAAACAATCAATAAAAATCAAGATTTCCTATAGAAAATTTAATTCTCTACAAGTTTTATTTGAAACATTTTTCAAAATTTTGTTCATGACAATGCCTAAAATAGCCGTTACCGCGTGGCAAGTAGTGTGACCTTCTCTAAATCCATATTGTCTTGTGGATAATTCTTTTCCTGGAGCTTCCAACTCCTTTTCGTCGAAGAGTCTGAACGAAGCGTCTAATCGAAGCGACTGAACGAAGTGTCGTTAAAGTGTCAGGGAAGTATTTTTTCAAGGTATAAGGGAATGGCCCTGGTCAAAATTAAATGTCGTCAAAGAGTATGAGTCTAAACGAAACGACTGAACAAAGACTCGTTAAAGTGTCAGGGAAGTAGTTTTTCAAGGCATAAAGGAATGGCCCTGGTCAAAATTAAACGTCGTCGAAGAGTCTGAACAAAGTGTCTAAACGAAGTGAATGAACAAAGTGTCGTCAAAGTGTCAGGGAAGTGTTTTTTCAAGCCACAGGGGATTGGCTCTGGTCAAAATTGAACGTCTTCGAAGAGTTTGAACAGATTGTCTAAACGAAGCGACTGAACGAAGTGTCGTCAAAGTGTCAGGGAAGTATTTTTTCAAGGAATAAAAGAATGGCCCTGGTCAAAATTAAATGTCGTCGAAGAGTCTGAACGAAGTGTCTAAACGAATTGACTGAACGAAGTGTCGTCAAAGTGCTAAGGGCAATGGCCCTGGTCAAAATTAACCCCTTCACATACAATGACGTCTCTAGGACGTCATGTATATCTGATAAGATCACATGTAAATGGACACGTCAACGCACATTTTATTCGTATGTCAAGGGGTTAAACGTAGTTGAAGAGTCTGAACGAACTGTCTAGAACGAAGCGACTGAACGAAGTCTCGTCAAAGTGTCAGGGAAGTATTTTTCCAGGGCATAAGGGAATGGACCTGGTCAAAATTGAATGTCGTTGAAGTGTCTGAACGAAATGTTTAGACGAAGCTTCTGAACGAAGTGTCGTCAAAGACTCGGGGAAGTGCTTTTAGACCAATTTTGATTTTCTGTGGAGTGTCGTCAAAGTGCCGCAGAAGTTTTGATATTTTTGCCGCACGATACTTTGTCCGCGAAGTGCAACAAAGTGTTTGGTTGTACTTCCACGACACTTCGTTTGTCTCGGAAACTCTTCTATGCATTTCGCAAACGCTTCGTCGCACTGTGAGGGCATCTCGTTGCATTTCGCAGACAACTCGCTGCACTTCGATGACACTTTTTTCCACTTTGACGATACTTCGTTCGTCTCCGAAACACTTTGTCGCACTTCTTAGACACTTCATTTTCAACAGGGAGTTTCAGATTTAATTAGTCTAGGTAACTAATTAAATTCTCATTTATTTAAAAAAAAAAAACGGCCAAGTGCAAGTTGTGACCTTAGAACATATACTAGTATAAGTTCTATGGTTGTGACGCGCGCACCGAGGGTTCCGTACAAACTTGTAAGTAACGTATCTTTTTTTTTGTGGAGGACGTAGCAAGCACATTCAGTTAACTTGTTAAGGCGTTGCTAGTAAATAAACAAAACTCGTCCCAATTATCATATATATAGTTAACTATTGTAGCTCTCAAAAGCTGTGTTTGTCCAAAATTGGTTGAATTATAAATTGAAAAAGCTATAGCATGAAACAAGCAACTGCCATCGCCGGGCATAAATATTACATCGCGTACGATAATGTTGTCGTTAACGGTTAAATGAACTGTAGCCATAATTTATTGAGTAAGTAAGGATATGCAGGAGTACGAAGTTATTGAATGCAAAACAAAATTTCGTATTTCTACCGCTCACTACAAAAGAGCCGACCTCCCGCCCTTTTACTTGCCCCGCGTCGCTCTGCTCGTGCGCGTCTCGTTTTATCCTAAATACAAGAGGTCACTGAGTAGTTAGTTAGGTACTTAAACACGAAATCTTACTTATATGATATGAAATTCTTGACGAGAGACTTATTTCAAATTCCAAGCCAAAACTAAAATATTTTAAAAGTTATGTTTCGCAAAAGAAAGCGAATGCCGATTATAATAAATCGATTATGATAAATCTTTATTTCACTATTACCCTTATTCACTAACTTACATTAAGAATTAACTGAATTACGCGAATATTTTTAAACTTATAAAAAGGAAACGAACAGACGATTATGATCAAACTTTATTTTAGTATTACACTTATTCACTTATTTCATTTATATTATCGTAGTATTACACTTATTCACTTATTATTAACTTATATTAAGATCTAACTATTTCTAGATCTAATATAAAGTATTAACTATTTCTAGATCTATTTTGATACTCTTAACATTCAGTTGTTCAATTGACTGCTTTTGGGCAATTGACTACCAAAAAATATAGGAGGAGGAGGACCTAAGTGTATGCAACCCATATGCTTCTGCTGCCTGACAATACCACGAAACAATGCACGGAACACATGAGTGTATTTTCATAAGTATCTAATAGTAAATTCGCATTCTTGTTGTAATTATACTGCATATTTACGGTTTTCAGATTTTTCCCTTTACATGTGCTGTAAGACACCGCTTCTTGCCAAATTTCATGATTCTAGGTCAACGGGAAGAACCCTATAGGTTTTAATTCCCTTGTGAAATCGCAAAATATGCGACATAAACGGTCATAGCTTTTGATCGCGTTGACTTAAAAGTTTGATTTTTTCACAGCTGAAAGAGACCGCAGAACCGAGTATTTGATACAAATTTCAACTTGTTAGCTCTACGCGTTCCAGAGAAAAATGGTCTTGACGGACAGACAGACAGACAGACAGACGGATAGACAGACAGACAGGCAGACAGACAGACAGAAAGACAGACAGACAGATTGACTTGTTTGTCTTATCTGTTTAGTCTTGTCTGTCTAGTCTTGTCTGTCTAGTCTTGTCTGTCTAGTCTTGTCTGTCTAGTCTTGTCTGTCTAGTCTTGTCTGTCTAGTCTTGTCTGTCTTGTCTTGTCTGGTCTTGTCTGTCTAGTCTTGTCTGTCTAGTCGTGTCTGTCTAGTCTTGTCTATCTAGTCTTGTCTGTCAAGTCTTGTCTGTCTAGTCTTGTCTGTCTAGTCTTGTCTGTCTAGTCTTGTCTGTCTAGTCTTGTCTGTCTAGTCTTGTCTGGCTAGTCTTGTCTGTCTAGTCTTGTCTGTCTAGTCTTATCTGTCTAGTCTTGTCTGTCTAGTCGTGTCTGTCTAGTCTTGTCTATCTAGTCTTGTCTATCTAGTCTTGTCTATCTAGTCTTGTCTTGTCTGGTCTTGTCTGTCTAGTCTTGTCTGTCTAGTCTTGTCTGTCTAGTCTTGTCTGTCTAGTCTTGTCTGTCTAGTCTTGTCTGTCTAGTCTTGTCTGTCTAGTCTTGTCTGTCTAGTCTTGTCTGTCTAGTCTTGTCTGTCTAGTCTTGTCTGTCTAGTCTTGTCTGTCTAGTCTTGTCTGTCTAGTCTTGTCTGTCTAGTCTTGTCTGTCTAGTCTTGTCTGTCTAGTCTTGTCTGTCTAGTCTTGTCTGTCTAGTCTTGTCTGTCTAGTCTTGTCTGTCTAGTCTTGTCTGTCTAGTCTTGTCTGTCTAGTCTTGTCTGTCTAGTCTTGTCTGTCTAGTCTTATCTGTCTAGTCTTGTCTGTCTAGTCGTGTCTGTCTAGTCTTGTCTGTCTAGTCTTGTCTGTCTAGTCTTGTCTGTCTAGTCTTGTCTGTCTAGTCTTGTCTGTCTAGTCTTATCTGTCTAGTCTTGTCTGTCTAGTCGTGTCTGTCTAGTCTTGTCTATCTAGTCTTGTCTGTCTAGTCTTGTCTATCTAGTCTTGTCTTGTCTGGTCTTGTCTGTCTAGTCTTATCTGTTTAGTCTTGTCTGTCTAGTCTTGTCTGTCTAGTCTTGTCTGTCTAGTCTTGTCTGTCTAGTCTTGTCTGTCTAGTCTTGTCTGTCTAGTCTTGTCTGTCTAGTCTTGTCTGTCTTGTCTTGTCTGGTCTTGTCTGTCTAGTCTTGTCTGTCTAGTCGTGTCTGTCTAGTCTTGTCTATCTAGTCTTGTCTGTCTAGTCTTGTCTGTCTAGTCTTGTCTGTCTAGTCTTGTCTGTCTAGTCTTGTCTGTCTAGTCTTGTCTGTCTAGTCTTGTCTGTCTAGTCTTGTCTGTCTAGTCTTGTCTGTCTAGTCTTGTCTGTCTAGTCTTGTCTGTCTAGTCTTGTCTGTCTAGTCTTGTCTGTCTAGTCTTGTCTGTCTAGTCTTGTCTGTCTAGTCTTGTCTGTCTAGTCTTGTCTGTCTAGTCTTGTCTGTCTAGTGTTGTCTGTCTAGTCTTGTCTGTCTAGTCTTGTCTGTCTAGTCTTGTCTGTCTAGTCTTGTCTGTCTAGTCTTGTCTGTCTAGTCTTGTCTGTCTAGTCTTGTCTGTCTAGTCTTGTCTGTCTAGTCTTGTCTGTCTAGTCTTGTCTGTCTAGTCTTGTCTGTCTAGTCTTGTCTGTCTAGTCTTGTCTGTCTAGTCTTGTCTGTCTAGTGTTGTCTGTCTAGTCTTGTCTGTCTAGTCTTGTCTGTCTAGTCTTGTCTGTCTAGTCTTGTCTGTCTAGTCTTGTCTGTCTAGTCTTGTCTGTCTAGTCTTGTCTGTCTAGTCTTGTCTGTCTAGTCTTGTCTGTCTAGTCTTGTCTGTCTAGTCTTGTCTGTCTAGTCTTGTCTGTCTAGTCTTGTCTGTCTAGTCTTGTCTGTCTAGTCTTGACTGTCTAGTCTTGTCTGTCTAGTCTTGTCTGTCTAGTCTTGTCTGTCTAGTCTTGTCTGTCTAGTCTTGTCTGTCTAGTCTTGCCTGTCTAGTCTTGTCTGTCTAGTCTGGTCTGTCTAGTCTTGTCTGTCTAGTCTTGTCTGTCTAGTCTTGTCTGTCTAGTCTTGACTGTCTAGTCTTGTCTGTCTAGTCTTGTCTGTCTAGTCCTGTCTGTCTAGTCTTGTCTGTCTAGTCTTGTCTGTCTAGTCTTGCCTGTCTAGTCTTGTCTGTCTAGTCTGGTCTGTCTAGTCTTGTCTGTCTAGTCTTGTCTGTCTAGTCTTGTCTGTCTAGTCTTGTCTGTCTAGTCTTGTCGGTCTAGTCTTGTCTGTCTAGTCTTGTCTGTCTAGTCTTGTCTGTCTAGTCTTGTCTGTCTAGTCTTGTCTGTCTAGTCTTGTCTGTCTAGTCTTGTCTGTCTAGTCTTGTCTGTCTAGTCTTGTCTGTCTAGTCTTGTCTGTCTAGTCTTGTCTGTCTAGTCTTGTCTGTCTAGTCTTGTCTGTCTAGTCTTGTCTGTCTAGTCTTATCTGTCTAGTCTTGTCTGTCTAGTCTTGTCTGTCTTGTCTTGTCTGTCTTTTCTTGTCTGTCTAGTCTTGTCTGTCTAGTCTTGTCTGTCTAGTCTTGTTTGTCCAGTCCTGTCTGTCTAGTCTTGTCTGTCTAGTCTGTCTAGTCTTGTCTGGCAAGTCCTGTCAGTCTACTCTTGTCTGTCTAGTCCTGTCTGTCCAATCTTGTCTGTGAAGTCTTGTCTGTCTAATCTCTCTAGTCTTGTCTGTCTATCCTTGTCTGTCTAGTCTATCTAGTCTTGTCTGTCTAGTCTTTTCCATCTAATCTAGTCTGCCTTCATAATAATTGCATCATTCAATTGTCTTGTCTGTCGATTTCCGTACGCACCGACACCCAAAGACCGTTACACACATTTTATGCAATTCCAAAACTGCACTCGAAGGCCGTCTAATCACTATATAAGGCGAGCTTTAACACCATTAAGACATTCAGTAAAGTCCTCCAGACTCGACCAGATCCCTTACAAAATGAACACATTGGTAAGCATATCTGTCCACGCATTGCCTCACAATACAAATTGTTTATTATAAGGCTATCAACCACAAAGCCAGAAGTCTACTGCAAGTTTTATTAAGTTACATTAGCTACAACACATTCTACATGTCATAATGGCTTGATATCTTGATCTTTTAATATCTTGATATCTTCATGTCTTGATATCTTGATATATTGATGTCTTGATATCTTGATATTTTGATGTCTTGATATCTTGATATCTTGATGTCTTGATATCTTGATGTCTTGATATCTTGCTGTCTTGATATCTTGATGTCTTGATATCTTGATATCTTGATGTCTTGATATCTTGATGTCTTGATATCTTGATGTCTTGATATCTTGATATCTTGATATCTTGATATCTTGATGTATTGATATCTTGATGTCCTGATATCTTGATGTCTTGATATCTTCATGTCTTGATGCCTTGATGTCTTCTAGTTCTAGTTTATTAGTGGACAAGTACTAGATAGATAGTAGACAAGTAGTAGTACTAGATAAGTTGTAGACAAGTACTGGTTTATTAGTAGACAGTTCTAGTTTAGTAGTAGACAAATACTTGTTAGGTAATAGACAGTTACTAGTTTATTAGTAGACAAGTTTTAGTCTAGTAGTAGGCAAGTACTAGTTAGGTACTACACAAATACAAGTGCTAGATTAGTAGTAGACAAGTATTAGGTGAGCAGTAGACAAGTACTAGTTAGGTACTACACAAATACAAGTGCTAGATTAGTAGTAGACAAGTATTAGGTGAGCAGTAGACAAGTACTAGCTAGGTACTACACAAATACAAGTGCTAGATTAGTAGTAGACAAGTATTAGGTGAGCAGTAGACAAGTACTAGTTAGGTACTACACAAATACAAGTGCTAGATTAGTAGTAGACAAGTATTTGGTGAGCAGTAGACAAGTACTAGTTAGGTACTACACAAATACAAGTGCTAGATTAGTAGTAGACAAGTATTTGGTGAGCAGTAGACAAGTACTAGTTAGGTACTACACAAATACAAGTGCTAGATTAGTAGTAGACAAGTATTTGGTGAGCAGTAGACAAGTACTAGTTAAGTACTTCACAAATACAAGTGCAAGATTAGTAGTAGACAAGTATTAGGTGAGCAGTAGACAAGTACTAGCTAGGTACTACACAAATACAAGTGCTAGATTAGTAGTAGACAAGTATTAGGTGAGCAGTAGACAAGTAGTAGTTAGGTACTACACAAATACAAGTGCAAGATTAGTAGTAGACAAGTATTAGGTGAGCAGTAGACAAGTACTAGTTAAGTACTGCAAAAATACAAGTGCAAGATTAGTAGTAGACAAGTACTAGGCTAGCAGTAGACAAGTACTAGCTAGTTACTACACAAATACAAGTGCAAGATTAGTAGTAGACAAGTATTAGGTTAGCAGTGCAACTAGTAGCTTAGTAGTAAATAAGTGTCAGTTTTTTCCGAATGTCCAAAGGTAGTATAATACGAAGCTAAACTGTCTATAAAAATCTACAAAGTAGATCTAGCCTGTAATTGTTGATACAAATTCCAGATTGTTGTCGCTCTTGCCTGCTTGGCTGTCGCCAGCGCTTCCGGCATCTACGGAATCCACGGCGGTCATGGCGCGTGGTTGGGTCCGCAAGTCGGTCCATCGGGAGTGGTGACCGGAGCCGGCGCCGCGGGTCCCTCGGGAGTCGTGACCGGAGCCGGGACCGCCGGCCCAGCCGGGTCCGTTAACGGACACGGAGCCGTCGGCCCAAGCGGAGAACACTCCAGCCAAGGCGATTGGGGACTAGGATTGGGCGGTTGGGGATTGGGCGCTGGACACGGACTCGTTGGCGGTCCAATCCTCGCCGGGCATGGTATCCTTGGAGGACCGGTTTTGGGATTGGGATTGGGAGGAGGCTGGGGACACGGAATTGGACATTATTGAAGAAATTCCATCACTTCTACCTCCGTTGCCATCAATGCGTTCTCTCGTGTGAAAAGTTGCTGTTTTACAATGTATGATTAAAGGATTATTCTTTACTATCACTTTGTTTAATTTATATATTGTTTCTGAGCATATTATGCCTTCTATTTATTCCTTTATGTATTGGTTTATGCCTTTTAGGCCTAGGCCGCACTGCGGCTAAACCGCCGCGGTTTTTAATCGCGTGATTTTCTGACTCAAGTAAGCTAATACAAGCGGCCTCACTTGCGGTTTTTTTCCGCGACTGATTTTACCCATAGTGTACCGTGTGTTTCTCGAGCGGTTTCGCGTTTATAGCGGTTACCGCTCGCGGGAAAACACCATAGTGCGGCCTCGGCCTTAAGCATATTAAATAATCGTCGAATTAAAAAATCGTCGTCGTTCTTCCACCAACTCTGGAGGAACGACGCTGTGTCTATCAGAACCATTCAATTGCTGTATAGGGTCTTCCAATAAGAGGTTTCATTTTCAATAGCCCGCCATTTTAACAGTTAAACTGTAACTACCTGACAGATGTCAAGTAAAAACTACTACGAAAAAGAACAAATTTAATTTTCTTCAAGACAAGTCGCAAGAATGTTAGAAGTTTAGCAAAATTTCCTTCCCATTTTCTCTTCCACGACCTCGAATTAGTTAGGATGATTTTTTAGCGATCAATTTTGCAATAAAGCACGAAATTTATGCAAAAATTGTTTCGGAAATTTTGTTACTTCTGCTTCTTGTTTTGAATAGCGCTACTTTCCGCGCTTGTTCAGCTGTTGGGCTTTGATCTTTGCCCAGTATTGTCGCATCTTCTTCCGGTTTAACTCCTTTCTCTCCTCTGTCCACGGGGTACCTTTCCTTCGGGGTTTTCCGTGAAATCCACGGTCTTCCTTCAAGGTGCGTCTCACAGACTGAGATTCCAAGTTCTTTAATATCCTTCTCGGTTTCTGTCAACCAGGTGGTACGAACCTTCTTGTTTTGCCAGAAGGTGAACAGATGGTTGATTAGTCGGTTTGGGGGCAATCTTGCAATGTGGCCATAGAAAGCTACCCTTCTGTTTGGACCGTGTCTCACAAATTTTCCAGTTTTAAACAGGGCTGGTCTAATCACTTACCTCTTAGGGTCGCTCGCGTCTCCGCCATGTATGGACCGTCCTTCCGGCGCCTATTTTAAGGGAGGAAATGAGGATAATGGGGATCTCTTAAAATTGGTGTCTTCCAGACGTTAAATGCCGCTGCAGCCCTTTGGGCACGTGATTACTCCCCTGGTTAACTTGCGCTATTAATTGCGTACACGTGTCGGTCTAACTTGGCTTCGCGCTTCGCTTTTGTTCCGCTCGCTTCTCTAAATCGCGCGATTTCGGCCCAGGTCGACACATCTGTCCCCTTCTTTTAATCGATGCCGAAATCGATTGAAGTTTTGAATTAAAATACAGATTTATTCAAATTGGCGCGAACACCTTCTTTTCCTTGCATACTCAGAGACCCTTTCAATATGTTCGTAGCGCTCATAATAATAACATAATAATAATAGAGTTATATTCCTTTACCGGGCGTAGGATCTTCCTGAGGAATCTCCTCTCTCTGAGTTCAAATTTGTCTACCAGACCTCTTAGGTTCAAGGAAAGACGCTCCATGGCGTACAGGGCTTCTGGTCGTAAGGTTGATGTGTAGTACTTAAGTGCTTAAAGCATTCTTAGGGTTCCGTACCGAAAACGGAACCCTTATAGGATCACTTTGTTGTCCGTCTGTCTGTCTGTCTGTCCGTCTGTCTGTCTGTCAAGACCATTTTTCTCAGGAACACGTAGAGGTAATAAGTTGAAATTTGTATCAAATACTCGGGTCTGCGGTCTCTTACAGCTGTGGAAAAATCAAACTTGTAAGTCAACGCGATCAAAAGATATGATCGTTTATGTCGCATATTTTGCGATTTCACAAGGGAATCAAAACCTATAGGGTACTTCCCGTTGACCTAGATTCATGAAATTTGGCAAGAAGCGGTGTCTTACAGCACATGTAAAGGGAAAAATCTGAAAACCGTAAATATGTAGTTTAATTACAAGAAAAATGCGAATTTACTATTAGAAACTTGAAATGCAAATACACTAATGTTGTCGTAGTGGTATTGTCAGGCTCCAGAAGCATATGGGTTGCCTACAGTTAGATCCTCCTCGGTTAGGTCCGAACAAAAAGTATGTGTTGGCACCAAGCTGTTTATTCTGAATTTTCTTTGTTTATATTCGTTATGCATTTCATCACGTACGCTCTATATACATAATATATACAGGGTATATATTATGTCTAAATTTTGCTTGTTTATAACCGACATGCGACATACTCAAGTCCCGTAACATCCTGTATATATTATATTTCGTCTAATTTTTGTTTATAATCTACATATACTTGAATCACGTGCCCCCTATATTTTTGGTAGTCAATTGCCCAAAAGCAGTCAATTGAACAACTGAATGTTAATAGTATCGAACTAGAAATAGTTAATATATTAGTTTATATTAGATCTAGAAATAGTTAGATCTTAATATAAGTTAGTGAATAAGTGTAATACTAAAATAAAGTTTTCTTTTTATAAGTTTAAAAATATTCGGGTATATTTTTAAATAAAAAAAATACCCTGCATACCTTTATACAGGGTATATAGGTATACAGGCAAAATTGAGCAGTAAAAAAAAAATAGTGAAGTTGCAGAACCCCTAAACACTCATAGTGTATGGGGGATGTATGGTAATAAAATATAGGGTAGAACTCCGTCGTACGACAGCGACATCTTGAGGTTATGTACATCTTGCAGCGGTACTAAGATGGTTGTAATTTCAGGAGGGCCACTTGTCATGTTAACTGAATGTGCTTGCTACGTCCTCCACAAAAAAAGATACCTTACTTACAAGTTTGTACGGAACCGTCGGTGCGCGAGTCACAACTCGCACTTGGCCGGTTTTTTTGTTGTTGTAGGTGTTCTTAGTCAGTCGATAGCCTACTCCTAACTTGTTGACTCTCATGGATGATGATGCTCTTTCTGATAATTTGGGTTCAATCCACTCGCCGAAATAATTAAATTTCTCGGTCCTCTTGATGTTTCCCTGCTCTAGTAACATCTCATATTTGCCCCTTTGATGTTGGTGAGGAATTCCGTTTTCTCCAGCGACACTTGAAGACCCATTTTGACCGAATTTCTGTGCAAAAATTGTTTGCAAAATGAACAAATTTTAGAAAATCTGATGTTTTGATTTTACTAAAAATTTTTACAAAACTATACAAGACCAGACAAGCCCAAACAAGACCATACAAGGTCAGAGAGGACCAGAAGACAAGATAAAAACAGACAAGACTAGACATGACTATACAAGACCAGACAAGATTAGAAAAGGCTTGACCAGGAAAGATATAACCAAGCAAGGTCATGTAGGACCAGTAAAGATCAGACAAGACTAAACACGTCTTATTAGATTAGACAAGAGTGGACAATGCTGAACAGATCTAAGCAAGACAGTTCAATGCTGGAAAAGTTTGGACAAAGCTTGGAAAAAGTAGGCAAGTCTGGTAAAGAATAGCTACTAAGCAAGACTGGTGTTCGCGCCAATTTTAATAAATCTGTATTTTTAATTCAACATTTGAATCGATTTCGGCACCGATTAGCACAAGAGAAAAGGTGTATCGACCTAGGCCGAAATCGCGCGATTTACTTCGCGAATTTAGATTATTCGCGAGTATGCTTCGAGTGTGAGAAGCGAAAAGACAAGGATGAAAGCGCGAACCAAGCGCGACCGACACGTGCAAGCATTATTAAGTTTAGCGTTTCAAGTCAAGTTAACCAGGGGTGTAATCACGAGCCCAAAGAGCTGAAGCGGCATCCAACGTCTGGAAGACAACAATTTTAAGGGAATCCCTCCACTTATTATCCTCCCTTAAAAAAGGCGCCGGAAGGACGATCCACACGTGGCGGAGACGCGAGCGACCCTAACAGGTAAGTGATTAGACTAGGCCCTGTTTCAAAAGGGAAAATTTGATTTTCGTGAGACACGGTACAAACAACTGGTCTAGTCTTATTTAGTATCTAGTCTTTCTTTATCTAGTCTAGTATCTTTATCTAGTACCTAGTCTTTAGTATTTAAACTAAAGTAGGCTGTACTCGACTGGCGAAGACTTGATAAAGCAAGATAAGTCTTTAAGTTAAGAAATTTAAGTCAAGATTAAGTCTTCACAAGAATAACTATACCGGAATAGACAGCATGAATAGACGGCCATCTGTGTGGATACTAAAAGTCTGTTTTTAAAAATCGATCGGTTACACGTCGATGGACAAATTCTGATGAAAACTCTGTCGCTCTGTCCACATCCTGCTTTTCCTACGCAACTTTAATGCAATTCTAAAACTTCGGCCGCATATGCACGACGAAGGTCGCCTAATCACTATATAATCGGAGGCTTAACGCAGCTTAACACATTCAGCAAAGTCTACCAGACTCCACTAGATCTCTCACAAAATGAACACATTGGTAAGAAAATATTTCTTGTCATTTTTATTAACCTCTTGACATACGAATAAAATGCGCGTTGAGGTGTCAATATGCATGTGATCTTATCACATATACATGACGTCTTAGAGACGTCATTGTATGTCAAGGGGTTAAATACTTTCTAACTTTGCCTTGTCTTGTCTAGTTTTGTCTAGTGTTATTTAGTCCTGTCTAGTACTGTCTAGACCTGTCTAGTCCTGTCTAGTCCGGTCTAGTCCAGTCTAGCATACATTAATTTCAACACCTAGACCCGACCAGTTTAACATCATGAATTTCGAACAAAAACGAACAAGAAAATTTCAAAATATTAAAAAACAGCGAGAAAATGTATTAACTCTAAAAGGATTTCAATGAAACTCTTAGTGAATGTGAGCATCCGCAATAAGTACCCTTTGACCAAATTTGAACGCTCCGCCTCCAATGGGGGCGACGTGGGAAATTATTTTTGCTTCAAAAGTTTTTTGCAAATATCTCGTTAACGCATCAAAATACAAAATTGCAACACGGATCTCCATATGTAAGACGTCGGCGTCTAAAAAAAAGGTATTCTTTGCAAATTTAGTTAAATCCGTCAGTTTAGCCACTAAAGTAAAAAATATGAAATGCAATTTTTTCCCCTTCTGTGAATTTCGTTTCTCAATTTACATGAGTTTAAATGGTCGGGGCTAGGTGTTGAAATTAATGTATGGTAGTCCAGTCTAGTTCAGTCTATTCTAGACTATTCCAGTCTAGTCCAGTCTAGTTCAATCTTATCTATTTCATTTCTTAATTTACATGAGTTTAAATGGTCGGGTCTAGGTGTTGAAATTAATGTATGCTAGTCCAGTCTAGTCAAGTCTAGTCCAGTCTATTCCAGTCTAGTTAAATCTTATCTATTTCATTTCTCAATTTACATGAGTTTAAATGGTCGGGTCAAGGTGTTGAAATTAATGTATGCTAGTCCAGTCTAGTCAAGTCTAGTCCAGTATTTTCTAGTCTAATCCAGTCTAGTTCAGTTTAGTCTAATCCAGTCTAGTTCAGTCTAGTCTAGTCCAATCTAATCCAGTCTAGTCCAGTCTAGTCCAGTGTAATCCAGTCTAGTCCACTCTAGTAAAGTCTAGTCCGTTCTATTAAAGCTGTATGCACCAATTTATCTAAAATAATAGATAACTGAGCTATCTATAAAACCTAGAAATCTAGATAACATCTAGATTTTTAATTAAACCGCAGCCTTATCATTTTATGAATTTTCTTTCAGACTGTTATCGCCCTTGCGTGTTTGGCCGTGGCCAGCGCCAGCCCATCGGGCATTCACGGCCTGCACGGAGGTCACGGAGCGTGGTTGGGTCCGCAAGTCGGTCCCTCCGGAGTAGTGACCGGGGCTGGGGCCGCGGGACCTTCGGGAGTCGTGACCGGAGCCGGAACCTCCGGCCCAGCTGGATCTGTGAACGGACACGGCGCCGTCGGCCCAAGCGGAGAACACTCCAGCCAAGGCGATTGGGGATTAGGTTTGGGATTGGGTGCCGGTCATGGTTTGCTCGGCGGGCCAATTATTGGAGGACCGGTTATTGGGGGAGCGGTTCTTGGAGCTCCAGCTTTGGGATTGGGATTGGGATTAGGTGGAGGTTGGGGACACGGAATCGTTGGACCTATTGGACACGGAATTGTTGGACCTGTTGGACACGCTGGAGTCGTTATCAAAGGACCGGCAACCGTTCCAGTCGCTGTTATTGGACCCGGAGCCACCGGCAAAGTTGTCGCTTCCGGACTCTATGGAGTTGGACACTGGTAAACCGAATCAAACTTCCTTCCTTCCGTTCTGCCATAACTGTTGCCTCATCGTAATTTCTGAAAATCTTCTTCTTCAACTGTATCTCTTCTCTAATCTCCGAGTTTCCTGTGCGAGATCATCTTCAAACAAATTCATACAACTGAATTTGTTTTAAGATGAAGATGATGGTTGCTGGAAAATTGGACGAAACACGCTGCACGTTTTCAGGATCATTCTTCCTTGCTTGTTTATGTTTTGTGTAAACAATTTGTATATTATCAATATTTATTTATAATAAATATGTAATCAATATTTTTTCCTAATTTCTCAAAAAATAATTATTATAACTAGGCAAAACGGACTAGACTAGACAGAGATATCTAGGCAGACAAGACTAGATAGACAAGACTAGACGGACAAGACTAGACAGACAAGACTAAACGGACAAGACTAGACGGACAAGACTAGACGGACAACACTAGACGGACAAGACTAGACGGACAAGACTAGACGGACAAGACTAGACGGACAAGACTAGACGGACAAGACTAGACGGACAAGACTAGACGGACAAGACTAAACGGACAAGACTAGACGGACAAGACTAGACGGACAAGACTAGACGGACAAGACTAGACGGACAAGACTAGACGGACAAGACTAGACGGACAAGACTAGACGGACAAGACTAGACGGACAAGATTAGACGGACAAGATTAGACGGACAAGACTAGACGGACAAGACTAGACGGACAAGACTAGAAGGACAAGACTAGACGGACAAGACTAGACGGACAAGACTAGACGGACAAGACTAGACGGACAAGACTAGACGGACAAGACTAGACGGACAAGGCTAGACGGACAAGACTAGACGGACAAGACTAGACGGACAAGACTAGACGGACAAGACTAGACGGACAAGACTAGACGGACAAGACTAGACGGACAAGACTAGACGGACAAGACTAGACGGACAAGACTAGACGGACAAGACTAGACGGACAAGACTAGACGGACAAGACTAGACGGACAAGATTAGACGGACAAGACTAGACGGACAAGACTAGACGGACAAGACTAGACGGACAAGACTAGACGGACAAGACTAGACGGACAAGACTAGACGGACAAGACTAGGCGGACAAGACTAGACGGACAAGACTAGACGGACAAGACTAGACGGACAAGACTAGACGGACAAGACTAGACGGACAAGACTAGACGGACAAGACTAGACGGACAAGACTAGACAGACAATACTAGACAGACAAGACTAGACCTTGTCTGGTTTTGTCTGGCCTTATCTGATCTTGTCTGGTGTTATCTGATCTTGTCTGGTTTTGTATGGTCTTCTCTGGTGTTATCTGGTCTTGTCTGGTCACCAATGCAAGAATAAACTTATTTACACATCAAGAACCTTAAAAAACAACAAAGCATCAGGGGAGGAGGGAATTGTAGCTGAAATTTAGGCCCAAATTCACTCAAAGAAATAACACAAACATTCCAAAACATTTGGCAAGCGGAAAAGCTCCCGGATGACCGGAAGATTGCTCTAATCCATCCACTACATAAAAAAGCACAAAATTAGATTAGTAAAGAAATATAGAAGAATCTCTTTTGTATCTGTCACCTATAAAATACTATCAGGCTTCTTAAATAGAACACAAAAGCAATTAGAACCCAAACTATCAGAATACCAAACAGGATTCAGACCAAACAGGTAATGCCCAGAACAAATTATCAACCTGAAAACCATACTCAAACTACTAGCCCTCAGACAAAAACACACAGTTTGCACATTTGCAGACTTCAAATAGGCATAGACAGATCCTCACTATTCCAAGTTCTAGAAGAAAGAGGATTAGATCCCAAAACCCTAGAACTCACAAGACAAACACTCACTGGCACAAAATATAAAGTGAAATTTCAGAATAAAATCAGAAATCAGAAGAAACCTTTGACATTAGAAGAGGTGTGGGACAAGGTGAATCCTATGTTGTTCAACGTCGTGCTAAACAAGGTTTTGGAAGAATGGGAGAAGGAACTCAAGAAAGGTGAGACTTGGAAGCCGATCCGACTGGACTTTCCCAAAAACAACCTCTACGTACCATACCTCGCTCTTGCGGATGATCTGGCGATTTTTATTATTATTATTATTTTTAATAAAATTCAGGGCGGGACTGCTGTGAGCTCCGACTCAGCCGCGCCAGTGTCCAAAAGTTATTTCTACAACTGCTCCTCCCCACTGGTCGGTGAACAGCTGTAGGTTCCAGAATCGTGTGCCCTCGGCAGACGAAGGGACCGGAAGTCGACAGCTTTCTGCATCCGACCTGCCAAAACTACAGCGGAGTTTCTACATGCCGGAATGATCTTCAACTCCGAAAACAGCGATGAACGGATTCCCCCCAGAACAAAGATGATTAGGACGACCAGCATGACATCATGGCCAGGGTAAAGCGTGCGGAGCTCGAAAAGGAGGTCTTGGTATTTGGTCCGTTTTTCAGGACTATGTTCTGTTCCGCTGGAGAGGAAAACTCGATGAGGAACATAGTCCTGGTCTGTTTATCGAGGAGGACAATGTCAGGCTTGTTGGCGCGAATGAGCCTGACCGTCGGGAACGGATAGTTCCTAAAAATTTGGCATTTCTCGTTCCCGACGGGGACTCAATTTCTCGCGGCAAGTAAGGCGGCACAGGCTCCTGGTCCATCTCATACGAGTGCCTAAGATGGTAACAGAACACTCGCAGTGCCGCGTTATGTCGATGGATGTACGCCGAGACAGCTTTTTCTGCATCAGTGTCTCCAGCGCCTTGCGACATGCCCTGCAGGTGGTATCATAGACCTGTACACCCATCACGCGGCGACGATAGACCAAGGTGTTGATAAAGCCATCTTGACAGGCCGTAATGAATCCCTCGGTCTCCGCTGTGAGCCCGGCTGACCTCAGATATCCGAAGGTCAGCCTTGTCGACAGACCTCTTGCATCTATGTGCCTATAAAAGACACCGTGTATCCGTCTGTCGACATGCCGCCCGAACAACATGTCCTGTTCGGCGGTCCTAATTTGGGCTCTTAGACGATTCGTCTGCAACTCGGTAATCAACTCGGGGTTGCCACCTCGTCCGCCTCCTCGTCTAATTTCGAATTGTAGACCAAGTTCTTCAGCGGCCCTACTTTCCGCCTTGAAAATAAACGTCCCCGCTCCCATAAGTTCGTGATCCCTCACGAGAGATAGGAGCGGGTCCGAGCTCCTTAAGATCTTAAAAGCTAAACCTAGAACCACTCTGCCATGCATACACTCCAGGCTCAGGAGTCCTCTGCCCCTCGATGACGTGAGAGGTACATTATTATTATTATTATTATGATTATTATTATTATTATTCTCGTGTCAGAAAACATCCAATAAAACACAGATACAAATACTATGACTACGAACATTATATAATTTATGACCAAAACTTGGCCACTTCCACAGCATTCTGTAATGCTTCATCTTCTGTGCAGGAGATCGGACACAGTCTACACTGAAGCATATGTTTCACAGTCTGGTTTTCTCCAAAGTCACACTGAATGTTAACTTCTTTAATGTAGCCCCACTTTGCAAGATTGGTCTTACATCTGCCCACTCCTGATCTTAATCTATTCAAGGATTTCCATTTTAACCATCCTTGAACATGACCAGGAGGTAAAGTCCCAGGGGAAGAGATTCCTTAGCTTTCCATAATTCTAGCCTGGCTATTTCGCATGCAGTCTTCAATTCTTTGGATGTTCTTAGGAAACACTTCTTAGACTTCAGCCTCTGAGCACGTAGTTCATGTCCATGTAGAGGATGGGTTGCTTCCTGCTCAGCTTTCTTCCTTTCCTTGTTTGGAGCTATTTCTCGTCGAATAGAGGGTGGTGCTATTCATGCGAGCTGGTAAAGGCACTCCGTTGGTGTTGATCCAGCTATACGTATCCTACCTGTCCACCTGTTTAGCATGAGTTGAGTTATAGCAAACCGGAGAGGCGTACTCTACAGCGGAATAGCACAATGCCATTGAAGATGTTCGAATGGTGTCAGGACTACCCCGTTTTGAACCAGCCAGTTTTCTCAGAAGATTATTCCTGGTGGAAACTTTTGAATTGGTATATTATAGATAAGAGCTCTGTCAAATGAAATTTTGGGGTATAACAGTGGCCCAGTTCTACACCTGACCATACTACCTTCGATTCACGAAAGGCTTCCCTATTTCTTAAGTGAAAGGCACATGCTTGCGTCTTGGAGGGATTTGGTTTCAGTTGGTTTGCGAAATAGTAACAGACCCTTAAGGGCACTCGTGAGGTTATTCTCCTCTGATTCAAAATCTTTACAAAGTGCAGCAAGAGCGAGATAGCAAGCGTACAAGAAACTCCTGGTGGTGGGAGCTATGGGCTGGTCATTTGTATACACATTGAACAGAAATGGAACGAGAACACTTCCTTGGAGTACACCTAACGAACATTACGACCTTACATTGGAAGTCCACAAAATATCTCCGATTCTGCAGGAGGGTGGCAATCAACCTGGTTAGGTTGGAGTTCTTAGTCAACGTGTAGACCTTAGCAAGTAGGAGCTGATGGTTAACAGTATCGTAGGCTGCCGATAAATCAACAAATCCCACTCAAGTTACCTTAACTGTTTCGATACCATCTTCTATGAACTGCGTAAGGTTCAGCAACTGTCCAGTAAAGCTTTTGCCGGGACGAAATCCAGCTTGTACCGGTATGAGCAGAGGATCAATTTCGGGTAGAAGGTGATTCAAAATCATTCTTTCTAGGAGTTTGTAGAGGTGACACAGGAGTGTAACTGGTCTGAAGTTCTTCGGGTTGTTCCCTTCTTTGCCAGGTTTTAGCAGAGCTATCACACGGCTCTTCCGCCAAATCTTTGGAATTTGATAATTCTTCATGCAGTTATTGAATAGCTGAAATATCCATAGCTTAATTTTTAAAGCGAATAGCTTAATTTATTCTGTCCGAATGTCATCCAAAATTTTCCATTTTTAGTCTGTTTGATAGCCTTCTCCAGTTCTTGTAGTTATTGTAAGATCGTTACTTTCCTCTTGAATTTATCTTTGATGTCTGGGCACTTTGTGCTTGTGGATGGGCTTTCCGTTCGTCAAAAGCTGATGTGCTATTTGGTTGGCAGTGATGTTGTAATGTACAGAGGTCTTTGTCGGATCATTGCTTAGACGTCTTATTATGGCTGTCTCTTCTCAGATCCAGGTTTTCTATAGTTCTAGCCCAGGGGTCGGCAAACTCTATAAACTTAAGAGCCAAGTTTTTATTTAAAATGATTTTAAACCGGATCAAGAGCCACGGATTTTTTTTTTCATAGTCATATTTTTGAATTTTCTTCATAATTTACGGTAATTAAGCGCTTTTGCTATAATATAATTGGTGGCTTTGACTACCAAATCCAGCGTCGGACTGACCATATAGTTTAGGTGGACTTTGCCAGCCGGGCCCTAACCTACGCGACCCTCTGAAGGTCTTGCTCGCGGAGCCTTCCGCAGGATAGACTTTTGACGACGTTTTGAAAGCTGAAAGATTATTTGCATCCGATGTTCAAGTCTGAATGCACGCCAAAAAAATTGATATCGACAATATTAGGAAGAATATCTAGAAAACAAAAAATGCCAAGACGCAGTGGCCTTACTGGCTGCAGACCCAAAAATATTCTGTTCTGTTTCCGTCTGGAAAGTCATTAATACAGCTTTAGTTAAAATAGATGAAAATTCAACTGCAACGAATATTTAATGAAGGATTCCGTTTGTTTGGACCCGAACAACTTGAAAACTTCACTTATGGCATTCCTAAGACGCATTAAAGTCTCTCGCATCAATTTTAAAAGTTGATTGAGAATTGCTTTCAAAGGAACTAGAATCTTTTGCAAACAGTTTTAATAAACTATCTAAAACTCTTTAGGATGAGCACGTTCCACCTAGGCAGCAAGACATAAATGGCTCAGAATCTCAGAGTGAGGAAAAACACAACGAAGATGTCGGATGTCTAGAAGACTAAACTGCAAATATTGTAGATATGTAGATTTCGGTGGTAACTTGTACTGCGAGCTTAATAGATCTGTTGAACGCCACCTTTCACTAGTTAGCATACTTACACATTTAGAGCACTTCCTTTAGAAATTTCAGGATCTGTGTGGGATTCTACGACTGCAACTCCTCTGCGTTCAAGCAGTGGGCACCAAGGAACATCTGTCTCTTACGGAGTAGTGCGCCGCAGTCTTTGAGCAGATGTATGGGGTTTCCTCTGCTGAGCCGCAAAGGATACATCTGTCTTCTTCTGTCTAAATTGATAATAACGGCAGTAAATTACATTATATCAGAACTTTTGATCGTTTATTCTGTCAAACTTATATTCCCAAAACCTGTCACAATCTTTTACAATCTTTGGATAATTATGTGTATTTGTCTAATCAGTTATTATTAACCGTTAAAGCTACATTTATAATTTTAATCTGTCTAAAGTGCTAATTACGGTAAAGTAGTTAAATATAATTGTCAAAAATTTAAAAAAAAACTGTTAAAAATAGCAATTACTATAAATATGATAATAGCTGATAATAATTATCAAAAATGACAGTCAATTATATTAGCATTCCTTTATATACAGAACTTTGGATGGTTAATGCCGGGTTTATGGTGAACTTAACGTAACGGGACGCGACGCGGCGTAAAGTGATTTTACGTGAATTTAACTAACGGTATGTTTGTGAAAGGTCCATCGACATTTTCTTTTTTTTTCTATTGTAGTTGCTGGCTTTTTTCTCAGAGAGGAGGGGAATGCATTGTTGCACACCGGATATTCAAACACGTGTAGTGTGGGGCTCTCTGATCGAGTTCTTCGTGACCAGCATACCCACTAAAACCCCTCCTCTGTCTCTACACTACACTCCATCCGGAACTGCGTGAGCATTACTTCAGGTGGTAGTGTTTGTACCAATTGTTTCCCTATCCTTCTTTTTATTGTCCTTTACTCGTTTCGATTTCGTCTTTTGTCTTCTGTCATATTAGTTATGTAGTCGTGTGGTAACCCATTTTTCGGTCTTTGTAGTTGCTGGCTATTGCACAATATAAATCACAACACAATACCACCAATCACAACACAATAACAATGTCACTCTTGAATTCGATTGCATGCGCGCAAGAATCGAGAGCGTTGATTGGCAAAAAGAGTCATGTGAATCAGCTCGACTTAACGTAACGGGAAGCGAAGTTTGATCTTTCAGCAGCCGTATATAAAAGAACGTGTTTAAGTTATACGTCACGTCACGTACCGTTGCGTCCCGTTACGTTAAGTTATTCGAAAACATATATTCCCAAAACATGTCATAAATGGCAACAACATTTTTTGCATCTTTGGATAATTATGTGTATTTCTCTAATCAGTTAATATTAATCATTAAAGCTACATTTATAATTTCAATCTGTCAAAAGTGGTTGAAATCGTAAAAAATTATCAAATAACATTGTAATAACTGTCAAAATTGATAATAATTATCAAAAATGCTAATTATTGTCCAAAATGACGATAGCTGATAAAAACTGTCAAAAATGACAGTAAATTATATTATCATTCCTTTATATCCAGAACTTACAATTATCAATATCTCGTACCGCGCCCCGGGTTTATGGGGAGCCACCCAGGCCCTTCCGGCCCAGTCCGACCCTGACCACATCCATAACTTAACCCATATCTTCTGGAAATGTTTGTCCGCAAAGTGCTTCCTTGTGAATTATGCAATTGACAGGTAACACATCATGATCAATTTTTTGTTTTAAAATTGTGACAAATCCTTTTTTATTGCCCACCATACTTTTAGCTTCGTCTGTTGCAATTGACACTATTTTAATTAGAACGATGTGAATTTTATTCATACATTCGTTCACTGCATTTTCTACATCTTCTCCTCGTGTTTGACCCTTGAGCGGCATTAATTCCAGGAGTTCTTCTTTGGAATCAACTGATGATATATGGCGAGCAAAAAGGACAACTTGTGCCGTATCCTTTATGTCACAAGACTCATCGACCGCTATTGATATGACTGATGCTAATTTAACGTCCTCAACTTGTTGGCATACATTTAACGACTTTTTTTGTTCTATGTATTGTAGTTTTAGCACACAATGGTGAGCTTTTGATTTTATTCACAATATCTGGTTTATTGTTAAAATTGTGAAAAAGAGTGAACTTGGCGGCGGCCAAGACTCCTAAGACTTCCGAAAAGGGGCAGTTCTATTTCTTTTTTTTTGTGACTTTTTGGTTTCGATATGTTTCTGAAGAGCCATAAGCTCACACATGAAACAAAAACACACAAAAGAGCCACATGTTGCTCGCGAGCCCCACTTCGGCCTCTATTCCAGCCCATTGATCCCGATTTATTTGATTAATGACGGATCTGGCGATAGTAACAGAGGATGAGGAGACTGCTGTCAAACAGCTTGAGATACTTAAGGAATGTGCAGAAAAAGTGGGACTACAGATCTCATTTTAGAAAACTAAATTCTTCTGTTCAAAGACAGATATCACGAGCCTGAGAAAAAATTACGGTAAAATCGACAAGGTCCCGTACTTTAAATATCTCGGAGAGTTCATCGAACCGACAAGCCTTGAGAAGATCTCACAGCAAAACCGTCTCCAAAAAGTCAAGGCATTATGGTTAGTGCAAGAAATCTATGTCAAGACAGACACAAATTCGGTCATAAGACCAACAGTCCTTCCTTTACGCAATTGTTTCAAAACTTTGAAACAATCAAAAAAGATCATCCGAATAATCCTAGGCTCCAATCAATCAAAATAACAGTAAAGTTATGAAACGTTAGAAAAGACGAATTAAATTCGTTGGACATCTAACGAGACTACCAGAAGATCGACTGTCAAAAAGGATATTGTTGGATTATTTTAGCTCATTAAAGAATTCGATACCTTGGTTAGACGAACTTCGAAAGGACATCAGAAACGCAAGCAAAAGCAGAACAGACCGAAATGATCGGAATAACGTAAACAACCCTTCTCGGAATGAATGAAAGCTTGCTGTAAAAACAAGAAGAACTCAAAGAAAACTTAAGATAGAATTGGTAAAACCATCCTACGCTATAGATAATCATACAAACTTAACCCTTAACCACCTGCCATATGTCTCAAGTGCGAAAATTACTGCTACTTTGGGTCTGAGAGACGTATGTCAGGTGGTTAGGTGTTAAAACAGTCGGAACGCAGCCTGAATTTTAAGTTTGTATGATTATCTATAACGTTGGATGGTTTTACCAATTCTATCTTATCATTTAAATAAATAACCTGCTAAGTTCATGACTCTCTCACGAAATGTCAAATTAAAAATATCTACCATGTGGGTTTCAGGTGAGTGTTTTACAAATTGTTATTAATAAAAGCAAAGCTGCACTGATGAGAGATAAATCTCGAAATGCGTCTGCAGATGGCTACTTACTTAATTTATCGGAAAAGCACAATAGAGCAAGTTGGTAGCAATGCAGAAAGGCTTTGCAGCCCACACAAAAAAAGTTATCGGAAAGACACGATCTTAAAAACAATGTTATTTTTATGGTTTTTGTTGAGTGCCACAAAGGTGGACTGAAAGCTATTAAATAACTGACGAATTTCAGATTTGTTTTGGTAGTCCTAAAAAGACTCAGTAATTGTTATAGAGCTCCGGAAAGGCTGAATATATTTATATATTCAGGCTGTGTTCCGACTGTTTTAAGTTCAAAGAAAACTTGATTTAGTTGTTTGCTTAACGTCTTCCGATATTGCCAGCATACGCTAATAATTATAATAACAATAATAGTAGTTGACTAATAAGTTTACTAAATTCCTTAATATAATTTTAATGCAGTTTTTTGTTCGAGTAAATAAATAATTGGATATTGAAATGCAATATTCAATTAAATTTCGATAAACTGTGGTCCGAGCAAACAAAGAACTGAAACCGATTTGGAAAGGTCCTCGAAATAAACCTAAGAAAGCGAAAAAACAAACTATTAAATCTAATGCGAGCGAACGTGTGTGAGAAAAAACGACAACACAAAATCCAATTACCATTTCAAGTGAACGATTGCGCAACGGTTTGCAATCGACACTTTCGTCGAAAAAAGCTCTCGGTTTAAAATATTTCACGGATTTCTGTGTCCTTTTTTTGCGCACACACAATTCAATTTTACTCGAGCGTTTTTATCGATTTACTATTTCACTAATTCACGGACGCCGAAGGTCGCGCACTAACTATATATAACCGAAATCTCGACACATTTTTATAACAGATCTTAATCTAAAATCAACTGCAAACATGAACTCATTGGTAAGTAGAACCTTCTCTTTAATTAATCTTGTCCATTTAATCTACTCATATCCAGTGTTGTCTAAGTTAGTTTAGTCTAATCTAGTCTATACATATTTGCCTTGTCAAGTCTTATCTTGCCTAACCTAGCTATATCCAGATAGAATTGGTGCTACCTACCATAATCATACAAACTTAAAACAAACGGAACACAGCCGGAATATATAAACATATACAGCCTTTCCGGTGCTATATAAGAATTATTGAATCTCTTTAGGACAACCAAAACAAATCTCGACCTTTTCGGCCGTTTCGAGATTTGTCTAGTTTAGTCGTATTGTCTAATTTAGTCGATACATCTTTACCTTGTCTATTCTTCTCTTGCCTTATCCAGTATTGTCTAATCTTACCTAGTACTGTCTAATCTAGTCATTACAACTTTATCTTGTTCAGTGTTTGGACCGTGTCTCACGAAAATCAAATTTTCCAGTTTTAAAACAGGTCTGCTCGCGTCTCCGCCACGTGTGATCGCCCTTCCGGCGCCTTTTTTAAGGGAGGAAATGGGGATAATAAGTGGTGGGATTCCCTTAAAATTGTTGTCTTCCAGACGTTGGATGCCGCTTCAGCCCTTTGGGCTCGTGATTACACCCCTGGTTAACTTGACTTAAAACGATAAACTTAAAGATGTGTGCACGTGTCGGTCGAGCTTCGTTCGCGCTTCGATTCTTGTCTTTTCGCTTCTAACACTCGAAGCATACTCGCCAAATAATATAAATTTGCGAAGTAAATCGCGCGATTTCGGCCCAGGTCGATACACCTTTCCCCTTCTGTTAATCGGTGTGGAAATCGATTCAAATGTTGAATTAAAAATACAGGAATTTGAAGTTTTAATAACATCCACTTTGGGACAGCTTTAAAGCTGTCCCAAAGTGGATTTTATTAAAACTTTTCAAATTTGAGTAGGCATTGTCTGTGTGACTGTTATAAATAGTTGTCAATTAAAAATACAGGTTCATTAAAACTGGCGCGAACATTCAGTGTTGTCTAAGCTTGTCATGTTTCTACTAGTCATACCCAGTCTTGTCTAATACTATCTAATCTAATCATTATATCTTTATCTCATCTAGTCTTGTCTTACCATATCTGTCCATGTCCAGTCTTATCTAGTACTGTCTAATCTTGTCGTTACACCTTAGTAGGGAAAGATCATTCGTTCTGGGCATATCTTCCCCTCCCGACCTTGACATGCCATTACCCTGTAAGTAAATGGGTGCGATAAAGGATAAAAACATGAAGCATTTTCCCGTTTCAACTTGTCTGAAAACGTGCGCGAGTATGGAATGTCTGAATAATTGGATAATTGGTGTAAATTTATTGATTTAAATTTAGTACAATTATATATTTATATTTAACACCTAACCACCTGATATACGTCTCTCAGACCCAAAGTAGCAGTAATTTACTCACCTGAGACGTATGGCACGTGGTTAAGGGTTAATGTATTTATAAATTTGCTGATATCAACTATTTTACGATCGCAGCAATTTCTTCATATAAAATGTGTGGGATGGATAGTGATGTAAAACTATGCGTGAAGTAGATAAAGCTAAACCTAATTAATTATAGATATTGAGTATAGAGAGAATAGAAAATTATCGGATTATGATATGCCCATCTGGAGGTATGTGGGAGCCCCACAGCCTTAGTTCGATAATCTGCATTTTAGGCAAATGGACCCAGCTATCTACTGAATGGCCCCACCTATAATTATCGATGATCGATAAATGTCGCATATATTAGATAATAGTCCCATATATAATAAGATAACAGTTCCATATATTCACCATGATATAATAAATAGCCCATCAATTGGGGTGGGCTATGAGGGGATCATAAGATTCCATGTGTGTTTGCCGAAATGGATATAAACTTCATAGTACTGTTTATATCCATTTCGGCAAACACACATGGAATCTTATGATCCCCTCATAGCCCACCCCTATTGATGGGCTATTTATTTACTATTTATACGTCGTTTATATAATTCTAAGAATTATCACTCGTCCAGACAAGTTCAAATAAGTCTAAGAAATTACTCGCATCCAGACCAGTTGAAACTAGAAACTGATTACGCAGCGTTTCATATCAATTATCCTACGATTCAGACATTCCATACTTGCGTGCACGTTTTCAGATAAGTTAAAACGGGAAAATGAGAGCCTCGGTGGTTCTTATCAATACATCTCTCTTCATGTTTTTTTCCTTATCGCACCCATTTACTCGTCAGGGTAATGGGTAATGGCAGGAGGATAAACCCAAAACGCAGCATCTTTTCCTACTTACCTTTACCTTGTCTATTCTTGCCTTGCCTTATCTAACTATATACACTCTTGTCTAATCTTATCTAGAACTGTCTAATCTAGTCGTAACATCTTACCTCGTCTAGTCTTGTCTTGCCTAATCTAGCCATATCCAGTCTTGTCTAGTACTGCCTAATCCAGTCGTTACATTTTTACCTTGTATAGACATATCGAAGCCTTATCTAGTACTATCTAATCTAGTTTTTACATCTTTACTTCGTCTAGTCATGTCTTACCTTATCTTGTCATCTCCAATCTGGTCTAGTACTGCCTAATCCAGTCATTACATCTTTACCTTATCTAGTCATATCAAGCCTTATCTAGTACTGTCTAATCTAGTTGTTACATCTTTACCTCGTGTAGTCTTGTCTTATCTTATCTAGCCATCTCCCCCTCTTGTCTAGTACTACCTACTCCACTCATTACAGCTTCACCTTATCTAGTCATATCAAGCCTTGTCTAGTACTGTCTAACCTAGCTTTTACATCTTTACCTGTCTAGCCTTGTCTTACCTTATCTAGCCATATCCAGTCTTGTCTAGTACTGCCCAATCCAGTCATTACATCTTTACCTTATCTAGACATATCAAGCCTTGTCTAGTACTGTCTAATCTAGTTTGTTACATCTTTACCTCGTCTAGTCGTGTCTTACCTTATCTAGCCATCTCCAGTCTTGTCTAGTACTGCCTAATCCAGTCATTACATCTTCACCTTATCTAGTCATATTAAGCCTTGTCTAGTACTGTCTAATCTAGTTTGTTACATCTTTACCTCGTCTAGTCGTGTCTTACCTTATCTAGCCATCTCCAGTCTTGTCTAGTACTGCCTAATCCAGTCATTACATCTTTACCTTATCTAGACATATCAAGTCTTGTCTAGTACTACCTAATCTAGTTGTTACATCTTCACCTCGTCTAGTCTTGTCTTACCGTATCTAGCCATGTCCAGTCTTGTCTAGTACTGCCTAATCCAGTCATTACATCTTTACCTTATCTGAACATATCAAGTCTTGTCTAGTACTACCTAATCTAGTTGTTACATCTTTATCTCGTATAATCTTGTCATACCTTATCTAGCCATCTCCAGTCTTGTCTAGTACTGCCTAATCCAGTCATTACATCTTTACCTTATCTAGAGATATCAAGCCTTGTCTAGTACTACCTAATCTAGTTGTTACATCTTCACCTCGTCTAGTCTTGTCTTACCGTATCTAGCCATCTCCAGTCTTGTCTAGTACTGCCTAATCCAGTCATTACATCTTTACCTTATCTAAACATATCAAGTCTTGTCTAGTACTACCTAATCTAGTTGTTACATCTTTATCTCGTCTAATCTTGTCATACCTTATCTAGCCATCTCCAGTCTTGTCTAGTACTGCCTAATCCAGTCATTATATCTTTACCTTATCTAGAGATATCAAGCCTTGTCTAGTACTACCTAATCTAGTTGTTACATCTTCACCTCGTCCAATCTTGTCATACCTTATCTAGCCATCTCCAGTCTTGTCTAGTACTGCCTAATCCAGTCATTACATCTCTACCTTATCTACTCATGTCAAGGCTTGTCTAGTACTGCCTAATCTAGTTGTTACATCTTCACCTCGTCTAGTCTTGTCTTACCGTATCTAGCCATCTCCAGTCTTGTCTAGTACTGCCTAATCCAGTCATTACATCTTTACCTTATCTAGACATATCAAGTCTTGTCTAGTACTACCTAATCTAGTTGTAACATCTTTATCTCGTCTAATCTTGTCATACCTTATCTAGCCATCTCCAGTCTTGTCTAGCACTGCCTAATCCAGTCATTACATCTTTACCTTATCTAGACATATCAAGCCTTGTCTAGTACTACCTAATCTAGTTGTTACATCTTTATCTCGTGTAATCTTGTCATACCTTATCTAGCCATCTCCAGTCTTGTCTAGTACTGCCTAATCCAGTCATTACATCTTTACCTTATCTAGTCATATTAAGCCTTGTCTAGTACTGTCTAATCTAGTTTGTTACATCTTTACCTCGTCTAGTCGTGTCTTACCTTATCTAACCATCTCCAGTCTTGTCTAGTACTGCCTAATCCAGTCATTACATCTCTACCTTATCTACTCATGTCAAGGCTTGTCTAGTACTGCCTAATCTAGTTGTTACATCTTTACCTCGTCTAGTCTTGTCTTACCTTATCTAGCCATATCCATGTCTTGTTTAGTACTGCCCTAACTAGTACTTGCATTTTTGCATTGCCTTGCCTTATCTAGCCATATCCAATCTTGTCTAGGTTTCTCTAGTACACTTTCTAATCTAGTGTTTTCATCTTTACCTTGTCTAATCTTGCCCAATCTAGCCCAAATCTAGTCTTGTCTAGTACTAACTAATCTATTCGTTGCATCCTCGCCTACTTTCATATATTTCTTCTTATTATTCTTGTCTTAATTAATTTCTTCCAGATTGTCTTAACTGTAGCGCTAGCGGCGATGTCCAGCGCCTCTGGACACTACGGCTTGGGACTCTACGGAGCCGGACATTTGGGAGCGCAAGCCGGTCCCTCCGGTATTGTCACCGGCTACGGCGCCGCGGGTCCTTCCGGAGTCGTGACCGGAGCTGGGGCCTCCGGACCGTCAGGGACCGTCAACGGACACGGAGCCGTGGGCCCGAGCGGTGAACACTCCAGCTACGGCGGCCACGACGACGGCAGTTATCACGGCTTGGTGTTAGGATTAGGTTTGGGAGGACACGGTGGATACAGCAATGTCGTGCATGGGAATGGAGCCGCGATTATTGGAGCCTCAGCTCACGGATACGGATTGGATGGCAGTTATGGTCATGGTCTTGGTGCTGGTTTTGGTCATGGTCTTGGTGCTGGTTATGGTCATGGTCTTGTTGGGTACGGTCACGGACACGGGGGAGTTGTTATCAAAGGACCAGCGACTGTTCCAGTTGCCGTCGTCGGACCCGGGGCAACTGGTAAGATCGTGGCTGATGGACTTTACGGCGTGGGACATTACGGACACCACGGCGGATATTACGGACATCATTATTGATTTTGCAAGAATTTCCAGAACGACGCAAACTATCATGACCACGACCAGACTGTAATATGCAATCTGAACTTTGATCGTAATTAAGTAGTCTTAACTTTAACGCACTTAACTAAGTTGTCTAGACATTGATAGTCTACATAAGTTGGAAACTAGAGTTTATTGAGTATCTACATCTAGTGTCTTGATAGTCCCAAGTCTAGAGTGTCTGGTTAGTATAGACTCTAGACTAACAAGACACTCTAGACTCTAGATAGTCTCTAGACTCTAGACTCTAGATAGTGTCTTGATAGTCAATAGTTTTTTGATAGTCTAGATTCTAGAATATCTAGAGTGTCCTGATAGTCTAAAGTATCTTGATAGACTACAATTTGTTTCTTGAATTTCCTAATACTTAGTCCAGAGTGTCTTGATAGTCTAGAGTGTAGGAGACAGTCAAGACTATATGTCTTGACTTCATAGATATTTCATAGATACAGTCAATACTATATGTCTTGACTGTATCCACCGTTGCCTATGTAGTCTTCCTTCTATCCGCTTCTAACCGAGGAGGCTACTATTCCAGGAATAAAATTTTGAATATATCAACTTCTGAATACATAGTCACATAGACTATATAGTCTTGACTATATCAATTTCTGAATATATGATCTATATCTACTTCTAACTATCTATCTATCATTCTATGTTCTATCTATCACTACTTTTAAGTATACAGTCTTGACTATTTCAACCCCTGACTATATAGACCCTCTAAATCTTTAATAATTCATGTACAGATTGTACTACCATAATCTATATCTACAATTTATATAGACTAACTTATACTAACTTATATAGTTGCTTTAGACTATTTATATGACTACCCTGCATATTATAGTCTGCATGGATCCATTGTATGTTTGTCTGTCTGTTTCAGACTATATGTATTTATTGTACATATCTGTAAATTATTAATAAACGAGCAAATTATGAAAAGTGTTTATATTTAATTTATAGTCTGTCTAGTCTTGTCTGTCTGGTCTTGTCTGTCTGGTCTTGTCTGTCTAGACTTGTCTGTCTAGTCTTATCTGTCTAGTCTTGTCTGTCTAGTCTTGTCTGTCTAGTCTTGTCTGTCTAGTCTTGTCTGTCTAGTCTTGTCTGTCTAGTCTTGTCTGTCTAGTCTTGTCTGTCTAGTCTTGTCTGTCTAGTCTTGTCTGTCTAGTCTTGTCTGTCTAGTCTTGTCTGTCTAGTCTTGTCTGTCTAGTCTTGTCTGTCTAGTCTTGTCTGTCTAGTCTTGTCTGTCTAGTCTTGTCTGTCTAGTCTTGTCTGTCTAGTCTTGTCTGTCTAGTCTTGTCTGTCTAGTCTTGTCTGTCTAGTCTTGTCTGTCTAGTCTTGTCTGTCTAGTCTTGTCTGTCTAGTCTTGTCTGTCTAGTCTTGTCTGTCTAGTCTTGTCTGTCTAGTCTTGTCTGTCTAGTCTTGTCTGTCTAGTCTTGTCTGTCTAGTCTTGTCTGTCTAGTCTTGTCTGTCTAGTCTTGTCTGTCTAGTCTTGTCTGTCTAGTCTTGTCTGTCTAGTCTTGTCTGTCTAGTCTTGTCTGTCTAGTCTTGTCTGTCTAGTCTTGTCTGTCTAGTCTTGTCTGTCTAGTCTTGTCTGTCTAGTCTTGTCTGTCTAGTCTTGTCTGTCTAGTCTTGTCTGTCTAGTCTTGTCTGTCTAGTCTTGTCTGTCTAGTCTTGTCTGTCTAGTCTTGTCTGTCTAGTCTTGTCTGTCTAGTCTTGTCTGTCTAGTCTTGTCTGTCTAGTCTTGTCTGTCTAGTCTTGTCTGTCTAGTCTTGTCTGTCTAGTCTTGTCTGTCTAGTCTTGTCTGTCTAGTCTTGTCTGTCTAGTCTTGTCTGTCTAGTCTTGTCTGTCTAGTCTTGTCTGTCTAGTCTTGTCTGTCTAGTCTTGTCTGTCTAGTCTTGTCTGTCTAGTCTTGTCTGTCTAGTCTTGTCTGTCTAGTCTTGTCTGTCTAGTCTTGTCTGTCTAGTCTTGTCTGTCTAGTCTTGTCTGTCTAGTCTTGTCTGTCTAGTCTTGTCTGTCTAGTCTTGTCTGTCTAGTCTTGTCTGTCTAGTCTTGTCTGTCTAGTCTTGTCTGTCTAGTCTTGTCTGTCTAGTCTTGTCTGTCTAGTCTTGTCTGTCTAGTCTTGTCTGTCTAGACTTGTCTGTCTAGTCTTGTCTGTCTAGTCTTGTCTGTCTAGTCTTGTCTGTCTAGTCTTGTCTGTCTAGTCTGTCTAGTCTTGTCTGCCTAGTCTTGTCTGCCTAGTCTTGTCTGGCTAGTCTTGTCTGTCTAGTCTTGTCTGCCTAGTCTTGTCTGCCTAGTCCTGTCTGCCTAGTCTTGTCTGTCTAGTCTTGTCTGTCTAGTCTTGTCTGTCTAGTCTTGTCTGTCTAGTCTTGTCTATCTAGTCTTGCCTGTCTGTCTAGTCTTGTCTGTCTAGTCCTGTCTGTCTAGTCTTGTCTGTCTAGTCTTATCTGTCTAGTCTTGTCTGTCTAGTCTTGTCTATCTAGTCTTGCCTGTCTGTCTAGTCTTGTCTGTCTAGTCTTGTCTGTCTATTCTTGTCTGTCTAGTGTTGTCTGTCTAATCTTGTCTTGTTTAATTTAATATAACCTCTCAGTTGCTCCATATTTGGAGAACTCAATTATTACATTAATTTACGCAAATTTACTGCAATTATGTGCAATTATTTATGAGATTTGCAAATTGGTTTTCAATATTTATACATTGCTTAGGCGAATACGGCGAATGTCGAGAAATTTTTGTTATTTTGATGGTCACCTACATAGGAAGTTTAACTAGCTCGACATGTGCGGTAAGACAAGTTTATTGATAAAAGTCATTGATAGAACAAGATGTGCCGTTACAATACAGGAGTACGTCTAGCCTTGTTTGTCCAGTATTGTCTGTCTAGTCGTATCTATTTAGTCTAGTCTGTCTAGTCTTGTCTGTCTGGTCTTGTCTGTCTAGTCTTGTCTGTCTAGTCTTGTCTGACTGGTCTTGTCTGTCTAGTCTTGTCTGTCTAGTCTTGTCTGACTAGTCTTGTCTGACTGGTCTTGTCTGTCTAGTCTGTCTAGTCTTGTCTGTCTAGTCTTGTCTGTCTAGTCTTGTCTGACTGGTCTTGTCTGTGTAGTCTTGTCTGTCTAGTCTTGTCTGACTAGTCTTGTCTGACTAGTCTTGTCTGACTAGTCTTGTCAAAACCCCTCAAAATTACGTGTTGGAAACCTTCCGGCGAAGAGAGATGAGAACGTCGTGCTTAAACGCTTGAAACCAATTTGGATGACTTCCACGGAGAATTCTTGTTAAAACAGATTTCGGAATAGTTTTCTGTCGAGCTTCTTGTTGTTGTTGCATTCGCGATGAGTAAACGGCTGCGTCTGGAGAAGAACTACGTTGAGCAGCTCCGGCAGAAAGACGAGGAGGACGAGAAGCTTAAGCGGCTGCAGGAGAGGATCGACGCACCCATCACATGGGCACGACTCACCTTCGGCTACAAGATCCAACACTTGCGAGAGGACAGATTCAGCGCATGCAATGACCTGATCATTCAAGACCACATAAAAAGTGAAGTTCTATGCTGGAACACCGACCTCTGTCTGTCTAGTCTTGTCTGTCAAGTCTTGTCTGTCTAGTCTTGTCTGTCTAGTCTTGTCTGTCTAGTCTTGTCTGTATAGTCTTGTCTAGTAATATTCTGTCTAATCTTATCTGTTTAGTCGTGTCTCTCTAGTCTTTCCAATCTAGTCTTGTCTGTTTAGTCTTCGCGCTCTATAATTGTCTCTAGTTATTAATTGGTAATAAATTACTTTATTATAGGAAGGCTATAATTATAAGCGGACAAAAATGCAAATAGTTCTATGCAAGATAAAAGTAACTGCAAGTCATTACGATACAAACTAGGCGCGGTCTGCATATTAATTGCAATTTTTCCCGCTGAATGAAAACATTATGCATTGTCCTGTCACATACCTAGGCAATTATAAAAATTGTCTTTATTTTCACATCGTGACCTAATTAATGCAATTTTGTTTGTCAAGTTTTATCTAGTATTATTAGCATTTATCTTGTCTAATCTTGTCTAGTCTTGTCTAGTCTTATATAGTCTTGTCTAGTCTTGTCTAGTCTTGTCTAGTCTTGTCTAGTCTTGTCTAGTCTTGTCTAGTCTTGTCTAGTCTTGTCTAGTCTTGTCTAGTCTTGTCTAGTCTTGTCTAGTCTTGTCTAGTCTTGTCTAGTCTTGTCTAGTCTTGTCTAGTCTTGTCTAGTCTTGTCTAGTCTTGTCTAGTCTTGTCTAGTCTTGTCTAGTCTTGTCTTGTCTAGTCTTGTCTAGTCTTGTCTAGTCTTGTCTAGTCTTGTCTAGTCTTGTCTAGTCTTGTCTAGTCTTGTCTAGTCTTGTCTAGTCTTGTCTAGTCTTGTCTAGTCTTGTCTAGTCTTGTCCAGTCTTGTCCAGTCTTGTCTAGTCTTGTCTAGTCTTGTCTAGTCTTGTCTAGTCTTGTCTAGTCTTGTCTAGTCTTGTCTAGTCTTGTCTAGTCTTGTCTAGTCTTGTCTAGTCTTGTCTAGTCTTGTCTAGTCTTGTCTAGTCTTGTCTAGTCTTGTCTAGTCTTGTCTAGTCTTGTCTAGTCTTGTCTAGTCTTGTCTAGTCTTGTCTAGTCTTGTCTAGTCTTGTCTAGTCTTGTCTAGTCTTGTCTAGTCTTGTCTAGTCTTGTCTAGTCTTGTCTAGTCTTGTCTAGTCTTGTCTAGTCTTGTCTAGTCTTGTCTAGTCTTGTCTAGTCTTGTCTAGTCTTGTCTAGTCTTGTCTAGTCTTGTCTAGTCTTGTCTAGTCTTGTCTAGTCTTGTCTAGTCTTGTCTAGTCTTGTCTAGTCTTGTATAATCTTGTCTAGTCTTGTCCTGGTCTTGTTTGGTTTTGTCTGGTCTTGTCTAGTCTTATCTGCTCTTATCTAGTCTTAACTAGACCAGTTCTTGTCTTCTCTTATCTAATAACTGTGTTCATTGAAATAATCCACAACTGTCTCAATGTATAATTAGTGTATACACCGATGTTACACCATGTTACTTACATACTAAGTATAGTTTATACAAAAATAAAGAAAAAAATTCGCAAAAATCTTCGACGGTGCGGAAACTACAGCGAAAAAACTAAAACCGTGGCACACTTGATATAATTTAGTTTTTGGGAAAATGCTTGTAACTTTGTCGTTTTTGCAGATTTTTGCAATTTTTTTTTGCAAATTAAATTCAAAGTTGTATTGCGAATTGGGAATAGTGTCAGTCAATTTGCGGTTCTTTTTCTGAAAAAACTTCGCAAAAATCATCGACGGCGCGGAAACTACAGCAAAAAAACTAAAAGCATAGCACACTTGATATAATTTACTTTTTGGGAAAAATACTTGTGATTTTGTCGTTTTTGCAGATTTTTGCAATTTTTTTTTGCAAAATAAATTCAAAGTCGAATTGGGAATAGTGTCAGTCAATTTGCGGTTCTTTTGCTGAAAAAACTTCGCAAAAATTTTCGACGGTGCGGAAACTACAGCAAAAAAACTAAAACCGTGGCACACTTGATATAATTTACTTTTTGGGAAAAATGCTTGTAACTTTGTCGTTTTTGAAGATTTTTGCAATTTTTTTTTGCAAATTAAATTCAAAATTGTATTGGGAATTGGGAATCGTGTCAGTCAATTTGCGGTTAAATAATTTGCGCTTCTTTTTCAGAAAAAAATTCGCAAGAAATCTTTGTAAGGCTAGAATTCAGCTAGTTTACTAGATATTCTATTTCAATCAAACTTTTTGTTTTGAAAATTCAATTGGTTTTCTGAAACTGCAATTGGCTTAAACCTAGACTAACCATCAAGTTTGCTACAGGCGATTTCGCATCGAGCCTACCAAATTTCAGTCCAATTTGAATTCAAGCGAGATTCAACGAAAGTTTAAAAGTCGATAGCGAGAAAAGTTATCTAGGTAGAGTAATCTAGTTTAAAGAAATCGTTAGATAATTTAATTATCTAAACTCAGTTTCAAAACTTGTTGTGTTGTCTAGTCTATTAACTGAGTTAATTAATATATTTCACAACCATCTCAATGTATAGTTGTCTAGTATTCATAGTAACTTATAGTTTGCATGTATTTTCAGGGCTATAACTCAGTTAGTTTCCTAAATATTCTCACCTAGTCTCTACTTTTGCTTAGGAAATTTAAACGGCTTTCTAAACATGTAATTGGCTTAAACTAGAACTAACTATTTAGTTTGCTACAAGCGAATTTCCATCAAACCAACTAAATTCGTTTAGTTCAAATTGGAGAGGGTTTCAACAAAGTGAAAGACTGACAAGATTTGAACTGTAACTCAGCTTCTGGACTAGATAAATTCAAACAGAAAAAGGTGATATTTAGCCAGTTAAATTGGCTAGCAACTGCTGAAAACTAGCAGTTGTTATCTAGTCTCTAAGCTGAGTTATATAGATTCAAGTTTTGGGCATTTTTTTGAAATCGAAGTGAATTGCAAGTAGGATTAAGACCATCAATATTTAGTCTGTAACTCAGCTTGTAGACTGGATATATTCAAACGAAGCGGTGAAGGTCTAGCCAACTAGATTATCTAGCAACCTTTGAAAACTAGAAGTTGTTATCTAGTCTCTAAGCTGAGTTATCTAGATTCAAACCTTAGGCATTTTTTTGAAATCGAAGTCAATTTCAAGTAGTATTAAGACCATTAAGATTTAGTCTGTAACTCAACTTGTAGACTAGGTATATTGAAACAAAACGGAGAAAGCCTAGCCAACTAGATTATCTAGCAACTGCTGAAAACTAGCAGTTGTTATCTAGTCTTTAAACTGAGTTATCTTGATTCAAACCTTAAGCATTTTTGTTTAAATCGACGTCAATTTAATTTCAACTAGGCTTTAGACCATCAAGATTTAGTCTGTAACTCAGGTTGTAGACTAGATATATTGAAACGAAGCGGTGATAGTCTAGCCAACTAGATTATCTAGCAACCGTTGAAAACTAGAAGTTGTTATCTAGTCTCTAAGCTAAGTTATCTAGATTCAAATCTTAGGCATTTTCTTGAAACCAGCCAATTTCAACTAGGATTTAGACCATCAAGATTTAGTCTATAACTCAGCTCGTAGACTAGATATATTGAAAGGAATCGGTGAAATTCTAGCAAACTAGATTATCTAGCAACTGCCGGAAACTAGAAGTTGTTATCTAGTCTGTAAACTGAGTTATCAAGGTTCAAATCTTAGGTATTTTATTTAAATTTGAAGACAATTTCAGCTAAGATTTAGGCCATCAAGATTTAGTCTGTAACTCAGCTTGTAGACTAGATATATTGAAACGAATCGGTGAAAGTCTAGCCAACTAGATTATCTAGCAAATGCTGAACACTAGAAGTTGTTATTTAGTCTGTAAACTGAGTTATCTAGATTCAAACCTTAGGCATTTTTTTGAAATCGAAGTCAATTTCAAGTAAGATTAAGACCATCAAGATTTAGTCTATAACTCAGCTTATAGACTAGATATATTGATACAATTTGGTAAAAGTCTAGCCAAATAGATTATCTAGCAACCGTTGAATACTAGACGTTGATATCTAGTCTCTAAACTGAGTTATCTAGATTCAAATCTTAAGCATTTTTTTAAATTCGAAGTCAATTTCAACCAGGATTTAGACCATCAAGATTTAGTCTGTAACTCAGCTTGTAGACTAGATATATTGAAACGAATCGGTAAAAGTCTAACTAACTAGATTATCTAGCAACGGCTGAAAACTAGAAGTTGTTATCTAGTCTCTAAGCTGAGTTATCTAGATTCAAACCTTAGGTATGTTTTTGAAATCGAAGTCAATTTCAAGTTGGATTAAGACCATCAAGATTTAGTCTGTAACTCAGCTTGTAGACTAGATATATTGAAACAAATCGGTAGAACTCTAGCCAATTAGATTATCTAGCAACTGTTGAAAACTAGAAGTTGTTATCTAGTCTCTATATTAAGTTATCCAGATTCAAATCTTAGGCATTTTCTTGAAACCAAAGCCAATTTCAACTAGGATTCATAGACCATCAAGATTTAGTCTATAACTCAGCTTGTAGACTAGATATATTGAAATCAAGTGGTGAAAGTCTAACCAACTAGATTATCTAGCAACTGCTAAAAACTAGAAGTTGTTATCTAGTCTCAAAGCTGAGTTATCTAAATTCAAACCTTAGGCATTTTCTTGAAACCAAAGCCAATTTCAACTAGGATTTAGACCATCAAGATTTAGTCTATAACACAGCTTGTAGACTAGATATATTGAAACGAAGTGGTGAAAGTCTAGCCAACTAGATTATCTAGCAACTGATAAAAACTAGAAGTTGTTATCTAGTCTCTAAACTGAGTTACCTAGATTCAAATCTTATGCATTTTTTAAAATTCGAAGTCAATTTTAGCTAAGATTTAGACCATCAAGATTTAGTCTGTAACTCAGCTCATAGACTAGATGTATTGAAACGAATCAGTGAAAGTCTAGCCAAATAGATTATCTAGAAACTGCTGAAAACTAGAAGTTGTTATCTAGTCTCTAAGCTGAGTTATCTAGACTCGTTTGGTTGAAACCAAAGCCAATTTCAACTAGGATTAGACTATCAAGATTTAGTCTATAACTCAGCTGGTAGACTAGATGTATTGGAACGAAGCGGTGAAAGTCTAGCCAACTAGATTATCTAGCAACTGCTAAAAACTAGAAGTTGTTATCTACTCTCTAAACTGAGTAATCTAGATTCAAATCTTAGGCATTTTTTTAAGTTCGAAGTCGATTTTAGCTAAGATTTCGACCATCAAGGTTTAGTCTATAACGCAGCTTGTAGACTAGATATATTGAAACAAAGCTGTGAAAGTCTAGCCTACTAGATTATCTAGCAAAAGTTGAAAACTAGAAGTTGTTATCTAGTCTCTAAGCTAAGTTATCTAGATTCAAATCTTAGGCATTTTCTTGAAACCAAAGCCAATTTCAACTAGGATTTAGACCATTAAGATTTAGTCTATAACTCAGCTTGTAGACTAGATATATTGAAAGGAATGGGAAGTCTAACCAACTAGATTATCCAGCAACTGCTGAAAACTCATAGTTTTTATATAATCTCTAAACTGAGTTATCTAGATTCAAACCTTAGGCATTTTTTTGAAATCGAATTCAATTTAAACTAGGATTTAGACCATCAAGATTTAATCTATAACTCAGCTCGTAGACTAGATATATTGAAACGAATCGGTGAAAGTCTAGCCAACTAGATTATCTAGCAACTTCTGAAAACTAGAAGTTGTTATCTAGTCTTTAAGCTGAGTTATCTAGATTCAAATCTTTGGCATTTTTTTAAATTCGAAATCTTAGCTGAAAGATTTAGACCATCAAGAATTAGTCTATAACTCAGCTTGTAGACTAGATATATTGAAACGGATTGGTGAAAGTCTAACCAACTAGATTATCTAGCAACTGCTGAAAACTAGAAGTTGTTATCTAGTCTTTAAGCTGAGTTATCTAGATTCAAACCTTAGGCATTTTTTTTAAATCGACGTCAATTTCAACTAGGATTTAGACCATCAAGATTTAGTCTATAACTCAGCTTGTAGACTAGATATATTGAAATCAAGTGGTGAAAGTCTAACCAACTAGATTATCTAGCAACTGCTAAAAACTAGAAGTTGTTATCTAGTCTCTAAGCTGAGTTATCTAAATTCAAACCTTAGGCATTTTCTTGAAACCAAAGCCAATTTCAACTAGGATTTAGGCCATCAAGATTTAGTCTATAACTCAGCTTATTAGACTAGATATATTGAAACGAATTGGTGAAAGTCTAGCCAAATAGATTATCTAGCAACTGCTGAAAACTAGAAGTTGTTACCTGGTCTCTAAGCTAAGTTATCTAGATTCAAATCTTAGGCATTTTCTTGAAACCAAACCCAATTTCAACTAGGATTTAGACCATCAAGATTTAATCTATAACTCAGCTCGTAGACTAGATATATTGAAACGAATCGGTGAAAGTCTAGCCAACTATATTATCTAGCAACTGCTGAAAACTAGAAGTTGTTATCTAGTCTCTAAGCTAAGTTATCTAGATTTAAATATTAGGCATTTTCTTGAAATCAAAGCCAATTTCAACTAGAATTTAGACCATCAAGATTTAGTCTGTAACTCAGCTTGTAGACTAGATATATTAAAACGAAACCGTGAAAGTCTAGCCAACTAGATTATCTAGCAACTGCTGAAAACTAGAAGTTGTTATCTAGTCTCTAAACTGAGTTATCTAGATTCAAATCTTAGGCATTTTCTTGAAACCAAAGCCAATTTCAACTAGGATTTAGACTACCAAGATATAGTCTATAACTCAGCTTGTAGACTAGATAAATCAACAAAATTTGGTAGAACTCGAGACAACTAAAATATCTAACAACTGTTGATAACTACAAGCTGTTATCTACTTTCCCAGTTAAGTTATCTAGATTCTGAAAAACATCTGTCTATTTTGAGTCTTGCAGCTTAAAGGCCGCGATAAACGCACGAAAGCCGGAACCCGCGGAAAACAGTTTCCCAAACCAAGGCCGACGCGAAAGAAAAAGAAACGCTCCGATTTGTTCCTTCCAATTAGATTTAGCGACTTCATTAAATCGCCGCCTTGACACCGAAGGACGCCTTATCAGTATATAACGTTGGCGGCGACACCGACTCAACCAGATTGAATCGTCGCAACGGACTTTGCAATACCAAACAACATGAACGCTCTGGTAAGCCACAACATTTATCTAAACTTTACACCTGGTTATCTACCAGATTTAATAATAACTTATATCTGACTTGTCTAGTCTAACTTAAACTAACTCTGTTGGAGACAAGGTTTAGTCGGTTAGAGCAGGCATGAGCAACCTGCGGCCCGCGGGCCGCATACAGTGTTTGTGCCGGTTTCCATGTGCAATTAAAATTACTGCCCCAAATTTGAATAAACGGGACTAACTCTGTCGGAGACAAGGTTTAGTCGGTAGGTGTACCCTAGAGCAGGCCTGAGCGAACTCCGGCCCGCGGGCCGCATATAGTGTCCACTGCCCCAAATTTTAATAAACGGGACTAACTCTGTCAGAGACAATGTATAGTCGGTAGATAGAGCAGGCATGAGGAACCTGCGGCCCGCGGGCCGCATACAGTGTCCCACTGTCCCAAATTTTAATAAACAGGACCAATATTACGTTTTGTCGCCTCTGTACTGGAACAAATAATGGTAATTTGGCCATAGTTCCAAGAAAGGTTGCTCATGCCTGCCCTATAGGGTTACAAATCCGACACTATCTAGAGCGAAGAACAATATGCTCTGGATGTCTTTGGAAGATTCCTAATCGCCTAAAAAGAATTATTTGTCTAGTCAAGTTTAAACCTAGTTAATCCTCTAGTCTAGTCAAAATTAAATAATCTAGTCCATAGCTCCAGATCTAGTTTACAAGCAAAAATCTTAACTAATCACTTGTTTTCTTTTCGTCAGACTGTATTTGCTGTGGTCTGCATGGCCGTTTACGGCAGCGCCAAGCCGTCGTGGGGTCACTGGGGGCATCACGGTGCCGTTGTAGGTGCCAGCGGAGTCGTAACTGGACACGGGGCTTCAGGCCCAGCTGGAGTCGTGACTGGCGCTGGAGCCTCCGCCGCGGCTGGAGTCGTCACCGGTCACGGAGCCATCTCCAACAGCTGGGACGGTGGTCACTGGGGAGGCGGCGCTTGGGATGATGGTCATTGGGATGATGGTAGTTGGGATGATGGTCGTTGGGGCGGTGCTTGGGACGGAGCTTGGGGAGGCGCGTGGGACGGCGGTCATGCTAACGTAGTGCATGGCAATGGAGCCACTTTGATCGGGCCAGGGGTTGGACATGCTGTCGTCGCTGCCGGACACGCTGGACATGCCGGAGCTTGGCATGGTGGACACGGTTGGTAAACCTTTTGCCAACTGATACGAAGACGTACTGCCATATCTAGACTTTTGTATCTGAATCTCTGTATATATAATGACTTTCTTTAATTTGTTTTTTTTTTGTAAATCTCAATAAACAAATTTTTTTTTGTAAAGATCACGTTGTTCTTGTCATACCTTCTGTTATCTTTACCTTGCAATCGTTTCTTTGTTGTCTTACATCTCGTCAAAGATATCGTAAACATAGTCAAACTGTCACAACTCGAACCTGTCACATCTGAATGTCAAACCATTGACAGCTGTGACAACTAGAAATTTACTTCACAAAATTATATGAATTTGTCAAATTTGACAAAACTTAACAGCCAGGTTCAGTATAGCGGGATTATAAATAGATGCGGGATGCATGCGGGATTTACAATACATGCGGGATAGACGCGGGATTATCAATACATGCGGGATTATAAAGACATGCATGATGCGTGAGGGATTACAGGTGCTAGGATTTACAGTACATGCGGGATAGGTAACTCGACCCTGTCACATCTGAATGTCAAACCATTGACAGCTGTGACAACTAGAAATTTACTTCACAAAATTATAAGAATTTGTCAAATTTGACAGAAGTTAACAGCCAGGTTAAGTATAGCGGAATTATAAATAGATGCGGGATGCATGCGGGATTTACAATACATGCGGGATACGTGCGGGATTATCAATACATGCGGGATTATAAAGACTTGCATGATGCGTGCGGGATTATAAATAGATGCGGGATGCATGCTGGATTTACAATACATGCGGGATAGGTGCGGGATTATCAGTACATGCGGGATTATAAGGACATACATGATGCGTGAGGGATTAAAGGTGCTAGGATTTACAATACTTGCGGAATAGGTAACTCGACCCTGCCACATATTAATGTCAAACCATTGACAGCTGTGACAATTAGAAATTTACTTCACAAAATTATATGAATTTGCCAAATTTGACAAAAGTTAACAGACAGGTTCAGTATAACGGGATTATAAATAGATGCGGGATGCATACGGGATTTACAATACATGCGGGATTATATTGACATGCATGATGCGTGCGGGATTATAAATAGATGCGGGATGCATGCGGGATAGGTGCGGGATTATCAATACATGCGGGATGCGTGCGGGATTATAAATCTTTTATCTTTTTGACATCTTTTTTTTTCTTTTTATTTGTCAAAAAAAAATTTTTTTTTGTCAAATTGTCAAAATATTTATCAAAATTTCTACGGGAAAATTGAACACATATCTATCAGATATTATGACAGATATGATCATTGGTTTAAATATGATCATTGGTTTCACTTTTTCCGTAAAACCTCCGTTCCTCTTGCGCGTCGAAACGGGAAATTGTCATTTTCTGTTGTAAAACTGAACGGGCCTTCGACCCGTGTCTGTCAGCCGCTCGCAAGTCCCACACGGCGTCCTCCAGGTGCCAAAAACAGGAGATCGTTTCTAGCACCTTTGAGGAGCAATTTTGGTCAGCGGCCCGATTTTTTTACTGCGTCCTCTTGCCGCGTCGATTTCACGTTTTTTGACGTCATGCGAAAAAGTACGCGACCGTCGGTTCACCCGGTGCGTCGAAAAAAAAAACGTTTTTTTCATCACATCTGTAGACGCCGTTCTCTTGATTGAAGAGCGCCGTGTCTCCAAACCGGTTCGGTCGATGCGAGCTGTTTACCCGCAACGGGCGGTGGAAGAATCTGGTACCTCCAGCATCCTTGTTTCAATTTTAACACAAAAATCGGAAAAACGCGCTGTTTTTTTCACCTAATTTGCGGGGATCCCTCTCCTGGGATACCCATCAGTGGGATCGGGACCGGACCGACACCAATCGATTCGGCATAGTGCCTTTTAGTTTGTTTTAGAGTTTAATTGCGATTGCGCGCCGGTTGACGCCGCGACGCCTATAAAACCATGTTTTGCAGACGTACGCAAGAATCCTCCGGGATTCGCTAAATTAAACAGCAGGGCGTCGCGGTGGCGGTTTCTAAATAGAGAACGAAAGGGTCTATAAGGCGACAGGAACGACGCACCGCTCGATCGCATTTGGGGGTCTCGACGCCCGTCCAAACTCGAAACGGATTTTTCAAAATTGAGCAAATTGAAACCTTCAATATTCGGAGAAATGTTTTAGAATTGCATTGCTCTTTTCAGGGATTATAGCCCCACGTGTCTAATTTCGAACGACACCTCTCTCGTAATGAAACTAGAACGGTTATAATGAAACTAGAACATTCATAATAACACTAGATAGAGACGTCCCGGTCCCATCATGATAGCTTGACCACTAAATATTGAACCAAGATATATTGAACACTAGATATATTGTCATCCATCATGACATTATAACAGCCATAATGACACTGAGACAACCACGATGACATTCGTACAGCCATAATGACACTAGAGCTATTATAATGATACCAGAACAGCCATGATGATATAAGGACTGCCACCGTGACATTATGACACTTGAACAATTATAATGACACTAGAGCAACAAATGTCAAAGTTTTAACATGTCATTTTTATATTTGATATAAGCCCTTTTGTTTTTATTTTATCTTGGAAAGTCAATTTAATCATGATTTTTGTAATGGTAGCAGTTGTTATTTGTCATAAATGCTGTTGAAGTTGTAGACATTCGCTTTAAATTTGACAAACAGTTTCTATACACTCAACAAGATAATTTCGCTTTTGACACATAGTCAGATTAGTTGACAATTTCACTAGTAAAAATTGTTGTTTGTGACAACTCCTCAGTAATGACATCAATCTTGTCAAAACTTAACAAAATGATATTCAAATTTTGACATTTGTAGCTATAATGCCATTATAATTGTTCAAGTGTCATATAATGTCATGGCGACAGTCTAGTATCATCATGTTTTTTCCCGCAGAAATTTTGACAAATATTTATAAATATTTATTCTATGTGTCAGACTAATTGGGAAATTGGACACAGACTAATTATGACAATATTATGACATTTTTACAATTTCAAAGCTTGCCCAGTCTGACAAGTTTAAAATTACACACAACCAAATGAATTTCTCAAATTTGACAAAAGTTAACTGTCAACATAAAGAATTGTCAAAATATTTGTCAATATTTCTGCGGGAAAATTATAACACATATTTATCAGATATTATGACACATATCAAATGATCATTGGTTTAGATTTCAAAAAACTAAAATTGAAATAGTAATCAGAGCAAGTATGAAGCTGAAAACTGTCATAATGACAAAAGTTTCTTTAACAATGCCCTAAGGCCCTAGGCCTTTAACAAGTATCCTAATGCTACTAGAGCAGGTATAAGAATACTACGAAAGCCATCATTACGCTAGAACACCCATAATAACACTAGGACAGACATCGTGTCATTACAACAACCATTGTGATACTAGAACCACCATATTGACACTCAAAACATTTGTAATGACACATGAACAGCCATAATAGCACTAAGACTGCCACAGTGACATTGAAACAGCGATCTGATAATTTCGCTTTTTGACACATTGTCAGATTAGTTGACAATTTCACTGGAAAAAAATGTTGTCTGACAACTCGTCAGTTATGACAGCATATCTCAATCTTATCAAAACTTAACAAAATGATACGATGACACAGACTAACTATGACAATATTATGACATTTTTACAATTTCGAAGCTTATCCAGTCTGACAAGTTTAAAATTACACAAAAAAAATGCATTTCTCAAATTTTACAAAAGTTAACCGACAACATAAAGTAATTGTCAAAATATTTGTCAAAATTTCTGCGGGAAAAACCATGATGATACTAGACTGTCACCATGACATTATATGACACTTGAACAATTATAATAGCGACAAATGTCAAAATTTGAACATGTCATTTTTTTATTAGATCTACGAGATCACTTTTGTTTTTATTTTATTTTGAAAAGTCAATTTATTCATGATTTTTGTAATAGTAGCTGTTGTTGTCATTTGACATTGACATTGACAATTGACATTTTTACAATTTCAAAGCTTGCCCAGTCTGACAATCTGTTTAAAATGAGGAAACGTTCGGCCTTTGACAAGCAGGTACATCCCAGTGTCAATTGAAGACTTGATATGACACTGAAATATCAAGGGGGAAATTGGAAGTTGTTGAAATTGTTGAATTGGATTGTGGCGGAAGTTGTGACCGCTACAAGTCAGTAAATGCTGTCATTGTCGAACTTCTCAAAGCTTGACAAAATGATATGATAAAACAAGATAACTATGACAATATTATGACACTTTTACAATTTAAAAGCTTGCGCATATCATTTTGTCAAGCGTTGAGATGTTTCACATGTGCTGTCATTACTGACTTTTTACAGTCAAATTTCCAATTTTTCCTTGATATTTCAGTGTCAAATCAAGTCTTCAAACTGACACTGGGATGTACCTGCATGTCAAAGACCGAACAAGTTTATAATTAAAAAAAGGTTCGGTCTTTGAAATGCAGGTACAAATTTGACAAGATTGACACATGTCATTACTGACGGTTAAACTTCCAATTTCCCCTTGACATTTCAGTGCCAAATCAAGCCTTTAACACACACTGGGATGTTGCCTTCATGTCAAAAACCGAATGTTTTCTAATTTTAAACTTGACAGACTGCGGCGCAAGCTTTGAAATTGTCAAAAATATCATAATATTGTCATAGATCTCTTGTTTTATTATATCATTTTGTCAAGTTTTGAGAAGTTTCATATATGCTGTCATTACTGACTTCTGACACAGGGATTGTCAGACTTGTCAGACTGGGCAAAATCCCAGTGTCAGAAGTCAGTAATGACAGCATATATCAAACTTCTCAAAACTTGACAAAATGATATAATTAAACAAGAGAACTATGACAATATAATGACATTTTTGACCATTTCAAAGCTTGCGCCGCAGTCTGTCAAGTTTAAAATTAGAAAACATTCGGTCTTTGACATGAAAGCAACATCCCAGTGTGTGTTGATTTGGCACTGAAATGTCAAGGGGAAATTGGAAGTTTAACCGTCAATAATGACAACATATGTCAATCTTGTAAATTTTTACAAAATAATAAAATGACACATATGAACTATGACATTATTATGACATTTTTAGTGTTCCGTACCGAAAACGGAACCCTTATAGGATCACTTTGTTGTCCGTCTGTCTGTCCGTCTATCTGTCCGTCCGTCCGTCTGTCTGTCTGTCAAGACCATTTTTCTCAGAAACGCGTAGAGGTAACAAGTTAAAATTTGTATCAAATACTCGGGTCTGCGGTCTCTTTCAGCTGTGAAAAAATCAAACTTGTAAGTCAACGCGATCAAAAGATAAGACCGTTTATGTCGCATATTTTGCCATTTCACAAGGGAATCAAAACCTATAGGGTACTTCCCGTTGACCTAGAATCATGAAATTTGGCCAGAGGCGGCGTCTTACACACATGTAAAGGGAAAAATCTCAAAACCGTAAATATGTAGTTTAATTACAAGAAAAATGCGAATTTACTATTAGAAACTTATGAAAATTCACTAATGTTGTCGTAGTGGTATTGTCAGGCTCCAGAAGCATATGGGTTGCATACAGTTAGGTCCTCCTCGGTTAGGTCCGAAGGTTAAAAAGTATGTGTTGGCACCAAGCTGTTTATACTGAATTTTCTTTGTTTATATTCGTTATATATTTCATCACGTACGCTCTATATAGATAATATATACAGGGTATATATTATGTCTAAATTCCCGTAAAAGTCCCGTAACATCCTGTATATATTATATTTCGTATAATTTTTCTTTATAATCTACATATACTTAAATCACGTACGCCCTATATTTTTTGGTAGTCAATTGCCCAAAAGCAGTCAATTGAATCAGTCATTGAAGCAGTCATCAACAACTGAATGTTAAGAGTTTCGAAATAGATCTAAAAATAGTTAATATATTAGTTTATATTAGATCTAGAAATAGTTAGATCTTAATATAAGTTGGTTAATAAGTGTAATACTAAAATAAAGTTTTACTACTAAATATTCGCGTTATTAAAAAAAAAATACCCTGTATACCTTTATACAGGGTATATAGGTATACAGGCAAAATTGAGCAGTAAAAACAAATAGTGAAGTTCCAGAACCCCTAAACACTCATAGTGAATGGGGGATGTATGGTAATAAAATATAGGGTAGAATTCCATCGTACGACAGCGACATCATGAGGTTATGCTTGCAGCGATACTAAGATGGTCGTGATTTCCGGAGGGCCACTTGTCAAGTTAACTGAATGTGCTTGCTACGTCCTCCACAAAAAAAAGATACCTTACTTACAAGTTAGTACGGAACCCTCGGTGCGCGAGTCACAACTCGCACTTGGTCGTTTTTTTTTTAATTTTAAAACTTGTCCAGTCTGACAAGTTTTAAATTTGGAAATATTCGGTTTTTGACATGCAGGCACATCCTAGTGCCAGTTGAAGGCTTGTTTTGGCACTGAAGTGTCAAGGAGAAATTGACACTTTAACCGTCAGATGTCAGTAATGACAACATATGTCAATCTTGTCAAATTTGACATTTGACTTTTTTAAAATATTAATTAATTAATTAAGTATGTTAATTTAAAATTGACATACAATGACGTCTCTAAGACGTCATGTATATGTGATAAAATTACATGTAAAGACACGTCAAAGCGAATTTTATTCAAGGGGTTAAAGCTTGTCCAGTCTGACAAGTTTAAAATTAGGAAACGTTCGGTTTTTGACATGCAAGTACATCACAGTGTAAACTGAAGGCTTGTTTTGGCACTGAAATGTCAAGGAGAAATTAAAGCTTTAACCGTCAGTAATGACAACATATGTCAATCTTGTCAAATTTGATATTTGACATTTTTTAAATATTAACCCCTTGACATACAATGACGTCTCTAAGATACGTCATGTATATGTGATAAGATCACATGTAAAGACACGTCAACGCGAATTTTATTCGTATGTCAAGGGGTTAAAGCTTGTCCAGTCTGACACGTTTAAAATTGGGAAACGTTCGGTTTTTGACATGCAGGTACACCCCAGTGTCAGCTGAAAGCTTGATTTGGCACTGAAATGTCAAGGAGAAATTGGTATCTGTATTCACAATATATTAAAATCAAATAAGAAAGAAAACAAGACAACAAAGAAGCAAGTGCAAGGTAGAAAGTAATTAAGAAAAGGTAGAAAGTAAAAAAAGAGATTTTGAAAAACAATATATACAGAGTGTCAGTTACAAAAGTTCATATGGCAGTCATTATTTCATCAGATCGTTGCAGAAACGACACATTTACCAGTGTCCATGCCATCCATGTCCACCCCAAGCGCCAGCTCCCCAAGCTCCGGGATGTCCAGCAGCGACAACAGCATGTCCAACCCCCGGTCCGATCAAAGTGGCTCCATTTCCATGGACTACGTTAGCATGACCGCCGTTCCACGCGCCGCCCCAAGCCCCATCCCAAGCTCCATCCCAATGACCATCATCCCATCCGCCTCCCCAATGACCGCCGTCCCAGCTGTTTCCAACGGCTCCATGTCCAGTCACAACTCCAGCGGCGGCGGAAGCCCCGGCGCCAGTTACTGTTCCAGCTGGCCCGGAGGCTCCATGACCGGTTACGACTCCGCTTGCACCTACGACAGCACCATGGTGGCCCCAGTGACCCCACGAAGGTTTAGCGTTGGCGTAAACCGCCAAGCACACAAAGGCAAATACGGTCTAAAATTTACACAAAAATCAACAAATTTGTTGCGTTTTTGACAAACTGTGTTACATATATAAAAACCTCTTGACATACGAATAAAATGTGCGTTGACGTGTAAATATACATGTGATCTTATCAGATATAGGTACATGGCGTTTTAGGTACGTTATTATATGTAAAGGGGTTAAACATAGACTGATTAAATATGCATGTAATCTTATCAGATATAGGTACATGACGTTTTAGGTACGTTATTGTATGTAAAGGGGTTAAACATAGACTGATTAAATATACATGTGATCTTATCAGATATAGGTACATGACGTTTTAGGTACGTTATTATATGTAAAGGGGTTAAACATAGACTGATTAAATATGCATGTAATCTTATCAGATATAGGTACATGACGTTTTAGGTACGTTATTGTATGTAAAGGGGTTAAACATAGACTGATTAAATATACATGTGATCTTATCAGATATAGGTACATGACGTTTTAGGTACGTTATTGTATGTAAAGGGGTTAAACATAGACTGATTAAATATACATGTGATCTTATCAGATATAGGTACATGACGTTTTAGGTACGTTATTGTATGTAAAGGGGTTAAACATAGACTGATTAAATATACATGTGATCTTATCAGATATACATGACGTTTCAGGTACATCATTGTATGTAAAGGGGTTAAACATTACATGACGTAGAGCGTCATGTCGTCTTGATAATATCAAATTGTCAAATGTTTCTTATATTTGACAAGTCTTGTTAATTTTGACAATGTCAAGATTCAATCTGGATGTTGATTCTTGTTTTTCGTAATTTTGGAAATTTTGTCAAATGTAAGATAAATCTAAAAATTTTCTCCGTTTCTTCCAAATTTTGGTTATCTATAACTAGATAACTAGTTAAGACGCAAAAAATATTTATAGATAGAGTTATCTAGAAACAAGTCTAGTTGTAAGATAGATCGTTTTTATATAGATATCTAGAAGGAAACTCTAGATATTTTCTTACCAGGGCGTTCATGTTGTTCGGACAGTGAATTCAAACTGATTAGATAGGTGCCAGCCCCGCCTATATATACAGATAAAGTGTCCTTCAGCATCAAGGAATAGATTTAATTATTTCAATTGACTTGGAAAATTTATAAAAATTCTTTTCATTTTTACATTACAGCGTCCTCGAGTTGCGGACAAGACTGTCTGTCTAGTCTTGTATGTTTAGTCTGTCTAGTCTTGTTTGTCTAGTCTTGTGTGTCTAGTCTTGTTTGTCTAGTCTTGTGTGTCTAGTCTTGTCTGTCTAGTCTTGTCTGTCTAGTCTTGTCTGTCTAGTCTTGTCTGTCTAGTTTTGTCTGTCTAGTTTTGTCTGTTTAGTCTTGTCTGTCTAGTCTTGTCTGTCTAGTCTTGTCTGTCTAGTCTTGCCTGTCTAGTCTTGTCTGTCTAGTCTTATCTGTCTAGTCTTATCTGTCTAGTCTTGTCTGTCTAGTGTTGTCTGTCTAGTCTTGACTGTCTAGTCTTGACTGTCTAGTCTTGACTGTCTAGTCTTGACTGTCTAGTCTTGACTGTCTAGTCTTGTCTGTCTAGTCTGTCTAGTCTTGTCTGTCTAGTCTTGTCTGTCAAGTCTTGTCTGTCTAGTCTTGTCTGCCTAGTTTTTTTTCTGTTGAAATTATAAATTTTGACAGTTGTTAATTCCAAAGTCAAATATTTGACACTTTTTTAGTGTCATTTTGACAAATATTGTAATAACAAACTTCATGTTGTGTAAAATATAATGTAAATTTTCATAGTGTTATTTTGACAAACATTTTGTCATTTTAATAAATATTTTATTACATCTTGTATCAAAGTTGATATTAGAATCCAAACAATTTTGCAGATTTAAAAATTTTGACGTTTTTTTTTGTGTTGAAATTGTAAATTTTGACAGTTGTTAAAGCCAAAGTCAAAAATTTGACAGTTTTTAGTGTCATTTCGACAAATATTTTAATAACAAACTTCATGTTGTGTCAAATGCAATGTAAATTTTCATAGTGTTATTTTGATGAACATTGATATTTGAATTCAAACAATTTGCAGATTTTTAAAATTTGATTTTTTTTTCTGTTTTAATTGTAAACTTTGACAGTTGTTAATGCAAAAATTCAAAAAATTTACAGTTTTTTAGTGTCATTTTGAAAATATTGTAATAACGAACTTCATGTTGTGTCAAATATAATGTAAATTTTTATAGTGTTATTTTGACAAACATTTTGTCATTTTGATAAATTATTGATTACATCTTGCATCAAAGTTGATATTTGAATCCAAACAATTTGAAAATTCTTACATTTTGACAACGATTTTTTTCCTGTTGAAATTGTAAATTTTGACAGTTCAGACGCCAAAATCAAAAATTTGACAGTTTTGTGTCATTTTGACAAATATCTTAATAACAAACTTCATATCGTGTCAAAGAAATGTTAATTTTCATAGTCTTGTCCGTCTAGTCTTGTCTGTCTAGTCTTGTCTGTCTAGTCTTGTCTGTCTAGTCTTGTCTGTCTAGTCTTGTCTGTCTAGTCTTGTCTGTCTAGTCTTGTCTGTCTAGTCTTGTCTGTCTAGTCTTGTCTGTCTAGTCTTGTCTGTCTAGTCTTGTCTGTCTAGTCTTGTCTGTCTAGTCTTGTCTGTCTAGTCTTGTCCGTCTAGTCTTGTCCGTCTAGTCTTGTCTGTCTAGTCTTGTCTGTCTAGTCTTGTCTGTCTAGTCTTGTCTGTCTAGTCTTGTCTGTCTAGTCTTGTCTGTCTAGTCTTGTCTGTCTAGTCTTGTCTGTCTAGTCTTGTCTGTCTAGTCTTGTCTGTCTAGTCTTGTCTGTCTAGTCTTGTCTGTCTAGTCTTGTCTGTCTAGTCTTGTCTGTCTAGTCTTGTCTGTCTAGTCTAGTCTGTCTAGTCTTGTCTGTCTAGTCTTGTCTGTCTAGTCTTGTCTGTCTAGTCTTGTCTGTCTAGTCTTGTCTGTCTAGTCTTGTCTGTCTAGTCTTGTCTGTCTAGTCTTGTATGTCTAGTCTTGTCTGTCTATTCTTGTCTGTCTATTCTTGTCTGTCTAGTCTTGTCTGTCTAGTCTTGTCTGTCTAGTCTTGTCTGTCTAGTCTTGTCTCTCTAGTCTTGTCTGTCTAGTCTTGTCTGTCTAGTCTTGTCTGTCTAGTCTTGTCTGTCTAGTGTTGTCTGTCTATTCTTGTCTGTCTATTCTTGTCTGTCTAGACTTGTCTGTCTAGTCTTGTCTGTCTAGTCTTGTCTCTCTAGTCTTGTCTCTCTAGTCTTGTCTGTCTAGTCTTGTCTGTCTAGTCTTGTCTGTCTAGTCTTGTCTGTCTAGTCTTGTCTGTCTAGTCTGTCTAGTCTGTCTAGTCTGTCTAGTCTTGTCTGTCTAGTCTTGTCTGTCTAGTCTTGTCTGTCTAGTCTTGTCTGTCTAGTCTTGTCTGTCTAGTCTTGTCTGTCTAGTCTTGTCTGTCTAGTCTTGTCTGTCTAGTCTTGTCTGTCTAGTCTTGTCTGTCTAGTCTTATCTGTCTAGTCTTGTCTGTCTAGTCTTGTCTGTCTAGTCTTGTCTGTCTAGTCTTGTCTGCCTATTCTTGTCTGTCTAGTCTTGTCTGTCTAGTCTTGTCTCTCTAGTCTTGTCTGTCTGGTCTTGTCTGTCTAGTCTGTCTAGTCTTGTCTGTCTAGTCTTGTCTGTCTAGTCTTGTCTGTCTAGTCTTGTCTGTCTATTCTTGTCTGTCTAGTCTTGTCTGTCTAGTCTTGTCTGTCTAGTCTTGTCTGTCTAGTCTTGTCTATCTAGTGTTGTCTATCTAGTGTTGTCTATCTAGTCTTGTCTGTCTAGTCTTGTCTGTCTAGTCTTGTCTGTCTAATCTTGTCTATCTAGTCTTGTCTGTCTAGTCTGTCTAGTCTTGTCTGTCTAGTCTTGTCTGTCTAGTCTTGTCTGTCTAGTCTTGTCTGTCTAGTCTTGTCTGTCTAGTCTTGTCTGTCTAGTCTTGTCTGTCTAGTCTTGTCTGTCTAGTCTTGTCTGTCTAGTCTTGTCTCTCTCAATGCGGGAGACCCGGGTTCGAATCCTGGTCGGGGAGGCGACAACTAGGGCGGTTTTCATTAACCGTCCGGGCTGCCCACCCTGAATGAATGCAATATATGCGATACCGGGGTGGCGCATACTAAAAAGCCAAGGTGGAATAGGGGATTTGGTGAGAGCTTACCCTGAACCACTTTAAAAAAAAAAAAAAAAAGTCTTGTCTCTCTAGTCTTGTCTGTCTAGTCTTGTCTGTCTAGTCTGTCTAGTCTTGTCTGTCTAGTCTTGTCTGTCTAGTCTTGTCTGTCTATTCTTGTCTGTCTAGTCTTGTCTGTCTAGTCCTGTCTGTCTAGTCTTGTCTGTCTAGTCTTGTCTGTCTAGTCTTGTCTGTCTAGTCTTGTCTGTCTAGTCTGGTCTGTCTAGTCTTGTCTGTCTAGTCTTGTCTGTCTAGTCTTGTCTGTCTAGTCTTGTCTGTCTAGTCTTGTCTGTCTAGTCTTGTCTGTCTAGTCTTGTATGTCTAGTCTTGTATGTCTAGTCTTGTCTGTCTAGTCTTGTCTGTCTAGTCTTGTCTGTCTAGTCTTGTCTGTCTAGTCTTGTCTGTCTAGTCTTGTCTGTCTAGTCTTGTCTGTCTAGTCTTGTCTGTCTAGTCTTGTCTGTCTAGTCTTCTCTGTCTAGTCTTGTCTGTCTAGTCTTGTCTGTCTAGTCTTGTCTGTCTAGTCTTGTCTGTCTAGTCTAGTCTGTCTAGTCTTCTCTGTCTAGTCTTGTCTGTCTAGTCTTGTCTGTCTAGTCTTGTCTGTCTAGTCTTGTCTGTCTAGTCTTGTCTGTCTAGTCTTGTCTGTCTAGTCTTGTCTGTCTAGTCTTGTCTGTCTAGTCTTGTCTGTCTAGTCTTGTCTGTCTAGTCTTGTCTGTCTAGTCTTGTCTGTCTAGTCTTGTCTGTCTAGTCTTGTCTGTCTAGTCTTGTTTGTCTAGTCTTGTCTGTCTAGTCTTGTCTGTCTAGCCTTGTCTGTCTAGTCTTGTCTGTCTAGTCTTGTCTGTCTAGTCTTGTCTGTCTAGTCTTGTCTGTCTAGTCTTGTCTGTCTAGTCTTGTCTGTCTAGTCTTGTCTGTCTAGTCTTGTCTGTCTAGTCTTGTCTGTCTAGTCTTGTCTGTCTAGTCTTGTCTGTCTAGTCTTGTCTGTCTAGTCTTGTCTGTCTAGTCTTGTCTGTCTAGTCTTGTCTGTCTAGTCTTGTCTGTCTAGTCTTGTCTGTCTAGTCTTGTCTGTCTAGTCTTGTCTGTCTAGTCTTGTCTGTCTAGTCTTGTCTGTCTAGTCTTGTCTGTCTAGTCTTGTCTGTCTAGTCTTGTCTGTCTAGTCTTGTCTGTCTAGTCTTGTCTGTCTAGTCTTGTCTGTCTAGTCTTGTCTGTCTAGTCTTGTCTGTCTAGTCTTGTCTGTCTAGTCTTGTCTGTCTAGTCTTGTCTGTCTAGTCTTGTCTGTCTAGTCTTGTCTGTCTAGTCTTGTCTGTCTAGTCTTGTCTGTCTAGTCTTGTCTGTCTAGTCTTGTCTGTCTAGTCTTGTCTGTCTAGTCTTGTCTGTCTAGTCTTGTCTGTCTAGTCTTGTCTGTCTAGTCTTGTCTGTCTAGTCTTGTCTGTCTAGTCTTGTCTGTCTAGTCTTGTCTGTCTAGTCTTGTCTGTCTAGTCTTGTCTGTCTAGTCTTGTCTGTCTAGTCTTGTCTGTCTAGTCTTGTCTGTCTAGTCTTGTCTGTCTAGTCTTGTCTGTCTAGTCTTGTCTGTCTAGTCTTGTCTATCTTGTCTTGTCTGTCTAGTTTTGTCTATCTAGTCTTGTCTATCTAGTCTTGTCTATCTAGTTTTGTCTGTCTAGTCTTGTCTGTCTAGTCTTGTCTATCTAGTCTCATCTGTCTAGACCTATATATCTAGTCTTATCTGTCTAGTTTTATCTATCCAGTCTTATCTATCCAGTCTTATCTCTCTAATCTTGTCTGTATGATCTGTCTAGTCTTGTAAGTCACAGCATCAAAAACCGGTTAATATATTTTAATAATTTTCCAACTAATTAAGTTCCTTGTACACTGAAGGACATTTTATCTGTATATATAGATTGGGCTTGAATCGATCTAATCAGTTCGAATCGACTGACCAAACAACATGAATACCCTGGTAAGAGAGTATCTAGAGTTTCCCTCTAGCTATCTATTTAAAAATGATCTGTATTACAATAAGACTTCATCCTAGATAAGTTAACTATCATTAAATATTTGTTTTTTAATTAGCTATCTAGATGTAGATAACAGAAATTTGGGAAGAATTTTTCGTTTCTTCCCAAATTTTTTCTTCCCAAAGATTTCGAGATTTATTTTCAAAATTTTTATTTGGCAAAATTTCCAAAATTTCGAAAAAGAATGAACTTGAATGACATTGAATTTTGACATTATCAAAAATTACCAGTCTTGTCATTATACGAAACATTTGTCAAGATGAAGTTGAAGATTTGGAGATTTATTTCCGAAATCTTTTATTCGACTAAATTTCCAAAATTTTTCGTAATTTTGGAAATTTTGTCGAATAAATAAACAAAATCCACCTCATCGATTTTGACATCGTCAAAAATTACCAGTCTTGTCAAATGTACGAAACAATTGTCAAGATGACATGAGGTTGAAGATTTGGAGATTTATTTCCGAAATCTTTTATTCGACAAAATTTCCAAAATTTTTCGTAATTTTGGAAATTTTGTCGAATAAATCCACCTCATCGATTTTGACATCCTCACAAAAATTACAAGTCTTGTCAGATATACGAAACATTTATCAAGTTTACATTATCAAAATGAAATTAGAACTACATGTCATCTTGATAATGTCAACTTGACAATTGTTCCGTAATCTTGTCATTTCGAGTCTTTTATTCAATCTTTGTTTAACACCTAACTACCTGACATACGTCTCATAGACCCAAAGTAGCAGAAATTTTCTCACCTGAGACGTATGGCAGGTGGTTAAGGGTTAACATTTGTAACACAGTTTGTTAAAAACCTAACAAATTTGTTTATTTTTTTGTGTAAATTTTAGACCGTATTTGCCTTTGTCTGCTTGGCGGTTTACGCCAATGCGAAACCCTCGTGGGGTCACTGGGGCCACCATGGTGCCGTTGTAGGCGCCAGCGGAGTTGTAACCGGGCATGGGGCCTCCGGGCCAGCCGGAACAGTTACTGGCGCCGGAGCCTCCGCCGCCGCTGGAGTTGTCACCGGTCATGGAGCCATTGGAAACAGCTGGGACGGCGGTCATTGGGACGGAGCTTGGGATGATGGTCATTGGGACGGAGCTTGGGATGATGGTCATTGGGATGGGGCTTGGGATGATGGTCATTGGGATGGGGCTTGGGATGATGGTCGTTGGGATGGAGCTTGGGGAGGCGCTTGGGGTGGACATGGAGGGCATGGACACTGGTAAATGTGTCGTTCGTGCAACGACCTGAAAGAATAATGACTGCCAATGAACTTTTGTAACTGATACTGATAACTAGATGTATATTATATTGTTTTTCAAAATCTCTTGTTTTCATTCTTCGTGTACTTTACCTTCCTTATTAAAGTCCATTCCCATATGCGCGACAATAAACAACGCGACGTCGTGCGACACCGCCTGTCAAATAAAGATTCTAATAATCTAAATTCGTTCTACTAAATTCATTGCTGACGTGTCGTGACCTCTCGCGCATAATTGTGGAACGCATCGTCACTCTAAGATGCGGGACTTTCAGTTTATCGCGGGTTCCGAACAGCACTATTTGAGAGGTTCTCTTGGCAGTATTCAGAATAATTCTATTTCAGAGGTTCTTTTGCCACAGCATAGTTCCGTGAAAAAATTGTTTGTTTTAGTTTGTCAGGGGATCGAACCCGGGATCTCAGGTGTAGCGAGCGGATTCGTTCACCACTACACCACTGTGACCACAAAAATAAAGATTACATTGTTTTAAATGGGCATGTAGAGAAGCTGTCGCGTAGCGCAAGTGAGAACGTGCCCATTTAAAACAATGTAATCATTATTTGACAGGCGATGTCGCGTGACGTCGCGTAGCTGAGTGTCGCGTACATGAGAATCGGCCTTTACTTTCTACCTTGCACTTGCTACTTTGTTACCTAGTTTTCTTTCTTATTTGTTTATAATATCACAATATATTGCACCGTTGAGATACCAATTTCTACATGACATTTTAGTGCCAAATCAAGCTTTCAACTGACACTGTATATCAAAAACCGAACGTTTTCTGATTTTAAACTTGTCAAACTTCGCAAGCTTTGAAATTGTTTGCAGACAGATTAGATAAATAGGATTAACTAGACAGACAAGGCAGATTCCCGATAGATATCTTCTGTGATCTGAGCAAGGCTTTTGATTGTATAGATCAGGGCTGTCCAACCTTTTTGTAGTAGTGATCTACTTTTTGGTATATATTGTTGAAAAGATCGACCAAAACGCGTAACGGGCTAGCAGGGGGACTGCGGTAATGGAATGCACGCACCCAGGAATAACGATAATTTGCCATTTAAATTTTAATTCAAAACTTGATTTAATAAGTACATAGAAGCGTGATAAAAGATCGACTTAAAATCACGCCGCGATCGACCAGTAGATCGCGATCGACCTGCCGTGATCGGACAGCCCTGGTATAGATCATGGACAATTAACACATTAAAGGCGGGAGTCGTAGTACTACGATTTATCTCGACTGTAGTTTAAAGGCGGGAGTCTTAGTACTACGATTTATCCCACGCCTGTAATGTGTTTATAAACAAAGTAGATAGATATAGCATAAGGGGGAAGGCAAGAAACTGGTTACATTACTTCTTAAAGTACAGAACCCAATATGTCCAAATAACATCGCATTTTAAAACTAGCTCTTCTACAGAATTGCCTATCAAAGCAGGTGTTCCCCAAGGAAGTGTGCTTTCGCCGACACTTTTTCTACATTACCTAGCTGATTTAGTTCCGTACATTTATGGCAATTTTTTCAATCTATATGCGGATGACTCTATTTGTCTTTTATCCGAATCCAACTTAACCCATTTTTGACCACTGTATACCAACAGGTACAGCGGTATTTATTGTAACCCTATATTGAGCGTAGCAGTTTGGGAAAAAGTGGGTTAATGGAAAGCCAGCAAGGGTCAAATAACCTCCTATAAACTCTAGATTCTTGGTTCTCAGCCAATAGACTGTTCCTCAATTTGGAAAAAACAGAAGTTGTCGTATTGCAAAAACACAGAACCAAGTATGTAGAGGATATATCGATAGGATTTAATAGCTCACAGTTAAAAATAGTTAAATACACCAATTTCCTTGGGTTAACTGTTCATGAACATTTATCTTGGCACAATCATGTTGATCATTTATGCAAATCGATAAACAAAAAAGCATTCTGCCTTCGCTACCTGAGGCATTTCCTTGATATTCCAGCGCTATTAACCCTTTGACATACGAGTAAAACTAAACATGTTGACGTGTTCATACATGTGATCTTATCACGTATACATGACGTCTTTGAATGTTAAGGTGTTAAATTATTATTAAGCAGAAATTAAATTCAAACTTAGCTATGGAAATGTGGGAAGCATCTCCAGAACTGGTAAAGATCATAAAAACAGGACATACAAGACTAGACAGACAAGACTAGGCAGACAAGACTAGACAGACAAGACTAGACAGACAAGACTAGACAGACAAGACTAGACAGACAAGACTAGACAGACAAGACTAGACAGACAAGACTAGACAGACAAGACTAGACAGACAAGACTAGACAGACAAGACTAGACAGACAAGACTAGACAGACAAGACTAGACAGACAAGACTAGACAGACAAGACTAGACAGACAAGACTAGACAGACAAGACTAGACAGACAAGACTAGACAGACAAGACTAGACAGACAAGACTAGACAGACAAGACTAGACAGACAAGACTAGACAGACAAGACTAGACAGACAAGACTAGACAGACAAGACTAGACAGACAAGACTAGACAGACAAGACTAGACAGACAAGACTAGACAGACAAGACTAGACAGACAAGACTAGACAGACAAGACTAGACAGACAAGACTAGACAGACAAGACTAGACAGACAAGACTAGACAGACAAGACTAGACAGACAAGACTAGACAGACAAGACTAGACAGACAAGACTAGACAGACAAGACTAGACAGACAAGACTAGACAGACAAGACTAGACAGACAAGACTAGACAGACAAGACTAGACAGACAAGACTAGACAGACAAGACTAGACAGACAAGACTAGACAGACAAGACTAGACAGACAAGACTAGACAGACAAGACTAGACAGACAAGACTAGACAGACAAGACTAGACAGACAAGACTAGACAGACAAGACTAGACAGACAAGACTAGACAGACAAGACTAGACAGACAAGACTAGACAGACAAGACTAGACAGACAAGACTAGACAGACAAGACTAGACAGACAAGACTAGACAGACAAGACTAGACAGACAAGACTAGACAGACAAGACTAGACAGACAAGACTAGACAGACAAGACTAGACAGACAAGACTAGACAGACAAGACTAGACAGACAAGACTAGACAGACAAGACTAGACAGACAAGACTAGACAGACAAGACTAGACAGACAAGACTAGACAGACAAGACTAGACAGACAAGACTAGACAGACAAGACTAGACAGACAAGACTAGACAGACAAGACTAGACAGACAAGACTAGACAGACAAGACTAGACAGACAAGACTAGACAGACAAGACTAGACAGACAAGACTAGACAGACAAGACTAGACAGACAAGACTAGACAGACAAGACTAGACAGACAAGACTAGACAGACAAGACTAGACAGACAAGACTAGACAGACAAGACTAGACAGACAAGACTAGACAGACAAGACTAGACAGACAAGACTAGACAGACAAGACTAGACAGACAAGACTAGACAGACAAGACTAGACAGACAAGACTAGACAGACAAGACTAGACAGACAAGACTAGACAGACAAGACTAGACAGACAAGACTAGACAGACAAGACTAGACAGACAAGACTAGACAGACAAGACTAGACAGACAAGACTAGACAGACAAGACTAGACAGACAAGACTAGACAGACAAGACTAGACAGACAAGACTAGACAGACAAGACTAGACAGACAAGACTAGACAGACAAGACTAGACAGACAAGACTAGACAGACAAGACTAGACAGACAAGACTAGACAGACAAGACTAGACAGACAAGACTAGACAGACAAGACTAGACAGACAAGACTAGACAGACAAGACTAGACAGACAAGACTAGACAGACAAGACTAGACAGACAAGACTAGACAGACAAGACTAGACAGACAAGACTAGACAGACAAGACTAGACAGACAAGACTAGACAGACAAGACTAGACAGACAAGACTAGACAGACAAGACTAGACAGACAAGACTAGACAGACAAGACTAGACAGACAAGACTAGACAGACAAGACTAGACAGACAAGACTAGACAGACAAGACTAGACAGACAAGACTAGACAGACAAGACTAGACAGACAAGACTAGACAGACAAGACTAGACAGACAAGACTAGACAGACAAGACTAGACAGACAAGACTAGACAGACAAGACTAGACAGACAAGACTAGACAGACAAGACTAGACAGACAAGACTAGACAGACAAGACTAGACAGACAAGACTAGACAGACAAGACTAGACAGACAAGACTAGACAGACAAGACTAGACAGACAAGACTAGACAGACAAGACTAGACAGACAAGACTAGACAGACAAGACTAGACAGACAAGACTAGACAGACAAGACTAGACAGACAAGACTAGACAGACAAGACTAGACAGACAAGACTAGACAGACAAGACTAGACAGACAAGACTAGACAGACAAGACTAGACAGACAAGACTAGACAGACAAGACTAGACAGACAAGACTAGACAGACAAGACTAGACAGACAAGACTAGACAGACAAGACTAGACAGACAAGACTAGACAGACAAGACTAGACAGACAAGACTAGACAGACAAGACTAGACAGACAAGACTAGACAGACAAGACTAGACAGACAAGACTAGACAGACAAGACTAGACAGACAAGACTAGACAGACAAGACTAGACAGACAAGACTAGACAGACAAGACTAGACAGACAAGACTAGACAGACAAGACTAGACAGACAAGACTAGACAGACAAGACTAGACAGACAAGACTAGACAGACAAGACTAGACAGACAAGACTAGACAGACAAGACTAGACAGACAAGACTAGACAGACAAGACTAGACAGACAAGACTAGACAGACAAGACTAGACAGACAAGACTAGACAGACAAGACTAGACAGACAAGACTAGACAGACAAGACTAGACAGACAAGACTAGACAGACAAGACTAGACAGACAAGACTAGACAGACAAGACTAGACAGACAAGACTAGACAGACAAGACTAGACAGACAAGACTAGACAGACAAGACTAGACAGACAAGACTAGACAGACAAGACTAGACAGACAAGACTAGACAGACAAGACTAGACAGACAAGACTAGACAGACAAGACTAGACAGACAAGACTAGACAGACAAGACTAGACAGACAAGACTAGACAGACAAGACTAGACAGACAAGACTAGACAGACAAGACTAGACAGACAAGACTAGACAGACAAGACTAGACAGACAAGACTAGACAGACAAGACTAGACAGACAAGACTAGACAGACAAGACTAGACAGACAAGACTAGACAGACAAGACTAGACAGACAAGACTAGACAGACAAGACTAGACAGACAAGACTAGACAGACAAGACTAGACAGACAAGACTAGACAGACAAGACTAGACAGACAAGACTAGACAGACAAGACTAGACAGACAAGACTAGACAGACAAGACTAGACAGACAAGACTAGACAGACAAGACTAGACAGACAAGACTAGACAGACAAGACTAGACAGACAAGACTAGACAGACAAGACTAGACAGACAAGACTAGACAGACAAGACTAGACAGACAAGACTAGACAGACAAGACTAGACAGACAAGACTAGACAGACAAGACTAGACAGACAAGACTAGACAGACAAGACTAGACAGACAAGACTAGACAGACAAGACTAGACAGACAAGACTAGACAGACAAGACTAGACAGACAAGACTAGACAGACAAGACTAGACAGACAAGACTAGACAGACAAGACTAGACAGACAAGACTAGACAGACAAGACTAGACAGACAAGACTAGACAGACAAGACTAGACAGACAAGACTAGACAGACAAGACTAGACAGACAAGACTAGACAGACAAGACTAGACAGACAAGACTAGACAGACAAGACTAGACAGACAAGACTAGACAGACAAGACTAGACAGACAAGACTAGACAGACAAGACTAGACATACAAGACTAACCAGACTAGACTAAACAGACAAAACTAGACAAACAAGACTAAGCAGACAAGTCTAGACAGACAAGACTAGACAGACAAGACTAGACAGACAAGACTAACCAGACTAGACTAAACAGACAAAACTAGACAGACAAGACTAAGCAGACAAGTCTAGACAGACAAGACTAGACAGACAATAATAGACAGAAAATACTTGACAAGCAAGTATTGGCTGAGCAGGTCTGGTCTTATTTATTCTTGTCCATTCCGTCTCTTCTTGTCTAGTCTTGTCCGACCTTGTGTGGTCTTGTCTGTTCTTGTCTGGCCTTGTCTAGTTCTGCTTAGTCTTACCTGGACTTGTCTCGTCTTGTTATGTCTTGTCTGGTCCAATCATGGCAGGTCTTCTCTGGTTTTGTCTGGTCTAGTCTCGTCTCGTCTGGCCTTGGCTGGTTTTGTCTATTCTTGTCTAGTCTTGTATACTCTTATCTAGCCTTATCCGGTCAAATTAATTTACAAATTGAAACAGAAATCCAAATTTGCAGACAAAATAACGGTCTAATGCAGGGTTTCTCAAAGTTTTTCTTAGGTGGGCCAATTTAATATTACCGAATTTTTTGGCGGGCCCAAAAAATACCTATATATAATACCTGGCCCATAAAAACGGAATAGAAACAAAACAATAGCCACCACATATATAACTATTTCTTTTTTTTTTTATTAGTATACTAAATTAAATATAAATTTTAAATTATATAATTTATTAAAACAAAAAAAGTTGCTAAAAAGCATCACGTAATTGTATGACTGTCGAATGTATTCTTAATGCTGCGTGTAAATGATTATCACTCAATTTTGATCTTAATTTCGACTTATGCTCATAATGCGCATAGTTGAAAGTTGTTTCGCAAATATAAATATGTGCTCCCAAATAATGAATACAATTGTTGAGCATGTTTTCGTATTTTCCGGTAATTCACGTTTGATAATGGTCTATAAAAATCAATTAAGGAAATATTTTTAATAATTTTTATAAAAATTATTAACTTTTGTTAATTTTTTTTTAAATTTTTTAATTTGTTTATTTATTTAAACATCACATTTCATTCAAATTTACATAATCATTTATAAAAGCATAAAAACATAATAATTTTTAATTTCAAACAAATAATTTAGAGCCTATGATTAAGGTGTTAGTTGTACTTCGAACTACTTCGAACTAGTAAGGCAAATAAATTAGTAAATTATAAAAGAACTTTTTATATCCCATTCCCAATAATATATAAAAAATGATAAATAATAGGGATGATAATAAGCAACGTTTAAAATATATTTTACCAATATTCAAAATTTTCAATGAAATCTGAAAATCTGCGACGGATTTAATTACTTTGTTTGTGCTTTAATTACAAATTTCTGGAAATTGCGGTAACAATTTCAAGGATTATTAAAATTTGGGAAAAAATATTTCTCCCAAATCCATCGAAGTTGCAAGATTAGGATTAAGGCTAGCGATTAAAACCGAATTGAGTCCAGAAAACGAAAAAGGGCTCTTTAACCCGGTCAAGGGTTTAACCCAGGTAGTTCCATGCACCAACAGATTATCCCAAAATTAATCCAAATTTGGATATAAATAGTCTGTGTCCAGCAAGAACCAAATCAGTAAGCAGTCAACAGTGTTGTGAGCCCCATGTGAGGATTTGGTCCCAAGAGAAGTTAGTGTGGCACGGGAAACATAGTAAGTATTAGAATTATCTAACTTGTTTAGCGCGTGGTGAATGTAGTTCTAAATAATCTAATTTAAAACTAAATTATAAATAATTGACACTAGGTGTACACGAAAACAGTATACTTTATATATTCCAGTTTCAATTAACAGCAGCGATCTTACGAATTTGAAACTGTAAAAATTAAAAGTTGCTTTTGCTAAAATTACGGTTTCCGAAATTATTAGTAAATAAGTTTTAAAAATTACAGTGAGCGACTGCAATCTTTACAAATTTGTATTCGTAAGGCCGCTGCTACATTTTAAACTGTAATTTTTAAAGTGTACTTTTTCCAAGTTTCACAAATTAGTTTTCCACTATTACACACATCACTAATTTGTGTAACTTACACCTAGTGTCTTGTATTTATTATTAATATAATGTTTCACCTAGTGCCTACAGTTGAATCTTTCATAATTAGAAGTTTAAATCTGAAATTTTAATAATTAGATAATTCTGTAGATAAGTCTGTAGAATTTCGAGAACCTTCCTGCAATTACTTTAAGACAAGTTGCCGCTTAGTTAGTCGAAGTAAGTCATGCTCTGCTATTAATTGTTATTAATTATAGTAATTGTTGTATAATTGTTTTAAATAATTGTTATAAATCGCCAAAATTCGAGATAATCTTGTAAATACTTTTTTAAACAAATTCTCTACGAAAGTTAAATTCTCTACGAAATTTATTCTAGCAGATAGTTGCGATATTCTGCGCGGCTTTAATAATATCCGTCATTGAATCACAATATTAAATTTAATTTTCTATTTTCATGTTTGACCAAAGTTTTCTCATACAAATTTCGAAAACACTCCAAAAACTTATTTTAACTTTTTGTAGGTAATTTCATTCTTTACGCATTTTATTTGAACAAACAGATTTTCCAAAAACAAGCAAAAAATTACAAAATGATTATCATAGCATATCTGCCACGAAAAACTAACCATATATAATATATAACAACTACATAGAGATGCCTAAATTTATGTAACCAAACCTATTTATAGTTTAGTATACTTAATAGACCGATTTACGGTTAGTTAAGAGCATGCGCCCCTTGTTTAAAAGGCGGGAATATGAAAGTTTCGGTCACATTTTCACTGGTTATACGTCAAAAAAGTGCCCGAAAACTCATGCGCGGAAATTGACTCTTACGCACAAAAAAAAATCAACTATGAAAAGATCTATTTACACAATACATTTAATAATCCGAATTAAAATCGACAAAACTATTTAGGATGGCTAAATCATTTTAATTTTATTGTTTGGTTTTTGTAAGAAACTTTGTAAGAACTGTGAAAAGTTCCTTGAATACAATTTGAAGAGAATAGAAATGTAATTCAATGTCAGTCGTGGTGATTGCCAGTGAAGCAGTTGTTTTTAAAAAATGTATTTTATAGAAAGATTAGTTATAATAATGATATCAACTTTGTTGACAATATGTATACAATGATTTCCTAGAAATTATAATCTTTGAAGAAAAGATACAAATGTTGCTATTTAATAATTTTAAATTTGCGTTTCAAAAGCGAATATTTCAAAAACTGTGCAGAATCTTGAAAAACCTGCAAGAACAAATTACGTAGATAATTTTATTTGTCTAGATGATGTGATTGTCTAGAAAATATTAACAAGAAAATTATGTAACTCTGCGATTTATGGCAAAACTTTTGCAAAAACCAGAAGTAGGCGATTTCCTGAATTTTAGGTAACTAACTATATTATACTTCCAGTTAACTATTTGTTTAAGTGTGTACACTCCGTCTCTATTTCTATTAACTAATAGTACGGAGGTACTCGCTGAGACTGATAGTTAGACTACATCAATGCGATTTGTTCAGTTTATTGCGGAAAACTAATTGTTTCATTGTGTACACTACGCCTCTATTTCTATTCACTAATAGTACGTGGCGTACACGCTGAAACTGCTAGTTAGAGTACATCAAAAGAATTTGTTCTAACTACTTGTTTCAGTGTGTGCACTACGCCTCTATTTCTATTCGCTAATAGTACGTGGCGTACACACTGAAACTGCTAGTTAAAATACATCAACTACTTGTTTGAGTGTGTACACTACGTCTCTATTTCTATTCACTAATAGTACGTAGCGTACAAGCTGAGGCTGCTAGTTAGACTACATTAAAAGGTTTTGTTCTAATAGGTCATGCTAACTACTTGTTTCGGTGTGTACACGGCGTCGCTATTTCTGTTCACTAATAGTACGTAGCGTACAAGCTAAGACCGCTGGTTAGACTACATCAAAAGGATTTGTTCTAGTAGTTTTGGCCAACTATTTGTTTCCGTGTGTACGCTACGTCTCTATTTCTATTGACAAATAGTACGGAGTGTACTCACTGAGATTGCTAGTTAGACTTCAAAAGGATTTCCGGTAGTTCCAGTTAACTAACTGTTTCAGTGTGTACACTATGCCTCTATTTCTATTGCCTAATAGTACGGAGTGTACTCGCTGAGACTGCTAGTTAGACCTCATCAAAAGGATTTACGGTAGTTCCAGTTAATTAACCGTTTCAGTGTGTACATTACGTCTCTATTTCTATTGACTAATAGTACGGAGTGTACTCGCTGAGACTGCTAGTTAGACCTCATCAAAAGGATTTACGGTAGTTCCAGTTAATTAACTGTTTCAGTGTGTGCATTACGTCTCTATTTCTATTGACTAATAGTACGGAGTGTACTCGCTGAGACTGCTAGTTAGACCTCATCAAAAGGATTTCCGGTAGTTCCAGTTAACCAACTGTTTTAGTGTGTACACTACGTCTCTATTTCTATTGACTAATAGTACGGAGTGAACTCGCTGAGATTACTAGTTAGACTTCAAAAGGATTTCCGGTAGTTCCAGTTAACTAACTGTTTCAGTGTGTACTCTATGTCTCTATTTCTATTCACTAATAGTACGGAGTGTACTCGCTGAGACTACTAGTTAGACTTCATCAAAAGGATTTAAGTTAGTTTCAGTTAACTAACTGTTTCAGTCTGTACACTACGTCTCTATTTCTATTGCCTAATAGTACGGAGTGTACTCGCTGAGGCTGCTAGTTAGACCGCATCAAAAGGATTTACGGTAGTTCCAGTTAATTAACTGTTTCAGTGTGTACATTACGTCTCTATTTCTATTGCCTAATAGTACGGAGTGTACTCGCTGAGGCTGCTAGTTAGACAGCATCAAAAGGATTTACGGTAGTTCCAGTTAATTAACTGTTTCAGTGTGTACATTACGTCTCTATTTCTATTGACTAATAGTACGGAGTGTACTCGCTGAGATTACTAGTTAGACTTCAAAAGGATTTCCGTTAGTTCCAGTTAACTAACTGTTTCAGTGTGTACACTATGTCTCTATTTCTATTGACTAATAGTACGGAGTGTACTCGCTGAGACTACTAGTTAGACTTCATCAAAAAGATTTACGGTAGTTTCAGTTAACTAACTGTTTCAGTCTGTACACTACGTCTCTATTTGTATTAACTAATAGTACGGAGTGTACTCGCTGAGACTGCTAGTTAGACTTCATCAAAAAGATTTACGGTAGTTTCAGTTAACTAACTGTTTCAGTCTGTACACTACGTCTCTATTTGTATTAACTAATAGTACGGAGTGTACTCGCTGAGACTGCTAGTTAGACTCCATCAAAATGATTTCCGGTACTTCCAGTTAACTAACTGTTTCAGTGTGTACATTACGTCTCTATTTCTATTGAATAATAGTACGGAGTGTACTCGCTGAAACTGCTAGTTAGACTACATCAGTTCCGGAAGTTACAGAAAACTACTTATTTCAGTATGTACACTTCGCCTCTATTTCTATTCACTAATAGTACGGAGTTTACTCGCTGAGATTGGTAGTTAAAGTACATCAGTTCAGGTTAACTAATAGACCTTTTTACGGTTAGTTAAGTGCAGGCGCGTCCGCCACGTTTAAAAGGCGGTAATATGAAAGTTTCGGACACATTTAGTTATTTTCACTACTGTCATACGTCAGAAAGTGCCCGAAAAACATTTCGGAACTGGTGGACATGGCGGAAATTGACAAATGCGCAGAAAAAAAAATCAACTATGAAAAGGTCTATTGTAAGAGTGTGCACATGTCGTTTCTATTCCAATCGAGTAATGGAGAGTGCTCACGGATACTGCTAGTTATACTACATCGTTTACTATCGACATCGAAGCATTCGTTTCGGATGTTCCAGTAAACCATTTGGGTACTTACGTACTAACGCCACCGCAGGTACAAATTTGAACAAAATAGATGGGTAGATTGGGTTATAACGGAGCAGATAACTCCAGAGCAGATATCGCGCGAGAGCGCGACCTCTCGATCCAAAATAAGAAAAAATATTGGATAAAGGCCGAAAACTAAACCAAACCTAACTAACGAAACCTAAACTAACTAGGTGAGATTAGAAAACGCAGTTAGTACTAGTAGATTCTTAAAAGATTAAAACTAAAAACTCTGTGAAGACTAATCTTGTCTATCTAGTCTAGTCCCTGACTAGACTAGATAGACAAACATTAATGTACAATTTATCGCACCACGTTTAACGGTTCATAAGTTATTCCAGTTGATTACGCCTAGGAATTCGAGTTACAGACAAGTCTAAACTCGGCAGGGCTACGGTTTGAACTTGGTGTCCATATAAAACTGGGCAGGACTAGTCTGAACCCGGAAGGACTAGTCTGAACTCGGCAAGACTAATCTAAACTCGGCAAGACTAGTCTGAACTTGGCAGGAGTAGTTTGAACTCGACAAGATAAGTTTGAATTCTGCAAGACTAGTCGTAACTCGACAGGATACAGTTGCCTCTTGTCTGTCTAGTCTTGTGTGTCTAGTTTTGTCTGTCTAGTCTTGTCTAGTCTTGTCTAGTCTTGTCTAGTCTTGTCTAGTCTTGTCTAGTCTTGTCTAGTCTTGTCTAGTCTTGTCTAGTCTTGTCTAGTCTTGTCTAGTCTTGTCTAGTCTTGTCTAGTCTTGTCTAGTCTTGTCTTGTCTAGTCTTGTCTAGTCTTGTCTTGTCTAGTCTTGTCTAGTCTTGTCTAGTCTTGTCTAGTCTTGTCTAGTCTTGTCTAGTCTTGTCTAGTCTTGTCTAGTCTTGTCTAGTCTTGTCTAGTCTTGTCTGTCTTGTCTGTCTTGTCTGTCTTGTCTGTCTTGTCTGTCTTGTCTGTCTAGTCTTGTCTGTCACTCTTGTCTGTCTAGTCTTGTCTGTCACTCTTGTCTGTCTAGTCTTGTCTGTTACTCTTGTCTGTCTAGTCTTGTCTGTCTAGTCTTGTCTGTCTAGTCTTGTCTGTCTAGTCTTGTCTGTCTTGTCTGTCTTGTCTGTCTTGTCTGTCTTGTCTGTCTTGTCTGTCTTGTCTGTCTTGTCTGTCTTGTCTGTCTTGTCTGTCTTGTCTGTCTTGTCTGTCTTGTCTGTCTTGTCTGTCTTGTCTGTCTTGTCTGTCTTGTCTGTCTAGTCTTGTCTGTCTAGTCTTGTCTGTCTAGTCTTGTCTGTCTTGTCTGTCTAGTCTTGTCTGTCTAGTCTTGTCTGTCTAGTCTTGTCTGTCTAGTCTTGTCTGTCTAGTCTTGTCTGTCTAGTCTTGTCTGTCTAGTCTTGTCTGTCTAGTCTTGTCTGTCTAGTCTTGTCTGTCTAGTCTTGTCTGTCTTGTCTTGTCTGTCTAGTCTTGTCTGTCTAGTCTTGTCTGTCTAGTCTTGTCTGTCTAGTCTTGTCTGTCTTGTCTTGTCTGTCTTGTCTGTCTTGTCTGTCTTGTCTGTCTTGTCTGTCTTGTCTGTCTTGTCTGTCTAGTCTTGTCTGTCTTGTCTGTCTTGTCTGTCTTGTCTGTCTAGTCTTGTCTGCCTAGTCTGTCTTGTCTGTCTTGTCTGTCTTGTCTGTCTAGTCTTGTCTGCCTAGTCTTGTCTGTCTAGTCTTGTCTGTCTTGTCTGTCTAGTCTTGTCTGCCTAGTCTTGTCTGTCTAGTCTTGTCTGTCTAGTCTTGTCTGTCTAGTCTTGTCTGTCTAGTTTTGTCTAGTCTTGTCTTGTCTGTCTATCCTTGCCTGTCTAGTCTTATTTATATCTAATTTTAATTTCTATAATCTTAGAACTTAGCTAGAATCCTATTGGATTTTTAACGAATTTTCCAATCATTTTTTCTCAATTTTCTACAAATTTTCCAAAAATTTGGAACAATTTTAACACAACTTTTCCAAATTAAAAACCTGAAATTTGGATGCAACACCTTTTCGTCTTTTGCCTGATATTTAACAAATATTCCTCGCCTCTCGGAGTCACGGTGGTATTAAAACTGTCCCACCTTTTCGATGCGTAAACACGAATGGTGGGATACATTTAAAACCACTTTAAAACATCGTAATAGCTACGATTAATTTAGTCAAATTAATTTAGCAACATTTAGTTTTTTATTTACATCAAAGTTAATAAAACAATGCGAAAACTCACCCAACAAAGCAGAAATTTGCACACACACACACACTCACAAAACGTTTAGCAACAAACTCGCAAAGTTTTACCAAAATTTTCACCGAATTTCCACAATTTTTGCTCAAAAAATAACTCGTCCACGCGCGACGATCGCACTCGAATGACTAAAAACGTGCGGGACCGCATTCCAATCGCACTTTTTTGCACCGATTACGCCTCTGCTTCGATCCGATCTGTTTACATTTTTTGCTCCCCCAAGGTCAAGAATCGTCTACATTGCAATGCACATCGCGTTTGTTTTAAAATAAAATATTAAATGTGAAGATGTACAAATATCATTCATTCTCACTCATCAACATTTTCGAAATGGTAATAAGGTACTTATGTATTAACGCCACCACCGCTACATTTTTAAATGCACCTTAATCTACACCTACAATTCTTATGAAAAATCATAAAATAAAAATATTTTATTTAAAATGATGTCATGGTTTGAACCAAATTAATAATAGAATTGAAAGTAGGAGATTATCGTGAATTTATTTCATATATTATATGATGTTCTCCTACTTTCAATTCTATTTTATATAAAATTAAAACATTTTTAAATCTCAAAATATTTTATTTTTTAACCCCGGTTAGATTAGGTTGCCCGCTGCGAAGCGGACAGATAAATCAAGACAACATACGCGCGAACTCTTCATCTAATATAGGACAATGTGGCAAGAACCGTTGGTTTAAACCCGGTTAGATTAGGTTTCCCGCCGCGAATCTGACAGATAAATGAGGACAGCATACGCGAACTCTCGATCCAATATATAGCGGCGGTGGCGTTAACACGTAAGTACCGGTAATAATCCCGAAAATGTTATTATGCAATGTTGCAAATGTTATTATAGAAATGTTATTATACAATCTTTATTTAAAAATTTATATATTCAGAAAGAAATGTTTCAATATTAAGGCTATCAGGAAAACTCAAATAACAAAATTATTACAAATATATCACCACAGACAAGACTAGACAACAGACAAAACTATAAACTAGACAAGACTAGTTATTAGACAAAACTATAAACCAGACAAGACTAGTTATTAGACAAAACTATAAACCAGACAGAACTAGATACTAGACAAAACTATAAACTAGACAAGACCAGTTATTAGACAAAACTATAAACTAGACAAGACCAGTTATTAGACAAAACTATAAACCAGACAAAACTAGATACTAGACAAAACTATAAACTAGACAAGACCAGTTATTAGACAAAACTATAAACTAGACAAGACCAGTTATTAGACAAAACTATAAACCAGACAAGACTATTTATTAGACAAAACTATAAACTAGACAGAACTAGATACTAGACAAAACTATAAACTAGACAAGACTAGTTATTAGACAAAACTATAAACCAGACAAGACTAGTTATTAGACAAAACTATAAACCAGACAGAACTAGATACTAGACAAAACTATAAACTAGACAAGACCAGTTATTAGACAAAACTATAAACTAGACAAGACCAGTTATTAGACAAAACTATAAACCAGACAAAACTAGATACTAGACAAAACTATAAACTAGACAAGACCAGTTATTAGACAAAACTATAAACTAGACAAGACCAGTTATTAGACAAAACTATAAACCAGACAAGACTATTTATTAGACAAAACTATAAACTAGACAGAACTAGATACTAGACAAAATTATAAACTAGACAAGACTTGTTATTAGACAAAACTATAAACTAGACAGAACTAGTTACTAGACACAACTATAAACTAGACAAGACTAGTTATTAGACAAAACTATAAACCAGACAAGACTATTTATTAGACAAAACTATAAACTAGACAGAACTAGTTACTAGACACAACTATAAACTAGACAAGACTAGTTATTAGACAAAACTATAAACCAGACAAGACTATTTATTAGACAAAACTATAAACTAGACAGAACTAGATACTAGACAAAACTATAAACTAGACAAGACTAGTTATTAGACAAAACTATAAACTAGACAGAACTAGATACTAGCCAAAACTATAAACTAGACAAGACTAGTTATTAGACAAAACTATAAACTAGACAGAACTAGATACTAGACAAAATTATAAACTAGACAAGACTTGTTATTAGACAAAACTATAAACTAGACAGAACTAGTTACTAGACACAACTATAAACTAGACAAGACTAGTTATTAGACAAAACTATAAACCAGACAAGACTATTTATTAGACAAAACTATAAACTAGACAGAACTAGATACTAGCCAAAACTATAAACTAGACAAGACTAGTTATTAGACAAAACTATAAACTAGACAGAACTAGATACTAGACAAAATTATAAACTAGACAAGACTTGTTATTAGACAAAACTATAAACTAGACAGAACTAGTTACTAGACAAAACTATAAACTAGACAAGACTAGTTATTAGACAAAACTATAAATTAGACAGAACTAGATACTAGACAAAACTTTAAACTAGGCAATACTAGTTATTACACAAAACTATAAGCTAGACAGAGCTAGATACTAGACAAAACTATACAAGCCTAGATACTAGACAATACTAGATACTAGACAAGACTAGATTATATTAGATACTAGGCATGAGGACGCAGTAAAAAAATCGAGCCGCGGCCCAAAATTGCTCCTCAAAGGCGCTAGAAACGATTTCCTGTTTTTGGCACCTGGAGGACGCCGTGTGGGACTTGTGAGCGGCAGACCGACCCGGGTCGAAGACCCATTCAATTTTACAACAGAAAGTGACTATTTCCCGTTTCGGCGCGCAAGAGGAACGGAGTTTTTGAAGAAAATGTGAACAATTTAAAACGCACCTACAGCTGCCTCCTGCGGGGGCATATCTTTTATTCACTCTTAATTTTTTGGCCAATTCACAGGCAAAAAATCATGACGTAAACCGCATTTTACATTTTTCGTACTTTTCAAAAAATCGTCATTTTTGGACCCCTTTTTGGTTCAGGGACGGCGTCTTACTTGATTGGTATATTGTAGAGATGAGCATGGGATCCCATCGTCTCATCCCATCCCATCCCACCGTCCCATGGGATGGGATGAGTGGTATAAACGTTGCGTGGGATGGGATCCGATGGGACAACAAATTTGTGCGGGACGGTGTGGGACCACTTTTGATAATCGTGCCAATTCGCATATTTTCCATAAAATGTCCAGCCCAGGAGATTTCTATGATGATGATGTAGTCTCTGACGATGAAGTCTTGCGATACGTTTGCGACGAAAAAGACTTACTCTCTGTCAGGTCTGCTGTATATGAAAAATGGTATGAATGGGATGGGCCAAGCGACCGGGATGGGATGGGATGGGACAAAAATTTAAGGCTTGTGGGATGGGACAGTGGGACGAAAATATGATGGGATGGGACAGTGACATCCGTCCCGCGGGATGGGATCTGGAACGAGAAACTCGTCCCATGCTCATCTCTAGTATATTGTAACTAGACACAAATATAAACTGAACAGGACTAGGTACTAGACAAACTAAGACGGACAAGACCAACAAGTCTAAACAGACAAAACAACTTTGTAATGTTTTTCTTCTTAACCCATTTGATTACATAATAGATATGCCGGTTCTGGTCTGGTGAAGATCGTGACTGGTGGGCAGCAGCGCGACCGCGCATTCCCGTAATTCAAATTCGGACATTCCTGCACTGACCTTTTCCACCCAGCAACGTTTTCTAATCCAGTTCCATTTTTATCGAGAAAGCCACATTTTCCGAGATTTTATATTTCGAATTGCTTTATCGCAAAACTCAATAGTTACAAAATAGTTTGCAAACTTACGCAACTTCTTAGATTTATTGGATTGTTTACAATTTGCGTCAGAACGAGACAAGACAAGACTAAGCAAGATTAGACAAGACTAGGCAAGACCAGACAAGACTTGGCAAGACCGGACAAGACTAAGCAAAACTCGGCAAGACCGGACAAGTTCAGACAAGACTAGATGTTCGCGCCAATTTTAATAAATCTGTATTTTTAATTCAACATTTGAATCGATTTCGGCACCGATTAACAGAAGGCGAAAGGTGTATAGACAGACCTGTGCCGAAATCGCGCGATTTACTCATCAATTTACTTCGCGAATTTATATTATTCGGAGTGCTTCGAGTGTGAGAAGCGAAAAGACAAGAATCGAAGCGCGAACCAAGCTCGACCGACACGTGGACGCATCTTTAAGTTTACCGTTTCAAGTCAAGTTAACCAGGGGTGTAATCACGAGCCCAAAGGGCTGAAGCGGCATCCAACGTCTGGAAGACAACAATTTTCAGGAAATCTCTTCACTTTTATTATTCCCATTTCCTCCGTTAAAAAAGGCGCCGGCAGGACGATCACACGTGGCGGAGACGCGAGCAACCCTAACAGGTAAGTGATTACACCAGCGCTGTTTTAAAACTGGAAAATTTGATTTTCGTGAGACACGGTCCAAACACTAGACAAGTCCGGACAAAACCAGACAAAGGCAGACATGATCAGGCAAAACCAGACAAGACTAGACATAACCTGAGAAGACAAGACAAAACCAGACAAGACAAAACCAGACAAGACAAGACCAATTTGAGACAAGACCAGATAAGACTAGTCAAAACAGCGCCGTCGTTTGGATTTTGAGGCCCCGGGCATATATTTTGAGGTGGGCCCCCGAGTAAATAAAGAAAGTAATAATTTTTAATATATACAAGAAAGGAACATATGTATAGAAGAAATATAATATAATAATATACGAATATAAAAGAAAAACAAAATTGAACTTTATTTTCCTTGTTTTAATTTCAACAAAATAGGGGGGGTCCTCAAAATGGGGGGGCACATACCCTCTTTGGGGGCGCTCCTAGCTTGTGGGCTCCGGGCATTCGCTCGATTGACCGACCCTAGCGACGATACTGAGTCAATACAAGGCTAGACCAGACAATACCAGACACGACCAGAAAAGACTGGAATAGACTAAGCAAGACTAGGGAAGTTTAGACAATACCCAACAAGACTAAACAAATCAAGACAAGACTAGATAAGTCTTAACAAGAATAGATAAGACTAGGCGAGACTAGACTAGTCTAGACAAAACTAGGCGAGACAAGACTAGACAAGTCTGAACAAAATTAGATAAGACTAGAAAAGACAAGAGGAGACTACACCAGACAAGACTAGAATTCTAAACAAGACTAGACAAGACTAGATAACGCTAGACTAGACTAGACTTGGCAAGACTAGGCAAGACTAGACAAGACTAGACAAGACTAGACAAGACTAGACAAGACTAGACAAGACTAGACAAGACTAGGCAAGACTAGGCAAGACTAGGCAAGACTAGGCAAGACTAGACAAGACTAGACAAGACTAGACAAGACTAGACAAGACTAGACAAGACTAGACAACACTAGACAAGACTAGACAAGACTAGACAAGACTAGACAAGACTAGACAAGACTAGACAAGACTAGACAAGACTAGACAAGACTAGACAAGACTAGACTAGACTAGACAAGACTAGACTAGGCAAGACTAGTCAAGACTAGGCAAGACTAGGCAAGACTAGGCAAGACTAGACAACACTAGACAAGACTAGACAAGACTAGACGAGACTAGACAAGACTAGACAACACTAGACAAGACTAGACAAGACTAGACAAGACTAGACAAGACTAGACAAGACTAGACAAGACTAGACAAGACTAGACAAGACTAGACAAGACTAGACAAGACTAGACAAGACTAGACAAGACTAGACAAGACAAGACTAGACAAGACTAGACAAGACTAGACAAGACTAGACAAGACTAGACAAGACTAGACAAGACTAGACAAGACTAGACAAGACTAGACAAGACTAGACAAGACTAGACTAGACAAGACTAGACAAGACTAGACAAGACTAGACAAGACAAGACTAGACAAGACTAGACAAGACTAGACAAGACTAGACAAGACTAGACAAGACAAGACTAGACAAGACTAGACTAGTCCATTTTGTCTTGTCTATTGAGTTCGTTATCATAATCTAAGTATTATAACTATGTTGGTAATTAATAATAATTAATTTATGGAATAATAACGCGATAAATGGTTAGTTAATTGAACAAGCCCATATAGTGTGGATATGAAAAGGAAAAATTCTTGGCAATGCTCGGTTTTTTTCTCGCTTAGGAATAATTTGAAATTATAATTCAAGGCTATAGGCATCTGGGTTAGTATATATGGAGCTGTTATCGGCGGTCAAAACATTACATTTGTCGCAGACAGTCCGAGAAGATCTCACGAGAAACTCAAGAAACATGAAATTTGTGGTAAGAAAAACTTTGTATTGTTTTAATAAGTTGGGACTAATTCGTCTCAAGCTGGGAATAATCAATATCAAATTGGCAATAATCTATTGCCAATTCGAACCCTTTGATCATTCCTAATGGACCCTTTTTTTGTGTGCATGTGTCAATTTCCGCTATGTTATAAGTCAAAAAGTGCCCGAATTTTTTGACGTATAACTAGATATGTGCCCGAAACTTTTATATAGACCTTTTCAAAGTTTGAAAATTTCTTGTGCACATGTTATTGTCAAGTTGGGACTAATTCTAATTCTTAAGCTGGGAATAATCAATATCAAATTGGGAATGGTCGATTGCCAATTGGAACCCATTAATCATTTCCTAATAGACCTTTTCATAGTTGAATTTTTTTGTGTGCATGTGTTAATTTCCGCCATGTTATACGTCAAAAAGTGCCCGAACTTTTTGACGTATAACTAAATATGTGCCCGAAACATTCATATAGACCTTTTCAAAGTTTCACATGTGTCAATTTCCGCCATGTTTTGCACGAAATTTTCTTATTCCCGCCCATAAAACCTAACCTAATAGACCTTTCCATAGTTGAAATTTTTTTTAGTGCATGTGTCAATTTCCGCCATGTTATACGTCAAAAAGTGCCCGAACTTTTTGACGTACAACTAAATATGTGCCCGAAACTTGCATATAGACCTTTTCATAGTTGAAATTTTTGTGTGCATGTGTCAATTTCCGTCATGTTTTTGACATATAACCTTATTATTTGCCCGAAACTTTCAAATTCCCGTCTTTCAAACTTGGCGGATGCGTATGCGCTTAACTAACCGTAAAAAGTTCTATTCACACCTTCCAAACTTGGCGGATGCGCATGCGCTTAACTAACCGTAGAAAGGTCTATAATCAGGCCCGGACTTAGAGAGCGAGGGCCCCTAGGCACTTGACATTTGCCCCCACCCCCTCAAATCTCGAAAATATTTAATATATTATTTTGGTACCTTTTTGGCAAGGCAGCTCGGGCTTTCGAGCTTATGTAAAGATTCCGCCACCGGGGGCCCCTAGCCTGGGCCCCTAGGCCGGGGGCTTGTCTATTATACCTTGATAATTCTTGAACCTGATATAATTCTGTGCTAAGACTAACTTGTTTTAATTTGCGTGTTACTAGGTTGTAGCAGTTCTGGTCAGCATGGCCATGTTCGCCAGCGCCAAGCCCTCTTGGGGGCACTGGGGCCACCACGGCCACCACGGCCCAGTCGTAGGCGCTAGCGGTGTAGTCACCGGAGCCGGGGCCTCCGGCCCGGCTGGGACCGTAACCGGTGCCGGCGCATCCGCCGCTGCCGGAGTAGTCACCGGCCACGGAGCCTGGGGAAACGGAGGCTGGGGAGGCGCCGGCGGATGGGGAGGTGCCTGGGATGACGGTCACTGGGACGATGGACACTGGGACGGCCACTGGGACGATGGACATTGGGACGATGGACACTGGGACGATGGACACTGGGGCGATGGACACTGGGGCGGACATTGGGGAGGTCATGGGGGCCATCACTGGTGAAGCTTTAATGGGAAAACTGTGCTCAAAACGATACGTTTAGATTAAGTTACCGATCTGGAAAGACATTTATTAAATCAAATTTTTACAGCATCAATCACGACTTTCACTTCCTATTTTGCATGTTCCTATTACACAACAATACAATTCAATAAGACAAGATAAGATCAGAGTTAACAAGGCAGACAAGACTGGTCAGACAAGGCTAGACAGACAAGACTAGACAGACAAGACTAGACAGACAAGACTAGACAGACAAGACTAGACAGACAAGACTAGACAGACAAGACTAGACAGACAAGACTAGACAGACAAGACTAGACAGACAAGACTAGACAGACAAGACTAGACAGACAAGACTAGACAGACAAGACTAGACAGACAAGACTAGACAGACAAGACTAGACAGACAAGACTAGACAGACAAGACTAGACAGACAAGACTAGACAGACAAGACTAGACAGACAAGACTAGACAGACAAGACTAGACAGACAAGACTAGACAGACAAGACTAGACAGACAAGACTAGACAGACAAGACTAGACAGACAAGACTAGACAGACAAGACTAGACAGACAAGACTAGACAGACAAGACTAGACAGACAAGACTAGACAGACAAGACTAGACAGACAAGACTAGACAGACAAGACTAGACAGACAAGACTAGACAGACAAGACTAGACAGACAAGACTAGACAGACAAGACTAGACAGACAAGACTAGACAGACAAGACTAGACAGACAAGACTAGACAGACAAGACTAGACAGACAAGACTAGACAGACAAGACTAGACAGACAAGACTAGACAGACAAGACTAGACAGACAAGACTAGACAGACAAGACTAGACAGACAAGACTAGACAGACAAGACTAGACAGACAAGACTAGACAGACAAGACTAGACAGACAAGACTAGACAGACAAGACTAGACAGACAAGACTAGACAGACAAGACTAGACAGACAAGACTAGACAGACAAGACTAGACAGACAAGACTAGACAGACAAGACTAGACAGACAAGACTAGACAGACAAGACTAGACAGACAAGACTAGACAGACAAGACTAGACAGACAAGACTAGACAGACAAGACTAGACAGACAAGACTAGACAGACAAGACTAGACAGACAAGACTAGACAGACAAGACTAGACAGACAAGACTAGACAGACAAGACTAGACAGACAAGACTAGACAGACAAGACTAGACAGACTAGACAGACAAGACTAGACAGACAAGACTAGACAGACAAGACTAGACAGACAAGACTAGACAGACAAGACTAGACAGACAAGACTAGACAGACAAGACTAGACAGACAAGACTAGACAGACAAGACTAGACAGACAAGACTAGACAGACAAGACTAGACAGACAAGACTAGACAGACAAGACTAGACAGACAAGACTAGACAGACAAGACTAGACAGACAAGACTAGACAGACAAGACTAGACAGACAAGACTAGACAGACAAGACTAGACAGACAAGACTAGACAGACAAGACTAGACAGACAAGACTAGACAGACAAGACTAGACAGACAAGACTAGACAGACAAGACTAGACAGACAAGACTAGACAGACAAGACTAGACAGACAGACAGGACTAGTCAGACAAGTACAACACAAGAGTAAACAAGATAAGACTTGTCTATTCCAGGCTTGTCTTCTTTGTTCTTGACTGGACCTGGTCTGGTCTGTTTGGGTCACTATCAACGTTGCCTATACCAGGCTTGTCTTCTTTGTTCTTGACTGGACCTGATCTGGTCTGTTTGGGTCATTATCAACATTGTCTATTCCAGGCTTGTCTTCTTTGTTCTTGACTGGACCTGATCTGGTCTGTTTGGGTCACTATCAACATTGTCTATTCCAGGCTTGTCTTCTTTGTTCTTGACTGGACCTGCTCTGGCCTTTATGGGTCACTATCAACATAGTCTATTCCAGGCTTGTCTTCTTTGTTCTTGACTGGACCTGGTTTGGTCTGTTTGGGTCACTATCAACGTTGCCTATTCCAGGCTTGTCTTCTTTGTTCTTGACTGGACCTGATCTGTTCTGTTTGGGTCACTATCAACATTATCTATTCCAGGCTTGTCTTCTTTGTTCTTGACTGGACCTAATCTGGTCTGGTTGGGTCATTATCAACATTGTCTATTCTAGGCTTGACTTCTTTGTTCTTGACTGGACCTGATCTGGTCTGTTTGGGTCACTATCGACATTGTCTATTCCGCCTTGTCTTCTTTGTTCTTGACTGGACCTGCTCTGGTCTTTGTGGGTCACTATCAACATTGTCTATTCCGGGCTTGTGTTCTTTGTTCTTGTCTGGACCTGATCTGGTCTGTTTGGGTCACTATCAACACGTTCTAAAACATCGTTGATTGTTAATGAATGCTCGTCTTGAATTTAATTTAAGTGTGAAGTTGATCTTGATCTTGATATTGATCTTGAAATCAATGAATCACTTTTGCTGAATGGGTTTCGTCGGCATCCGCGAGAAAGCGAAAGTCGATTCGGCGGAGTTTAGGTCGCGTTGCATCGAACTTGAACCAGAACCGGTCGCACGGCGGATTCCCGCTTCCGTTTGTGTACGCCGAGTTCGATCAACTCCAAGTCGGACACAAATAAAACTCGCCCTGACCTACACAATGCTCGATGGAACCTTGAACGTGACCAAATCGATTTAATAACAAATTAACAATTCAATCGAAACTGTTTTGAATCGACACATGTTTTGTCTGGCCTAATCTTGTAACCTATTATCTGGTATTGTCTAGTCTTATCTGGTCCTGTCTGACCCTGTCTAGAAATATTTAGTCTTGTATAAACTTGTCTAGTCTTCTCTGTGGTCACAGTGGTGTGAGTGTAGTTTAGATCCCGGGTTCAATCCCCGGCCAAGTCGTGAAAATTTTTCACGGAGCTATGCTGTGACCACCTCGTAGAAAGCGATGGCAAACTACCACGAGTAATTCTGCCAAGAAAAACCTCTCAATTAGTGCCGTGTTCGGAACCGGCTATAAACTGAAGGTCCCGTATATTTTTAGATGATGCGTTCCACAAGTATGCGCGAGAGGTTGCCTACGCTCTTGAGAGAGTACGGCACTTTAAGAAGAAGTCTTGTCTAGTTTTATCTAGACTTTTCCAGTCTTGTCTAGTCCTGTCTAGTCTTATCTAGTCTTGTGTAGTCTAGTCTTGTCTAGTCTTATCTAGTCTTGTCTGGTCTTGTGTGGACATATCTGATCTTGTATCGTCTTGTTTGATCTTGGCTGAGCTTGCATTGCCTAGACTAGATCCTAAACTAGATCAAGGCAAGACTATAAACTATTTATCTTAATCCATTAATTTGTCTGTCATATAATTAGACTATAATATGGACAGTTTATTTTGAAAGTGGTGTAAGTCCATTTTCGTAAGTTTTATTTTATGTAAGTAATATTTAATGTAAGTTTTTATATATAACTAGTCCGTGTTCAATTTCTTAAAAAAATCCCATGTTTTGTACAATTTACAATTGGTCGATAAATGAAATTGCATAATCATCGATTATGTAAAGCTGGCCATACACTATCGCTCCATCAGTCCAAGTGGAGCGCCGTCGCTCCAAAAATGGACAGTGCGTGGTGAAAACAGGTGGATGATGTGGAATGACAGGATGAGTTGGATATTCGGTCAGTTTAAAGCAGGCCATACACTATCGCTCCATCAGTCCAAATGGAGCGCCGTCGCTCCAAAAAACAGACAGTGTGTGGTGAAAAACAGGTGGATGATATAGAGTGACAGTAAAATCCATCAGTTTGGACCGTCATCCACTTCATCCAACTGATAGTATGTGGGGAAAACCACGTGGAGTAACATCAAGCTATCGCTCCGATCTTATCGTGTGTGGTGATAACGTGGCCCAAACAGGCCTCATTCTCTCCGTGACCGTCCTGCAGTTCACATTGTCACCCATTGTAATTGCACAACATTGTTTTTTTTTTATTTGCAAGCTATTTATGTTAGCGCCAATTTTAATAAATCTATATTTTAATTCAAAATTTAAATCGATTTCGGCATCGATTAAAAGAAGGAGACGCGATGTCTCGGAAATCGCGCGATTTACCTATTTATTGGCGCCGCGAATTTATATATTTCCGGTAGAACGCTTCGGGTGTGAGAAGCGTGAAAACCAAAATCGAAGCGCGAACCAAGTTGCACGCATTCTAGACTAGACAGACAAGACTAGACAGACAGGACTAGTCAGACAAGTACAACATAAGAGTAAACAAAATGACATGTGCCCGACATGTGCACGCATTCAAGTTTATCGTTCTCCAGAGATAACCAGAGTGGTGTGATCACGAGCCGAAGGGCTACAGCGGCATTCAACGTCCGGACTGACCCATATTAAGAGTATCCCTCCGGATATTTATTGTTTTCCCATTTTCTTCCCTTGAAATAGGCGACGGAAGGACGGTCCACACGGGGCGGAGACGCGAGCAGCCCTAAAGGTAAGTGATGGGACCATCCCAATTTAAATTAAGAAAGAAATTAATTTTTGTGAGACACGGTAATACAGCCAAATAAAGTTTACTCTACTTCCAAGTCTTTTGTATTTCACAATCAGACAAGACATTTCAACTGAATGAAAAGTTGCTATAAAACATTACGTGATTAATGGACGACCCCAAAACCGTTTTCAGCACTTCGATTTCCCACGTGTAACTAAGAAAAAATCTAAAAAAAAAATTCCAAAAAATTTTTCAACAAAAATTTTCCATCATTTCGTTCGAAAAATATGTGCTTTTTCGTTTTTTTTCGATTTTCTCCAGAACGGTAAAAGGTAGCGAAATATTTTTTGGCACACAACAACTACACCAAAAGACGAACAAATCAATGTGCAAATTGTCCGAAAATATTCAATAATTCGTCGAAGAATTTCAAATAGAAATTTACCCGATTTTCGATTTGCTAAGTAGATGTCTCGGAAACGGTTACAGATAATCAAAAACGGATTACGGCATGGTTTTCAGAAGGTCATTTTCCTATTAACACATCAAGGTTGTCCGCTGGAAAATCACGACTTTCCGAGATCTCTACTCGAGCGCCGAAATTCCTTGAAAATTTCTTCATTTTTTGCAGGCGATAGTAAACGGAAAGAGCTAGCGAAATATAATTTGCATATCTGTAATCAGCAGGAAAAATGCTTTCAGAAACCTTTTTAAATTTTGCTGAGACTCAAAAAATAACGATTTTGAAAAAATCGATTTTCTCGCATTTCGTCGTTTCCGCGATATAGACTCCCCGTGTCGATGGTATTTCTTAACTGAAAGCCTCCTAGGAAATATTATATACGTTCTCCGACTAATTTTGATACGCTGAATCGATTGGTGAAGACTAGAAGTCTCTGTGATGAGCCGTTCAAAAGTTATGACAGCGTGAAATCAGTCGAAAATGCGATTTGGTGTACAGCGAAAAAATACATAAAACTTGTTTATTTGTAACTTTATAGTGTAATAAACTGGAAAACCGTTTTGAGCACTTCGATTTCCTTCAGGTACCCAAAAAAAAATCACGAAAAAAATTTCCAACAAATTTTTCAACAAAAATTTTCCATCATTTCGTTCGAAAAATATTTGCTTTTTCGGTATTTTTCGATTTTCTCCAGAACGGTAAAAAGCAGCGAAATCATTTTTAGCACACAGAAACTACACGACAAGACGAATAAATCGATGTGTAAATTGTCTGAAAAGATTTAAAAATTCGTCAAGGAATTTCAAACTGAAATTTACCCGATTCTCCATTTGCTAAGTAGATGTCTCAGAAACGCTTGCAGATAATCAAAAACGGATTGCGGCATGGTTTTCAGAAGGCCGTTTTCCTATAAATACACTAAGATTATCCGCGTGAAATTCACGACATTCCGAGATATCTACTCGGGCGCCGAAATTTCTTAAAAATTTCTTGAATTCTTGCAAGCGATTGTGAACGGAAAGAGCTAGCGAAATATATTTTGCATATTTGTAATCAGCAGCCAAAATGCTTTTAGAAACGTTTTTTAATTTTGCTGTAACTCGAAAAATAACGATTTTGACAAAATCGATTTTCTCGCATTTCGTCGTTTCCGCGGTCTAGACTCCTCGTGTCGATGGTATTTCTTAACTGAAAGCCTCCTAGGGAATATTATATACGCCCTCCGACTAATTTTGGGACGCTGAATCGATTGGTGAAGACTAGAAGTCTCTGTGGTAATCCGTTCAAAAGTTATGACAGCGTGAAATCGGTCGGAAATGCGATAAGGCGTACAGCGAAAAAAATTATGAAACTTGAGTATTTGTAACTTTAGAGCGAAATAAACTGTAGAACCGTTTTCAGCACTTCGATTTCTTTCAGGTAACCAAAAAAAAATCACGAAAAAAAATTCCAAAAAATTTTTCACAAAAATTTTCCATCATTTCGTTCGAAAAATATGTGCTTTTTCGGTTTTTTTCCATTTTCTAGAGAACTATAAAAGGCAGCGAAATAATTTTTGGTGCACAGAAACTACTCCACAAGACGAACAAATCGATGTGTAAATTGTCTGAAAATATTCTATAATTCGTCGAGTAATTTCAAACTGAAATTTACTCGATTCTCAATTTGCTAAATAGATGTCTCGGAAACGGTTGCAGATAATCAAAAATGGATTGCGGCATTGTTTTTAGAAGGACATTTTCCTGTTAATGCACTAAGATTATCCGCGAAATATTCACGACTTTCCGAGATCTCTACTCGAGCGCCGAAATTTCTTAAAAATTTCTTCAATTCTTGCAGGCGATAGTGAACGGAAAGAGATAGCGAAATATAATTTGCATATCTGTAATCAGCAGCAAAAATGCTGTCTGAAACGTTTTTAAATTTTGCTGTAACTCAAAAAATAACGATTTTGACAAAATCGATTTCCTCGCATTTCGTCGTTTCCGCGGTATAGACTCTCCGTGTCGATGGTATTTCTTGAATGAAAGCTATCTAGGGGATATTATATACACTTTTCGACTAATTTTGGGACGCTGAATCGATTGGTGAAGACTAGAAGTCTCTGTGATGAACCGTTCAAAAGTTATGACAGCGTAAAATCAGTCGGAAATGCGAGATGGTGTACAGCGAAAAAATACATAAAACTTGTTTATTTGTAACTTTAGAGCGTAATAAACTGGAAAACCGTTTTCAGCACATTGATTTCCTTCAGGTAACAAAACAAAAAATCACGAAAAAAATTTTCTACAAAAATTTAAATCATTTCGTTCGAAAAATATGTGCTTTTTCGTTTTTTTTTCGATTTTCTCCAGAACGGCAAAAAGCAGCGAAACCATTTTTGGCAGACAGAAACTACACCACAAAACGAACAAATCGATGTGTAAATTATCAGAAAAGATTCAATAATTCGTCGAGGAATTTCAAATTGAAATTTACCCGATTCTCGATTTGCTAAGTAGATGTCTCGGAAACGGTTGCAGATAATTAAAAACGGTTTGCGGAATGGTTTTTAGAAAGTCATTTTCCTATTAATACACTATACACTGACTATTAATACACTGACTTTCCGAGATCTCTACTCGAGGGCCGAAATTTCTTAAAAATTTCTTCAATTTTTGCAGGTGATAGTGAACGGAAAGAGCTAGCGAAATATAATTTGCATATCTGTAATCAGCAGCAAAAATGCTTTCAGAAACGTTTTTAAATTTTGCTGTAACTCAAAAAAAAACCATTTTGACAAAATCGATTTTCTCGCATTTCGTCGTTTCCGCGGTCTAGAGTCCCCATGTCGATGCTATTTCTTAACTGAAAGCTTTCTAGGGAATATTATAAACGTTTTTTGACTAATTTTGGGACGCTGAATCGATTGGTGAAGACTAGAAGTATCTGTGGTGAGCCGTTCAAAAGTTATCACAGCGTGAAATTAGTCGGAAATGCGAGATGGTGTACAGCGAAAAAATACGTTCCCTTCTCTCCAAATATCCATGCTAATTCTTCCTGTTCGCTGATATTTTTTCCACAGCCAATACATAATAAATCTTAATGGTGCAACTCCTTCTGCAATGAAATCATACAAGATTTGAGCGACCAACGCCTTAAGCCCGCCGCATATAAATAGGCACTAACCCAAACGAATCAACATTGCCAAGTCAACAAACGACTCAACAACAAACTCATCATGAATACATTGGTACGTATACATAGCTATATCAATGTATATATATATATATATATATATATATATATATATATATATATATATATATATATACATATATATAATATAAATATATATATATATATATAGATATATATATATATATATAGATATCATAGATAATATCTAGATAGATAATGTTTAAACTGTGTTTTTGCTATAGACTATCGCCTTATTCGTGTGCATGGCTGTCTGTGCCTCAGCCAAGCCCTCCGGACTTTTGCTCCATGGTCCATTGGTTGGCGCCAGCGGAGTGGTTTCCGGAATCGGGGCGGCCGGTCCAGCTGGAGTTGTCACCGGAGCCGGAGCCGCCGGACCCGCCGGAGTCGTGACCGGTCTTGGACCAGTCGGACCACATGGAGGAATCGTTGGACCACTCGGGGGAGTTGTTGGACCACTCGGAGGAGTCGTTGGACCACTCGGAGGAGTCGTTGGACCACTCGGAGTGCTTGGAGGTCATTCTGGCGCGATTATTGCTGGACCGGGGGTTTTGGGCGGACATGGAGTGGGTTTGGTCGGTGGACCGCTGGGATTGGGGCTCGTGGGTCACGGGCATTTGTGGTAGATCCGTCGGCGGGGTCGGTTTGTCGGTCTGTTCGCACCAAACGCTTTTCTACGTCAAGTTGTAATCGAATAAATGCTATTTTTGTGTAAATTATACATTTTGCTTTGTTCTATCTTACTCTATTGAGTTGCGTTGAGTTATAATTACTGACATTGAAATGAAAAATTCACTATGTTTTTACCACACGTGTGGTAAAAACATAGTAAATTTTTCAATTCACTCTGTTCTTCTCACATTGAATTGAAAAATTCACTACGTTTTTAACACACGTGTGGTTTACCACAAGTGTGGTAAAAGTGTAGTGAATTTTTCAGTTCATTGTAAGAAGAACAGAGTGAATTGAAAAATTCACAATGTTTTTACCACACTTGTGGTAAACCACACCTGTGGTAAAAACATAATGAATTTTTCAATTCAATATAAGTATGAATTACCACGTAGTAACAGTTGCAACCATCCTATTCATATAATTACTAAGATTATATAGCAAGTTAAACTATTCATTATTAACCCTTTCGGGACCACTGCCGCCCATTGGCGGCGGTCATGAAACTCTATATCTGTCTAGTCTTGCCTGTCTAGTCATGTCAATCTAGTCATGTCAGTCTAGTCTTGTCTATCTAGTCTTGTCTGTCTAGTCTTGTCTGTCTATTCTTGTCTGTCTAGTCTTGTCTGTCTAGTCTTGTCTGTCTAGTCTTGTCTGTCTAGTCTTGTCTGTCTAGTCTTGTCTGTCTAGGATTGTCTGTCTAGTCTTGTCTGTCTAGTCTTGTCTGTCTAGTCTTGTCTGTCTAGTCTTGTCTGCCTAGTCTTGTCTGTCTAGTCTTGTCTGTCTAGTCTTGTCTGTCTAGTCTTGTCGGTCTAGTCTTGTCTGTCTAGTCTTGTCAGTCTAGTCTTGTATGTCTAGTCTTGTATGTCTAGTCTTGTTTGTCTATTCTTGTCTGTCTAGTCTTGTGTGTCTAGTCTTGTCTGTCTAGTCTTGTCTGTCTAGTCTTGTCTGTCTAGTCTTGTCTGTCTAGTCTTGTCTGTCTAGTCTTGTCTGTCTAGTCTTGTCTGTCTAGTCTTGTCTGTCTAGTCTTGTCTATCTAGTCTTGTCTGTCTAGTCTTGTCTGTCTAGTCTTTTCTGTCTAGTCTTGTCTGTCTAGTCTTGTCTGTCTAGTCTTGTCTGTCTAGTCTTGTCTGTCTAGTCTTGTCTGTCTAGTCTTGTCTGTCTATTCTTGTCTGTCTAGTCTTGTCTGTCTAGTCTTGTCTGTCTAGTCTTGTCTGTCTAGTCTTGTCTGTCTAGTCTTCTCTGTCTAGTCTTGTCTGTCTAGTCTTGTCTGTCTAGTCTTGTCTGTCTAGTCTTGTCTGTCTAGTCTTGTATGTCTAGTCATGTCTGCCAAATCTTGTTTGTCCAGTCTTGTCTGTCTAATCTTATTTGTCTAATCTTGTCTGTCTAATGTTGTCTGTCTAATCTTGTCTCTCTAGTCTTGTCTGTCTAGTCTGGTCTGTCTAGTTTTGTCTGTCTGGTCTTGTCTGTCTAATCTTATTTGTCTAATCTTGTCTGTCTAATGTTGTCTGTCTAATCTTGTCTCTCTAGTCTTGTCTGCCTAGTCTGGTCTGTCTAGTTTTGTCTGTCTGGTCTTGTCTGTCTAGTCTTGTCTGTCTAGTCATGTCTGTCAAATCTTGTTTGTCCAGTCTTGTCAGTCTAATCTTGCCAGTCTAGTCTTGCCTGTCTAGTCTTGTCTGTCTAGTCTTGTCTGTCTAATCTTGTCTGTCTAGCCTTATCTGTCTAATCTTGTCTGTCTAGCCTTGTCTGTCTAGTCTTGTCTGTCTAATCTTGTCTGTCTAGGCTTGTCTGTCTAGTCTTGTCTGTCTAGTCTTGTCTGTCTAATCTAGTCTATCTAATCTTATCTGTCTTGTTTTGTCTGGTCTTGTATGTATAGTCTTGTTTGTCTAGTCTTGTCTGTTTATTCTTGTCTGTCTATTCTTGTCTGTATAGTCTTGTCTCTCTAATCTTGTCTGTCTAATCTTGTCTGTCTAATCTTGTCTCTCTAATCTTGTCTGTCTAGTCTTGTCGGTCTATTCTTGTATATCTAGTCTTGTCTGTCCAGTCTTGTCTGTCTAGTCTTGTCTGTCTAATATTATCTGCCTATTCTTGTCTGTCTAGTCTTGTCAGTCTACTCTGTCTAGTTTTGCCTGACTAATCTATCTATCAGATTGTGTGAGAGATTTTAGTCTTAGTTTAAAGATAAATAACTTAGCTTTCAGATAGTGTTAGACTAAATGGTGTAGTTTATCTGTACCTGATAGATGAGTGAAGATTAGTCGAAATATTGAATCAAAAATAGACAAGTTTGTAACTCTAGAACTAATTAAGCAGTTAGGTTGGCATTAAATTTGTTGCCTTGTTATTTAGCTTTAAGACAGTGAAATCTAGTTTAGACTAACAATAAGTAGTGTAGTTTGTGATGAATTAGTGAAGACTAGTAGAAACAAGCGATTCATACAGTCAGTCGAAAAAGGACAAAGTTTGTAAGTCTAGAACTTGGCAAGTAGATAAGTAAGTTGGCATAGTTTGTTTCTTCTTAAATTTTTGCTTTGCTACTTGGGTCTTAACCCTTTCGCCCCGAGTGGGACACATATGTCCCACTAAAATTTACCAGGCATTTTTTTCTTAATAGTGCAAAGCGCATATATTTTATTTTTTGCATATATGTAAAAATAGTTAATTATGTGGACGAATTACATTGTTTAGAGATAATTAACGCTAATTAGTAATTGCATGTATTGCATATTTGGGAATGCTCGTGCATATTTCAACAAAAGCTGCATATTCTTGCATATTTAAGACGTTATTACATTTTTTTCTGGAAATACATACGTACCGACCACCGGGGGGTTTCAAACCTACGCCTCCCCCCGAAATATGGAAAATATTATATTGAAATAAGGAGGGTCGAGGAGAGACGACTCTCTTCAAGAGAGTATGGTAGATGTGGAGTTTAGGAACCCTTTATGTCACTTTTAGAACACCCCCCGAAACTAATTGTATTTTTTTCAAACCCCCACATTGACCACATCTCAAAGTAAATGAATTCAAAGTCGTGTTTCGGCGGTGGCGCAAAAAAAGAATAAATAATAATAAATAATTTAAGTAGTCTTGTATGTCTAGTCTTGTCTGTTTAGTCTTGTCTATGTCTAGTCTTGTATGTCATGGTCGGGGAGACAACTAGGGCGGTTTTCACTAACCGTCCAGACTGAATGTCCCACTCTGAATGAATGCAAAATATGCGATTCCGGGGTGGCGCCTACTAAAAGCCAAGGTGGAATGGGGGGTTTAGTGAGAGCTTCCCCCGAACCACTTTAGTCTTGTATGATTAGTCTTGTATGTCTAGTCTTGTCTCTCTAATCTTGCATGCCTAGTCTTGTCTGTCTAGTCTTGTCTGTCTAGTTTTGTCTCTTTAGTCTTGTCTGTTTAGTCTTGTCTGTCTAATCTTCTAGGGTCTAGTCTTATATGTCTAGTAGAATCAGAATCAGAATAAGTTTATTTTATTATTAAAAATGTAAGTACATAAAAGAGACATAAATGCTAAATGAAATTTAGCTAGTCTTGTCTGTTTAGTCTTGTCTGTCTAGTTTTGTCTCTCTAGTCTTTTCTGTCTAGTCTTGTCTGTCTAGACTTGTCTGTCTAGTCTTGTCTGTCTAGTCTTGTCTGTCTAGTCTTGTCTGTCTAGTCTTGTCTGTCTAGTCTTGTCTGTCTAGTCTTGTCTGTCTAGTCTTGTCTGTCTAGTCTTGTCTGTCTAGTCTTGTCTGTCTAGTCTTGTCTGTCTAGTTTTGTCTGTCTAGTTTTGTCTCTCTAGTCTTGTCTGTTTAGTCTTGTCTGTCTAGTATTGCCTGTCTAGTCTTGTTAAATATTCTTGATTGGTTGCGCGAGCGTAAAAATTAGTTCGCAAGTTTTGAGAAAACGCTGAATTATAGATTAAAACCCATGAGTAAAGTTCGACTTGCTTTCGATATTAATTTCATCGGGGCAATTTAAATATTTCGAAAAGAAAATCTCAACTTGCCTTGAAAACAAGCGGGGCGATACGTCACAACGACGACAAAACCTGTGCGAGTTCTTGACAAAATGCATTTACGGATTGCGGAAAAAAACGGAAAGCGCCTGCGAAACAAATTAGCACGGGACGAAACGGACAAGTTTAATTTTGTTCTGCGATAAATCGCAACGTGCGAAACGCGAAATTTCTCCAAGAAAATCGTAAAAGAAAAACTCACCTGACAGCAATCTACAAGCTCCCCCAAACGTCGACACGAAAAGGAAGTGACGTACTGCCAACGTTCAAACAAAATAATTATCAACCGTGTTCGTTCTTTAAATAAATTAATTCCAACAAATTTTAAATAAATAAAACGATCAGGTTAATATCCTTCACATCTATGTCCATTTCTGTTAATATCTTTAAAATAAATTAATTCTTAAATTAGATTGCGGCTAGAACATCGCATGCCAAAGAAGTTGCCTAACTTACAATTTTTTCTTTTTGTATTTTCCATCAACTCCTATCTCTCTAGGTCTAGTCTAGTCTTGTTAGATAGATGATAGTAGTAAATCTAGATTGATAGACGAGATTAAGTTTAGATAGATGAAATTAAGTTTAGATAGACAGATAGATAGATAAACGAGATTAAGTTTAGATAGATGAGATTAAGTTTAGATACATAGACGAGATTAAGTTTAGATAGATGAGACTAAGTTTAGATAGATAGATAGACGAGATTAAGTTTAGATAGATGAGATTAAGTTTAGATAGATAGATAGATAGATAGACGAGATTAAGTTTAGATAGATGAGACTAAGTTTAGATAGATAGATAGATAGATAGATAGACGAGATTAAGTTTAGATAGATGAGACTAAGTTTAGATAGATAGATAGATAGATAGACGAGATTAAGTTTAGATAGATGAGATTAAGTTTAGATAGATAGATAGACGAGATTAAGTTTAGATAGATGAGACTAAGTTTAGATAGATAGATAGACGAGATTAAGTTTAGATAGATGAGATTAAGTTTAGATAGATAGATAGATAGATAGACGAGATTAAGTTTAGATAGATGAGACTAAGTTTAGATAGATAGATAGATAGATAGACGAGATTAAGTTTAGATAGATGAGACTAAGTTTAGATAGATAGATAGACGAGATTAAGTTTAGATAGATAGATAGATAGATAGACGAGATTAAGTTTAGATAGATGAGACTAAGTTTAGATAGATAGATAGACGAGATTAAGTTTAGATAGATGAAATTAAGTTTAGATAGACAGATAGATAGATAAACGAGATTAAGTTTAGATATATGAGATTAAGTTTAGATAGATAGATAGATAGATAGACGAGATTAAGTTTAGATAGATGAGATTAAGTTTAGATAGATGAGAATAAATTCTGATAGATAGATAGTTGAGATTAAGTCTAGCTGGGTGAAACTAAGTCTAGTCAGGCAATCAGGCTAGATTATTAAAATTGTAATTTGCATGAAACTTAAGAAGCAAGTCTAGTCTGAGTACTTAGATTAGATTATTAAGAGTCTAGTCTAGGTGAAGAAAACTTAAAAGCACGAAAACCTGATAACTAGACGGAATCTATAAAATTGTTTCGAATTAAATGTATAGATAATTTCATTAAGTGTAAATTGATTAGGTTTAGTTACTCTACAACAGTGTTTCCCAAGTTTGGTACGCGTACCCCAAGGGCTAAGGAAAAGGTTTGAAAGGGGTATGAGAAGATTTATAATTTTTTTACTTGAACAATATCAGCACAGTTTCTGTTTTCAATACAATATCTCATTTTCTATTTTCTACTACCCTTCGGGGTACGAAGGAATGAAAATGTTTCAAGTGGGTACACATGGGTGGAAAGTTTGGGAAACACTGGTCTACAAGGTTTAGTTACTGAGATATAGCTGATTCAAGCCAAGTCTACAAAATTAAATAACTCTTCCAAGAAGACGTCTAGATAAACGAAGGTATCTTTCTGGGCAATCTATATAGAATATTCTAGTTTTCATCAAATAGTAACTAGATATATCAGCTGATAACTGCATCAAGTTTCATCTATGCAACTAGATTAGTAACTCAAACATAGTTAACTAAAATCTAACTATTTAGTAAAAACTTTGAAAATAAAAACTAGACTATTTTAGAATCGGTAAAACCATCCTACGTTATAGATAATCATACAAACTTAAAACAAACGGAACACAGCCTGAATATATAAAAATATTCAACCTTTCCGGAGCTCTATAACTATTTTAGTATATATAGACTATTTTATTCTTATAGTATTTTTTTAGTTTAGTTTTTTAGTATTATATGTAGACTATTTTAGTTTCATCGTTTATTTACTAGTTAAGGCCAATTCTCATATACGCGACAATCAGCTACGCGACGTCACGTGACATCGCCTGTCAAATAATGTTTACATTGTTTTAAATTAAAACACGATCTCACTATTGTGTGCTGCACGTCAGCTACGCGACGTGCCCATTTAAAACAATGTAATCATTATTTGACAGGCGATGCCGCACGACGTCGCGTAGCTGAGTGTCGCGCATATGGGAATCGACCTAATACAGGTCCAAATTGCACTAGTCAAGCTATTTTAACAACAGAGATATTAGTAAATAAGTCTATAAGCTTCCAGTTCTTCCAGTTCAATCAAAAATTTGCACAGAATGTAAAAAAACTTGTGCACTAATTTATAATGCACATTAATAACAAAATGCAAATGTCACAGGAAAATTCTTAACATTTGCAGCGAAGTTAATGAAAAGATAAAAAAAAATCCAGAATAAATTATGAAACTAATTCAGGGACGAATTGCAAATATGGAGCTCGGGAAATCGCGGAGACAAAGAAAACACGTGCTTTGAAAAATATTTGAACAGAAAAACTAAGTCACCGCGACGACAAGTGCACAAGCCCACGATCGACTCCGCGAGAAAAATTCGACCAAACGACACGCGGCAAACACAGGAAAAGAAAGGACGTGACTTAATAATTAAGTTCACTTAGTCGACAAGGTCTCACCTACTAAACCTTATATAAAACACACCGCACCAATCCTTCGAGTTTCATATGTCGTCACTCTAATCAGCATGAAGTACATTGTAAGTACTAGACAAAACCAAAACTCATTAACTAAATTACATAAAACAATATAGAAGAGATAAGACAAGACTAGACTGGACAAGACTAAACACAACTGGACAAGACTGAACACGATTAGTCTGGAGAAGACTCAACAAGACTAGACAAGGCTGGACATGATTGGTCAAGTCTGAACACAACTGGACAAGACTGAACACGACTGGACTGGAGAAGAATCAACAAGACTGCACAAGACTAGACAAGGCTGGACACGACTGGACAAGACTGAACACAACTGGAGAAGACTGAACACGACTGGGGTGGAGAAGACTCAAAAAGATTGCAAGACTAGAAAAGGCTGGACATGATTGGTCAAGTCTGAACAAAACTGGACAAGACTGAACACGACTGGACTGGAGAAGAATCAACAAAACTGCACAAGACTAGACAAGGCTGGACAAAACTGGGCAAGACTGAACAAAACTGGACAAGACTGAACACGACTAGACGGGAGAAGAATCAACAAGACTGCACAAGACTAGACAAGGCTGGACAAAACTGGACAAGACTGAACATAACTGGACAAGACTGAACACGACTGGACTGGAGAAGACTCAAGACTGCACAAGACTACACAAGGCTGAACAAGACTGAACACGACTGGACTGCAGAAGACTCAACAAACCCGCACAAGACGAGACAAGGCTGGACAAGACTGGACAAGACTGAACACAACTGGACAAGACTGAACACGAGTGGACTGGAGAAGACACAACAAACCTGCACAAGAGTGGACAAGGTTGGACAAGACTCGACAAAACTGAACACAACTGGACAAGTTTGAACACGACTGGCCTGGAGAAAGCTCAACAAGACTGCACAAGACTAGACAAGATTGAACACAACTGGACAAGACTAAACACGACTGGACTGCAGAAAACTCAACAAGACTACACAAGACCCAACAAACCTGTACAAGACTAGACAAGGCTGGACAAGACTAGACAATATTGAACACAACTGGACAAGACTAAACACGAATGGACTGCAGAAAACTAAACAAACCTGCACAAGACTAGACAAGGCTGGACAAGACTAAACAAGATTGAACACAACTGGACAAGCCTAAACACGACTGGACTGCAGAAAACTCAACAAGACTGCACAAGACTCAACAAACCTGCACAAGACTAGACAAAGCTGGACAAGACTAGACAAGATTGAACACAACTGGACAAGACTAAACACGACTGGACTGCAGAAAACTCAACAAGACTGCACAAGACTCAACAAACCTGCACAAGACTAGACAAGGCTGGACAAGACTAAACAAGATTGAACACAACTGGACAAGACTAAACACGACTGGACTACAGAAAACTCAACAAGACTGCACAAGACTCAACAAACCTGCACAAGACTAGACAAGGCTGGACAAGACTAAACAAGATTGAACACAACTGGACAAGACTAAACACGACTGGACTGCAGAAAACTCAACAAGACTGCACAAGACTCAACAAACCTGTACAAGACTAGACAAGGCTGGACAAGACTAGACAAGATTGAACACAACTGGACAAGACTAAACACGACTGGACTGCAGAAAACTCAACAAGACTGCACAAGACTCAACAAACCTGCACAAGACTAGACAAGGCTGGACAAGACTAGACAAGATTGAACACAACTGGACAAGACTAAACAGGACTGGACTGCAGAAAACTCAACAAGATTGCACAAGACTCAACAAACCTGTACAAGACTAGACAAGGCTGGACAAGACTAAACAAGATTGAACACAACTGGACAAGACTAAACACGACTGGACTGCAGAAAACTCAACAAGACTGCACAAGACTCAACAAACCTGCACAAGACTAGACAAGGCTGGACAAGACTGGACAAGACTGAACACAACTGGACAAGACTGAACACGAGTGGACTGGAGAAGACACAACAAACCTGCACAAGAGTGGACAAGGCTGGACAAGACACGACAAAACTGAACACAACTGGACAAGTTTGAACACGACTGGCCTGGAGAAAGCTCAACAAGACTGCACAAGACTAGACAAGGTTGGACAAGACTGGACAAGATTGAACACAACTGGACAAGACTAAACCCGACTGGACTGCAGAAAACTCAACAAGACTGCACAAGACTCAACAAACCTGCACATAACTTGACAAGGCTCGACAAGACTCGACAAGACTGAACACAACTGGACAAGTCTGAACACGACTGGCCTGGAGAAGACTCAACAAGACTGCACAAGACTAGAAAGGCTGGACAAGACTCGACAAGCCTGACCACAACTGGACAAGTCTGAACACGACTGGACTGGAGAAGACTCAACCAGACTGTACAAGACTAGACAAGGTTGGACAAGACTGTACAAGACTGAACACTACTGGACTGCAAAAGACTCAACAAACCTGCACAAGACTAGACAAGACTTGACAAGACTGAACACAACTGGACAAGTCTGAACACGACTGCACTGGAGAAGACTCAACAAGACTGCACTAGAATAGACAAGGCTGGACAAGACTGAACACAACTAGACAAGACTGAACGCAACTAGACAAGACTGAACACAACTGGACTGGAGAAGACTCAAGACTGCAGAAGGCTGGACACGACTGGACTGTACAAGACTAAACTAGACTAATCTATTTCCATTTGTTTGAAGATTCTCCTATTCGGAACACTAGCCCTGACCAGTGGCTACCCTAGCTACCCTCTTCACCCATACCCCGTGCACCCAGGCGTGGGATCCATCACCAAAGGTCCAGGCTCAGAAACCATTATCAAAGGCCCCGACGGCAGTGTGATCACAGCCGCGGCGGTCGGAGGAGAAGTCGTCTCCAGAGAAGTTGCAGCGGTTGTGGCACCGATCATCGCGCCGGTGGTAGCACCGATCGTCGCACCGGTTGGACCGGTCGTTTCAACAGTGGTGACTTCGGCGTCTGCGCCGGTGGTTCCGCTGCCGGTGGTGGCGTCTTCGGCGGTGGTTGGACTTGGAGGCGGGGTGGTCTTGCGGGACAATCCGATAGTTGTGCTGGAGCAAGAGCCGAAGATCGTGGAGGAGCACGTGATTGTCGGTGATAAGATAATCACGGTTCCGAAGCAGGTGGAGGAGAATGTGGATTTGGTCGGGCCGTCCGGGACGATTTCGACGAGGGGCGGGGACGCGGTGATTGCAGGGCCGGCGTCGACTACCATCAAGGGGGGCGGGGTGGTGGCGTCGATTGATAAGCAGCCGGACGTGCAGATCAAGTCTGTGGAGGTCAAGCCGGTCGTTGCGCCGGTGATCGTCGAAGCGCCGAAGGTTCTGCGGCCGGCTCCCGTTATTGAGGCCAAGGCGGTTTTGGCTCCGATTGTCCCGCTCGATAACAGGGTTGCTGGGGGGATTGTGCATCCGGGAGGGATTATTGGAGCTGGACCAATCTTAGCCGACGCCTTGCCTTTGGGGGCTCCACTTCTGCCTAGCATTGGGTATGGGCATGGACTAGTTGGGATTCACCCACCTCTCTACCACGGACCACTGCACTAAGTTGAATCTTCGCATGGCAAGGCTATCGACCAGTGCTTCAAACGGAAATTTGCACGTCTGCTTATATATGTATTTTGACTGTTTATTATTTATTTGTTTCGACTAGTCAGTTCGACGGCAATTCCAATTTTTGGTTTTGATTTTTTTTTCCTGATTTCCTGTAATTTTGTAATTTTTCTTGTTCGGCTTTTATTTAATTTAAGATTTTTATGAATAAATACTGCAAATAATAAAAAGGTTTTTCCTGAATTGAATTTTTATTTTTACCCATAAACACTAATTGTTATCTGTCTAGTCCAAACTGTCTAGACAACTGTTTAGTCTTGTCTGTCTAATCTTGTCTGTCTAGTCTTGTCTGTCTAGTCTTGTATGTCTAGTCTTGTCTGTCTAGTCTTGTCTGTCTAGTCTTGTCTGTCTAGTCTTGTCTGTCTAATCTTGTCTGTCTAGTCTTGTCTGTCTACTCTTATCTGTCTAGTCTTGTCTGTCTAGTCTTGTCTGTCTAGTCTTGTCTGTCTAATCTTGTCTGTCTAGTCTTGTCTGTCTAGTCTTGTATGTCTAGTCTTGTCTATCTAATCCTGTCTGTCTAGTCTTGTCTGTCTAGTCTTGTATGTCTAGTCTTGTCTGTCAAGTCTTGTCTGTCTAGTCTTGTTTGTCTAGTCTTGTCTGTCTAGTCGTGTCTGTCTAGTCTTGTTTGTCTAGTCTTGTCTGTCTAGTCGTGTCTGTCTAGTCTTGTCTGTCTAGTCTTGTCTGTCTAGTCTTGTCTGTCTAGTCTTATCTGTCTAGTCTTGTCTGTCTAGTCTTGTCTGTCTAGTCTTGTCTGTCTAGTCTTGTCTGTCTAGTCGTGTCTGTCTAGTCTTGTCTGTCTAGTCTTGTCTGTCTAGTCGTGTCTGTCTAGTCTTGTCTGTCTAGTCTTATCTGTCTAGTTTTGTCTGTCTAGTCTTGTCTGTCTAGTCTTGTCTGTCTAGTCTTGTTTGTCTAGTCTTGTCTGTCTCGTCGTGTCTGTCTAGTCTTGTCTGTCTAATCTTGTCTGTCTAGTCTTGTCTGTCTAGTCTTATCTGTCTAGTCTTGTCTGTCTAGTCTTGTCTGTCTAGTCGTGTCTGTCTAGTCTTGTCTGTCTAGTCTTGTTTGTCTAGTCTTGTCTGTCTAGTCTTATCTGTCTAGTCTTGTCTGTCAAGTCTTGTCTGTCTAATCTTATCTGTCTAGTCTTGTCTGTCTAGTCTTGTCTGTCTAGTCTTGTCTGTCTAATCTTGTCTGTCTAGTCTTGTCTGTCTAGTCTTGTCTGTCTAATCTTGTCTGTCTAGTCTTGTCTGTCGAGTCTTGCCTGTCTAGTCTTGTCTGTCTAGTCTTGTCTGTCTAGTCTTATCTGTCTAGTCTTGTCTGTCTAGTCTTGTCTGTCTAGTCTTGTCTGTCTAGTCTTGTCTGTCTAATCTTGTCTGTCTAGTCTTGTCTGCCTAGTCTTGTCTGTCTAGTCTTGTCTGTCTAGTCTTGTCTGTCTAGTCTTGCCTGTCTAGTCTTGCCTGTCTAGTCTTGTCTGTCTAGTCTTATCTGTCTAGTCTTGTCTGTCTAGTCTTGTCTGTCTAGTCTTGTCTGTTTAGTCTTGTCTGTCTAATCTTGTCTGCCTAGTCTTGTCTGTCTAGTCTTGTCTGTCTAATCTTGTCTGTCTAGTCTTGTCTGTCTAGTATTGTCTGTCTAGTCTTGTCTGTCTAGTCTTGTCTGTCTAGTCTTGTCTGTCTAGTCTTGTCTGTCTAGTCTTGTCTGTCTAGTCTTGTCTGTCTAGTCTTGTCTGTCTAGTCTTGTCTGTCTAGTCTTGTCTGTCTAGTCTTGTCTGTCTAGTCTTGTCTGTCTAGTCTTGTCTGTCTAGTCTTGTCTGTCTAGTCTTGTCTGTCTAGTCTTGTCTGTCTAGTCTTGTATGTCTAGTATTGTCTGTCTAGTCTTGTCTGTCTAGTCTTGTCTGTCTAGTCTTGTCTGTCTAGCCTTGTCCGTCTAGTCTTGTCTGTCTAGTCTTGTCTGTCTAGTCTTGTTTGTCTAGTCTTGTCTGTCTAGTCGTGTCTGTCTAGTCCTGTTTGTCTATTCTTGTCTGTCTAGTCGTGTCTGTCTAGTCTTGTCTGTCTAGTCTTGTCTGTCTAATCTTGCCTGTCTAGTCTTATCTGTCTAGTCTTATCTGTCTAGTCTTATCTGTCTAGTCTTGTCTGTCTAATCTTGTCTGTCTAATCTTGTCTGTCTAGTCTTGTCTGTCTAGTCTTGTCTGTCTAATCTTGTCTGTCTAGTCTTGCCTGTCTAGTCTTGTCTGTCTAGTCTTGTCTGTCTAGTCTTATCTGTCTAGTCTTGTCTGTCTAATCTTGTCTGTCTAGTCTTGTTTGTCTAGTCTTGTCTGTCTAGTCTTGTCTGTCTAGTCTTGTCTGTCTAGTCTTGTCTGTCTCGTCTTGTCTGTCTAGTCTTATCTGTCTAGTCTTGTCTGTCTAGTCTTGTCTGTCTAGTCTTGTCTGTCTAGTCTTATCTGTCTAGTCTTGTCTGTCTAGTCTTGTCTGTCTAGTGTTGTCTGTCTAATCTTGTCTGTCTAATCTTGTCTGTCTATTCTTGTCTGTCTAGTCTTCTTTGTCTAGTCTTGTCTGTCTAGTCTTGTCTGTCTAGTCTTGTCTGTCTAGTCTTGTCTGTCTAGTCTTGTCTGTTTAGTCTTGTCTATCTAGTCTTGTTTGTCTAGTCTTGTCTGTCTAGTCTTGTCTGTCTAGTCTTGTCTGTCTAGTCTTGTCTGTCTAGTCTTGTCTATCTAGTCTTGTCTGTCTAGTCTTGTCTGTCTAGTATTGTCTGTCTAGTCTTGTCTGTCTAGTCTTGTCTGTCTAGTCTTGTCTGTCTAGTCTTGTCTGTCTAGTCTTGTCTGTCTAGTCTTGTCTGTCTAGTCTTGTCTGTCTAGTCTTGTCTGTCTAGTCTTGTCTGTCTAGTCTTGTCTGTCTAGTCTTGTCTGTCTAGTCTTGTCTGTCTAGTCTTGTCTGTCTAGTCTTGTCTGTCTAGTCTTGTCTGTCTAGTCTTGTCTGTCTAGTCTTGTCTGTCTAGTCTTGTCTGTCTAGTCTTGTCTGTCTAGTCTTGTCTGTCTAGTCTTGTCTGTCTAGTCTTGTCTGTCTAGTCTTATCTGTCTAGTCTTGTCTGTCTAGTCTTGTCTGTCTAGTCTTGTCTGTCTAGTCTTGTCTGTCTAGTCTTGTCTGTCTAGTCTTGTCTGTCTAGTCTTGTCTGTCTAGTCTTGTCTGTCTAGTCTTGTCTATCTAGTCTTGTCTGTCTAGTCTTGTCTGTCTAGTCTTGTCTGTCTAGTCTTATCTGTCTAGTCTTGTCTGTCTAGTCTTGTCTGTCTAGTCTTGTCTGTCTAGTCTTGTCTGTCTAGTCTTGTCTGTCTAGTCTTGTCTGTCTAGTCTTGTCTGTCTAGTCTTGTCTGTCTAGTCTTATCTGTCTAGTCTTGTCTGTCTAGTCTTGTCTGTCTAGTCTTGTCCGTCTAGTCTTGTTTGTCTAGTCTTATCTGTCTAGTCTTGTCTGTCTAATCTTGTCTGTCTAGTCTTGTTTGTCTAGTCTTGTCTGTCTAGTCTTGTCTGTCTAGTCTTGTCTGTCTAGTCTTGTCTGTCTCGTCTTGTCTGTCTAGTCTTATCTGTCTAGTCTTGTCTGTCTAGTCTTGTCTGTCTAGTCTTGTCTGTCTAGTCTTATCTGTCTAGTCTTGTCTGTCTAGTCTTGTCTGTCTAGTCTTGTCTGTCTAGTCTTGTCTGTCTAGTCTTGTCTGTCTAGTCTTATCTGTCTAGTCTTGTCTGTCTAGTCTTGTCTGTCTAGTCTTGTCCGTCTAGTCTTGTTTGTCTAGTCTTGTCTGTCTAGTTTTGTCTGTCTAGTCTTGTTTGTCTAGTCTTGTCTGTCTAGTCTTGTCTGTCCATTCTTGTCTACCCAGTCTTGTCTGCTCAGAGTTGTTTTCCTACTCTTATTTGTCTAATCTTGTATATCTAGTCTTGCGTTTCTAGTCTTGTCTTTGTAGTCCTTTGTGCCATTTCTCCAAGAAGTGTCAAATTTGCTGACACATTTGGCATTTAGTTCTGTTTTGATATTTATTTTAACAGTTCTTCCAATTTCTTTCGAAATTTTTACATTTATTTTGACAGTTTCTACTTTTTTTCTACTTTTTTGACATTTTAGTTCACAGCTTTAACACTTATTTCGACACTTCTGGCATTTATTTTCTCATTGTGTTATTTTTCTTAAAATTTCAATATTTCTGACATTTATTTCTCTAGTTTTGACTTAAATATTGACAGTTTTTACATTCACACTTATAATCTTGACAGTTCTAACAAACTTTTTTTCTCACAACTTTGACAATCATTTCACAGTTTTGAGGTTTATTTTGACAGCGTCGACTTTTTTATGACTTTTTGTCATTTTATTTCACAGCCTTAACACTTATTTTGACACTTCTTACATTGACATTTTCTCATTGTGTTATTTTTCTTAAAATTTTAACATTTCTGACATTTATTTTTCTAGTTATTACTTAAATATTGACTGTTGTGACTTCTGTGGTGACGGTTTTGACTGATAATTTTGTTGCTCTGACCATTATTGTGACAGTTCAGTTTTGATATTTATATTGATAATTCTAACCTTTTTTTCTCACAATTTTGACAATCATTTCACAGTTTTAACATTTATTTTGACATTTTCGACTTTTTCATGACTTTTTTGACATTTTATTTCACAGCTTTAACACATATTTTCACATTTCTAACATGTATTTACTCCAATCTAGACTTTTTTATTTCACAGCTTTAACACTGATTTTGACACTTTTGACAATTATTTTGCCATTTTGATATTTTTCTTAAAATTGGAACATTTATGACATTTATCCCTTTAGTTTCGACTTTGATATTGACTGTTATGACTTATGTCGCTACAATTTTGACATTCACACTTTTAAATAATTATATTGCTGTGACCATTATTGTGACAGTTCAATTTTGATATTTATCTTGACAGTTCTAACCTTTTTTTCTCACAATTTTGACAATCAGTTCACTGTTTTGATATTTATTTCACGTTTATTTTGACATTTTCGACTTTTTTATGACATTTTTGACATTTTATTTCACAGCTTTTACACTTATTTTTACACTTCTGACATTCATTTTCTCCAGTTACGACTTTTTATTTCACAGCTTTCATACTTATTTTAACACTTCTGATATTTATTTTCTCATTGCGGTTTTTTTGCTTGTCTGTCTAGTCTTGTCTGTCTAGTCTTGTCTGTCTAGTCTTGTCTGTCTAGTCTTGTCTGTCTAGTCTTGTCTGTCTAGTCTTGTCTGTCTAGTCTTGTCTGTCTAGTCTTGTCTGTCTAGTCTTGTCTGTCTAGTCTTGTCTGTCTAGTCTTGTCTGTCTAGTCTTGTCTGTCTAGTCTTGTCTGTCTAGTCTTGTCTGTCTAGTCTTGTCTGTCTAGTCTTGTCTGTCTAGTCTTGTCTGTCTAGTCTTGTCTGTCTAGTCTTGTCTGTCTAGTCTTGTCTGTCTAGTCTTGTCTGTCTAGTCTTGTCTGTCTAGTCTTGTCTGTCTAGTCTTGTCTGTCTAGTCTTGTCTGTCTAGTCTTGTCTGTCTAGTCTTGTCTGTCTAGTCTTGTCTGTCTAGTCTTGTCTGTCTAGTCTTGTCTGTCTAGTCTTGTCTGTCTAGTCTTGTCTGTCTAGTCTTGTCTGTCTAGTCTTGTCTGTCTAGTCTTGTCTGTCTAGTCTTGTCTGTCTAGTCTTGTCTGTCTAGTCTTGTCTGTCTAGTCTTGTCTGTCTAGTCTTGTCTGTCTAGTCTTGTCTGTCTAGTCTTGTCTGTCTAGTCTTGTCTGTCTAGTCTTGTCTGTCTAGTCTTGTCTGTCTAGTCTTGTCTGTCTAGTCTTGTCTGTCTAGTCTTGTCTGTCTAGTCTTTTCTGTGTAGTCTTGTCTGTCTAGTCTTGTCTGTCTAGTCTTGTCTGTCTAGTTTTGTCTGTCTAGTCTTGTCTGTCTAGTCTTGTCTGTCTAGTCTTGTCTGTCTAGTCTTGTCTGTCTAGTCTTGTCTGTCTAGTCTTGTCTGTCTAGTCTTGTCTGTCTAGTCTTGTCTGTCTAGTCTTGTCTGTCTAGTCTTGTCTAACTAGTCTAGTCTTGTCTATCTAATCTTGTCTGTCTAGTCTTGTCTGTTTAGTCTTGTCTGCCTAGTCTTGTTAAATGTATTTGATTGGTTGCGTGAGCATAAAAATTCGTTCGAAAATTTGGAGAAAACGACGAATCATAGATTAAAACGCATGAGAAAAGTTCGACTTGCTTTCGATATAACTTTCAACAAGGCGATTTAAATATTTCGAAAAGAAAATCTCAACTTGCCTTGAAAACAAGCGGGGCGATACGTCACAACTACGACAAAACCTGTGCGAGTTTTTGACAAAATGCATTTAGGGATTGCGGAAAAAATCGGAAAGCGCCGGCGAAACTAATTGGCGCTATGCGAAACGGACAGGTTTAATTTCGTTCTGCCATAAATTGCGACGTGCCAAACGCGAAATTTCCCAAAGAAAATCGTAAAAGAAAAACTCACCTGACAGCATCTACAAGCTCCCCCAAACGTCGACAAGAAAAGTAAGTGACGTACTGCCAACGCTCAAACAAAATAATTACCAAATTTGTTCGTTCTTAAAATAAATTAATTCCAACAAATTTTAAATAAATAATACGATTAGGTTAATATTCTTCACATCTCTATCTATTTCTGTTAATATCTTAAAAATAAATTAATTCCTAAATGGGTTTTGCGGTTAGAAATTGCATGCCAAAGAAGTTGCCTAACCAACAATTTTTTCTTTTTGAATTTTCTGTCAACTCCTATCTCTCTAGGTCTGGGTTAGTCTTGTCTGTCTACTCATGTCTATCTAACCTTGTTTGTCTAAATTTGTCCACGTTTTCCTGTCTGTCTAGTCTGACATGGACGGTCTTGGTGGTGTAGTCTTGTCTAATCTTGTCTGTCAAATCTTGCCTGTCTAGTCTTGTCTGTCTAGTCTTGTCTGTCTAGTTATGTCTAGTCTTGTCTGTCTAGTTTTGTCTGTCTAGTCTTGTCTGTCTAGTCTTGTCTGTCTAGTCTTGTCTGTCTAGTCTTGTCTGTCTAGTCTTGTCTGTCTAGTCTTGTCTGTCTAGTCTTGTCTGTCTAATCTTGTCGGTCTAGTCTTGTCTGTCTAGTCTTGTCTGTCTAGTCTTGTTTGTCTAATCGTATCTGTCTAGTCTTGTAGGTCTAGTCTTGTCTGTCTAGTCTTGTCTGTCTATCTAGTCTTGTCTGTCTAGTCTTGTCTGTCTAGTCTTGTCTGTCTAATCTTGTCGGTCTAGTCTTGTCTGTCTAGTCCTGTCTGTCTAGTCTTTTTTGTCTAATCGTGTCTGTCTAGTCTTGTAGGTCTAGTCTTGTCTGTCTAGTCTTGTCTGTCTATCTAGTCTTGTCTGTCTAGTCTTGTCTATCTAGTCTTGTCTGTTTAGTCTTGTCTGTTTAGTTATGTCGGTCTAGTCTTGTCTAGTCGTTTCTGTCTAGTCTTGTCCGTCTAGTGTTGTCTGTCTAATCTTGTTTGTCTAATCATATCTGCCTAGTCCTATCTCTCCACTTTTATCTGTCTAGACTTTTTGCTTTTGACGTTAGTCTACCAATTTTACAATATCGGCTGTTCTCAATTAAAATAGAGAACATTTCGAATACATAGAGAAAATTTTGGTGAGTGGGGCAATGGTTAAATAGGTAGCATTAGATTCTGTCGTTTCATTCCAGACATTGATGTGCAAGTTCCAACTTTGTGGTAAGGCAAAGGTATATCTTAATTTGATAAATGTACATGACGCAATCGAGAGTCGTAATTAGAATTAAATTCTAGTTTGAAGAACTGATTGTGAGTTTCCTTTGAAACTAAGACATGGATCAACCGTTAATATTTTCTGAATCTAACTACGTGGGGAAGTTGGAAGCCGAGTATTTTTTCGAGAAGCATCTGAGGACGAGGAAGTTGAAGGAGTGTTGCAAGGTGCTTGATGTGGGATCCGGGGACGGATTCGTGACGAAGATGTTGACGGAGCTTTTGGGGGGTTTCGAGAGCGTGGTGGGACTGGACGTGTCGGAGAAGATGGTGGAGTTTGCCAAGGCGCGGAACACCGACGAGAGGGTGGATTTTCGGCTGGGCGACGTTGGAGTTGTGCAGGATTTGCGGAGCTTCTTTGGGGACCGCGATTACGTTTTCTCGAATTTGTGCCTGCACTGGGTTCAGGATCAAAGGTAACTTTCTTTTCGCGCTTTCCCGAAGATTTCGCACAGAAACAACAGAAATTTGTTTCATTACTTTAAACAAGCATTAAGAACTTTCTACGCGTTCGTTTAAATTGAGGTTCGTGTAAAAAGGGCGCCCTTGCCTTGCGCCCTTCGTTATCGTAGGGCAAGATAATTGTGCCCTCTGAGGCACAACTATCTAGAAAATAAAAATACTATGTGGGACGTACTACTTGTATAGCCACTACACGTAGTTATTGCAAAATTTGGAAAATCCGAGCGCAACAGCACTAGCGCCAAAGGTTACACTTTTAAGAGCCTCATTACCGTTACGTCATTATTTAGCATTTATTTGTATATATTGACATGTATTTTGCTAAATAACAAAATATTTTATTAATTTAACTAATTAAATTGAGCATGGATTCAAGGCCAACGATTTCAAGGCAATCTTGCTTATGTGTAACTTTAGAACGAAATAAACTCGAAAATCGTTTTCAGCACTTTCGGGTAACCAACAAAAAATCACGAAAAAAATCTGCAAAAAAATTTTCGACCAAAAATTTTCCATCATTTCGTCCGAAAAATACATGCTTTTTCGGTTTTTTTCGATTTTTTCGAAAACGGTAAACAGCAGCGAAATGATTTTAGGCACAAAGAAACTACACGACAAGACGAACAAATCGATGTGTAAATTGTCCGGAAATATTCAATAATTCGTCGATAAATTTCAAACTGAAATTTACCCGATTCTCGACTTGCTAAGTGGATGTCTCGGAAACGGCTGCAGATAATTAAAAACGGATTGCGGCATCGTTTTCAGAAGCTCATTTTCCTATGGATGCACTAAGTTTGTCTGTGCGAAATTCACGACTTTCCGAGATCTCCACCAGAGCGTCGAAATTTCTTAAAAATTTCTTCAATTTTTGCAGGCGAAAGTGAACCGAAAGAGCTAGCGAAATATAATTTGCATATCTGTAATCAGCAGCAAAAATGCTTTCAGAAACGTTTTTAAATTTTGCTGTGACTCAAAAAATAACGATTTTGACCAAATCGATTTTCTCGCATTTCGTCGTCTCCGCGGTCTAGACTTCCCGAGTCGATGGTATTTCTCAACTGAAAGCTTCCCAGGCAATATTATATACGTTCTCCGACTAATTTTGGGACGCTGAATCGATTGGTGAAGACTAGAAGTCTCTATGGTGAGCCGTTTCAAAGTTATGACAGCGTCAAATCAGTCGGAAATGCGAGATAGTGTACAGCGAAAATATAAATAAAACTTGTTTATTTGTCACTTTAGAGGGTAATAAACTGGAAAACCGTTTTCAGCACTTCGATGTCCTCCGGGTAACCAACAAAAACTAAATTAATTATTTGTTGTTTTTACACACATTGGAGAAGAAGTTATCTTTTTGTCCACGGGTGACGCTAATAATGCTTGGATCATTGCCGCAATGGCATGATATTTACGCATGATTTAGTTGGGACACTTTCAATAGCACCGTGTCTAAAAGGATTTAAACAAAGCCGATTTTATTGCAGGCAACTATGGAAAAACTTGTGCGGGGTGCTGAGGCCAGGTGGACAAGTTTTCGCCAATTTTTTGACGGACTATCCAGTGGATTACGTTTTGGAAGCTCAGATGACTGATCCCAAGTGGTGTGGACACATGCGGGGTTGCAGGGAAGTTTTAGGTCCGTATTTCCGGATACAGAATCCGGAAAAGGTTTTGGAAAAGCATTTGGAAGCGGCCGGGTTTAATGTAGAGGTCTGTGAAACCGTCGATAGAGCTACGGTTTTTCCGGATGAAGAGACGCTACAAAGTTAGTAATATTTTCAAATAAACTGATTTTGAACAAATTTCACAAATTTCACATGAGATTTGGGTTTGGGTTAATTGTTATAGAGCTCCGGAAAAGTTGAATATATTTATATATTCAACCTAAGTTTTAAGTTTGTTTTTGAACAGTTTTTAACTTTTCCAGATTTTATATTTTCCAGATTTCTAGTCTTTTCTCAATGTTAACGTAACAATATATATGCATTGTTGCAGAGATATTAAACGCCGTAAATCCTTACACGGCTAAAATGTCCCAAGACACGCTCGACGACTACCTGCAAGATTTCTTCGAAAAGTTCAAAAATTTAGATGCTGTCAAGTCAAAGTGCAAGGGAAACCAAGAAGTTAAGTATCAGTTAATCCATGTAATTGCCACAAAACCTTAAACAAAACCTTCAATAAAGCTCAAAAAGTTTTTTTTCTATTTTTCGTCTAAAATTGAGTCATTAAAGCACTCATATAGTTACGTTAATGAGTCGCCGAGGGCTTTAACAATTTAATTTTTCAAGGTTGGCACCGTTGAAATTCAGAGCTACCAGCCTGTCAAAAGTGTCAAATTTTCGGCGAGACAGTTTTGAGGTTATGTGATGTGTGGAAATCGCGAATACAAAAATTTAATTAATTTATGGTAATATACGGTTAAAATCACTTGCATGGTTTTACCTCGATAACTCGAAAACAAACGAACGTACGAAACAAATGAGAACAGTTTAGGAAACGGCAGGAAATTCTCTATAAGACGAGTTTAAGTTTGTTTCGTTGTATTTTGTTTGTTAGGCGTAGTGTATATTCAAAATAAACTTGTCACATTTTCAATTCGCGTTTGAAAATGTTATATCTGCGATAACTCGAAAACCACGCGATCAATCTCAAAACCCGTTACAGGTTTAAAAACCCCGCGAAATTCCCCACCGTAAACCCTGTTTCGTTCAACCGGACGTTGTTGTTGACAAACCGGAAATTGCGTTTGAAAATTTCCTGCTTGGTTTTACCTCGATAACTCGAAATCAAACGAACGCACGAAACAAATGAAAGCAGTTTTGGAAACGGCAAGAAATTCTCTATAAGACGAGTTTAAGTTTGTTTAGTTGTTTTTTGTTTTTAAGACGTAGGGCACATTCAAAGTAAATTTTTCACATTTTCAATTCACGTTTGAAAATGTTACATCCGCAATAACTGTGATAACTCGAAAACTACGCGATGAATCTCAAAACCCGTTACTGATTTGAAAACCCCGCGAAATTCCCCACCGAAAACCCCGTTTCGTTCAACCGGATCTTGTTGCTAACAAACCGGAAATTGCATTTGAAAATTTCCTGCGTGGTTTCACCTCGATAACTCGAAAACAAACGAGCTTACAAAACAAATGAGAGCAGTTTTGAAAACGGCAGGAAATTCTCTATAAGACGAGTTTAAGTTTGTTTCGTTGTCTTTTGTTTTTAAGACGTAGTGCATATTCAAAATAAATTTTTCACATTTTCAATTCGCGTTTGAAAATATTATATCCGCAATAACTGCGATAACTCGAAAACTACGCGATGAATCTCAAAACCCGTGACAGATTTGAAAACCTCTCGGAATTCGCCACCGAAAACACCGCTTCGTTCAAAAGGATGTCATTGCTAACAAACCTGAAACTGCGTTTGAAAATTGCCTGCTTGGTTTTACCTCGATAACTCGAAAACAAACGAACGTACAAAACAAATGAGAGCAGTTTTGGAAACGGCAGGAAATTTTCTATAAGACGAGTTTAAGTTTGTTTCGTTGTCTTTTGTTTTTAAGACGTAGTGCATATTCAAAATAAATTTTTCACATTTTCAGTTCGCGTTTGAAAATGTTATATCCGCAATAACTGCGATAACTCGAAAACTACGCGATGAATCTCAAAACCCGTTACAGGTTTGAAAACCCCGCGAAATTCGCCACCGTAAACCCCGTTTCGTTCAACCGGATGTTGTTGCTAACAAACCGGAAATTGCGTTTGAAAATTTTCTGCTTGGTTTTATCTCGATAACTCGAAAACAAACGAACGTACGAAACAAATGAGAGCAGTTTTGGAAACGGCAGGAAATTCTCTATAAGACGAGATTAAGTTTGTTTCGTTGTCTTTTGTTTTTAAGACGTAGTGCTTATTCAAAATAAATTTTTCACATTTTCAGTTCGCGTTTGAAAATGTTATATCTGCAATAACTGCGATAACTCGAAAACTACGCGATGAATCTCAAAACCCGTTACAGATTTGAAAACCCCCCGGAATTCCCCACCGAAAACACCGCTTCGTTCAAAAGGATGTTATTGCTAACAAACCGGAAACTGCGTTTGAAAATTGCCTGCTTGTTTTTACCTCGATAACTCGAAAACAAACGAACGTACGAAACAAATGGGAGCAGTTTTGGAAACGGCAGGAAATTCTCTATAAGACCAGTTTAAGTTTCTTTCGTTGTCTTTTATTTTTAAGACGTAGTGCATATTCAAAATAAATTTTTCACATTTTCAATTCACGTTTGAAAATGTTATATCCGCAATAACTGTGATAACTCGAAAACTACGCGATGAATCTCAAAACCCGTTACTGATTTGAAAACCCCGCGAAATTCCCCACCGAAAACCCTGTTTCGTTCAACCGGATGTTGTTGCTAACAAACCGGAAATTGCGTTTGAAAATTTTCTGCTTGGTTTTACCTCGATAACTCGAAAACAAACGAATGTACGAAACAAACAAGAGCAGTTTTGGAAACGGCAGGAAATTCTCTATAAGACGAGTTTAAGTTTGTTGCGTTGTCTTTTGTTTTTAAGACGTAGTGCATATTCAAAATAAATTTTTCACATTTTCAATTCGTGTTTGAAAATGTTACATCCGCAATAACTGCGATAACTCGAAAACTACGCGATGAATCTCAAAACCCGTTACAGGTTTGAAAACCCCGCGAGATTCCCCACCGTAAACCCCGTTTCGTTCAACCGGATGTTGTTGTTGACAAACCGGAAATTGCGTTTGAAAATTGCTTGCTTGGTTTTACCTCGATCACTCGAACACAAACGAACATACGAAACAAATGAGAGCAGTTTTGGAAACGGCAGGAAATTCTCTATGAGACGAGCTTAAATTTGTTTAGTTGTTTTTTGTTTATAAGACGTAGTGCATATTCAAAATAAATTTTTCACATTTTCAATTCGCGTTTGAAAATGTTACATCCGTAATAACAGCGATAACTCGAAAACTACGCGATGAATCTCAAAACCCGTTACAGGTTTAAAAACCCCGCGAAATTCCCCACCGTAAACCCTGTTTCGTTCAACCGGATGTTGTTGCTAACAAACCGGAAATTGCGTTTGAAAATTTTCTGCTTGGTTTTACCTCGATAACTCGAAAACAAACGAATGTACGAAACAAACAAGAGCAGTTTTGGAAACGGCAGGAAATTCTCTGTTAGACGAGTTTAAGTTTGTTTCGTTGTCTTTTGATTTTAAGACGTAGTGCATAGTCAAAATAAATTTTTCACATTTTCAATTCGCGTTTGAAAATGTTATATCCGTAAGAACTGCAATAACTGGAAAACTACGCGATGAATTTCAAAACCCGTGACAGATTTGAAAACCCCACGAAATTCACCACCAAAATCCCCGTTTCGTTCAACCTGATGTTGCTGCTAACAAACCGGAAATTGCGTTTGAAAATTTCCTGCGTGGTTTTACCTCGATAACTCGAAATCAAAGGAATGTACGAAACAAACAAGAGCAGTTTTGGAAACGGCAGGAAATTTTCTATAAGACGAGATTAAATATGTTTAGTTGTCTTTTGTTTTTAAGACGTAGTGCATATTCAAAACAAAATTTCACATTTTTAATTCGCGTTTGAAAATGTTACATCCGCAATAACTGCGATAACTCGAAAACTACGCGATAAATCTCAAAACCCGTTACAGTTTTAAAAACCCCGCGAAATTCCCCACCTTAAACACCGCTTCGTTCAACCGGATGTTGTTGCTAACAAACCGGAAATTGCGTTTGAAAATTGCCTGCTTGGTTTTACCTCGATAACTCGAAAACAAACGAACGTACAAAACAAATGAGAGTAGTTTTGGAAATGGCAGGAAATTCTAAATAAGACCAGTTTAAGTTTGTTTCGTTGTCTTTTGTTTTTAAAACGTAGTGCATATTCAAAATAAATTTTTCACATTTTCAATTCGCGTTTGAAAATGTTACATCCGCAAAAACTGCGATAACTCGAAAACTACGCGATGAATCCCAAAACCCGTTACAGGTTTGAAACCCCGCGAAATTCCCCACCGAAAACCCCGTTTCATTCAACCGGATGTTGTTGTTGACAAACCGGAAATTGCGTTTGAAAATTTCCTGCGTGGTTTCACCTCGATAACTCGAAAACAAAGGAATGTACGAAACAAATGAGAGCAGTTTTGGAAACGGCAGGAAATTCTCTATTAGACGAGTTTAAGTTTGTTTCGTTGTCTTTTGATTTTAAGACGTAGTGCATATTCAAAATAAACTTGTCATATTTTCAATTCGCGTTTGAAAATGTTACATCCGCAATAACTGCGATAACTCGAAAACTACGCGATGAATCTCAAAACCCGTTACAGGTTTGAAAACCCCGCGAAATTCCCCACCGTAAACCCCGTTTCGTTCAACCGGATGTTGTTGCTAACAAACCGGAAATTGCGTTTGAAAATTGCCTGCTTGGTTTTACCTCGATAACTCGAAAACAAACGAACGTACGAAACAAATGAGAGCAGTTTTGGAAACGGCAGGAAATTCTCTATAAGACGAGTTTAAGTTTGTTTAGTTGCCTTTTGTTTTTAAGACGTACTGCACATTCAAAATAAATTTTTCACATTTTCAGTTCGCGTTTGAAAATGTTACATCTGCAATAACAGCGATAACTCGAAAACTACGCCATGAATCTCAAAACCCGTGAGAGATTTGAAAACCCCTCGGAATTCCCCACCGAAAACACCGCTTCGTTCAAAAGGATGTTATTGCTAACAAACCGGAAACTGCGTTTGAAAATTGCCTGCTTGTTTTTACCTCGATAACTCGAAAACAAACGAACGTACAAAACAAATGAGAGCAGTTTTGGAAACGGCAGGAAATTTTCTATAAGACGAGTTTAAGTTTGTTTCGTTGTCTTTTGTTTTTAAGACGTAGTGCATATTCAAAATAAAAGTTTCACATTTTCAATTCGCTTTTGAAAATGTTACATCAGCAATAACTGCGATAACTCGAAAACTACGCGATCAATCTCAAAACCCGTTACACGTTTAAAAACCCCGCGAAATTCCCCATCGAAAATCACGTTTCGTTCAACCGGATCTTGTTGCTAACAAAACGGAAATTGCGTTTGAAAATTGCCTGCTTGGTTTTACCTCGATAACTCGAAAACAAACGAACGTACGAAACAAATGGGAGCAGTTTTGGAAACGGCAGGAAATTCTCTATAAGACGAGTTTAAGCTTGTTTCGTTGTATTTTGTTTTTAAGACGTAGTGCATATTCAAAATAAAGTTTTCACATACACGCGACCGATCTTAAAAACCCGTCACAGACTTAAAAACCCCGTGAAATTCCCCACCAAATACCCCGTTTCATTTTGATTTTGGATTGATGAGTCCAAAACATAACATCAAATATTTCACTATTCACTATATTTGTTCACTAATTCTCTAGATAGTCTTCAATGTCTAGTCAATCTCATCCGTATTATTCCTCTAGTCCATTTTGTCCATCTAGTCCATGTAGTTTGTTTAGTTCATCTAGTCGGTCTGTTTTGTCTTGTCTAGTGCTTGCTGCATAGTCTTGTATGTTTAGTGAAAGTAAAAGCAGAGGCAAACTGAAAGTTAACACCGCCGTTGGTCTATAAAGTGCATCAAAGCTCAAGTCAATAGGCGGTACGTAATGTTCTTCCACGTAGTAGGTGGCGCACAACTCCGCAAAATTATCGAAATCTGCACAGGTCTTTACCTCTCCTAACTGATAGACCTTTAATATTCCCCGGAGAATAGTAAAGAGAAAACACGGTATAAACCAACACGGGCATTTCCCCGTTAAGAACGATCGCGCAACCAATGCCCTTGGTACTCGCCCAATATAACTGACTCCTTTAGAATTGGTAAAACTATACGAGAATATAGATAATCATATAAACTTAATAAAGTCGGAACAAAGCCTGAATATATAAATATATTCAACCTTTCCGGAGCTCTTTAATACTAATGATTTTTTGGGTACTCATTGGTATTATAGAGCTCCGGAAAGGTTGAATATATATTCAGGCTGTGTTCCGACTTTATTAAGTCGGACTCGGCCGGCATGAGTGGTGTAGTGGTGACGTTCGTGGCCTCATGTTAGAGCGCTAACTAACACGTATAGAGGTCTCGAGTTCTATCCCCAGTGCCGGCCGCATTTGTACCAGAAGACAAATGTGAAAAATAGTAATTAGCGCAATTTACAATAACAACAGGTTTCTGGGCCTATAAGTGAATGTGAATGCAGAATACAATAGGCCAGAAGTAGGCCGCAGTGTTCCAAGGGTCGGCAAAGCGGGCATCCACATCGGACCAAACTTAAAAAAAAAGTCGGACTCTAATTATACAATCCTGCATTGGGCTGCTATTGCGAGACGATTACATCCGTAGGAATGTTTTTATAAGAGAACCCAAGTGCCTATGTGCCTTCGCTAGCAGAACCTAACACTTATGGATCCTTACTTCAAGGGCAAAGGTCAAAATATGTATCCGTACCTCTTGCCATTGTAACCCAGCCTAACTTTATCACGAGCGCTAACGTGCACCGCTTCAGGTGATACCCCGCAAGAAATTTATCTTCCTTATTGTAGGAATCCGTCAACCCGTTCAAATTTATCGGAATGGGCTTTTCTTGGGCTTGCTTCAACTGGATTAGCATTGAGCGGTAGTTGTTAATCACCTGCGTGACTACCAACCTTTCGTTAATGATTGCCGCATAATTCTTTCCCCATCCGCAGAGCCTAGACCATTAGCAGCGCCTCTTGCAAGGTGGATTTTCCCTGTCGTATTTGCAATAGTCTTCGATTTAAATTTTGCTGAGGACCAGCAGAAGCACTAACGACAACACTAGGTAATGTCCAGCGAGCATTGCTTTGACGAGCGAACTCTGATTATTGTATTTTGATTATATTATACATAGTATTGTATGTCAAGGCATGCTTGTCTAATCTTGTTAAGCAAATAATGTTTAGCTTTGATCCGGAACCCAGTGCAAGCAAAAACTTGAGAAAACGTAATCGAAAACCCTCGAGAATCCTTGCAAATCGGCCACAACTCCGATATCCCCTGAAATCAACCCTCTCGTACGAGTTTCGCGTGCTCGCGAATGCCACCATGTTGGCGGAGTCGTCTAGTCCGACCAAGTATTGGAAGCTCCCCAGAAACTATGCCAACATTGCCGTAACGGTCCCGTCTCCGGACCCCACATCGAGAACCTTACATCCCTCCTCAAACGTCTTCCCTCTCAGATGTCTTGCGATGAAATACCTAGTCTTGTGCATCTAGTCTTGGGGACACATTCAAGGGAAATATAAGGGAACGGTGTCATCTGCTGTAATATATGGTGCATCGCCCGTGCGACTTCCAAACGAGTAACCTGCTGAACAACTCTTTGGCATCTTTGGAAAATAGGCCGCTGGGCCTGGGTCTGCTACACCTACTCTATCACCATGTCGTCCAATCATAGAAAATTGAGGTGGTTTCACTCTATATGTATCCGCAGGTATTCCACCATATTGTGCTGGACTTGGTCCCACCCTCAAGAGAGAAAGTCCATGGTTGCCCACCATGTTATATGCAGCAGATGCAGGTTTATTGGAAACTTTAGGTCCTATAGAACTTGGTTGTCTGTATTGATTAGGACTTGGTGTGGTTGATCTACCCAAATCCGGATTTCGATATGACATGAAATACATTGGAAATTTTATGTCTGCCTCTATACTATATGTTCCTGGACCAGGGCTACTAAACGCGGCAATATTCTTCTTTCTAGAAACTAGACTGTACGCCGAGGGAGTTGCTTTGCCATAGCGAGTCAGGTTTAGCAATGTCATATCTTGGACCAGGTCCTAAGCCTTTAGCCATAAAGTCGTTTTTAGGGCGCATAGTGTACTTGGGATTTCTGTACTTGAAGGGATCATGATTCTCGAAACCTACTGTGGGTGGCAGCATGATGCTCCTGGACTGGCAAACGCAACCCAAAAAAACTATGAAAACACTTGTGGCACTTGAAAGGCTGCTGCCAAATATTGGTGGTCCAAGCATCAGCAAAAGGAAACTACTGTGTACTGTTGCCCATTCAACAATGCTGCATGGGGCACCAGTCTGGGCAAGTGCAATACATATAAAAACGTAAATTGCATAAGCTTGCCGCGGTGTAGAGGAGGATGGCACTGCGGGTGTGCAGCGCTTACAGGACAGTGTCTAGAGATGATGTTCTTGTGGTCGCAGGAATAGCTCCAAGCTCCAGAAGAGTACATGATTTAAAAAAGGGCAGATCTGTATTGGACCCGCGGCAGAAAAGACGACAAAACAAACAAAGAGAGAAGGAAGCAAGTTCACGAGTGGCAAAGCCACTGGAGTGCCGCAGACAAGGGACAGTGGACCAAGCTGTTAAGACAACAACTTGAACCATGGATGACACGAACGCACGGAGAGGTTAACTACTACCTCACCCAAGCGCTCACCGGCCACGGATGCTTCCGTGACTATCTGAATAGCATTGCCAGAGCCCCTGATGACCTATGCGACTACCGCGGCCTTGTGGACAGTGTCATGCACAACATGTTGCAATGTAACAGTTGGACCCCAGAGAGAGACAAATGGACAGCTACGACGCACACCAAACTAGAAGCGAAAACTCTAGTCCAAGAAATGCTAACGTCTCAAGAATCCTGGTTGGCAACGGATACCATGCCAAGGGCAATATTAAAAACAAAGTAAGAAGACGAACGGATGAGACAGACATACAAATAGAACCTCCCGAACCCCTAATCACCCTGTGTGGAAGGGTATGAGGGAATAATGTGAGACGGCACCATCTTGATGTTACGAAGAGCAGTCCCAGGATGTGTAGGTTCCAGGGGATCACTTGCTCAAGTTAACGAAAGTGCTTGCTACGCCCCCCTAAAAAAAAGTCTTGTCTGTCTAGTCTTGTCTGTCTAGTCTTGTCTGTCTAGTCTGGTCTGTCTAGTCTTGTCTATTTTGTCTTGTCTGTCTAGTCTTGTCTGTCTAGTCTTGTCTGTCTAGTCTTGTCTGTCTAGTCTTGTCTGTCTAGTCTTGTCTGTCTAGTCTTGTCTGTCTAGTCTTGTCTGTCTAGTCTTGTCTGTCTAGTCTTGTCTGTCTAGTCTTGTCTGTCTAGTCTTGTCTGTCTAGTCTTGTCTGTCTAGTCTTGTCTGTCTAGTCTTGTCTGTCTAGTCTTGTCTGTCTAGTCTTGTCTGTCTAGTCTTGTCTGTCTTGTCTTGTCTGTCTAGTCTTGTCTGTCTAGTCTTGTCTGTCTAGTCTTGTCTGTCTAGTCTTGTCTGTCTAGTCTTGTCTGTCTAGTCTTGTCTGTCTAGTCTTGTCTGTCTAGTCTTGTCTGTCTAGTCTTGTCTGTCTAGTCTTGTCTGTCTAGTCTTGTCTGTCTAGTCTTGTCTGTCTAGTCTTGTCTGTCTAGTCTTGTCTGTCTAGTCTTGTCTGTCTAGTCTTGTCTGTCTAGTCTTGTCTGTCTAGTCTTGTCTGTCTAGTCTTGTCTGTCTAGTCTTGTCTGTCTAGTCTTGTCTGTCTAGTCTTGTCTGTCTAGTCTTGTCTGTCTAGTCTTGTCTGTCTAGTCTTGTCTGTCTAGTCTTGTCTGTCTAGTCTTGTCTGTCTAGTCTTGTCTGTCTAGTCTTGTCTGTCTAGTCTTGTCTGTCTAGTCTTGTCTGTCTAGTCTTGTCTGTCTAGTCTTGTCTGTCTAGTCTTGTCTGTCTAGTCTTGTCTGTCTAGTCTTGTCTGTCTAGTCTTGTCTGTCTAGTCTTGTCTGTCTAGTCTTGTCTGTCTAGTCTTGTCTGTCTAGTCTTGTCTGTCTAGTCTTGTCTGTCTAGTCTTGTCTGTCTAGTCTTGTCTGTCTAGTCTTGTCTGTCTAGTCTTGTCTGTCTAGTCTTGTCTGTCTAGTCTTGTCTGTCTAGTCTTGTCTGTCTAGTCTTGTCTGTCTAGTCTTGTCTGTCTAGTCTTGTCTGTCTAGTCTTGTCTGTCTAGTCTTGTCTGTCTAGTCTTGTCTGTCTAGTCTTGTCTGTCTAGTCTTGTCTGTCTAGTCTTGTCTGTCTAGTCTTGTCTGTCTAGTCTTGTCTGTCTAGTCTTGTCTGTCTAGTCTTGTCTGTCTAGTCTTGTCTGTCTAGTCTTGTCTGTCTAGTCTTGTCTGTCTAGTCTTGTCTGTCTAGTCTTGTCTGTCTAGTCTTGTCTGTCTAGTCTTGTCTGTCTAGTCTTGTCTGTCTAGTCTTGTCTGTCTAGTCTTGTCTGTCTAGTCTTGTCTGTCTAGTCTTGTCTGTCTAGTCTTGTCTGTCTAGTCTTGTCTGTCTAGTCTTGTCTGTCTAGTCTTGTCTGTCTAGTCTTGTCTGTCTAGTCTTGTCTGTCTAGTCTTGTATGTCTAGTCTTGTCTGTCTAGTCTTGTCTGTCTAGTCTTGTCTGTCTAGTCTTGTCTGTCTAGTCTTGTCTGTCTAGTCTTGTCTGTCTAGTCTTGTCTGTCTAGTCTTGTCTGTCTAGTCTTGTCTGTCTAGTCTTGTCTGTCTAGTCTTGTCTGTCTAGTCTTGTCTGTCTAGTCTTGTCTGTCTAGTCTTGTCTGTCTAGTCTTGTCTGTCTAGTCTTGTCTGTCTAGTCTTGTCTGTCTAGTCTTGTCTGTCTAGTCTTGTATGTCTAGTCTTGTCTGTCTAGTCTTGTCTGTCTAGTCTTGTCTGTCTAGTCTTGTCTGTCTAGTCTTGTCTGTCTAGTCTTGTCTGTCTAGTCTTGTCTGTCTAGTATTGTCTGTCTAGTCTTGTCTGTCTAGTCTTGTCTGTCTAGTCTTGTCTGTCTAATCTAGTCTAAGCCATATGTAAGTTACATGCGACAATTATTCTAATTATGCGGAAGAAATAACGCGTGCAAAGAACAATTAATTCTTGCAATCAATAAATTAACTTCGAAAGGAGTAAAAAGTGTGCAAGAAATGTGACAAACCCATCTGACCTAGGATCTATTAAACCAGATGTAATTGCAACGGCGCAAATTACCAACAGGATTGTCTCGTTATATAAGTCGACGGTCCAGAGGGGGCTGGCCAGCTGGACAAGTATTTAAAATATGACATGGGCGCAGCAGACCGGAGGTCAAGTCCACCTGTATAAAAGTCCCAACTTCCACGATTAGACTTATCACTTACTCGTACCTAGTGAACTAACAACATGATCAAAACTGTAAGTAACAATCTACATAACACATTATCTAGTCTAGACTAACAAATCTAAACTATATAAATCATTAAGAGCTTGTGTCATCTTGTTCATCTAATCTAGACTAATCTAGACTTTGTTACATAATACACTATCTAGTCTCAATCATCAGATCTAGACTATATAAATCATTAAGAGCTTCGTGTGTCATCTTGTTCATCTAATCTAGACTTAAATTTAGATTTAAGTTTTTTTAGTTAAATCGATGTTTATGTTGTTTTTTAGTTGTTGCTTATTAGTGTGGCCGTGGCTGTGGCAAATGCCGGTCTGTCGGCGCATATTGTTGGTCCACCAACCAGAGGGATCGTCTTGACCGGGCCGAGTGCCCATGGGGCAGTGACCGGCCCCGACGGGTCCCACATCGCCGCCGTGATCCCCGGAGCTAAAGTGATCGCCCACCCGAAACCAGGCGGCGTCGTTTCGGCCGCTGTTGCTCCCGGCCACGTCTCCGGACACTGGGGCGGCTGGGGCCCACACTGGGGCGGCGCACACCATCTGTGGTAGACGACTGACGGCCGGTTTCTCCCTCACAAACTCTTTTCGGTGACTGCCTAATTCTTGCTCAATCTTCTCTAGCCTTCTTTTCTTGATATGTTTTATTGAAAATTTTCTGTATTTTTGTAAATAAAATTTATGATTTTCTAAAATTGTACTTCCTCGTATTATTCATCAAGGGACTACATCCATAAAAGATTATACGCAAAACTTGACTGGACTAATTAGTTAGATAAATACAGATAGACTTATCTTTGAATTGTTGTTCTATCTAGTCTAGTTTGCGTAATGTAGAGAGTCTAACTAGTTTCAGAAATATTACTTGACTAAATCTTAATGGAAAAACATGGACAGAGAGACTTGTCTTTGATTTGTTGCTCTATCTAGTCTAGTATGTGCAATATAGACACTCAAACAAGTTTCAGAAATATTACTTGACTAAATCTAATTTTAAAAACATGGACAGACAGACTTGTCTTTGATTTGTTGCTCTATCTAGTCTAGTATGTGCAATATAGACAGTCAAACAAGTTTCAGACATATTACTTGACTAAATCTAATTTTAAAAACATGGACAGACAGACTTGTCTTTGATTTGTTGCTCTATCTAGTCTAGTATGTGCAATATAGACAGTCAAACAAGTTTCAGACATATTACTTGACTAAATCTAATTTTAAAAACATGGACAGACAGACTTGTCTTTGATTTGTTGCTCTATCTAGTCTAGTATGTGCAATATAGACAGTCAAACAAGTTTCAGACATATTACTTGACTAAATCTAATTTTAAAAACATGGACAGACAGACTTGTCTTTGATTTGTTGCTCTATCTAGTCTAGTATGTGCAATATAGACAGTCAAACAAGTTTCAGAAATATTACTTGACTAAATCTAATTTTAAAAACATGGACAGACAGACTTGTCTTTGATTTGTTGCTCTATCTAGTCTAGTATGTGCAATATAGACAGTCAAACAAGTTTCAGACATATTACTTGACTAAATCTAATTTTAAAAACATGGACAGACAGACTTGTCTTTGATTTGTTGCTCTATCTAGTCTAGTTTGTGCATTGTAGACAGTCTAACTAGTTTGTTATATGTATGCTATGTGTGTAGCCTAACTAATAATGAGTTTATAGCTATAAATAGACTGAGTATTCAAACTAGACTAGACTAGATTTTGTGAATGTATTAACTAATCTATCAAACGTAATCTATTTATCAAACAATTAATCTATCAAACGTAAATTAGATATTCTAGACATAGACTATATATGAACGATCTAGAGCAGATATTCTAGGTATAAACTGGTTTCTCTAGATTAGTCTGTATACGTGTAGAGTTTGACAAGAAGACTTAAAAGTGAGAAAATCAGATCGAACCAGCTGAGCGTGTTTGCTAGTTGAAATGATTTCTGGAGAAGCTTTCAACCGATTTTCAGAAATGCAGTTTTGAAGGAAGCGCGAGGAGTTCTTTTAGCTACAACTGTAAGAAAACCCTGCAAGAAATATTGCGGAAACGGCTCAAAATGTTGGGAAGTTGACGAAGGCGAAATCGGTTGATTCGATTTAATCTTCGTCAACTTCCTAACATTTTGAGTCGTCTACGCAATATTTCTTGCAATGTTTTCTTACAGTTGTAGCTAAAAGAACTCCTCGCGCTTCCTTCAAAACTGCATTTCTGTAAAAACAGTAAAAACAATAAAAACATCGCCGGCACCAAATCTTTCCATGAATCGATTCTCCGCATTTTTGCTATAAATATTGTGAATCAATTGTATAATAAACAATAAGTTTTAAAAATAATGAATAAATACGGTGTTGTTGTTGGACAAAAACAGGAAGCGATCATTTATAATGGCGTTATAAATAGCTGCAGATTATACATTCAGGTAACCATTGTCAAAATGGAAAATGGCCAATGCGCGTCGATTCCGGATTTTTTCGCTGGAAAAAGTGTTTTCGTTACCGGAGGCCATGGGTTCATTGGGAAAGCCTTCACGGAGAAGCTGCTCAGGTCCTGCGGCAAAGTCGGGAATATCTACTGGCTGATCCGCGAGAGAAAGGGGATAGACCCGGAAGAGAGGTTGAGACAGACATTGGAGAACGAGGTAAGTTTTAAGCGTGTTGGTGTTTTAATGTGGTTGTGGAATTTTGGCAGTTTTGGAAACTATATATATATATATATATATATATATATATATATATATAGTTTCCAAAACTGCCAAAATTCCACAACATATATATATATATATATATATATATATATATATATATATATATATATATATATATATATAACAGAATTCTAGGCTCTAGGCGCCTCTCTGATCCCAGTTTCAAATTTTGTCTATCGTAACAAGTTTCCTCTTCTAAATTTCTAGCGTCCATTGCTTCTTTGATGTCGTCTCGCCAGCTTCTCTCTTCCTTCGTTCCGATGGTATCCATTCCAGAACTTTCTTGGGCCATCTGTTCTCCATTGTTTTGGTATGTCCAAACCATACTAGTTGTCTTCTTTCGATTTCGTCTGCTACAGTCTGTTCCTTGCACATCATTTCCCTTATTCGCGCGTTCCGTACCCTCTCTAGTCTGGATTTTCGGCAACTCCTTCTTAAGAAATCCATTTCAGTTGCTAGTAATTTCTCACATCCCACACTTCTTCTGCCCCATAAATCATCACGCTCCTCACTATGATTTTTATTCTCCTTTTTGTTTCCCTTCTGATTTCTGTCTCCCAAACGAGTGACTTTAATGCTCCAATGGCTTTCCTACCTTTGGTAATCCGTGCCCTAATTTCGTCATTGCTGTTGGCCTGTTTGTTTATGAGAGCCCCTAGGTATTTACTCAGGTCTACTGTTGCGAACTGGTAATTTGGTATGGTGCTGCTCCAGGATTAGGACAATGGATGAATTAATTACACGCAAATATGTCCTTTATATGTAATTAAATACTACTTATCTGCTAATATCTTACAATATGTACAACTAATCGCTAACTTATTACAATAATTACTAACTAACTTGAAAATAATAAATAATAAACAAAACACTTAATTCTACGAAACTTATGGTCGAAACCCGGAATTTACTTCAACGAAAATACGGAGGTTCGTCTTCAAAACTCAAATTACTCTCTTGCTAGCTCAATTCTGACTGCCCCTTTTTTACTTCCCCTCTACCTCATCACCTCGGTCTTGGTGTGAGTCCTCCCCTAATCTTTATGGAAAATTTCCAAAACTCATAAAACAAAATCCTCTCGGCGTCTCGGCACGATCCCTAAGTTCGAGCGTCTGCCCGCATGATTTAGATAAAGCAGACTAATGGTCCTAAATAAAGAAAAACTAATCGGGTGTCCACTTAGTTTTCTTTGCCGACTCGTGAGAAACTGAAATTCTTTGAAACCAAAATCGCGAGATCACAACACTACTCCTATTATTCCAGATTCCAAGGGTAGGTCGTTACACTCTTTGTTACCGACTAACAGATATTCAGCTTGTACAGTCTAATAAATAGTAACAAACTGTACCTATGAGTAAATTAGAGGATCTTCGAGTTTGTTGTTCGTGAGAGCAATTTGATTACGATTTGCTGAAGACGCTTAGACTATTTTGGAAAAATTCCCTAGAAAATGATCGATTAAACATTGAAATCTGAGTTTGTCTGAATCTAAAAGAAGTTAAAACAGTCTAAAATAGACAAAGTGTCTATGAGTAATTTGAAAGTTTGTTTGGAAGGAACGAACATCCAAATTTGAGTTGGTTTCTAAGTTTGGACTAGGCAGACTAGACGGACTAGACATACTACATATAAAGAAGTTGCGGTTTCCACGCCAGAGGAGATGATCCAGGCAAATAAAGAACATTGCAGCGGAGAAAACTGTGATGTTAAGGTAAGGAACTTAAGACCCTCTTATGGGAAAACCCAAGCAGCAACAGTCGCGGTAGTCTAAATCTGTAGTTACCAAGCTGGTGGAAAGTGGGAGAATCAAAATTGGAATACCCGTTCTTAAATGTAATAGGTGCTCAGAGGCGGTGGTGGCCTAGTAGTCAAGGTGTCAGACTTCGGAGCCGCAAGTCCCTGGTTCAAATCCTGGACATTCTCCTGTAGATAGGTTTCATGAATGGATTAAAAATCTGCCTCTAAACCTCCCCGGATAGTGGCTCGCTAACCACGTTTAAAACTGTAAGGGCTCGCAACACTTGTGTAAGATCAAGACAGACACCAAGCACTAGTCAAAATTTTGGTTTTTGGGCAAAAATTAATTGTGAAAACAATTAACAATTAAATTGTGAGATTTAATTGCAAGTAACAATTAAAATAATTAATTGTAATTGCAATATATCACAATTAACAATTAATTAATTGTAAAATTTTGCAATTACAATTGATTAATTGTTAATTGATTGATGCACTTTTACAATTAACAATTAATAAATGTCGGTTAGAAGATGTTTATTATACTCCAATCTATCACTTGCCATAAAGCGTAACTGAAATAGTTATTTACATTAGAGTGCGGAAAGTGTGATTTTACAACGCAACAGCTCGTTTGGGAAACGAGCCCGAAGGGCGAGTTCCGCATTAGCCGGAGCGCTGTAAAATCGTTTCCGCACGAAATTTGTATAATATTTTTGGCCGACAATTATTATTTAAGAAACAAATAGACCCTCCGCCTCAACTTCCGGTCTCCTCCCCCCCCCACCACACTTCCGCTTCCCACCCACTTCCGGTTTCCACCCCAATTTCTGTTTCCCACCCACTTCCGGTTCACACCTCCACTTCCGGTTCCAAAATTTGCACCACTTCCGGTTCCCACCCCCATTTCCTGCTGCAAAAAATTTCACAGTTCCGGTTCTCACTTCCGGTTCTGGAAGTGGGGTAGGAACCGGAAGTGTAAGTGGGAACCGGAAGTGTGTGTGAACCGGAAGTGGAGGTGGGGACCGGAAGTGGGGTGTTAACCGCAAGTGGGAGCGAGGTGGGGGCCGGAAGTGGAGGTGAAGGGTCCAGAACTATTTAGATTATTTACAACATTGGAAATCATTTTATTTGGCCCAATGCGGGAAAGCACGGTTACAAGGGAGGGATACACGGTGATAAGAGGGAAAAGTTTTTACATTCATCAAATAGTATTAATTGTTAATTGTAATAATAAACAATTGATTGTAACTAACAATTAAAATTTTAATTGCAATTAAATTAATTGTAAACAACAATAAATGGATTTAATTGCAATTGATTTCAATTGCATCTCACAATTAAACAGTTAATTCAATTAAATTAATTGCAATTGATTTAATTGCAATTAAAATTGTTTGATTCTACAATTAAAAAAATAATTGAATTATGCCCAACACTGGCACTAGTGTAGGCTGTGGGAGGAGATCCAGGTCCTACTTAGGACTGTAGCACCATTGGAGAAGCTGGCAAATAGGTCATATCGCAAAGGAATGCGATGTACCAGATATACAAACGTTGTGTCTTGGATGTGGACAAGGCCATATTGCAAAAAAATGCAGAGAGGAGGAGTTCTGTCCCATCTGTAATGAGAAGGGACACAGAGCGGATTCAGACGTGTGCCCAGCATTCCTGAAGGCGCTCTCGGAGGAGGCAAGGCCAAATGTATCAAAATCCTACAAATAAATGTCATGACCTCCTCAACGACACAGTTGCAGAACTGGGAATCGACATAGTAATATAACAAAAAGCTGATTAGCACAGGCGAGTGGTTTGATGAACCCTAAGAACGACGGACTGGCTGTAGATTGCGTGGCCTTGGCAGATGACATAGCACAGATTGCTGATTCTCTTGACATAGCAATAATGCAAAAACAACCTGCCAAAGTGTAGAAAACAGAATTCTTCACCAACATCAAAGAAGCAAACAGAGAGATGTTACAAGGGCAGGGAAGCAACAAGAGGACTGAGAAATTTAAGCATCTCGGCCAATGGATTAAACCCAACTCATTCGAACGAGCATCATTATCCATGAGAGTCAACAAGTTAGAACTAGCCTATCGACTGACTAAGAACACCTACAATAAGAAATACCTTAAGTACTATACATCAGTCTTACAACCAGGTTTAGTTGAGACGTTATAATGGCACCGCTTAACGGGGGTTGTACACCAGAAAAATGTACAATAGCATTTGCGCCGCTGCCGCCACTTCCGTCGGGCCGTTTCCGCAAAATCCTCGAATTTCGGGGGGGGTTTGATCCTCTAGAGGGGCACGACAGGACGGAGGACGAACCGGCCAACAACGTGCGGACGGACATTCGCAGTTAGAGCATCGAAGACGCGCGGTTAATACATTGTAGATCTGGAGATCTGGAGATACAGGAGCCCTGTATGCCATGGAGTGTCTTTCCTTGAACCGAAGAGATCTGGTAGAGAAATTAGAAGTCAGAGAATCCTCGGGAAGATCCTAGGCAGTGTAAAGGAAGATGGGCATATAACTCTGAGCTCTGATATTTAAAGACTCTCTGACTTTTCTAGGAAAAGAAGGGTAGCTTTCTACGGCCACGTTTTGCACGATTGCCTCCAAACCGACTAACCAACCGTCAGTTAACTTTCTGGCAAAACAAGAAGGTTCGTATCACTTAGTTGACAGAAACCGAGGATATTAAAGAACTGGAAATAATAGATCTCCAAAACAGACAACCTTGAAGGAGGTCCGTGATCCGTGGGGAAAAACCCCGAAGGAAAGGTACCCCTTGGACCGAAGAGAGAAAGGAGTTACACCGACAGAAAATCCGACAATACTGGGGAAAGATCAAAAGCCTACAGTTGAACAAGCGTGATCCAAAGTAGGCCGATTCGAAACAAGAAGAAAAAGAAACTGATATAGACATAAATGTAGCGAATCAATTAAAAAAATGTCAAAATCTGTCATCAATCTGTCAAAAATTTATCTGACGTGACAAATAATGTCACTAATATAGACACAAATGTAGGTAATCAGTTAACAAAATATCATTAACACTTTCACTGCCATGTCAATTATAAAAAAAGAACACACAGCGCTAATATTTATAAAAATGCTGGTAGTTATGCAACCCCTTTCACATAGATGAGTCACCTATTGTTTAAAAGTCACTGAACAAATAAACGGGCAAGAAACATGACTTTTTGAAATTTAAAAAAAAATATTTATAAACTGTTTAACGACTCGAAATCTAACACAACTGATTTGCAAGAGATTCAAGTTTGTTCTAAAAATAATTTCACCCACCTGCCGTCTCCGGGGGCGGCTGGGCGAATTTTTCGAACTTTCTCACTTTTTCACCCACAACTCGAACAGTTTTCGTCGCACGGACGTTGTTCCAGTGTCGGTGTGTCTGCAACGTCACCTCACCTGTCTCCTCACTTTTCGATATTTTTGGAAAGTGCGAGAAACTCATTTTTCCTTGCAAAAATATTTGTCATTTTTGGTCGCCTAAACTAGACGAATCGGGGTCCTCCGACTAAAACGCCCCCCGAGGTTTGAAAAAGTCGGTGTATCAAATTCTTGTAGCCAAAGAATAAACGAACGAACCCATAGTAGGGAAAGATGATTCGTTCTAAACCCACCACCTCCTTATGGGTTTTACATGCAATCTAGCCCCTTATGGGGAAACTACATGTAAAATCTAGCACGATGCCCCTTATGGAGATTTACATGTAAATCCAGCACGAAGCCCCTTATGGGAAACCTATGCAAAATAGTTCTGAACGCATCCGAGCGAGAATGTCTAGATGACGCTGCAAGATACGTGTACGTTGGATAGTGGGGAAATTTAAAATGAGGGGTCAGGGGTGAAAATTAAGATAGGGGTTGATTCAATTGAGATTATGGGGGGATTTAGATTGACAAGACTACACAGACAAGACTAGACAGACATGACTAGACAGACAAGACTAGACAGACAAGACTAGACAGACAAGACTAGACAGACAAGACTAGACAGACAAGACTAGACAGACAAGACTAGACAGACAAGACTAGACAGACAAGACTAGACAGACAAGACTAGACAGACAAGACTAGAGAGACAAAACTAGAGAGACAAGACTAGACAGACAAGACTAGACAGACAAGACTAGACAGACAAGACTAGCAGACAGACAAGACTAGACAGACAAGACTAGACAGACAAGACTAGACAGACAAGACTAGACAGACAAGACTAGACAGACAAGACTAGACAGACAAGACTAGACAGACAAGACTAGACAGACAAGACTAGACAGACAAGACTAGACAGACAAGACTAGAGAGACAAGACTAGACAGACAAGACTAGACAGACAAGACTAGACAGACAAGACTAGACAGACAAGACTAGACAGACAAGACTAGACAGACAAGACTAGACAGACAAGACTAGACAGACAAGACTAGACAGACAAGACTAGACAGACAAGACTAGACAGACAAGACTAGACAGACAAGACTAGACAGACAAGACTAGACAGACAAGACTAGACAGACAAGACTAGACAGACAAGACTAGACAGACAAGACTAGACAGACAAGACTAGACAGACAAGACTAGACAGACAAGACTAGACAGACAAGACTAGACAGACAAGACTAGACAGACAAGACTAGACAGACAAGACTAGACAGACAAGACTAGACAGACAAGACTAGACAGACAAGACTAGACAGACAAGACTAGACAGACAAGACTAGACAGACAAGACTAGACAGACAAGACTAGACAGACAAGACTAGACAGACAAGACTAGACAGACAAGACTAGACAGACAAGACTAGACAGACAAGACTAGACAGACAAGACTAGACAGACAAGACTAGACAGACAAGACTAGACAGACTAGACAAGACTAGACAGACAAGACTAGACAGACAAGACTAGACAGACAAGACTAGACAGACGAGACTAGACAGACAAGACTAGACAGACAAGACTAGACAGACAAGACTAGACAGACAAGACTAGACAGACAAGACTAGACAGACAAGACTAGACAGACAAGACTAGACAGACAAGACTAGACAGACAAGACTAGACAGACAAGACTAGACAGACAAGACTAGACAGACAAGACTAGACAGACAAGACTAGACAGACAAGACTAGACAGACAAGACTAGACAGACAAGACTAGACAGACAAGACTAGACAGACAAGACTAGACAGACAAGACTAGACAGACAGACAAGACTAGACAGACAAGACTAGACAGACAAGACTAGACAGACAAGACTAGACAGACAAGACTAGACAGACAAGACTAGACAGACAAGACTAGACAGACAAGACTAGACAGACAAGACTAGACAGACAAGACTAGACAGACAAGACTAGACAGACAAGACTAGACAGACAAGACTAGACAGACAAGACTAGACAGACAAGACTAGACAGACAAGACTAGACAGACAAGACTAGACAGACAAGACTAGACAGACAAGACTAGACAGACAAGACTAGACAGACAAGACTAGACAGACAAGACTAGACAGACAAGACTAGACAGACAAGACTAGACAGACAAGACTAAACCATTTTAAACCATTTGATGAGAAAAATCAAATCTGGTGTCAAAACAGCTCTAGCATGTACCCTAAGGGAGATAGCGTCCGACCGCCTACCCCTCAGTAGATGACGTCATCCGCCGCGGCAGATATTGCTAAACTAATTACCTCGATGCTGATTGGCTGATTAACGAATAAATAATTACAGTTGACCTTTTCCCTCAATTTATATGTAATGGACAAGACTGGACAGACAAGACTAGACAGACAAGACTAGACGAGACTAGTTAGATGAAGCTAGACAGATGGGGGCTAATACATGAGATTAGACAGACCAAGCTAAATACATGAAACTAGATTAGACTGAACTAAAATATATAAGGGATTGTTTAACTTAAATAAAATATATTTTCGATTGTTTTTCTTATAATTGTTAATAATGTTTATATTATTACTTTCATTTTGTTATCTACGTTTTATTTTGATTTACGGCTTGTTGATTAGACGCAACCGGATGTTTGTCAGTTATAACACCAGGCAAGAATAGAGGGACTATACTAGACAGACTAGATTAGACAGACAGACAAGCGGAGAAAATTCATAATGAGTTGCGGATGGGTAGCGGACAATCCTGTATGCATGCATAATTGATTGCAAACATATTATGGATTGATTCAAATGAGATTATTGGTTTTAGGCCGGACAAGATCGGACAATACCGAACAAGGTCGAACAAGAACGGACAAGACTATACAGACCTTATATTTATCCGAATAATTTCCTATGAGTAAGCGAAATTTCTTATACTTGTCTGTGAACCAGATCGTATTAATGTTTTTCATTTATATAAATACCAAAGAGTTCAATTCTGGCATCCACTTTTCATCTAATTGCATCCACTTTTCATTTACTTGCATCCACTTTTCATCGACTTGCATCCACTTTTCATCACGCCAAACAGGGTGTGAGGTCTATGTGACCCCACGCCAAACAGGGTGTGAGGTCTATGTGACCCCACGCTAAACAGGGTGTGAGGTCTATGTGACCCCACGCTAAACAGGGTGTGAGGTCTATGTGACCCCACGCCAAACAGGGTGTGAGGTCTATGTGACCCCACGCTAAACAGGGTGTGAGGTCTATGTGACCCCACGCCAAACAGGGTGTAAGGTCTATGTGACCCCACGCTAAACAGGGTGTGAGGTCTATGTAACCCCACGCTAAACTCCGTCCACTTTCCGCCCACCCCATCCACTTTCCGTCCCCTTTTCATTCTTTCAGCTTTAATCTCATTGGGTTAGTTGGGTTAGCATTGGGTTAGGTTAGCATTAGGTTAGGTTACGGGAGGTTGGCAATGAAGTGCGCTTCATTCCTAATATCCCGTAACCTAACCTAATGCTAACCTAACTAGTCTTGTCTTTCTAGTCCTGTCTGTCTAGTCTTGTCTGTCTAGTCTTGTCTGTCTAGTCTTGTCTGTCTAGTCTTGTCTGTCTAGTCTTGTCTGTCTAGTCTTGTCTGTCTAGTCTTGTCTGTCTAGTCTTGTCTGTCTAGTCTTGTCTGTCTAGTCTTGTCTGTCTAGTCTTGTCTGTCTAGTCTTGTCTGTCTAGTCTTGTCTGTCTAGTCTTGTCTGTCTAGTCTTGTCTGTCTAGTCTTGTCTGTCTAGTCTTGTCTGTCTAGTCTTGTCTGTCTAGTCTTGTCTGTCTAGTCTTGTCTGTCTAGTCTTGTCTGTCTAGTCTTGTCTGTCTAGTCTTGTCTGTCTAGTCTTGTCTGTCTAGTCTTGTCTGTCTAGTCTTGTCTGTCTAGTCTTGTCTGTCTAGTCTTGTCTGTCTAGTCTTGTCTGTCTAGTCTTGTCTGTCTAGTCTTGTCTGTCTAGTCTTGTCTGTCTAGTCTTGTCTGTCTAGTCTTGTCTGTCTAGTCTTGTCTGTCTAGTCTTGTCTGTCTAGTCTTGTCTGTCTAGTCTTGTCTGTCTAGTCTTGTCTGTCTAGTCTTGTCTGTCTAGTCTTGTCTGTCTAGTCTTGTCTGTCTAGTCTTGTCTGTCTAGTCTTGTCTGTCTAGTCTTGTCTGTCTAGTCTTGTCTGTCTAGTCTTGTCTGTCTAGTCTTGTCTGTCTAGTCTTGTCTGTCTAGTCTTGTCTGTCTAGTCTTGTCTGTCTAGTCTTGTCTGTCTAGTCTTGTCTGTCTAGTCTTGTCTGTCTAGTCTTGTCTGTCTAGTCTTGTCTGTCTAGTCTTGTCTGTCTAGTCTTGTCTGTCTAGTCTTGTCTGTCTAGTCTTGTCTGTCTAGTCTTGTCTGTCTAGTCTTGTCTGTCTAGTCTTGTCTGTCTAGTCTTGTCTGTCTAGTCTTGTCTGTCTAGTCTTGTCTGTCTAGTCATGTCTGTCTAGTCTTGTCTGTGTAGTCTTGTCAATCTAAATCCCCCCATAATCTCAATTGAATCAACCCCTATCTTAATTTTCACCCCTGACCCCTCATTTTAAATTTCCCCACTATCCAACGTACACGTATCTTGCAGCGTCATCTAGATATTCTCGCTCGGATGCGTTCAGAACTATTTTGCATAGGTTTCCCATAAGGGGCTTCGTGCTGGATTTACATGTAAATCTCCATAAGGGGCATCGTGATAGATTTTACATGTAATTTCCCCATAACCCATAAGGAGGTGGTGGGTTTAGAACGAATCATCTTTCCCTACTACCCATGTACGGCGATTTTTGATAAGAGTTCCGGATCACTCTTATCAAAAATCGCTGTACATGGGTTCGTTCGTTTATTCTTTGGCTACAAGAATTTGATACACCGACTATTTCAAACCTCGGGGGGCGTTTTAGTCGGAGGACCCCGATTCGTAGAAAAATGTGAATAAAGTCGCCGACAAGCCGCGCAGCGACGAGTGTGGTGTCGGAGGACGCGTCTCGATCATTTTTCCTGGCGATCTTCGCCATGACATTCGTAAAAGTGATAATTCTTGTAAAGCTAATTTTTGGGGTTCCGTGGGGACGAAAGTAAAACGTACATATTTACGTATCCCCCCGCTGAATGTTCTGGATATTTTAGTAGATTGTAGAATGGTCTTTTGGCTTTTCGCACCCATAATTGGCACGTGGGCCCCGCGTCGCTGCGACCACGGAGTCGCCCGCCACAATTCGAAACATATCGGCTCCCGTTCGCCGGAAGATGCGGTCAGTCTAACCGCTGCAGTTTCGCCGTTTCTGGGAGCAGCGACTCGAAGTTCCGAGCCATCCCCGCCGAGCTGCCGACGTTGGAGAACATCACCCTTTTTTGCACGGTGTTTTTATATTTGTCCCCCTCACCGCGTCCCCGAATCGGATAATTGGTACCACTCTAGGCTTCCTGCGTCGCTCTCTTCACCCGGTGCTTCCGAAATGCCGAAAAAAAAAACACCTCTTTGGCCGGCAATTTGCGAGTTCGACGGTCATCGGCGAGAATTTGCGTTCGCATCGCGTAGTATAGATGCGGGAATCTAGAAAACCAATCCGCGCGTCAGTAAGGCCCCCCGATCCGGAAGTAAAATATAAAATCATAATCGAAATACAATCAAAATCATAAATGTGCAGGGTGCACTGTGAACATTTGGCATTGCGGTAGTGTAACCGGCGCCGCTGGTGGACGCCGAGTTATGGACGAACAAAGAAGTGGAAATTTCTCGCCTTTTTTTGCAACACGCCCGCAAACCACCAAAACTAACACCTTCACCGTGTAGCCTGGTCTTTTTTCTATACGGACTGCGAGTTTCGCAGTTGCGCGGCCCGTAGTCTGCACGGGGCGATTTTTTCAAAAAACCTCTAAAGAATCATAAGTCGGAAATTATTCGACATTTGTTTTGCAATTTCTTAAACTTTAAATAATCTCAGCGTTTTATCACTAGATGGCGCTGGTAAGAAAAAGGAACCCTGGGCTACATCACCCGGGAGGGCACTGTATAATTTTAGGGTCCAGGGTCACATCTCCCAGAATGGTGGTGAAAGGTTTAATTCTAGAAATGTCATCAATCTGTCAAAAATTTGTCTAGCGTGAGAAAGAATGGCAATAATAGAGACATAAATGAAGCGAATCAATTAACAAAATGTCTTTAGTTCAAGAAATGTCATCAATCTGTCAAAAATTTGACTAACGCGACAAATAATATCACTAATATAGACATAAATGTAGCTAATCAATTAACAAAATGTCATTAATTCTAGAAATGTCATTAATCTGTCAAACATTTATCTAATGCGACAAATAATGTTACTAATATAGACTAAATATAGCTAGTCAAGTATAATAAATGTAGCTAATCAAGTAACAAAATGTCATTAATTCAAGAAATGTCATCAATCTGTCAAAAATTTGACTAACGCGACAAATGATATCACTAATATAGACATAAGTGTAGCTAATCAATTAACAAAATGTCATTAATTCTAGAAATGTCATTAATCTGTCAAACATTTATCTAACGCGACAAATAATGTTACTAATATAGACAAAATGTAGCCAATCAATTAACAAAATGTCATTGATTCTAGAAATGTCATCAATCCGTCAAAAATTTGTCTAACGCGAGAAAGAATGGCAATAATAGAGACATAAATGTAGCTAATCAATTAACAAAATGTCTTTAATTCAAGAAATGTCATCAATCTGCCAAAAACTTTTCAAAGAATGTCACTAATTAGCTAATAATTTATCAAAATGTCACTATTCACTAATTCAAGAAATGTCAACAATCTGTCAGAAATTTGACTAACGCGACAAAGAATGTCATTAACATAGACATGAATGTTACTAATAGACCTTTTTACGGTTACTTAGGCGCATGCGCGTCCGCCTTGTTTAAAAGGCGGAAATATGAAAGTTTCAGGCACATTTTGTTATTTTCACTGGTTATACGTCAAAAAGTGACCGAAACAACATTTCGGAAATTGACACATGCGCACAACAAAATTTCAACTATGAAAAGGTCTATTAATTAGCACAACGTCACTAACACCTTAGAACATGTCAATCTACTCTCAAAAATGACACTAAACTGTCAAAAAACGCGTAACTAATCTAAATGTAGTTAAAGTGACAAAAGCGATTATTTGTCCAGAGAATGTTAATAAACTATCAAGAAAGTTATTATTGCACAGCCAAATCGCAATTACTTGCCAAAAAACTTAATAACATAACCAGATACCTCGTAATCTGTGAAAACATGTCGCAAAAAATATCGCAAAACTGATCAAAATTTGTTCGAAATAGATCCAATAACACATCAAATATTTTTCAGCTTTTCGACAAAATCAGAAATGAAAATCCCGAAGCCTTAAACAAAGTAAAAGTTATGCCAGGCGACATCCAAAAAGACAACCTAGGTTTGTCCAACAACCCACAATCAAAACCTCTAAACTGTTCCAAAAACTATTTCAGGTTTATCCCACGAGAATCTCCAAACTCTCATCGAAGAAGTCGACATTGTCGTGCATTCCGCAGCGACAATCAAATTCAACGAACCTTTGCACGTCGCCATTAAAGTGAACGTTAAGGGAACGAGAGAAGTTTGCCAACTCGCGCTACGAATCAAAAACCTAAAAGCAAGTTTAAATATGCACGACACTCGCTACGCGACGTCATGCGACATCGCATAATGATTACATTGTTTTAAAGGGACACGTCGCGTAGCTGTCGTTTAGACATAGTGAGAACGTGCCCCTTTTAATACAATGTAATCATACACGCGACACTCAACTACGCGACGTCGTGCGACATCGTCTGTCAAATAATGATTACATTGTTTTAAATGGGCACGTCGCGTAGCTCTCGCTTAGCCATAGTGAGAACGTGCCTCTTTTAAAACAATGTAATCATTAATGCGCGACACAGCTACGCGACGTCGTGCGACATCGACTATCAAATAATGATTACATTGTTTTAAATGGACACGCTGCATAGCTGTCGCTTAGCCATTAATGCGCGACAGTCAGCTACGCGACTTCGTGCGACATCGCATAATGATTACATTGTTTTAAATTGGCACGGCGCGTAGCTGTCGCTTAGCCACTGTGAGAACGTGCCCCATTTTAAAACAATGTAATCATTAATGCGCGACAACCAGCTACGCGACGTCGTGCGAAATCGCATAATGATTACATTGTTTTAAATTGGCACGGCGCGTAGCTGTCGCTTAGCCATAGTGAGAACGTGCCCCTTTTAACACAATTTAATCATTAATGCGCGATACTCAGCTACGCGACGTAGTGCGACATCGCCCGTCAAATAATGATTACATTGTTTTAAATGGGCTCGTCCCGTAACCATTGTGAAAACGCGCCCATTTAAAATAATGCAATTATTAATACGCGACACTCAGCTACGCGACGTCGTGCGTCATCGCCTGTCAAATAATGTTTACTTTGTTTTAAATGGGTACGTCGCGTAGCAGTCGCTTAGCCATAGTGAAAACGTGCCCCTTTTAAAGTGATGTAATCATTAATGCGCGACACTCAGCTACGCGACGTGGTGCGACATCGCCCGTCAAATATTGATTACATTGTTTTAAATTGGCACGTCGCGTAGCTGTCGTTTAGACATAGTGAGAACGTGCCCCTTTTAAAACTATGTAATCATACACGTGAGACTCAGCTACGCGACGTCGTGTGACATCGTCTGTCAAATAATGATTACATTGTTTTAAATGGGCACGTCGCGTAGCTGTCGCTTAGCCATAGTGAGAACGTGCCTCTTTTAAAACAATGTAATCATTAATGCGCGACACAGCTACGCGACGTCGCACGACATCGCCTATCAAATAATGATTACATTGTTTTAAATGGACACGCTGCATAGCTGTCGCTTAGCCATAGTGAGAACGTGCCCCTTTTAACACAATTTAATCATTAATGCGCGATACTCAGCTACGCGACGTAGTGCGACATCGCCCGTCAAAAAATGATTACATTGTTTTAAATGGGCTCGTCGCGTAACCATTGTGAAAACGCGCCCATTTAAAATAATGCAATTATTAATACGCGACACTCAGCTACGCGACGTCGTGCGTCTTCGCCTGTCAAATAATGTTTCCTTTGTTTTAAATGGGCACGTCGCGTAGCAGTCGCTTAGCCATAGTGAGAACGTGCCCCTTTTAAAGCTATGTAATCATTAATGCGCGACACTCAGCTAGGCGACGTCGTGCGACATCGCCTATCAAATAATGATTACATTGTTTTAAATGGACACGCTGCATAGCTGTCGCTTAGCCATAGTGAGAACGTGCCCCGTTTTAAAACAATGTAATCATTAATACGCGACAGTCAGCTACGCGACTTCGTGCGACATCGCATAATGATTACATTGTTTTAAATTGGCACGGCGCGTAGCTGTCGCCTAGCCATTGTGAGAACGTGCCCCATTTTAAAACAATGTAATCTTTAATGCGCGACACTCAGCTACGCGACGTAACATTGTACATTGTTTTAAATTGGCACGGCGCGTAGCTGTCGCTTAGCCATAGTGAGAACGTGCCCCTTTTAACACAATGTAATCATTAATGCGCGATACTCAGCTACGCGACGTAGTGCGACATCGCCCGTCAAATAATGATTGCATTGTTTTAAATGGGCTCGTCGCGTAACTGTCGCGTAACCATTGTGAAAACGCGCCAATTTAAAATAATGCAATTATTAATACGCGACACTCAGCTACGCGACGTCGTGCGTCATCGCCTGTCAAATAATGTTTACTTAGTTTTAAATGGGTACGTCGCGTAGCAGTCGCTTAGCCATAGTGAGAACGTGCCCCTTTTAAAGCGATGTAATCATTAATGCGCGACACTCAGCTACGCGACGTCGTGCGACATCGCCCATCAAATAATGATTACATTGTTTTAAATGGGCACGTTGCGTAGCTGTCGTTTAGACATAGTGAGAACGTGCCCCTTTTAAAACAATGTAATCATACACGCGACACTCAGCTACGCGACGTCGTGCGACATCGCCTGTCAAATAATGATTACATTGTTTTAAATGGGCACGTCGCGTAGCTGTCGCTTAGCCATAGTGAGAACGTGCCCCTTTTAAAACAATGTAATCATTAATGCGCGACACTCAGCTACGCGACGTCGTGCGACATTGCCCGTCAAATAATGATTACATTGTTTTAAATGGGCACGTCGCGTAGCTGTCGCTTAGCCATAGCGAGAACGTGCCCCTTTTAAAACAATGTAATCATTAATGCGCGACACTCAGCTACGCGACGACGTGCGACATTGCCCGTCAAATAATGATTACATTGTTTTAAATGGGCACGTCGCGCAGTGAGAGTGAGAACGTACCCATTTAAAACAATGTAATCATTATTTGACAGGCGATGTCGCGTGACGTCGCGTAGCTGAGTGTCGCGTGTATGATAATCCACGCAAAAACCATTGAGAGAACGCGCTCATTTAAAACAATGCAATCATTAATGCGCGACACTCAGCTACGCGACGTCGTGCGACATCGCCTGTCAAATAATGATTACATTGTTTTAAATGGACACGTCGCGTAGCTGTCGCTTAGCCATAGTGAGAACGTGCCCCTTTTAAAACAATGTAATCATTAATGCGCGACACTCAACTACGCGACGACGTGCGACATTGCCCGTCAAATAATGATTACATTGTTTTAAATGGGCACGTCGCGCAGTGAGAGTGAGAACGTACCCATTTAAAACAAGGTAATCATTATTTGACAGGCGATGTCGGGTAGCTTAGTGTCGCGTGTATGATTATCCACGCAATTCTATTGCCTCAAATCCTAATTTTGACCGTTTTGTTTTCTAAGGCTTTTTGCTACGTTTCGACGCTGTACAGCCAACAAGGCAAGAAAGTCATCGACGAGCAATTTTATCCGGCCAGCGCGGATTGGAGACAAGCGATCGAAATCGCTGACAATTTTGACCAAGATCAAATGAATATCTTGTGCGCCAAATTTATTGGAGCCACTGCCAACACTTACGTATTCTCTAAATCCTTGTCTGAACATTGCGTTCACGATGTTTGTGGAGGAAAAGTTCCTTTGATCGTTTTCAGACCGGGAATTGGTAAGTCTTAACCTCTTGTCATATGAATAAAGTCCGCGTTGAGGTGTCCATATACATGTGATCTTATCACAGATACATGACGTCTTAGCGACGTCATTGTATGTCAAGGGGTTAATAGAGATCGTTTACTGCAAGCTTTTCTTCTCTGATTGTTTAGTAACGGCAATGCACGAGGATCCTTTACCCGGATGGGCTGATTCCCCAACCGGTCCTTATGGTATTGTATATGGAATGGTAGCAGGTATTCAACAATTTTTATCTACTCTACTCTATCTACAAGTTAAGACTTTCAGGAGTTGTGAAGAGCATGCACATGGACATAGATGTAGTCCACGAGCACATTCCAGTGGACTATGTAGTCAAAGGTATGATCTCATCCATCTACAAAAAAGGATTGGAGAGGTAAGAGGCGAGAAGAATACGTGGTCTGTTAGAAAAGTATCCGACCTTTAGCTGGTAAAAAAAAAACTGGCATACCTGGAGCGTTGGAAACCTAATCACCCTCAAAGTAGTCTCCTTGGGTCTCCACACACTTCTCGCAGCGGTGCCGCCATTGTTGGAAGCATTCCGAAAAAGCCTCCTTCGGAATCGACTTTAGCTCGGATGTCGTTGCAGCCATCTCCTCTCTTGCAGGAATTCGCAGGAATATATATTTCGCAGGAATAGCCAGAAGCCGCAGGGCATATCAGGAGAGTAAGGAGCCTGTCGATCCAGAGGAGTCTGCCAAAAAATTGCGAAGAATGTGCTGGAGCAATGTCGTGATGGAGTCGCCAATTTCCTGATGACCACAACTCCAGTCGCAATTTCTTGGATAGTCGCATCACCACAGCGTTCACTTTGGCAATGACATGGTCATCTCGGCATGTTGATGGCCGACCAGAGCGTGGCACGTTTTCCACCGATGTGCGATCGTCTTTAAACCAGTTGTACCACTCCTTAATCTGTGCGATGTCCGTAGTATCGTCACCGAAAGCCGTCTGAATCTTCCGAATTTGGTTTCCACCTGTTTGTCGCCCAGTTTCTGGCAAAATTTGATGCAGTAGCGCTGTTCCAGTCGTTGAAAACCCGACGAGAGCACTACGTCACTACAAACACTACTCGACAGCAACTGACGCTATCTACAGGCGGGAAAAAATTAAAGCTTGCTCACGAAGGTTCAAGGTCGGTGAAGACTCATGCAAACGCGCTTGTTTCAAATCCATCAGGTTTTCAAAATAAAAAGGTCGGATACTTTTCTAACAGACCACGTACAACAATTTTTATTAAATCGCAAACATTTAAGTGCTCCCTTACGAGAAACCTGCTACTACAACGGAAGTTACAACAGCGTGTCCTACGCCGACATCCTCGCCAGCGACTTCATGGACAAAATATTATCTAAGAGTCGTATCAACGTGACTTTGTACCCGTACTACTGCTTCAACAAGAACTACGAGCTTCACCTGCTCTACTTCTACTTCCTCCAGCTTTTGCCCGCGTTTCTGATAGATCTAGGTGGCAAGATCTTTTACCCAAAACCGTCGAAATTCTCGATGGTGAAACTGCAGAGGAAAGTGTTTGAAAATATTAACATTTATAAGCCTTTCACCATGAACCATTGGAAGTTTGCTAATGGGAATTTCATGCGGGTTTTGACCCAGGTCAGAGCTGATGATTTCGGGGACTTTGGGGTCTTGGATCGTCCGAATCCGGCCTTGGACGCTTGGTATTGCGTTCGCAGTATCGAATACCTACATGAAAAGGTCTTTAAAAGAGAGCTGAAGGAAAAAGCAGCGGGAGTCCAGAAGATCAAGAGGTGAGTGGTTTCGATTAATTTCGAGCGCATACGCATACGCCAAGTTTGAAAAGCGGAATTTGAAAGTTTCGGGCAAATAATAAGGTTATACGTCAAACAGTTGGCGGCCGAAAAATTTCAACTATGAAATGTTAGGTTTTTAACCTTTTTAGGTTTTTAGGTTTTAGGTTAGGTTTTTAACCTAAGATCGTTTTTTTCTTGGTTGCAGATTGAAGATTTTGACGCGTTCCGCTGTCTGGATTGTCAACGTGTTGATTACCTATTACTGTTTGCGAATCGTCCAGACAATCGCAAACTCATCCAGATTTTAGTTTGTCTGCGAAAATATATTTTGGAATAAAAGTCGCAAAAAACAATTCTAGCAATTAATTTGTCTAATTTAGTCTAATCCCAACCTATTTAATCTTGTCAAAGTAGATTTGACAGACAAGACTAGACAGACGCGACTAGACAGACGCGAATAGACAGACGAGACTAGACAGACGCGACTAGACAGACGCGACAAGACAGACGCGACAAGACAGACGCGACTAGACAGACGCGACTAGACAGACGCGACTAGACAGACGCGACAAGACAGACGCGACAAGACAGACGCGACTAGACAGACGCGACTAGACAGTCGCGACTAGACAGAGGCGACTAGACAGATGCGACTAGACAGTGGCGACTAGACAGACGCGACTAGACAGACGCGACTAGACAGACGCGACTAGACAGACGCGACTAGACAGACGCGACTAGACAGACGCGACTAGACAGACGCGACTAGACAGACGCGACTAGACAGACGCGACTAGACAGACGCGACTAGACAGACGCGACTAGACAGACGCGACTAGACAGACGCGACTAGACAGACGCGACTAGACAGACGCGACTAGACAGACGCGACTAGACAGACGCGACTAGACAGACGCGACTAGACAGACGCGACTAGACAGACGCGACTAGACAGACGCGACTAGACAGACGCGACTAGACAGACGCGACTAGACAGACGCGACTAGACAGACGCGACTAGACAGACGCGACTAGACAGACGCGACTAGACAGACGCGACTAGACAGACGCGACTAGACAGACGCGACTAGACAGACGCGACTAGACAGACGCGACTAGACAGACGCGACTAGACAGACGCGACTAGACAGACGCGACTAGACAGACGCGACTAGACAGACGCGACTAGACAGACGCGACTAGACAGAGGCGACTAGACAGAGGCGACTAGACAGAGGCGACTAGACAGAGGCGACTAGACAGAGGCGACTAGACAGAGGCGACTAGACAGAGGCGACTAGACAGAGGCGACTAGACAGAGGCGACTAGACAGAGGCGACTAGACAGAGGCGACTAGACAGAGGCGACTAGACAGAGGCGACTAGACAGAGGCGACTAGACAGAGGCGACTAGACAGAGGCGACTAGACAGAGGCGACTAGACAGAGGCGACTAGACAGAGGCGACTAGACAGACGCGTCTAGACAGACGCGACTAGACAGACGCGACTAGACAGACGCGACTAGACAGACGCGACTGGACAGACGCGACTGGATAGACGTGACTAGACAGACGCGACTAGACAGACGCGACTAGACAGACGCGAGTAGACAGACACGACTATTACATACAATTTTTGATTATCACGGTTGAAGTTAGCAACGTTCGAAAAGTGCCAATCACTCAAGAAAACCTTCTCAAATAGTCCTAGAAAAGTGTACAGTTTGAGCCCCAGTGTCACCCACAAGATGGACTCCCCCCTTAGCAAAGAGACCCTTCAGAAGGTCAGCAGCGCCTTCTATACCAACAAGAAAAACATCTTAGCCCAGAACGTATGCAGTCGAGTGGACCCCTTTGATACCTGTCTCCCCCGCTAACATCTAGAAGAGACCCGACACGTATTCAACCACAAAGTGGACGAAATGAAACCAATGACCAATCAAAAGAGCAGCGGGCGCTGTAACGCATGCTTCAACGTAATCTGGTTGCCACATCGAAGACTTTGAGTTCTCCCAAGGTTTTCTCTTCTTCTGGGACAAAATCGAACGTTGCAACTTTGACCTCAACATTTTAGTCGAAGTTACCAAAAGAAATGAACCTGTCGATGGACGTCTCATGTCCTTCCTATTACACGATCCGACTACTGATGGGGCTCAATGGGACATCTTAGTGAATCTCATTAATAAACACGGTCTCAAGCCAAAGAAATGTTTCCCGGAAGCTTTCAGCCGTGACACCAAAAGTTCAACGCTGTTTTGAAGAGCAAACTTGTGAATAATCGAAAGCAATCCGAGATCTGATCACAATTGGTGCTGGGGACGGCTTGAATTGATGACCTTGAATTGGTGATGGCTTTAATTGATGACCAAATGACCAACATTTTCTGCATCGTTGGAATCTGTCTTGGCATTCCCAACGAGAGCTTCACTTGGAACTACTACGATAAGAACAAGGCGTATCGCAGCATTGGGCCAGTTACCCCCAAGAGTTTTATGAGTTTCACGTCAAGCCTCAGTATAATGTTGATGATAAGATTTGCCTTGTGTCTGATCCTAGGCATCCCTTCGAGAAGGTTTACACTGTGGATTGTTTGGGGAACATGCCCCTGACCATGTTCCCCAAACAATCCACAGTGTAAACCTTCTCGAAGGGATTCGTAGGATCAGACACAAGGCAAATCGTAAATGCATTTACAATAATCAACCACTGGAATTGTTGTTGGAGTTGGTAGGGGAAAGTGTTAAGGATGGTGAAGCTGTTTGGTGCGAAGTTACCAAGAGATTGGTCGCTAAAGAATTGGATATTCATGATTTCAACTTGGTTTCTGGCAAAAAACTTTATCCAAAGCAGACAGATTGCTTTATGGGAGAGTTTCATGACCCAAGTTATGGTCTTCACCGCTATCCACACAAATGCTGAAGGGGAAGTTACTAAACTTCGTGTAGAAAATTCTTGGGGAGAGGACAGAGGAGGGAAGGGTTATTTAGTGATGACTGTCCCGTGGTTCATGGAGTTTGTCTTTGAAGCGGGTGTAGACAAAAAGTATGTGCCAGCGTCCGTAATGGATGTTTATAAACAGGAACCAGGACAAGACTAGACAGACAAGACTAGACAGACAAGACTAGACAGACAAGACTAGACAGACAAGACTAGACAGACAAGACTAGACAGACAAGACTAGACAGACAAGACTAGACAGACAAGACTAGACAGACAAGACTAGACAGACAAGACTAGACAGACAAGACTAGACAGACAAGACTAGACAGACAAGACTAGACAGACAAGACTAGACAGACAAGACTAGACAGACAAGACTAGACAGACAAGACTAGACAGACAAGACTAGACAGACAAGACTAGACAGACAAGACTAGACAGACAAGACTAGACAGACAAGACTAGACAGACAAGACTAGACAGACAAGACTAGACAGACAAGACTAGACAGACAAGACTAGACAGACAAGACTAGACAGACAAGACTAGACAGACAAGACTAGACAGACAAGACTAGACAGACAAGACTAGACAGACAAGACTAGACAGACAAGACTAGACAGACAAGACTAGACAGACAAGACTAGACAGACAAGACTAGACAGACAAGACTAGACAGACAAGACTAGACAGACAAGACTAGACAGACAAGACTAGACAGACAAGACTAGACAGACAAGACTAGACAGACAAGACTAGACAGACAAGACTAGACAGACAAGACTAGACAGACAAGACTAGACAGACAAGACTAGACAGACAAGACTAGACAGACAAGACTAGACAGACAAGACTAGACAGACAAGACTAGACAGACAAGACTAGACAGACAAGACTAGACAGACAAGACTAGACAGACAAGACTAGACAGACAAGACTAGACAGACAAGACTAGACAGACAAGACTAGACAGACAAGACTAGACAGACAAGACTAGACAGACAAGACTAGACAGACAAGACTAGACAGACAAGACTAGACAGACAAGACTAGACAGACAAGACTAGACAGACAAGACTAGACAGACAAGACTAGACAGACAAGACTAGACAGACAAGACTAGACAGACAAGACTAGACAGACAAGACTAGACAGACAAGACTAGACAGACAAGACTAGACAGACAAGACTAGACAGACAAGACTAGACAGACAAGACTAGACAGACAAGACTAGACAGACAAGACTAGACAGACAAGACTAGACAGACAAGACTAGACAGACAAGACTAGACAGACAAGACTAGACAGACAAGACTAGACAGACAAGACTAGACAGACAAGACTAGACAGACAAGACTAGACAGACAAGACTAGACAGACAAGACTAGACAGACAAGACTAGACAGACAAGACTAGACAGACAAGACTAGACAGACAAGACTAGACAGACAAGACTAGACAGACAAGACTAGACAGACAAGACTAGACAGACAAGACTAGACAGACAAGACTAGACAGACAAGACTAGACAGACAAGACTAGACAGACAAGACTAGACAGACAAGACTAGACAGACAAGACTAGACAGACAAGACTAGACAGACAAGACTAGACAGACAAGACTAGACAGACAAGACTAGACAGACAAGACTAGACAGACAAGACTAGACAGACAAGACTAGACAGACAAGACTAGACAGACAAGACTAGACAGACAAGACTAGACAGACAAGACTAGACAGACAAGACTAGACAGACAAGACTAGACAGACAAGACTAGACAGACAAGACTAGACAGACAAGACTAGACAGACAAGACTAGACAGACAAGACTAGACAGACAAGACTAGACAGACAAGACTAGACAGACAAGACTAGACAGACAAGACTAGACAGACAAGACTAGACAGACAAGACTAGACAGACAAGACTAGACAGACAAGACTAGACAGACAAGACTAGACAGACAAGACTAGACAGACAAGACTAGACAGACAAGACTAGACAGACAAGACTAGACAGACAAGACTAGACAGACAAGACTAGACAGACAAGACTAGACAGACAAGACTAGACAGACAAGACTAGACAGACAAGACTAGACAGACAAGACTAGACAGACAAGACTAGACAGACAAGACTAGACAGACAAGACTAGACAGACAAGACTAGACAGACAAGACTAGACAGACAAGACTAGACAGACAAGACTAGACAGACAAGACTAGACAGACAAGACTAGACAGACAAGACTAGACAGACAAGACTAGACAGACAAGACTAGACAGACAAGACTAGACAGACAAGACTAGACAGACAAGACTAGACAGACAAGACTAGACAGACAAGACTAGACAGACAAGACTAGACAGACAAGACTAGACAGACAAGACTAGACAGACAAGACTAGACAGACAAGACTAGACAGACAAGACTAGACAGACAAGACTAGACAGACAAGACTAGACAGACAAGACTAGACAGACAAGACTAGACAGACAAGACTAGACAGACAAGACTAGACAGACAAGACTAGACAGACAAGACTAGACAGACAAGACTAGACAGACAAGACTAGACAGACAAGACTAGACAGACAAGACTAGACAGACAAGACTAGACAGACAAGACTAGACAGACAAGACTAGACAGACAAGACTAGACAGACAAGACTAGACAGACAAGACTAGACAGACAAGACTAGACAGACAAGACTAGACAGACAAGACTAGACAGACAAGACTAGACAGACAAGACTAGACAGACAAGACTAGACAGACAAGACTAGACAGACAAGACTAGACAGACAAGACTAGACAGACAAGACTAGACAGACAAGACTAGACAGACAAGACTAGACAGACAAGACTAGACAGACAAGACTAGACAGACAAGACTAGACAGACAAGACTAGACAGACAAGACTAGACAGACAAGACTAGACAGACAAGACTAGACAGACAAGACTAGACAGACAAGACTAGACAGACAAGACTAGACAGACAAGACTAGACAGACACTAGTAACTAGACAGACAAGACTAGACAGACAAGACTAGACAGAAAAGACTAGACAGACAAGACTAGACAGACAAGACTAGACAGACAAGACTAGACAGACAAGACTAGACAGACAAGACTAGACAGACAAGACTAGACAGACAAGACTAGACAGATAAGTCTAGACAGACAAGACTAGACAGACAAGACTAGACAGACCAGACTAGACAGACCAGACTAGACAGACAAGTCTGGACAGATAAGACTAGACAGACAAGACTAGACAGATAAGACTAGACAGACAAGACTACACAGACAAGACTAGACAGACAAGTCTAGACAAACAAGACTAGACAGACAAGACTAGACACACAGGACTAGGCGGTCGACACTAGACTAGATAATATGTAGGAACAAATCTACTTTGTTTGATCAATAGAAGTTTCCCTAGAAACTAAATATAAATTCGAGTTGTTGAATCGATACGTCAAAAACTAGTGTTGAATTCGTGCGAATCTCAAATCCGCGAGCAATGGTGCTAATCCACATCAAACACAACGACGAGAGTCAGTTCCTGTACGAGAGCAGCCTCAAGACTCCGGTGGACGACTTGGTCCAGAGCGTCGTTGCCATCTATAACGGCCGCTTGAAAATCGACCGGATCTGCTGCGAGATTCAAGAGTTGTCCAAGCACGGAACGCTCTACCCGCCCGAAATCCTGGGCTTAACCGACGACCAAGTCCAAGACTTAAAACTCGTGGACATTTGGGGCGATAAATGCACGCCCAGCGGCGGCTTCACCACCAACAAGGACCCCATCGGCAGGAGGAACGGCAAGCAGCCCACCAAACAGATGCAAGACGTCTTGGCCAAAACCGTCGACGAAGCGAAAAGCCTGATTTCCAAAGACTTAGTGCTGAGGAGCCAAGCCGTCACTATGAAGGTCGTGCAGAAAAGCCTCGACCTGCTGAAGGGAGCCGTCACGATCGTCTATCCCATGAAGCTGCCGCCCCACGACGTCATCCGCATGGAGTTTGAGAACGTCGAGGACTTGACCGGCACGCAAGCCGCCTTGGAGGTCATCGACGCCAACACCGCCAAAATATGGTTCTGCGGCAAGGAGATGTACAGGGATGGCAAAGTCGTTGGAGATTACGTTGGCAAAATCGAAAATTGTAAGGTAAGATAAAACAAAATTGGACAAGTCCACACATGATCAGACTAGATAAAATCAGCTCAGGTTATTAACCAATGTTACCAAAATCAATCGTAAGATCAGATAATACTAGACAAGATCATAATAAACCAGACAAGATCATACGAGATCAAACTAGACCAGACAAGATCAGACAAGATCAGACTAGACCAGACAAGATCAGACGAGATCAAACTAGACCAGACAAGACCAGACAAGATCAGACGAGATCAAACTAGACCAGACAAGACCAGACAAGATCAGACGAGATCAAACTAGACCAGACAAGATCAGACTAGACCAGACAAGATCAGACGAGATCAAACTAGACCAGACAAGACCAGACAAAATCAGACGAGATCCAACTAGACCAGACAAGATCAGACTAATCCAGACAAGACCTGGCAAGGTTAGGCACGACGAGGCAAGACCAGACGAGACCAGACGTGATCAGACAAGATTAGACAACCCCAGACAAGACTAGACAAGAGCAGACAAAAATGTTTCTCTGTTTTAGGTGATTATGAAGATATCGAAGCCGGGACAAGGAGCTCCAGGTCGTGAGCCGATTATGAACGAGGAGCAGAGGAAGCAGATGATGCTGCATGCGTACAGGAAGCAGGAGGAGTTGAAGAAGATGATGGAAGACGACGACGACACGTACTTTGACTCGAAGTGGGCGGACGGTGGGAACTTGAAGCGAGCCTTCCATGGGATGGACAAGATCTCCTGGAGGCCAGGAAAATAAAGAAATTAGTAAATGGATTTGGGTGTTATCCTATAATTGTCTAATTTGTGTATATCTGTATAATTATGTATTTGATATCATTATTATTGTCATAATTGTCTAATCGACTTATAATTTTCTAATCGTCTTTTAGTTGTCTAAACATTGTCTAATCATTATATGTGCAATAGAACAACTATACAGGTAGACTTCCGAGCAAAGCGGCTCTGGCGACACTAACGCAGCGGTACTGACGCGGCAACATAGTTGTAGTATTATGCACTATGAAAATGTATGAGGCGCCATTCGAGCGCAGCGACACTGACGCCCTGACGCTGACAATATCGCTGCGCTGCGCTGCATAGTGCATAATACTATCGCTATGTCGCGGCGGCTTTGACGCTGCGTTAGTGACGCCAGAGCCGCTGTGCTCGGAAGTCTAACTTAAGGTAGACTTTCGAGCAAAGCGGCTCTGGCGTCACTAACGCAGCGATATTGACGCGGCAACATAGCGATAGTATTAAGCACTATGGAACTGTATGAGGCATCATTCGAGCGCAGCGATATTGACGCGGCCAGCGTCAGTGTCGCTGCGCTCGAATGGCGCCTCATACATTTTCGTAGTGTATAATACTATCGCTATTTCGCCGCGTCAGTATCGCTGCGTTATTAACGCCAGAGCCGCTTTGCTCGGAAATCTACCTTGAGGTAGACTTCCAAGCAACGCGGCTATGGCGTCACTAATGCAGCGTCAAAGCAGCCGCGACATAGCGATAGTATTACGCACTATAAAAATATATGAGGCGCCATTCGAGCTCAGCGGCACTGACGCGCTCAGCGTTAATGCTCCAATGGCGCCTGATTCGTTTCCATATAGTGCATAATACTATCGCTATGTCGCGACGGCTTTGACGCTGCGTTAGTGACGCCAAAGCCGTTTTGCTCGGAAGTCTACCTTAAAGGTCACAGTTCAATAAATCACCACAGCAAATCTACAAATCTAAGTAACGATTTCATAATCCTTACATTTTCTAATCGCCCCAAATTTGTTTAATCATCGTGTTATTGACTAATCACTCCATCATTATTTGATCATCCCATCATAGCCTAATCATCTAATTATTGTCTAATTATCCTATTCACACCTATAATCATGCTTTCATTGTCTAATTATCATATCATTGTCCAATCATCCTAACTATGTCTAATCATTCTATCATTGTCTGATTATCATTTCATTGTCCACAATCATCCTAACTATGTCTAATCTTTCTATCATTGTCTAATTATTATATCATTGTTTAAACATACTGTAATCGTTTTATCATCCTGGCAATGTCTAATCATTCTATAATTGTTTAATCATCCTATCATTGTCTAATAATCCTATCATTGTCTAAAGTAGGCAGAGATGGTTCGTTCTGGCGCCACCTATACCACCGACCTTTGGACCCTGACAGTTCAGAGCACCGCCATCAGATGGCGCTAACCTAGTCGGTAGTTGGCGCTTCGAACAGGTTCCTATCATTCAGAGTTCAGAACTCTTTTTCATTAGTTCAGAACTAGATTGGTAGATGGTGCCTTCTAGAAAATATCTTGTGCATTTGGTTGCCTGTGTATTGTTTTCATTTTTAATAGATCTTTTTACGGTTAGTTAAGCGCATGCGTATACGCCAAGTTTGAAAAGCGGGAATATGAAAGTTTCGGGCACATATTTTGTTATACGACAAAAAGTTCGGGCACTTTTTGACGTATAACATGGCGGAAATTGACATATGCGTCACAATTTTTTTTTGTATTAAACTGTCCTGGATAAAACTAACTTTGACTCGACTAATTTGGACGACTAACGCGCCGGGTTTTTCCATCTGTTTCCACCGACACCGTTTGACTTGTTTATCATTCGCGAATTAATTAGTCTCATATGTAAAAACGTGCACCACAAATGAGTTTAATTGTCGCTTGAAATGAATTTCCAGTTCGACTAAGGACGCCCCGTTGCGTTAATTGGCAAATCAATTATTCTCGATTACATATAAAATCTCGTCGTCTCAAATTATTGCCTAGTTATCGATACATTTAGACAACATGAAGCTAACTGTAAGTACAATAAAATAGAATAAATATAACAAACAAGAATAGGCAGACAAGACTAGACAGACAAGACTAGACAGACAAGACTAGACAGACAAGACTAGACAGACAAGACTAGACAGACAAGACTAGACAGACAAGACTAGACAGACAAGACTAGACAGACAAGACTAGACAGACAAGACTAGACAGACAAGACTAGACAGACAAGACTAGACAGACAAGACTAGACAGACAAGACTAGACAGACAAGACTAGACAGACAAGACTAGACAGACAAGACTAGACAGACAAGACTAGACAGACAAGACTAGACAGACAAGACTAGACAGACAAGACTAGACAGACAAGACTAGACAGACAAGACTAGACAGACAAGACTAGACAGACAAGACTAGACAGACAAGACTAGACAGACAAGACTAGACAGACAAGACTAGACAGACAAGACTAGACAGACAAGACTAGACAGACAAGACTAGACAGACAAGACAAGACTAGACAGACAAGACTAGACAGACAAGACTAGACAGACAAGACTAGACAGACAAGACTAGACAGACAAGACTAGACAGACAAGACTAGACAGACAAGACTAGACAGACAAAACTAGACAGACAAGACTAGACAGACAAGACTAGACAGACAAGACTAGACAGACAAGACTAGACAGACAAGACTAGACAGACAAGACTAGAGAGACAAGACTAGACAGACAAGACTAGACAGACAAGACTAGACAGACAAAACTAGACAGACAAGACTAGACAGACAAGACTAGACAGACAAGACTAGACAGAGAAGACTAGGCAGACAAGACTAGCCTGACAAGACGAGACAGACAAGTTTATTACTATGATATGACGATGTCGACTATGTCAACTAGCTTTAATAAATTGATTTGTTTCAGTTTCTCGTGTGTGTTCTTGTGCTGTTTGTAGCGACGGCGAAATGTAAACCAGCAGCAAAGGCCGAACCTTCAATTGTAAGTTGCCGTTGCGTGTGCACAGATAACCATGAATCCAATTAACTTCCTTAGTATTTTATTGCTTTCAATAGGTTTTCCGTGAGCAAATTGGGTGATTATCGAACATGTTGTATCGATTTCCTTATTGTTTGGAAGTTTGCGACTTGTGTTTAGACACATTTCGCAATACGGGGTCTGTTAGAAAAGTATCCGACCTTTAACTGGTAAAAAAACGGGCATACCTGGAGCGTTGGAAACCCTCAAAGTAGTCTCCACACACTTCGCCCAGCGGTGCAGCCATTGTTGGAAGCATTCCGAAAAAGCCTCTTTCGGAAGCGACTTTAGCTCGGCTGTCGTTGCAGCCATAATGTACTCTTTTGTCTGAAATCACTTTGCTTTCAATGACCTTATGACTTTGGGGAATAGCCAGAAGTCGCAGGAGAGTAATGAGCCTGTCGAACCAGAGGAGTCTGAAAAATTGTGAACCAAGTGCGAAGAATGTGCTGGAGCATTGTCGTGATGGAGTCGCCAATTTCCTGATGACCACAACTCGAGTAGCTTGCGGCGCACAGCATCTCGTACGCGATGTAGTACATTGACGTCATTTTACTTGCATTGAAAAACCGACGAGAACGCTACACACTACGTCACTCGAACACTGCCTGACAGCAACCGACGCAATCTACAGGCGGGAAAAAATTCATGTATGCGCACGAAGGTTCAAGGTCGGTGAAGGCTCATGCAGGCGGGCTTCATTCAAATCCATCAGGTTTTCAAAATAAAACATAAGGTCGGATACTTTTCTAACAGACCACGTATACCGTTCGCAAAATTATTATATTAATTAATTTAACAAAAAAGTTAGCGAATTCATGTCTAATCTGACTCTCTCATGTTTAGATAGCAGGATATGGGTATGGCTATGGCTACCCCGGACTGTACGGCGGCTGGGGCGGTTACGGAGGATACGGCGGCTACGGGATTGGATTCTACAGCGGCTATCGGCCATATGGCGGATGGCGCGGGCACTGGGGCTACGGCTACCCATATTATTAAACACCGCAAACCAACTTTTACAAACATCAATTTACAGATATTAATAATTCCATGAATTATATAGATTAAGTGGATTAGTTAGCGTTTTTGGGATTGATTGCATTTATTATTTCTATTTTGTTCTTAGTTTTGTCGCCTCTCTTATTACTGTTACAGCTAAAACCAAATCATTTGTATAAATATACTTATTACATTATTGTGTTACACAATACAATTCCATTACATATACTAAACAGACAAGATTTTATAGACATACAAGAGGTCTAAACTAGACAAGACTAGGCAGACAAGACTAGACAGACAAGACTAGACAGACAAGACTAGACAGACAAGACTAGACAGACAAGACTAGACAGACAAGACTAGACAGACAAGACTAGACAGACAAGACTAGACAGACAAGACTAGAAAGACAAGACTAGACAGACAAGACTAGACAGACAAGACTAGACAGACAAGACTAGACAGACAAGACTAGACAGACAAGACTAGACAGACAAGACTAGACAGACAAGACTAGACAGACAAGACTAGACAGACAAGACTAGACAGACAAGACTAGACAGACAAGACTAGACAGACAAGACTAGACAGACAAGACTAGACAGACAAGACTAGACAGACAAGACTAGACAGACAAGACTAGACAGACAAGACTAGACAGACAAGACTAGACAGACAAGACTAGACAGACAAGACTAGACAGACAAGACTAGACAGACAAGACTAGACAGACAAGACTAGACAGACAAGACTAGACAGACAAGACTAGACAGACAAGACTAGACAGACAAGACTAGACAGACAAGACTAGACAGACAAGACTAGACAGACAAGACTAGACAGACAAGACTAGACAGACAAGATTAGACAGACAAAACTAGACAGACAAGACTAGACAGACAAGACTAGACAGACAAGACTAGACAGACAAGACTAGACAGACAAGACTAGACAGACAAGACTAGACAGACAAGACTAGACAGACAAGACTAGACAGACAAAACTAGACAGACAAGACTAGACAGACAAGACTAGACAGACAAGACTAGACAGACAAGACTAGACAGAGAAGACTAGGCAGACAAGACTAGACAGACAAGACGAGACAGACAAGTTTATTACTATGATATGACGATGTCGACTATGTCAACTAGCTTTAATAAATTGATTTGTTTCAGTTTCTCGTGTGTGTTGTTGTGCTGTTTGTAGCGACGGCGAAATGTAAACCAGCAGCAAAGGCCGAACCTTCAATTGTAAGTCGCCGTTGCGTGTGCACAGATAACCAATAATCCAATTAACTTCCTTAGTATTTTATTGCATTCAATAGGTTTTCCGTGTGCAAATTGGGTGATTATCGAACATGTTGTATCGAATTCCTTATTTTTTGGAAGTTTGCGACTTGTGTTTAGACACATTTCACAATACGGGGTCTTTTAGAAAAGTATCCTACCTTTAGCTGGTAAAAAAACGGGCATACCTGGAGCGTTGGAAACCCTCAAAGTAGTCTCCACACACTTCGCCCAGCGGTGCAGCCATTGTTGGAAGCATTCCGAAAAAGCCTCTTTCGGAAGCGACTTTAGCTCGGCTGTCGTTGCAGCCATAATGTACTCTTTTGTCTGAAATCACTTTGCTTTCAATGACCTTATGACTTTGGGGAATAGCCAGAAGTCGCAGGAGAGTAATGAGCCTGTCGAACCAGAGGAGTCTGAAAAATTGTGAACCAAGTGCGAAGAATGTGCTGGAGCATTGTCGTGATGGAGTCGCCAATTTCCTGATGACCACAACTCGAGTAGCTTGCGGCGCACAGCATCTCGTACGCGATGTAGTACATTGACGTCATTTTACTTGCATTGAAAAACCGACGAGAACGCTACACACTACGTCACTCGAACACTGCCTGACAGCAACCGACGCAATCTACAGGCGGGAAAAAATTCATGTATGCGCACGAAGGTTCAAGGTCGGTGAAGGCTCATGCAGGCGGGCTTCATTCAAATCCATCAGGTTTTCAAAATAAAACATAAGGTCGGATACTTTTCTAACAGACCACGTATACCGTTCGCAAAATTATTATATTAATTAATTTAACAAAAAAGTTAGCGAATTCATGTCTAATCTGACTCTCTCATGTTTAGATAGCAGGATATGGGTATGGCTATGGCTACCCCGGACTGTACGGCGGCTGGGGCGGTTACGGAGGATACTGCGGCTACGGGATTGGATTCTACAGCGGCTATCGGCCATATGGCGGATGGCGCGGGCACTGGGGCTACGGCTACCCATATTATTAAACACCGCAAACCAACTTTTACAAACATCAATTTACAGATATTAATAATTCCATGAATTATATAGATTAAGTGGATTAGTTAGCGTTTTTGGGATTGATTGCATTTATTATTTCTATTTTGTTCTTAGTTTTGTCGCCTCTCTTATTACTGTTACAGCTAAAACCAAATCATTTGTATAAATATACTTATTACATTATTGTGTTACACAATACAATTCCATTACATATACTAAACAGACAAGATTTTATAGACATACAAGAGGTCTAAACTAGACAAGACTAGGCAGACAAGACTAGACAGACAAGACTAGACAGACAAGACTAGACAGACAAGACTAGACAGACAAGACTAGACAGACAAGACTAGACAGACAAGACTAGACAGACAAGACTAGACAGACAAGACTAGACAGACAAGACTAGACAGACAAGACTAGACAGACAAGACTAGACAGACAAGACTAGACAGACAAGACTAGACAGACAAGACTAGACAGACAAGACTAGACAGACAAGACTAGACAGACAAGACTAGACAGACAAGACTAGACAGACAAGACTAGACAGACAAGACTAGACAGACAAGACTAGACAGACAAGACTAGACAGACAAGACTAGACAGACAAGACTAGACAGACAAGACTAGACAGACAAGACTAGACAGACAAGACTAGACAGACAAGACTAGACAGACAAGACTAGACAGACAAGACTAGACAGACAAGACTAGACAGACAAGACTAGACAGACAAGACTAGACAGACAAGACTAGACAGACAAGACTAGACAGACAAGACTAGACAGACAAGACTAGACAGACAAGACTAGACAGACAAGACTAGACAGACAAGACTAGACAGACAAGACTAGACAGACAAGACTAGACAGACAAGACTAGACAGACAAGACTAGACAGACAAGACTAGACAGACAAGACTAGACAGACAAGACTAGACAGACAAGACTAGACAGACAAGACTAGACAGACAAGACTAGACAGACAAGACTAGACAGACAAGACTAGACAGACAAGACTAGACAGACAAGACTAGACAGACAAGACTAGACAGACAAGACTAGACAGACAAGACTAGACAGACAAGACTAGACAGACAAGACTAGACAGACAAGACTAGACAGACAAGACTAGACAGACAAGACTAGACAGACAAGACTAGACAGACAAGACTAGACAGACAAGACTAGACAGACAAGACTAGACAGACAAGACTAGACAGACAAGACTAGACAGACAAGACTAGACAGACAAGACTAGACAGACAAGACTAGACAGACAAGACTAGACAGACAAGACTAGACAGACAAGACTAGACAGACAAGACTAGACAGACAAGACTAGACAGACAAGACTAGACAGACAAGACTAGACAGACAAGACTAGACAGACAAGACTAGACAGACAAGACTAGACAGACAAGACTAGACAGACAAGACTAGACAGACAAGACTAGACAGACAAGACTAGACAGACAAGACTAGACAGACAAGACTAGACAGACAAGACTAGACAGACAAGACTAGACAGACAAGACTAGACAGACAAGACTAGACAGACAAGACTAGACAGACAAGACTAGACAGACAAGACTAGACAGACAAGACTAGACAGACAAGACTAGACAGACAAGACTAGACAGACAAGACTAGACAGACAAGACTAGACAGACAAGACTAGACAGACAAGACTAGACAGACAAGACTAGACAGACAAGACTAGACAGACAAGACTAGACAGACAAGACTAGACAGACAAGACTAGACAGACAAGACTAGACAGACAAGACTAGACAGACAAGACTAGACAGACAAGACTAGACAGACAAGACTAGACAGACAAGACTAGACAGACAAGACTAGACAGACAAGACTAGACAGACAAGACTAGACAGACAAGACTAGACAGACAAGACTAGACAGACAAGACTAGACAGACAAGACTAGACAGACAAGACTAGACAGACAAGACTAGACAGACAAGACTAGACAGACAAGACTAGACAGACAAGACTAGACAGACAAGACTAGACAGACAAGACTAGACAGACAAGACTAGACAGACAAGACTAGACAGACAAGACTAGACAGACAAGACTAGACAGACAAGACTAGACAGACAAGACTAGACAGACAAGACTAGACAGACAAGACTAGACAGACAAGACTAGACAGACAAGACTAGACAGACAAGACTAGACAGACAAGACTAGACAGACAAGACTAGACAGACAAGACTAGACAGACAAGACTAGACAGACAAGACTAGACAGACAAGACTAGACAGACAAGACTAGACAGACAAGACTAGACAGACAAGACTAGACAGACAAGACTAGACAGACAAGACTAGACAGACAAGACTAGACAGACAAGACTAGACAGACAAGACTAGACAGACAAGACTAGACAGACAAGACTAGACAGACAAGACTAGACAGACAAGACTAGACAGACAAGACTAGACAGACAAGACTAGACAGACAAGACTAGACAGACAAGACTAGACAGACAAGACTAGACAGACAAGACTAGACAGACAAGACTAGACAGACAAGACTAGACAGACAAGACTAGACAGACAAGACTAGACAGACAAGACTAGACAGACAAGACTAGACAGACAAGACTAGACAGACAAGACTAGACAGACAAGACTAGACAGACAAGACTAGACAGACAAGACTAGACAGACAAGACTAGACAGACAAGACTAGACAGACAAGACTAGACAGACAAGACTAGACAGACAAGACTAGACAGACAAGACTAGACAGACAAGACTAGACAGACAAGACTAGACAGACAAGACTAGACAGACAAGACTAGACAGACAAGACTAGACAGACAAGACTAGACAGACAAGACTAGACAGACAAGACTAGACAGACAAGACTAGACAGACAAGACTAGACAGACAAGACTAGACAGACAAGACTAGACAGACAAGACTAGACAGACAAGACTAGACAGACAAGACTAGACAGACAAGACTAGACAGACAAGACTAGACAGACAAGACTAGACAGACAAGACTAGACAGACAAGACTAGACAGACAAGACTAGACAGACAAGACTAGACAGACAAGACTAGACAGACAAGACTAGACAGACAAGACTAGACAGACAAGACTAGACAGACAAGACTAGACAGACAAGACTAGACAGACAAGACTAGACAGACAAGACTAGACAGACAAGACTAGACAGACAAGACTAGACAGACAAGACTAGACAGACAAGACTAGACAGACAAGACTAGACAGACAAGACTAGACAGACAAGACTAGACAGACAAGACTAGACAGACAAGACTAGACAGACAAGACTAGACAGACAAGACTAGACAGACAAGACTAGACAGACAAGACTAGACAGACAAGACTAGACAGACAAGACTAGACAGACAAGACTAGACAGACAAGACTAGACAGACAAGACTAGACAGACAAGACTAGACATACAAGACTAGACAGACTAAACTACTAGACTAGACAGACAAGATTAGACAGACAAGACTAGACAGGCAACGACACCACGACACCATGTCTGATAGACAGGCAAGGCTAGACAGACAGACAGAAGATTGTAATTATTAGGAGAACTCATCCAAATCTTGTAAATGCATTTTGTTTGCTGAATGCTATTGCCATTTAAAAGATCGAGCAGTTAGAATCGTAAATCAGTGTTCCATAATAACCGTGTCAATTCAATTACAAACCAAGAAAAGCGCCCATTAGGTTAATTGGAAATGCATAGTTTCAACAAATCTTAATGAAAATCTTTCTCATTGAAATTCTCTTTTCACGACGATTGTCTGGACATGTCTAGGCTTGTCTGGTCTTGTCTCGTGTTGTCTGGTTTTGCCTAGTCTTGTCTAATCTCGCCAAGTCTTGTCTGGTCTTTTCTATTCAAGTCTCGTTTTGTCAGGTGTTGTCTGGTATTGCCTGGTCTTACATGATCTTGTCTAGTCTTGTCTAATGCTGTATGATCTTGTCTGTTCTGTAGACAAAATATACAAGTTTTGGTTTGTCTGTATATACGTCTCTAATTAGTTCACATAGACAAGAAATCTAAATTTTGCTTTGTCTTTCAATATCTCTGTAATTAGTTTAAGTAGACAACACATCCAAATTAATTGGCACATCCAACCTTGGCACTATATCACAGCAACACCTAGAGCCTAAACATTGACGATGATTGACGAAGCAATGATAACGGGCAGGCAATCTTTGCATTTGGTATCATAATATCAATGATAAGGGTTTTTGTACTGGTATCACATCTTGTCTTCTTTATCGACCCTTGTTTGGTCTATGTTGGTCTACTCTGGTTTTTCTGGCCTTGGCTGATATTGATTGGTCATGTCTGGTCTTGTCTGGCATGGTCTGGTCTTCTGTTCTTCTCTGGTCTTGTCTTGTGTGCTCATACCGTCCCTACCATGTCAAATTGTCGAATATGGAAATCGGTACGTTTCAGGAAAGCAAAAATGTTCATATTCTTCGAATGTTCATTTTCAATGCTTTGATAGTGTGATATATTGAAAATCCTTCATGTTCGATACCTTATCAAAGACATTTCCAGCATTCCTTCAGGGGCTACAGATTCAAAGGCGAATCGTCCGCAGAGCAGCGTAAACGACTTTTTCACATTCGATAGTTTGACATGGTAGGGACGATATCTGGTCTTGTCAGTAGAAAGTAGACGTAGATTTAGGCTTGTCGCACACTGGGTCCGCTCCGCTCAGCTCACATCAGATACGATCGGGTCCGCTCCTCTCAGCTCCGTCATTTTTCCACACATTGCATCCGCTCGGCTACGTCACTTTTCCACACACTCAATCCCCTCTCACCTCTCCTACGGGAGAGTTAAATATGTGCTGCTATCCTGGTTGCATAAATACCTTAGCGCATATATGAAAACGTTAGTGTTGTGCCTGCGTGAACCATCCGTTAGCATCCGACCTCCGGCTTAGGCTTGTCGCACACTGGGTCCGCTCGTCTCCGCTCGGCTCTGCCTTTCAGCCCAGAAAAATATAGAACGCGTGTATTTAAATAGAAACGCACATACTGCGTCCGCTCAGCTCAGCTTGGCTCCGTTCCGATCCTCTCCGCTCCTTATCCTCTGATTGTGAAGAATACTAGGCCGGTGGTCGGATGCTGGCGGATAGTTCACGCAGGCGCAACACTAACGTTTTCATATATGCGCTAAGGCATTTATGCAACCAGGATAGCAGCACATATTAAACTCTCCAGTAGGAGAGGTGGCAGGGGATTGAGCGTGTGGAAAAGGGACGTAGCTGAGCGGATGCAATATGTGGAAAAATGACGGAGCTGAGAGGAGCGGACCCGATCGGATCTGATGTGAGCTGAGCGGAGCGGATCCAGTGTGCGACAAGCCTTAGTATTCTTGACAAACAGAGGATACGGAGCGGAGAGGAGCGGAATGGAGCCAAGCTGAGCTGACGCAGTATGTGTGTTTCTATTTAAATACACGGGTTTTATATTTTTCTGGGATGAAAGGCTGAGCTGAGCTGAGCCTAGTGTGCGACAAGCCTTATTTGTTTCAGAAACCCCACAATCCAATCTGTAAGAGAATGCAGAAAGAAGACGTAAATCGTGTTATTTCGCGATTCCAAATTTTTAGTCACCTAAAATGTGAGACAAATTTCACCGAAAATGTAAACGAAATGAATTTTATTGAAATATATCCAAAACAAGAACAAGAAGCATCGCTATGATCCGTTTGACTTGCAATTCAACAAGCGACTCTGATGAATTGTAACTTGCAATTCATCATTCAATCAATCAATCAATCAGCGACAATTTTCTGTTGCCTCAAAATTTCACAATTTCTCAAGAAACAAAATTTCGCAATTTCTCAAGATTTCGCTAAAATTCTGCAATTCACCGCATTTCGCTCCACCGACTCACTAAATTGATTGTCTTTCACTATAAATAAAACCAAAGAATAAAACAACCGATCGAACTCCCCATCAGCCAGACCTACTTTACTTTCACGGTCTTTGCCGCAATAACCGCACCTTGAACTCCTACAAACTTCAAGAAATCATAGACTAAACTAATTTCATTTCCAATTGTTTCTATTAAACTAAAGAATATTTCACAAAATATAAGACTATATAGAGAAAACTAAACAGACAAGACAGACAAGACTAGACAGACAAAAGTAGACAGACAAGACTAGACAGATAAGAGAAGACGGACAAGACTAGACAGACAAGACTAGACAGACAAGACTAGACAGACAAGACTAGACAGATAAGACTAGACAGACAAGACTAGACAGACAAGACTAGACAGACAAGACTAGACAGACAAGACTAGACAGACAAGACTAGACAGACAAGACTAGACAGACAAGACTAGACAGACAAGACTAGACAGACAAGACTAGACAGACAAGACTAGACAGACAAGACTAGACAGACAAGACTAGACAGACAAGACTAGACAGACAAGACTAGACAGACAAGACTAGACAGACAAGACTAGACAGACAAGACTAGACAGACAAGACTAGACAGACAAGACTAGACAGACAAGACTAGACAGACAAGACTAGACAGACAAGACTAGACAGACAAGACTAGACAGACAAGACTAGACAGACAAGACTAGACAGACAAGACTAGACAGACAAGACTAGACAGACAAGACTAGACAGACAAGACTAGACAGACAAGACTAGACAGACAAGACTAGACAGACAAGACTAGACAGACAAGACTAGGCAGACAAGACTAGACAGACAAGACTAGACAGACAAGACTAGACAGACAAGACTAGACAGACCAGACTAGACAGACAAGACTCGACACACAAGAATAGACAGATAAGACTAGGTACACATGACTAGACCGACAAGGCTTGATAGACAAAACTAGACAGACAAGATTAGACAGACAAGACTAGACAGACAAGTCTAGACAGGCAAGACTGGACAGACATGATCTATAATCTATCAAACCTAATATCTAGAGTTATTTGTTTACTTAGTCCAGTATCTACCGTTTAAATGTTATTGTATGCCCAATCTTATTTGTGTAGCTTTTAGTGATTAAAGTCGTGTCTATAATTTGTTTTGTGTAGAACTTCGTGACACGAATCTAAGTGAAATGGCAAAATCGTCCTTTCTCTTCAGCACCCATTCAAGAATAATTAAGAACTAAACAAATAGAAATGTAAATGACGTTCGCTTTGCGGTCGGTTTTGAAGTGCATTCGACGTGATTTTTTCCAGTAGAAACCAGAACCATTAATTTCCACGATTTTGAAGGAGAAAAGCTAAAGTCTTGTTAATGAAATAAAAGCAATGGTTGTATAATTTGTGTATTAGGGAAAATGGACAACACATTCAACATCTGTTGTAATGTTTGTTCATCTTTGTTAATTTTACAATTCACAACACTATAAAATAAGTGTTAAATTTATGAGAAGGCGTTTTATTTATAACTAATTAAATTGTTGAACTTAAAACTAAAAACAATGCGCCATAACCACAAGACAGCTACTGAAAAATGACATGTGATAATTTGTTTAATTTTATTTATGTGAATTAAGAAATGACCTACTTCTTCAAATTCATGGCAAGAGTGGATTCCAAGACTTTTGGGACTCACGTTAGAAAAGAGCACAGGCGCCAGAACACTCCCTTGCGGGACACCAGTTTTTGTGTACAACGCGGTAGATGTTACAGATTCATTGCCAAATCTCATTTTTATGTATTGTTCTCTGTCGGAGAGATATGATCGGAACCATTGGTGACATTTGCCTCTAAAGCCGTATGTGTAGAGCTTAGCAAGCAGTCTCTTATGGTATACACAGTCGAAAGCTTTAGAGATGTCACAAAAGATTCCGATTGCGCATTTTCCGTCACCTACTTCTTAGGAGTTCTTAGGAGTATTATGTGCATACATTGCTCGATTACTGTTGCGGTCAATTTGTTTCTTCTAAAACCAGCAACACGGTTTTAGAAGAAACAAATCAATTTTCTTCCTGTAAGACTCCTCCTGTGAGATATTGCTTTTATCCACGAATGACAATGATATTTAGCATAGCATATTCAACAATTTTAGCTACTACAGATATCTACAGTTTGTAATTTTTTAATTCATGTTTGTTTCCATTTTTAGGGTTCCGTACCGAAAACGGAACCCTTATAGGATCACTTTGTTGTCTGTCTGTCTGTCTGTCAATACCATTTTTCTCAGGAACGCGTAGAGGTAACAAGTTGAAATTTGTATCAAATTCTCGGGTCAGCGGTCTTTTTCAGCTGTGAAAAACTCAAACTTGTAAGCCAACGCGATCAAAAGATATGACCGTTTATGTCACATATTTTGCGATTTCACAAGGGAATCAAAAACTATAGGGTACTTCCCGTTGACTTAGAATCATGCAATTTGGCAAGAAGCGGTGTCTTACAGCACATGTAAAGGGAAAAATCTGAAAACCGTAAATATGTAGTTTAATTACAAGAAAAATGCGAATTTACTATTAGAAACTTATGAAAATACACTAATGTTGTCCTAGTGGTATTGTCAGGCTCCAGAGGTTAGGTCCTCCTCGGTTAAGTCCGAAGGTTAAAAAGTATGTGTCGGCACCAAGCTGTTTATTCTGAATTTTCTTTGTTTATATACGTTATGCATTTCATCACGTACGCTCTATATACATAATATATCCCTTTCGCTACGGGAACCGGTTAAAGCCGTAAAATATTTTCGTGCCCCGTGTACGGGAACCGGATTAATACGCAAGCGTTTTTTCTGTACTTTATATATGAAATCAACTCATCCGCTGTATTATAATTATCATATACACTACTAAACATGTTATAGACATACTCCAGTCCCGTAACATCCTTTATATATTATATTTCGTCTGATATTTGTTTATAATCTACATATACTTAAATCACGTACGCCCTATATTTTTTGGTAGTCAATTGCCCAGAAGCAGTCAATTGAACAACTGAATGTTAAGAGTATCGAAATAGATCTAGAAATAGTTAATATATTAGTTTATATTAGATCTAGAAATAGTTAGATCTTAATATAAGTTAGTGAATAAGTGTAATACTAAAATAAAGTTTTCTTTTTATAAGTTTAAAAATATTCGCGTTATTTAAAAAAAAAATACCCTGTATACCTTTATACAGGGTATATAGGTATACAGGCAAAATTGAGCAGCAAAAACAAATAGTGAAGTTCCAGAACCCCTAAACACTCATAGTGTATGGGGGATGTATGGTAATAAAATATAGGGTAGAATTCCATCGTACGACAGCGACATCTTGAGGTTATGCTTGCAGCGGTACTAAGATGGGCGTGATTTCAGGAGGGCCACTTGTCAAGTTAATTGAATGTGCTTGCTACGTCCTCCACAAAAAAAAGATACCTTACTTACAAGTTTGTACGGAACCCTCGGTGCGCGAGTCACAACTCGCACTTGGCCGATTTTTTTAAACACTGGAGTAATTACGGTTTTTTAGTCTTGTCTGTCTAGTCTTGTGTGTCTAGTCTTATCTGTCAAGTCTTGTCTGTCTAGTCTTGTCTGTCTAGTCTTGTATGTCTAGTCTTGTCTGTCTAGTCTTGTCTGTCTAGTCTTGTCTATCTAGTCTTGTCTGTCTAGTCTTGTCTGTCTAGTCTTGTCTATCTAGTCTTGTCTGTCTAGTCTTGTCTGTCTAGTCTTGTCTGTCTAGTCTTGTCTGTCTGGTCTTGTCTGTCTAGTTTGGTCTGTCTAGTCTTGTCTGTCTAGTCTGTCTAGTCTTGTCTGTCTAGTCTTGTCTGTCTAAGTCTTGTCTGTCTAGTTTTGTCTGTCTAGTCTTGTCTGTCCAGTATTGTCTGATTAGTCTTGTCTGTCTAGTCGTGTCTGTCTAGTCTTATCTGTCAAGTCTTGTCTGTCTAGTCTTGTCTGTCTAGTCTTGTATGTCTAGTCTTGTCTGTCTAGTCTTGTCTGTCTAGTCTTGTCTATCTAGTCTTGTCTGTCTAGTCTTGTCTGTCTAGTCTTGTCTATCTAGTCTTGTCTGTCTAGTCTTGTCTGTCTAGTCTTGTCTGTCTAGTCTTGTCTGTCTGGTCTTGTCTGTCTAGTCTTGTCTGTCTAGTCTTGTCTGTCTAGTCTTGTCTATCTAGTCTTGTCTGTCTAGTCTTGTCTGTCTAGTCTTGTCTATCTAGTCTTGTCTGTCTAGTCTTGTATGTCTAGTCTGTCTAGTCTTGTCTGTCTAGTCTTGTCTGTCTAAGTCTTGTCTGTCTAGTTTTGTCTGTCTAGTCTTGTCTGTCCAGTATTGTCTGATTAGTCTTGTCTGTCTAGTCTTGTCTGTCTAGTCTTGTCTGTCTAGTCTTGTCTGTCTAGTCTTGTCTGTCTAGTTTTGTCTGTCTAGTCTTGTCTGTCTAGTCTTGTCTGTCTAGTCTTGTCTGTCTAGTCTTGTCTGTCTAGTCTTGTCTGTCTAGTCTTGTCTGTCTAGTCTTGTCTGTCTAGTCTTGTCTGTCTAGTCTTGTCTGTCTAGTCTTGTCTGTCTAGTCTTGTCTGTCTAGTCTTGTCTGTCTAGTCTTGTCTGTCTAGTCTTGTCTGTCTAGTCTTGTCTGTCTAGTCTTGTCTGTCTAGTCTTGTCTGTCTAGTCTTGTCTGTCTAGTCTTGTCTGTCTAGTCTTGTCTGTCTAGTCTTGTCTGTCTAGTCTTGTCTGTCTAGTCTTGTCTGTCTAGTCTTGTCTGTCTAGTCTTGTCTGTCTAGTCTTGTCTGTCTAGTCTTGTCTGTCTAGTCTTGTCTGTCTAGTCTTGTCTGTCTAGTCTTGTCTGTCTAGTCTTGTCTGTCTAGTCTTATCTGTCAAGTCTTGTCTGTCTAGTCTTGTCTGTCTAGTCTTGTCTGTCTAGTCTTGTCTGTCTAATCTTGTCTGTCTAGTCTTGTCTGTCTAGTCTTGTCTGTCTAGTCTTGTCTGTCTAGTCTTGTCTGTCTAGTCTTGTCTGTCTAGTCTTGTCTGTCTAGTCTTGTCTGTCTAGTCTTGTCTGTCTAGTCTTGTCTGTCTAGTCTTGTCTGTCTAGTCTTGTCTGTCTAGTCTTGTCTGTCTAGTCTTGTCTGTCTAGTCTGCCTAGTCTTGTCTGTTCAGTATTGTCTCTCCAGTCTTGTTAATTAGTTAAGTTGATTAATTGCAGCATATTGTTGCCAACATTCCCTGCAGGTGTTGTCTGCTTCAGGTTTAGCTTAATAGACCGGAAGTTGTAGATTCCAATTACTTTCAGTCTAGCAGCAAGTTGGAAATAGTTTCGGCTAATTGCCTTTAACGGATGAGATTGTTGTTTTTGCTTAAACGCACAATTTGATTGTAGCTCTTTCCTTCATGCTTTTTGAGGATAAGGAAGTCGATATATATCCAGTTTAACATGTCATATCTTAGCTATTTTGAATGTGAACGTTCAGGTTTATTCTCTTTTCCTTATCTTGTCTGTCTAGTCTTGTTTGTCTAGTCCTGTCTGTCCAGTCTTGTCTATCTAGTCTTGTCTGTCTAGTCTTGTCTGTCTAGTCTTGTCTGTCTAGTCGCGTCCGTCTAGTCGCGTCCGTCTAGTCGCGTCCGTCTAGTCGCGTCCGTCTAGTCGCGTCCGTCTAGTCGCGTCCGTCTAGTCGCGTCCGTCTAGTCGCGTCCGTCTAGTCGCGTCCGTCTAGTCGCGTCCGTCTAGTCGCGTCCGTCTAGTCGCGTCCGTCTAGTCGCTTCCGTCTAGTCGCGTCCGTCTAGTCGCGTCCGTCTAGTCGCGTCCGTCTAGTCGCGTCCGTCTAGTCTTGTCTATCTAATCAAATTCAATTCTTGTCCTTTATTAGTAAGTTCCTATTATCTTATATAACTTTTGAATTCTTTTTGTGAATTTAAGCGGAAACCACTCCGTTCGTGTAAATTTTTGTGCGTCGTTTTGACTTTTACTTGCGACATTTTTCTCCGGCAAAGGAAATAATTACGACGTGTCCGTGTGGATTGTTACAACTAATTGCCGGGAGGTATTTGCGTAGATTTCGCTCGATTTATCCGCCTCGACGAAGGAAACGCGGAAAACTTTCATAAAGAAATGTTAATAAACAATTGATGTATTAAATAATTCTTCATGTTGAACGAAACCGACTCCGCTGTCTTGTAGGAGTAGGAAAGATCGACTCATTTAAAAATACCTGGTACAAGCTAAAAGGTTTTAGGCCTATTGTTGCGAACTCGTAATTTGGTATGGTGCTGCTCCAGGATCAGGACAATGGATGAATTAATTACACGCAAATATGTTCTTTATATGTAATTAAATACTACTTATCTACTAATACCTTACAATATGGACAACTAATCGCTAACTTATTACAATAATTACTAACTAACAACAATACACTTAATTCTACGAAACTTGTGGTCGAAACCCGGAATTTACTTCGACGAAAACACGGAGGTTCGTTTTCAAAACTCAAATTACTCTCTTGCTAACTCAATTCTGACTGCCACCCTTTTTAACTTCCGCTCTACCTCATCACCTCGGTCTTGGTGTGAGTTCTCCCCTAATCTTTATGGAAAATTTCCAGAACTCATAAAACAAAATCCTCTCGGCGTCACGGCACGATCCCTAAGTTCTAATCCGAGCGTCTGCCCGCATGATTTAGATAAACCAGACTAATGGTCGTAAATAAACAAAAACTAATCGGGTGCCCACTTAGGGTTCTTTGCCGACTCTTTGTGAGAAACTCAAATTCTTTGAAACCAAAATCGCGAGATCACAACACTATGCATGTTCCCCAATATTTTTCATGAAACATTAATTGTCACCCGTGCCAAAGATCTTATAACTACAAAGTGTTGAACTTAATAAAGTCGGAACACAGCCTAAATATATTCAAGCTATCAGGAGCTCTATAATACTAATGAGTCTCATTAGGACTATCGAAAACAAATCGCATGTGAAATTTGTCAGTTTAGTATGGTTTTACCAACTCTAAATTATCAATAACCTGCTAAGGTTATGTCTCTCTCACGAAACGTCAAATTAAAAATATCTAAACCTAATCATCCACATGGGTTTCAAATTCAAAGTGGATTACAAATTGTTGTTCATTAAAGCAAAGCTGTACTGTTGAGAGATTAATCTCGAAACGCGTCTACTAATGGCTATCCACATAACGTCTTCTCTGGCCTTGTCTGGACTAGAGCTTGTCTAGTGGTGTCTATTTCTGAATAGTCCCGTCTAATCTTGTCTTGTCTTGTTTTTGCTCGGTCTAAAAACTAATGTTTCTCATAATTTAAAACTAATTAATTCAAGCTAATTAGCTAACAAATTGTTTACAAATTGAACAAAATGCAAATTTATGTAAATTCTTGCTTTTTCAATTGTTCAGTAATTTAATCTTAATTTTGAATTCTCTTGTCAAGACTTGTATATTGATGGCTTGTCTATGTTTTAAACATATTTAGATTAATAATAGATTATTGTAGTTGAAATAAAAACAATCTAAAGCTAGAGTTTGCGTGTAGCATAGTGATAGTAGGTTGAAAAAGTGGAAGCGAAAGTCGCCGAAACGCACGGACTGTGTCGAAACCGGAGACGGTCTTTTCTTCTGCGTAAGAAAAACCGAGAGAAAAAGCGACGAAGAGGCAGAGACGAGCAAGATCACGCTTTTCAGCAGAAACGTAGGTAGGAAACCTCTTGGTGGCGGACCGGTTATAAATAGGAGAGGGGTCAATGGCGTTGACGCATTTGTGACTTACGAGTGAGTGGCAAATCTTCCTCGTCCACACTTATCCAACACACGCTAAGCCATCATGAAGATTACTGTAAGTCATACATAAATCCATTTGTGTTCAGTGCTTAAACTCAGTGACGAATTATAACCGTTATAAATATATTCGAATAAACAATACTAGACAAAACTAGACAAGAATAGACAAGACTAGACTAGACTAGACTAGACAAGACTAGACAAGACTAGACTAGACTAGACTAGACTAGACTAGACTAGACTAGACAAGACTAGACAAGACTAGACTAGACTAGACTAGACAAGACTAGACAAGACTAGACAAGACTAGACAAGACTAGACAAGACTAGACAAGACTAGACAAGACTAGACAAGACTAGACAAGACTAGACAAGACTAGACAATACTAGACAAGACTAGACAAGACTAGACAAGACTAGACAAGACTAGACAAGACTAGACAAGACTAGACAAGACTAGACAAGACTAGACAAGACTAGACAAGACTAGACAAGACTAGACAAGACTAGACAAGACTAGACAAGACTAGACAAGACTAGACAAGACTAGACAAGACTAGACAAGACTAGACAAGACTAGACAAGACTAGACAAGACTAGATAGAACTAGACAAGACTAGACAAGACTAGACAAGACTAGACAAGACTAGACAAGACTAGACAAGACTAGACAAGACTAGACAAGACTAGACAAGACTAGACAAGACTAGACTAGACAAGACTAGAATAGACAAGATTGGTCAAGAATGGACAAGACTGTATAAGCCTAGACAAGGCTAGAAATGTTTTGACAAGGCGATACATATTTAAACAAGTCTGTAGCTGACTACAAAATTCTAGTGACTACACAAAACTAGTATTAGCTATTTAGTGTCCATACGCCCATCATTACATATCTTGTCTGTCTAATGTAACCTAGCCGTTATCTCTGTAATCCAGTCTTTTTATTGGATCTCATGTTTCTTAGTAGTCCACCTAAATCTAAGATGACTCTAACTTACTCTCCAGTATTCTGAAAAGGTTCGTTTGATGTAAAGCTACCAAGTTCCGGTTGACTCCTGTTTTAGCTCGAGGCGGGTTTTTAAAGACAAAACATATTTGTCAATGGATTGAGAGCTTTAGTCGAACCACACATTAGAAAGTGAACGTCGTATTACCCATACATCTTTTGATTTATTGTACGGTTGTTAGATATGAACCTTTTCCGTTCACTATCTTAATAGAAAGTCTCGTTTTTAAAATTCGACTTTATTGAAACCGATAATCGCGATCGTAAATGCCAAGCCAAGGGAAGTAATTTATAGGCGTCGGGATTTGAGCACGTTGTATATTTATTGTCAAACATTTCAGAAGACAAGGAATCGATTTAAAGCGGTCAAGATCCGAACTGTCTATTTAGGCTTGTTTATCTAGTCTTGTCTGTCTAGTCTTGTCTGTCTAGTCTTGTCTGTCTAGTCTTGTCTGTCTAGTCTTGTCTGTCTAGTCTTGTCTGTCTAGTCTTGTCTGTCTAGTCTTGTCTGTCTAGTCTTGTCTGTCTAGTCTTGTCTGTCTAGTCTTGTCTGTCTAGTCTTGTCTGTCTAGTCTTGTCTGTCTAGTCTTGTCTGTCTAGTCGTGTCTGTCTAGTCTTGTCTGTCTAGTCTTGTCTGTCTAGTCTTGTCTGTCTAGTCTTGTCTGTCTAGTCTTGTCTGTCTAGTCTTGTCTGTCTAGTCTTGTCTGTCTAGTCTTGTCTGTCTAGTCTTGTCTGTCTAGTCTTGTCTGTCTAGTCTTGTCTGTCTAGTCTTGTCTGTCTAGTCTTGTCTGTCTAGTCTTGTCTGTCTAGTCTTGTCTGTCTAGTCTTGTCTGTCTAGTCTTGTCTGTCTAGTCTTGTCTGTCTAGTCTTGTCTGTCTAGTCTTGTCTGTCTAGTCTTGTCTGTCTAGTCTTGTCTGTCTAGTCTTGTCTGTCTAGTCTTGTCTGTCTAGTCTTGTCTGTCTAGTCTTGTCTGTCTAGTCTTGTCTGTCTAGTCTTGTCTGTCTAGTCTTGTCTGTCTAGTCTTGTCTGTCTAGTCTTGTCTGTCTAGTCTTGTCTGTCTAGTCTTGTCTGTCTAGTCTTGTCTGTCTAGTCTTGTCTGTCTAGTCTTGTCTGTCTAGTCTTGTCTGTCTAGTCTTGTCTGTCTAGTCTTGTCTGTCTAGTCTTGTCTGTCTAGTCTTGTCTGTCTAGTCTTGTCTGTCTAGTCTTGTCTGTCTAGTCTTGTCTGTCTAGTCTTGTCTGTCTAGTCTTGTCTGTCTAGTCTTGTCTGTCTAGTCTTGTCTGTCTAGTCTTGTCTGTCTAGTCTTGTCTGTCTAGTCTTGTCTGTCTAGTCTTGTCTGTCTAGTCTTGTCTGTCTAGTCTTGTCTGTCTAGTCTTGTCTGTCTAGTCTTGTCTGTCTAGTCTTGTCTGTCTAGTCTTGTCTGTCTAGTCTTGTCTGTCTAGTCTTGTCTGTCTAGTCTTGTCTGTCTAGTCTTGTCTGTCTAGTCTTGTCTGTCTAGTCTTGTCTGTCTAGTCTTGTCTGTCTAGTCTTGTCTGTCTAGTCTTGTCTGTCTAGTCTTGTCTGTCTAGTCTTGTCTGTCTAGTCTTGTCTGTCTAGTCTTGTCTGTCTAGTCTTGTCTGTCTAGTCTTGTCTGTCTAGTCTTGTCTGTCTAGTCTTGTCTGTCTAGTCTTGTCTGTCTACTCTTGTCTGTCTAGTCTTGTCTTTCTAGTCTTGTCTGTCTAGTCTTGTCTGTCTAGTCTTGTCTGTCTAGTCTTGTGTGTCTAGTCTTGTCTGTCTAGTCTTGTCTGTCTAGTCTTGTCTGTCTAGTCTTGTCTGTCTAGTCTTGTCTGTCTAGTCTTGTCTGACTAGTCTTGTCTGTCTCGTCTTGTCTGTCTAGTCTTGTCTGTCTAGCCTTGTCTGTCTAGTCTTGTCTGTCTAATCTTGTCTGTCTAGTATTGTCTGTCTAGTCTTGTCTGTCTAGTCTTGTCTGTCTAGTCTTGTCTGTCTAGTCTTGTCTGTCTAGTCTTGTCTGTCTAGTCTTGTCTGTCTAGTCTTGTCTGTCTAGTCTTGTCTGTCTAGTCTTGTCTGTCTAGTCTTGTCTGTCTAGTCTTGTCTGTCTAGTCTTGTCTGTCTAGTCTTGTCTGTCTAGTCTTGTCTGTCTAGTCTTGTCTGTCTAGTCTTGTCTGTCTAGTCTTGTCTGTCTAGTCTTGTCTGTCTAGTCTTGTCTGTCTAGTCTTGTCTGTCTAGTCTTGTCTGTCTAGTCTTGTCTGTCTAGTCTTGTCTGTCTAGTCTTGTCTGTCTAGTCTTGTCTGTCTAGTCTTGTCTGTCTAGTCTTGTCTGTCTAGTCTTGTCTGTCTAGTCTTGTCTGTCTAGTCTTGTCTGTCTAGTCTTGTCTGTCTAGTCTTGTCTGTCTAGTCTTGTCTGTCTAGTCTTGTCTGTCTAGTCTTGTCTGTCTAGTCTTGTCTGTCTAGTCTTGTCTGTCTAGTCTTGTCTGTCTAGTCTTGTCTGTCTAGTCTTGTCTGTCTAGTCTTGTCTGTCTAGTCTTGTCTGTCTAGTCTTGTCTGTCTAGTCTTGTCTGTCTAGTCTTGTCTGTCTAGTCTTGTCTGTCTAGTCTTGTCTGTCTAGTCTTGTCTGTCTAGTCTTGTCTGTCTAGTCTTGTCTGTCTAGTCTTGTCTGTCTAGTCTTGTCTGTCTAGTCTTGTCTGTCTAGTCTTGTCTGTCTAGTCTTGTCTGTCTAGTCTTGTCTGTCTAGTCTTGTCTGTCTAGTCTTGTCTGTCTAGTCTTGTCTGTCTAGTCTTGTCTGTCTAGTCTTGTCTGTCTAGTCTTGTCTGTCTAGTCTTGTCTGACTAGTCTTGTCTGTCTCGTCTTGTCTGTCTAGTCTTGTCTGTCTAGTCTTGCCTCTCTAATCTTGTCTGCCTAGTCTTGTCTGTCAAGTCTTGTCTGTCTAGTCTTATCTGTCTTGTCTTGTCTGTCTTGTCTTGTCTGTCTAATCTTGTCTTTCTAGTCTTATCTGTTTAGTCTTCTCTGTCTAATCTTGTCTGCCCATCTCATCAACTGAAGGATTATGAAGAACGATCGGGGTCGGGCTAATTGACTTCCTGTTTGGAAAAACTCGTCAGACTACATTGAGTATCGCGGCTTGCGACACCGCTAATGGCTTACCTTAACATCTGTTCATGACTTACATAATAGAAATTAAGTAAGAACCGTCGTGTTAGGTAATTAGTGTGGTGGATTCCAAACTTGTTGGATTCAATTAAATATGCATACACTCAAAGTCAAACTGAATATTTAAATTGAGTTGGATTAGGTCGTGCATTTATGATTTCTCGCGTTTCTTCCTTTCGCCCTTACCGACACAACGACAACGACAGTAAAGGTCGATTCCCATATGAGCGACACTAAGAAATGGGCCCTGTCAACTCGTCATCGCCGATTTAGCCCAAATTTACAATATATGTAGGGCTTGACTATAAATGAAAGTGACGAAAGCGGGAGGGCCAGATGGATTGGGTAATGATGGCCAAGCGTTAAAGAACTCCCTACTACTAAGCCCGCTATGTTAGCATAAATTTCAATGGCCTGTGGCGCAGCTGTAAGAGCTCGGTTTCATAGTACGAGGATCGCTGGTTCGATTTCCCTTGGGGACGTTTTTTTTTATTTACAATTTTTAAAATTGTCAGATACGCGGTTGTCAGATACACGACGCCGTGCCACATCGCCTGTCAAATAATGCATAAATTGTTTTAAAATGGCACGTCGCGTAGCTGTAGCGTAGCCATAGTGAGAACGTGCCCATTTAAAACAATGTAATCGTTATTTGACAGGCGATGTCGCGTGACGTCGCGTAGCTGTGTGTCGCGTATATGAGAATCGTCCTTTATCTCCAACAGTTCTGTTAATAGATTATGAACAGCTTGTTCCTGATCAGCAAAATCTTTCATTTGTGTTGATAAATGATGGATTTTCCAACCCATTAACCTTATCCAACAACCCATTTGGTTGGATTTGGTTTTTGAAAAAACCATGAGCACCACGCATTTGAAGTGCAACAGTGCAACATGCTTCTCTTAAAAAAAAAACAGAAAATGGCACTTGAAAATGGAAGCAAAATTAAAGAAAAGTTTGTATACAGTAGCGAATAAAATTAAGCTTTAACTCGCGAATTTAAATCTCCTTAAGCCTTAATTTTATCCGCTTGTATAATAAATCAATCAAACCAATCTGGAGACTATATATTACTTAAAAAAGACCGGTACAGTTTTAATTTTTAATAATATATCTCAGAAATTTTCTACTAACGGGTACGAAGTGTTAAAAAATATTTGAAAGGGGTACACGTGAATCGAAAGTTTGGGAAACACTGCCCTAGAGTAAAGTGACCACATATTCATTGAGATAAAGCGGGACAAATGGGATCAAATCAGCATTATAATTTAGTTATGAAAACAGACAAATAATTAAAAAAAATATATTTTATCTACTTACTCACACAAATGAACACAATCATAAATACATTATTGTATGTGAAGGATGCCATTATTATAATCGTGTGTAAAAGTATCAAAATCGTGCGTAAAAGTCAAATGGAGTTTCATTATTGAACGATTTCTGTTTGTTACTATGGCAACAGCGTCACTAAACAAAAATCATCGACGTAGTGAAATTTTTTTTTTCTGACATTTATTAGAATTGAATTAATTTAATCCGGCTCTAATATAACTTAACCCAACCATAACCTAATCTAGATTAAATCTGCTCATTGCTACTCATACCAACTGATGCACAAAAGCCCTTCTTCACACACTTGTATCATAAACTATTATTTTTGTATATACTTGTCTATAAATATACAAAAATGTATTTACATACATTTAAAATAAGAAATGCAGATATTTTATAAAAAAGCGGGACATTTTTAAAAATCGGCGGGATGCGGGACTGTCCTCCAAAAAGCGGGATCGTCCCGCCAAAAGCACGACCGTCCCGACAAAATCGGGACGTGTGGTCACTTTACCCAAGGGCGCTAATTGTTTTATAGCTCAGGGCGCTAAAATTGCTAAGAACGGCCCTGGGTGTGTGTAAAGACCTTCAAGTATTGATATGAATCTTGTACTAACGTATGGACTCTGCCTTCTTCTAACAAGATCGGATTAACTCTCATTGTTTGATTTGATACTATTTCGTGTATTCGATCTTTCCGTTGCTGATTGGGAGTCTGAGAGATCACGAAGGGCTGCTGATTGCAGGTTGTCTGTCAAGTTTTATCTGCCTGGCCTTGTCTGTCTGGTCTTGTCTGTCTTGTCTTGTCTTGTCTGTCTTGTCTGTCTTGTCTGTCTTGTCTGTCTTGTCTGTCTTGTCTGTCTTGTCTGTCTTGTCTGTCTTGTCTGTCTTGTCTGTCTTGTCTGTCTTGTCTGTCTTGTCTGTCTTGTCTGTCTTGTCTGTCTTGTCTGTCTTGTCTGTCTTGTCTGTCTTGTCTGTCTTGTCTGTCTTGTCTGTCTTGTCTGTCTTGTCTGTCTTGTCTGTCTTGTCTGTCTTGTCTGTCTTGTCTGTCTTGTCTGTCTTGTCTGTCTTGTCTGTCTTGTCTGTCTTGTCTGTCTTGTCTGTCTTGTCTGTCTTGTCTGTCTTGTCTGTCTTGTCTGTCTTGTCTGTCTTGTCTGTCTTGTCTGTCTTGTCTGTCTTGTCTGTCTTGTCTGTCTTGTCTGTCTTGTCTGTCTTGTCTGTCTTGTCTGTCTTATCTGTCTTGTCTGTCTTGTCTGTCTTGTCTGTCTTGTCTTGTCTGTGTTGTCTTGTCTGTCTTGCATGTCTTGTCTTGACTGTTTTGTCTTGTCTGTCAAGTCTTGTTTATTTTTGTGACGGAGGAAATTAGTTTTTCGCCGAGTTTTTGTTAAAAATGAATTTGGAAAGGAAAACTTTCTAACCAATTAAGCAAGCAATTTCGAATTGTCTGCAGCAAAAGATTGCGAAGACATTCTCCTCGACGAGTAAAAGTAAAAACAGCAAAAAATTGCATATACAATTTACATTCACGCCAACCCATCACACATGAATATCTAATAAATCAATTACAATTAGTAGACAGATTACACAAGACTAGACAGGCAAGACTAGACACACAAGAGTAGACAGATAAGACTAGGCAACAAGACTAGACAGACAAGACCAGACAGACTAGACTGGACATTACTAGACTAGACAGACAAGACTAGACAAACAAGACCAGAATAGACAGACGAGATTAGACAAGACTAGACAGGCAAGACTAGACAAACAAGACTGGACAGAGAACACTAGACAAACAAGACTATAAAGACAAGAGTAGACAGACAAGACTAGACAGATACGACTAGACAGATAAGACTAGACAGACAAGACTAGACAGAAAATACTAGACAAACAAGATTAGACAGACAAGATTAGACAGGCAAGACTAGACATACAAGACTAGACAAACAAGACTAGACAGACAAGACTAGACAAACAAGACTAGACAAACAAGACTAGACAGACAAGATTAGACAGAAAAGACTAGACAAACAAGATTAGACAGACAAGATTAGACAGGCAAGACTAGACAGACAAGACTAGACAAACAAGACTAGACAGACAAGACTAGACAAACAAGACTAGACAGACAAGATTAGACAGAAAAGACTAGAAAAACAAGATTAGACAGACAAGATTAGACAGGCAAGACTAGACAGACAAGACTAGACAAACAAGACTAGACAAACAAGACTAGACAGACAAGATTAGACAGAAAAGACTAGACAAACAAGATTAAACAGACAAGATTAGACAGGCAAGACTAGACAGACAAGACTAGACAAACAAGACTAGACAGACAAGACTAAACAAACAAGACTAGACAGACAAGCCTAGAGAGAAAGGACTAGACAGACAAGACTTAAAGTGAAAAGCCTTGTTATAATCTTGAATAAGATGTCACAAGAGGAAATAGTGTGCAGCAGCAGTAAGGCTTAATTACTATACTTTAGACGAGTTGAAAAGCGTGAAAGAAATGATTAAGTGAAAACAAAAGAAATTAATTAATTAGCATTGCCACAAGCAAACCAAACAGCACACGTCTAATATATTGCCTATTCAATAATTAAATTCTTTTCTAAACTAATAGTCTTGTCTGTCTAGTCTTGTCTGTCTAGTTTTGTCTGTCTAGTCTTGTCTGTCTAGTCTGACTAGTCTTGTCCGTCTAGTCCTGTCTGTCTAGTCTTATCGGTCTAGTCATGTCTGTCTAGTCTTGTATGTCTAGTCTTGTCTGTCTAGTCTGTCTAGTCTTGTCTGTCTAGTCTTGTATGTCTAGTCTTGTCTGTCTAGTCTTGTCTGTCTAGTCTTGTCTGTCTAGTCTTGTCTGTCTAGTCTTGTCTGTCTAGTCTTGTCTGTCTAGTCTTGTCTGTCTAGTCTTGTCTATCTAGTCTTGTCTGTCTAGTCTTGTCTGTCTAGTCTGACTAGTCTTGTCCGTCTTGTCCTGTCTGTCTAGTCTTGTCGGTCTAGTCATGTCTGTCTAGTCTTGTCTGTCTAGTCTTGTCTGTCTAGTCTTATCCGTCTAGTCTTGTCTGTCTAGTCTTGTCTGTCTAGTCTTGTCTGTCTAGTCTTGTCTGTCTAGTCTTGTTCGTCTAGTCTTGTCTGTCTAGTCTTGTCTGTCTAGTCATGTCTGTCTAGTCTTGTCTGTCTAGTATTGTCTGTCTAGTCATGTCTGTCTAGTCTTGTCTGTCTAGTCTTGTCTGTCTAGTCTTGTCTGTCTAATCTTGTCTGTCTAGTCTTGTATGTCTAGTCTTGTCTGTCTAGTCTTGTCTGTCTAGTATTGTCTGTCTAATCTTGTCTGTCTAGTCTTGTCTGTCTAGTCTTGTCTGTCTAGTCTTGTCTGTCTAGTCTGTCTAGTCTTGTTCGTCTAGTCTTGTCTGTCTAGTCTTGTCCGTCTAGTCATGTCTGTCTAGTCTTGTCTGTCTAGTCTTGTCTGTCTAGTCTTGTCTGTCTAATCTTGTCTGTCTAGTCTTGTATGTCTAGTCTTGTTTGTCTAGTCTTGTATGTCTAGTCTTTTCTGTCTAGTCTTGTCTGTCTAGTCATGTCTGTCTAGTATTGTCTGTCTAATCTTGTCTGTCTAGTCTTGTCTGTCTAGTCTTGTCTGTCTAGTCTTGTCTATCTAGTCTTGTCTGTCTAGTCTTGTCTGTCTAGTCTGACTAGTCTTGTCCGTCTTGTCCTGTCTGTCTAGTCTTGTCGGTCTAGTCATGTCTGTCTATTCATGTCTGTCTAGTCTTGTCTGTCTAGTCTTGTCTGTCTAGTCTTGTCTGTCTAGTCTTGTCTGTCTAGTCTTGTCTGTCTAGTCTTGTCTGTCTAGTCTTGTCTGTCTAGTCTTGTCTATCTAGTCTTGTCTGTCTAGTCTTGTCTGTCTAGTCTGACTAGTCTTGTCCGTCTTGTCCTGTCTGTCTAGTCTTGTCGGTCTAGTCATGTCTGTCTAGTCTTGTCTGTCTAGTCTTGTCTGTCTAGTCTTATCCGTCTAGTCTTGTCTGTCTAGTCATGTCTGTCTAGTCTTGTCTCTCTAGTCTTGTCTGTCTAGTCATGTCTGTTTAGTCTTGTCTGTCTAGTCTTGTCTGTCTAATCTTGTCTGTCTAGTCTTTTATGTCTAGTCTTGTCTGTTCTGTCTTGTCTGTCTAGTATTGTTTGTCTAATCTTGTCTGTCTAGTCTTGTCTGTCTAGTCTTGTCTGTCTAGTCTTGTCTGTCTAGTCTTGTCTGTCTAATCTTGTCTGTCCAGTCTTGTATGTCTAGTCTTGTCTGTCTAGTCTTGTCTGTCTAGTATTGTCTGTCTAATCTTGTCTGTCTAGTCTTGTCTGTCTAGTCTTGTCTGTCTAGTCTTGTCTGTCTAGTCTTGTCTGTCTAGTCTTGTTCGTCTAGTCTTGTCTGTCTAGTCTTGTCTGTCTAGTCATGTCTGTCTAGTCATGTCTGTCTAGTCTTGTCAAGGTGAAACAGTTTAGTCAACGATTGGGTTTTGCCGTCAAGAAGGAATGGGGTCTAGGGAGAGCAGAAATAGTAGACATATATCATGGCGAGGTTGAACCAGCGTTACTGTATGGAGCTCCTATTTGGCACCGGTCTTGCGGTGCTAAAGGAAAGCTTAAGCTATTGGGTGTACAACGCCTCACTACTATCCGTGCAGCCAAGGCATATCGTACAGTCTCTAATGAGGCGGCCTGTGTGATTTCCGGTATTCTTCCGGTTGACATCCGCCTAAAACAGTTGGCGCTTTATAGCTCGCATTCCAGTACAGATGATTTATTAATAAGAGACGTCTTGGGATTAGGTCTAACTTCAGCGGATTTGGAACCTACCATCAACACTCAGGCATTTATCCACCCTTCGAAGCTGTCATTGGTCAATTACCATTTAACGCTTACGAATGTCCTCCAACTTCGGGTGTATACGGACGGTTCAAAATCCAACAGTGGTACAGGGGCTGCCTTTGTTGTCTACTTTGACGGAGAGGAAGTACATTATAAGCAGTTTAGACTAGAGTATTACTGCTCTATCTTCCAGGCGGAGCTTATAGCCATACAACACGCCTTGCGTTATGTGGAAGAGCAATCCAACTGCTCTTGCTCTATTTTATGTGAAAGCCGTTCCGTTCTTGACGCATTGAAACTCATGAATTCGTCCAGTGAATTGTTAATGGAAACCTGGAAAATAGCTGCTCGTGTATCGAAGAAGATCAAGCTCCAATGGCACTGGGTTAAAGCTCACGCTGGAATCGAGGGTAATGAGAGAGCAGACAGGCTTGCCAAACTTGCAGCAGACATGGAAGATCTCCCCATCGCTTATAGTAGATTGCCTAGGCTAGCACTAAAATCGAATTCCAGGGAACACTTTGAGAATCTCTGGCAGGATAGATGGTGGACGGCTAAAACAGGATTGTGGACCAAGACGTTTATACCATCCATCACAGCCTGGAAAAGCTTTAACGTCAGTCTGTCACACCACTCGGTTCAACTAATAACTGGCCATGGTAACTTCAAGGCGTATCTTCACAGATTTGGCAGGAGGGATTCTCCGTTATGCAAGTGTGGTGAAAACGACACTGCGGAACATGTCATCTTTTCGTGCTCAGATACCGCATAGTGGAGACAAACTCTGGAGCTAGACTTCAAACAAAATGGACTTAACTGGCCTAATAACCAAGAGCAGCTTAAGTCAATTAAAAAGACTAAAGATTGGTGGCTTACCTTCGACAATAATGCGAAAAAAACTAACCAGGCTAAACCACGACCGTCGGTTTAGTTAAACAAAGATCAATATGATACAAACTGAAAATAGGTCTTGGCATCAGTAGATTAAGAAACGCAGCCAGCATAGTATCGAGCTCGACGGAATGCTGACTTTCATATGCACACATATGAAAAATCAAACAAATAGGCTGTCTAGTCTTGTCTGTCTAGTCTTGTCTGTCTAATCTTGTCTGTCTAGTCTTGTCTATCTAGTCTTGTCTGTCTAGTCTTGTCTGTCTACTCTTGTCTGTCTAATCTTGTCTGTCTAGTCTTGTTAAATGTTCTTGAATGGTTGCACGAGGACAAAAATTCGTTGGTAAATTTAGAGAAAACGACAAATAATAGGTTAAAACCTATGAGAAAAGCTCGACTTGCTTTCGATATTCCTTTCAACCGGGCAATTTAAATATTTCGAAAAGAAAATCTCAAGTTGCCATGAAAACAAGCGGGCGACTACGTCACAAATACGACAAAACTCATGCGAGTTCTTGACAAAATGCATTTACGGATTGCGCAAAAAAACGGAAAGCGCCGGCAAAACTAATTGGCGCGAGACGGAACGGACAAGTTTAAGTTTGTTCTGTGATAAATTGCAACGTGCAAAACTCGAAGTTTCCCAAAGAAAATCGTAAAAGAAAAACTCACCTGACAGCATCTACAACCTCCCCCAACTGGTGACATGTAAAGGAAGTTACGCACTGCCAACGTTCAAACAAGAAAATTACCAATCGCGTTCGCTATATAAATATATTAATTCCAACAAATTTTAAATAAATAAAACGATTAGCTAAATATCCTTCACATCTCTGTCTATTTCTGTTAATATCTTTAAAATAAATTGATTCCTAAATGAGAATGCAACTATAACAATCGCGTGCCATAAGAGTTGCCTAACTTATAATTTTTTATTTTCGAATTCTCCGTCAACTTTTATCTCTCTAGGTGTCTAGTTTAGTCTTGTCTGTCTAGTCTTGTCTATTTACTCTTCTCTACATATTATACATTTTCTCATTTGTTTACAGGTAATACTAGCGACGAGCCTCGCCTTGGCCTTTGGAGAATCCGCACCGACCGCCGACACGCAGCCCCAGAAACCCGCGCTTAAAACGCAGAATACAATTCCGGTAATCTCCGCGAAGACACAGACGGCTTACTACGTGCCGCAACACTCCCCTCCGTATGTGCAATACATCCAAAAACCGATATTGGTTCCGCAAAACCAGCCGCAAACCGCAATGCTGATCATAGCGCAACCTGCGCTGGTCCCGCAACACATGCTGTACGCCCACGCCGCGCAACAGCTGCTCCAGTACTTCCACAGCAATCCGCAAGCCAAGATGCAATTCTTGAACGGATACCATCCACACCCGACGGTGCAGACTTACGTGCAACAGCCGTACCAAATTCTGCAGCAACAAGCTTACCAGCCGCAAGCGCAGCCGAGCTATCAGCAGGTTTACCAGCAGCAACCGACTTACCAAGCCGCTCAAATCCAGCCGCAAACTGCACCAACTCCCGCCGGTTTCCATGAAGTCGCGCCGCCGAGCCTCCAGCAAATTGCGCAGTACGCGAGCGTGTCCGCGCCGCAGTATTCAGCGCCGATCAAGTCTGCGCCACCGATCATCACCGGCTTTGAGAACTTCACTCCGGAGCAGCAGGCACAGATCAAGGAGCAGCTGAGCAGCCATTTTGGGGCTAGTCTTTCTCCCATCAACACGAACTCACAGTTCGGAGCAAAGTTTGCGACGAACGGACAAGATGATGGAGACAAAGACGCTTTCACTGGGCAGAGTAGTTTGTATGGAGCTAAGCAGTACGCCAAGGCTTAGTCAATTGCTATTTCTTTTGAATTCATATTTTAGGCTCGGTCTAAGCCATTAGATTATGTTTTGAGACGATTTATGTTTCTCAAGGCGATTAGTCCTGTCAGGGGACGAAGATCACTTGATGTTCGAAATTGTGGGGAGAAACGTGTTTCCAGTTTCGATCTTTAGACTATCAAGGCTAGGTCAGAGTCTAAACTAAATTGACCGGGAATTGTTCTGATGGTCCTTTATTTATTTTGTGTTTTTACTGTTCTTTGTTAAATAAAAATGTTATTAAAAATCAGATCATTCCACCCATCCAGTCTAGTCTAGTCTGGTCTATCAAGACTTGTCTGTTTAGTCTTGTGTGTCTAGTCTAGTATGTCTAGTCTTGTCTGTCCAGTCCAGTCTCGTCTAGACAAGAGTGGACAGACAAGACTAGACATAGAAGACTAGACGGACAAGACTAGGCAGACAAGACTAGACAGACAAGACTAGACAGACAAGACTAGACAAACAAGACTAGGCTGACAATACTAGACATACAAGACTAGAGAGACAAGACAGTCCAAGTCAGACTAGACATGCAGCAAAAGGTGGACAAGATTAGACAAACAAGACTAGAGAGACAGGACTAGACAGTTTACACAAGATTTAGAGAGATAGTTGACGGAAAATTCGAAAAAAAAAAATTGTAGTTAGGCAACTCCTTTGGCACGCGATTGTTCTAATTTATTTGAATCAATTTATTTTAAAGATATTAACAGAAATAGACGGAGATGTGAAGGATATTAAGTTAATCGTTTTATTTATTTAAAATTTGTTGGAATTAATTTATTTAAAGAACGAACACGGTTGATAATTTTCTTGTTTGAACGTTGGCAGAACGTAACTTCCTTTTTGTGTCGACTGATGGTGGAGTTTGTTGGTGCTGTCAGGTGAGTTTTTCTTTTGCATTTTTCTTTGGCAATTTCGCGTTTTGCGCGTTGAAATTTATTACAGAACAAAACTAAACTTGTCCGTTTCGTCCCGCGCCAATTAGTTTTGCCGGCGCTTTCCGTTTTTTTTGCGCAATCACTAAATGCATTTTGTCCAAAACTCGCACACGTTTTGTCGTATTTGTGACGTAGTCGCTTCCCTTGTTTTCAAGGCAAGTTGAGATTTTCTTATCGATACATTTAAATCGCCCCGTTGAAAGTAATATTGAAAGCAAGTCGATCTTTTCACATAGGTTTTTATCTATTATTCGTCGTTTTTGCCAAATTTGCGAAACGAATTTTTATGCTCGCGCAACCAATCAAGAACATTTAACAAGACAAGACAGACAAAACTAGACAGACAAGACTAGACAGGCAAGACTAGACAGACAAGATTAGACAAACAAGACTAGACAGACAAGACTAGACAGACAAGACTAGACAGACAAGACTAGACAGACAAGACTAGACAGACAAGACTAGACAGACAAGACTAGACAGACAAGACTAGACAGACAAGACTAGACAGACAAGACTAGACAGACAAGACAAGACAGACAAGACTAGACAGACAAGACTAGACGGACAAGACTAGACAGACAAGACTAGACAGACAAGACTAGACAGACAAGACTAGACAGACAAGACTAGACAGACAAGACTAGACAGACAATACTAGACAGACAAGACTAGACAGACAAGACTAGACAGACAAGACTAGACAGACAAGACTAGACAGACAAGACTAGACAGACAAGACTAGACAGACAAGACTAGACAGACAAGACTAGACAGACAAGACTAGACAGACAAGACTAGACAGACAAGACTAGACAGACAAGACTAGACAGACAAGACTAGACAGACAAGACTAGACAGACAAGACTAGACAGACAAGACTAGACAGACAAGACTAGACAGACAAGACTAGACAGACAAGACTAGACAGACAAGACTAGACGGACAAGACTAGACAGACAAGACTAGACAGACAAGACTAGACAGACAAGACTAGACAGACAAGACTAGACAGACAAGACTAGACAGACAATACTAGACAGACAAGACTAGACAGACAAGACTAGACAGACAAGACTAGACAGACAAGATTAGACAAACAAGACTAGACAGACAAGACTAGACAGGCAAGACTAGACAGACAAGACTAGACAGACAAGACTAGACAGACAATACTAGACAGACAAGACTAGACAGACAAGACTAGACAGACAAGACTAGACAGACAAGACTAGACAGACAATACTAGACAGACAAGACTAGACAGGCAAGACTAGACAGACAAGACTAGACAGACAAGACTAGACAGACAAGACTAGACAGACAAGACTAGACAGACAAGACTAGACAGACAAGACTAGACAGGCAAGACTAGACAGACAAGACTAGACAGACAAGACTAGACAGACAATACTAGACAGACAAGACTAGACAGACAAGACTAGACAGACAAGACTAGACAGACAAGACTAGACAGACAAGACTAGACAGACAAGACTAGACAGACAATACTAGACAGACAAGACTAGACAGGCAAGACTAGACAGACAAGACTAGACAGACAAGACTAGACAGACAATACTAGACAGACAAGACTAGACAGACAAGACTAGACAGACAAGACTAGACAGACAAGACTAGACAGACAAGACTAGACAGACAAGACTAGACGGACAAGACTAGACAGACAAGACTAGACAGACAAGACTAGACAGACAAGACTAGACAGACAAGACTAGACAGACAAGACTAGACAGACAATACTAGACAGACAAGACTAGACAGACAAGACTAGACAGACAAGACTAGACAGACAAGATTAGACAAACAAGACTAGACAGACAAGACTAGACAGGCAAGACTAGACAGACAAGACTAGACAGGCAAGACTAGACAGACAAGATTAGACAAACAAGACTAGACAGACAAGACTAGACAGACAAGACTAGACAGACAAGACTAGACAGACAAGACTAGACAGACAAGACTAGACAGACAAGACTAGACAGACAAGACTAGACAGACAAGACTAGACAGACAAGACTAGACAGACAAGACAAGACAGACAAGACTAGACAGACAAGACTAGACGGACAAGACTAGACAGACAAGACTAGACAGACAAGACTAGACAGACAAGACTAGACAGACAAGACTAGACAGACAAGACTAGACAGACAATACTAGACAGACAAGACTAGACAGACAAGACTAGACAGACAAGACTAGACAGACAAGACTAGACAGACAAGACTAGACAGACAAGACTAGACAGACAAGACTAGACAGACAAGACTAGACAGACAAGACTAGACAGACAAGACTAGACAGACAAGACTAGACAGACAAGACTAGACAGACAAGACTAGACAGACAAGACTAGACAGACAAGACTAGACAGACAAGACTAGACAGACAAGACTAGACAGACAAGACTAGACAGACAAGACTAGACGGACAAGACTAGACAGACAAGACTAGACAGACAAGACTAGACAGACAAGACTAGACAGACAAGACTAGACAGACAAGACTAGACAGACAATACTAGACAGACAAGACTAGACAGACAAGACTAGACAGACAAGACTAGACAGACAAGATTAGACAAACAAGACTAGACAGACAAGACTAGACAGGCAAGACTAGACAGACAAGACTAGACAGACAAGACTAGACAGACAATACTAGACAGACAAGACTAGACAGACAAGACTAGACAGACAAGACTAGACAGACAAGACTAGACAGACAATACTAGACAGACAAGACTAGACAGGCAAGACTAGACAGACAAGACTAGACAGACAAGACTAGACAGACAAGACTAGACAGACAAGACTAGACAGACAAGACTAGACAGACAAGACTAGACAGGCAAGACTAGACAGACAAGACTAGACAGACAAGACTAGACAGACAATACTAGACAGACAAGACTAGACAGACAAGACTAGACAGACAAGACTAGACAGACAAGACTAGACAGACAAGACTAGACAGACAAGACTAGACAGACAATACTAGACAGACAAGACTAGACAGGCAAGACTAGACAGACAAGACTAGACAGACAAGACTAGACAGACAATACTAGACAGACAAGACTAGACAGACAAGACTAGACAGACAAGACTAGACAGACAAGACTAGACAGACAAGACTAGACAGACAAGACTAGACGGACAAGACTAGACAGACAAGACTAGACAGACAAGACTAGACAGACAAGACTAGACAGACAAGACTAGACAGACAAGACTAGACAGACAATACTAGACAGACAAGACTAGACAGACAAGACTAGACAGACAAGACTAGACAGACAAGATTAGACAAACAAGACTAGACAGACAAGACTAGACAGGCAAGACTAGACAGACAAGACTAGACAGGCAAGACTAGACAGACAAGATTAGACAAACAAGACTAGACAGACAAGACTAGACAGACAAGACTAGACAGACAAGACTAGACAGACAAGACTAGACAGACAAGACTAGACAGACAAGACTAGACAGACAAGACTAGACAGACAAGACTAGACAGACAAGACTAGACAGACAAGACAAGACAGACAAGACTAGACAGACAAGACTAGACGGACAAGACTAGACAGACAAGACTAGACAGACAAGACTAGACAGACAAGACTAGACAGACAAGACTAGACAGACAAGACTAGACAGACAATACTAGACAGACAAGACTAGACAGACAAGACTAGACAGACAAGACTAGACAGACAAGACTAGACAGACAAGACTAGACAGACAAGACTAGACAGACAAGACTAGACAGACAAGACTAGACAGACAAGACTAGACAGACAAGACTAGACAGACAAGACTAGACAGACAAGACTAGACAGACAAGACTAGACAGACAAGACTAGACAGACAAGACTAGACAGACAAGACTAGACAGACAAGACTAGACAGACAAGACTAGACAGACAAGATTAGACAAACAAGACTAGACAGACAAGACTAGACAGACAAGACTAGACAGACAAGACTAGACAGACAAGACTAGACAGACAAGACTAGACAGACAAGACTAGACAGACAAGACTAGACAGACAAGACTAGACAGACAAGACTAGACAGACAAGACTAGACAGACAAGACTAGACAGACAAGACTAGACAGACAAGACTAGACAGACAAGACTAGACAGACAATACTAGACAGACAAGACTAGACAGACAAGACTAGACAGACAAGACTAGACAGACAAGACTAGACAGACAAGACTAGACAGACAAGACTAGACAGACAAGACTAGACAGACAAGACCAGACAGACAAGATAAGACAGACAAGACTGGACAGACAAGACTAGACAGACAAGACTAGACAGACAGGACTAGACAGACAAGACTAGACAGACAAGACTAGACAGACAAGACTAGACAGACAAGATTAGACAGACAAGACTAGACAGACAAGACTAGACAGACAAGACTAGACAGACAAGACTAGACAGACAAGACAAGACAGACAAGACTAGACAGACAAGACTAGACAGACAAGACTAGACAGACAAGACTAGACAGACAAGACTAGACAGACAAAACTAGACAGACAAGACTAGACAGACAAGACTAGACAGACAAGACTAGACAGACAAGACTAGACAGACAAGACTAGACAGACAAGACTAGACAGACAAGACTAGACAGACAAGACTAGACAGACAAGACTAGACAGACAAGACTAGACAGACAAGACTAGACAGACAAGACTAGACAGACAAGACTAGACAGACAAGACTAGACAGACAAGACTAGACAGACAAGACTAGACAGACAAGACTAGACAGACAAGACTAGACAGACAAGACTAGACAGACAAGACTAGACAGACAAGACTAGACAGACAAGACCAGACAGACAAGATAAGACAGACAAGACTGGACAGAGAAGACTAGACAGACAAGACTAGACAGACAGGACTAGACAGACAAGACTAGACAGACAAGACTAGACAGACAAGACTAGACAGACAAGACTAGACAGACAAGACTAGACAGACAAGACTAGACAGACAAGACTAGACAGACAAGACAAGACAGACAAGACTAGACAGACAAGACTAGACAGACAAGACTAGACAGACAAGACTAGACAGACAAGACTAGACAGACAAGACTAGACAGACAAAACTAGACAGACAAGACTAGCCAGACAAGACTAGACAGACAAGACTAGACAGACAAGACTAGACAGACAAGACTAGACAGACAAGACTAGACAGACAAGACTAGACAGACAAGACTAGACAGACAAGACTAGACAGACAAGACGAGACAGACAAGACTAGACAGACAAGACTAGACAGACAAGACTAGGCAGACAAGACTAGACAGACAAGACTAGACAGACAAGACTAGACAGACAAGACTAGACAGACAAGACTAGACAGACAAGACTAGACAGACAAGACTAGACAGACAAGACTAGACAGACAAGACTAGACAGACAAGACTAGACAGACAAGACTAGACAGACAAGACTAGACAGACAAGACTAGACAGACAAGACTAGACAGACAAGACTAGACAGACAAGACTAGACAGACAAGACTAGACAGACAAGACTAGACAGACAAGACTAGACAGACAAGACTAGACAGACAAGACTAGACAGACTAGACAGACAAGACTAGACAGACAAGACTAGACAGACAAGACTAGACAGACAAGACTAGACAGACAAGACTAGACAGACAAGACTCAGTCGAGTGCGAGCAGTTAAACGCGACACATGTGCTTAGCTGCGACAGCAAAGTTTAATTGAATATTAAATCCAATATCATTAAAATTATTTAAAAATATAATATTATTACTCACAATGCAACGCGAATTAAGATCGAGAGCCCAAACCGATAAGAACTGTGATCAAGAAATCATAAACATAACGCCCGCTGAACTAAAGGACATCATTTGTAACCTTATTAAAAGGGAAGTAGAGCCTCTACATATTCAAATGGCTAGTTTATGTGAAAATATAACAAATTTAAGTGCCCAAATAATTGCATTAAAAGAAGAAAACTTAGAGCTGAAGAATGCGTTGATTAAAGATATAAACGTATCCAGTGAACCCAGAAAAAACCAAAGCGTTGAAAAAACACCTCGGCGCGATAAAGCAGTAAATCAGCCGGTACCCGCAAAAAACATCAACAAATCCCAGGAATCTGTGTTTGAAAATGAAAATGAAAATGGTTCTATAAATGAAGGGACATGGGAAGTTCAAAACAAACAGAAAAGACGAATAAGGCGTTCCAATATTATAGTAGGGACTAACTCAGAGAAGACACATATCAGGGCTGTTACAAGATTCGCACACGTGCATGTCTATCGCTTAGAGCCATCACTAACGGAAGCGGATATTACAAATTATTTACAAAATAAAAGATTTTACATTGTTAGATGTAAAAAACTACAGGCGAAACATCCGGAAGAGTACTCTTCGTTTAAGGTTTCTGTGCCTATCGAAGACCTGGAGGAAATCAACAAACCCGAAACCTGGCCCAAGAATACCTGCGTTAACAAATTTTTTTTTAAGGCTGGAAAATTTACAACAAAGGAAGTAAAGCAACAGGGTCTCATCGAGGTCGTTCAAGAGCAAAATTCTAGCAACTACAAAAAGGAGACAGAAGTAAGCATAATAAGTCTGAACACTAGATCATTAGGTAACTCTGTAAACCTTATAGAGTATATGCTAGAAAAAAATTATCATTGCGAATACCTAATTTTAACCGAGCACTGGAAGAGTATTGAACAATTAGACATTATTCAAATAAATAACTTCCATCTAGCTACTTGTTTTTGTCGCGAAAAAGGAAAACACGGTGGAGTTGCAATATATTGTCATCGACTGAATTACAAAGCCAGGGCTGATATTAATACTCATTCTGAACTATCAGTGTTCGAATGCGCTGCAATTGAAACAAAAATTAACAATAAAGTTACAATTATCATAGGCATTTACAGAGCGCCTTTAACAAATGAGACGCAGTTCCTAAACAAACTCCTTATCCTCTTAAGTAAAATCATTCAAGAAGATAAACAGTTCATCATTACGGGTGATTTTAACATTGATACAGTAAAATACTCAAAAGGCAGTAGACAACTAAAATCTATTTTGGACTCATTCAATACTGTGTTAACGATTAAGGAAACTAGTCATCCAAGCTCTAATACATGTATAGATAATATTGCTGTGCATACAGACATGAGATATATAGCGGAGGCCTTAAACTACAACATATCAGACCATCTTGCGCTACGCATAATTTTTAAATCTGATGTTATACAAACTACATTTAGACGTCGCAGAAACTTTAATGGTGAAAATATGATGAAATTTAGGGAAAACCTTGCCGCAGAAACTTGGGTGGGAGTGTATAATAATACTGAAGTGGACATACAGTGTAAATATTTCATAGAAACTGTCAAATCGAATTTTAATGAATGTTTCCCGTTTTCATTAACTAATAATAAACAATTAAAAAGGAAAATCTTCTGGATCGAAACTGTGGAGAAAATAAAGAAAAGAGTGGATCTGTTATACGTTTTATCATGATCGAATTGTGATCTTAAACACATCTATAATCGAACGAGAAGGAAATACATTAGTGTCTTAAAGCAGCATAAAAAGATGTACTACCAAAGGAAAATCCAAGGATCTGAAAATAAAATAAAGGCTACGTGGGAAGCAGTAAAAGAAATTACCCAACTCAAAACTCAACGTAAACCATTAAATAACGAACTCGGACCGGAAATCTCCCCAGAGAACTTAAACAATTTTTATGTTGATAGGCCCATACAAATGACTGAACACTTAAACAAATTTCCGTATGAAGATAAAATCCATAACAATCCGCATACAATGTTTTTAGAACCAACGTCTGAAGAAGAGATAGTCGAGACCATAAAAGACTTAAAAAACTCGAATAGTACTGGAATTGATGAAATCTCAAGAGCGTCAGTAAAATTTGCTGCGACTGAAGTAACGGAACCACTGACTCACATCATAAATAATGCATTTGAATATGGAATTTTTCCAAAAGTTCTGAAGGTCTCGAAAATTACTCCCATTTTTAAAAAAGGTAACAAAACCGATATGAACAACTACAGGCCAATCAGCCTACTATCGCCTTTTGCAAAAATCTTGGAAAAATTGATCTGTAAGAGATTATTATGTTTCATAAATAAATACCAACTTATTAGCCAGCACCAACACGGGTTCATTAAAGGCAAGAATATTGACACGGCCTGCTTCCATTTTTTCAAAGAAATTATGCAACAGCTAGAAGCACATGATATTTCATGCGGTATACTCCTGGACTTATCAAAGGCATATGATACAGTCGACCATTCTATCTTAATATCGAAAATACAAAGATATGGAATCAGGGGAATAACATCAGAATTTCTTGCACAATATCTCGAAAATCGGATACAAATAACACAAATGTGGACACCAGAAGGTTATATCACATCCACACCCAGGACTATCAATATGGGGATTCCCCAAGGCAGCACGTTAGGACCGCTTCTTTTCACACTGTACATAAATGACCTACCAGAATTAAGTTTAAAAAACGCAAACAGTACTTTAATAAATTATGCCGATGATACTAGTATATTAATAGCGAACAGATCAATAGAGGACTCTATAATGAATTTCAAGTCTGTGATGACAACTATGACCACATGGTTTAATATTAACAACTTAGTATTAAATAAAGAGAAAACCAACGTCATTTACTATAAAACAAAAAGAGACACAAGAACCTACAATAATGAATTTACATTTGAGGACAATACATTAAAACTTCAACAAGTCGTTAGACTACTGGGACTATACATAGACGAAAACCTGGACTGGACTCCACACATAATGAACTTAACAAAACATCTGAACAGAGCAGTATATGCTCTAAGAATACTTAAAAGGTACCTAAATAGGGATATCTTAAAGATTGTGTATTTCTCCAACTTTTACAGTCATCTCAGATTCGGCATAATGTTCTGGGGCAACGGAACATTAGTATCAGATATTTTTAAAATTCAAAAGGCCGCCATAAGAACCATTTACGATTTAAATTACACGGAGTCTTGCAGAGGTAAATTCAGAAGTGCCAAATTATTAACGACTGTCGGCACTTATATATATGAAGCGCTATTATATCTATTTAAAAATAAAAGTCTGTTTGATCAATATCGTATTGACAACACTACGAATACAAGAACCAACAAATTGAATTACAATATTCCTTTTCACAGACTTACCATGTCAAAAAGGTTACCACCATACAGTAACATAGATTTATTTAATAGATTGCCAAAGGCAATAAAATTGGTAGCAACGTTAAGCGTTTTCAAGAAGCAGGTTCAATACTTACTGATTGATATAGAGCCGTACTCCATAGAAGAATACTACATAGGAGTAAGGGCCAACTAAAGTTAAAGCTAACCGACCAATTTCATTTAGTTACAAATGTTCACAATATATGTTCTCTTTTTAAATGTATTTGTTATATTTTGTAGCTTATATAATGAAATAAATAGTTTGATTTGATTTGATTTGACTAGACAGACAAGACTAGACAGACAAGACTAGACAGACAAGACTAGACAGACAAGACTAGACAGACAAGACTAGACAGACAAGACTAGACAGACAAGACTAGACAGACAAGACTAGACAGACAAGACTAGACAGACAAGACTAGACAGACAAGACTAGACAGACAAGACTAGACAGACAAGACTAGACAGACAAGACTAGACAGACAAGACTAGACAGACAAGACTAGACAGACAAGACTAGACAGACAAGACTAGACAGACAAGACTAGACAGACAAGACTAGACAGACAAGACTAGACAGACAAGACTAGACAGACAAGACTAGACAGACAAGACTAGACAGACAAGACTAGACAGAGAAGACTAGACAGACAAGACTAGACAGACAAGACTAGACAGACAAGACTAGACAGACAAGACTAGACAGACAAGACTAGACAGACAAGACTAGACAGACAAGACTAGACAGACAAGACTAGACAGACAAGACTAGACAGACAAGACTAGACAGACAAGACTAGACCGACAAGACTAGACAGACAAGACTAGACAGACAAGACTAGACAGACAAGACTAGACAGACAAGAATATACAGATAAGACTAGATAGGCAACACTAGACAGACTATTCTGGTAAATCTAATATTGTGTGTCTAGATAGCATAATAGGCTTTATCAATGTAAATGCTAAATAGAGTTAACAGAGCAATTATCTATTATCTATCTAGATCTGATGCTAAGGTTACAAATGTTTGTCTAGGTTTATCCATCTAGATCAGTAGTGCGCAAACCGTGGGTCGCAACCCCTCGAGGGTTCGCGAGAGACATTTTGGGGGTTCCCTAATTCAAAGAAATGTATTTACCAGCAAAATAGTGAAATTAAATTGTATTATTTATAAAAATAGTTTACTATAGTTTTTACGAAAACAATTTCTGTTTTAATACCTAATCAGAGCCGTAGCATTGTTTTTGGAGCTCTTGGGAAATATTTAAAGGAGACGTTTATGAAATAAATTAACGAAATCTACTTATGTAATTTAATTTTATTACGAGTAAATTGTGAAAATAATAAAATTTATGAAAAACCTAAAATTAATATATAACTATTTTACAACCGCGTTAGTAAACCTAATGTGATGCCAATATATATTTTTTTACGCATTTCATTACGCATTTTCAATACGCATTTCGTTACCCCACGCTAAACAGGGTGTAAGGTCTATGTACCCCATGCTTGCGGGGTTACATAGACTTTACACCCCGTTTAGCGTGGGGTTACATAGACCTCACACCATGTTTAGTGCGGGGTTACATAGACCTCACACCCTGTTTAGCGTGGAATTACGAAATGCGGTGGCGGTGGGTTCAGAACGCAACATCTTTCCCTACTCCGATGGACTTTTTTCATAGTAATCTTTTATTTCGCGAAAATCGTGTTCATAGCCTAAACTTTGCTTCTTTTTTTCATGCGCTATGCACCCTGCATAATAATTGTTCTTGTGTTTAATGCATAATAACGGGGTTGATGTCTTTTTCGCACAATAATTACACAGAATGTGTATTGTCTAGATAGTATAACCGGCTTTATCAATGTAAATGCTAAATTGAGGTAAGAGAGCAATTATCTATCTAGATCTGAAGCTAAGGTTTCAAATGTTTATCTAGGTTTATCCATCTAGATCAGGGATTCCCAAAGTGTGGTCCGCGGGCAAAATGCGGCCCGCAAACCTTGTGAATGTGGCCCGCGATGTCGATGCCATGATTTATATTTTTATTAAAATAATAAAAAATAAATAAACAGTAAAATAGATAATGAAATATTACTAATAAAATACAATAAAACGTGGGTGCGATTTTTCAGCCCTTAAATAAACTTTTCATAACGGTAGAAAAGTGTTTACCACAGATACAGAAATTTGAGAAATAACAAATTGGCCCGCCCAGGAAAATATTTGGGAATCCCTGATCTAAATTATAGCATACATTAACAAACCAAAAATCTAGATTTGTCGAATTCGTTGAATTATCTATGTAGATATCTGACGCGAATTTTAAGCAATAGTTATCTAAATTATAATTGTTATCTATGATTGTCTTTTCTTGTTGTCTTTAAACGTTCACGGAAATCTTGATATTAGAGTCAGCAATTTGTCGAAATTAGTCAGGTAGATAGGAAAGGCATTGCTGAAGGAATCAGCGTGAGAAAATTTGCATTAGGTTTGGCGGTAAGTCAAAAATTTAGAGTGGTATTAGAATTGAAATTGCGAAAAAACCAAGCTAGCAATTAGGAAATTTCAAACTGATTTTGATTCTCAATCAAATTATGCAGCTCCGTATGGCAGAAGCTTTCTCTAAAATTTTTGCGCAGCTGCCGAAAATCATCCACAAAAAACGTTTTTATAAATCACTGTGCTTTGCCAAATTTTCGCAAACCTCTGGAAAAGATTTATAGATACCCCGATCTTTTGCGAAAAAAACGCCGGAAAGTTTGCGAGAATCGTTCAATCGGGTCAAAAGTTATCGCAAATTTCCCGAAACGCTTCGAAATGGCCATATTTCTACTACGAAAGGAAACTCCGTGACGTACCGACAATTTCCCTGTAAGCACCAACCGTCTAGCGTAAAAATCCCATTAATAAAGGATTGAATGGATGAAATTATGATGGCAGCACTGGTAACTGTTTGAATCTGACATGTTAGTGGTGGTTTTGTAAACATTGCAGAAAAGGAGTTTAAAATGTCGTTTTAAAGGATTTAGAGTGTCATGGGATTAGATTAGTGGAAGTCCAGTGTCCTCAAGATGTTCTATTTGTGGAAATTCCGTTGGAAAAGTGCGTTTTGCGGATTTTAAAGGTAATTAGTTTTTACGTGATTTGATCCAATTTTTGTAAGTAAAATTGTAAAGAGTAAAATTGAGTTTAATTTAAGCAAACTTATGATTTTTGCATAAAATTAGTGCAATTCAACACGTTTTTTGTCTAGTTTTTCCAGATTTTAATTATTGACATAACCTTAAAACCCAGAGTTTGAAACAATGTTTAAATTATCGATAACTCGCTTAGTACCTTTGAACTGTATATATCATTAGCCTTTATGTCCCACTGCTGGGCACCGGCCCCTTCTCTGCCACATATCCAACCTCAGCACTAAGACTGAATATGGGTACCTAGCGGTTTAACATTGAATCCGAACGACAAATTTCCAGAGAAGGTGTTAGGCAGTTTAGATTGAGAAACTGAGAGAACTGTATATATATATATATATAACAGTTCAATAATAATACCTAATCTTAATCTTAAATCCTAATCTTAATACTTAATCCATTGCAACAGTTTTTATCTCAAACTCCAGATAAAACAACTTGTGCAATTCTGAAAATTAATTTGAGTTTTTCCTTCCATTTGTAAATCTCCTAAACGTATTTTACCAATGATTTTTGAGTTTGCAATTTCTTTCTGCAAACCTCGGAATTTAATGTAATTCGTTGGTTAAGAACTGGTGATGGTTTCATCTGCTTTCTTTTCCTTGCTAAAGCCCTACAACACTTCAAGGTTTTAAGCTTTCTCAAAAATTTTCCTCCATGTAGCTCTATCATTGTCTAGAAGTTTCCAGTTGTTGACATTTAGTCTTTTGAGCTCGACGACTGCTAGTCTACTAGCATTTGTTTCTTGGTCTTCCACTGGTCTTCACTGACCTGTTTACGGTAGGTTCCCACATAGTGATGTTTTTGCTATTACTATCATCCATTATGGCATGCATACTAGGGTGGAGCACGGATGTATGCAAACAATATTTTTTTCAAGATTTAAAGTTGTAATAGGGGGGGATTGGTGCATTATATTAAAGTTAAAATAAATATAATTTTTGAATTAATTTGATGAATATCTTCTGCCTCCGCACGGACCTCAAAAATTAAAATTTAATGATATAAAGTTTTTTTTTCTTCATGTGCATATCTGATTTCGGATGTTTGCGATGAGCATGACTATTTTCACTTTATTGGTTGCTATTCTGAAGAGCTCGTTCGAAGTCTTCCCGTACCACGCCCTGAGATTCTGCAACCATGAAATTCTCCTCCGTCCAGGTCTTCGTTTTCCGTGTATCTTGCCTTGAATGATGGCTTGTAATAAGGCGTATCTGTCCTCGTTCCGCATGATGTGGCCTAGATATTGGAGCTTGCAGGTTTTGATGGTGTCCATGATCTCATTCTCTTTCTTCATCCTGTGGAGGACTTTGATGTTTGTTACCCGGTCTTTCCAAGATATTTGCAGGATACGTCGATATAGCCACATCTCAAAGGCTTCAAGCTTTTTTGTTCGTGCATCAATTAGTGTCCAGGACTCGACTCCGTAAAGTAATATTGGGAAAATGTAGCACCTCAACATGCGTACTTTGGTTTCAAAATGTAGTTCGTGATTTTTGTAGAGGTTATTCATTGTATTGAAGGCAGCTCGGGCTTTTCCAATTCTACATTTTATCTCTTGGCTATTGTCCCAGTTTTCGTTCACAAGTGTACCTTCACCAGTATGTTGTTTGTCTCACTCTCTCTATTTGTTGGTTGTGAACGTAGAGATTTGCATTAGCTATATTGTCTTTGCTAATGACCATGAATTTTGTTTTGTTGTTATTAATGTTAAGTCCATATTTTTCACTAGCCGCTACAATTCTGTTCATTAGTTTATGTGATTGCTTTAGATATAAAGTAAAAGATATAAAATAATATTGAAAGTAGGAGTTTATCTCTACGATATCTTGACATCTTTCAAACCATGACATCTCATTTTAAACTTTATATAAAATAATATTAAGCTTAATTCAATGATAAATGGGTGATAAATGATAGGCAATATATAATTCAGTTATATATTAATCACCTTTAATCAAAAATTCAAAATTTTTTTTATAAAAATGTTTAAAAAAAAAACAATTAATTTGCTAGAAAATATCTTTTTGTGTCAAATTTAGGCATTTCGTTCCGTGATTCCAATTTGGCTTTTATTGCACCTAATCGTACTCTTTTGTGCATTGAGAAGTGGCAGCTATCATCAATTTTACAGCCCGTTCAACAGCTTGAGTATGGCATGGAAGCCTTAAAAACAGCATTTTACCCATACCACCTGATTCAACAATAGACTGAATTTATTGCTCAGGCAAGTTTTTCAGAATCAGTAGTTCATTTAATATTTCTTGCCAATTTATTAAATCAATCAATATATGTTGAATTGAAGCATTGCAATTTATAGGCGGCACAAATATTTTAGGTGTTGAAGGTTGAGGCATCCTGCGTGCCTTTAATATGCGCCGGGCTGCCAGTTCTAGAATGTGCTTTCTGTCATCAGTTATCATTGCAAGGAGTATGCTCTCGGGATGTGCAAAATAACCATTGCGTTGAATTGCAGAATCAATAACCATTTTTAGATCCTCTGACAGGTACCTGGAGGCCTTAATTATGTTAACATGTTCTTAAATTTGCACTTACATTTGTTGTAAAATTTTAGTTTATTTTCTTTCTGAACTACGACCTTCAAACGCTGACGATACCAGAGAAGTACTAACTTCTATAACAGATAACGAAGTATTTAAGGTTCAGTTGGGCGGTTTTCTAGTTCCTGTTTACTCTTTAGGGTCTTTTGCAACTTCTTCGTAACACTTACGTTGATTCCACCTATTAGCATACTTCGAGAGGTTCTTTGATCAATTAAAAAAGTATGTTCTTGTTTGGGAACCTTTTTATCCTTGCGACAGATACATTAAGGGAAATCTTTACACTTGCATGCTGCAATATCAAAAAGTACCTTACTACTATGTCGAAAACTTTTCCGGAGAGAGTCTTTTGACAGACTTGAGTAGGTTTTTGCATTTTAAATGGTAAGCTATTAACATCTGTAGGACCTTGTGTGTGTTACTATCGGAATAGATTGAGTTTGCCATATATTTTCAATTCCATTTGCCATTATATTTCTATATTTGCTATTTCTGAAAATGCCGTTTTGCAGTTTCCAATTGCAACTTTGACAAAGCAGTAGTGAAGGATTGAGTGGAAATGATAGCCACTCACAAGATACCGGATGGGAGCTTTACAAAGGATGAAGAGCAAAGAGCTCTGCTTCTATTAAAAACCCATTTTCTGGGATGTAGAAAATACAAAGAGTGCAAGTTGAGCTGCGTCCAACTGTACGGAAAACCAAGTCAGATGGGCTATTGGCACTTTCCAGCCATTTAAGGCCCCAGGTGTGGACGGACTAATTCTTGCCTTCCTACAAAAAGCAAGGAGGGAACTAATGCCGTACCTTCTCAAAATCTTTAGAAGTAGTTTAGCGCTCGGATACATAATGGAGCTATGTTGGTATTCATACCGATGGTGGGGAAGAAAGACACCACTGAACCGAAGTCATTCAAACCCATTAGTCTAACAACTTTTATGTTAAAGACAATGGAGAAGGTAATCGACAATTACCTTAGGACAATAGTGCTGGTAGGTGCACCACTACACAACTGTCAGCATGCATACAGAGCAGGGAAATCCACAGAAACCGCCCTGTATCAGCTGCCAAATGAAATAGAAGCAGCACTAGACACAAAGAAAGCAGCGATATGTGTCTCCTTGGATATAGAAGAAGCCTTTGACAACACCTCGCACGAGGCTGTCAATGTGGCTCTCGAAAGAAGGAATATCGACAGCACTATCTCTAAATGCTGAGAACCAGAACAGCGTAGGCACAAGTGGGAAGAGACACCATCAAGATCACCACAACTCGAGGGTGCCCACAGGGAGGTGTGCTATCACCACTGTTGTGGAGCCTGGTAGTTGATGAATTACTGGCTAAGCTGAACGACCTAGACATCAAATGCCAAGGTTACGCCGATGACATAGTCATCATAGCCAAAGGAAAGTTTGAGGGAACGCGCTGTGAATTCATACAGAGAGGCCACAAAGTAACTAGTAGTACAGTAGTAGTTTATACAGTCTTTTGGCACAATAGTGGTACCCAATATAAAGGCCGATTCGCATATACGCTACACTCAGCTACGCCACGTCACACGACATCGCCTGTCAAATAATGATTACATTGTTTTAAATGGGCACGTTCTCACTATGGCTCAGCGACGTGCCCATTTAAAACACTGTAATCATTATTTGACAGGCGATGTCGCACGGCGTCGCGTAGCTGAGTGTCGCGCATTTGGGAATCGACCTTCATGCGTATTGGGCCTATTTTTCGTAATCCTGTGAGCAGCACCACTTTCGCTTTATGTGGGGCCAGGCTCTGCCGCTTTTTCCCCATCCAGTCATTTACTTGTGCGGTGGCCGTATTCGCTCGCCTCATTAGATCTTTTTCGGTTGTCCCCGCCACTAACAGAGCACGATCATCAACGAAGCCAATGATTGCCGCTCAGTGGGGCAGTTTCAATCTCAGCACTCCATCGCACAGGATGTTCCACAGGGTAGGTCCCATTACTGAGCCCTGTGGAACATCGCTGTTCAACACCTGTGGAACACCTCGCGTTCGCCTATTTTTCGTAATCCTGTGAGCAGCACCACTTTCGCTTTATGTGGGGCCAGGCTCTGCCGCTTTTTCCCCATCCAGTCATTTACTTGTGCGGTGGCCGTATTCGCTCGCCTCATTAGATCTTTTTCGGTTGTCCCCGCCACAAACAGAGCACGATCATCAGCGAAGCCAATGATTGCCGCTCAGTGGGGCAGATTCAATCTCAGCACTCCATCGCACAGGATGTTCCACAGGGTAGGTCCCATTACTGAGCCCTGTGGAACATCGCTGTTCAACACCTGTGGAACTGCCCTGTGGAACACCTCGCGTTCCGCAGTGTGTCCATCCGCTTCTATACACACCCTTCGACGTTGCAAATAACTGTGCACCAGCCTCAGTAGATATGAGGGGAAGCCTCCCTTTGTTACTTCTTGCATGATATCTTCCCATGTCGCCGAGTGGAACGCATTTTTCACATCTAATCAGAAAAGCAGTTTGGTTCGTTTTATGATTAAAATACCAATCTTTCTAGTCCTACGTGTCCCTTCTGTAGCTTCCTTTTCCAGTTCCAACATTCAGCTCTCATTATGCCATCACCTGTCGATCCAAACTGCTTTTCTGATATATTTAAGCCTTTTTGAAATCCCGCCTTTATCCTCGCTAGCAGGAGTTGCTTGAGCAGTTTGTCGGCGGCATTGAGGAGGCATAGGGGCATGCAGGATGAGGGATCTTTCATTGACTTGTCCCAATTCTTCAACAGTACTTGTTTTGCCCTCTTCCACACGTTTGGAAAGTTTCCGTCGACCTATGAATTCCCTAGCTATCTCTGTCTAGTTCTGACTGGTAAATTATGGCACTGCTTGGTTGTTTGGACCGTGTCTCACGAAAATCAAATTTTCCAGTTTTAAAACAGGGCTGGTCTAATCGCTTACCTGTTAGGGCTGCTCGCGTCTCCGCCACGTGTGATCGTCCTTCCGGCGCCTTTTCAAGGGAGGAAATGGGGATAATAAGTGGAGGGATTCCCTTAAAATTGTTGTCTTCCAGACGTTGGATGCCGCTTCAGCCCTTTGGCCTCGTGATTACACCCCTGGTTAACTTGACTTAAAACGAGAAACTTAAAGATGCGTGCGCGTGTCGGTCGAGCTTCGACTCTTGTCTTTTCGCTTCTCACACTCGAAGCATACTCCCCGAATCATATGAATTCGCGAAGTAAATTGATAAGTAAATCGCGCGATTTCTGCCCAGGTCGACACACGTTTCCCCTTCTGTTAATCGGTGCCGAAACCGATTCAAATGTTGAATTAAAGATAAGGGTTTAATAAAATTGGCGCGAATATTGGTCTTGTCTAGTCTTTCTGCTCTGTCTGGTCTATCTAGTCTGTCTGGTCTGTCTGCTCTGTCTGGTCTGTGTGGTTTGTGTGGTCTGTGTGGACTGTGTGGTCTGTCTGGTCTGTGTGGTTTGTGTGGTCTGTCTGGTCTGTATGGTCTATCTGGTCTGTGTGGTATGTCTGGTCTGTCTGGTCTGTGTGGTATGTCTGGTCTGTGTGGCCTGTCTAGTCTGTGTGGTCTGTGTGGTCTGTCTGGTCTGTGCGGTCCGTGTGGTGTGTCTGGTCTGTGTGGTATATTTGGTCTGTGTGCTCTGTCTGGTCTGTCTTGTCTGTGTGGTACGTGTGGTCTGTGTGGTGTGTGTGTTTGTCTAGTCTATTCTAGTCTGTCTACTCTTGTCTGTTTAGTCTTGTCCATCTAGTCTAGTCTGTCTAGACTTGTCTGTCTACTCTTATCTGTCCAGTCTTGTCTGTCTAGTCTTGTCTGTCTAGTCTTGTCTGTCTAGTCTTGTCTGTCTAGTCTAGTCTTGTCTGTCTAGTCTTGTCTGTCTAGTCTTGTCTGTCTAGTCTTGTCTGTCTAGTCTTGTCTGTCTAGTCTTGTCTGTCTAGTCTTGTCTGTCTAGTCTTGTCTGTCTAGTCTTGTCTGTCTAATCTTGTCTGTCTAGTCTTTTCTATCTAGTCTTTCTGTCTAGTCTTGTCTGTCTAGTTTTGTCTGTCTAGTCTAGTCTTGTCTGTCTAGTCTTGTCTGTCTAGTCTTGTCTGTCTAGTCTTGTCTGTCTAGTCTTGTCTGTCTAGTCTTGTCTGTCTAGTCTTGTCTGTCTAGTCTTGTCTGTCTAGTCTTGTCTGTCTAGTCTTGTCTGTCTAGTCTTGTCTGTCTAGTCTTGTCTGTCTAGTGTTGTCTGTCTAGTCTTGTCTGTCTAGTCTTGTCTGTCTAGTCTTGTCTGTCTAGTCTTGTCTGTCTAGTCTTGTCTGTCTAATCTTGTCTGTCTAGTCTTTTCTATCTAGTCTTTCTGTCTAGTCTTGTCTGTCTAGTTTTGTCTGTCTAGTCTAGTCTTGTCTGTCTAGTCTTGTCTGTCTAGTCTTGTCTGTCTAGTCTTGTCTGTCTAGTCTTGTCTGTCTAGTCTTGTCTGTCTAGTCTTGTCTGTCTAGTCTTGTCTGTCTAGTCTTGTCTGTCTAGTCTTGTCTGTCTAGTCTTGTCTGTCTAGTCTTGTCTGTCTAGTGTTGTCTGTCTAGTCTTGTCTGTCTAGTCTTGTCTGTCTAGTCTTGTCTGTCTAGTCTTGTCTGTCTAGTCTTGTCTGTCTAGTCTTGTCTGTCTAGTCTTGTCTGTCTAGTCTTGTCTGTCTAGTCTTGTCTGTCTAGTCTTGTCTGTCTAGTCTTGTCTGTCTAGTCTTGTCTGTCTAGTCTTGTCTGTCTAGTCTTGTCTGTCTAGTCTTGTCTGTCTAGTCTTGTCTGTCTAGTGTTGTCTGTCTAGTCTTGTCTGTCTAGTCTTGTCTGTCTAGTCTTGTCTGTCTAGTCTTGTCTGTCTAGTCTTGTCTGTCTAGTCTTGTCTGTCTAGTCTTGTCTGTCTAGTCTTGTCTGTCTAGTCTTGTCTGTCTAGTCTTGTCTGTCTAGTCTAGTCTGTCTACTCTTGTTTGTCTGCTCTTGTCTGTCTATTCTTTTTAAAATTAAATTTCATGTTTGTAATTTAATTTGTCGAGTGATTTGTGTCCGCCAACGCTGAGCCGAAGGCGCACGCGAGCCGAACTGCCTCTACAAAGTGAGTAATTTAGTTTTAGCTCGTGGCTAAATGAAAGCGCGTGGGCGGTCTATCTGCGCCTTTTATCTAAAATTAATTCGAACACGCGACTCATTACAGCTAGTTAATTCCATTGTTTCCAGTTCGTATTGACACAATAGATTGAGCAGACAAGACCAGACAAGACTAGATCAGACAAGACTAGACAAGACCTAGCAGGGCCTGAACAGACCAATCAGAACGAGACAGGGATAGCTAGGGAAGTTGAAACAGGATCAGACAAGACTTCATTGTTTCATTGGTTTTGCAAGTAGACTGCAAGATAAATCTAAAGCGGGAGAAACCTGGATGTGGAGCGAACCTTAACAGTAGGGAAAGATAGTAATGTTCTATTCCCTCCTCATTCCTCGGTGGTTTTTCCTTTTTAGAGGTTTTTGGTGTCGGGGGTTACTATGTAACGGGGTTACCGTTAAACTGCCCGTTCTCTTTGACACCACCGTTTCCGCATACCATATCGAAACCCTGCACGAACTTGGTAGACCTTGTAAGATAGATGGATATATCCAAGTTCATACGTACAATTTGAAATTAGTAGGTATTTTCTATATGTTATACCTATGTAGCTAAAACTAATTATAGTTCTTCACATAGCGGTCCCCTGACGCGGCGACGCTCATCATCAAAATATTTATCAAAATATTAAAACAAAGGCATTAACGAATACGACATGGCGACGTAGCCAGAGACTATGGTAACAGGTGAAATGCCCGCGTGTAAGTTCTTCACATAGCGGTCCCCCGACGCTGCGACGCTCATCATCAAAATATTAATAGAGGTTTTTTTGTGTCGGGGTTTACTATGTCCTTGCTCGACCTAATTTACCTATGAAAACCCGCTAATTATTGTCGATAATGTGTGCAGAAAACGTTTATAAACAGCTCATTTTATAATTAAAACTTTATTTTAACGATTTGATTTCGATAACACTGTACAAAATCAATAAAAATCTTATTACAACAAAGGCATTAATGAAGACAACATGGCGACGCAGCCAGAGACTTTCTGGTAACCAGTGCAATCAGACAAAACAAAAACTGGCCAAAAATACTTCCAAATATATAAAACAACTTAGACTTAGACTAAACTTCACAAAACTGTTAATTTTTAGAAAAAAATCTTCTAAACCATTTGATTTGAAACAGCAATGCAGTTTTTTGGGCGAAGTTTTCAGTTGAAAATTCCTCACTTACTTAAGCCTTGACGTTTTGAGGCACGTAAGCCCGCGTGTAATGCCTGCTAGCCTCGCCCCTGTAGCTCTTCACCACCTCACTCTTCCCCGCCCCAGCCGAAACCTTCTGCGACTGCCTAATCGCATTCAGATTCTCCTGCTGCTGCTTGTAATACTGGTATTGCAACACCGAAGGCACGTACGAATCCAGCAACGATTTCGGCTGTTTGTTCTGCGGCTGGAACTTACTGTACTTAGGCTTCTCTGGCTGATATTGAACCTGCGTGTATTTCACAGGCTGAGGCTGTTGCTCCGGCTGGATGGTGTATTCCTGCAACAAGGTTTCGTAGCCTTGATTGCTCGCGCTGGGCAAGTACATGACGTACTGGACGTTGCCTTTGTCGTCGGAGACGCTCTGCACGGAGGTAGAGGCGGCCGGGTTGGGTTGCACGTAGTAATATTGAGGAACCTCGTAGAACTTCTGGGGTTGAGTTTGGGATTGCTGGATCTGGTTGTCGACGACGTATTGCACTGGGTATTGCTGGAGTTGAGGTTTCGTCGCGAAAGATTCAGAGGGGTATTGGATGGAAGAGGGAGGGTTTGTGTATTGCGGTTGGGCGTACTGGACGTATTGCACTTGTTGGTATTGCTGCGTGAACTTCTGGGGTTCCACTTGTTTCTGGTATTGCTCCGGCTGCGGTTGCTGGTAGTTTTGCGCGAACGCTTGGTAGTTTTGAGCTTGTTGATAGTTTTGACCTAAAACTTGTTGGTAGTTTTGACCTAAAACTTGGTAGTTTTGACCTAAAGCTTGTTGGTAATTTTGAGTTAAAGCTGGCTGGTAGTTTTGAACTGAAGCTTGTTGGTAGTCTTGTGGCTGCTGCTGGACGTAATTGGCTGGGGTTTTGATCGGGACGAAGCCGTATTGCATTTTCGGCGGCGCAGCTTGTTGAGACCTTTGGGAAACGTATTGGACATGCTGCTTGCCGTTCGGATTCCGTTCACTCTGCAAGTTGTCCCTTTCTATGTCCTCGAGCTTGATCTGTTTGTCTCTTACTGCTGTTGCTCCTAACACCAGCAGACAGACTAAGAAGACGCTCGATCGATTCTACAAGAAAACAGAGTTTTGATTAAATTCTACTTACATCAAGATTATTGTAGTAAGAGTAGCAAGTAGATTATAGTAATATACTAAATCTATAGATTAGTAGACTAGTCAAACATAACAGAATCAAAGGATAGTAAAGAATGTCTAAATCTAGGAGGAAACAAGTTAATAAGCAAAGATGTTCACGTTAAAGGTAGAATTCCGAGCAAAGCGGTTCTGGCGTCACTTACGCAGCGATACTGGAAACGTATGGAAACGTATGAGGCGCAATTCGAGCGCAGCGGCACTGTCCCTGCGCTCGAATGGCGCTTTCCCGAGTGCGTAATACTATCGCTATGTCGCCGCGTCAGTGTCGCTGCGTTAGTGACGCCAGAGCCGCTTTGCTCGGAAGTCTACATTGATAGTATAATAAAGGACGAGTGCAGTAAGCGTGATTTTACAGCACGCGTTCAAGTTTGGTTCTAAACGCGTTCTAAACATGGACGCGTGCTGAAAAATCGCGCTTATTGAACTCGTTCCGTAAACTATTTTTTTCTATTTTGCGCCCTTTTATGCGATTTCTAAATAAAAAAAAAATCGCCGATACATATTTAGAGAATTGTATCGCACTCGGCAAGTTATAACCGCACGCATATGAGCGCTGTTATGAGTAGACTTATTGTTAGACTAGTAAAACCAGAGTTCTTTGAATTGAATAGAATTCGAAAGGTATAAACAAGAGTAGATTACATATTGAGAGAATTGTATCACACTCGGCGAGTCATAACCGCACGCATATGAGTGCTGTTATGAATACATTTATTGTTAGACGAGTAATACTAGAGTTCTTAAAATTGAATAGAATTGGAAAGGTACAAACAAGAGTGGATTTACAATGAACACGTGCAAAAGTGAATCATGAGGTCGACACCCATAAAGAGAAATGTTACAAATATTTGCAAGATTCAAAAAAAATTATCACTTTCACCAGGTCGTCTGAATGCAATCTCTGAAATATTCGGCCGCGAACGCATACGCACTAATGGACGGGAAACGAGAGCGGACTTTCACTGAAAACCCTTTTTATTTCTTTGTCGTCAATTAGCCGCCGTTTCTACGTTCGCTTTTTCGGTCTCGAGCGGCGATTATCGCCGCAAATGAAGCGACGTCGCCGGACGAGTTGGCGTGTAATGTATGGGAAAATTGACGGGTGCGGAATTGTCGGAGATTGTTTGCGAATTTAGATGCCGGATGAAAGGCGGCAGCTAAACCGATTATTAGAACGGTTTTGAAGAAAGTGCGAAAGTTAATGATTTTGATTGTTAGATAAGGCAAAGACTAGGCAAGACTAAATAGACAAGACTAGACAGACAAGACTAGACAGACTAGACAGACCAGACAGACCAGACAGACCAGACAGACCAGACAGACCAGACAGACCAGACAGACCAGACAGACCAGACAGACCAGACAGACCAGACAGACCAGACAGACCAGACAGACCAGACAGACCAGACAGACCAGACAGACCAGACACACCAGACACACTAGACAGACTAGACAGACTAGACTTGTCCGTCTAGTCTTGTCTGTCTAGTCTTGTCTGTCTAGTCTTGTCTGTCTAGTCTTGTCTGTCTAGTCTTGTCTGTCTAGTCTTGTCTGTCTAGTCTTGTCTGTCTAGTCTTGTCTGTCTAGTCTTGTCTGTCTAGTCTTGTCTGTCTAGTCTTGTCTGTCTAGTCTTGTCTGTCTAGTCTTGTCTGTCTAGTCTTGTCTGTCTAGTCTTGTCTGTCTAGTCTTGTCTGTCTAGTCTTGTCTGTCTAGTCTTGTCTGTCTAGTCTTGTCTGTCTAGTCTTGTCTGTCTAGTCTTGTCTGTCTAGTCTTGTCTGTCTAGTCTTGTCTGTCTAGTCTTGTCTGTCTAGTCTTGTCTGTCTAGTCTTGTCTGTCTAGTCTTGTCTGTCTAGTCTTGTCTGTCTAGTCTTGTCTGTCTAGTCTTGTCTGTCTAGTCTTGTCTGTCTAGTCTTGTCTGTCTAGTCTTGTCTGTCTAGTCTTGTCTGTCTAGTCTTGTCTGTCTAGTCTTGTCTGTCTAGTCTTGTCTGTCTAGTCTTGTCTGTCTAGTCTTGTCTGTCTAGTCTTGTCTGTCTAGTCTTGTCTGTCTAGTCTTGTCTGTCTAGTCTTGTCTGTCTAGTCTTGTCTGTCTAGTCTTGTCTGTCTAGTCTTGTCTGTCTAGTCTTGTCTGTCTAGTCTTGTCTGTCTAGTCTTGTCTGTCTAGTCTTGTCTGTCTAGTCTTGTCTGTCTAGTCTTGTCTGTCTAGTCTTGTCTGTCTAGTCTTGTCTGTCTAGTCTTGTCTGTCTAGTCTTGTCTGTCTAGTCTTGTCTGTCTAGTCTTGTCTGTCTAGTCTTGTCTGTCTAGTCTTGTCTGTCTAGTCTTGTCTGTCTAGTCTTGTCTGTCTAGTCTTGTCTGTCTAGTCTTGTCTGTCTAGTCTTGTCTGTCTAGTCTTGTCTGTCTAGTCTTGTCTGTCTAGTCTTGTCTGTCTAGTCTTGTCTGTCTAGTCTTGTCTGTCTAGTCTTGTCTGTCTAGTCTTGTCTGTCTAGTCTTGTCTGTCTAGTCTTGTCTGTCTAGTCTTGTCTGTCTAGTCTTGTCTGTCTAGTCTTGTCTGTCTAGTCTTGTCTGTCTAGTCTTGTCTGTCTAGTCTTGTCTGTCTAGTCTTGTCTGTCTAGTCTTGTCTGTCTAGTCTTGTCTGTCTAGTCTTGTCTGTCTAGTCTTGTCTGTCTAGTCTTGTCTGTCTAGTCTTGTCTGTCTAGTCTTGTCTGTCTAGTCTTGTCTGTCTAGTCTTGTCTGTCTAGTCTTGTCTGTCTAGTCTTGTCTGTCTAGTCTTGTCTGTCTAGTCTTGTCTGTCTAGTCTTGTCTGTCTAGTCTTGTCTGTCTAGTCTTGTCTGTCTAGTCTTGTCTGTCTAGTCTTGTCTGTCTAGTCTTGTCTGTCTAGTCTTGTCTGTCTAGTCTTGTCTGTCTAGTCTTGTCTGTCTAGTCTTGTCTGTCTAGTCTTGTCTGTCTAGTCTTGTCTGTCTAGTCTTGTCTGTCTAGTCTTGTCTGTCTAGTCTTGTCTGTCTAGTCTTGTCTGTCTAGTCTTGTCTGTCTAGTCTTGTCTGTCTAGTCTTGTCTGTCTAGTCTTGTCTGTCTAGTCTTGTCTGTCTAGTCTTGTCTGTCTAGTCTTGTCTGTCTAGTCTTGTCTGTCTAGTCTTGTCTGTCTAGTCTTGTCTGTCTAGTCTTGTCTGTCTAGTCTTGTCTGTCTAGTCTTGTCTGTCTAGTCTTGTCTGTCTAGTCTTGTCTGTCTAGTCTTGTCTGTCTAGTCTTGTCTGTCTAGTCTTGTCTGTCTAGTCTTGTCTGTCTAGTCTTGTCTGTCTAGTCTTGTCTGTCTAGTCTTGTCTGTCTAGTCTTGTCTGTCTAGTCTTGTCTGTCTAGTCTTGTCTGTCTAGTCTTGTCTGTCTAGTCTTGTCTGTCTAGTCTTGTCTGTCTAGTCTTGTCTGTCTAGTCTTGTCTGTCTAGTCTTGTCTGTCTAGTCTTGTCTGTCTAGTCTTGTCTGTCTAGTCTTGTCTGTCTAGTCTTGTCTGTCTAGTCTTGTCTGTCTAGTCTTGTCTGTCTAGTCTTGTCTGTCTAGTCTTGTCTGTCTAGTCTTGTCTGTCTAGTCTTGTCTGTCTAGTCTTGTCTGTCTAGTCTTGTCTGTCTAGTCTTGTCTGTCTAGTCTTGTCTGTCTAGTCTTGTCTGTCTAGTCTTGTCTGTCTAGTCTTGTCTGTCTAGTCTTGTCTGTCTAGTCTTGTCTGTCTAGTCTTGTCTGTCTAGTCTTGTCTGTCTAGTTTTGTCTGTCTAGTCTTGTCTGTCTAGTCTTGTCTGTCTAGTCTTGTCTGTCTAGTCTTGTCTGTCTAGTCTTGTCTGTCTAGTCTTGTCTGTCTAGTCTTGTCTGTCTAGTCTTGTCTATATAATCTTGTCTATCTAATCTTGTCTGTCTAGTCTTGTCTGTCTGTCTAATCTTGTCTCTCTAGTCTTGCCTGTCTAGTCTTGTTTGCCTAGTCTTGTCTGTCTAGTCTTGTTTGTTTCATGTTGAAACAAGTTTAGTCAGTTTCAATAAGCGAATTGGTTTTTGGAAGTTGCGACACGGTTTTACCAGCAGGAAGAAAGTTGAGGTCGGTCAAAAGTTCGTGTTTGTGTCGGGAGTGCATGTCGGTGTCGATTGGTTGCACAACGTGTTCGTTGAATTCGCGCACGATGCAATAAAACTTTACGGCGTTTTGGGCGAAAAAATTTGGCCAAAAATCGAAAAAAATGATGGTCACCGAATGAGTTTATTTCAAAAGAATCTTGCAGAGGATGGTTCAGTGTATGTTATTATGAAATAGCAGTGCGATATCTTTTGTGGTTAAGACGCTACGCGAGTTCAAAGTTACCCTTGCCGACTCAGCGCGCACTCCGAAATATCTTTGTTTATTCAAGTGTGAGTAACTTTTTGCTCGAGTGTCCTTTTGCGTTTTTGTTCGATGGAGGGTGTTAAGAAAGTTATGCAAAGTAACTTACATATATAACGTTTTCATTAATTTTTACTCGCGTGTGTTAGAAATCAAGTCAAAGATATTTCTTGAAAAAAAAAATTCGTAAATTTTGCAAAAAAGTTATCACCGCAGCGCGGCTCAAGAAGTTGAGATATAGAACATGTAGAGTACGATGTTTGGTAATAGAATCTGGAAGAAATTCTTGCCCATGTCTGCCTCTGTACATGTGAGATTAGAAATACGAGACGCCGCGGTTGGGCATACTGGACTTTTTGTACTTGTTGGCATTGCTGCGTAAACTTCTGGGGTTTCACTTGTTTCTGGTATTGCTCTGGCTGCTGTTGCTGGTAGTTTTGCGCGAACGCTTGGTAGTTTTGACCGAGAGATTGTTGGTAGTTTTGACCTAAAACTTGTTGGTAGTTTTTACCTAAAGCTTGCTGGTTCAAAATTTCATATTATTTTATATTATTTATTAGTTTTGAACTGAAGCTTGTTGGTAGTCTTGTGCCAAATCTGGTTGCTGCTGGACGTAATTGGCTGGGGTTTTGATCGGGACGAAACCGAATTTCATTTTTTGAGCTTGAGACCGGGCAAATTGTTTGTTACTTATGATCCACGCAGACACGGTTGTGGGAATACCTGTTATCACCTGGAAAACCCTCATATACCAATTTATATGAAATTTCGATCAAATTTTAAGAAAGCTCTCGGCCATTTGTATCCGCCATTTTGAAATTAAATAATGAAATTCATAATCAATGACCTCGAAAACACTTATACCTCACTTATACCTATGACCTCGATAACACAAATAATAATAATAATAATAAAGGGCCAATGATCTATAATATACACCTATGAGGTCATAAAACTCCTATTAATTCACAAACAATTATTTTCCCAATCATTGGAAGGAGGCGAAGTTCAGTAGTCACCGTTCTTCCACTTAACCCCCAAATACCAATTTATATGAAATTTTGATCAATTTTTAATGAAATGGTCGGCCATATTAGATCCACCATTTTGAATTTGAAAATTATACTATGAAACTCATAATCAGTGACCTCGAAAACCGCTATATACCAATTTATATGAAATTTCTATCAATTTTTAATTAAGCGGTCGGCCATATTGGAACCGCCATTTTGAATTTTAAAATTATATTATGAAATTCGTAATCAGCGAGTTGGAAAACGCCTATATTCCAATTCACGTTTAAATCTTAAACTTCTTTCTATTTTTCACCAATTTTTTTGAAATCTAGACAACAGGTCTTCGTCCGGACAACATGTCTTCGTTCGTTGCTTTGTTGGAAAACTTTTCCTTTGCGTTCGGTCATCGACCAAACTGCATCCAGCAATGAATCAAATTGAATCCTTATCGACCTTATTTTTAATTTTGTGATAACATGGATGTAAAACTAGCGCCTAAGCTAGGAGCTGGCCTTACGGCGGCTACCAGTGGCGCAACCCTCAGCGAGCCGCATTTTACCTACCTACAGGGTTGCTGGGGTAAAGGCACACAAAATTAAAACATCAAAATCAAAACAAGACTAGACAGATATGACTAGACAGACAAGAGTAGACAGACAAGACTGGACAGACAAGACTAAATAGCCAAGAATAAACAGAAAAGACTAAACAGACATGAAACTTGTTTGTTGTTCAACTACTGCTGATACATTTGCAATTATTAAGTGTTGCAGGACGGATGTGACGAGCAGATTTTTTCTTCTTGGCGGGCAATTTCCTGCAGATGGGAACGTAATAGGAAATTGATGTGGGAATCCAAACTAAATCGCTTTCGATTGCCATTGACTTGTTAGGAGGTGTTAAAATCTGCATTTTGATTGCGATAATTGGCCAATCCAAATGCATAAAGGGTTGAAATTGAGCGCGTTCTTTCGTCTCTCGCGCACATATTAGTCAAACAAGTTCATGTACAAACAAGTGTAGCAAGTTCTTTTCTACAAAATTAAAACTGAGTCACTTAAAGGCCGATTCTCATATGCGCGACACACAGATACGCGACGTTACGCGACATCGCCTGTCAAATATTGATTATATTGTTTTAAATGGGCACGTTCTCGCTATAGTTACACGACAGCTATGCGACGTGCCCATTTAAAACAATGTAATCATTATTTGACAGGCGATGTCGCACGACGTCGCGTAGCTGAGTGTCGCGCATATGGGAATCGACCTTTATTGGCGATTATGAGATTATCACTTTATTATGAGATGATAATCTCATTTCAGGTGAGGAATTCGTTTGGTCAAGTCGAGACAAATATGTCTAGCATTTTTTATCTAGCCTTGTTTGTCTAATCTTGGCTGTCTAGTGTTGTATGTCTAGTCTTGTCTGTCTAGTCTTGTCTGTCTAGTCTTGTCTGTCTAGTCTTGTCTGTCTAGTCTTGTCTGTCTAGTCTTGTCTGTCTAGTCTTGTCTGTCTAGTCTTGTCTGTCTAGTCTTGTCTGTCTAGTCTTGTCTGTCTAGTCTTGTCTGTCTAGTCTTGTCTGTCTAGTCTTGTCTGTCTAGTCTTGTCTGTCTAGTCTTGTCTGTCTAGTCTTGTCTGTCTAGTCTTGTATGTCTAGTCTTGTCTGTCTAGTCTTGTCTGTCTAGTCTTGTCTGTCTAGTCTAGTCTGTCTAGTCTTGTCTGTCTAGTCTTGTCTGTCTAGTCTTGTATGTCTAGTCTTGTCTGTCTAGTCTTGTCTGTCTAGTCTTGTCTGTCTAGTCTTGTCTGTCTAGTCTTGTGTGTCTAGTCTTGTCTTTCTAGTCTTGTCTGTCTAGTCTTGTCTGTCTAGTCTTGTCTGTCTAGTCTTGTCTGTCTAGTCTTGTCTGTCTAGTCTTGTCTGTCTAGTCTTGTCTGTCTAGTCTTGTCTGTCTAGTCTTGTATGCTAGTCTTGTCTGTCTAGTCTTGTCTGTCTAGTCTTGTCTGTCTAGTCTTGTCTGTCTAGTCTTGTCTGTCTAGTCTTGTCTGTCTAGTCTTGTCTGTCTAGTCTTGTCTGTCTAGTCTTGTCTGTCTAGTCTTGTCTGTCTAGTCTTGTCTGTCTAGTCTTGTCTGTCTAGTCTTGTCTGTCTAGTCTTGTCTGTCTAGTCTTGTCTGTCTAGTCTTGTCTGTCTAGTCTTGTCTGTCTAGTCTTGTCTGTCTAGTCTTGTCTGTCTAGTCTTGTCTGTCTAGTCTTGTCTGTCTAGTCTTGTCTGTCTAGTCTTGTCTGTCTAGTCTTGTCTGTCTAGTCTTGTCTGTCTAGTCTTGTCTGTCTAGTCTTGTCTGTCTAGTCTTGTCTGTCTAGTCTTGTCTGTCTAGTCTTGTCTGTCTAGTCTTGTCTGTCTAGTCTTGTCTGTCTAGTCTTGTCTGTCTAGTCTTGTCTGTCTAGTCTTGTCTGTCTAGTCTTGTCTGTCTAGTCTTGTCTGTCTAGTCTTGTCTGTCTAGTCTTGTCTGTCTAGTCTTGTCTGTCTAGTCTTGTCTGTCTAGTCTTGTCTGTCTAGTCTTGTCTGTCTAGTCTTGTCTGTCTAGTCTTGTCTGTCTAGTCTTGTCTGTCTAGTCTTGTCTGTCTAGTCTTGTCTGTCTAGTCTTGTCTGTCTAGTCTTGTCTGTCTAGTCTTGTCTGTCTAGTCTTGTCTGTCTAGTCTTGTCTGTCTAGTCTTGTCTGTCTAGTCTTGTCTGTCTAGTCTTGTCTGTCTAGTCTTGTCTGTCTAGTCTTGTCTGTCTAGTCTTGTCTGTCTAGTCTTGTCTGTCTAGTCTTGTCTGTCTAGTCTTGTCTGTCTAGTCTTGTCTGTCTAGTCTTGTCTGTCTAGTCTTGTCTGTCTAGTCTTGTCTGTCTAGTCTTGTCTGTCTAGTCTTGTCTGTCTAGTCTTGTCTGTCTAGTCTTGTCTGTCTAGTCTTGTCTGTCTAGTCTTGTCTGTCTTGTCTGTCTAGTCTTGTCTGTCTAGTCTTGTCTGTCTAGTCTTGTCTGTCTAGTCTTGTCTGTCTAGTCTTGTCTGTCTAGTCTTGTCTGTCTAGTCTTGTCTGTCTTGTCTTGTCTGTCTAGTCTTGTCTGTCTAGTCTTGTCTGTCTAGTCTTGTCTGTCTAGTCTTGTCTGTCTAGTCTTGTCTGTCTAGTCTTGTCTGTCTAGTCTTGTCTGTCTAGTCTTGTCTGTCTAGTCTTGTCTGTTTACTCTTGTCTGTCTAGTCTTGTATGTCTAGTCTTGTATGTCTAGTCTTGTCTGTCTAGTCTTGTCTGTCTAGTCTTGTCTGTCTAGTCTTGTCTGTCTAGTCTTGTCTGTCTAGTCTTGTCTGTCTAGTCTTGTCTGTCTAGTCTTGTCTGTCTAGTCTGTCTAGTTTTGTCTGTCTAGTCTTGTCTGTCTAGTCTTGTCTGTCTAGTCTTGTCTGTCTAGTCTTGTCTGTCTAGTCTTGTCTGTCTAGTCTTGTCTGTCTAGTCTTGTCTGTCTAGTCTTGTCTGTCTAGTCTTGTCTGTCTAGTCTTGTCTGTCTAGTCTTATCTGTCTAGTCTTGTCTGTCTAGTCTTGTCTGTCTAGTCTTGTCTGTCTAGTCTTGTCTGTCTAGTCTTGTCTGTCTAGTCTTGTCTGTCTAGTCTTGTCTGTCTAGTCTTGTCTGTCTAGTCTTGTCTGTCTAGTCTTGTCTGTCTAGTCTTGTCTGTCTAGTCTTGTCTGTCTAGTCTTGTCTGTCTAGTCTTGTCTGTCTAGTCTTGTCTGTCTAGTCTTGTCTGTCTAGTCTTGTCTGTCTAGTCTTGTCTGTCTAGTCTTGTCTGTCGAGTCTTGTCTGTCTAGTCTTGTCTGTCTAGTCTTGTCTGTCTAGTCTGTCTAGTCTTGTCTGTCTAGTCTTGTCTGTCTAGTCATGTCTGTCTAGTCTTGTCTGTCTAGTCTTGTCTGTCTAGTCTTGTCTGTCTAATGTTGGAAAAAGTTTAGTCAGTTTCAATATGGAATATGTGAATTGGTTTTTGGTAGTTGCGACCCGGTTTTACCAGCAGGAAGAAAGTTGCAGCCGGTCAAAAGTTCGTTTTTTGTGTCGCGAGTGCATATCGGCGTCGATTGGTTGCACAACGTGTTCGTCGAATTCGCGCACAAGGCAATAAAACTTTACGGCGTCCGAAGGACAAGAGGTCATTGCGTTGTTGGAAGACTTTTCCTTTTAGTTCGGTCTAGCAAGAAGTTGTATTTCTGTTATTGCCTTATCTAGCTTATTCTTAATTTTATGATAATTTCGATGTAAAACTAGCGCCGTAGCTAGGAGCTGGCAGGACGGCGGCTACTAGTGGCGCAACCCTCAGGGAGACGCATTTTACCTACTTCACCTACAGGGTTGCTGGGGTATAGGCACACAAAATTAAAACATGGTGCAATTGTCATTATATATAGGGTGCATTCGCGTTGGACGCTTACACGATTTGAGCGCACATAAATAATAATAACACGCTCACGCTACAGAGGTAGGGCAGCAAAAGCGTGAGCGCCAAATTTCACTATTTATCAAAACGAATGCCATGTGAGCGTAAGCTAACCAAATATTTATAGGTTTGATAGGTACAAGTCATGCAAACTTTTACCATGACACTTGCCATGGATACTGAGGAAGCTCTGTATTTTTCTGCAAGTGAAGATTCAGGTAATTAAAAAAAGCAACATCCTGGAATTTTTCAAATTTGCTAATGGATTCATATGGGTCTCCTGATATACCATTGTAATTTTCAGTAATTCGTTAATTATTTGTTTATAACAAATTAAATTGAAAAAAAGACTGTGTGAGAATATGAATATATTAAAATATCCCAAGAGAAAACTTAGGAATCTTCGAATATGAATTTCAATGTAAAAATTAAAAAAAAACTGCAAAAAAATACGACACCACTCACAAACCTCAAATATAAGGAATTTTGGTATACCACCTTTGTATACCACATTGCATACCACCTGCCCAAAATAATTATTTTATATCCCTCCCGCATACACAAAATGGAGAAGACTGAATAATAATTAATAAAACAATATTAATATTAATGTAAAAATTATTTAGCAACTGTTATTTATTATTGATTTTATAACATAAAAGTGTATACATTTATCTTTATTTCAACGAAAATTTATTTTATGTATGGATGGACTTGTGCTTTCCTAAGAATTGGAAACGTGATTTCATTGATTTTGAAAGTGGCCTAAGTCCCTTTACAGCCATAAAAAACATATTATTTATTAAATAACGTTAAATATGTTAATTGGGGTTATAAATTTAACACCCTTAGAAACACCAAAACATTATTCTATTATGTTATCTGTTACCCATATTTTAAAATTTTATCCAACGCAAACCCTTCAATATCTCGATTCGAACATAAATGGAGTTAGGTCACTTTCAAAATAAACGGCTCAGTTGTATTTTCATATGTAACTGTTACTCGACATTATTTAACTTGATAGAAATGGTTATATACCTTATTATTTACTACTTATTTTGGCCAAACTGGAATAAGAGTGGTCATAGATATAGGCAACCCAATATACGCAATGTCAATTTGCGTTTGTTTGAATTGTGGCACGTGAGGCGCCGAACGTATGAGCACGTAGTATCAGCTCTTAACCAATCAACGAATCGTAAACCAAACGCACGTGGGTGTTATTATCAATCATAACAACATTAATCGCGGACCGTTACATGCGCGTGTGTTATTATTACGTGTAACGTGTTATCATTACGTGTGTGTGTGTGTTATTATTATGAGTGTTACGTGTGTGTATTTACATAGTCCACGAACTGTACAATAATGGGCATTTACAATAGTGGTCGTAGATAAAATATATTTGGCGATAAGTTTCTTCGAAACGAAAAGATTAACACACTGAAGTGTAAATAAAATTTAGTATTTAAATCATATTATTTTTGAAAATTGCCTTGCACCATTTTATGTCCACATTCAAGTTTAAAGACTCGAAATAGAACTTTAGCCGCTTGCCATACGAATAAAATGCGCGTTGACGTGTCCAAAATTCATGTGATCACATATACATTTCGTCTTAGAGACGTCGTTGTATGTTAAGGGGTTAAATAGCACTTTGAAAGCCCAATCTTATACCATGACTCGACTAACAATCCTTTTAACTGGCCTACCCTGACCTACCCTGACGTACCCTGATAACTTAAATAGCTAAACACAAATTGCTTGAAATTAAACGCACGAGACACAATTCATTTCCCTCGAAGAGCTTAACATCAGACAAACTTAACATCTCAATTACTCCACTCTAAATGCATCGCACTTTCACTACAGTCATTACTGACTTTAACCATCTCCCCATATAACAGCTATTATTTAGAAAAAAATACAGTTCTTTGTAGCTCAATTATTGCTATTCATTGTAATGAAATAGACGTATAATTATTTATAATAATACACGAAGTTAGCGCAGATTGCTTGCAATCTTGTCGGTGTAACTTAGTTTCGGATATTAGTCTATCCAAAGACGTTAGACGGACTTTGTTCGGTTATCTGTCTTTTCTTGTCTGTATGGTCTTGTCGATCTAGTCTTGCCTGTTTAGACTGTCTAGTCTTCTCTGTTTAGTCTTGTCTGTCTAGTCTTGTCTGTCTAGTGTTGTCTGTCTAGTCTTTTCTGTCTAGTCTTGTCTGTCTAGTCTTGTCTGTCTAGTTTTGTCTGTCCAGTCTTATATGTCCAGTCTTGTCTGTCCAGTCTTGTCTGTCTAGTCTTGTCTGTCTAGTCTTGTCTGTCTAGTCTTGTCTGTCTAGTCTTGTCTGTCTAGTCTTGTCTGTCTAGTCTTGCCTGTCTAGTCTTGTCTATCTAGTCTTGTATGTCTAGCCTTCTCTGTCTAGTCTCGTCTGTCTAGTCTTGTCTGTCTAGTCTTGTCTGTCTAGTCTTGTCTGTCTAGTCTTGTCTGTCTAGTCTTGTCTGTCTAGTCTTGTCTGTCTAGTCTTGTCTGTCTAGTCTTGTCTGTCTAGTGTTGTCTGTCTAGTCTTGTCTGTCTAGTCTTGTCTGTCTAGTTTTGTCTGTCCAGTCTTATATGTCCAGTCTTATATGTCCAGTCTTGTCTGTCCAGTCTTGTCTGTCTACTCTTGTCTGTCTAGTCTTGTCTGTCTAGTCTTGTCTGTCTAGTTTTGTCTGTCTAGTCTTGTCTGTCTAGTCTTGTCTGTCTAGTCTTGTCTGTCTAGTCTTGTCTGTCTAGTCTTGCCTGTCTAGTCTTGTCTATCTAGCCTTGTCTGTCTAGCCTTGTCTGTCTAGTCTCGTCTGTCTAGTCTTGTCTGTCTAGTCTTGTCTGTCTAGTCTTGTCTGTCTAGTCTTGTCTGTCTAGTCTTGTCTGTCTAGTCTTGTCTGTCTAGTCTGTCTAGTCTGTCTAGTCTGTCTAGTCTGTCTAGTCTGTCTAGTCTGTCTAGTCTGTCTAGTCTGTCTAGTCTGTCTAGTCTGTCTAGTCTGTCTAGTCTGTCTAGTCTGTCTAGTCTGTCTAGTCTGTCTAGTCTGTCTAGTCTGTCTAGTCTGTCTAGTCTGTCTAGTCTGTCTAGTCTGTCTAGTCTGTCTAGTCTGTCTAGTCTGTCTAGTCTGTCTAGTCTGTCTAGTCTTGTCTGTCTAGTCTTGTCTGTCTAGTCTTGTCTGTCTAGTCTTGTCTGTCTAGTCTTGTCTGTCTAGTCTTGTCTGTCTAGTCTTGTCTGTCTAGTCTTGTCTGTCTAGTCTTGTCTGTCTAGTCTTGTCTGTCTAGTCTTGTCTGTCTAGTCTTGTCTGTCTAGTCTTGTCTGTCTAGTCTTGTCTGTCTAGTCTTGTCTGTCTAGTCTTGTCTGTCTAGTCTTGTCTGTCTAGTCTTGTCTGTCTAGTCTTGTCTGTCTAGTCTTGTCTGTCTAGTCTTGTCTGTCTAGTCTTGTCTGTCTAGTCTTGTCTGTCTAGTCTTGTCTGTCTAGTCTTGTCTGTCTAGTCTTGTCTGTCTAGTCTTGTCTGTCTAGTCTTGTCTGTCTAGTCTTGTCTGTCTAGTCTTGTCTGTCTAGTCTTGTCTGTCTAGTCTTGTCTGTCTAGTCTTGTCTGTCTAGTCTTGTCTGTCTAGTCTTGTCTGTCTAGTCTTGTCTGTCTAGTCTTGTCTGTCTAGTCTTGTCTGTCTAGTCTTGTCTGTCTAGTCTTGTCTGTCTAGTCTTGTCTGTCTAGTCTTGTCTGTCTAGTCTTGTCTGTCTAGTCTTGTCTGTCTAGTCTTGTCTGTCTAGTCTTGTCTGTCTAGTCTTGTCTGTCTAGTCTTGTCTGTCTAGTCTTGTCTGTCTAGTCTTGTCTGTCTAGTCTTGTCTGTCTAGTCTTGTCTGTCTAGTCTTGTCTGTCTAGTCTTGTCTGTCTAGTCTTGTCTGTCTAGTCTTGTCTGTCTAGTCTTGTCTGTCTAGTCTTGTCTGTCTAGTCTTGTCTGTCTAGTCTTGTCTGTCTAGTCTTGTCTGTCTAGTCTTGTCTGTCTAGTCTTGTCTGTCTAGTCTTGTCTGTCTAGTCTTGTCTGTCTAGTCTTGTCTGTCTAGTCTTGTCTGTCTAGTCTTGTCTGTCTAGTCTTGTCTGTCTAGTCTTGTCTGTCTAGTCTTGTCTGTCTAGTCTTGTCTGTCTAGTCTTGTCTGTCTAGTCTTGTCTGTCTAGTCTTGTCTGTCTAGTCTTGTCTGTCTAGTCTTGTCTGTCTAGTCTTGTCTGTCTAGTCTTGTCTGTCTAGTCTTGTCTGTCTAGTCTTGTCTGTCTAGTCTTGTCTGTCTAGTCTTGTCTGTCTAGTCTTGTCTGTCTAGTCTTGTCTGTCTAGTCTTGTCTGTCTAGTCTTGTCTGTCTAGTCTTGTCTGTCTAGTCTTGTCTGTCTAGTCTTGTCTGTCTAGTCTTGTCTGTCTAGTCTTGTCTGTCTAGTCTTGTCTGTCTAGTCTTGTCTGTCTACTCTTGTCTGTCTACTCTTGTCTGTCTAGTCTTGTCTGTCTAGTCTTGTCTGTCTAGTCTTGTCTGTCTAGTCTTGTCTGTCTAGTCTTGTCTGTCTAGTCTTGTCTGTCTACTCTTGTCTGTCTACTCTTGTCTGTCTACTCTTGTCTGTCTAGTCTTGTCCGTCTAGTCTTGTCTGTCTACTCTTGTCTGTCTACTCTTGTCTGTCTAGTCTTGTCCGTTTAGTCTTGTCTGTCTAGTCTTGTCTGTCTAGTCTTGTCTATCTAGTCTTGTCTGTCTAGTCTGGTCTCTCTTGTCTTGTCCGTCTATTTTAGTTTGTCCAGTCTTGTAAAGTCCAGAATGGAAAAAAAATGAGGTGTACTTACCGTCATTTCGCACAAAAATCGTGTATGTGTCGAGCGGAAGTGTTTGCGGCGGTTGTGACGGCGGTGTGCGGAGCGGCCGGACATTTGTAGTCTCGGCGCGGAGAGCGGCCGTCCGTCCCTACTTCTCGGCGGACGCGGCGCTTCCGATGACCACTACTACTCCGGTGCTCCAAGCCGGAGATTGTTTTACGGCTCGCAAAAAACCCGAGCGCACCAATTTGACGGTCCGCATGGGCGTATCCGCCACGGTGATATACCAACAACCCATTTCAAATTAGTGAGAGTTGAACATTTTTTGTCTCTTATTTCTTCACTCATTAAAATCGACTCGTCTCTTTGTATTGTTGCGAGACCACTGAGTTCATTTGAATTGCACCACACTCTACCAAACAAGAGCAGGGCAGAGCAGGCAAGATCAGATAAGAGAAGACAAGAGCAGACAGGAGCAGATAAGTTTAGATAAGACCAGGCAAGACCATACAAGACTAGAAAAGGGCACACAAGACCAGACAAACCAGATTATATAAGACAAGACCATACAATACCAGATAATTTCGGATTTGAAAGGTCATTTAAATAATCTGAACGTTTGAGCTCGTAATAGCAGCTCTCAACGAATCGTAAACCAAACGCACGTGTGTGTTATTAATCATAACTTATCATTAATCGCGGACTGTTACATACGTGTGTATTTACAGATAGATATCCTTTACTCAATTTATAAATCGTTCGTGGCATTGTAGGAATTGCTTGTGTAATTTCCAAATTCTTAGGCTTGTCGCACACTGGATCCGCTCCGCTCAGCTCACATCAGATCCGATTGGGTCCGCTCCTCTCAGCTCCGCAATTCTTCCAAATATTGCATCCGCTCAGCTACGTCACTTTTCCACTCACTCAAACCCCTCCCACCTCTTCTGCAGGAGAGCTAAATATGTGCTGCTATCCTGGTTGCATAAATGCCTTAGCGCATATATGAAAACGTTAGTGTTGCGCCTGCGTGAACCATCCGCCAGCATCCGACCTCCGGCGTAGTATTCTTGACAGAGGATACGGAGCGGAGAGAAGCGGAACGGAGCCAAGCTGTGCGGACGCAGTATGTGCGTTTCTATTTGAATACACGGGTTTTATATTTTTCTGAGCTGAAAGGCTGAGCTGAGCGGAGACCAGCGGACCCAGTGTGCGACAAGCTTTAGTAGGATTTTGTTCCTTCATAATCCATACCTAGCAGGATTTATTATTAGCGGCCCATGGTTACTACATCATCCTCTTGCCAGTGTTAACAATATCGTATCTTGTAGTCTTTGTTGCTGTTGTTGTTGGCGTCATAGTAGATCGTTTGTTAACAGGCGTCTGGCAGACGGTTATAGTCGTTACCGTAGACGTTATTGTTGCATTCGTTGTAAGGTGTTCTACTAGACGGTGGAAGGCATCATCCTAGACGTTGTTGTTCCATTTGTTGATAGGCGTCTGGTAGAGAATTGGAATCGTTTGACGTAGTTGTTGCAAGATAGATAGGTAGGCTATCTCAGCATTCCATCTCGGTGATTTTGATATCGTCACTCATCTTATACGCGAGATTCGGGTCGTCCATGAAGAGGTTTAATTTCTGTTTGCGGCAAGCGACCGGAGTTTAGTTGGTTTTGTATGACGGTGGTGGCATCGGGAATCAGGAAGAAGTTGAATTTCGGTTTGCGGCAAGCGATCGGAGTTTAGTTGGTTTTGTATGTCGGAGGTGGCATCAAGAATCAAGAAGAAATTGAATTTCGGTTTGCAGCATGCGACCGGAGTTCAGTTGGATTTGTATGGTAAAGGCGATATCAGGAATTAGGAAGAAGTAGAATTTCGGTTTGCGGCAAGTGACCGGAGTTTAGTTGGTTTTGTATGGCGGAGGCGGCATCAGGAATCAGGAAGAAGTTCAATATCGGTTTGCGGCAAGCGACCGGGGTTTGGTTGGTGTTGGTGGGCGGAGGCGGCGTCACGAGGCGCACGACAGGCGGTGTGGTTAGTTTCGCGTGTAAGGTTTCCTTAGTGCAGGCGCAGGGAGTGATCCAACGATGCGGCGGACTTCAGCCCATGGTCACCACAGATTTGCGCCTTATGGTCACTCCAGATTTGAAGACTTAAAGGCTTAGAGGAGGCTTGAGAAAGGTTTTTAAAGACAAACTGGATGACGGCTGCTATGGACAGGCAGGAATGGAAAAATAGGGAAGAGGCCTATTTTTTAGGAGTGGATGAGAACAGGCTGAGAAGAAGAAGAAGAAGAAAGGCTTAGACATTGAAAGACTTGCAAACTTGAACAATAAAATACTTGAAGACTTGAAAGCACGAAGACTTGATGACTGGACGACTTATACACTTGACGACATATACACTTGACGACTTAAAGACTTTGAAAACATGAGGTAGAATTGAAAGCATATGGTTTCTTTGGTGCAGGCGCAGGGAGTGATCCAACGATGCGGCAGACTTCAGCTCATGGTCACTACAGATTTGCTCCTCATGGTCACTCCAGATTTGAAGACTTAAAGGCTTAGAGGAGGCTTGAGAAAGGTTTTTAAAGACAAACTGGATGACGGCTGCTATGGACAGGCAGGAATGGAAAAATAGGGAAGAGGCCTATTTTTTAGGAGTGGATGAGAACAGGCTGATAAGAAGAAGAAGAAGAAAGGCTTAGATTCAATGTATAGAACAAACTGGATGACGGCTGCTATAATGTTAACAGTAATGTTAGAGTAATGTTAACTGGGAAGTAACTAATCAACGCTTTACTTCGAGATGGAGAAAGAGGCCGTTAATCTCATTAAGACTTGAAGATTTGATGGCTTGAAAATCTCTAATTTCTTGAAGTCTTCCGCAATGATTAACCCTTAACCACCTGCCATACGTCTCAGGTGAGAAAATTACTGCTGCTTTGGGTCTGAGAGACGTATGTCAGGTGGTTAGGTGTTAAATGATTTCTGGAAAGAAATATTTTTAAATAATCCACGCACTTATTTCCTAATATAAATTTCAAACGCATTAAACCAACAAATGAACACATTACACATTTTATCCACTAATGTCCATCTTTCACCAGACATAAATCTTTTCCACTTTTCTAAACCGTGCTGACCAACTACACAGATTCAGTTTCTGATTGCCACCAAGAACGGTTTCACACAAAAAAGCAATTGATAGCACGCATTCAAACATTCGAATTAGTAATAATCATTAAGCGAATGCGAGAAAGTGGTGACATATAGATTACTCATTCCGCCTGTCTAGTCTTATCTGCTTAAAGTTGCTGATTTATTATATTTATTCTTGGATGCCTCATTAACATCATTAAGAAATTCCGTATGAACTAGCATAAAGAGTAATCACGTAATCAATTTCATTAGCAATCGATTTATTTAGATTTTTTTACGAATTTGTGAACTTGTAGCTGTAGAAGAATTACTTAACGGGTTTTTTAAATTAATTCTTTAAAATAAAAGAAAATATGATTATACGGGGTTGGACAAAATAATATGAACAACATGCAATAACGGCTTGTTGCAGGTTAGTTACACTGTGTACGTGTAAATTCTGCGACGCGATACTTGATGTATCAAGGTCGATTCCCACATGCGCGACACTCAGCTACGCGACGTCGTGCGACATCGCCTGTCAAATAATGATTACATGGTTTTAAATGGGCACGTCGCGTAGCTATGGTGAGAACGTGCCCATTTAAAACAATGGAATCATTATTTGACACGCGGTGTCGCACGACGTTGCGTAGCTTAGTGTCGCGCATGTGGGACGACGCATGTTGTGCTTTTTTTGCACGACAAGTGTCGCCTATATGAAAATCGGCCTTTAAGATGATGACCGTTGAAGGGTCCTGTACTTTTGACAATTTAACAATTTAAAGGTTGAAATCTTGCGAAGGCTTGAAAACTTGAATAAAACCTGTCGACTGTTTCTCTTTAAAAATTTATTAAATTAGAGAACTTGCTGCTGTAACTAATTACTCAAGCAATTTGCGTTGTAACAATGAATGTAACTGGGCAATCCCATTAATTATTTAAGATGTAGTCGACTAAGCTAAGTAAGTAGCGTTGTTTGTTGATAGTCGCGTAATTATGATTAGAAATTAGTGAAGATGTCCATTAAAATTGTTGACGGATCAGCGGGAGGTGAGCGCGCTTTTAATGAAGAAGCGCTAATTGATCAAATTGCTGATTACGAGTAAATGGCAATCAAAAATAGTCGAGATTGAGTGCGCACAGTAAGCAGTAATTCAATTAGAATTTGTAAATTGTTCAGTAAAAATGAATCGAAGACAGAAAGAAGGTAAGATTTTGGGAGGAAATTGTTTCAAAAATTCGAAATTTTTAAAACTAGATGGACTAAACAGATTTGACACACTAGACAGACAGGACTGGACTAGATTGGTCTGGACAGAACTGTAATGTACTGTACTAGACTGGAATGTTCTGTTTTGGAAAATCGTTTTCCAGAAATATTGGCTAGACTGGATGGGACCGGTATGGACTGGAGTGGACTGCACCGGATGGAACTGGACTAGACTGAACGGGATTGGACTCAACTCGAAAGAACTGGTCTGGATTGCGTACTACCAAACGCGAGCGTGGCCAACATGTCGGCTGAGGTCAGACGCACGAATCGCGGACTCGCCAAGCTCTCAAAACTGGACTGGGCGGGAGCGGTATGGACTGGAGTGGACTGGACCGGATGAAACTGGACTAGACTGAACTGGATTGGACTCAACTAGACAGAACTGGATTGGATTGCGACCTACTAAACGCGAGCGTGGCCAACATGTCGGCTGAGGTCAGACGCACGAATCGCGGACTCGCCGAGCTCTCAAAACACACTGCCCGATATCTCATATCTCGGCGTGATTTTTTGCTAATTTAGCGCGGTCTCGACCCAGGTCGGGGCAGCTTTCGCCCTCATTTGTATAGAGACCGAAAACCAATTAGACCAACAAAAGTGGCCCGAACACAGAGTATATATTTTTGTTGTTGTTGAGAAAGTTGACGCGCTCTTGTTGACCCGTTAACTAATACGACTGAACTTAACTGGACTGAACTGAAGACTTGAAGACCCTTGAGGCGCCGGAGACTCGAAGACGCGCGCTTGTTGACCCGTTAACTAATACGACTGGACGTAACTGGACTGAACTGAAAACTTGAAGACTCTTGAAGCGCCGAAGACTCGAAGATTTAAAACCTTGTCGACAAAACAATTCAGACGACAGATGTAAGATTACAAAACTATTACGACGATTTATAACTTCCACTTGTACAAAACACAAAAAGTGAAACTCAAAAAAAATATCTAAATTAAATTAAAAAGTAAAACTGGTCCGACGGGCGGATCCTCTAAATCTCATCAATTCATCGCCGCTCTTCTCACATCTTTCTCACATCTTCTCGCCGCTGTTATGTGAATATCCAATTAACGCTTTACAAATTGTAAACCTGTTCTGGATTATCTGCGGCGATAAATTTCAAATCTTTTAGAAATCCGATTTGACACGCTCGAAATGCGCTGTCGTCTTCGCCTTTACAAGCGGAAGTTCCTCGCGAACAAGATAACATTCGTGTTATCCACTCCTAGCATTTATTTCACAAGATAACATTCATGTAATCCACCTCCAGTATCTAGGTCAAATATTTTAAAACTGAATCCTTGCAAAGATTTTATTTAAAACTGAATCCTTTCAAATAAGACTAAAAGACAATTAATATATTTTATCTACGACCACTATTGTAAATGCCCATTATCGTGCAGTTCGTGGACTATGTAAATACATCATAACACACACGTATGTAACAGTCCGCGATTAATGATAAATTATGATAACACACACGTGCGTTTGGTTTACGATTCGTTGATTGATTGAGAGCTGCTACTACGTGCTCATACGTTCAGCGCATGATCTTCCATCCTAGATATGTGTTCATTGCAGAAGCGCCTTGGCGCGTGTCTTCTGTTCTGTGTCGCATTCTTCCCGAATATCTTTACTCCTTCTTTGGCTTTTGAGTATCCGTGTATTTATCCGTGTCCATATCTAATATCCGTGTTTCCTATTATTGCTCTTAGTACTGTGCGGTGCACAATGCGTACTGCGGTACACACAAACCTTTTGGTCTCGGTGTCGGCTCGTCTTTCTGCTGTGTATGTCATTGCGGACAATTTTAAGGACGAAAAACAGTAAATCCCAATTTAATGTGTAGGTAATAAAAGCTGTGGCAATGCACAACACAATTCTGAAATTGCCCCTGCATATTAAGCCTTAAACAGACAAGATCCGAGATTTATGATAAAGCTAAATGAATATCAAAGGATAAAACTAAAACTGGGCAAATTGCTATGCTAGGTGAAGAAATCATATTAACCACTACAAGAAAATCTGGGCCACACATTTTCAATTTACCATATTTAGAAGTTTTGTCGTTTTCAAATTTTCTAGTTGTCATCTTTTCAAGTTTTCTAGGCCAATAACAATTTATCCCAAAGAACCAAATTACTTTTCATTTTTGTTTGTTTACTAAACTACAAAACGGACTTTCACTTTTTTTTTCAATCTAATCCAGAACTCTTGTAGATTCATCTCAAATCACAAATCACTGTTGACGGCCGCCGCTTTCTTTTCGATAAATATTCCTCATTTGACCCGTTTGCGTCGCGCACCGATAACAATTTGCATTTACAAGAACTTATATGCGTAATAATTCACAACGACACATTAAATTAATATTTTATATCACCTATAGACTGGACTGGTCTGGACTTTTTTTTTTAAACCGCACCGGTACTACCATCTGGCATTTTTTCGGCGAAATCTTCAGGGACTTACTTGACTGGGCTGGACTGGTTTAGTTTGGTTTGGTCTGGTCTGGACTAGATAAGTCTGGACATGGACAGGAAATGATAATATAAACGATTACTTTTTGTTTATTTGGTTTTAATCACTTACGAAACGGGTAAAACCCAGCCGAATCCTCCGGCTTAATCTGCTGGTGCACGATTATCGTGCAGCTTCGCTCAAATAGCTATTATGTCAGAGGAAATGGAAGTATCAATTAAACTAATTTAATTAAACTGATTATACTACAATCTAGACAGTTTTAACACCAAATTAATTTTTGAATCTTCAATTTGGTTTTTAAACGATTTGCGTATTTATATGCAATTTATTTATTTATTATGCGATTTATTAATTCGCAATAAGCGCGAATTAAAATCAACGAAGGAAACACATCTTTTTCCTCGCATTTTTCTCGCAAATTGCAATGCCAATCGACGAATCGCAAAATTTCGTTAGGAAATGGATTCTAATTAGACCGTAAATGAAAGTATAAGGTCCGATTTATACAAAAACTAAACGTTAGAACTAATCTTCAGCTACATTCCTACCTACTCTACCATAGAAATATGTCAGCTTTCAATCTCACTTAAAAATGTTTTAATTATTGCAAGACAACAAGAAGCGAAGGAAATTGCACTAAGACAAGATAAGACCTATTTGTCTTGTCTGTCTTGTCTTGTCTGTCTAGTCTTGTCTGTCTAGTCTTGTCTGTCTAGTCTAATCTGTCTAGTCTTGCCTGTCTAGTCTTGCCTGTCTAGTCTTGTCTGTCTAGTCTTGTCTGTCTAGTCTAATCTGTCTAGTCTTGCCTGTCTAGTCTTGCCTGTCTAGTCTTGTCTGTCTAGTCTTGTCTGTCTAGTCTTGTCTGTCTAGTCTTGTCTGTCTAGTCTTGTCTGTCTAGTCTTGTCTGTCTAGTCTTGTCTGTCTAGTCTTGTCTGTCTAGTCTTGTCTATCTAGTCTTGTCTGTCTAGTCTTGTCTGTCTAGTCTTGTCTGTCTAGTCTTGTCTGTCTAGTCTTGTCTGTCTAGTCTTGTCTGTCTAGTCTTGTCTGTCTAGTCTTGTCTGTCTAGTCTTGTCTGTCTAGTCTTGTCTGTCTAGTCTTGTCTGTCTAGTCTTGTCTGTCTAGTCTTGTCTGTCTAGTCTTGTCTGTCTAGTCTTGTCTGTCTAGTCTTGTCTGTCTAGTCTTGTCTGTCTAGTCTTGTCTGTCTAGTCTTGTCTGTCTAGTCTTGTCTGTCTAGTCTTGTCTGTCTAGTCTTGTCTGTCTAGTCTTGTCTGTCTAGTCTTGTCTGTCTAGTCTTGTCTGTCTAGTCTTGTCTGTCTAGTCTTGTCTGTCTAGTCTTGTCTGTCTAGTCTTGTCTGTCTAGTCTTGTCTGTCTAGTCTTGTCTGTCTAGTCTTGTCTGTCTAGTCTTGTCTGTCTAGTCTTGTCTGTCTAGTCTTGTCTGTCTAGTCTTGTCTGTCTAGTCTTGTCTGTCTAGTCTTGTCTGTCTAGTCTTGTCTGTCTAGTCTTGTCTGTCTAGTCTTGTCTGTCTAGTCTTGTCTGTCTAGTCTTGTCTGTCTAGTCTTGTCTGTCTAGTCTTGTCTGTCTAGTCTTGTCTGTCTAGTCTTGTCTGTCTAGTCTTGTCTGTCTAGTCTTGTCTGTCTAGTCTTGTCTGTTTAGTCTTGTCTGTCTAGTCTTGTCTGTCTAGTCTTGTCTGTCTAATCTTGTCTGTCTAATCTTGTCTGTCTAATCTTGTCTGTCTAATCTTGTCTGTCTAGTCTTGTTTGTCTAGTCTATCTAGTCTGCCTTCTCCATCTTGTCTGTCTAATCCGTCTAATGCGTCTAGTCTAACTGTATTGTAGTTCTAGTATAACTATATTTCTATAAAACCCGTTTCGTAAAAACGTTTCGTAAAAACAACTACTTCACTGGCAAACACCACGACTGTCATTGAATAACATTAATAAAGTTTTTTGGTTCTATATAATCCTATAATATATATATATATATATATATATATATATATATATATATATATATATATATATATAATACTGTACGAGATTAAATAAGTTTAGACAAAATTAGTCCAAAGTCTTAAACTAAACTAAGTAAGTGCTTTTTTAGTAATGATTGCGTTCTATATGATATATAAGAGAAGGTGTGCACTTTCATTAATCATAAACTATCACAAAGAAGACTTTCCTATGTGGTGCGTCTTGCAGACGCAATTATAAACTCTATTCAAGTGTCGATCATGATTTTTAAGACAGGAGTGAATTGACTTTGTGGCAACTGCATTATCTACAACCTCAACCAAGGAATCTTAATGTAAATTGAGCTTACAATTAGATGCGCTTGAAAGTCTTTGTCAAGGTGGATTATCATTAGGTCTAGTTTAATTTGTAAGAATAAATCCGTTTCTACTTCTCTTTATTTACTCATATTCAACAAAGGTTTAGAAAAGCGCAAGGAATTACTAAATCTAGTATTATTATGTATTTGAAGATACGTATGGATAATAAGGGAGGATAAAACGTTACAAGAGAGACTAGACTAAGCTAAACTGAACAGAATAGTTTAGACTTGGTTGAACAGACAAGACTAGATAAGGTTGAACAGACTAGACTAGGTTGAACAGAATAACCTACATAAGGTTGAATACACTAGACTAGTCTAGGTTGAACAAAATAAACTAGATAAGGTTGAATAGACTAGACTAGACTAAGTTGAACAGAATTACCTAGATAAGGATGAACACAATAGAGTGGTCTAGGTTGAACAAAATAAACTAGATAAGGTTGATTAGACTAGAATAGGTTGAACAGAATAAACTAGATAAAGTTGAACAGTCTAGTCTAGACTAGTTTAATCAGAACAAACCAGATAGGGTTGAACAGATTAGACTACACTAGTTTGAACAGGAAAGACTAGATAAGATTGAACAGACTAAAATAGATTTTTTTCCTCCATCTTCTCGGGGTATTATCAGTCGGCAACTTTAGGTTCATACTCTTCTGTTACTTTTTAATTTGTAACCATGCTTCAAGTCTCCTCTCATCTACTTCCTTGGCCTTCATTATGTTTCTTATCATCGCAATTTTCTTTGCTTTCTGACATTGTTCCGGTCACGTTCTCATTGTCCGCCCATACACCGGTTTTCTTTGCCATCCCTAGTCTCAGCTTGTCTCATTTTTCGCAATAGAATATCGTATGACACGCGTCATCTCTTTCGCCGCAGTACCAGCACTCATCGTTTCGACTTTCGCCTATTCTGTGCAGAATGGCATTCAAGCACCCATGTCTCGTTAGTGCCTGGGTCACATGGTAGTCGATGTTTCCGTGCTTACGTTCAGCCCAGATTTGCACATCCGGTATCATATATGCACGAACCGTTTTTTTCCCCTGCCAGGCATTTTACCAACTCGCCATCTTTTTTCTTGGATAGGCCTGGGCATTTTCTGGGAGTCTTCCTCTCGTCGGCAAGGAGTGTTATTGGTGGGGATCCAGCCACCACTTGTACAGCTTCTGCCGAGACTGTCCGGTGTGCAAAGACTAGGCCCTCCTCTGTGCTCTTATCATAACTGCTCTATTTTTCCCAGTTCCAGGACGGTTCCCTAGATCTCCGCTCCGTACAGCATGCTTGAGTTGACCATCAAGGACAGCAAACGCCTGGTCAGAATCAGAATCTGAGAGCCCCACCAACGTTCGGCATGAGTCTCCTCAGCATCGCGGCCGTCCTTTGGCTTTGGCCGACACATCATGAATGTGAGGCGTGAAGCTCACCCGCTGGTCCATTACTACCCCCAAGTATTTCTCTTCTCTGGCTTAATGATTTTCCCACCCAACTGAAACTGCACTGTCTTCGATATCCTGCCACCTACCAGTAGCACAGATTCCGTCTTGTGCATTGCTACGGTTAGTTCCATGTTACTCATCCACTGCATGATCTTAGCTAGAGACTGGTTTGTTAGACTTATTAAGTCGTTCTTCTTATCAGAAGAGCCAAGTCGTTAACAAAGGTCACTGTCCGGGTGCCGACTGGTAACTCCAGTTCCAGGATCGCGTCATAGAGTACGTTCCACAAGGCGGTCTCCAAAACCGAGCCCAGCGGAACCCCACAGGTCACCATGACTGCTCTATTGTCTTCGATTATTAACCACCTGTCGCTTAGATAGCTAATAGTTATGATTTCTTTCCTCTTGAGTGCTTCCAATATTTTGCACCACGAAGACGTATTAAAAGCATTCTCCACGTCTATAGTCGTGAGAGCACATAGATCTCTACATCTCCGCGATCCGCTATTTGCTAACCTTGCAAAATTTATTACCTCCTTCATAGCACCAATAGTTGAGCATCCCTGCCTGAAACCGTACTGTCTCTCTGAAAGTCTGCCTCTTCCCTCAATTTCTTCGTGTAGACCTTTTTTTTGCGGGAGGAAGAGGAAACCTCAAAGGTACCTGGTCTACCAGGTAGTGTTGGATTCAGGACCTCTTGGCCGAGCCTACCAAGTAAAACCCCTCCCTCGTGTTGTGTGAACCCAACGGGACTGCTCTTCGTGTAACTTCATTGAGTCAGCCGCTAAGATCTTTCTTGTATCAACATTTTTCTTTTTTCTGGCGAGCCCTTGCGTCCTTCTCTTTCTGGGTTAGTATTAGCCGAATTACACTCTCTACTATTTTCCAATTATTTTCTGTCTCATCACTTTGTCTATGAAGTTATCTGGGTGTATTGTTTCTGGTAGCTCTTTTCTGGCCTCTTCCCAAAGTATGCATTCAAATTTGGTATGAATCACGTTGTCCTGGGCGCAGTATTCGTAAATTGCGTCCGTGGCTTTTCCAATCCTATGTAGGTAGTTTCGGAAACACCAGTGGCGTACACCCAAGTGAGTATTTGTTTGGAGTAATAATCCACCTCCCCGTGTTTTCTGCTGACCCATTTCTGTACGTCTGATATTATGCTTCTTGTCCATTTTACTTTTTCTGTGTTGTCCCATTCGTCCTGCCAGGTCTTATCGGTCGATCTGTTTCTAGCTTCATTCTTTGACATCGTTCCTAGGAGTTTCGCCATATACGTGTTTGTTCTCTCCGTTACCAGATGTTCGATGGGCGGCATGCCAGAGGTTACAAGAATGGCTTCCCTTGATTCTGAACTGTATGCTCTACTGACTCTTGGAGCCAGTTTCCGTTGTACTTGTGCCAGTTTGTTCTTTATTGTTTGCCTCCTCATGGCTTTTCCCCATACTGCCGCTCCGTAGAGCTTCACTGAGTGGGCCACCGAACACCGCATCCTTCTTTTACTCGCAGTGGGGACCCCCCACGTTCGGCATTAGGCGCACCAGCTCAACGGTCGTTTCCTGCGCTTTCTCCGCCGCTTTAGATACTGAACGATAGACTTTTATCGATGATTACTTCTAGGTACTTCACAGCGTCTTCGTGTAACTTAGCTCTGACGGGGTGTTCATATAGCTTCCACATATTGGCTTTACTTTGGGTGTTTTGTCTTCGTTCGTGCCTTGCTTCGGTATTAGTACTAATCTTTTCCGGAAACACACTGCCTGAAAAGAGGCCGTTCACCACCGAGAGCACCGTTTCAGGAACCACTGCTACCACCAGACTCACTTCCGCCGGAATACCATCTGGGACTGTTGCCTTTCCCATCCGCAATTTTGCCGCATTCAATTCATCCAGAGTAAATGGATTTCGACTTCCTATCTCCGCGAGGACCCAACGAGCCTCCAGTCGTTCAGGAAACAACTTTAATGCTATCTTTTTTCGTCCATACGGCGCGTGTCTTTAACTTTCTCATAACTTTTTGATATGCTTTCCCCCAGGGGTCCTTATTCAGTTCATCGATTAATTTTTGCCATGTTATAGCTTTTGCGTGTTTGTGCTTGTAGGAACGCACATTTGACAGGTGTCAACTGTCAGTTTAGCGAGCAAGTGAAATGAAATGCAGTTTGTGAAATGTTTTACTGCTCGGGCTGACGGCGTGACGTTCTTTGAGCAGATATATGTCAAATTCCACTTTTGACGTATATCGAATGGGTGACCCGCGGCGGCGGGTGCGGGCGCGGTACACGTGGCGAGTTCGTGTTCACATTGGCCGCCAGGCGTTTGCGCGAGTGTAATCTGTTGTCAGGTTAGTATAGGTTAGTATACTAACCTAAGTTTAAGTTTTGGTTAGTATACTGGTAGACGCCCGAAGTGTCGGCCTTTCGAGTTATCTGCAAGGAAGGAGCTGGCAAGAGCAACCCGCAGCAGAACCCAAAGACAACAATACCAGGTAATTCAAGAGCTCAGGGAAGAGTAGGTATCAATCCGCTAGGAGACTATTGAAGCGACATGTGATCCACGTTGACTCGCGGGCGAGGTGGCGGACGCGGGCACGAAATATCATATATATGGCGTAATATCCAAGTGTTAATATTATATATGGAGCAGAAGTCAGTCTGGATCCATAGACTAGACAAGGTTAGGTTAGACTTTGAACAAAAAAACCTATATTTGGTTGAACAGACTAGACTGGACTAGTTTTGACAGTATAGACTTGACTAGGCTAAACAGACTAGACTGGGTTGCACAGACTAGCCAATGTTGAACACACGACACTAAAGTAGGTTGAAGAGACGAGATTAGAGTAGAACCGCCAAGACGCGCAAGATTGTTCATACAAAGACACTAGAGAGGTTGAAGGGTACATTGAACAGACGATATTAGATTAGTTTGACCAGACAAGACTCGCAAGATTGGACATACAGAGAAACAAGAAAGCGAGGCCTGGATAAAATTAGACAGAAAACTACTTATAAGATTTGTGATTAGACAAACGAGAACACAAACAAACGTTGGTTGATATATTTGAGTTGTAATAGAAATTGTGCGATAAAAGTCGGAATTTGGAGACACAAGACTTTAAAGAATGGACAAGATAGATTGGCTAGACGGGTAGGGAGCTAAGTGTCCTAGCGTGCATTATTATATAATATGGGTTTAGATAGTACGTAAAGTGCGTGAGACTTTCTAGTTGTAGCTGCTAATTTATTTGGAATTTCACCGAACACTACCATCAGAAAGAAACCGCGGTCATAATTTCTGCGATAATTGTCGCAATATATATATATGGTAATTTGCAGATTTTAATCTTTGAAAGCAAAAAAAAATTAAAAATTTCATGAGAGATTTTGTGCTGTCTAATCGTATGTCTCTAGTCTCCTTTGTCTAGTTTTGCCTTAAAGTCTAGTCTGTCGCGACTTGTCTGTCTAGTCTTGTCTATCTAGTCTTGTCTCTCTAGTCTTGTCTGTCTAGTCTTGTCTGTCTAGTCTTGTCGGTCTAGTCTTGTTTGTCTAGACTTGTCTGTCTATTCTTGTATGTCTAGTCTTGTCTGACTACCCTTTTTTCTCCAGTCTTGTCTCTCAGACAAGACTAGACAGACAAGACTAGACAGACTAGACAGACAAGACTAGACAAACAAGACTAGACAGACAAGACTAGACAGACAAGACTAGACAGACAAGACTAGACAGACAAGACTAGACAGACAAGACTAGACAGACAAGACTAGACAGACAAGACTAGACAGACAAGTCGCGACAGACTAGACAGACAAGACTAGACAGACAAGACTAGACAGACAAGACTAGACAGACAAGACTAGACAGACAAGATTAGGCAGACAGGACTAGACAGACAAGATTAGACATGCAAGATTAGGTGGACAAGACTAGACAGGCAAGAGTAGACATACAAGACTAGAGAGACAAAACTAGACTTACAATATTAGACAGGCAAGACTAGTCTTAACTTTTCTCCGTCCAATGATGCTTGTAATTAAATGAACAAAATGTAATTAAAATTTAACGGCTTTTAAATGTCTAATAATAAATTATAATGTCTTCATAGTTTTATTGGAATCATTTTACGAGTGAAAAAGTGATATTTATTAGCTATATTTGTCGAGAGTTTGTTATGGGAGACGAGCCGTGAAAAGAAACCGATTCGAAGAGCGATCAGCCAGCTTGCGAGAAATTAATAAAATAAAAATGTTTCTATTAGGCAAAAGCGTCGAAGGAAGTGAGCAATTAATTGCCCAAAACGACCGTGTGAACGATTCAGTTGATTTGTTTTCTAAACTTGGCCAATATAAGCATTTTTAAACTGAAACCAGGAAACTGGATAGTTATCAATCCAATAATAGATGGAATCAAACTTGAACAGTAAGGAAAGGCAGATGAGTACAGACCAACAAATCATATTGAAGATGATTCGACTTCTTCTTAGTTCACATCGAATCTATCTTCATAGTTCACATCCAGGCATCTTTTTAGGGTTCCGTACTTAAAACGAAACCCTTATAGGATCACTTTGTTTTCCGTCTGTCTGTCTGTCTGTCAAGACCATTTTTCTCAGGAACGCGTAGAGGTAACAAGTTGCAATTTGTATCAAATACTCGGGTCTGCGGTCTCTTTCAGCTGTGAAAAAATCAAACTTGTAAGTCAACGAGATCAAAAGATATGACCGTTTATGTCGCATATTTTGCGATTTCACAAGGTAATCAAGACCTTTAGGGTACTTCCCGTTGACCTAAGTAGGGAAAGATGATGCGTTCTAAATCCAGCTCCTCCTTATGGGATTTACATGTAATCTAGCCCCTTATGGGGGAATTACATGTAAAATCTAGCGCGATGCCCCTTATGGAGATTTACATATAAATCTAGCACGAAGCCCCTTATGGGGAATCCTATGCAAAATAGTTCTGAACGCGTCCGAGCGAGAATGTCTAGATGACGTTGGATAGTGGGAAAATTCAAAATGAGGGGTGAGAATTCAGATAGGGGTTGATTCAATTGAGATTAGGGGGGATTTAGATTGACAAGACTAGACAGACAAGACTAGACAGACAAGACTAGATGGACAAGACTAGACGGACTAGACTAAACCATTTTAAACCATTTGATGAGAAAAATCAAATCTGGTGTCAGAACGGCTCTAGCATGTGCCTTAAGGGAGATACCGCCCGACCGCCTACCCCTCAGTAGATGACGTCATCCGCCGCGGCAGAAATTGCTAAACTAATTATCTCGATGCTAATTGGCTGATTAACGAATAAATAATTACAGTTGACCTTTTCCCTCAATTTATATGTAATGGACAAGACTGGACAGACAAGTCTAGACAGACAAGACTCGTTAGATGAAGCTAGACAGATGGGGGCTAAATACATGAGATTAGACAGACCAAGCTAAATACATGAAACTAGATAAGACTGAACTAAAATATATAAGGGATTGTTTAATTCAAATAAAATATATTTTCGATTGTTTTTCTTATAATTGCTAATAATGTTTATATTTTTACTCTCATTATGTTATCTACGTTTTATTTTGATTTACGGCTTTTTGATTAGGTTCGACCGGATGTTTGTCAGACATAATAACTTCTTATCAGCGGCACGCGAGTGGAAAATAATAAATTATGAAGCGCGATCTAATCAATTTCTTAGGTTTGTTTTTCGTTTAATTTAATTCATTTATATAAATACCAAAGAGTTCAATTTTCTGGCATCCACTTTTCATCTACTTGAATTCACTTTCCATCCGCTTGCATCCACTTTCCATCCACTTTACATCCACTTTCCATCCACCTGCATCCACTTTTCATCACGGTAAACAGGGCGTGAGGTCTATGTGACCCCACGCTAAACAGGTTGTGAGGTCTATGTGACCCTACGCTAAACAGGGTGTGAGGTCTATGTCACCCCACGCTAAACAGGGTGTGAGGTCTATGTGACCCCACGCTAAACAGGGTGTGAGGTCTATGTCACCCCACGATAAACAGGGTGTGAGGTCTATGTGACCCCACGCTAAACAGGGTGTGAGGTCTATGTGACATCACGCTAAATAGGGTGTGAGGTCCATGTAACCCCACGCTAAACAGGGTGTGAGGTCTATGTGACACCACGCTAAACAGGGTGTGAGGTCTATGTAACCCCACGCTAAACAGTGTGTGAGGTCTATTTTTAGTCAGCTTTCATCAGCTTTAAATCAGCTTTAATCTCATTGGGTTAGTTGTGTTAGCTTGACATCCACTTGCATCCTTTAATCATATTGGGGTAGGTTAGTTGGGTTAACATTAGGGTAGGTTAGCATTAGATTAGTTGGGTTAGGTTACAGGTGTTAAAACTGAAGCGCGCTTCATTCCTAACACCTGTAACCTAACCCCATTAATCTAATGCTAACCTACCCTAATGTTAGCCCATCTAACCTACCCCAATGAGATTAAAGAATGGATGCAAGTGGATATAAAGCTAACACAACTAACCCAATGAGATTAAAGCTGATTTAAAGCTGATGAAAGGAAAGCTAACTAAAAATAGACCTCACGCACTGTTTAGCGTGGGGTTACATAGACCTCACACCCTGTTTAGCGTGGTGTCACATAGACCTCACACACTGTTTAGCGTGGTGTCACATAGACCTCACACCCTGTTTAGCGTGGGGTGACATAGACCTCACACCCTGTTTAGCGTGGGGTCACATAGACCTCACGCCCTGTTTACCGTGATTAAAAGTGGATGCAGGTGGATGGAAAGTGGATGGAAAGTGGATGCAAGAAAAGGAAAGAAAAGGAAGTGGATGGAAAGTTAATTCAAGTAGATGAAAAGTGGATGCCAGAAAATTGAACTCTTTGGTATTTATATAAATGAATTAAGTTAAACGAAAAACAAACCTAAGAAATTGATTAGATCGCGCTTCATAATTTATTATTTCTCCATTCGCGTGCCGCTGATAAGAAGTTATTATGTCTGACAAACATCCGGTCGAACCTAATCAACAAGCCGTGAATCAAAATAAAACGTAGATAACATAATGAAAGTCTTATCTGTCTAGACTTGTCGGTCCAATCTTGTCCATTACATATAAATTGAGGGAAAAGGTCAACTGTAATTATTTATTCGTTAATCAGCCAATCAGCATCGAGATAATTAGTTTAGCAATATCTGCCGCGGCGGATGACGTCATCTACTGAGGGGTAGGCGGTCGGGCGGTATCTCCCTTAAGGCACATGCTAGAGCCGTTCTGACACCAGATTTGATTTTTCTCATCAAATGGTTTAAAATGGTTTAGTCTAGTCCGTCTAGTCTTGTCCATCTAGTCTTGTCTGTCTAGTCTTGTCTGTCTAGTCTCGTCTGTCTAGTCTTGTCTGTCTAGTCTTGTCTGTCTAGTCTTGTCTGTCTATTCTTGTCTGTCTAGTCTTGTCTGTCTAGTCTTGTCTGTCTAGTCTCGTCTGTCTAGTCTTGTCTGTCTAGTCTTGTCTGTCTAGTCTTGTCAATCTAAATCCCCCCTAATCTCAATTGATTCAACCCCTATCTGAATTTTCACCCCTCACCTCTCATTTTGAATTTTCCCACTATCCAACGTACACGTATCTTGCAGCGTCATCTAGACATTCTCGCTCGGACGCGTTCAGAACTATTTTGCATAGGATTCCCCATAAGGGGCTTCGTGCTAGATTTATATGTAAATCTCCATAAGGGGCATCGTGCTAGATTTTACATGTAATTCCCCCATAAGGGACTAGATTACATGTAAATCCCATAAGGAGGAGGATCCACCTCCTTAGAACGCATCATCTTTCCCTACTGACCTAGAATCATGAAATTTGGCAAGAAGCGGTGTCTTACAACACATGTAAAGGGAAAAATCTGAAAACCGTAAATATGTAGTTTAATTACAAGAAAAATGCGAATTTACTATTAGAAACTTATGAAAATACACTAATGTGTTGCGGGGTATTGTCAGGCACCAGAAGCATATGGGTTGCATACAGTTAAGCCCTCTTAAGGATACCTTACTTACAAGTTTGTACGGAACCCTCGGTGCGCGAGTCACAACTCGCACTTGGCCGGTTTTTTGTCTTCTTTATCAGCTTTCCATCATCCACTCGTGGACATAAGCCTCTTCGTAAGTCTCTCACATCTGGCGATTTTGTGCGAGCTAATAAACAAGTCAAAACGGGATTACTGGAAGAAACTCTGCGAAGATTTTGACAAAAATATATGAGGAGACGTCTTCCAAATCTGTAAAAAGAAGCTTAAAATCAAAGCCCGAAGTGTACAATGGAATCAAACTTGAACAGTAAGGAAAGGCAGATGAGTGCAGATCAACAAATCTTGTTGAAGCAGATTTGATTTCTTGATATTCCGCCCCTATATCATCATAGTTCACATCCAGGCATATTTTTTCGTCTTCTTCTTGATCAGCTTTCCATCATCCACTTCTGGGCATAAGCCTCTTCGTAAGTCTGTCACATCTGGCGGTTTTGGGCTTTGCGATGCCAGTCTTTACCAGCGGTCGATTTAATACGTAATAGACCAGACATCTTTGTCTCACTACTTGTTCCTTACTGGTTCCCAAGACCCATTTGAGTGTCACTGTTGTCGTGTTCCAATTTCTTAAAAATGCGGTTTAAATTTTTAACAAGATCTTCAAGGTGTGACTCAATAGGGCAAAACATTCTCTGACTTTCTTTGAATGTTGAGGTAAGCCAGTGGCTAGGGATTCAGCGCGACTCATGTTGTTAAGAGTTTGACACACATGTCTAAAGAGTAGGGAAAGATCCTATGTTCTCGACCCGCCTCCCGACCTTGACCTTGACACTTCAAGGCTGTTGAAAGCTGATTGAAAAGTGTTTAAAGCTGTTTAAAGCCGATATATAAAGCCTCAAGACTAGATAACATTGGAAAAGAATGACAAGTCTACGAAAGCTTAGATGTAGCGGTGAGTCTAACTTGAAAAGATTAGATTAGACTTTGCTTTACTTTACTTTTTCGTGTCCGGTGGTTTCCGGTGGTTGAAGGATTTTCGAATGTCTAATCGAACAGTGTTATCAGTTGGACTTTGCTGGTTGTATTAGACAAGTATATATCAATCGACAGACTTAAATGCATATAGGAGAGATCATACAGACGATATTTGAGGGAAAGTGAAACAACCAAACTGTACGCTGTCTCTAATACAATTCGTGAGGTAAATCTGCTCTAATTTCAAACCTTATCACAGAAAGTGAAAGAATTAATTAAAATCTCCTCGCTGTTATTAAGAGATTGCAATTAAATTGGCCAGCGAAAAAAAAAACGATTTTTTTTCGTTGCCTCTTGTTATTAACTTTCATTTCAGTTTCTTTCCATGTTAATATTAATCACACTACCTGATACAAATAAACCTAAACTAAATGTTTGTTTAGACTTCACACGCGCAATTAGCGCGACTTATTTTCATAACTAATTCTTCTCGAAGACTCGACAAACACACATATAGAGCAGTAGAGCCAGTTTCTAGTTCGATTAGTTTACTAATTGCAACCGATTTAATTCAGTATTAAACTTTCACTAACTCACTCAACAAGATCAATCTGTCCAAGATCGGATCTGACAACACGGGATACGAAGACATCAAGGGTAAGCATGCCCTGGGAGTGATTAATGACAATGGTGAACGATTTATGGACACGTGCAGATCCTTCAATCTGATTGTGGGCGGGTCACTGTTCCCTCATAAGGACTGCCATAAAGCAACCTGGGTTTCCCCCGATGGGCTCACTCAAAATCAAATTGATCACATTGCCTTTAGTAAAACCTGGCGAGGATCCCTGCTGGATGTTAGAACCCGACGAGGAGCAGACATTTATAGTGACCACCACCTGGTAATTGCGAAAGTGCGCATGAAAGTTGCCTCAACTCATAGCAAACTCCAAAATGCCCCCAAAAAGTTCAATTTAGGCAATCTGGACAATCTTTTTGCTAAATCACGTTTTATAGAGTCCCTGAGAAGTGGCTACCTAAACTCGTTGTATCACGAGGAAGACAACTTAGATATGAAATGGAACAGATTCAAAGAATTATATATAAAGGCTGGTGAAGACTCCCTGGGATATATGTCCAAAAACCAACGAAAGTCCTGGCTATCTGCAACTACATGGGATGCCATTAAAGCTAGGAAAGAAACCAAAGCCAGGTTAAATAAAGCAAAAACAACCGAGGAAAAACAACAATTAGGTCAGCTAATGTACACACACGACAGGATGGTAAAGAACAGTGCCAGAAAAGACAAGAGGGCATGGGCTCAAGGCCTTGCCGACCAAGCCCAAACAGCCAGTGAATGTCACAATATGCGTGCTCTATACCAGATCACCAGGCGCCTAGCCAATAAATCAATTTTGGGTGACACTCCCATCAAAAGCAAAAGCGGAGAATTACTAGTTACGGACGAAGCACAACTAATACGGTGGAAGGAGCACTTCCAAGAAGTCCTAAATAACCCATCGCCTGACATCTCCATCACTGATGAAAACTCCGTCCCTCCCATTCTAAGAATGAATACCAATCCTCCAAACATCAAGGATATTAAAAATGCAATTCTGAAGCTAAACGACGGAATGGCTACGGGTTCAGATGGTCTACCCGCAGAAATATTAAAAGCCGATGCTGAAACATCAGCAAAATTATTATACCCAATTATTAAGCAAATATGGGAAACGGAATACGTTCCGAAAGAGTGGAGGAAAGGGGTAATTGTCAAACTCCATAAAAAGGGAGACAAAAAGATCTGCAACAGCTATAGGGGTCTTACTCTACTCAACACAGCCAGTAAGGTGCTCACATTAACAATCCTCCATCGACTGACAGAATCACTCGAACCTACAATTAGGAGCGAACAAGCCGGTTTTAGGCCTAGAAAATCATGTATCGACCAGATCAACTCGCTCCGAATTATTATTGAGCAGTCCGTGGAATGGCGCTCTCCACTTTACATGCTTTTTGTGAATTTCGAGAAAGCTTTCGACTCTGTTAGCCGCAACGCCATCTGGAAAGTCCTATCACAGAACGTCGTCCCTCAAAAGATTGTTAACATCATCCGGGCATTGTACGCGAACAGCTCTAGCCGTATCAAACACAAAGGCAAACTAAGTGACGAATTTGCTGTCTCCTCGGGGGTCAAACAAGGTTGTGCATTATCGCCTCTCCTATTTATAATCGTCATGGACCACATAATGACTGCAGTTAACGAGCGTCCCCGCGGCATCAGATGGCGTCTGAACGCCCAGTGGGAAGACCTAGATTACGCTGATGATTTGTCTCCTCACGCACACCTACCAAGATATGCAGGAAAAACTAAACCTACTGGACTATAACGCGGCGTTCACTGGCCCCAAAATAAACATCTCTAAGACCAAGGAAATGCGTATCAATGCTCCGCTCTCTTTAAATAACATCCCAATCGATAATACTGTCAACTTTTGCTACCTGGGCAGCCAGATTACTCCAGACGGAGGAGCTTCAGAGGATGTCAAAATACGAATTCGTAAAGCAGGATACGCATTTGCTCTATTGAATAATTTCTGGAATAACCCATGCATCAAAAGAAGTACCAAAATCAAGGTCTTTAACAGCAACGTCAAATCAGTTCTTTTGTATGCCTGCGAAACCTGGAAAGACACTCTAGCGGTTACTCCCAAGATTCAGACCTTTGTCAACAAGTGCCTGCGGCGCATTCTTGGCATACGCTGGCCGGAGGTTGTCTCAAATGTTACTCAATTGAGGTTAACAGGTCAACAATCAATTGCCAAGGAGATCAAGAGGCGCAAATGGAGTTGGATAGGCCACACGCTAAGGAAACCCAGCTCAGATATCTCCAGGGAAGCATTAGAGTGGAACCCTCAAGGCCAACGCAGGGTAGGTAGACCTCGCTCTACCTGGAAACGCACAGTGGATAGCGAAGCCAGGAGAAATGGAAAGTCCTGGAACGAGGTCAAGTGCTTGGCGTCGAACAGGACAAGATGGAGATGTTTCGTGGAGGCCCTTTGCTCCTCCTTGGAGCCATAGGAATCAATATATATATATATATATATATATATATATATATATATATATATATATATATATATAACTCGCTCAACAAACTTAATCCCCCAAAACACTTAATACTTGCTGGTAATAGCTCTTTACTAGACTAGTCTTGTCTGTCTTAGTCTTGTCTGTCTAGTCCTGTCTGTCTACTCTTGTCTGTCTAGTCTTTTCTGTCTAGTTTTGTCTGTCTAGTCTTGTCTATTTAGTCTTGTCTGTTTAGTCTTGTCTGTCTAGTCTTGTCTGTCTAGTCTTGTCTGTCTAGTCTTGTCTGTCTAGTCTTGTCTGTCTAGTCTTGTCTGTCTAGTCTTGTCTGTCTAGTCTTGTCTGTCTAGTCTTGTCTGTCTAGTCTTGTCTGTCTAGTCTTGTCTGTCTAGTCTTGTCTGTCTAGTCTTGTCTGTCTAGTCTTGTCTGTCTAGTCTTGTCTGTCTAGTCTTGTCTGTCTAGTCTTGTCTGTCTAGTCTTGTCTGTCTAGTCTTGTCTGTCTAGTCTTGTCTGTCTAGTCTTGTCTGTCTAGTCTTGTCTGTCTAGTCTTGTCTGTCTAGTCTTGTCTGTCTAGTCTTGTCTGTCTAGTCTTGTCTGTCTAGTCTTGTCTGTCTAGTCTTGTCTGTCTAGTCTTGTCTGTCTAGTCTTGTCTGTCTAGTCTTGTCTGTCTAGTCTTGTCTGTCTAGTCTTGTCTGTCTAGTCTTGTCTGTCTAGTCTTGTCTGTCTAGTCTTGTCTGTCTAGTCTTGTCTGTCTAGTCTTGTCTGTCTAGTCTTGTCTGTCTAGTCTTGTCTGTCTAGTCTTGTCTGTCTAGTCTTGTCTGTCTAGTCTTGTCTGTCTAGTCTTGTCTGTCTAGTCTTGTCTGTCTAGTCTTGTCTGTCTAGTCTTGTCTGTCTAGTCTTGTCTGTCTAGTCTTGTCTGTCTAGTCTTGTCTGCCTAGTCTTGTCTGTCTAGTCTTGTCTATCTAGTCTTGTCTGTCTAGTCTTGTCTGTCTAGTCTTGTCTGTCTAGTCTTGTCTGTCTAGTCTTGTCTGTCTAGTCTTAACTATCTAATCTTGTTTCTCTTTGTGTATTCTTGTCTGATTATACTGACTGAGATTATTGATCTATGTCTATTAAGCCTTGACTGACTATACAGACTGATACTACTTATCTATGTCTAATGTACCTTGCCTGACTAAACAGACTGATACAACTGTTCTATGTCTAGTGTGTCTTGACTGACCGATTCTACTGATCAATGTGTCTCAACTTCTGTCTTGACTGACTATATGACTGGACTATCTGCCCTTACTAAACCGAAAACATTGACTAGATGGACAAATTCTAAAACTCTTCTGTAATTTATTTCAATGATTTAATAAGTTTTCGGATCGTTTAATTAGATTATTGCGTGGATAAATTAGTTAATATATGAATATCCTTATTTAGAGTTATCGTGGGCATAATATAATGAATGCAGGTGTAAATAAGCATCCGAATTCTTCCGGCTCATCTCACAAGAGAAATTCCGAAAGGGAACGGTCGAGATTAGTTAGCTGTAAAAAGTAGGCAGTGTATGAACACATCCCAGAAGAAAGTAACCGTTTTATAATTGTTTATTGGAACGAGTTCAGATGAGTTATTTATTCAAATCTAATTGGAATGGACGGCAGGATTCATTTATCATAAATGTTTGCAGTAATTGCATAATTTTGTTAAAAAATTAAAATAATTTGAAGACACAATAAAAATAGAATTGTTGGGTCAAAACAAAATCACGCCACTTTCGGGAATTCTCCAACCCTAGATAATATCGAAATGCGGAACTACATACTTCCTACCTTTTGTCGGGTTATATCTACATAAAATAGAAAAAAAAACTTGTATAGTGTAAGCGAATATATGGACCTTTAAGGTCCCTCCTGCCGAGGGAGGCCTTGGGCACGTGCCCCGTGTGCCCTTATGGCAAAGACGGTTATGCTCACTATATTAAGTTGGATATTTCCAATTCAATATTGGTCAGTTTAACATACGATGTGGTTTAACCCTTTTGGGTACATTTGACGGCTGAGGCTCGTGCTCATGCATATGTTTCACTTGTCTTTCATTCTCTAAATAAATATGTACCTAAAGGGTTAATAAAAAATTGGAGTTGCAGATTATGCGTGTTTTGATAGTCTCTTTGGAATGTTCAAGCTAATTGATTTTCTCGTTGGAAAAACGTGGTGGTCTGAATGAACGTTTTTGCTTGAGACAAAACCCAATAACTCGAGGCGTGTTAAAGTACTCAGCAAATCAATGTAAATTTTAGTTACTTATGTTATTTTTAATGGTTATCTTAATTTAGCAAGAAATGCTTAAAAGGTTTCTTGTAGATTTTGTAATTGTCTACAAGTTTTGTTTAAAAAGTTTTGTTAAAATCACGCTGGTTTTCGAATTAAGCTGGACGGTATTTGGAAGGTTTTCTCTGCTTTTTGAGATTTTCCTGTAGAAACTAAAGAGCTTCGAAAATAGATACCAATACGTTTCGTTGAAGATTTATTTCTCTATCAGTTTTGTTTCAAAAGTTTTTCCAACTTCGCAACGGTTTTCGAAAAATCGGCGCAATACTAGAGTCTAAAATATTGCTCATTGAAAATAGTATATTAAAGAACGAGTTCAATAAGCGCGGTTTTACAGCACGCGTCCATGCTTAGAAACCGACGAGCGTAACGAGAAGTTTTCTAATGGACAAGTGCGAAAAACGCCTTACGAACGACTTTTTTTATAATATTTTTTCTATTTTGCGCCCTTGCCATTTCTAAATAAAAAAATCGCCGATACATATTGAGAAAATTGTGTGGCACTCGGCGAGCCATAACCGCACACAAATGAGTGCTGTTATCATGTCCATTACAGACGAAAAATAGGAAAAAATATTGTTGTTATTTTTCGAATTTCTGATTGAGTTCTTTTCAAATTCTATTAACATTTGACTTCAAACTGTCTGTGATGTAAAATTACTCAACCAAGAATGTTAATCAAAGATCTTCATATAGATTATATAAAAACGAACATGTTAGTTTGGTTGCCAGTATTGCTAATGGATTTTATAAGTAAAAAAGTTTTACAAGACAGACAAGAGTAGATAGACAAGACTAGAGCCCAGACAGCTTATATAATCTTGTTATACTTATGATTCTGCTTATGATCTTGTTACATGGATCTATGAATACGAACAAGTATTCATACGTCAATGTCTTGTTACGATACGAGCATTACATCTAAGAAAGAAATTTGCTTGTGATTTTATTTAAGCTAGAGTTTAATAGGTGTCTCTCTCAGCGAACTAGCTTAAGCCAGATAATTAAAAATTTAATCCGAACGTGAATTTTGTGGACTTTCGTTTGCCAACGTTTGATTTCTTTAGATGTTTAAGATTTAATAAACAGTAACCATTACTTTGTTATTTGATTTAATGCACAGTAAACATGATTTGCATTAATTGTAAACATTCATTGTAAATATTGCAATGCTGTCCTGATATAGCTGGGAAACGCCGTGCTGATTCACCGCTCGGTCAAGATAATAATACACGTGACGTGAAAACCCAAACCCAATTTGAATTGTAATCAGTTGTCGCTGGAAATTTGCACGGGACGCCCGTCGTTCTGTTGCAAATTACATATTATTCTAGTTTCCAGTTCCATTTGCCAATCCAGTTCCGAAATATTTTAAGTTTTGTGCAAAAATCATAGTTGAAAATAGACAGTGTCAAGGTGAGTGAACCACTTTCGGGATTTGTTTACAAATCTTATTAACTAACTGATAACACGACAGGAAATTTCTTAAATTTAGATAACAAGTCTAGACTAGTTTTAGTAAATTTATTTTGCTTTACAGTCTAGACTAGACTTCATAGATTCCTTAGTTGTTATCTATTAGACTAGATTAGCACTAATAAGTTCCTTAGCAGGAACTTAGCAGGACTATCTACTGGACTAGACTAGCATTAGCATATACAATCAATAATCTAGACTAGTCGTCATAGCTTCCTTAGCTTTTATCTACTAGACTAAACCAGCTCTAATAATTTCGGACTTTCCTTACTTGTTATCTCTTAGACTAGACTACCTCTAGTAAGCTCCTTAAGCTTACAAGGACTAAGACCACGACTTGGACAATCTACTGGACTAGATAGCTTTTGCTTATACATTTAATAAAATCTAGATTATTTAGACGTCATAACGTCCTTAGCTCTTATCTACTAGACTAGACCAGCTCTAGTAATTTCATTTTGCTGTCTAATCCAGACTAGACTATAAATTCCTTAGTTATTATCTACTAGACAAGACTAGCTTTAGCAAATTTATTTTGCTTTCCAGTCTAGAATAGACCATACATTCCTTAGTTATTATCTATTAAACTAGACTAGCTCTATAAGTTCCTTATGCTTACTAGGACTAAGACTAAGACTAGGGCTATCTACTGGACTAGACTAGCTTTTGCATTTACACTTAATAACTTAGACTAGACGTCATAACTTCCTTAGGTCTTATCTACTAGACTAGACCTGCTCTAGTAATTTCATATTGCTATCTAATCTAGACTAGACTAACTTCATAAGAACTAACTTCATAAATTTCTTAGTTATTATCTAGTAGACTAGACTAGCTTTAGTAAATTTATTTTACTTTCCAGTCTAGACTAGACTTTATAAATTCCTTAGTTGTTATCTATTAGACTAGACTTTATAAATTCCTTAGTTATCTATTAGACTAGACTTTATAAATTCCTTAGTCGTTTTCTATTAGACTAGACTTTATAAATTCCTTAGTTGTTATCTACTAGACTAGACTAGCTTTATTACATTTATTTGGTTTTCCAGTCTAGCCTAGATTTCATAGATTCCTTAATTATTATCTATTAGTCTAGACTAGCTCTAGTAAGTTCGTTATGCTTACAAGGACTAGAACTTACTAGGACTATCTACTGGACTAGACTAGCTTTAGCATATAGACAAGTCTAGATTAGCCATAAATTCCTTAGTTATTATCTACTAGACTATGTTGAATTAAATTTCATCTCACAATCAATCTAATGAGTAAACCAGACAAAGTAAGCTAAGCAACAACGTTGCCGTTCAGTAAAACATGTCACATTTTAGTCTACAACTTGGGAAGTAGATAAGCTAGGCACGCCAAAATCAAGAGACTTATAGAACACAAGATTATCTAGATTATACCCATTACAAGAGGATTATATCTAGATTAATTCTGGAGTTATAGTTAATATGTTTTAGTCCCATTACAAAACAAAATTGTGAAGCGTAACATTTCAGTTGGTAACACGGGAACTAGCGCATCGAGTCTAAACGGAAACTGAAAAATAGACTATTAACTTAGGATTACTTACTAGTCTAGACTAGTGTTTATAAATTCATTATTTTCTATTAGACCAGACAAACAATAACTTCCTTAATCTAACTAGTCTAGACTGAACTTTGTAGATTTCTTGGTGATTGCTAGTATTGTTTATTTTCTTACTAGTCTATACTAGACTTTATGTAGTCCATTGATATTATCTACTACACTCGACTAGCTCTTGTCAGTTCCTCATACACACTTGTCTATAGCAGACTTTATAAAAAACCGTAATTATTATCTACTAGATTAGGCTACCTTTAATAACTTCCTTCTACTTACTAGTCTAGACTAGGCTTCATAGATTCTAGACTAAGACTAGGACTAGAACTTACTAGGACTAGCCTAGCTTTAGCATATACACTTAACAATTTAGACTAGACGTCATACCTTCCGTAGTTTTTATCTACTAGGCTAGACCAACTCTAGTAATTTCATTTTGCTATCTAGTCTAGACTAGACTTCATAAATTCCTTAGTTGTTATCTACTAGACTAGACTAGCTTTAGTACATTTATTTTGCATTCCAGTCTAGACTAGACTTTATAGATTCCTTAGTTATTATCTATTAGACTAGACTAGCTCTAGTAAGTTCCTTATGCTTACTAGGACTAGGACTACAACTAGGACTACGACTAGGACTACGACTAGGACTTACTAGCACTATCTACTGGACTGGACTAGATTTAGCATATACACTTAATAATCTAGACCAGTAGTGGCGAACCTATGGCACGCGTGTCACAGCTGACACGTAGGTAAATTGTATTGGCACGCAAACTATCACCAATCGACTTTAATTTATAAAAGTCTAAGTCAGTGGTGGCGAACCTATGGCACGCGTGTCACAGCTGACACGTAGGTAAATTGTATTGGCACGCGAACTATCACCAATCGACTTTAATTCATAACAGTCTAACTCAGTGGTGGCGAACCCATGGTACGCGAGTCACAGCTGACACGTAGGTAAATTGTATTGGCACGCGAACTATCACCAATCGACATTAATTCATAACAGTCTAACTCAGTGGTGGCGAACCCATGGCACGCGTGTCACAGTTGACACGTAAGAAAATTGTATTGGTACTCGAACTATCACCAATCGACATCAATTTATAACAGTCTAACTCAGTGGTGGCCAACCCATGGCACGCGTGTCACAGTTGACACGTTGGAAAATTTTATTGGTACTCGAACTATCACCAATCGACATTAATTTATAACAGTCTAACTCAGTGGTGGCCAACCCATGGCACGCGTGTCACAGTTGACACGTTGGAAAATTGTATTGGTACTCGAACTATCACCAATCGACATTAATTTATAACAGTCTAACTCAGTGGTGGCCAACCCATGGCGTGTCACAGTTGACACGTAGGAAAATTTTATTGGTGCACGAACTATCACCAATCGACATTAATTCATAACAGTCTAACTCAGTGGTGGCCAACCCATGGCACGCGTGTCACAGTTGACACGTAGGAAAATTTTATTGGTGCACGAACTATCACCAATCGACATTAATTTATAACAGTCTAACTCAGTGGTGGCCAACCCATGGCACGCGTGTCACAGTTGACCCGTAGGAAAATTTTATTGGTGCACGAACTATCACCAATCGACATTAATTTATAACAGTCTAACTCAGTGGTGGCCAACCCATGGCACGCGTGTCGCAGTTGACACGTAGGAACATTTTATTGGTGCACGAACTATCACCAATCGACATTAATTTATAACAGTCTAACTCAGTGGTGGCCTACCCATGGCACGCGTGTCACAGTTGACACGTTGGAAAATTTTATTGGTACTCGAACTATCACCAATCGACATTAATTCATAACAGTCTAAATCAGTGGTGACGAACCTATGGCACGCGTGTCACAGCTGACACGTAGAAAAATTGTATTGGCACGCCAAGTGTATCTCACGCACCTTCTAAACTACTTAAACTGAAACCTTTTACTTTTCTAAAAAAAAAATTCAAGTTTCTCAATCCACTTTTGTGCAACATCGAAGGTGTAAAATATAAGGTGTGTTAAATTCAGGCTAATACGGTAATTGAATTCACTAATAATTCACTATCAGAAATGTTTATTCATTGTAAAAGTTACCACTGGCACGTCAGCTTTTCAAAATGTGAAAATTAAAAAAAAAATGCCACGCGGCCGGAAAAAGGTTCGCCACCCCTGATCTAGACTATACGTCATAGCTTCCTTAGCTCTTATCTATTGGACTAGACCAGTTATAGTAATTTCATTTTGGTATCTAGTCTAGACTAGACTTGACAAATTCGTTAGTTATCTACTAGAGTAGATTTGCTTTAGTAAATTTGGTATCTAGTCTAGACTAGACTTGACAAATTCGTTAGTTATCTACTAGAGTAGATTTGCTTTAGTAAATTTGGTATCTAGACTAGACTTGACAAATTCGTTAGTTATCTACTAGAGTAGATTTGCTTTAGTAAATTTATTTTGCTTTCCAATCTAGAGTAGACTTCATAAATTCCTTAGTTATTATCTATTAGACTAGACTAGCTCTACTAAGTTCCTTATACTTACTAGGACTATTACTACGACTAGGGATTTCTAGGACTATCTACTGGACTAGACTACGTTTAGCATATACACTTAATAATCAAAACTAGATGTCATAGTTTCCTTAGCTCTTATCTACTAGACTTCATAGATTCCTTAGTTATTAGCTATTAGACTAGACTAGCTCTACTAAGTTTCTTATGCTTACTTGGGCTATAACTACCACTAGGACTTTCTAGGACTATCTACTGGACTAGACTAGCTTTAGCATACACACTTAATAATCTAGACTAGACGTCATAGCTTCGTTAGCTCTTATCTACTAGACTAGACCAGCTCTATTCATTTCACTTTGCTATCTAATCTAGACTAGACTTAATAAATTCTTTAGTTATTATCTACTAGACAAGACTAGCTTTAGTAAATTTATTTTGCTTTCTAGTCTAGACTAGACTTCATAAATTCCTGAGTTGTTATCTATTAGACTAGACTAACTCCAGTAAGTTCCTTATGCTTACTAGGACTATGACCAGGACTTACCAGGACTATCTACTGGACTGGACTAGCTTTAGCATATACATATAATATTCTAGACTAAACGTCATAGCTTCCTTAGCTCTTATCTACTAGACTAGACCAGCTCTAGTAATTTCATTTTGCTATCTAGTCTAGAGTAGACTTCATAAATTCTTTACTTATTATCTACTAGACTAGACTAGCTTTAGTAAATTAATTTTGCTTTCTAGGCTAGATTAGACTTCATAGATTCCTTAGTTATTATCTATTAAACTGGACTAACACTAATAAGTTCCTTATGCTTACTAGGACTAGGACTACGACTAGGACTATCTGCTGGACCGGACTAGCTTTTGCATATAAACTTAATAACCTAGACTAGACGTCATAGCTTCCTTAGCTCTTATCTACTAGACTAGTCCAGCTCTAGTAATTTCATTTTGCTCTCTAATCTAGACTAGACTTCATAAATTCCTTAGTTATTATCTACTAGACTAGACTAGCTTTACTAAATTTATTTTGCTTTCCAGTCCAGACTAGACTTCATAGATTCCTTAGTTATTTTCTATCAGACTAGACTAGTCAGTTCCTTATGCTTACTAAGACTACGACTAGGACTATCTACTGGACTGGACTAGCTTTTGCATATACACATAATAACCCAGACTAGACGTCATAGCTACATTAGCTCTTATCTACTAGACTAGATCAGCTCTAGTAATTTCAGTTTGCTGTCTAATCTAGACTAGACTTCTTAAATTCCTGAGTTATTATCTACTAGGCTAGGCTAACTTTAGTAAATTTATTTTGCTTTAGAGTCTAGACTAGACTTCATAGATTCCTTACTTATTATCTATAAGTCTAAACTACCTCTTGTTAGTTCCTTATGCTTACTAGAACTAGATTAGGACTAGGCCTAGAACTAGGACTAATACTAGGACTAAAACTAGGACTATGACTAGAACCAAGACTGGGACTTAATAGGACTATCTCCTGGACTAGATTAGCAATCGAAACTAGATAAGCATATACATTTAATAATCTAGACTAGACGTCATAGTTTCCTTAGCTGGTACGTACTGGACTAGACCAGCTCTAGTAAATTCCTTACACTTACTAGTCTAGACTTCATAGGTTGTTTAGTTATCATCCAGAAGACTAGACTGGTCTGGACTAGATTAACCAGATTTTTCGAATCCTTATTCTTTCCACTAGTCTAGAATAAAAACCAAGTTATCTATACCAGTTATCTAGATATGGGCTCAATGGAAGTCGTCTTTAATTCAAGTATTAGGCAATTTAGTCCAGATTACCTTTCACAAATCCGATGTAGTCTATATTATCTTGTAGTCTATATTATCTAGTTGTCTATATTATCTAGTAGTCTGTATTATCTAGTAGTCTATATTATTCAGTAAACTATATTATCTAGTAGTCTATATTATCTAGTAGTTTATATTATGTAGTAGTTTATATATTCTAGTGGTCTATATTATCTACTAGTCTATATTATCTAGTAGTTTATATTATCTTGTAGTTTATATTATCTAGTAGCCTATATTATCTAGTAGTTTATTTTATCTAGTAGTTTATATTATCTAATAGTTTATATTATCTAGTAGTTTACATTATCTAGTAGTCTATATTATCTAGTAGTCTATATAGTCTTGTCTGTCCTTATCTAGTAGTCTATATTATCTAGTGGTCTATATTATCTAGTAGTCTATATAGTCTTGTCTGTCCTTATCTAGTAGTCTATATTATCTAGTGGTCTATATTATCTAGTAGTCTATATAGTCTTGTCTGTCCTTATCTAGTAGTCTATATTATCTAGTGGTCTATATTATCTAGTAGTCTATATAGTCTTGTCTGTCCTTATCTAGTAGCCTATATTATCTAGTAGTCTATATTGTCTAGTAGTTTATATTATCTACAAGTCTATATTATCCAGTGGTCTATATTATCTAGTAGTATATATAGTCTTGTCTGTCCTTATCTAGTAGTCTATATTATTTAGTGGTCTATATTGTCTAGTAGTCTATATAGTCTTGTCTGTCCTTATCTAGTAGTCTTTATTATCTAGTAGTCTATATAGTCTTGTCTGTCCTTATCTAGTAGTCTATATTATTTAGTGGTCTATATTGTCTAGTAGTCTATATAGTCTTGTCTGTCCTTATCTAGTAGCCTATATTATCTAGTAGTTTATATTATCTAGTAGTTTATATTATCTAGTAGTCTATATAATCTAGTGGTTTATATTATCTAGTAGTTTATATTATCTAGTGGTCTATATTATCTAGTGGTCTATATTATCTAGTAGTCTAAATAGTCTTGTCTGTCCTTATCTAGTAGTCTATATTATCTAGTGGTCTATATTATCTAGTAGTCTATATGGTCTTGTCTGTCCTTATCTAGTAGTCTATATTATCTAGTGGTCTATATTATCTAGTAGTGTATATAGTCTTGTATGTCCTTATCTAGTAGTCTATATTATCTAGTAGTCTATATAGTCTTGTATGTCCTTATCTAGTAGTCTATATTATCTAGTAGTCTATATTATCTAGTAGTTTATATTATCTAGTAGTTTATATTATTTAGTAGTCCATATTATCTAGTAGTCTATATTATCTATTAGTCTATATAGTCTTGTCTGTCCTTATCTAGTAGTCTTTATTATCTAGTAGTCTATATAGTCTTGTCTGTCCTTATCTAGTAGTCTACATTATCTAGTGGTCTATATTATCTAGTAGTCTATATAGTCTTGTCTGTCCTTATCTAGTAATCTATATTATCTCGTGGTCTATATTGTCTAGTAGTCTATATAGTCTTGTCTGTCCTTATCTAGTAGTCTATATTATCTAGTAGTCTATATTATCTAGTAGTCTATATTATCTAGTAGTCTATACTATCTAGTAGTCTATAATATCTAGTAGCCTATAATATCTAATTGTCTATATTATCTAGTAGTCTATATAAGATATTATCTATAAAAAGATTGAAACTAAGACTTGTTATCTATAAGTTTGAGGGAGTTATCTCGCAAATTAAGTAAGGTAGAGTTTCAAAATTTGGCAGACTTACAGATAACGATTTCATCTATATTATAAACGGAACCAGAAGATTCCGTCTGAACTAGTTCTAGAGTTATAGATTCGTTAATCTGGCTTAGTTATCTAAAATATATAGAGAGTTACATTTTGGTTTATAATTCAAGAGCTAGATAACATAGACTAACAGAAGACTAAAAATTCGAAAACTTATAGAATGTAATTTTACATAGATAATACCGGAAACTAGAGCATCCTGTTCAGAGGAGTTACAGAGTTACAGTTCCGGTAATCTAAAATCGCAAGAAAATGTTGTTTTAAGTTTTAGTTTACAACACAAGAACTAGATAACTTGGACTAACCAAAATTAGGAGTCTTATAGATTTTAAAATTGCCTAGATTATACCGAATATTACAGGATTCTATCTAGAGTAGCAACGGGTTTATAGAGTCGTTAATGTGCCTTAGACCCAAGGTAACAAATTTATGTAGATTGATACATGCTTCTCTATAACTCAAGAGGTGGGTAATCCAGACAAGCCAAAATTTGGAAAGTAATAGACTATGAAATTATCTAGATCATATCAAAAGTTAGATAATCTGCCTTAATTCCAAAATAATAAAAATAGATAGAATGTTAGAAATTATCTGTATTATCACCTACAGAAACAAATGGTCTTTCTGGCATGGATGTTATGTAAACTAGATTATCTAGAATCTAAACTAACTAAAATTTGGAAGATTTTAGACTTATCTAGATTATACCGAAAGTTATAAGATTATATCTTGACTATTTCGATAGATGTTGATGTCTTAATCCCAAGATTAAAAAGATGTGTAGACTAGAGTTAGTCTAGAACTGAAAATATAGAAGATCTAGACTAACCAAAATTAGTAGACTTTAATGTTATCCTGGTAATATGAAAATTAGAGGATTCTAGTTCCGGAGTTATAAATATATTTCTTAATCTGTCTAAAACACAAGAACTAGATTATCAAAACTAGCAAAAATTGTCAAGCTTGTAGATAATTAACTAGTCTAGATTATCCTCTAAACTTGAATAATCCATTTAGTCTACTACCTCAGTTATGTAATATTCAAGTAGATTATCCTTAGATCATATATGCGTTGTAGAAAGTTGTTTGTGAATGTACGTTGTCTGTTAGAAAAGTATCCGACCTTTAGCCGGTAAAAAAAAACTCGCATACCTGGAGCGTTGGAAACCTTATCACCCTCAAAGTAGTATCCTTGGGACTGCACACACTTCTGAGACATCTGCGACCGTCTTTAAACCGGTTGCACCACTTCTTAATCTGTATGATGCAAACAGCATCGTCACCGAAAGCCGTCTGAATCTTCCGAATGGAGCAGTAGCGCTGCTCCAGTCGTTCCGTCATTTGACTTGCATTGAAAAACCGACGAGAGCACTACACTCTACGTCACTCGAACACTGCTCGACAGCAACTGACGCTATCTACAGGCGGGAAAAAAATCACGCATGCGCACGAAGGTTCAAAGTCGACTCATGCAAGCGCGCTTGATTCAAATCCATCAGGTTTTCAAAATAAAAAATAAGGTCGGATACTTTTCTAACAGACTACGCATTCCTGTAGTTTACCAGACAAGACTAGACAGACCCGACTATAGACAGAAAATACTAGACAGACAAGACTAGATCGACAAGACTAGACAGACAAGTAGTCAACCAAACCTTAATAATGTAGTTCATTTTGTGCCGCTTTAAACTTGTCTATCTAGTCAATAAAACCTTGATAACCTGTGTTTTATAATATAATAAGTTAGTTACATTTACAGATGGAAGCTTCGGATCCTTCCGCTCTCGAGCACAAGCTCCAGGATTTCATTTACTACTTCCTGCAGCGCATCGAGAGCAAACTGACTTACTACTTGAACATATTGGAGGGCAAAGAATCGGGCGAGAAGCCTTCGAGTTTGGTCGGGAACATTGTTTCTGGTGCCGCAGCTTTGATACCAAGTTACGGCAAGGCGGCGAGCACAGGGGTCAAACAAGCCGAGGGAATGCTGTCGAAGCGCAGCGAGAAGGAAGACGCAATCGCAATCTCGAAAATCGCGTATACGTTTCGCGCGGAGAAGAAGCGCTTCCGGAGGGTTTGCATCGAAGCGGCTTACGAGGTTTTCTGCTGCTACGAGATGCAGTTTTTGCAATTGACTTGTAACGGCGGGGAAGTTAGAGCTATGCAGAAGCTAGGAGACGACGCGGCTCAAAGGTGCTTGAATTATCTCATCAAGAACAAAGCGCAGGAATTGTACGTGAAGACGTTAATACTGGGAGTTGTTTGCGAAGAAGACAATTTCTTGGTCAGTCTTGGTATAAGCAAGAAAGGTAGGAGAGTCAAAGACCCTGAAGAGCACGTTTGGAATTCCGGCAAGATTTATTACAAAGTCGGCATTTACGATCCGGAAACGGAGCGGTTTTATAAAACCAAGAGATCCAACACGGGTAAGTACGGCCACCGCCTGAAGTTCTCCCACGAGGATTTGCAATTTCACGATGACTACGAGATCGACGCCCCCACATACAACTACAAATATTCCACGGATTTCAACGACTTCGTCAAGGATCTCCCGAAGCTCCTGGACTTTATCGCCTCCAAGAACCCCGAAGAGTTCGCCAAACACGACCGCGAAACCAAACACCAAGCCACGTTGGAAATCCTCGCCGAAAACCACGGAAGTACCATAACCACCATCGAAACAACCTCAGCGAAAATCATCTCGCGCCAGGAAGATCTCCACGAAGATCTCAAAGTTGATCACAAGAGGCACCACGAGGAAGTGACGAGTATGTTGGTTGTGATTTCCGAGAAGCAGAGCAAGATTTGCAAGAGCGAGGAAACGTTGAAGGAACAGGTGAAGAGGAGCGAAAGGGAAGTTAAGAAGATCGAGCAGTTGGTGGAGAAGAAAGATGACGCCAAAGTGACGATCGCGCTGAACAGAGAGAGCATCGAAAACGAATTGAAGAAATTGGACTTTACTCGCAGCGGCGAGTTCAAGAAAATTAAAACTAAACTGCGCAAGCTAAGGTTTTAGAAAGTTTATCGAATTCTAACGCAAAACTAGACGATTAAGTAAACGAAAATCGTGGGATTAATCACTGCCATGTGTCTCAAATGCCTGATGGAGTCTTTCGAAATATGCACGATATATTTCAAAGTTAATGATAATGTAATATGATAGATACCATGTTAATGATAATGTAATATGATAGATACTGTGTTAATGATAATGTAATATGATTGTAGATTGTAGATATGGTGGTGATAACTTGTACTGCGACCTTTATAGATCTATTGTACCCCACCCTCTTCCTCTAAGCGTTGGTGTACTTACCCATCTAGAGCGCCTCCTCTAATCCTGTTTGCTTTAGGAATTTCAGGATCTGGGTGGGATTCAAGGACTGCAGCTCCTCTGCATTCAAGCAGTGAGCCCCGAGGTACATCTGTCTCTTGTGAAGCAGTGCTCCGTAGTCTTTGAGCAGATGTATAGGGTTTTGAACCTCAGAATCTGCAACCGTCTTCCTCCTCTAGGCCTAGGACCTTCAGGTGTTTTATAAGTCTGCAGTGATGTAATATGATACAATGTGTTAATGATAATGTAACATGATACCAAATGTGTCTCCTCGTCGCTTTACACCTTTAAGTTACGATCTTCTACGCGCATTTGGTTTTCAATGGCACTTAACTTCATTCACTGTAGCGGTGGCATCCATGTCTTTTATTCGCTGCGAGCACAACAGCACTAGCGCCAAAGGTGACACTTTTAAGAACTTCATGACCAGTTACGTCATTATTCAGCATTTTTTAAAATATATTGGCATGTATTTGAAAAAATTTGAATTTCGCACTAAAAAATTGAATCTTTCCAAACAATTTACACCTTAAACTTAATAAAGACGGAACAAAGCTTGAATATATAAATATACTCAACCTTTCCGGAACTCTATAATACTAATGAGTCTTTTTAGGACTCATTATTATTTGCAACTTTTCAAAATATTAAAACAAACTTTCAGGAATAATTTCTGCAATTTTCAGCAAAATATATCCGTATGTTTGCCTTTGCCAATTAAATAAAGTCGCAAATTATCTTGAAAACTAGTTAAGGCAAAGTTTGCGAATTTGTATTTCCGGTAGTTTGCAGTTTATAAATTTGCAACTTTTCAAAATGTTAAAACAAACTTTCAGGAATAATTTCTGCAATTTTCAGCAAAATACATCCGTCCGTTTGCCTTTGCCTATTAATTAAAGTCGCAAATTAACATGAAAACTAGTTAAGGCAAAGTTTGCAATTTTGTATTTCCGGTAGTTTGCAGTTTATAAATTTGCAACTTTTCAAAATATTAAAACAAATTTTCAGGAATAATTTCTGCAATTTTCAGCAAAATATATCCGTAAGTTTGCCTTTGCCAATTAATTAAAGTCGCAAATTATCATGAAAACTAGTTAAGGCAAAGTTTGCAAATTTGTATTTCCGGTAGTTTGCAGTTTATAAATTTGCAATTTTTCTAAAAAACTTTCAGGAATAATTTCTGCAATTTTCAGCAAAATATATCCGTATGTTTGCCTTTACCAATTAATTAAAGTCGCAAATTATCATGAAAACTAGTAAAGACAAAGTTTGCAATTTTTTATTTCCGGTAGTTTGCAGTTTATAAATTTGCAACTTTTCAAAATATTAAAACAAACTTTCAGGAATAATTTCTGCAATTTTCAGCAAAATATATCCGTCCGTTTGCCTTTGCCAATTAATTAAAGTCGCAAATTATCATGAAAACTAGTTAAGGCAAAGTTTGCGAATTTTTATTTCCGGTAGTTTGCAGTTTATAAATTTGCAACTTTTCAAAATGTTAAAACAAACTTTCAGGAATAATTTCTGCAATTTTCAGCAAAATACATCCGTCCGTTTGCCTTTGCCTATTAATTAAAGTCGCAAATTATCATGAAAACTAGTTAAGGCAAAGTTTGCAAATTTGTATTTCCGGTAGTTTGCAGTTTATAAATTTGCAACTTTTCAAAATATTAAAACAAACTTTCAGGAATAATTTCTGCAATTTTCAGCAAAATATATCCGTATGTTTGCCTTTGCCAATTAATTAAAGTCGCAAATTATCATGAAAACTAGTAAAGACAAAGTTTGCAAATTTGTATTTCCGGTAGTTTGAAGTTTATAAATTTGCAACTTTTCAAAATGTTAAAACAAACTTTCAGGAATAATTTCTGCAATTTTCAGCAAAATATATCCGTATGTTTGCCTTTGCCAATTAATTAAAGTCGCAAATTATCATGAAAACTAGTAAAGACAAAGTTTGCAAATTTGTATTTCCGGTAGTTTGCAGTTTATAAATTTGCAACTTTTCAAAATATTAAAACAAACTTTCAGGAATAATTTCTGCAATTTTCAGCAAAATACATCCGTCCGTTTGCCTTTGCCAATTAATTAAAGTCGCAAATTATCATGAAAACTAGTTAAGGCAAAGTTTGCAAATTTGTATTTCCGGTAGTTTGCAGTTTATAAATTTGCAACTTTTCAAAATATTAAAACAAACTTTCAGGAATAATTTCTGCAATTTTCAGCAAAATGCATCCGTCCGTTTGCCTTTGCCAATTAATTAAATTCGCTAATTATCATGAAAACTAGTTAAGGCAAAGTTTGCGAATTTGTATTTCCGGTAGTTTGCAGTTTATAAATTTGCAACTTTTCAAAATATTAAAACAAACTTTCAGGAATAATTTCTGCAATTTTCAGCAAAATATATCCGTATGTTTGCCTTTGCCAATTAATTAAAGTCGCAAATTATCATGAAAACTACTTAAGGCAAAGTTTGCAAATTTGTATTTCCGGTAGTTTGCAGTTTATAAATTTGCAACTTTTCAAAATATTAAAACAAACTTTCAGGAATAATTTCTGCAATTTTCAGCAAAATATATCCGTACGTTTGCCTTTGCCAATTAATTAAAGTCGCAAATTATCATGAAAACTAGTTAAGGCAAAGTTTGCAAATTTGTATTTCCGGTAGTTTGCAGTTTATAAATTTGCAATTTTTCTAAAAAACTTTCAGGAATAATTTCTGCAATTTTCAGCAAAATATATCCGTATGTTTGCCTTTACCAATTAATTAAAGTCGCAAATTATCATGAAAACTAGTAAAGACAAAGTTTGCAATTTTTTATTTCCGGTAGTTTGCAGTTTATAAATTTGCAACTTTTCAAAATATTAAAACAAACTTTCAGGAATAATTTCTGCAATTTTCAGCAAAATATATCCGTATGTTTGCCTTTGCCAATTAATTAAAGTCGCAAATTATCATGAAAACTAGTAAAGACAAAGTTTGCAAATTTGTATTTCCGGTAGTTTGAAGTTTATAAATTTGCAACTTTTCAAAATGTTAAAACAAACTTTCAGGAATAATTTCTGCAATTTTCAGCAAAATATATCCGTATGTTTGCCTTTGCCAATTAATTAAAGTCGCAAATTATCATGAAAACTAGTAAAGACAAAGTTTGCAAATTTGTATTTCCGGTAGTTTGCAGTTTATAAATTTGCAACTTTTCAAAATATTAAAACAAACTTTCAGGAATAATTTCTGCAATTTTCAACAAAATATATCCGTATGTTTGCCTTTGCCAATTAATTAAAGTCGCAAATTATCATGAAAACTAGTTAAGGCAAAGTTTGCAAATTTGTATTTCCGGTAGTTTGCAGTTTATAAATTTGCAACTTTTTAAAATATTAAAACAAAGTTTCAGGAATAATTTCTGCAATTTTCAGCAAAATGCATCCGTATGTTTGCCTTTGCCAATTAATTAAAGTCGCAAATTATCATGAAAACTAGTTAAGGCAAAGTTTGCGAATTTGTATTTCCGGTAGTTTGCTGTTTATAAATTTGCAACTTTTCAAAATATTAAAACAAACTTTCAGGAATAATTTCTGCAATTTTCAGCAAAATATATCCGTATGTTTGCCTTTGCCAATTAATTAAAGTCGAAATTATCATGAAAACTAGTTAAGGCAAAGTTTGCAAATTTGTATTTCCGGTAGTTTGAAGTTTATAAATTTGCAACTTTTCAAAATGTTAAAACAAACTTTCAGGAATAATTTCTGCAATTTTCAGCAAAATATATCCGTATGTTTGCCTTTGCCAATTAATTAAAGTCGCAAATTAACATGAAAACTAGTAAGGATAAAGTTTGCGAATCTGTATTTTCGGTAGTTTGAAGTTTATAAATTTGCAACTTTTCTAAATATTAAAACAAACTTTCAGGAATAATTTCTGCAATTTTCAGCAAATTACATCCGCCCGTTTGCCTTTGCCAATTAATTAAAGTCGCAAATTATTATGAAAACTAGTTAAGGCTAAGTTTGCAAATTAGTATTTCCGGTAGTTTGCAGTTTATAAATTTGCAACTTTTCTAAATATTAAAACAAACTTTCAGGAATAATTTCTGCAATTTTCAGCAAAATATATCCGTATGTTTGCCTTTGCCAATTAATTAAAGTCGCAAATTATCATGAAAACTAGTAAAGACAAAGTTTGCAAATTTGTATTTCCGGTAGTTTGAAGTTTATAAATTTGCAACTTTTCAAAATGTTAAAACAAACTTTCAGGAATAATTTCTGCAATTTTCAGCAAAATATATCCGTATGTTTGCCTTTGCCAATTAATTAAAGTCGAAATTATCATGAAAACTAGTAAAGACAAAGTTTGCAAATTTGTATTTCCGGTAGTTTGCAGTTTATAAATTTGCAACTTTTCAAAATATTAAAACAAACTTTCAGGAATAATTTCTGCAATTTTCAGCAAAATATATCCGTATGTTTGCCTTTGCCAATTAATTAAAGTCGCCAATTATCATGAAAACTAGTAAAGACAAAGTTTGCGAATTTGTATTTCCGGTAGTTTGCAGTTTATAAATTTGCAACTTTTCAAAATATTAAAACAAACTTTCAGGAATAATTTCTGCAATTTTCAGCAAAATGCATCCGTCCGTTTGCCTTTGCCAATTAATTAAATTCGCAAATTATCATGAAAACTAGTTAAGGCAAAGTTTGCAAATTTGTATTTCCGGTAGTTTGCAGTTTATAAATTTGCAACTTTTCAAAATATTAAAACAGCCTTTCAGGAATAATTTCTGCAATTTTCAGCAAAATATAACCGTAAGTTTGCCTTTGCCAATTAATTAAAGTCGCCAATTATCATGAAAACTAGTAAAGACAAAGTTTGCGAATTTGTATTTCCGGTAGTTTGCAGTTTATAAATTTGCAACTTTTCAAAATATTAAAACAAACTTTCAGGAATAATTTCTGCAATTTTCAGCAAAATGCATCCGTCCGTTTGCCTTTGCCAATTAATTAAATTCGCAAATTATCATGAAAACTAGTTAAGGCAAAGTTTGCAAATTTGTATTTCCGGTAGTTTGCAGTTTATAAATTTGCAACTTTTCAAAATATTAAAACAAACTTTCAGGAATAATTTCTGCAATTTTCAGCAAAATGCATCCGTCCATTTGCCTTTGCCAATTAATTAAATTCGCAAATTATCATGAAAACTAGTTAAGGCAAAGTTTGCAAATTTGTATTTCCGGTAGTTTGCAGTTTATAAGTTTGCAACTTTTCTAAATATTAAAACAAACTTTCAGGAATAATTTCTGCAATTTTCAGCAAAATATATCCGTAAGTTTGCTTTTGCCAATTAATTAAAGTCGCAAATTATCATGAAAACTAGTTAAGGCAAAGTTTGGAAATTTGTATTTCCGGTAGTTTGCAGTTTATAAATTTGCAACTTTTCAAAATATTAAAACAAACTTTCAGGAATAATTTCTGCAATTTTCAGCAAAATGCATCCGTCCGTTTGCCTTTGCCAATTAATTAAATTCGCAAATTATCATGAAAACTAGTTAAGGCAAAGTTTGCAAATTTGTATTTCCGGTAGTTTGCAGTTTATAAATTTGCAACTTTTCAAAATATTAAAACAAACTTTCAGGAATAATTTCTGCAATTTTCAGCAAAATATATCCGTATGTTTGCCTTTGCCAATTAATTAAAGTCGCAAATTATCATGAAAACTAGTTAAGGCAAAGTTTGCAAATTTGTATTTCCGGTAGTTTGCAGTTTATAAATTTGCAACTTTTCAAAATATTAAAACAAACTTTCAGGAATAATTTCTGCAATTTTCAGCAAAATGCATCCGTCCGTTTGCCTTTGCCAATTAATTAAATTCGCAAATTATCATGAAAACTAGTTAAGGCAAAGTTTGCAAATTTGTATTTCCGGTAGTTTGCAGTTTATAAATTTGCAACTTTTCAAAATATTAAAACAAACTTTCAGGAATAATTTCTGCAATTTTCAGCAAAATATATCCGTATGTTTGCCTTTGCCAATTAATTAAAGTCGCAAATTATCATGAAAACTAGTAAAGACAAAGTTTGCAAATTTGTATTTCCGGTAGTTTGCAGTTTATAAATTTGCAACTTTTCAAAATATTAAAACAAACTTTCAGGAATAATTTCTGCAATTTTCAGCAAAATATATCCGTATGTTTGCCTTTGCCAATTAATTAAAGTCGCAAATTATCATGAAAACTAGTAAAGACAAAGTTTGCAAATTTGTATTTCCGGTAGTTTGCAGTTTATAAATTTGCAACTTTTCAAAATATTAAAACAAACTTTCAGGAATAATTTCTGCAATTTTCAGCAAAATATATCCGTAAGTTTGCCTTTGCCAATTAATTAAAGTCGCAAATTATCATGAAAACTAGTTAAGGCAAAGTTTGCGAATTTGTATTTCCGGTAGTTTGCAGTTTATAAATTTGCAACTTTTCAAAATATTAAAACAAACTTTCAGGAATAATTTCTGCAATTTTCAGCAAAATATATCCGTAGTTTTGCCTTTGCCAATTAATTAAAGTCGCAAATTATCATAAAACTAGTTAAGGCAAAGTTTGCAAATTTGTATTTCCGGTAGTTTGCAGTTTATAAATTTGCAACTTTTCAAAATATTAAAACAAACTTTCAGGAATAATTTCTGCAATTTTCAGCAAAATATATCCGTATGTTTGCCTTTGCCAATTAATTAAAGTCGCAAATTATCATGAAAACTAGTTAAGGCAAAGTTTGCCAATTTGTATTTCCGGTAGTTTGCAGTTTATAAATTTGCAACTTTTCAAAATAATAAAACAAACTTTCAGGAATAATTTCTGCAATTTTCAGCAAAATATAGCCGTATGTTTGCCTTCGCCAATTAATTAAAGTCGCAAATTATCATGAAAACTAGTAAAGACAAAGTTTGCAAATTTGTATTTCCGGTAGTTTGCAGTTTATAAATTTGCAACTTTTCAAAATATTAAAACAAACTTTCAGGAATAATTTCTGCAATTTTCAGCAAAATATATCCGTATGTTTGCCTTTGCCAATTAATTAAAGTCGCAAATTATCATGAAAACTAGTTAAGGCAAAGTTTGCAAATTTGTATTTCCGGTAGTTTGCAGTTTATAAATTTGCAACTTTTCAAAATATTAAAACAAACTTTCAGGAATAATTTCTGCAATTTTCAGCAAAATGCATCCGTCCGTTTGCCTTTGCCAATTAATTAAATTCGCAAATTATCATGAAAACTAGTTAAGGCAAAGTTTGCAAATTTGTATTTCCGGTAGTTTGCAGTTTATAAATTTGCAACTTTTCAAAATATTAAAACAAACTTTCAGGAATAATTTCTGCAATTTTCAGCAAAATATATCCGTATGTTTGCCTTTGCCAATTAATTAAAGTCGCAAATTATCATGAAAACTAGTAAAGACAAAGTTTGCAAATTTGTATTTCCGGTAGTTTGCAGTTTATAAATTTGCAACTTTTCAAAATATTAAAACAAACTTTCAGGAATAATTTCTGCAATTTTCAGCAAAATATATCCGTATGTTTGCCTTTGCCAATTAATTAAAGTCGCAAATTATCATGAAAACTAGTAAAGACAAAGTTTGCAAATTTGTATTTCCGGTAGTTTGCAGTTTATAAATTTGCAACTTTTCAAAATATTAAAACAAACTTTCAGGAATAATTTCTGCAATTTTCAGCAAAATATATCCGTAAGTTTGCCTTTGCCAATTAATTAAAGTCGCAAATTATCATGAAAACTAGTTAAGGCAAAGTTTGCGAATTTGTATTTCCGGTAGTTTGCAGTTTATAAATTTGCAACTTTTCAAAATATTAAAACAAACTTTCAGGAATAATTTCTGCAATTTTCAGCAAAATATATCCGTATGTTTGCCTTTGCCAATTAATTAAAGTCGCAAATTATCATGAAAACTAGTTAAGGCAATGTTTGCAAATTTGTATTTCCGGTAGTTTGCAGTTTATAAATTTGCAACTTTTCAAAATATTAAAACAAACTTTGAGGAATAATTTCTGCAATTTTCAGCAAAATATATCCGTATGTTTGCCTTTGCCAATTAATTAAAGTCGCAAATTATCATGAAAACTAGTTAAGGTAAAGTTTGCGAATTTGTATTTCCGGTAGTTTGCAGTTTATAAATTTGCAACTTTTCAAAATATTAAAACAAACTTTCAGGAATAATTTCTGCAATTTTCAGCAAAATATATCCGTAGTTTTGCCTTTGCCAATTAATTAAAGTCGCAAATTATCATAAAACTAGTTAAGGCAAAGTTTGCAAATTTGTATTTCCGGTAGTTTGCAGTTTATAAATTTGCAACTTTTCAAAATATTAAAACAAACTTTCAGGAATAATTTCTGCAATTTTCAGCAAAATATATCCGTATGTTTGCCTTTGCCAATTAATTAAAGTCGCAAATTATCATGAAAACTAGTGAAGACAAAGTTTGCAATTTTGTATTTCCGGTAGTATGCAGTTTATAAATTTGCAACTTTTCAAAATATTAAAACAAACTTTCAGGAATAATTTCTGCAATTTTCAGCAAAATATATCCGTAGTTTTGCCTTTGCCAATTAATTAAAGTCGCAAATTATCATAAAACTAGTTAAGGCAAAGTTTGCAAATTTGTATTTCCGGTAGTTTGCAGTTTATAAATTTGCAACTTTTCAAAATATTAAAACAAACTTTCAGGAATAATTTCTGCAATTTTCAGCAAAATACATCCGTCCGTTTGCCTTTGCCAATTAATTAAAGTCGCAAATTATCATGAAAACTAGTTAAGGCAAAGTTTGCAAATTTGTATTTCCGGTAGTTTGCAGTTTATAAATTTGCAACTTTTCAAAATATTAAAACAAACTTTCAGGAATAATTTCTGCAATTTTCAGCAAAATGCATCCGTCCGTTTGCCTTTGCCAATTAATTAAATTCGCTAATTATCATGAAAACTAGTTAAGGCAAAGTTTGCGAATTTGTATTTCCGGTAGTTTGCAGTTTATAAATTTGCAACTTTTCAAAATATTAAAACAAACTTTCAGGAATAATTTCTGCAATTTTCAGCAAAATATATCCGTATGTTTGCCTTTGCCAATTAATTAAAGTCGCAAATTATCATGAAAACTAGTAAAGACAAAGTTTGCAAATTTGTATTTCCGGTAGTTTGAAGTTTATAAATTTGCAACTTTTCAAAATGTTAAAACAAACTTTCAGGAATAATTTCTGCAATTTTCAGCAAAATATATCCGTATGTTTGCCTTTGCCAATTAATTAAAGTCGCAAATTATCATGAAAACTAGTAAAGACAAAGTTTGCAAATTTGTATTTCCGGTAGTTTGCAGTTTATAAATTTGCAACTTTTCAAAATATTAAAACAAACTTTCAGGAATAATTTCTGCAATTTTCAGCAAAATATATCCGTATGTTTGCCTTTGCCAATTAATTAAAGTCGCAAATTATCATGAAAACTAGTAAAGACAAAGTTTGCAAATTTGTATTTCCGGTAGTTTGCAGTTTATAAATTTTCAACTTTTCAAAATATTAAAACAAACTTTCAGGAATAATTTCTGCAATTTTCAGCAAAATATATCCGTATGTTTGCCTTTGCCAATTAATTAAAGTCGCAAATTATCATGAAAACTAGTAAAGACAAAGTTTGCAAATTTGTATTTCCGGTAGTTTGAAGTTTATAAATTTGCAACTTTTCAAAATGTTAAAACAAACTTTCAGGAATAATTTCTGCAATTTTCAGCAAAATATATCCGTATGTTTGCCTTTGCCAATTAATTAAAGTCGCAAATTATCATGAAAACTAGTTAAGGCAAAGTTTGCAAATTTGTATTTCCGGTAGTTTGCAGTTTATAAATTTGCAACTTTTTAAAATATTAAAACAAAGTTTCAGGAATAATTTCTGCAATTTTCAGCAAAATGCATCCGTATGTTTGCCTTTGCCAATTAATTAAAGTCGCAAATTATCATGAAAACTAGTTAAGGCAAAGTTTGCGAATTTGTATTTCCGGTAGTTTGCTGTTTATAAATTTGCAACTTTTCAAAATATTAAAACAAACTTTCAGGAATAATTTCTGCAATTTTCAGCAAAATATATCCGTATGTTTGCCTTTGCCAATTAATTAAAGTCGAAATTATCATGAAAACTAGTTAAGGCAAAGTTTGCAAATTTGTATTTCCGGTAGTTTGAAGTTTATAAATTTGCAACTTTTCAAAATGTTAAAACAAACTTTCAGGAATAATTTCTGCAATTTTCAGCAAAATATATCCGTATGTTTGCCTTTGCCAATTAATTAAAGTCGAAATTATCATGAAAACTAGTAAAGACAAAGTTTGCAAATTTGTATTTCCGGTAGTTTGCAGTTTATAAATTTGCAACTTTTCAAAATATTAAAACAAACTTTCAGGAATAATTTCTGCAATTTTCAGCAAAATATATCCGTATGTTTGCCTTTGCCAATTAATTAAAGTCGCCAATTATCATGAAAACTAGTAAAGACAAAGTTTGCGAATTTGTATTTCCGGTAGTTTGCAGTTTATAAATTTGCAACTTTTCAAAATATTAAAACAAACTTTCAGGAATAATTTCTGCAATTTTCAGCAAAATGCATCCGTCCGTTTGCCTTTGCCAATTAATTAAATTCGCAAATTATCATGAAAACTAGTTAAGGCAAAGTTTGCAAATTTGTATTTCCGGTAGTTTGCAGTTTATAAATTTGCAACTTTTCAAAATATTAAAACAGCCTTTCAGGAATAATTTCTGCAATTTTCAGCAAAATATAACCGTAAGTTTGCCTTTGCCAATTAATTAAAGTCGCCAATTATCATGAAAACTAGTAAAGACAAAGTTTGCGAATTTGTATTTCCGGTAGTTTGCAGTTTATAAATTTGCAACTTTTCAAAATATTAAAACAAACTTTCAGGAATAATTTCTGCAATTTTCAGCAAAATGCATCCGTCCGTTTGCCTTTGCCAATTAATTAAAGTCGCAAATTATCATGAAAACTAGTTAAGGCAAAGTTTGCAAATTTGTATTTCCGGTAGTTTGCAGTTTATAAATTTGCAACTTTTCAAAATATTAAAACAAACTTTCAGGAATAATTTCTGCAATTTTCAGCAAAATGCATCCGTCCATTTGCCTTTGCCAATTAATTAAATTCGCAAATTATCATGAAAACTAGTTAAGGCAAAGTTTGCAAATTTGTATTTCCGGTAGTTTGCAGTTTATAAGTTTGCAACTTTTCTAAATATTAAAACAAACTTTCAGGAATAATTTCTGCAATTTTCAGCAAAATATATCCGTAAGTTTGCTTTTGCCAATTAATTAAAGTCGCAAATTATCATGAAAACTAGTTAAGGCAAAGTTTGGAAATTTGTATTTCCGGTAGTTTGCAGTTTATAAATTTGCAACTTTTCAAAATATTAAAACAAACTTTCAGGAATAATTTCTGCAATTTTCAGCAAAATGCATCCGTCCGTTTGCCTTTGCCAATTAATTAAATTCGCAAATTATCATGAAAACTAGTTAAGGCAAAGTTTGCAAATTTGTATTTCCGGTAGTTTGCAGTTTATAAATTTGCAACTTTTCAAAATATTAAAACAAACTTTCAGGAATAATTTCTGCAATTTTCAGCAAAATATATCCGTATGTTTGCCTTTGCCAATTAATTAAAGTCGCAAATTATCATGAAAACTAGTTAAGGCAAAGTTTGCAAATTTGTATTTCCGGTAGTTTGCAGTTTATAAATTTGCAACTTTTCAAAATATTAAAACAAACTTTCAGGAATAATTTCTGCAATTTTCAGCAAAATGCATCCGTCCGTTTGCCTTTGCCAATTAATTAAATTCGCAAATTATCATGAAAACTAGTTAAGGCAAAGTTTGCAAATTTGTATTTCCGGTAGTTTGCAGTTTATAAATTTGCAACTTTTCAAAATATTAAAACAAACTTTCAGGAATAATTTCTGCAATTTTCAGCAAAATATATCCGTATGTTTGCCTTTGCCAATTAATTAAAGTCGCAAATTATCATGAAAACTAGTAAAGACAAAGTTTGCAAATTTGTATTTCCGGTAGTTTGCAGTTTATAAATTTGCAACTTTTCAAAATATTAAAACAAACTTTCAGGAATAATTTCTGCAATTTTCAGCAAAATATATCCGTAAGTTTGCCTTTGCCAATTAATTAAAGTCGCAAATTATCATGAAAACTAGTTAAGGCAAAGTTTGCGAATTTGTATTTCCGGTAGTTTGCAGTTTATAAATTTGCAACTTTTCAAAATATTAAAACAAACTTTTAGGAATAATTTTTGCAATTTTCAGCAAAATATATCCGTATGTTTGCCTTTGCCAATTAATTAAAGTCGCAAATTATCATGAAAACTAGTTAAGGCAAAGTTTGCCAATTTGTATTTCCGGTAGTTTGCAGTTTATAAATTTGCAACTTTTCAAAATAATAAAACAAACTTTCAGGAATAATTTCTGCAATTTTCAGCAAAATATAGCCGTATGTTTGCCTTCGCCAATTAATTAAAGTCGCAAATTATCATGAAAACTAGTAAAGACAAAGTTTGCAAATTTGTATTTCCGGTAGTTTGCAGTTTATAAATTTGCAACTTTTCAAAATATTAAAACAAACTTTCAGGAATAATTTCTGCAATTTTCAGCAAAATATATCCGTATGTTTGCCTTTGCCAATTAATTAAAGTCGCAAATTATCATGAAAACTAGTTAAGGCAAAGTTTGCAAATTTGTATTTCCGGTAGTTTGCAGTTTATAAATTTGCAACTTTTCAAAATATTAAAACAAACTTTCAGGAATAATTTCTGCAATTTTCAGCAAAATGCATCCGTCCGTTTGCCTTTGCCAATTAATTAAATTCGCAAATTATCATGAAAACTAGTTAAGGCAAAGTTTGCAAATTTGTATTTCCGGTAGTTTGCAGTTTATAAATTTGCAACTTTTCAAAATATTAAAACAAACTTTCAGGAATAATTTCTGCAATTTTCAGCAAAATATATCCGTATGTTTGCCTTTGCCAATTAATTAAAGTCGCAAATTATCATGAAAACTAGTAAAGACAAAGTTTGCAAATTTGTATTTCCGGTAGTTTGCAGTTTATAAATTTGCAACTTTTCAAAATATTAAAACAAACTTTCAGGAATAATTTCTGCAATTTTCAGCAAAATATATCCGTATGTTTGCCTTTGCCAATTAATTAAAGTCGCAAATTATCATGAAAACTAGTAAAGACAAAGTTTGCAAATTTGTATTTCCGGTAGTTTGCAGTTTATAAATTTGCAACTTTTCAAAATATTAAAACAAACTTTCAGGAATAATTTCTGCAATTTTCAGCAAAATATATCCGTAAGTTTGCCTTTGCCAATTAATTAAAGTCGCAAATTATCATGAAAACTAGTTAAGGCAAAGTTTGCGAATTTGTATTTCCGGTAGTTTGCAGTTTATAAATTTGCAACTTTTCAAAATATTAAAACAAACTTTCAGGAATAATTTCTGCAATTTTCAGCAAAATATATCCGTAGTTTTGCCTTTGCCAATTAATTAAAGTCGCAAATTATCATAAAACTAGTTAAGGCAAAGTTTGCAAATTTGTATTTCCGGTAGTTTGCAGTTTATAAATTTGCAACTTTTCAAAATATTAAAACAAACTTTCAGGAATAATTTCTGCAATTTTCAGCAAAATATATCCGTATGTTTGCCTTTGCCAATTAATTAAAGTCGCAAATTATCATGAAAACTAGTTAAGGCAAAGTTTGCCAATTTGTATTTCCGGTAGTTTGCAGTTTATAAATTTGCAACTTTTCAAAATAATAAAACAAACTTTCAGGAATAATTTCTGCAATTTTCAGCAAAATATAGCCGTATGTTTGCCTTCGCCAATTAATTAAAGTCGCAAATTATCATGAAAACTAGTAAAGACAAAGTTTGCAAATTTGTATTTCCGGTAGTTTGCAGTTTATAAATTTGCAACTTTTCAAAATATTAAAACAAACTTTCAGGAATAATTTCTGCAATTTTCAGCAAAATATATCCGTATGTTTGCCTTTGCCAATTAATTAAAGTCGCAAATTATCATGAAAACTAGTTAAGGCAAAGTTTGCAAATTTGTATTTCCGGTAGTTTGCAGTTTATAAATTTGCAACTTTTCAAAATATTAAAACAAACTTTCAGGAATAATTTCTGCAATTTTCAGCAAAATGCATCCGTCCGTTTGCCTTTGCCAATTAATTAAATTCGCAAATTATCATGAAAACTAGTTAAGGCAAAGTTTGCAAATTTGTATTTCCGGTAGTTTGCAGTTTATAAATTTGCAACTTTTCAAAATATTAAAACAAACTTTCAGGAATAATTTCTGCAATTTTCAGCAAAATATATCCGTATGTTTGCCTTTGCCAATTAATTAAAGTCGCAAATTATCATGAAAACTAGTAAAGACAAAGTTTGCAAATTTGTATTTCCGGTAGTTTGCAGTTTATAAATTTGCAACTTTTCAAAATATTAAAACAAACTTTCAGGAATAATTTCTGCAATTTTCAGCAAAATATATCCGTATGTTTGCCTTTGCCAATTAATTAAAGTCGCAAATTATCATGAAAACTAGTAAAGACAAAGTTTGCAAATTTGTATTTCCGGTAGTTTGCAGTTTATAAATTTGCAACTTTTCAAAATATTAAAACAAACTTTCAGGAATAATTTCTGCAATTTTCAGCAAAATATATCCGTAAGTTTGCCTTTGCCAATTAATTAAAGTCGCAAATTATCATGAAAACTAGTTAAGGCAAAGTTTGCGAATTTGTATTTCCGGTAGTTTGCAGTTTATAAATTTGCAACTTTTCAAAATATTAAAACAAACTTTCAGGAATAATTTCTGCAATTTTCAGCAAAATATATCCGTATGTTTGCCTTTGCCAATTAATTAAAGTCGCAAATTATCATGAAAACTAGTTAAGGCAATGTTTGCAAATTTGTATTTCCGGTAGTTTGCAGTTTATAAATTTGCAACTTTTCAAAATATTAAAACAAACTTTGAGGAATAATTTCTGCAATTTTCAGCAAAATATATCCGTATGTTTGCCTTTGCCAATTAATTAAAGTCGCAAATTATCATGAAAACTAGTTAAGGTAAAGTTTGCGAATTTGTATTTCCGGTAGTTTGCAGTTTATAAATTTGCAACTTTTCAAAATATTAAAACAAACTTTCAGGAATAATTTCTGCAATTTTCAGCAAAATATATCCGTAGTTTTGCCTTTGCCAATTAATTAAAGTCGCAAATTATCATAAAACTAGTTAAGGCAAAGTTTGCAAATTTGTATTTCCGGTAGTTTGCAGTTTATAAATTTGCAACTTTTCAAAATATTAAAACAAACTTTCAGGAATAATTTCTGCAATTTTCAGCAAAATATATCCGTATGTTTGCCTTTGCCAATTAATTAAAGTCGCAAATTATCATGAAAACTAGTGAAGACAAAGTTTGCAATTTTGTATTTCCGGTAGTATGCAGTTTATAAATTTGCAACTTTTCAAAATATTAAAACAAACTTTCAGGAATAATTTCTGCAATTTTCAGCAAAATATATCCGTAGTTTTGCCTTTGCCAATTAATTAAAGTCGCAAATTATCATAAAACTAGTTAAGGCAAAGTTTGCAAATTTGTATTTCCGGTAGTTTGCAGTTTATAAATTTGCAACTTTTCAAAATATTAAAACAAACTTTCAGGAATAATTTCTGCAATTTTCAGCAAAATATATCCGTATGTTTGCCTTTGCCTATTAATTAAAGTCGCAAATTATCATGAAAACTAGTGAAGACAAAGTTTGCAATTTTGTATTTCCGGTAGTATGCAGTTTATAAATTTGCAACTTTTCAAAATATTAAAACAAACTTTCAGGAATAATTTTTGCAATTTTCAGCAAAATATATCCGTATGTTTGCCTTTGCCAATTAATTAAAGTCGCAAATTAACATGAAAACTAGTTAAGGCAAAGTTTGCAAATTTGTATTTCCGGTAGTTTGCAGTTTATAAATTTGCAACTTTTCAAAATATTAAAACAAACTTTCAGGAATAATTTCTGCAATTTTCAGCAAATTACATCCGTCCGTTTGCCTTTGCCTATTAATTAAAGTCGCAAATTATCATGAAAACTAGTTAAGGCAAAGTTTGCAAATTTGTATTTCCGGTAGTTTGCAGTTTATAAATTTGCAACTTTTCAAAATATTAAAACAAACTTTCAGGAATAATTTCTGCAATTTTCAGCAAATTACATCCGTCCGTTTGCCTTTGCCTATTAATTAAAGTCGCAAATTATCATGAAAACTAGTTAAGACAAAGTTTGCAAATTTGTATTTCCGGTAGTTTGCAGTTTATAAATTTGCAACTTTTCAAAATATTAAAACAAACTTTCAGAAATAATTTCTGCAATTTTCAGCAAAATATATCCGTATGTTTGCCTTTGCCAATTAATTAAAGTCGCAAATTATCATGAAAACTAGTTAAGACAAAATTTGCGAATTTGTATTTCCGGTAGTTTGCAGTTTATAAATTTGCAACTTTTCAAAATATTAAAACAAACTTTCAGAAATAATTTCTGCAATTTTCAGCAAAATATATCCGTATGTTTGCCTTTGCCAATTAATTAAAGTCGCAAATGATCATGAAAACTAGTTAAGACAAAATTTGCGAATTTGTATTTCCGGTAGTTTGCAGTTTATAAATTTGCAACTTTTCAAAATATTAAAACAAACTTTCAGGAATAATTTCTGCAATTTTCAGCAAAATATATCCGTATGTTTGCCTTTGCCAATTAATTAAAGTCGCAAATTATCATGAAAACTAGTTAAGACAAAGTTTGCGAATTTGTATTTCCGGTAGTTTGCAGTTTATAAATTTGCAACTTTTCAAAATATTAAAACAAACTTTCAGAAATAATTTCTGCAATTTTCAGCAAAATATATCCGTATGTTTGCCTTTGCCAATTAATTAAAGTCGCAAATTATCATGAAAACTAGTTAACGCAAAGTTTGCAAATTTGTATTTCCGGTAGTTTGCAGTTTATAAATTTGCAACTTTTCAAAATATTAAAACAAACTTTCAGGAATAATTTCTGCAATTTTCAGCAAAATATATCCGTAAGTTTGCCTTTGCCAATTAATTAAAGTCGCAAATTATCATGAAAACTAGTTAAGGCAAAGTTTGCAAATTTGTATTTCCGGTAGTTTGCAGTTTATAAATTTGCAACTTTTCAAAATGTTAAAACAAACTTTCAGGAATAATTTCTGCAATTTTCAGCAAAATACATCCGTCCGTTTGCCTTTGCCTATTAATTAAAGTCGCAAATTAACATGAAAACTAGTTAAGGCAAAGTTTGCAATTTTGTATTTCCGGTAATTTGCAGTTTATAAATTTGCAACTTTTCAAAATATTAAAACAAATTTTCAGGAATAATTTCTGCAATTTTCAGCAAAATATATCCGTAAGTTTGCCTTTGCCAATTAATTAAAGTCGCAAATTATCATGAAAACTAGTTAAGGCAAAGTTTGCAAATTTGTATTTCCGGTAGTTTGCAGTTTATAAATTTGCAATTTTTCAAAAAAACTTTCAGGAATAATTTCTGCAATTTTCAGCAAAATATATCCGTATGTTTGCCTTTGCCAATTAATTAAAGTCGCAAATTATCATGAAAACTAGTTAAGGCAAAGTTTGTGAATTTGTATTTCCGGTAGTTTGCAGTTTATAAATTTGCAACTTTTCAAAATATTAAAACAAACTTTCAGGAATAATTTCTGCAATTTTCAGCAAAGTATATCCGTATGTTTGCCTTTGCCAATTAATTTAAGTCGCAAATTATCATGAAAACTAGTTAAGACAAAATTTGCGAATTTGTATTTCCGGTAGTTTGCAGTTTATAAATTTGCAACTTTTCAAAATATTTAAACAAACTTTCAGGAATAATTTCTGCAATTTTCAGCAAAATATATCCGTATGTTTGCCTTTGCCAATTAATTAAAGTCGCAAATTATCATGAAAACTAGTTAAGGCAAAGTTTGCAAATTTGTATTTCCGGTAGTTTGAAGTTTATAAATTTGCAACTTTTCAAAATATTAAAACAAACTTTCAGGAATAATTTCTGCAATTTTCAGCAAAATATATCCGTATGTTTGCCTTTGCCAATTAATTAAAGTCGCAAATTATCATGAAAACTAGTTAAGACAAAATTTGCAAATTTGTATTTCCGGTAGTTTGCAATTTATAAATTTGCAACTTTTCAAAATATTAAAACAAACTTTCAGGAATAATTTCTGCAATTTTCAGCAAAATATATCCGTATGTTTGCCTTTGCCAATTAATTAAAGTCGCAAATTATCATGAAAACTAGTTAAGACAAAATTTGCAAATTTGTATTTCCGGTAGTTTGCAATTTATAAATTTGCAACTTTTCAAAATATTAAAACAAACTTTCAGGAATAATTTCTGCAATTTTCAGCAAAATATATCCGTATGTTTGCCTTTGCCAATTAATTAAAGTCGCAAATTATCATGAAAACTAGTTAAGACAAAATTTGCAAATTTGTATTTCCGGTAGTTTGCAATTTATAAATTTGCAACTTTTCAAAATATTAAAACAAACTTTCAGGAATAATTTCTGCAATTTTCAGCAAAATATATCCGTATGTTTGCCTTTGCCAATTAATTAAAGTCGCAAATTATCATGAAAACTAGTTAAGGCTAAGTTTGCAAATTTGTATTTCCGGTAGTTTGCAGTTTATAAATTTGCAACTTTTCAAAATATTAAAACAAACTTTCAGGAATAATTTCTGCAATTTTCAGCAAAATATATCCGTATGTTTGCCTTTGCCAATTAATTAAAGTCGCAAATTATCATGAAAACTAGTTAAGGCTAAGTTTGCAAATTTGTATTTCCGGTAGTTTGAAGTTTATAAATTTGCAACTTTTCAAAATATTAAAACAAACTTTCAGGAATAATTTCTGCAATTTTCAGCAAAATATATCCGTATGTTTGCCTTTGCCAATTAATTAAAGTCGCAAATTATCATGAAAACTAGTTAAGGCTAAGTTTGCAAATTTGTATTTCCGGTAGTTTGAAGTTTATAAATTTGCAACTTTTCAAAATATTAAAACAAACTTTCAGGAATAATTTCTGCAATTTTCAGCAAAATATATCCGTATGTTTGCCTTTGCCAATTAATTAAAGTCGCAAATTATCATGAAAACTAGTTAAGACAAAATTTGCAAATTTGTATTTCCGGTAGTTTGCAATTTATAAATTTGCAACTTTTCAAAATATTAAAACAAACTTTCAGGAATAATTTCTGCAATTTTCAGCAAAATATATCCGTATGTTTGCCTTTGCCAATTAATTAAAGTCGCAAATTATCATGAAAACTAGTTAAGACAAAATTTGCAAATTTGTATTTCCGGTAGTTTGCAATTTATAAATTTGCAACTTTTCAAAATATTAAAACAAACTTTCAGGAATAATTTCTGCAATTTTCAGCAAAATATATCCGTATGTTTGCCTTTGCCAATTAATTAAAGTCGCAAATTATCATGAAAACTAGTTAAGGCTAAGTTTGCAAATTTGTATTTCCGGTAGTTTGCAGTTTATAAATTTGCAACTTTTCAAAATATTAAAACAAACTTTCAGGAATAATTTCTGCAATTTTCAGCAAAATATATCCGTATGTTTGCCTTTGCCAATTAATTAAAGTCGCAAATTATCATGAAAACTAGTTAAGGCTAAGTTTGCAAATTTGTATTTCCGGTAGTTTGCAGTTTATAAATTTGCAACTTTTCAAAATATTAAAACAAACTTTCAGGAATAATTTCTGCAATTTTCAGCAAAATATATCCGTATGTTTGCCTTTGCCTATTAATTAAAGTCGCAAATTATCATGAAAACTAGTAAAGACAAGTTTGCAAATTTGTATTTCCGGTAGTTTGCAGTTTATAAATTTGAAACTTTTCAAAATATTAAAACAAACTTTCAGGAATAATTTCTGCAATTTTCAGCAAAATATATCCGTATGTTTGCCTTTGCCAATTAATTAAAGTCGCAAATTATCATGAAAACTAGTTAAGGCTAAGTTTGCAAATTTGTATTTCCGGTAGTTTGCAGTTTATAAATTTGCAACTTTTCAAAATATTAAAACAAACTTTCAGGAATAATTTCTGCAATTTTCAGCAAAATATATCCGTATGTTTGCCTTTGCCAATTAATTAAAGTCGCAAATTATCATGAAAACTAGTTAAGACAAAATTTGCAAATTTGTATTTCCGGTAGTTTGCAATTTATAAATTTGCAACTTTTCAAAATATTAAAACAAACTTTCAGGAATAATTTCTGCAATTTTCAGCAAAATATATCCGTATGTTTGCCTTTGCCAATTAATTAAAGTCGCAAATTATCATGAAAACTAGTTAAGGCTAAGTTTGCAAATTTGTATTTCCGGTAGTTTGCAGTTTATAAATTTGCAACTTTTCAAAATATTAAAACAAACTTTCAGGAATAATTTCTGCAATTTTCAGCAAAATATATCCGTATGTTTGCCTTTGCCAATTAATTAAAGTCGCAAATTATCATGAAAACTAGTTAAGACAAAATTTGCAAATTTGTATTTCCGGTAGTTTGCAATTTATAAATTTGCAACTTTTCAAAATATTAAAACAAACTTTCAGGAATAATTTCTGCAATTTTCAGCAAAATATATCCGTATGTTTGCCTTTGCCAATTAATTAAAGTCGCAAATTATCATGAAAACTAGTTAAGACAAAATTTGCAAATTTGTATTTCCGGTAGTTTGCAATTTATAAATTTGCAACTTTTCAAAATATTAAAACAAACTTTCAGGAATAATTTCTGCAATTTTCAGCAAAATATATCCGTATGTTTGCCTTTGCCAATTAATTAAAGTCGCAAATTATCATGAAAACTAGTTAAGACAAAATTTGCAAATTTGTATTTCCGGTAGTTTGCAATTTATAAATTTGCAACTTTTCAAAATATTAAAACAAACTTTCAGGAATAATTTCTGCAATTTTCAGCAAAATATATCCGTATGTTTGCCTTTGCCAATTAATTAAAGTCGCAAATTATCATGAAAACTAGTTAAGGCTAAGTTTGCAAATTTGTATTTCCGGTAGTTTGCAGTTTATAAATTTGCAACTTTTCAAAATATTAAAACAAACTTTCAGGAATAATTTCTGCAATTTTCAGCAAAATATATCCGTATGTTTGCCTTTGCCAATTAATTAAAGTCGCAAATTATCATGAAAACTAGTTAAGGCTAAGTTTGCAAATTTGTATTTCCGGTAGTTTGAAGTTTATAAATTTGCAACTTTTCAAAATATTAAAACAAACTTTCAGGAATAATTTCTGCAATTTTCAGCAAAATATATCCGTATGTTTGCCTTTGCCAATTAATTAAAGTCGCAAATTATCATGAAAACTAGTTAAGGCTAAGTTTGCAAATTTGTATTTCCGGTAGTTTGAAGTTTATAAATTTGCAACTTTTCAAAATATTAAAACAAACTTTCAGGAATAATTTCTGCAATTTTCAGCAAAATATATCCGTATGTTTGCCTTTGCCAATTAATTAAAGTCGCAAATTATCATGAAAACTAGTTAAGACAAAATTTGCAAATTTGTATTTCCGGTAGTTTGCAATTTATAAATTTGCAACTTTTCAAAATATTAAAACAAACTTTCAGGAATAATTTCTGCAATTTTCAGCAAAATATATCCGTATGTTTGCCTTTGCCAATTAATTAAAGTCGCAAATTATCATGAAAACTAGTTAAGACAAAATTTGCAAATTTGTATTTCCGGTAGTTTGCAATTTATAAATTTGCAACTTTTCAAAATATTAAAACAAACTTTCAGGAATAATTTCTGCAATTTTCAGCAAAATATATCCGTATGTTTGCCTTTGCCAATTAATTAAAGTCGCAAATTATCATGAAAACTAGTTAAGGCTAAGTTTGCAAATTTGTATTTCCGGTAGTTTGCAGTTTATAAATTTGCAACTTTTCAAAATATTAAAACAAACTTTCAGGAATAATTTCTGCAATTTTCAGCAAAATATATCCGTATGTTTGCCTTTGCCAATTAATTAAAGTCGCAAATTATCATGAAAACTAGTTAAGGCTAAGTTTGCAAATTTGTATTTCCGGTAGTTTGCAGTTTATAAATTTGCAACTTTTCAAAATATTAAAACAAACTTTCAGGAATAATTTCTGCAATTTTCAGCAAAATATATCCGTATGTTTGCCTTTGCCAATTAATTAAAGTCGCAAATTATCATGAAAACTAGTTAAGACAAAATTTGCAAATTTGTATTTCCGGTAGTTTGCAATTTATAAATTTGCAACTTTTCAAAATATTAAAACAAACTTTCAGGAATAATTTCTGCAATTTTCAGCAAAATATATCCGTATGTTTGCCTTTGCCAATTAATTAAAGTCGCAAATTATCATGAAAACTAGTTAAGACAAAATTTGCAAATTTGTATTTCCGGTAGTTTGCAATTTATAAATTTGCAACTTTTCAAAATATTAAAACAAACTTTCAGGAATAATTTCTGCAATTTTCAGCAAAATATATCCGTATGTTTGCCTTTGCCAATTAATTAAAGTCGCAAATTATCATGAAAACTAGTTAAGGCTAAGTTTGCAAATTTGTATTTCCGGTAGTTTGCAGTTTATAAATTTGCAACTTTTCAAAATATTAAAACAAACTTTCAGGAATAATTTCTGCAATTTTCAGCAAAATATATCCGTATGTTTGCCTTTGCCAATTAATTAAAGTCGCAAATTATCATGAAAACTAGTTAAGGCTAAGTTTGCAAATTTGTATTTCCGGTAGTTTGAAGTTTATAAATTTGCAACTTTTCAAAATATTAAAACAAACTTTCAGGAATAATTTCTGCAATTTTCAGCAAAATATATCCGTATGTTTGCCTTTGCCAATTAATTAAAGTCGCAAATTATCATGAAAACTAGTTAAGGCTAAGTTTGCAAATTTGTATTTCCGGTAGTTTGAAGTTTATAAATTTGCAACTTTTCAAAATATTAAAACAAACTTTCAGGAATAATTTCTGCAATTTTCAGCAAAATATATCCGTATGTTTGCCTTTGCCAATTAATTAAAGTCGCAAATTATCATGAAAACTAGTTAAGACAAAATTTGCAAATTTGTATTTCCGGTAGTTTGCAATTTATAAATTTGCAACTTTTCAAAATATTAAAACAAACTTTCAGGAATAATTTCTGCAATTTTCAGCAAAATATATCCGTATGTTTGCCTTTGCCAATTAATTAAAGTCGCAAATTATCATGAAAACTAGTTAAGACAAAATTTGCAAATTTGTATTTCCGGTAGTTTGCAATTTATAAATTTGCAACTTTTCAAAATATTAAAACAAACTTTCAGGAATAATTTCTGCAATTTTCAGCAAAATATATCCGTATGTTTGCCTTTGCCAATTAATTAAAGTCGCAAATTATCATGAAAACTAGTTAAGACAAAATTTGCAAATTTGTATTTCCGGTAGTTTGCAATTTATAAATTTGCAACTTTTCAAAATATTAAAACAAACTTTCAGGAATAATTTCTGCAATTTTCAGCAAAATATATCCGTATGTTTGCCTTTGCCAATTAATTAAAGTCGCAAATTATCATGAAAACTAGTTAAGGCTAAGTTTGCAAATTTGTATTTCCGGTAGTTTGCAGTTTATAAATTTGCAACTTTTCAAAATATTAAAACAAACTTTCAGGAATAATTTCTGCAATTTTCAGCAAAATATATCCGTATGTTTGCCTTTGCCAATTAATTAAAGTCGCAAATTATCATGAAAACTAGTTAAGGCTAAGTTTGCAAATTTGTATTTCCGGTAGTTTGAAGTTTATAAATTTGCAACTTTTCAAAATATTAAAACAAACTTTCAGGAATAATTTCTGCAATTTTCAGCAAAATATATCCGTATGTTTGCCTTTGCCAATTAATTAAAGTCGCAAATTATCATGAAAACTAGTTAAGGCTAAGTTTGCAAATTTGTATTTCCGGTAGTTTGAAGTTTATAAATTTGCAACTTTTCAAAATATTAAAACAAACTTTCAGGAATAATTTCTGCAATTTTCAGCAAAATATATCCGTATGTTTGCCTTTGCCAATTAATTAAAGTCGCAAATTATCATGAAAACTAGTTAAGACAAAATTTGCAAATTTGTATTTCCGGTAGTTTGCAATTTATAAATTTGCAACTTTTCAAAATATTAAAACAAACTTTCAGGAATAATTTCTGCAATTTTCAGCAAAATATATCCGTATGTTTGCCTTTGCCAATTAATTAAAGTCGCAAATTATCATGAAAACTAGTTAAGACAAAATTTGCAAATTTGTATTTCCGGTAGTTTGCAATTTATAAATTTGCAACTTTTCAAAATATTAAAACAAACTTTCAGGAATAATTTCTGCAATTTTCAGCAAAATATATCCGTATGTTTGCCTTTGCCAATTAATTAAAGTCGCAAATTATCATGAAAACTAGTTAAGGCTAAGTTTGCAAATTTGTATTTCCGGTAGTTTGCAGTTTATAAATTTGCAACTTTTCAAAATATTAAAACAAACTTTCAGGAATAATTTCTGCAATTTTCAGCAAAATATATCCGTATGTTTGCCTTTGCCAATTAATTAAAGTCGCAAATTATCATGAAAACTAGTTAAGGCTAAGTTTGCAAATTTGTATTTCCGGTAGTTTGCAGTTTATAAATTTGCAACTTTTCAAAATATTAAAACAAACTTTCAGGAATAATTTCTGCAATTTTCAGCAAAATATATCCGTATGTTTGCCTTTGCCTATTAATTAAAGTCGCAAATTATCATGAAAACTAGTAAAGACAAGTTTGCAAATTTGTATTTCCGGTAGTTTGCAGTTTATAAATTTGAAACTTTTCAAAATATTAAAACAAACTTTCAGGAATAATTTCTGCAATTTTCAGCAAAATATATCCGTATGTTTGCCTTTGCCAATTAATTAAAGTCGCAAATTATCATGAAAACTAGTTAAGGCTAAGTTTGCAAATTTGTATTTCCGGTAGTTTGCAGTTTATAAATTTGCAACTTTTCAAAATATTAAAACAAACTTTCAGGAATAATTTCTGCAATTTTCAGCAAAATATATCCGTATGTTTGCCTTTGCCAATTAATTAAAGTCGCAAATTATCATGAAAACTAGTTAAGACAAAATTTGCAAATTTGTATTTCCGGTAGTTTGCAATTTATAAATTTGCAACTTTTCAAAATATTAAAACAAACTTTCAGGAATAATTTCTGCAATTTTCAGCAAAATATATCCGTATGTTTGCCTTTGCCAATTAATTAAAGTCGCAAATTATCATGAAAACTAGTTAAGGCTAAGTTTGCAAATTTGTATTTCCGGTAGTTTGCAGTTTATAAATTTGCAACTTTTCAAAATATTAAAACAAACTTTCAGGAATAATTTCTGCAATTTTCAGCAAAATATATCCGTATGTTTGCCTTTGCCTATTAATTAAAGTCGCAAATTATCATGAAAACTAGTAAAGACAAGTTTGCAAATTTGTATTTCCGGTAGTTTGCAGTTTATAAATTTGAAACTTTTCAAAATATTAAAACAAACTTTCAGGAATAATTTCTGCAATTTTCAGCAAAATATATCCGTATGTTTGCCTTTGCCAATTAATTAAAGTCGCAAATTATCATGAAAACTAGTTATGGCTAAGTTTGCAAATTTGTATTTCCGGTAGTTTGCAGTTTATAAATTTGCAACTTTTCAAAATATTAAAACAAACTTTCAGGAATAATTTCTGCAATTTTCAGCAAAATATATCCGTATGTTTGCCTTTGCCTATTAATTAAAGTCGCAAATTATCATGAAAACTAGTAAAGACAAGTTTGCAAATTTGTATTTCCGGTAGTTTGCAGTTTATAAATTTGAAACTTTTCAAAATATTAAAACAAACTTTCAGGAATAATTTCTGCAATTTTCAGCAAAATATATCCGTATGTTTGCCTTTGCCAATTAATTAGAGTCGCAAATTATCATGAAAACTAGTTAAGGCTAAGTTTGCAAATTTGTATTTCCGGTAGTTTGCAGTTTATAAATTTGCAACTTTTCAAAATATTAAAACAAACTTTCAGGAATAATTTCTGCAATTTTCAGCAAAATATATCCGTATGTTTGCCTTTGCCAATTAATTAAAGTCGCAAATTATCATGAAAACTAGTTAAGACAAAATTTGCAAATTTGTATTTCCGGTAGTTTGCAATTTATAAATTTGCAACTTTTCAAAATATTAAAACAAACTTTCAGGAATAATTTCTGCAATTTTCAGCAAAATATATCCGTATGTTTGCCTTTGCCAATTAATTAAAGTCGCAAATTATCATGAAAACTAGTTAAGGCTAAGTTTGCAAATTTGTATTTCCGGTAGTTTGCAGTTTATAAATTTGCAACTTTTCAAAATATTAAAACAAACTTTCAGGAATAATTTCTGCAATTTTCAGCAAAATATATCCGTATGTTTGCCTTTGCCTATTAATTAAAGTCGCAAATTATCATGAAAACTAGTAAAGACAAGTTTGCAAATTTGTATTTCCGGTAGTTTGCAGTTTATAAATTTGAAACTTTTCAAAATATTAAAACAAACTTTCAGGAATAATTTCTGCAATTTTCAGCAAAATATATCCGTATGTTTGCCTTTGCCAATTAATTAAAGTCGCAAATTATCATGAAAACTAGTTATGGCTAAGTTTGCAAATTTGTATTTCCGGTAGTTTGCAGTTTATAAATTTGCAACTTTTCAAAATATTAAAACAAACTTTCAGGAATAATTTCTGCAATTTTCAGCAAAATATATCCGTATGTTTGCCTTTGCCTATTAATTAAAGTCGCAAATTATCATGAAAACTAGTAAAGACAAGTTTGCAAATTTGTATTTCCGGTAGTTTGCAGTTTATAAATTTGAAACTTTTCAAAATATTAAAACAAACTTTCAGGAATAATTTCTGCAATTTTCAGCAAAATATATCCGTATGTTTGCCTTTGCCAATTAATTAAAGTCGCAAATTATCATGAAAACTAGTTAAGGCTAAGTTTGCAAATTTGTATTTCCGGTAGTTTGCAGTTTATAAATTTGCAACTTTTCAAAATATTAAAACAAACTTTCAGGAATAATTTCTGCAATTTTCAGCAAAATATATCCGTATGTTTGCCTTTGCCAATTAATTAAAGTCGCAAATTATCATGAAAACTAGTTAAGACAAAATTTGCAAATTTGTATTTCCGGTAGTTTGCAATTTATAAATTTGCAACTTTTCAAAATATTAAAACAAACTTTCAGGAATAATTTCTGCAATTTTCAGCAAAATATATCCGTATGTTTGCCTTTGCCAATTAATTAAAGTCGCAAATTATCATGAAAACTAGTTAAGGCTAAGTTTGCAAATTTGTATTTCCGGTAGTTTGCAGTTTATAAATTTGCAACTTTTCAAAATATTAAAACAAACTTTCAGGAATAATTTCTGCAATTTTCAGCAAAATATATCCGTATGTTTGCCTTTGCCAATTAATTAAAGTCGCAAATTATCATGAAAACTAGTTAAGGCTAAGTTTGCAAATTTGTATTTCCGGTAGTTTGCAGTTTATAAATTTGCAACTTTTCAAAATATTAAAACAAACTTTCAGGAATAATTTCTGCAATTTTCAGCAAAATATATCCGTATGTTTGCCTTTGCCAATTAATTAAAGTCGCAAATTAACATGAAAACTAGTTAAGACAAAGTTTGCAATTTTGTATTTCCGGTAGTTTGCAGTTTATAAATGTGCAACTTTTCAAAATATTAAAACAAACTTTCAGGAATAATTTCTGCAATTTTCAGCAAAATATATCCGTATGTTTGCCTTTGCCAATTAATTAAAGTCGCAAATTATCATAAAAATTAGTTAAGGCAAAGTTTGCGAATTTGTATTTCCGGTAGTTTGCAGTTTATAAATTTGCAACTTTTCAAAATATTAAAACAAACTTTCAGGAATAATTTCTGCAATTTTCAGCAAAATATATCCGTAAGTTTGCCTTTGCCAATTAATTAAAGTCGCAAATTATCATGAAAACTAGTTAAGGCAAAGTTTGCAAATTTGTATTTCCGGTAGTTTGCAGTTTATTAATTTGCAACTTTTCAAAATATTAAAACAAACTTTCAGGAATAATTTCTGCAATTTTCAGCAATATATATCCGTAAGTTTGCCTTTGCCAATTAATTAAAGTCGCAAATTAACATGAAAACTAGTTAAGGCAAAGTTTGCGAATTTGTATTTCTGGTAGTTTGCAGTTTATAAATTTGCAACTTTTCAAAATATTAAAACAAACTTTCAGGAATAATTTCTGCAATTTTCAGCAAAATACATCCGTCCGTTTGCCTTTGCCAAATAATTAAATTCGCAAATTATCTTTAAAAAACTTACACTAAGCTGATTGGGCGGGCTTGGTGGATAATGGCCTGTAGCAAGGAGCTGGATAAGATTATTTAGTAAACTAGCTGAGTTATAGTCTTTTAAATGTAGACAATTATATTGCATTGAAAACTTCACTGTTTTCTAAAAAAAAAAAAAAAAAAAAAAAAAAAAAAAAAAAAAAAAAAAAAAAAAAAAAAAAAAAAACAATAAATTCAGTTCAATCCAATGTACGCATGAATTACCGTGGTTACAGTCGTAACGATCCTATCCATACATTATAGACCAATTATAGATTGAGATAGTTGCCAATTATCTTAATTATCTCAGTTAATGAACTAGACAACGCAACCAGTCTTGAAGCTGGATTTAGCTAAATAAATTATCTAACTAATTCTTCAAAGTAGACTACCCTAGCTAGAAAACTCTTCGCGTTATCGACGTTCAAACTTGCGTTTTGTTGCAACCTGTTTCAACCCAACCTGCGCTACGTTCACTAAGCGGGCTTGGTGGAAAATCGCCTGTATCAAACTTAATATTTAGTCTAGAATTAAGCTAAATACAATCTGGAAAGCCAATTAAATTTCCTATTAACAACTAGAAACTGGATGGGAGAGTTAAGTAAACTAGCCGAGTTATAGCCTTATGAATCGAGACAAAGATATAATATGATATAATATGAATATATCATATAATATGAATATATGATATAATATGAATATAATGATATAATATGAATAGACAAAGATATGATATAATAAAGGATACATTGTAATTGTAGTGCGTTATCGCAATTAACTCAGCAAACTTGCAAAACTAGTTTAACAATAAATTCTCGCATTTTAGACCATTTACATTAATTTAAAACAAGTTTATGTTGTTCCACTCGGGTGTTTTGATATGAAAACACTTAAAAAATTAATTAATTCGCGTCCCTGAATGTTAGGTGAATTGATTTTCTCTCCGACTTAAATACCAAAAATCAATCGAAAACTAGCTATTGATAGTTCCTATTTGATTGAGACAAGTGTAGTCTGTGTGTAACTATGTCCAACTTTTATGCTTTGAGCGGGCTAAACGTTCTTTGGCTGCTGTTGGCGATAACGGGCTTGACGTTTTACTTGCAATGGAAGCTCAAGAAAAGACATTTATTTCAGCTGGCCGGCAAGATTCCAGCTCCTGAGAGCATTTCCTGCTTTCCTCTAATTGGACACGCGCTGCATTTTATTGGCGACACCGAGCGTAAGTTTATTACAAATGTTTCTTAGACTCAACACAAGTCAATCGTGTGTAAAGTAATAGTTTACATAGTCTAAAGAACCTGTATCAGTTCGTTGTCAAGTCTACCTTTTTTGTCGGGTCCATCTTTTTTTTTTTTTTTTTTTTACTGGACGTAGCAATCACCATTGGTTAATTTGTCAAAGGTCTGCTCCCTGGTCAAGACCATCTTTTTTTGAATTAACGGGGACGTAGCAATACATAGTCTAAAGATCCTGTCGCGGAGTTCCTGTCTCATCTTTTTTGTCTCAGTGGGTTGCCGAGTCCATCTTTTTTTTACGGGACGTCGTAAGCACCATTGGTGAACTTGTAAAGTGGACCTGAACTCCTCGAGCATCTTGGAACCGCTTCACGTTTGTCGTTGTATTAGTTGCGCCTTACATCACCCTTCCACGTCTAGTGTTTAAGGGTTCAGGTGCTGTCAAGTTTCTTGTTGCTGTCGACTTGGAACCATTGGTTAACTTGTCTAGTGCCCCGCTGAACTCCGCGAGCATCTTGGAACCGCTTCACGAATAACGTCAAGATGTTTTGGTATTTACTTGCGCCTAACCTCCCCCTTCTACGTCTAGCGATTAGAGCTTCAGGTTCAGTTTCTTGTTGCTCGCGACTTGGAGCCGTTTCCTCTCGTCCTGTTCTTTCAAGGTCAAGATGTTTGTTATTGCCCCGGTCCGCATCATGGCTCAAGAATCTACGTGACTGGTATAAATTCATCTTAAGCTCAGATTTGCGTCGACAGAGTAAGGATAGTCTTCTTGGTGTCCAACGTTCTAGAAGGACATGTTACTTAAGAAGAATTGCCCAGATGTTCTCCGACGTGATCATATGGTCGGTTATGCCCGCTATAAACACAACGGTCCACCGGTGAGGTCGAGCTGTGCAGGTTTGCCTGCGCAGTTAGACCGGAGCGTGTGTGCGAATAGACCTGTGCAGTTTTTGACCTGCGCAGGCGAACCTGCACATGTAACCTCTCCGGTGGAACATAGCGTATATGGCGGGCATTAGGCCTATTGGCTCTAGTTTGAGGTGAGTTTTCTTTTCCCACGTTTCTCTTTCTGGTATCCATCTATGAATCCATCTGAGTTACCTCAGGGGGGCAAGGCGATCTCGCCTTTTTCCTATCTTCCTCGGCCCTTGTTGGTCACCATGTCCTGATTTTTTGACGCGGATCTGGGAGCGGGTCTCCCTTGGCTCATAGGTAGTAATGATGTAGCCAAAAAGCAAAGGCAAGCTAGTTAGTGCCCTTGCCTTTCCTTCTTGGCGACAATCTCGAAGGAGGGTCTCCACGGCCTGTGACTTGGCGAACCTGTTTCGAAGTTCGTTATAACTCGTGTCGTGCGAACGGTCAGGCTCGTGGTGACTTGGAATGGCTCGCACGTGACATCAAAAGATTTTGGCCTTTCGAATTGCTATCCACGAGCACGCTCCTGCAGTGTTCCTACAACTTGTGTAGAGATGAAGAAATACTCGAGCATGCACCTGCAGTGTTCCTATGGCCAGTAGGAACACTTCATCTCCTAGAGGTGAAAAAGGACTCATATGCAATACACTGCAGCTATCACAATCCCATTACTCCTTCTTGCCAATTATCTTATTTTGGGTCAGAGATAAATTGATTTTTGTGCTTGTTCTTCTCCTGATACGTGATGGAGCCATCCACGTGACGGAGGAAAAGACGTACAGTGGGAAAGGTGTGGGTCTGGTATTCATTAGCCCAGCCAAGCGCCTACAGATTCGAGTACCCGAGAAATCACTTCGAGTCAGGTTCGCCAAGCCACAACCCGACTGGGGCCTTCTCTTGGATCGTTGAGCTTACGCTCCATCTGATCCGCCAGTTCTGTATGGTCGGTGAGGCCAAAATATTAGGCCACAATCCGCCTTCTCTCGACTGGTGCCTTCCCTCGGATCGTTGAGCGTACGCTCCATCTGATCCTCCAGTTCTGTATGGTCGGTTAGGCCAAAATATTAGGCCACAACACGCCTTCTCTCGTCTGGTGCCTTCTCTCAGATCGTTGAGTTTACGCTCCATCTGATCCTCCAGTTCTGTATGGTCGGTGAGGCCAAAATATTAGGCCACAATCCGCCTTCTCTCGACTGGTGCCTTCCCTGGGATCATTGAGCGTACGCTCTATCTGATTCGCTAGTTCTGTATAGTCTGTTAAGCCTATTACGCCACAACCCGCCTTCTCTCGACTGGTGCCTTCCCTCGGATCATTGAGCGTACGCTCCATCTGATCCTCCAGTTCTGTATGGTCGGTTAGGCCAAAATATTAGGCCACAACACGCCTTCTCTCGTCTGGTGCCTTCTTTCAGATCGTTGAGTTTACGCTCCATCTGATCCTCCAGTTCTGTATGGTCGGTGAGGCCAAAATATTAGGCCACAATCCGCCTTCTCTCGACTGGTGCCTTCTGTCGGATCGTTGAGCTTACGCTCTATCTGATCCGCCAGTTCTGTATAGTCTGTTAGGCCTATTACGCCACAACCCGCCTTCTCTCGACTGGTGCCTTCCCTCGGACCATTGAGCGTACGCTCCATCTGATCCTCCAGTTCTGTATGGTCGGTTAGGCCAAAATATTAGGCCACAACCCGCCTTCTCTCGTCTGGTGCCTTCTCTCGGATCGTTGAGTTTACACTCCATCTAATCCTCCATTTCTGTATGGTCGGTTAGGCCAAAATATTAGGCCACAACCCGCCTTCTCTCGTCTGGTGCCTTCTCTCGGATCGTTGAGTTTACACTCCATCTGATCCTCCATTTCTGTATGGTCGGTTAGGCCAAAATATTAGGCCACAACCCGCCTTCTCTCGACTGGTGCCTTCTCTCGCATCGTTGAGTTTACGCTCCATCTGATCCTCCAGTTCTGTATGGTCGGTTAGGCCTATGGGCTCTAGTTTAACCCACTTTTCTCTTTCTGGTATCCATATATGAGTCCATCTGGGTTACCTCGAGGTGGCAAGGGATGCGCACATGTTGAGTATACAAGGGAACTGAATGTCAGAGCCCCGCTTGACATGGTCAAGGCTTGATACTCTCTGAGGTCGCCAGGCATCGGAGCAGACTTTGGAGATAATATGAATATGGGAACCCACATCACTAGAGTAGGCAGATAAGACTATAGCCGCACTGGCACGAATAATGCCGAACACAAGAGGTGCAAGACAGGGAGCTAGGAAAGTGGTATACTCCTCTACGGAACACCGGCGTGGCGTGAGTGGGCCACAAAAACGAAATATGGAAGAATTCTGGAACAGACGCAACGAAAAGCATCCCTCAAGATTGCGTGCAGCTATAGGACGGTATCCACAAAGGCCATACAGGTGATTGCAGGCACGACACCAATACATCTGCTGGTACTAGAGCGTACCTAGCAGGAAACAAAAATGAAGAAAGACTAAAGACCAAGGAGTAGTACTCTCCTGCGACCATTCTTCTTCCCACTTATTCAGAATAGCCCTGAATAAGTGGGAAGAAGAATGGTCGCAGGATAGTACAACCGCTAAGTGGACGAAGGAACTAATTCCCGAACTAAAGCCATAGATAACTAATTTATTAAAACCCGAACTAATTCCCGAACTAAAGCCATGGGAACACGAAGAAGTGGGATACCAAACAGCCATGTCGGGGTAAGGTCAGTTCCTTAGCGGACATGGCTGTTTTAATAGTTATCTATTCAAATTTAAATCACAAGCGAAGAGTGCAGATATTGCGGTCAACGAGCTACGCCGTAGCACACGGTCCTGTGGTGTTACAGGTGGCACACTGTAAGAGACAAAGTAGGGAACACCTCACAAAGCACAGCATAATAAAGTTAATGTTAGTACGCGAGGATAAATGGGATGCAATAGAATGAGCAATTAAGGAAATAATCCGAGAGAAGGAGGAGCAAGAAAAGCAAAGAATTTGTGAATCTCAGCTTCTCATGCTTCAAGGCAATTCCACTGATTTCCATGTAACCGAGGAGGCGTTTTTAGTGTTCTTACACAACAGATTCATGTATGCTATTCACCAGCCCCCAGTCTACTTTGGTGACACTAAACAAGAACTAAGATAAATATCATTGTTTTTAAGATCACTATAAGCGAATAGCCATCTGCAGACGTGTTTCAAGTTGCAGCTTTGCTCTTTTGAATTATAAAATGGAATACTCTTACATTAGTTTGAAAACATGTGCGGGGCTGTCGAGGATATGTTATTATATGTATTTATCGTTTTTATACGTTATTATATGTATGTATTGTGTGTAGAATGACCTGAGCAAGTTCCTGTTCAGTGCCACGAAAGTGAACTGGGGGCTAGTAACTAGCATACAAATGTATGTTGTGTTGCAACAAGAGATTTGCTTTGTATCAATCAATTAAAAAGATTTAATAATATTATAGAGCTACGGATAGGTTAAATTTATTTATATATTCCAGCTGTATTATTTAGATTCGCAAAGGCTTGATACACAGAAATACGTTTTAGTTTGAAAAATGAAAAATTCTAAAATTAACTTCAATAACTCGGAAAATAACAAACTTGGATTCGGCGTCACAAAACCTATCCAAACTCGCTTCCGGTTTATTCGGAAACTGGCAGAAAAATTCTACAATTAACTTAAATAACTCAGAAACTAATAAACGTATCGACCTCCGGTTTGCAGATTTGGATTCGGCGTCACAAAACCTATCCAAAGCGGCTTCCGGTTTATCCGGAAACTGGCAAAAAATATCTAAAAATAACTTAAATAACTCGTAAACTAATAAACGTATCGACTTCCGGTGTGCAGATTTAGATTCGGCATAGCAAAATCTATACTAATTCAAATGCAGCTTCCGGTTTTCTCACAAATTGCCAAAACGTGATTTACTGTCGGTGATTTTTTTATTTGAACGGTTTGGTCTATTGGATTCCAATGCTTCTCTTCGTCCGCTTGGGAATCCGCCCAATGTTGGAGGTCGCCGCAAGCGAACAGAGCGTAGAAAACTACCCCTAGGTAGTGAACGGACGCGCCTAGTATGAAGACGTCCTTCCACTTCTGGGCGTCCTGTGAAAGATGATTTTGAAATGTGTTTACAGACGAACGGACGGAAGTAGGGAAAAAGTGAGGGCTGTTTTGGGTAGGGGGTTGAAAACTGGAAGATTTTGTTTTTTAGGTTTTTTTGATATATGGACAGACAAATTAATAAAAACTTAAAATATTAAATTTTGAAAGTTTGAACTGTTCTTCTGCTCGTCTGTGTGTTGAATTGCTTTTCAAACTTTGAAAAAAAATGTGCGTTTTGGGTAAGTTCAACTAATCGGTGGTTTTTCTAAATTTGTCCGTCTGTCTGTGCCAAAATAAAAAAATTATTTCAACAAACTTTGTTTGAAATATAATCTACATATCTGTAATCAGCAGCAAAAATGCTTTCAGAAACGATTTTTAATTTTGCTGTAATTCAAAAAATAACGATTTTGACAAAATCGATTTTCTTGCATTTCGTCGTTTCCGCGGTCTAGACTTCCCGAGTTGATGGTATTTTTTAACTGAAAGCTTCCCAGGGAATATAATATACGTTCTCCGACTAATTTTGGGACGCTGAATCGATTGGTGAAGACTAGAAGTCTCTGTGGTGAGCCGTTCAAAAGTTATGACAACGTCAAATCAGTCGGATATTCGAGTTGGTGTACAGTAAGTAGGGTGGGTCAATTTTATTTTTTTTCAAAAACGCTTAGCGTTAAAAAGGTGCCAAATGGTGCGGTTAATTGGTATGTAAAGTTTTATTTAGTTTATTAAGTTTTATTGCCTCCGGACTATCATAGAACGATTTAACTAAAGTAGTTTTTTGATGTCACTTTACTAATACTTCACTCAAGTAATTGATATCAGATTAGTGTTTAGTACTGATAAGTACGAAATTGTTTGGTTAATTTAAGACAAAGTAGTAAGGAGGGAAGTTGCGGACTTCAAGTACTGAATCGGCGCGTAATACTAAAAATGCAGTTGATTATACTTTGCTATCCAAAACATGCGATAGATTTGGATTGCCAGACAGGGCAGGAGCAGGGCTATTGCATCAGCAGTTCTACATGCATCGAGTTATCAAGTAATAGACAAAAGTAAGATTCGCCGTGAACGAAAAAGCTAGATAAAATGTAATTTCACAACAAACTGTTTCACAAATACCGGCATTATACTTCGATGGGAGAAAGAATCACACTTTGATTATGTCTGAAAAAGATGGGAAAAAATAGGCGACGCATAATTGAAGAGCATATTTCTTTAATAAAGGAAGTCGAAGCTGTTACGTTATATCACACCTGCTTCCGGCACTGCAAGCGAAATCATTTTCGACACACAGAAACTACACCACAAGACAAACAAATAGATGTGCAAATTGTCCAAAAAGATTAAATAATTCGTCGATAAATTTCAAACTGAAATTTACCCGATTCTCGATTTTCTAAGTAGATGTCTCGGAAACGGCTGCAGATAATCAAAAACGGATTGCGGCATCGTTTTCAGAAGGTCATTTTCCTATTAATACAATAAGATAATCAACTGGAAATTCACAACTTTCCGAGATCTCTACTCGAGTGCCGAAATTGCTTAAAAATTTCTTCAATTCTTGCAGGCGATAGTGAACGGAAAAAGCTAGCGAAATATAATTTGCATATCTGTAATCAGCAGGAAAAATGCTTTTAGAAACGTTTATAAATTTTTCTGTAACTCAAAAAAATAACGATTTAGACAAAAACTATTTTCTCGCATATCGTCGTTTCCGCTGTCTTGACTCCCAGTGTGGATGGTATTTCTTAACTGGCAGCCTCCTAGGGAATAATATATACGTATTCCGACTAATTTTGGGACGTTGAATTGATTGGTGAAGACTAGAAGTCTCTTTGGCGAGCCGTTAAAAAGTTATGACAGCGTGAAATCAGTGGGAAACGCGAGATGGTGTACAGCGAAAAAATATATTAAACTTGTTTATTTGTGACTTTAGAGCGAAATAAACTGGAAAAACGTTTTGAGCACTTCGATTTCCTTCGGGTAACCGAAAAAAAATCACGAAAAAATTTTCCAAAAAATTTTTCAACAAAAAATTTCCATCATTTCGTTCGAAAAATATGTACTTTTTAGGTTTTTTCGATTTTATCGAGAACAGTAAAAGGCAGCGAAATCATTTTCGGCACACAGAAACTACACCACAAGACGAACAAATGGATGTGTAAATTGTCCCAAAAGATTCAATAATTCGTCAATAAATTTCAAACTGAAATTTACCCGATTCTCGATTTGCTAAGTAAATGTCTCGGAAACGGCTGCAGATAATCAAAAACGGATTGCGGCATCGTTTTCAGAAGGTAATTTTCCTATCGGTACACTAAGACGGTCCACAGGAAATTCACAACTTTCCGTGATCTCTACTCGAGCGCTGAAATTCCTTAAAAAATTCTTTAATTCTTGCAGGTGATAGTGAACGGAAAGAGCTAGCGAAATATAATTTGCATATCTGTAATCAGCAGCAAAAATGCTTTCAGAAATGTTTTTAAATTTTGCTGTAACTCAAAAAATAACGAATTTGACAAAATCGATTTTCTCGCATTTCGTCGTTTCCGCGGTCTATACTCCCTGTGTCTATCCTATTTCTTAACCGATAGCCTCATAAGGAATATTATATACGTATTCCGACTAATTTTGGGACGCTAAATCCATTGGTGAAGACTAGAAGTCTCTGTGGCGAGGCGTGCAAAAGTTATGTTAGTGTGAATTCGGTCGGAAATGCGAGATGGTGTACAGCGAGAAAATATATAAAAAACGTATGCGGTCAGGGGACCCCCGTCAGGAACGAAGTTCCTCGCGCATTTTTGGAAGTCCCTTTACGTTCTTCTTATGAGGTATGAGGCCTTGATTTTTCGGTCATTTGTATGCAAATCAAATTTTGCTAGTCATTTGTATGCTCTGTTTCCCAAGGTTCTTTCACTCGAGTGGTCAGATTCAATTTTAGCGCCCCTGTGTAACTGTACGTCAAGGATATTTTTCTGTACTGGGTACGAGATTGCCACATGGTCAATTTGGAGCTCGCCTAACTGCTGGACTGATGAACAACAGGTTTTCTGTTTTCTGAGAGATGTCCACATGAGCTTGAGGTTGTGTTGCTGGCAAAGTTCTACGAGCCGTGTGTCATTTTTGTTGGTGAAGTTATGTGCTGGATAATTTCCTTCCTGTGCATTTTTTCTCTGCCGAGATGTGCAGTGAAATCGCCCAGGAGAAGTTTGATGTCATCCTTGGGATAAATACTTACTTTGAATAATACTTTCTCGAGGGTTGACCAAAATTTATCAGTGATCTGTGGGTCTTTCCTGTGGCTCTGGTTAGTGAGGGCGTTTGCGTCGATCATTGTCTATTTTTTGTTGGCGCACTGAACGCGCATGGCGAGTTGCCAAAGGCGTTCCACTGTTGGGGATGGTCATGGTCCATAAAACAATATTCTAATCCATCACAGAAATCAGACCAGTAAATAACCGACTGATGTTATTTACTGGTCTGATTTCTCTGATGGATTAGTTTATTGTTTTATGGACCATGACCATCCCCAGCAGTGGAACGCCTTTGGCAACTCGCCTATCAGTTTTGCTCTTAAAGATGCGGTACTTGCCAAAGTCTTTAATGACTTTGACGTCTTTAATGACGTCTGTGATACGTGTCTCTTGCAGTGCCAGGACCAGTATCTTTTGACTATCAAGTTCTGTCACTAGGTTGTGCAGCTTTCTAGGCTGTATGAGAGTGTTGATGTTGAAGGTACTTATGTACATTAGCGTCTTGTGTGGGAGTTTGCAAGGGAGTTTTGCTTTGAGTTTCTCTATTGTCGTGGAAGTCGTGGGTCTGCCAAGTGCTCGGTTGCCGCCTGTTGACGGGTGGGTTGGTTACCACCTGGGGTATTGCTGTTATTACTTGCACTAGTCATGATTGCTTGTAAGCATTGGTGTCCAGGGGCCACCCACTGAGTTGTTAGAATCAGGGATTGTTAGTTCCTGAAGCTTGTGTTACAGTTTTAAAAATATACTAAGAGAAAGAGAAAGGCGTAATGTATAATCACTCATATCGAGACCTCCCTAAAGAAACTTCGTTCCAATAAAACTTGTGTATTTGTAACTTTAGAGCGAAATAAACTGGAAAACCGTTTTACAGCACTTCGATTTCCTTCGGGTAACCGAAAAAAAATTCAAAAAAATTTTTCAACAAAAATTTTCCATCATTTTGCTCGAAAAATATATGCCTTTTCGTTTTTTTTCGATTTTCTCGAGAACGGTAAAAGCCAGCGAAATCATTTTTGGCACACAGAAACTACACCACAAGACGAACAAATCGATGTGTAAATTGTCGGAAAAGATTCAACAATTCGTCGACAAATTTCAAACTGAAATTTACCCGATTCTCGATGAAGGTCATTTTCCTGTTAATACAATAAGATAATCAGCTGGAAATTCACAACTTTCCGAGATCTCTACTCGAGTGCTGATATTCCTTAAAAATTTCTTCAATTCTTGCAGGCTATAGTGAACAGCAAGAGCTAGCGAAATATAATTTGGATATCTGTAAACAGCAGCAAAAATGCTTTCAGAAACGTTTTGAATTTTGCTGTGACTCAAAAAATAACGATTTGAAAAAGTCGATTTTCTCGCATTTCGTCGTTCCCGCGATCTACACTCTCCGTGTCGATGTATTCCTTAATTGAAAGCCTCCTAGGGAATATTATATACATATTCCGACTAATTTTGGGACGCTGAATCGATTGGTGAAGACTAGAAGTCTCTGTGGTGAGCCGTTTAAAAGTTAGGACAGCGTGAAATCTGTCGGAAATGCGAGATGGTGTAAAGCGAAAAAATATATAAAACTTGTTTATTTGTAACTTTAGAGCGAAATAAACTGGAAACCCGTTTTCATCACATCAACTTCCTTCGGGCAACCGAAAAAAAATCACGAAAAAAATTTCCAATCATCATTTCGTTCGAAAAATATGTGCGTTTTCGGTTTTTTTCGATTTTCCCGAGAACGGTAAAAGGCAGCGAAATCATTTTAGGCACACAGAAACTACATCACAAGACGAACAAATCGATGTTTAAATTGTCGGAAAAGATTCAATAATTCGTCCATAAACTTCAAAGTGAAATATACCCGATTCTCGATTTGCTAAGTAGGTATCTCGGAAACGGCTGCAGATAGTTAAAAACGGATTGCGGCATCGTTTTGAGAAAGTCATTTTCCTATTAATACAATAAGACAGTCAGCTGGGAATTTACTACTTTCCGAGATCTCTACTCGGGTCCCGACAATCTTTGAAAATTTCTTAAATTCTTGCAGGCGATAGAGAACGGAAAGAGCTAGCGAAATATAATTTGCATATCTGTAATCAGAAGCAAAAATGCTTTCATAAACGTTCTTATATTTTGCTGTATCTCAAAAAATAACGATTTTGACAAAATCGATTTTCTCGCATTTCGTCGTTTCCGCGGTCTTGACTCTCAGTGTCGATGGTATTTCTTAACTGAAAGCCTCACAGGGAATATTATATATGTATTCCGATTAATTGTGGGACGCTGAATCGATAGGTGAAGATTAGAAGTCTCTTTGGCGAGCCGTTAAAAAGTTATGACAGCGTGAAATCAGTGGGAAACGCGAGATGGTGTGCAGCGAAAAAATATATAAAACTTGTTTATTTGTGACTTTAGAGCGAAATAAACTGGAAAAACCGTTTTCAGCACTTCCATTTCCTTCGGGTAACCGAAAAAAAATCACGAAAAAAAAATTCCAAAAAATTTTTCAACAAAAATTTTCCATCATTTCGTTCAAAAAATATGTACTTTTTCGGTTTTTTTTAATTTTATCGAGAACGGTAAAAGGCAGCGAAATCATTTTCGGCACACAGAAACTACACCACAAGACGAACAAATGGATGTGTAAATTGTCCCAAAAGATTCAATAATTCGTCGATAAATTTCAAGCTGAAATATAACCGATTCTCGAGTTGCTAATTAGATGTCTCGGAAACGGCTGAAGATAATCAAAAACAGATTGCAGCATCGTTTTCAGAAGGTCATTTCCCTGTTGATACACTAAGATTGTCCGCGGGAAATTTACAACTTTCCGAGATCACTGGTCGAGCTCTGAAATTCCTTAAAAATTCCTTCAATTCTTGCAGGCGATAGTGAACGGAAAGAGATAGCGATATATAATTTGCATATCTGTAATAAGCAGCAAAAATGCTTTTAGAAACGTTTTTAAATTTTGCCGTGTCTCGAAAATTAACAATTTTGACAAAATCGATTTTCTCGCTTTTCATCGTTTCCGCGCTCTATACTCTCAGTGTCCATGTTATTCCATGTTGTAACTTAAAGCCTCAAAGGGAATATTAGATACGTATTCCGACTAATTTTGGTACGCTGAATCGATTGGTGCAGATTAGAAGTCTCTATGCTGAGCCGTTCAAAAGTTATGACCGCGTGAAATCAGTCGGAAATGCGAGATGATGTGCAGCGAAAAAAATATATAAAACTTGTTGATTTGTAACTTTAGAGCGAAATAAACTGGAAAACCGTTTTCAGCACTTCCATTTCCTTCGGGTAACCTTTTTCCTTCGGGGAAAAAGAATCACGAAAAAATTTTCCAAAAAATTTTTCAACCAAAATTTTTAAAGTGCGAATTAAACCTGTAGCTGTCTGTACAGTTGCCAAATTTATATCATTTTGTTGAACTGATTCTAAACTATTTTGCAAACATTTGTTATTTTCAAAAACTGTGTTCACAACTCGGCTATTAAAATTCCACCGTGTGTTTGATCCTCGAGGAATTCGTCTAGAAATACCGTCGAGTGCAGCTAAACGTGATGGAGATTTTGAAAAAAGTGGATATTGCTGCTAGGCTACTAAAAAAAATTCGAGCTTGCGAGTTTTGAGATGCAGCTTGCTCCATTATTAAATTAAGTTGATGAGCGTAACAATGTACAAAATGCGCATTTTTTATATGGTTGTTTAATAATTTTTTGTACGCCACCTTTTACTCCCCTCATTACGGCAGCAACGTCATATGTTTTGTGCGATTAATTTATTGTGTTCATCTCCCAATACAATTTTCAATTCTTCCAATAAACATTCGGCTAAACCCTCGGCGTTTTGAATTTTGGGATTAAAAAAACCCAAAATCTTTCATATACAGTACCTTCTTATAAGTAACGAAAAACAATTACCTGTTGTGTATATTCCAAAACGTCTGTAGTATCATCTGCATAACAGATAGATATTTAGCTCTTTTGATTTGTTTACATATTTCGTCTCAAAATACAATCTAAAAGTTCATTCTGGATAGTTTTTGATGATTCTTTAAAAATATGTGAATTTTGAAAATGATTTTTCAAATCTTCGTCTAATTTTCAAGAAAATTGTTATAACCCCCTAAAAACTCAAAGATTTAATTAATCTTCAGTTTCATCATGTCCTCTCAGAGGTAATTCAAGCTTAGCACAAAACAATATACAGTCGATAATTTTAGATAAAATATCGCGATTTTTTTCACATTTTCATTATGTCTATTTATTTCTTGCCTGTAGGCCGCTGTTCCCAACATTCCAAGATTGCACACACTTTTGAAATGCTCTGCACATTTCTCATGTTTTTTTATTTTTTTCATATTCACTGAAATTAGTCGGAAATGCGAAATGGTATACAGCGAAAAATATATAAAACTTGTGTATTTGTAACATTAGAGCAAAATAAACTGGAAAACCGTTTTCAGCACTTCGGTTTCCTTCGGGTAAACGAAAAAAAATCTCGAAAAAAATTTCCAAAAAATTTTTCAACAAAAATTTTCCATCATTTTGCTCGAAAAATATGTGCTTTTTCGGTTTTTTCGATTTTCTCGAAAACGGTAAAAGGCAACGAAATCATTTTAGGCACACAGAAACTACACCACAAGACGAACAAATCGATGTGTAAATTGTCGGAAAAGATTCAATAATTCGTCGATAAATTTCAAACTGAAATTTACCCGATTCTCGATTTGCTAAATAGATGTCTCGGAAACGGCTGCAGATAATCAAAAACGGATTGCGGCATCGTTTTCTGGAGCTCATTTTCCTATTAATACACTAAGATTGTCCGTGGAAAATTCACAACTTTCCGAGATCACTACTCGAGCGCTGAAATTCCTTAAAATTTTGTTCAATTCTTGCAAGTGATAGTGAACGGAAATAGCTAGCGAAATATAATTTGCATATATGTAATCAGCAGCAAAAATGCTTTTAGAAACGTTTTTAAATTATGCTTTAACTCCAAAAATAACGATTTTGAAAAAATCGAATTTCTCGCATTTCGCCGTTTCCGCGGTCTTGACTCTCGTGTCGATGGTATTTCTTAACTGAAAGCCTCCTAGGGAATATTATATATGTATTCCGACTAATTTTGGGACGCTGAATCGATTGGTGAAGACTAGAAATCTCTGTGGTGAGCGGTTCAAAAATTATGACAGCGTGAAATCAGTCGAAAATGCGAGATGGTGTACAACAAAAAAATATATAAAACTTGTTTATTTGTAACTTTAAAACGAAATAAGCTGGATAACCGTTTTCAGCGCATTAATTTCCTTTGGGTAACCGAAAAAAAATCACGAAAAGAAATTCCAAAAAAATTTTCAACAAAAATTTTCCATCATTTCGTTCGAAAAATATGTGCTTTTTCGGTTTTTTTCGATTTTCTCGAGAACGGTAAAAGGCAGCGAAATCGTTTTAGGCACACAGAAACTACATCACAAGACGAACAAATCGATGTGCAAATTGTCCAAAAAGATTCAATAATTCGTCGATAAATTTTAAACTGAAATTTACCCGATTCTCGATTTGCTAAGTAGATGTCTCGGAAACGGCTGCAGATAATCAAAAACGGATTGCGGCATCGTTTTCAGAAGGTCATTTTCCTATTAATACAATAAGATAATCAACTGGAAATTCACAACTTTCCGAGATCTCTACTCGAGTGCCGAAATTGCTTAAAAATTTCTTCAATTCTTGCAGGCGATAGTGAACGGAAAAAGCTAGCGAAATATAATTTGCATATCTGTAATCAGCAGGAAAAATGCTTTTAGAAACGTTTATAAATTTTTCTGTAACTCAAAAAATAACGATTTAGACAAAAACTATTTTCTCGCATATCGTCGTTTCCGCTGTCTTGACTCCCAGTGTGGATGGTATTTCTTAACTGGCAGCCTCCTAGGGAATAGTATATACGTATTCCGACTAATTTTGGGACGCTGAATTGATTGGTGAAGACTAGAAATCTCTTTGGCGAGCCGTTAAAAAGTTATGACAGTGTGAAATCAGTGGGAAACGCGAGGTGGTGTACAGCGAAAAAATATATAAAACTTGTTTATTTGTGACTTTAGAGCGAAATAAATTTAAAAAACGTTTTCAGCACTTCGATTTCCTTCGGGTAACCGAAAAAAAATCACGAAAAAAAATTCCAAAAATTTTTTCAACAAAAATTTTCCATTAATTTGTTCGAAAAATATGTGCTTTTTCGGTTTTTTTAGATTTTCTCGAGAACGGTAAAAGGCAGCGAAATCATTTTAGGCACACAGAAACTACATCACAAGACGAACAAATCGATGTTTAAATTGTCGGAAAAGATTCAATAATTCGTCCATAAACTTCAAAGTGAAATATACCCGATTCTCGATTTGCTAAGTAGGTATCTCGGAAACGGCTGCAGATAGTTAAAAACGGATTGCGGCATCGTTTTGGGAAAGTCATTTTCCTATTAATACAATAAGACAGTCAGCTGGGAATTTACAACTTTCCGAGATCTCTACTCGGGTCCCGAAAATCTTTGAAAATTTCTTAAATTCTTGCAGGCGATAGAGAACGGAAAGAGCTAGCGAAATATAATTTGCATATCTGTAATCAGAAGCAAAAATGCTTTCATAAACGTTCTTAAATTTTGATGTAACTCAAAAAATAACGATTTTGACAAAATCGATTTTCTCGCATTTCGTCGTTTCCGCGGTCTTGACTCTCAGTGTCGATGGTATTTCTTAACTGAAAGCCTCATAGGGAATATTATATATGTATTCCGATTAATTGTGGGACGCTGAATCGATAGGTGAAGATTAGAAGTCTCTTTGGCGAGCCGTTAAAAAGTTATGACAGCGTGAAATCAGTGGGAAACGCGAGATGGTGTACAGCGAAAAAATATATAAAACTTGTTTATTTGTGACTTTAGAGCTAAATAAACTGGAAAAACCGTTTTCAGCACTTCGATTTCCTTCGGGTAACCGAAAAAAAATCACGAAAAAAAAATTCCAAAAAATTTTTCAACAAAAATCCATCATTTCGTTCAAAAAATATGTACTTTTTCGGTTTTTTTCAATTTTATCGAGAACGGCAAAAGGCAGCGAAATCATTTTCGGCACACAGAAACTACACCACAAGACGAACAAATGGATGTATAAATTGTCCCAAAAGATTCAATAATTCGTCGATAAATTTCAAGCTGAAATATAACCGATTCTCGAGTTGCTAATTAGATGTCTCGGAAACGGTTGAAGATAATCAAAAACAGATTGCAGCATCGTTTTCAGAAGGTCATTTCCCTGTTGATACACTAAGATTGTCCGCGGGAAATTTACAACTTTCCGAGATCACTGGTCGAGCTCTGAAATTCCTTAAAAATTCCTTCAATTCTTGCAGGCGATAGTGAACGGAAAGAGATAGCGAAATATAATTTGCATATCTGTAATCAGCAGCAAAAATGCTTTTAGAAACTTTTTTAAATTTTGCTGTGACTCAAAAAATAACAATTTTGACAAAATCGATTTTCTCGCATTTCATCGTTTCCGCGCTCTAGACTCTCAGTGTCGATGTTATTTCTTAACTTAAAACCTCAAAGGGAATTTTATATACGTATTCCGACTAATTTTGGTACGCGGAATCGATTGGTGCAGATTAGAAGTCTCTATGGTGAGCCGTTCAAAAGTTATGACCGCGTGAAATCAGTCGGAAATGCGAGATGATGCGCAGCGAAAAAAATATATAAAACTTGTTTATTTGTAACTTTAGAGCAAAATAAACTGGAAAACCGTTTTTAGCACTTCCATTTCCTTCGGGTAACCTTTTTCCTTCGGGGAAAAAGAATCACGAAAAAATTTTCCAAAAAATTTTTCAACCAAAATTTTTAAAGTGCGAATTAAACCTGTAGCTGTCTGTACAGTTGCCAAATTTATATCATTTTGTTGAACTGATTCTAAACTATTTTGCAAACATTTGTTATTTTCAAAAACTGTGTTCACAACTCGGCTATTAAAATTCCACCGTGTTTTTGATCCTCGAGGAATTCGTGTAGAAATACCGTCGAGTGCAGCTAAACGTGATGGAGATTTTGAAAAGAGTGGGTATTGCTGCTAGGCTACTAAAAGAATTCGAGCTTGCGAGTTTTGTGATGCAGCTTGCTCCATTATTAAATTAAGTTGATGAGCGTAACAATGTAAAAAATGCGCATTTTTTATATGGTTGTTTAATAATTTTTTGTACGCCTCGTTTTACTCCCCTCATTACGGCAGCAACGTCATATGTTTGTGCGATTAATTGATTATGATCATCTCCTAATACAATTTTTATTCTCCCAATAAACATTCGGTTAAACCCTCGGCGTTTTGAATTTTGGGATTAAAAAAACCCAAAATCTTTCATATACTGTATATGAAAGATTTTGGAAGTACAAAGTACCTTCTTGTAAGTAACGAAAAACAATTACCTGTTGTGTATGTTCCAAAACGTCTGTAGTATCATCTGCATAACAGATAGATATTCAGCTCTTTTGATTTGGTTACATATTTCGTCTCAAAATACAATCTAAAAGTTCATTCTGGATAGTTTTTGATGATTCTTTAAAAATATGTGAATTTTGAAAATGATTTTTCAAATCTTCGTCTAATTTTCAAGAAAATTGTTATAACCCCCTAAAAAGTCAAAGATTTAATTAATCTTCAGTTTCATCATGTCCTCTGAGAGGTAATTCAAGCTTAGCACAAAACAATATACAGTCGATAATTTTAGATAAAATATCGCGATTTTTTTCACATTTTCATTATGTCTATTTATTTCTTGCCTGTGGGCCCCTGTTCCCAGCATTCCAAGATTGCACACACTTTTGAAATGCTCTGCACATTTCTCATGTTTTTTTATTTTTTTCATATTCACTGAAATTAGTCGGAAATGCGAAATGGTATACAGCGAAAAATATATAAAACTTGTGTATTTGTAACATTAGAGCAAAATAAACTGGAAAACCGTTTTCAGCACTTCGGTTTCCTTCGGGTAAACGAAAAAAAATCACGAAAAAAATTTCCAAAAAAATTTTCAACAAAAAATTTTCATCATTTTGCTCGAAAAATATGTGGTTTTTCGGGTTTTTTCGATTTTCTCGAAAACTGTAAAAGGCAACGAAATCATTTTCGGCACACAGAAACTACACCACAAGACGAACAAATCGATGTGTAAATTGTCGGAAAAGATTCAATAATTCGTCGATAAATTTCAAACTGAAATTTACCCGATTCTCGATTTGCTAAGTAAATGTCTTGGAAACCGCTGCAGATAATCAAAAACGGATTGCGGCATCGTTTTCTGGAGCTCATTTTCCTATTAATACACTAAGATTGTCTGTGGAAAATTCACAACTTTCCGAGATCACTACTCGAGCGCTGAAATTCCTTAAAATTTTGTTCAATTCTTGCAAGTGATAGTGAACGGAAATAGCTAGCTAAATATAATTTGCATATATGTAATCAGCAGCAAAAATGCTTTTAGAAACGTTTTTAAATTATGCTTTAACTCCAAAAATAACGATTTTGAAAAAATCGAATTTCTCGCATTTCGCCGTTTCCGCGGTCTTGACTCTCGTGTCGATGGTATTTCTTAACTGAAAGCCTCCTAGGGAATATTATATATGTATTCCGACTAATTTTGGGACGCTGAATCGATTGGTGAAGACTAGAAATCTCTGTGGTGAGCGGTTCAAAAATTATGACAGCGTGAAATCAGTCGAAAATGCGAGATGGTGTACAACAAAAAAATATATAAAACTTGTTTATTTGTAACTTTAGAACGAAATAAACTGGATAACCGTTTTCAGCGTATTAATTTCCTTTGTGTAACCGAAAAACAATCACGAAAAGAAATTCCAAAAAAAATTTCAACAAAAATTTTCCATCATTTCGTTCGAAAAATATGTGCGTTTTCGGTTTTTTTCGATTTTCTCGAGAACGGTAAAAGGCAGCGAAATCATTTTAGGCACACAGAAACTACATCACAAGACGAACAAATCGATGTGTAAATTGTCCAAAAAGATTCAATAATTCGTCGATAAATTTCAAACTGAAATTAACCCGATTCTCGATTTGCTAAGTAGATGTCTCGGAAACGGCTGCAGATAATCAAAAACGGATTGCGGCATCGTTTTCAGAAGGTCATTTTCTTATTAATACAATAAGATAATTAACTGGAAATTCACAACTTTCCGAGATCTCTACTCGAGTGCTGATATTCCTTAAAAATTTCTTTAATTCTTGCAGGCTATAGTGAACTGAAAGAGCTAGTGAAATATAATTTGCATATCTGTAATCAGCAGCAAGAATGCTTTTAAACACGTTTTTAAATTTTACTGCAACTCTAAAAATAACGATTTTGACTAAATCGATTTTCTCGCATTTCGTCGTTTCCGCGGTTTAGACTCCCAGTGTCGATGGTATTTCTTAACTGCAAACCTCCTATTGAACAGTATATATGTGTGCCGACTAATTTTTGGACGCTGAATCGATTGGTGAAGACTAGAAGTATCTGTGATAAGCCGTTCAAAAGTTATGACGGCGTGAAATCAGTCGGAAATGCCAGATGATGTGCAGCGAAAAATTATATAAAACTTGTTTATTTGTAACTTTAGAGCGAAATAAACTAGAAAACCGTTTTCAGCACATCGACTTCCTTCGGGTAACCGAAAAAAAATCACGAAAAAATTTTCCAAACAATTTTCAACAAAAAATTTCCATCATTTCGTTCGAAAAATATGTGCTTTTTCGGTTTTTTCGATTTTCTCGAGAACAGTAAAAGGCAATGAAATCATTTTTGGCACACAGAAACTACACCACAAGACGAACAAATCAATGTGTAAATTGTCCCAAACGATTCAAAATACGTCGATAAATTACAAACTGAAATTTACCCAATTTTCGATTTGCTAAGTAGATATCTCGGAAACGGCTGCGGATAATCAAAAACGGATTGTGGCATCGTTTTCAGAAAGTCATTTTCCTATTGATACAATAAGATAATCAGCTTGAAATTCTCAACTTTCCGAGATCTCTACTCGAGTGCTGAAATTCCTTAAAAAATTCTTTAATTCTTGCAGGTGATAGTGAACGGAAAGAGCTAGCGAAATATAATTTGCATATCTGTAATCAGCAGCAAAAATGCTTTCAGAAATGTTTTTAAATTTTGCTGTAGCTAAAAAAATAACGATTTTGACAAAATCGATTTTCTCGCATTTCGTCGTTTCCGCGGTCTATACTCCCTGTGTCTATCCTATTTCTTAACCGAAAGCCTCATAAGGAATATTATATACATTTTCTGGCTAATGTTGGGACGCTGGATCGATTGGTGAAGACTAGAAATCTCTTTGGTTCAAAACTTATGACAGTGTGAAAATTCACATTCGGTCGGAAATGCGAGATGGTGTGTACAGCGAAAAAATATATAAAAAACGTATGCGGTCAGGGGACCCCCGTCAGAAACGAAGTTCCTCGCGCATTTTTGGAAGTCCCTTTACGTTCTTCTTCCGAGGTATGATGCCTTGATTTTTCGGTCATTTGTATGCAAATCAAATTTTGCTAGTCATTTGTATGCTCTGTTTCCCAAGGTTCTTTCACTCGAGTGGTCAGATTCAATTTTAGCGCCCCTGTGTAACTGTACGTCATGGATATTTTTCTGTACTGCGTACGAGATTGCCACATGGTCAATTTGGAGCTCGCCTAACTGCTGGACTGGCGAACAACAGGTTTTCTGTTTTATGGGGTGTTTTCTGAGAGATGTCCACATGAGCTTGAGGTTGTGTTGCTGGCAAAGTTCTAGGAGCCGTGTGTCATTTTTGTTGGTGAAGTTATGTGCTGGATAATTTCCTTCCTGTGCATTTTTTCTCTGCCGAGATGTGCATTGAAATCGCCCAGGAGAAATTGGATGTCATCCTTGGGATAAATACTTACTTTGAATAATACTTTCTCGAGGGTTGACCAAAATTTATCAGTGGTCTGTGTGTCTTTCGTGTGTCTCTGGTTAGTGGGGGCGTTTGCGTTGATCAGTGTCTATTTTTTGTTGGCGCACTGAACGCGCATGGCGAGTTGCCAAAGGCGTTCCACTGTTGGGGATGGTCATGGTCCATAAAACAATATTCTAATCCATCAGAGAAATCAGACCAGTAAATAACCGACTGATGTTATTTACTGGTCTGATTTCTCTGATGGATTAGATTATTGTTTTATGGACCATGACCATCCCCAGCAGTGGAACGCCTTTGGCAACTCGCCTATCAGTTTTGCTCTTAAAGATACGGTACTTGCCAAAGTCTTTAATGACTTTGACGTCTTTAATGACGTCTGTGATACGTGTCTCTTGCAGTGCGAGGACCAGTATCTTTTGACTATCGAGTTCTGTCACTAGGTTGTGCAGCTTTCCAGGCTGTATGAGAGTGTTGATGTTGAAGGTACTTATGTACATTAGCGTCTTGTGTGGGAGTTTGCAAGAGAACTTTGAGTTTCTCTATAGTCGTGGGTCCGCCAGAATCCGACTGCCCTGTTGACGGGTGGATTGGTTACCACCTGGGGTATTGCTGTTATTACTTGCACTAGTCATGATTGCTTGTAAGCATTAGTGTCCAGAGGCCACCCACTGAGTTGTTAGAATCAGGGATTGTTAGTTCCTGAAGCTTGTGTTACAGTTTTAAATATACACTAAGAGAAAGAGAAAGGCGTAACGTAACGCGGCGTATAACGTTTTTTGCCGAATCACTCATATCGAGACCTCCCTAAAGAAAGTTCGTTCCAATAAAACTTGTGTATTTGTAACTTTAGAGCGAAATAATCTCGAAAACCGTTTTCAGCACATTGATTTCCTTCGGGTAATCGAAAAAAAATCACGAAAAGAAATTCCAAAAAAATTTTCAACCAAAATTTTCCATCATTTCGTTCGAAAAATATGTGCTTTTTCGGTTTTTTTCGATTTTTTCGAGAACGTTAAAAGGCAGCGAAATCATTTTAGGCACACAGAAACTACACCACAAGACGAACAAATCGATATGTAAATTGTCCAAAAAGATTCAATAATTCGTCGATAAATTTCAAACTGAAATTTACCCGATTCTCGATTTTCTAAGTAGATGTCTCGGAAACGGCTGCAGATAATCAAAAACGGATTGCGGCATCGTTTTCAGAAGGTCATTTTCCTATTAATACAATAAGATAATCAACTGGAAATTCACAACTTTCCGAGATCTCTACTCGAGTGCCGAAATTGCTTAAAAATTTCTTCAATTCTTGCAGGCGATAGTGAACGGAAAAAGCTAGCGAAATATAATTTGCATATGTGTAATCAGCAGGAAAAATGCTTTTAGAAACGTTTATAAATTTTTCTGTAACTCAAAAAATAACGATTTAGACAAAAACTATTTTCTCGCATATCGTCGTTTCCGCTGTCTTGACTCCCAGTGTGGATGGTATTTCTTAACTGGCAGCCTCCTAGGGAATAATATATACGTATTCCGACTAATTTTGGGACGTTGAATTGATTGGTGAAGACTAGAAGTCTCTTTGGCGAGCCGTTAAAAAGTTATGACAGCGTGAAATCAGTGGGAAACGCGAGATGGTGTACAGCGAAAAAATATATAAAACTTGTTTATTTGTGACTTTAGAGCGAAATAAACTGGAAAAACCGTTGTCAGCACTTCGATTTCCTTCGGGTAACCGAAAAAAAATTACGAAAAAAAATTCCAAAATTTTTTCAACAATAATTTTCCATTAATTTGTTCGAAAAATATGTGCTTTTTCGGTTTTTTAGATTTTCTCGAGAACGGTAAAAGGCAGCGAAATCATTTTAGGCACAAAGAAACTACACCACAGAACGAACAAATCGATGTGTAAATTGACGGAAAAGATTCAATAATTCGTCAATAAATTTCATACTGAAATTTACCCGATTCCCGAATTGCTAAGTAGATGTCTCGGAAACGGCTATAGATAATTAAAAACGGATTACGGCATCGTTTTCAGAAAGTCATTTTCCTATTAATACAATAAGATAGTCAGCTAGAATTTCACAACTTTCCGAGATCTTTACTCGAGCGCCGAAATTCCTTAAAAATTTCTTCAAATATTGCAGGCGATAGTGAACGGAAACAGCTAGTGAAATATAATTTGCATATCTGTAATCAGCAGCAAAAATGCTTTTAAAAACGTTTTTAAATTTTGTTGCAACTCTAAAAATAACGATTTTGACTAAATCGGTTTTCTCGCATTTCGTCGTTTCCGTGGTCTAGACTCCCAGTGTCGATGGTATTTCTTAACTGCAAGCCTCCTAGGGAACAGTATATATGTGTGCCGACTAATTTTCGGACGCTGAATCGATTGGTGAAGACTAGAACTCTCTGTGATGAGCCGTTCAAAAGTTATGACGGCGTGAAATCAGTCGGAAATGCGAGATGGTGTGCAGCGAAAAATTATATAAAACTTGTTTATTTGTAACTTTAGAGAGAAATAAACTAGAAAACCGTTTTCAGCACTTCGATTTCCTTCGGGTAACCGAAAAAAAATTACGAAAAGAATTTCCAAAAAATTTTTCAACAAAAATTTTCCATCATTTCGTTCGAAAAATATGTGCTTTTTCGGTTTTTTCGATTTTCTCGACAACAGTAAAAGGCAGCGAAATCATTTTTGGCACACAGAAACTATACTACAAGACGAACAAATCGATGTGTAAATTGTCCCAAAAGATTCAATAATTCTTCGATAAATTACAAACTGAAATTTACACGATTTGCTAAGTAGATGTGTCGGAAACGGCTGCGGATAGTCAAAAACGGATTGTGGCATCGTTTTCAGAAGGTCATTTTCCTGTTAATACAATAAGATTGTCCACAGGAAATTCACGACTTTCCGAGATCTCTACTCGAGCACTGAAATTCCTTAAAAATTTCTTCAATTCTTGCAGGCGATAGTTAGCGAAATATAATTGCTTATCTGTAATCAGCACCAAAATGCTTTCAGAAACGTTTTTAAATTTTGCTGTAACTCAAAAAATAACGATTTTGAATAAATCTATTTTCTCACATTTCGTCGTTTCCGCGGTCTAGATTCCCTTTGTCGATGCTATTTCTTAACTGAAAGCCTCATAAGAAATATTATATACGTATTCCGACTAATTTTGGGACGCTGAATCAATTGGTAAAGACTAGAAGTACCGTCTTTTTCCAAAAATAAGACGACACTGTCTTACTTTCTTTTAAAGTCCAAAATACGTGTTAGGGCTTATTTTCGGGGGAGGACTTATATTCCAAAGAGTAGATTTTTTAATTTTTGTTTAATATTCAAATACAGTCATTTCATCTTCTTCTGGAACATCATTATAATTTATCAAATTTTGAATTACATTCTGATTTTTCCAAAATCCATTTCCTGTAGAAGATTCATTGGTCCGAATCTCTCATGTCTTGCAATATTGCTATCGTTAAATGAATACTTCTTGTCTAAGTAACTTGTTTGTAGTGCATTGGAAACACAAGTGTCAGTTATTTTGTTCCGTGAATTTTTTACCCAATTCACAAATTCTTGTAAGCCTGGCTTTACAAAATTATCTCGTTGATTTCTCACCATTCTGTTTTCAATATATTAATTGATTTCCATCCGCAAATGATCCTCGAATGGCTTGTTTATTGCAATGTCAGGTGTCTGGAGGTAGAAAGTCATTCATGCCGGAATCATTATTTGATCAATCTTCCTCTCAACAAGAAAGGTTGTCATGTCTTTAGCGCGGTTAGTACTGGCTGAATCCTAAACTAGTAAACCTCTATTTCGACTCCTCAACAGTGATGGCAGCATAAAATCGTCCCACTTTCTTATTACTGCTTGGGTACACCAGGCTTTTTCACTTTCAAGGATATAAATTCCCGAAACGCGTTCAATCTTGTCTTTTTTACCTTTAGTGATGATACTTTCTTGCCATCTAGACGAATCGCCAAAATACAGGTAACACGTGCACTATCGTAACCGGTGGAAGGAACGTAAATTGACGAGGATGCCTTGGGGTGAACTGTCGTTTGAGCTCCTTGCCCTAGAAATACCTAGCTCTTTGGTCTCATCCATAGCAAATTTGTTGGACGGTTTTAATACCTCGAGTACAGACTTAATACTTGCACTAGGGATTTAATATCTGGAGTAGAGACTTGAATATAGACTACGAAACGATTTATTTAGAGGTCCGCTCCGAGGGCTGCAAAAAGTAAGGTCGCAAGTAGCGTGTTGGACGTTTTTTCACATCTACCAACGTGGGTCCAGGGGGGTTAAGCCCTTAAAATACTGTATTGACCTATTGCATTTTCCCAAATTCTTCCATTCGTGCAAATAGGTTCAGCCCCTGTATTAGGTCTTAGGAGTCTATATGCTATGTTCTTCATGGTGATCTCTGTTGCTGCAATGTTAAGCTTGTGTCTCCTACGTGCAATTGCTATGCAATGGAAAATTATATGAGAGGCAGTTTCATCCTCCTCATAGCATAGTCTGCTTAGTGGTTCATCTTTCCAGATACTCGTAGAGGCAGCGTCCTATGAGTAGCCCTGCGACAATTGTAATCCGCATCCTTGAGAGTTTGAGGAGCAGGATTTCAACAGTTAAAGCATCCGATATTTGCTTTGTTCCCTTTATATTTTGCTAGCTTGTCCGTTATTATGTTTCCCAAACAAGTGTGGCCTTGTTGTGCCAAGGCCTTAAGGTCCTGAAGGCAGTTCCATGTTGTTTTAGATTTAATTTCATCGCACCCAAAAGCATTAGTAGCAGCCAGACTCTCCGTGAAAATGTTGTCCATTTGTGTGTCATCCATCCGTGTGTCATTTTAGTAGTCGTTTAGATTTTCACGGGCACATATCATGATGGCGTGTATTTCCGCTTGGAATGTCGTGGCATGTGATCCACAATAAAATATAATCCAGGGATGGTTCATAGATTCTTGCGCCAGTTCCACTGTCATTTTTTTGGAGCCGTCTGTATACCAGTCCAGCCCACTATAATATGTGTTTGATTTTATGCCTTCGGCCCAACGCATTTGTGTTTTGAAGGGTAGATGGAATGATAGCCTTTTTGGCATTGAATCTTCCCCAATATTAAGGTTTGGCTCTGATTTTACATTTGTTGTTGTGGTGTGCCTTGACCCTGCCAGAGCCTCCATAACATTTGCTTTTAAGGCTTCCATTTTATGGTGAGCAGGACTTGAACAGACTTGAACATTGTCAAGTTTTCTTTTGGCCATCATCAATGCCATTTTGCACTTATTGGTAGCTTTATTATGGTGTTTTAGGGTTATTCCTAGATAAAGTTAGAGAGTTGATATTTCGAAGAGTCGATGCCATCCACAAATCGATTAAATGCAAGTGCACGTTTAACAACTTCATTGTCTTCTAGCTTAAACATTGTTGTTGATCTCCTTAGAGACAGTTCATGTCCTTGAAGGAAGTTATCCATCCAGTGTGACGATGCTTTAAATTCTTCTGTGAATATATCAAATTCAAATGCCATTTCAAGGGCAAAACTGATTCAACCCTGCGTTTTTTTTCCTATTTCCTTTTTGTTCACCAGTTGACACAGGTTATTGTGGTCTGCACGCCATTTTGTTACTTCTTAACTTAATTTTGGGACGCTGAATCGACTGGTGAAGACTAGAAGTCTCTGTGGTGAGCCGTTCAAAAGTTATGATAGCGTGAAATCAGTCGGAAATGCGAGATGGTGTGCAGCGAAAAAATACATAAAACTTGTTTATTTGTAACTTTAGAGCGTAATAAACTGGAATGCCGTTTTCAGCACGTAGACTTGACTTGGTCTTCAAGGTTTCATCTAAACTGGACCTCAAAATTCTACACGAACTGAGTAGATTGTTAAAAGACTAATCAAGATGAAACCTTGAAAACTAAGTCCAGTCTAGACAATCAGATTAGATTATTAAAAGCCTAGTTTAGATGAAAGCTTGAAGACCAAGTCTAGTCTACACAAACAGACTGGATTGTTAAAAGACTAGTCTAGATAAAACCTTGAAGACTAACTCTAGTCTAGACAACCAGATTAGATTATTAAGAGTCTTATCTAGATGAAATCTTGAAGACTTAGTAAAGTCTAGACAATCAGACTAGATTATTAAAACCCTAGTTTAGATGAAAGCTTGAAGACCAAGTCTAGTCTACACAAACAGACTGGATTATTAAAATACTAGTCTAGATGAAACCTCGAACATCAAGTCTAGTCTACACAATCATACAGCTCAGGGACTCAGGTTATAACAAACTGAGTCCAAAGATCTTGAAGACCTCGTCCATATGAACAATTTTCTCCAACGTTTATTGCAACTATTTGTTTAATTTAAAATTTGATTTAGACCACCTTAACACCTTTTCGGCCTTGAATTCAACATCCGTGCACCCGAAGACGCTTTACGTGGGCCCCACGGTGTATTACTTGATAGTGCGACCCGAAGACATGGAAGTGATCCTCAACAGTCCCAACGCCTTGGCCAAGGATGATCTGTACCGCTTCTTCAAGGCTGGGCGAGGATTCGGGTTACTAAACTTGCCAGACCGTAAGTCATTTGAAGTTTGTGATTTGAATTGTAAGTTGGATGTTTCAGTGAACACGTGGCGCATGCATCGCAAACTGATCGGGCCGACGTTCAACCAGAGGATTTTGAACAGCCACGTGCAGATCTTCGCCGAACAGGCGCGGATCATGACGAGTTTGATGGGAACGGAAGCCGGAATCGATGTTTTCAACTGTGTTATGAATTGCGTTTTGGATTGCGTTTCCGGTAAGGCAATTTAGACTTCCTCTATTTAGTCTCGGTCTAGTCATATTTGACTTGTCTGGTCTGTCTAGACTCAGCAATCTAGCACGCCCTAAGTCAACCCCTACACGCTAGCTAATACGTGGTCTGTTAGAAAAGTATCCGACCTTAATTTTTCCCGCCTGTAGATAACGTCAGTTGCTGTCGAGCGAGCAGTGTTCTAAAAAGGCCGAGAAATTTGTAATAGCGGAGGACTTCAATATAGACATACGTGGTCTGTTAGAAAAATATCCGACCTTATTTTTTATTTTGAAAACCTGATTTAAATCAAGCGCGTTTGCATGAGCCTTCACCGACCTTGAACTTTCGTGCGCATGCGTGAATTTTTTCCCGCCTGTAGCCTTCTAGCAGTGTTCGAGTGACGTAGTGTGTAGTGCTCTCGTCGGTTTTTCAATGCAAGTAAAATGACGACAAGTGAAATGAGGGATGTACAGATGTACGGCGTAGGCGACTGGAGTTGTGGTCATCAGCAAATTGGAGACTCCATCACGACAATGCTCCAGCACATTCTTCGCACTTGGTTCACAATTTTTTGACTCCTCTGGTTCGACAGGCTCCTTATTCTCTTGATATGCCCCCCCCCCTGCGACTTCTGGCCATTCCCCAAAGTCAACAGGACATTATAGCTGCAACGATAGCCGAGGTAAAGTCGATTCCGAAAGAAACTGGAATGCTTTCAACAACGGCGGCAATGCTGGAAGAAGTGTGTGGAGTCCCAAGAAGACTACTTTGAGGGTGATTAGGTTTCGAACGCTCCAGATATGACAGTTTCTTTTTACCGGCTGAAAGTCGGATACTTTTCTAACAGACCACATATATTCGGCAGGGCCCAGGAATATCTTCTGTTACTCCTGCTATGACAGTTTTTTTTTACCGGCTAAAGGTCGGATACTTTTCTAACAGATTCGAGAGGGCCTCGGTATATCTTCTGTTCCTCCTTGGCACTCCATCTCTCCCGAATATATCAACTAGCGTGTATGGGTTGACTTTGAGCAATCTTTTCAATTAAATGCATCCCACTTTGTTTTTTGGATTTTTGTATTATCAGTCTGACAGGTGGTCATATCATGTATTGACCGCATATTCAATCAATGTTTGAGCAACGTTTGTTCAAAGTGTTGTTCATCAAAACATTCAAAACCGAAAAATGTTCATCATCTGCTTGTCCATCAATAGCACTCGTTTTGATTTCATGTTCCGCTGAAGAAACCTCCATGGGCGTAAAGTTCCACTGCCAAACGAATGACGTGTGTGGAATCAACGACATGGTAACCAGGTGGAGTACAATCTGTCCAGGCTACTTATTGATATTAACTGGAATCTAATGATTGCAGGGGCACCGAGATTGCGTTGTGGAGGGTTCTCAACGTCGCCTTGCATCCGGATTGTGTCTTCAACTTGACCTCCTCAGGCAAGCAAGAGAAACAAATCTTGGAATCCTTCAGTTCGCTTGTTGATAAAGTAAATATTGTAAGTGTGTCTTATCAATATATTTGATAAGACACACGAGATTAGACGGACAAGACTAGACGGACAAGACTAGACAGACAAGATATTAATATTAATTCCTGTTGTGTAGATATTGGTTGGAAAGCAAGAGAGTTACGTTCTTGAGAAGCAAATGTTGGAGAAGCAATTTGACTTGGAGCCCAGTGGTAAAGAGACTTCTATATTTGGTCGTTAGATCTACCAATCTACTAGGTATCGCGGTCTTATCTCATTTCAGATATTGGAGCGAAAAATTCGATCATTGACCACGCGATAAGAGTTTCCGGCGAAAAAAATAATTTGAGCAACGATGAGATCACCACAGAAGCTATTGCATTCCTCATGGCGGTAAGAAACGTCTATGTTTAAAGCAAAGATTCGATACCTCGAACGTTGTAAGTAGGCAGACCCACAAACTCGAAAGACAAGAGCTTTTACCGATCATCTGTTGTCTGTAAGCTCCAGCTGGTCTACAGGAGCAAGACGCCAGAGCAAAATTGTTAATTTTAGTTTGCCGAAGTTGCGACTTCATAAGAATCTGTTGCTACCGACACCTTCAATTAGTGTTGTAACGGAACTGCGACTCCGCTTCCGCAAGTGCGGAACTTCCGCAAGAAATCGTACATCCGCTTCCGCAAGTGCGGAACTTCACAAAAATCGTACCTCTGCCTCCGCATCCGCAAGTGCGGAACTTCCGCAAGAAATCGTACCTTCGCTTCCGCCTCCGCAAGTGCGGAACTTTCGTAAGAAATCGCACCTCCGCTTCTGCCTCAGTAAGTGCGGAACTTCCGCAAAAAATCGTACTTCCGCTTCCGCCTCTGTGATTTTTTTTTGCGATGTTATAACGGAGGTTTGTTTACGTTACTTCAACGCGCAAAGAACGACGTTTTGATTTGATCTGTACCATTTTTATAATTAACCGGGCATCGCCATGTGTAGTATCTTATTCAACGGCAATAAATCCCAGATTTAATCAAACTTTGAGGTTTTTGCGACCAGAAATTGAAAACCGCGTCGAAATCGCTCGATAACTAACGCCGCGGCGGCCCGTCAAAGTTATATCTACCGAGGATTGGTTGCATTTGTTTTTTCGAAATTTCGCAGCGGCCGCTACAAATTCGACGTTTTGTTGGAGCAAAATTTGGTCGGAAAGCGAGACTGAAAACGCGTTGCGAAAATCTTCGACAGCGGCGTCGCGACGCCTCCGCAAAGTTCAATTTCCTAATGCGGCTGTTGGTTTTTCCGCCGTAGTTTTCGTAATTTTCAAGCTAGCGAAATAAGTTTGACGTTTTGTTGAAGTGAAAGCTTGCCAGGAAGCGGTAGAGAAAACCGCGTTGCAAAATCTTTGACAGCGGCGTCGCGACGTCAACGAAAAGGTCAACTTGCTAATTTAGTTCGAATTTCGGGAACTCGCGGAGATTTTTCCTTGTCTGTCTAGTCTATAATTTGTAGGGCTCAGATACATCGGCAGTAGTGGTATCCTTTGCTCTAATATGTCTGGCGTTATACCCAGAAGTTCAGGTAACACAAATGCAAGATGTGGTAAACTTATTTGTTGAATGTGACTTCTATATTTAGCAAAAGGTTTACGAGGAAATAATCGAAGTTGTGGGCAAGGAGAAAGACGTCGCGGCGTCCGACTTATCCAACCTGAAATACACCGAGCTGGCGCTTAAAGAGAGCATGCGATTGTTTTCACCCGTCCCCGTCTTCCTAAGGAAAGCGGACGAGGATTTGGAATTAGGCAAGTTTTACCGCTTTCCATCGATTCCATCTAATCCTCGATTCATCCTCGATTCCATCGCTGTTATAATTAACTGACTAAGCGTACACATTTCAGAAACTTGTACGCTTCCCAAAGAATCGGGGCTGATATTATGCGCATTGACTTTGCACCGCCACCCGCTGTACTTCAAAGACCCGCTGAAATTCATCCCGGAGCGATTCACCGCCGAAGAAGCCGCCAAACGCCACCCTTATTCCTACCTCCCGTTTTCCGCAGGACCGCGAAATTGCATAGGTTAGTATTAAGTACACTACAGTATAATCTTGGTTAATCGGACGACACGTCCAGTAATCCGGCGGGCTGGAGACCGCTCGCGTTCTTCCCACCCACCACTCCTTCTTATATTCCGGCGGTTGTCTCGTCCCATATGTGTCGGATTATCGAGGTTATACTCTAGAGTATAATCTCGGTAATTCGGCCGTTGGTTAATCGAAGGATACGTCCAGTAATCCGGCGGGCTGGAGACCGCTCGCGCTCTTCCCACCCACCACTCCGTATATTCCGGCGGTTGTCTGGTCCCATATGTGTCGGATTATCGAGGTTATACTGTAGAGTATAATCTCGGTAATTCGGCCGTTGGTTAATCGAACGACACGTCCAGTAATCCGGCGGGCTGGAGACCGTTCGCGCTCTTTGCTCCCACCACTCTCTTATATTCCGGCGGTTGTCTCGTCCCATATGTGTCGGATTATCGAGGTTATACTGTAAAGTATAATCTCGGTAATTCGGCCGTTGGTTAATTGGACGACACGTTCAGTAATCCGGCGGGCTTTAGACCGCTCGCGCTTTTCTCTCACACTACTCTTTCTGATAATCCGGCGGTTGTCTGGTCCAATATGTGTCGGATTAGCGAGATTATACTTTATTTGGAATATAAGCTAATTGTTAACCACCTGAGTTTTATGTTCAAGGTTTTAGATACGGCACGATGTTAGTTAAGTGTTTGTTAGTTGCGATTTTGAGAAAGTACGTCGTTACTACCGAGTACAAAAGCGTTGAAGAGATCAGGCTTAAACAGTGCAGGGTGTTAAAACCTGTATTGGGGTTCAAACTTCATTTAACTCCCAGAGGAGATTAAATTACTGGATGAAGTAAATTATGGAGTTGGGGTGAATAATATGTAAATGGTGTAATGTATCTTATAATCTAAATAAAGTTTTATTAAAGAAGGTGTCATTAATGCTGTAAAGAACGACAAGACAAGGCAAATTAGACAGACAAGACTAGACAAAATGTCACTAAATAACGTGTTTTCTTATAGGAAATTTAATTCTCTTTAAGATTTATTTGAAACGTTTTTCAAAATATCGTCGAGTTTTCGAGTTATTTTCGTATCTTTGCGACAAGCAAAATCGAAATCAAAAACTAAATTTTGCGTGTTGTTTCAAAGTTGATTGCTACCAACTTGGCGCAGAGAAGATCGATAAGTAACAAGGTTTCTTATAGGAAATTTAACTCTCTTCAAGTTTTATTCGAAACATTTTTCGAAATTTCGTTTAGTTTTCGAGATATTTCATCTTGGAATCTTTACGTCAAGAAAAATGTAAAACAGAAACGAAATTTGACTTCGTTTCAACGTTTATTTTCAACAAATTCGCGTGCAAAATGTCACTAAATAACGTGGTTTCTTATAGAAAATTTAATTTTCTTTAAGATTTATTTGAAACGTTTTTCAAAATTTCGGCGAGTTTTCGAGTTATTTTCGTATCTTTGAGACAAGCGAAATTGAAATCAAAAACTAAATTTTGCGAGTTGTTTCAAAGTTGATTGCTACCAACTTGGAGTAGAAAAGATCGATGAGTAACAAGGTTTCTTATAGGAAATTGAATTCTCTTCAAGTTTTATTCGAAACATTTTTCAAAATAACGATTGGTTTGCGAGTTATTCGCGAATACTTGAGATTCGAAAAATTAAAAAGGGGACAGACAAACAAGACTAGACAGACAGACTATGTGAAAAACGCGTTCAATTCTGCTGTCTGGCAAAACGTGCTGGAGGAGATAGCAGAAAGAGGCTTCCCTCCGTACCTATCAAGACTGCTGCATAGCTACCTAAGTGAACGCAGAATAATAATGGAAGCAGGAGGAAAATCTGCGGAGCGCGAGGTAACTAGTGGTGTTCCACAGGGCTCCATTTTAGGACCTACCTTGTGGAATATCCTATATGACGGTGTTCTCAGGCTGGAATTGCCGGAGGGAGTAAAGATGGTTGGCTTTGCCGACGACCTGGCTCTTGTTGTAACGGGTAAAAACGAAAGAGGATTGATGCTAAGGGCCAACAAAGCCATAGAACTGGTGGACTCGTGGTTACAAGAAAAACAGCTGAAGCTGGCGCCAGAAAAGACCGAAGCGGTGCTGCTTACCGGAGGAAGACACATAGGCCCAATTATATTCAAAGTGAAAAATGCGGCAGTTACACCTAAAGACTCGATTAAATACCTAGGAGTTACCATCGATAAGAAATTGTCATTTAATAAACACGTCACACTAGCCGCGGCGAAGGCGCTAAATACGGTGGCAGCACTGGGTAGAATAATGCCAAACGCTGGGGGTCCAAGAAGCAGCAAGAGAAAACTAATATGCTCGGTCGCCCATTCAGCAATGTTGTATGGGGCCCCTGTGTGGGAGAAGGCGATGAAGAAGGCAAGCATAAGACAGAAACTTGCCACGGTACAGAGAAAAATGGCTCTACGGGTGTGCAGTGCGTACAGGACGGTGTCGAGAGACGCCGTTCTCGTGATCGCGGGCATAATGCCCATAGAGTTCATGGCCGAGGAAAGGACCTACCTGTATAACGCTAAAAAACACGGGGACGGGAGAAACATGATGGAACAGAAAAAGAGAAACAAGTGCCAGATGCTCGAAAAGTGGCAAAGACACTGGAGCACTTCTAACAAAGGCCATTGGACCAGACAGCTAATCCCAGATCTGTTGCCATGGTTGACACGAAAGCACGGAGAGGTGGGTTATCATCTTACTCAGGCGCTGGCTGGGCATGGGTGCTTCAAAGAGTACTTACATAAAATCGGCAGGGCCCCAGACAGTCGCTGTGATTACTGCTGCCTTACGGACAGTGCTCTACACACAGTTTTCGTTTGCGAGAGATGGACGACAGAGAGACACGTATGGACAACCAAAACAAATGAAATACTTCAAACAAATACAATGACTGACGTAATGCTCAGGTCCGAAGAAAACTGGCTTGCCACAGAAACCATGATTATAAACATCCTAACCAAAAAGGAAAGAGACGAACAAATTAGACAGAAAGAAAAACAGAACCAAGGGAGATGCATAGAACATACAGAACACCTGAACCCCTAATCACATTGCGTGGATGGGGGATGTAAGGCTACCCATAGTTCTAACCAGTCGAAACACAGAATGTGATATGCCACCATCCTGAAGTAATGCGAAGAGCGGTTCCGGGATGTGCGGGCTTTCCAGGGGTTCCACTTGCTCAAGTTAACCGAAAGGTGCTTGCTACGTCCCCATAAAAAAAAGACAGACAGACTAGACTAGACAGATAAGACTAGACAGACAATACTAGACAGACAAGACTAGACAGACAAGACTAGACAGACAAGACTAGACAGATAAGACTAGACAGACAAGACTAGACAGACAAGACTAGACAGACAAGACTAGACAGACAAGACTAGACAGACAAGACTAGACAGACAAGACTAGACAGACAAGACTAGACAGACAAGACTAGACAGACAAGACTAGACAGACAAGACTAGACAGACAAGACTAGACAGACAAGACTAGACAAACAAGACTAGACAGACAGGACTAGACAGACAAGACTATACAGACAAGACTAGACAGACAAGACTAGACAGACAAGACTAGACAGACAAGACTAGAGAGACAGGACTAGACAGACAAGACTAGACAGACAAGACTAGACAGGCAAGACTAGACAGACAAGACTAGACAGACAAGACTAGACAGACAAGACTAGACAGACAAGACTAGACAGACAAGACTAGACAGACAAGACTAGACAGACAAGACTAGACAGACAAGACTAGACGGACAAGACTAGACAGACAAGACTAGACAGACAAGACTAGACAGACAAGACTAGACAGACAAGACTAGACAGACAAGACTAGACAGACAAGACTAGACAGATAAGACTAGACAGACAAGACTAGACAGACAAGACTAGACAGACAAGACTAGACAGACAAGACTAGACAGACAAGACTAGACAGACAAGACTAGACAGACAAGACTAGACAGACAGGACTAGACAGACTAGACAGACAAGACTAGACAGACAAGACTAGACAGACAAGACTAGACAGACAAGACTAGACAGACAAGACTAGACAGACAGGACTAGACAGACTAGACAGACAAGACTAGACAGACAAGACTAGACAGACAAGACTAGACAGACAAGACTAGACAGACAAGACTAGACAAACAGGACTAGACAGACTAGACAGACAAGACTAGACAGACAAGACTAGACAGACAAGACTAGACAGACAAGACTAGACAGACAAGACTAGACAGATAAGACTAGACAGACAAGACTAGACAGACAAGACTAGACAGACAAGACTAGACAGACAAGACTAGACAGACAGGACTAGACAGACAAGACTAGACAGACAAGACTAGACAGACAAGACTAGACAGACAAGACTAGACAGACAAGACTAGACAGATAAGACTAGACAGACAAGACTAGACAGACAAGACTAGACAGACAAGACTAGACAGACAAGACTAGACAGACAAGACTAGACAGACAAGACTAGACAGACAAGACTAGACAGACAAGACTAGACAGACAAGACTAGACACACAAGACTAGACAGACAAGACTAGACAGACAATACTAGACAGACAAGACTAGACAGACAAGACTAGACAGACAAGACTAGACAGACAAGACTAGACAGACAAGACTAGACAGACAAGACTAGACAGACAATACTAGACAGACAAGTCTAAACAGACAAGACTAGACAGACAAGACTAGACAGACAAGACTCGACAGACAAGACTAGACAGACAAGACTAGACAGACAAGACTAGACAGAGAAGACTAGACAGACAAGACTAGACAGACAAGACTAGACAGACAAGACTATACAGACAAGACTAGACAGACAAGACTAGACAGACAAGACTAGACAGACAAGACTAGACAAACAAGACTAGACAGACAAGACTAGACAGACAAGACTAGACAGACAAGACTAGACAGACAAGACTAGAAAGACAAGACTAGACAAACAAGACTAGACAGACAAGACTAGACAGACAAGACTATACAGACAAGACTAGACAAACAAGACTAGACAGACAGGACTAGACAGACAAGACTAGACAAACAAGACTAGACAGACAAGACTGGACAGACAAGACTAGACAGACAAGACTAGACAAACAAGACTAGACAGACAAGACTGGACAGACAAGACTAGACAGACAAGACTAGACAAACAAGATTAGGCAGACAAGACTAGACAGACAATACTAGACAGACAAGACTAGACAGACAAGACTGGACAAACAAGACTAGACAAACAAGACTAGACACACAAGACTAGACAGACAAGACTAGACAGACAAGACTAGACAAACAAGACTAGACAAACAAGACTAGACAAACAAGACTAGACAGACAAGACTAGACAAACAAGACTAGACAGACAAGACTATACAGATAAAACTAGACTGGTAAGATTAGACAGACAAGGCTAAACATGGTTATATAATTTGCATTGCATATAAAAGTTTGTGAATTTAGATTTGAGTCAGTTAGCCCACAGATTTGTTGAGAGCAACTTTCACTGTTCCGATCGACGGCGAGTTCGTGACCGTGTGCTTGGATTTTGATCCGCGTATATATTTGTTGTGTTTTCATTTGCAAGCGTTTGTCGTTTGTGACTTTAGTCAGATTCCAGAATTGCATACAGAATGGACGAAGTGCAGGCGGAGAGTGTGAGTCTCGAGTTCGACAACGTCTGCGTTAGTGTCAAACCGCGTTTCAAAAATGGTAAAGATTAACACAATTCTACAATAAAAATGTACGTTTTATCAAAAATGCTTTATCAAAACGTTTTATCAAAAAATTGTGCCAATTAGCTGAAAAACAAATTCAAATCTCTTCGAGATTCATTCGTTGCATTTCTCAATATTTCGCCAAATTTCCAGAATATTTTGACATTTTTTTGGAAATTTGGCGAAATATTGAAAATTGTTCTCGAAGAGATTTGATTTTGTTTTTAAGAAACCGTAATTTGTGAGTCCCTCAGGTGAAAATTATATGTCTGAACGAAGTGTCGGTAATGTTTCGTCAAAGTGTCGTCAGAGCACCAAGGAAGTGTTTTTTACTAAAACACTAGAAACACTAGACATTTGAAGTTTTGATTTGTTTTTCTTTTATATGTCGTCGAAATATCGGTTTTTCCAATATTTCCACTGACATTTCGATTGCGCGAATATCAACACTTTTGCATTTATGAATATCAACTCATTCATAAATGCATAAGTGTTGATATTCGCACAATCGAAATGTCAGTGGAGTGTCGTTGAACTGTTTTATTGTCAAATGTGACGTGCTGACATTTATTGAGTTGATTTTAAGTGTTGACATATGTTTTGTATAGACCTTTTCACGGTTAGTTAAGCGCATGCGCATCCGCCAAGTTTGAAAGGCGGGAATATGAAAGTTTCGGGCAAATAATAAGGTTATACGTGAACTATGAAAAGGTCTATTGGGATATGTTGACATGTGTGCCACCCTACACTTCGTTTGTCATAGAAACACTGCATTGCACTTCGACGACTCTTCATTTGTATCTCTTAAAAAAAACTCTTCGTTGCACTTCGACGACACCTCATACGACACTTAATTTTCATTGTCAGGATCTTGAAACTGATAATAAACAACTTTAATACAAAGTCAAATTTTCTTTTGGTTTTTACATATTTCTAGTCGCAAATATTCGCGAATAACTCGCAAACTAAACGAAATTTTGAAAAATGTTTCGAATAAAACTTAAAGGGAATTAAATTTTCTATAAGTAACCACGTAATTTAGTGACATTTTGCACGCGAAATTGTTGGTAATAAACGTTGAAACGAAGGCAAATTTCGTTTCTGTTTTACATTTTTCTTGGCGTAAAGATTCGAAGATGAAATATCTCGAAAACTAATCGAAATTTTGAAAAATGTTTCGAATGAAACTTGAAGAGAATTAAATTTCCTATAAGAAACCTTGTTGCTTATCGATCCTTTATGCGCCAAGTTGGTAGCAATCGACTTTGAAACAACACGCAAAATTTAGTTTTTGATTTTGATTTCGCTTGTTTGAAAGATACGAAAATAACTCGAAAACTCGCGGAAATTTTGAAAAACGTTTCAAATAAATCTTAAAGAGAATTAAATTTCCTATAAGTAACCATGTAATTTAGTGGCATTTTGCACGCGAAATTGTTGATAATAAACTTTGAAACGAAGTCAAATTTAGTTTCTGTTTTACATTTGTTATGACGTAAAGATTCGAAGATTAAATATCTCGAAAACTAAATTAAATTTTGAAAAATGTTTCGAATAAAACTTGAAGAGAATTAAATTCTCTATTAGAAACCAACGTTATTTAATGACATCTTAATTAACTAATTAAAATGTTTACAAAAACAAACCTTGTTTGCACTTTGTATTTAGAGCAAACAAGCAATAAACTTCACCTTTGACCGAATGACTCCAATCACCTGCAATTTTATTTTTAGAAAAACAAATTCTGTTCAATGTCAGCGGCACGTTCCCACGAGGCAAACTGATCGGGATTCTGGGTCCCTCCGGCGCCGGAAAATCGACGTTACTCAACGTCTTGAGTGGGTTTGACCGCAGCCACCACACCGGCACTATTCTAATCGACGGCGCGCCCCGGCAAATGGCTACCTTCCGGAAAATTTCCAGCTACATCACACAAGACGACGACTTACACGCCCTTCTCACCGCGTTAGAAAACATGAGATATGCCGCCGACCTCAAACTCGGCACAGATGTGGACGACCTCCAAAAATTCATTGCTCATTGCATATAAATTCTTTGCTCTTAATTGTTTATAATAATTCACATAGTATAATTATTATTTTTAGTAATCTTATATTATTCGCCGTACAGCGACAGCTTGTGGGTTGCCTAAGTTCTTTTCAATATAAATGCAATGATTTGCAAAGTTTCCTTCTTTGTTGTTGGGAACAGCTGCACAAGTAAGTCTTAATTTGTTATTAAGTTTTTGATTCAATTGTTAAGTTTATTTGAAAAATCCATACTGATGAAGCCGTAAGGCAGAAACCGGTCTATGGTTGAGTTTAATTGTTGCTATTTATCAAATATTAATTTTCTTAGTTAACCACATTTGGTTTTTCGTGGCAGTAAAATGCAGAAAACCAGCCGTACTTGCAACTGTGGTTACACAGTTGTAAGTCTTTGGTGAATTTGAACATAGTAATAATAAATCTTTGCTCTTAATTGTTTATAATAATTCACATAGTATAATTATTATTTTTAGTAATCTTATATTATTCGCCGTACAGCGACAGCTTGTGGGTTGCCTAAGTTCTTTTCGATATAAATGCAATGATTTGCAAAGTTTCCTTCTTTGTTGTTGGGAACAGCTGCACAAGTAAGTCTTAATTTGTTATTAAGTTTTTGATTCAATTGTTAAGTTTATTTGAAAAATCCATACTGATGAAGCCGTAAGGCAGAAACCGGTCTATGGTTGAGTTTAATTGTTGCTATTTATCAAATATTAATTTTCTTAGTTAACCACATTTGGTTTTTCGTGGCAGTAAAATGCAGAAAACCAGCCGTACTTGCAACTGTGGTTACACAGTTGTAAGTCTTTGGTGAATTTGAACATAGTAATAATAAATCTTTGCTCTTAATTGTTTATAATAATTCACATAGTATAATTATTATTTTTAGTAATCTTATATTATTCGCCGTACAGCGACAGCTTGTGGGTTGCCTAAGTTCTTTTCAATATAAATGCAATGATTTGCAAAGTTTCCTTCTTTGTTGTTGGGAACAGCTGCACAAGTAAGTCTTAATTTGTTATTAAGTTTTTGATTCAATTGTTAAGTTTATTTGAAAAATCCATACTGATGAAGCCGTAAGGCAGAAACCGGTCTATGGTTGAGTTTAATTGTTGCTATTTATCAAATATTAATTTTCTTAGTTAACCACATTTGGTTTTTCGTGGCAGTAAAATGCAGAAAACCAGCCGTACTTGCAACTGTGGTTACACAGTTGTAAGTCTTTGGTGAATTTGAACATAGTAATAATAAATCTTTGCTCTTAATTGTTTATAATAATTCACATAGTATAATTATTATTTTTAGTAATCTTATAAAACTTGTAAGTTTAGTAGAACTTAAGTTTAGTTTACTAGACATATAAGAGTAAACAGACAAGACTTGATAGACTAGACTAGACAGACAAGATTAGACAGACAAGACTAGATAGACAAGACTAGATAGACAAGACTAGACCTACAAGACTAGACAGACAATACTAGACAGACAAAACTAGACAGACAATACTAGACAGACAAGACTAGACAGATAAGGCTAAACAGACAAGACTAGACAGACAAGACTAGATAGACAAGACTAGACAGACAAGACTAGACAGACAAGACTAGACAGACAAGACTACACAGACAAGACTAGACAGACTAGACAGGCAAGACTAGACAGACAAGACTAGACAGACAAGACTAGACAGACAAGACTAGACAGACTAGACAGACAAGACTAGACAGACAAGACTAGACAGACAAGACTAGACAGACAAGACTAGACAGACAAGACTAGACAGACAAGACTAGACAGACAAGACTAGACAGACAAGACTAGACAGACAAGACTAGACAGACAAGACTAGACAGACAAGACTAGACAGACAAGACTAGACAGACAAGACTAGACAGACAAGACTAGACAGACAAGACTAGACAGACAAGACTAGACAGACAAGACTAGACAGACAAGACTAGACAGACAAGACTAGACAGACAAGACTAGACAGACAAGACTAGACGGACAAGACTAGACAGACAAGACTAGACAGACAAGACTAGACAGACAAGACTAGACAGACAAGACTAGACAGACAAGACTAGACAGACAAGACTAGACAGACAAGACTAGACAGACAAGACTAGACAGACAAGACTAGACAGACAAGACTAGACAGACAAGACTAGACAGACAAGACTAGACAGACAAGACTAGACAGACAAGACTAGACAGACAAGACTAGACAGACAAGACTAGACGGACAAGACTAGACAGACAAGACTAGACAGACAAGACTAGACAGACAAGAGTAGACAGACAAGACTAGACAGACAAGACTAGACAGACAAGACTAGACAGACAAGACTAGACAGACAAGAGTAGACAGACAAGAGTAGACAGACAAGACTAGACAGACAAGACTAGACAGACTAGACAGACAAGACTAGACAGACAAGACTAGACAGACAAGACTAGACAGACAAGACTAGACAGACAAGACTAGACAGACAAGACTAGACAGACAAGACTAGACAGACAAGACTAGACAGACAAGACTAGACAGACAAGACTAGACAGACAAGACTAGACAGACAAGACTAGACAGACAAGACTAGACAGACAAGACTAGACAGACAAGACTAGACAGACAAGACTAGACAGACAAGACTAGACAGACAAGACTAGACAGACAAGACTAGTCACACAAGACTAGACAGACAAGACTAGACAGACTTCAGACAAGTAAATCTGATCTGTTACAACAAACTAATCGAATTAGTCTGAATCAGATAGACAGGATCTTATATGCGTTTGGACTGTCGGAGGTAAAGAACACGCAAACGAGTCGATTATCCGGCGGCGAGAAGAAACGGCTGTCCGTGTCGCTGGAGCTCCTCTCCGATCCAGCCATTCTGTTCCTGGACGAGCCGACCACGTAACCGCCCCAACATGGCGTTAAACCGCACCCCGTTAACTCTGTTGTTCTCTGTTGCAGCGGGCTAGATAGCGTCGCAAGTTACCAGTGCGTGAAGTATCTGAAGCAATTGGCGCTGAACGGTAAGACTGTGGTGTGCGCCATACACCAGCCGTCCGCGATTCAGTTCGAGATCTTCGACGTCGTCTATATACTAGCACAAGGGAAGTGTATGTACCACGGCGAGCCCACTCAAATCGTTAAATTCTTCGACGACATTCAACTCCCCTGCAACGTTTTTCATAATCCAGCTGATTATGGTAATTATTACTTTATACAAAGAGCTATCGACCACAAGGTCCTTCCGCCCAACATTTCAATGTAGATTTAGATACATAAATTATGATATTTAAGAGAAACAGGGCTTTTCAATAACTATGGCTTGTAGGAAAGCTTTTGCCCGGAAGCTACATCAAATTCCTCCATGGATTCTAAAGTCACCTTCGAACTCGCCGACGACAAAGAGCAAACACACCAACTATAGCCGAGCTAAATTCAATAGACCTTTTTATAGTTAAAATTTTTTGGTGCGCATTTTCCGCCATGTTTTTCGGGCACTTATTGACGTATAACCAATGAAAATAACAAAATAACTTTCATATTCTCGCCTTGGCGGACGCGCATGCGACGGACGAAACATGGCGGAGGCGCCTGCGCTTAACTAACCGTAAAAAGGTCTATAAGCTTGGTCTATAAGTGTGCAGGAGGAATGCGTATGGGATCCACCCTTGCTGTAGCACCTAGGTTCAATAGACTATGTTGAATTTTTTTTAGAATAGGTGACCGGTCTTTTATGGCTTAAAGCAGTGATTTATAGTTTCACTGCTTTAAGCTATAAAAGCTATGGGATTGAGGTGCTGGTTGAAGAAATCTGGAGTTTGGTCGGGGCTTTGAAGCTTGCGCAAGCTTCGCAGCTGAATATTGAGGATTGGTCTAAGAAGGAAAAGGCTTTTCTAGAATCGTCGGTTGCCTTTTATTCTCATGCTCAGCAGTATATGTTTTGATGCGTCCTCACTGAGAATGGACCAAGCTCCTTGAATTTAGCTTGACTATAGTTGGTGGGTTTACTCTTTATCTTTGGCGAGTTCAAAGTTAACTTTAGGATTGGATGCAGTCCATGAAGGAATTTGTTGTAGCTTCCATTGGATCGTCCAAATTTGACGTCCAATTGATATTGGATGACCAAATGACGTCGTGAAACGATCGTCGTTTTAACGTTTTTAACAGCGATGGCGGTATCGGTGTTTCCTAATATTTGTATTTCTTCAGTGGCCAATTGCAAAAGGGCGGGTCTATGGAGGAAGGAAGGTAGGAAGTGGAAGGAAGATCTATGGAGTTACCTACTTATTTTATGTTTAATCTTCATAGTTGTACCGCGACCGTCAAACAAGTTATGCTTTAACGGCGTAAAGGTTTCGCGTTCATTTGTCTTTTCTTGATTTAGCGATCTATCGAGGAAGGAAGGCAGGAAGTAGAAGGAAGATCTTTGGAGTAATTGACCTACTTATTCTAAGTTTAATCTTCATAGTTGTGCTGCGACCGCCAAACAAATTTTGCTTCGTAAAGGTTACGCTCTCATTTGTATTTTCTTGATTTAGCTATTGATTTGGCGAACGGCGAATACGGCAGGAACTGTGTGGACCTGATGAACGAGGTTGCCGAAAACGGCAAGAACCTCCGTTACTTCCCGAACGATTTCAGAAACGAAAGTAAGTCGCAACTTTGATATTTCACGTCTAAGCTACGTAACAGTCACATTTCAATTGTCATCTGGACCAGGGATAGGCAAAGTGCAAAGTTTACAGATTTTAAGGAAATCGGGCAAGGAAGTTACCCACTTGTGATCTGGATACAGATTGACAACGCAGGTTGACTTATTAGGTTATATTTATGAAGGTTAGGTTAGGTCTATCAAGGTTTATCTATTACAGATTAATCTAACAGGTTTGGTCTATCAAAGTTGATAGACCAGAGAAGACCAGACAAGATCCGACAAGACCGGACAAGATCAAGTAAGACCAGACAAGGTCAGGCAAGACCAGACAAGACCAGGTAAGACCAAACAAGATCAGACAAAACCAAGCAAAACTAGACAAGAGTAAATATCTAATGTGAGCCTATCATTCTGGGCCTAATTACACTTCGTTTATTAACCTTCGTGTCTCATTAACGGTTTTAATTTACTTTTTAGGAAAGACTAGCAATAGCCTGGGATCTAAAACTGGCGTCAAATCTCAACTCAGTCACGAGTTATACGAGTTCAAGACTTTATTAAGCCGGGAATACCTGAAACTTACAAAGAACTTGGTGAGTTAAGTTCTTCCTAGCCTTCCCCAATTTGGGCCAAAGAAAGTTTTTGGTATAGAAGTAGGGTTTCTGGTTCGGATATATCCGAACCGCAAAACCGCGGTTTTCTGTGCAAAAACCGAAACCGCATAACCGTCATAAAAAACCGCGGTTTTCGGTTTCATCTAAAGATAAATAAAAATAAAGTACATTGAATTAGTGCTCTCAAACATTGCAAACTGTTGTTGCAAAAATGGCAACCATCGATGGTATATGTGTCTCGAGCATTTTCGAAATCTGCATTTATTCGGAAAGCAATAACTGGCCGGTTTCCCAACCAAATCAAGTGCTATGACCTTCATTCAAAAGGAATACGAAGAAAGAAATGATTTTAAAGTTTCAAGATTTAATAGCAAATGGACAAAAAATAGTACTACGCTAGATTAGTAGACAAGTTTGAGACGCCGAAAATACTTATTCATGGAGAAAACAATTTTCATTGCAATTTAGGCTTTCTGCGAATTGAAGGAACTTCTTCTGCAAATAATCTCGTAATAAGTGTTGAAAAACATTTTTAGTATCAGTTTCAGAAATGATATAGTGTGTGACTTTAGACAGTTGAAGTTCGCGGTGACAGAAAAATTTCGCAATGCGATTTTTAGTCGCGCTTTCACACAAGCTTTCCCTTCACCAAAACATCAAATTTGTTTCGCTATCTGCAAAATTGCGAAAACTACAGCGGAAAAATCACCGCGAGTTCCCGAAATTCGACCTAGATTGGCAAGTTGAACTATGCGGCGTTGGTTTACAAGTTTGATTTTTTCACAGCTGAAAGAGACCGCAGACCCGAGTATTTGATCCAAATTTCAACTTGTTACCTCTACGCGTTCCTGAGAAAAATGGTCTTGACAGACAGACAGATAGACGGACAACAAAGTGATCCTATAAGGGTTCCGTTTTCGGCACGGAACCCAAAAAATTATAAATTCAATGTTTTTTGTCTTTTAAGTCTTTTTGAAAGACATTATCCAGACAACAACAAGGTTTTTAAGAAGTCGAAGGTGAATGTTCGCCAAATTCAGAAGAATTAGAAGAAGTGACCAATACAAACTATTCCTTGCAAGACGAAATACAAAAAGCTATTCAAGAAGAATTAAATAAAAATACTTATATGCAAACAAATCGCTATCCTAATTCTATGAAAAAGGAGTTTGTTATTGAAAAAGAAATTCTGAGAGAACAAAAAGATTAAATATTTTGTTTCAAGCACTCTCTACAATTAAAGCTACACCAACCTACTCCGAAAGATCACTTTCCCTTAGTGGCAACTTTTGTACAAAACTAAGATCCGTTTAAAAATCAGGCACTACCACCAAAAGTTCTTAAAAACCGAACCCGAAACCGCGGTTTTTAATTTTCAAAAACCGAAAACCGCGGTTTTGAAAAAGTGCGGATATTCAGAAACCCGATATAGAAGTCTTGGAATGTGTTCCATTTCGACTGACGTTCCATTAAATCTAAAATAATAAATCAGGGGTGTCCAACAGGAGATCCGCGTGCCGCACGAGGGCTAAGGGAATTTCAAAAACAAAACTGTTTACTTGAACGGCATAAAGTAATAAAGAAGTGTCACTGAGCCGTAAGCCTTCATATAGGTTGTTTCAACTGTCACGCGTCAATTTTGACATTTAATTGAGACGCCAAAAAAGACCCGTTTCTTATCGAAATATTTCCAAAAGTAGAGAAGCTAGGACAGTTCTGGACCAAAATCCAATAAGGATTTACATAGGGGTCTGAAATTACTTTACTTCCGGTCTAGAGCTCGGCGAGTTGAGTTAAATTGGGGGGTTGGTCAATTGGCCGAGGGGTGGTGAGTTCAAAATTTAAAAAACGGTGTCAGAACTGCTCTAGCATGCACCCTAAGAGAGATACCGCCCGACCGTCACCCTCTCAGTAGATGACGTCATCCGCCGCGGAGGATATTGCCAAACTAATTATCTCGATGCTAATTGATTGATTAATGAATAAATAATTACAGTTGACCTTGTGCCTTAATTTATATGTAATCTTATGGAAAAGTGTAACTTTTGAACAGGTATTAACAGCTAATAAACAGGTAATGAACTGGTTTTGAACTGCTATTAACAGCTAATAAACAAATATTAAGATTTTTTGAACAGGTATTAACAGCTAATAAACAGGTTTAAACAGATACTGAACCGGTTTAAACAGCTATGAAGAGAGTTTGACCTTGTTTATTGCCGCTTCACACCTGTTTAAACCGGTTTAGTATCCTTTTAAAGCTGTTTATACCTGTTCAAACCTCTTCGTGTCTGTTTATTAGCTGTTAATACCTAGTAATACCTGTTCATTACCTGGTTATACCTAGTAATACCTGTTCATTACCTGGTTATACCTAGTAATACCTGTTCATTACCTGTTTATTAGCCGTTAATACTTGTTCAAAACCTGTTCATTACCTGTTTATTAGCTGTTAATACCTATTCATACCTGTTCATTACCTGTTTGTTAGCTGTTAATACCTATTCATACCAGTTCATTACTTGTTTATTAGCTGTTAATACCTAGTAATACCTGTTAATTACCTGGTTATACCTAGTAATGCCTGTTCATTACCTGTTTATTAGCTGTTAATACCTAGTAATACCTGTTCATTACCTGGTTATACCTAGTAATGCCTGTTCATTACCTGTTTATTAGCCGTTAATACTTGTTCAAAACCTGATCATTACCTGTTTATTAGCTGTTAATACCTAGTAATACCTGTTCATTACCTGGTTATACCTAGTAATGCCTGTTCATTACCTGTTTATTAGCCGTTAATACTTGTTCAAAACCTGTTCATTACCTGTTTATTAGCTGGTAATACCTAGTAATACCTGTTCATTACCTGGTTATACCTAGTAATGCCTGTTCATTACCTGTTTATTAGCCGTTAATACTTGTTCAAAACCTGTTCATTACCTGTTTATTAGCTGGTAATACCTAGTAATACCTGTTCATTACCTGGTTATACCTATTCATACCTGTTCATTACCTGTTTATTAGCTGTTAATACCTAGAAATACCTGTTCATTACCTGGTTATACCTAGTAATACCTGTTCATTACCTGTTTATTAGCTGTTAATACCTAGTAATACCTGTTCATTACCTGGTTATACCTAGTAATGCCTGTTCATTACCTGTTTATTAGCCGTTAATACTTGTTCAAAACCTGTTCATTACCTGTTTATTAGCTGTTAATACCTAGTAATACCTGTTAATTACCTGGTTATACCTAGTAATGCCTGTTCATTACCTGTTTATTAGCCGTTAATATTTGTTCAAAACCTGTTCATTACCTGGTTATACCTAGTAATACCTGTTCATTACCTGTTTATTAGCTGTTAATACCTAGTAATACCTGTTCATTACCTGGTTATACCTAGTAATACCTGTTCATTACCTGTTTATTAGCTGTTAATACCTAGTAATACCTGTTCATTACCTGGTTATACCTAGTAATGCCTGTTCATTACCTGTTTATTAGCCGTTAATACTTGTTCAAAACCTGATCATTACCTGTTTATTAGCTGTTAATACCTAGTAATACCTGTTCATTACCTGGTTATACCTAGTAATGCCTGTTCATTACCTGTTTATTAGCCGTTAATACTTGTTCAAAACCTGTTCATTACCTGTTTATTAGCTGGTAATACCTAGTAATACCTGTTCATTACCTGGTTATACCTAGTAATGCCTGTTCATTACCTGTTTATTAGCCGTTAATACTTGTTCAAAACCTGTTCATTACCTGTTTATTAGCTGTTAATACCTAGTAATACCTGTTCATTACCTGGTTATACCTATTCATACCTGTTCATTACCTGTTTATTAGCTGTTAATACCTAGAAATACCTGTTCATTACCTGGTTATACCTAGTAATACCTGTTCATTACCTGTTTATTAGCTGTTAATACCTAGTAATACCTGTTCATTACCTGGTTATACCTAGTAATGCCTGTTCATTACCTGTTTATTAGCCGTTAATACTTGTTCAAAACCTGTTCATTACCTGTTTATTAGCTGTTAATACCTAGTAATACCTGTTAATTACCTGGTTATACCTAGTAATGCCTGTTCATTACCTGTTTATTAGCCGTTAATATTTGTTCAAAACCTGTTCATTACCTGGTTATACCTAGTAATACCTGTTCATTACCTGTTTATTAGCTGTTAATACCTAGTAATACCTGTTCATTACCTGGTTATACCTAGTAATACCTGTTCATTACCTGTTTATTAGCTGTTAATACCTAGTAATACCTGTTCATTACCTGGTTATACCTAGTAATGCCTGTTCATTACCTGTTTATTAGCCGTTAATACTTGTTCAAAACCTGATCATTACCTGTTTATTAGCTGTTAATACCTAGTAATACCTGTTCATTACCTGGTTATACCTAGTAATGCCTGTTCATTACCTGTTTATTAGCCGTTAATACTTGTTCAAAACCTGTTCATTACCTGTTTATTAGCTGGTAATACCTAGTAATACCTGTTCATTACCTGGTTATACCTAGTAATGCCTGTTCATTACCTGTTTATTAGCCGTTAATACTTGTTCAAAACCTGTTCATTACCTGTTTATTAGCTGGTAATACCTAGTAATACCTGTTCATTACCTGGTTATACCTAGTAATACCTGTTCATTACCTGTTTATTAGCTGTTAATACCTAGAAATACCTGTTCATTACCTGGTTATACCTAGTAATACCTGTTCATTACCTGTTTATTAGCTGTTAATACCTAGTAATACCTGTTCATTACCTGGTTATACCTAGTAATGCCTGTTCATTACCTGTTTATTAGCCGTTAATACTTGTTCAAAACCTGTTCATTACCTGTTTATTAGCTGTTAATACCTAGTAATACCTGTTAATTACCTGGTTATACCTAGTAATGCCTGTTCATTACCTGTTTATTAGCCGTTAATATTTGTTCAAAACCTGTTCATTACCTGGTTATACCTAGTAATACCTGTTCATTACCTGTTTATTAGCTGTTAATACCTAGTAATACCTGTTCATTACCTGGTTATACCTAGTAATACCTGTTCATTAGCTGTTTATTAGCTGTTAATACCTAGTAATACCTGTTCATTACCTGGTTATACCTAGTAATGCCTGTTCATTACCTGTTTATTAGCCGTTAATACTTGTTCAAAACCTGATCATTACCTGTTTATTAGCTGTTAATACCTAGTAATACCTGTTCATTACCTGGTTATACCTAGTAATGCCTGTTCATTACCTGTTTATTAGCCGTTAATACTTGTTCAAAACCTGTTCATTACCTGTTTATTAGCTGGTAATACCTAGTAATACCTGTTCATTACCTGGTTATACCTAGTAATGCCTGTTCATTACCTGTTTATTAGCCGTTAATACTTGTTCAAAACCTGTTCATTACCTGTTTATTAGCTGGTAATACCTAGTAATACCTGTTCATTACCTGGTTATACCTATTCATACCTGTTCATTACCTGTTTATTAGCTGTTAATACCTAAAAATACCTGTTCATTACCTGGTTATACCTAGTAATACCTGTTCATTACCTGTTTATTAGCTGTTAATACCTAGTAATACCTGTTCATTACCTGGTTATACCTAGTAATACCTGTTCATTAGCTGTTTATTAGCTGTTAATACCTAGTAATACCTGTTCATTACCTGGTTATACCTAGTAATGCCTGTTCATTACCTGTTTATTAGCCGTTAATACTTGTTCAAAACCTGTTCATTACCTGTTTATTAGCTGTTAATACCTATTCATACCTGTTCATTACTTGTTTATTAGCTGTTAATACCGAGTAATACCTGTTCATTACCTGGTTATACCTAGTAATACCTGTTCATTACCTGTTTATTAGCTGTTAATACCTAGTAATACCTGTTCATTACCTGGTTATACCTAGTAATGCCTGTTCATTACCTGTTTATTAGCCATTAATACTTGTTCAAAACCTGTTCATTACCTGTTTATTAGCTGTTAATACCTAGTAATACCTGTTCATTACCTGGTTATACCTATTCATACCTGTTCATTACCTGTTTATTAGCTGTTAATACCTAGAAATACCTGTTCATTACCTGGTTATACCTAGTAATACCTGTTCATTACCTGTTTATTAGCTGTTAATACCTATTCATACCTGTTCATTACCTGTTCATTTGCTGTTAATACCCATTCATATCTGTTCATTACCTGTTTATTAGCTGTTAATACCTAGTAATACCTGTTCGTTACCTGGTTATACCTAGTAATACCTGTTCATTACCTGTTTATTAGCCTTTAATACTTGTTCAAAACCTGTTCATTACCTGTTTGTTAGCTGTTAATACCTATTCATACCTGTTCATTACTTGTTTATTAGCTGTTAATACCGAGTAATACCTGTTAATTACCTGGTTATACCTAGTAATACCTGTTCATTACCTGTTTATTAGCTGTTAATACCTAGTAATACCTGTTCATTACCTGGTTATACCTAGTAATACCTGTTCATTACCTGTTTATTAGCTGTTAATACCTAGTAATACCTGTTCATTACCTGGTTATACCTAGTAATGCCTGTTCATTACCTGTTTATTAGCCGTTAATACTTGTTCAAAACCTGTTCATTACCTGTTTATTAGCTGTTAATACCTAGTAATACCTGTTCATTACCTGGTTATACCTAGTAATGCCTGTTCATTACCTGTTTATTAGCCGTTAATACTTGTTCAAAACCTGTTCATTACCTGTTTATTAGCTGTTAATACCTAGTAATACCTGTTCATTACCTGGTTATACCTATTCATACCTGTTCATTACCTGTTTATTAGCTGTTAATACCTAGAAATACCTGTTTATTAGCTGTTAATACCTAGAAATACCTGTTCATTACCTGGTTATACCTAGTAATACCTGTTCATTACCTGTTTATTAGCTGTTAATACCTAGTAATATCTGTTCATTACCTGGTTATACCTAGTAATGCCTGTTCATTACCTGTTTATTAGCCGTTAATACTTGTTCAAAACCTGTTCATTACCTGTTTATTAGCTGTTAATACCTAGTAATACCTGTTCATTACCTGGTTATACCTATTCATACCTGTTCATTACCTGTTTATTAGCTGTTAATACCTAGAAATACCTGTTCATTACCTGGTTATACCTAGTAATACCTGTTCATTACCTGTTTATTAGCTGTTAATACCTAGTAATACCTGTTCATTACCTGGTTATACCTAGTAATACCTGTTCATTACCTGTTTATTAGCTGTTAATACCTAGTAATACCTGTTCATTACCTGGTTATACCTAGTAATGCCTGTTCATTACCTGTTTATTAGCCGTTAATACTTGTTCAAAACCTGTTCATTACCTGTTTATTAGCTGTTAATACCTAGTAATAACTGTTCATTACCTGGTTATACCTATTCATACCTGTTCATTACCTGTTTATTAGCTGTTAATACCTAGAAATACCTGTTCATTACCTGGTTATACCTAGTAATACCTGTTCATTACCTGTTTATTAGCTGTTAATACCTAGTAATACCTGTTCATTACCTGGTTATACCTAGTAATACCTGTTCATTACCTGTTTATTAGCTGTTAATAACTAGTAATACCTGTTCATTACCTGGTTATACCTAGTAATGCCTGTTCATTACCTGTTTATTAGCCGTTAATACTTGTTCAAAACCTGTTCATTACCTGTTTATTAGCTGTTAATACCTAGTAATATCTGTTCATTACCTGGTTATAACTAGTAATACCTGTTCATTACCTGTTTATTAGCTGTTAATACCTAGTAATACCTGTTCGTTACCTGGTTATACCTAGTAATACCTGTTCATTACCTGTTTATTAGCTGTTAATACCTAGTAATACCTGTTCATTACCTGTTCATTAGCTGTTAATACCCATTCATATCTGTTCATTACCTGTTTATTAGCTGTTAATACCTATTCATACCTGTTCATTACCTGTTCATTAGCTGTTAATACCCATTCATATCTGTTCATTACCTGTTTATTAGCTGTTAATACCTAGTAATACCTGTTCGTTACCTGGTTATACCTAGTAATACCTGTTCATTACCTGTTTATTAGCTGTTAATACCTAGTAATACCTGTTCATTACCTGGTTAGACCTAGTAATACCTGTTCATTACCTGTTTATTAGCTGTTAATACCTAGTAATACCTGTTCATTACCTGGTTAGACCTAGTAATACCTGTTCATTACCTGTTTATTAGCCGTTAATACTTGTTCAAAACCTGTTTATTAGCTGTTAATACCTATTCACACCTGCATTACTTGTTTATTAGCTGTTAATACCTAGTAATACCTGTTCATTACCTGGTTATACCTTGTAATACCTGTTCATTACCTGTTTATTAGCTGTTAATACTTATTCAAAACCTGTTCATTAGCTGTTAATATCTGTTCAAAAGATACACTTTTCCATAAGATTACATATAAATTGAGGCACGAGGTAAACTTGAATTATTTATTCATAAATCAACCAATCAGCATCGAGATAATTAGTTGTGCAATATCCTTCGCGGCGGATGACGTCATCTACTTAGAGGGTGGCGGTCGGGCGGTATCTCTCTTAGAGTCGTTCTGACACCATTTTTGAATTTGGAACTCACCACCCGCCGCCTAATTGACCAACCCCCCAGTTTAACTAAACTCGCCGAGCTCTAGACAGGAAGTAAAGTAATTTCAAACCTATATGTAAATCCTTATGGGATTTTGGTCCAGAACTGTCCTAGCTTATCCATTTCCAAATATTTGGAGTTTTCTGAATGAACAAGGTTTACCAAACCAAGTTTTCACCCCTATTATTGTTCTTTCAATGTGCTCCAGATTGACAAAAAATGTTGGACACCCCTGATCTAAATCTACGAAATCATCTAAATACAATATAAATGCATTTAAACGATCAAGAGTTTTTTCAAACATTCGATCAAATGTTAATTACAGCACTAATGAGGTTTTAATTTGTTGCAGACTCTGACATATTTACGGATAATAGGTAGTATAACCAATAGCATTGCGATCGGGTCGATATTTTGGAACGTCGCAGAAGATGCGTCCAAGATGTGGTTCAGCTACAACCTCGTCATGTGCCTGATTACAAATTTAATCATGTGCGCGTTGATGCTCACTGTACTAAGCTGTAAGTCTGGTTCGGTTGGTTGAAAGTAGATCCGTCCAAAAGAGCAATTAATTAATATGGGTTTCTTTAACTCCGAGTTGTTTTGATATAGTCCCGCCGAGGTCAACTAGTTGATATAAAACTTTTGCTTTCCAATAAATTAAAATCTGTTTTTCGGATATGCGCCAATAATTTGATCAGATTATGTCATTCAAACAAATTCCAAAATCTAGTGTTTAAGTGCACAAGATTATTTCTAGTTTACTAAATATTTGGTTTTCGGGCTCTGACTAATAGACAGGCGGATGGATAAAAGGTTTTGAGATTCTTTATTAACTTCACACTAAGCATCCGGAAGACACTAACATGCTAACACACTAAGCATACGGCAGTTCCGGAAGAACTGAAAGAGAGGGATAGCCCATTACCTCCTCCGAACGGTCAAAAGTTACTTAAGTAAGCGGAGGCTTATTCTTCACGGGACAGAGAGAGGTATCACCAGTGGTGCCCCACAGGGTTCGTTATTAGGCCCTACCCTGTAGAACATATTATACAACGGAATACAAAGTCACATAATCCACCTATAGTCCATTTTTTTAAGAATGCAGTACAGGGAAGATAGTGCTTATTTGACCTTGTTCTCTGATTGGCTTAAATCGAGGAGAAGTTCACACCGACAATATTTACTTCTCCATCTCAACCTCTTTTCTCTCTTTCTTTTCAGCTGTTAGTTGTCAATGGCTGCCGTGTCAATTCACAATTATCATCTGATCTGTTTGTATCATTTAGATTTTTTCCGTTTTTCTCCATTTATTTGTTTCTATTTTATCACTATTGTTGCCATTTGGAGTATTTAATCAATTATATAAAGATATTCAATGAAACCTTTAAAAAATTACCAATTTTATATTCAAGTAACTATATTTGAATTTAGCGCCACATTTTGTAACTGGATTGAACATTTGTCATAGTGTAAATCAGGTTTCTAGTTACTGCATTCTTAAAAAATGGACTATAGACTATATCATGCACTTTAAGCGAGTTCTAGTAACCTTTTCTTTGTAGTTCCCACTGAAATGCCGGTTTTGAAAAAGGAAACTTTCAACGGTTACTACACCCTGAAGAATTTCTACTTCAGCATAACTCTTCTGGACCTGCCGTTATCAGTAAGTAAAAACGAACTCCTTTCACTAGGAGGTCTTCCTGATGTAAAGTCCAGGAGGTCTTTCTGCTTTAAAGTCCAGGAGGGCTTCCTGGTTTAAAGTACAGGATGTCTTCCTGGGTTACAGTCCAGGAGGATTTCCTGGCTTAAAGTTGAGTAAGTCTTTCTGGTTTAAAATTCAGGAGGTGTTCCTGGTTTAAAGTTGAAGAGGACTTCCTGTTCTAAAGTTCAGGAGGTCTTCCTACTTTAAAGTCGAAAAGGTCTTCCTGGTTTAAAGTCGAGGAGGTCTTCTTGGTTTATAGACAAGGAGGGCTTCCTGATTGAAAGCTGAGGAAATCTTCCTGGTTTGTAGTCCAGGAAGTCTTTCGGGTTTGAAGTCCAGGGGGTCTTCCCGCTTTAAAGTCCCGGAGGTCTTCTTGCTTTTTAAAGTCCAGGAGGTCTTCTTGGTTTAAAATCCAGGAAGTCTTAATGATTTGAAGTTGAGGAGGTCTTCCTGGTTTAAAGTCCAAGTGGTCTTCCTGATTTAAAGTTGAGGAGATCTTCCTGGTTTAAAGAAAGTCTAGGAGGTCTTCCTACTTTAAAGTTCACGAGGAGGTGTTCCTGCTTTAAAGTCCTGAAGCTCTTCCTGGTTTACAGGCCAGGAAGGTTTCCTGGCTTAAAGTTGATGAAGTCTTAAAATTCAGGATGTCTTCCTGGTTTAGAGTTCAAGAGAACTTCCTGTGTTAAAGTTTAGGAGGTCCTTCTGCTTTAAAGTCGAGAAGGTCTTCCTGGTTTAAAGTTCAAGAGAACTTCCTGTGTTAAAGTTTAGGAGGTCTTCCTGCTTTAAAGTCGAGAAGGTCTTCCTGGTTTAAAGTTGAGGAGGTCGTCTTGGGTTTATCGACAAGGAGGCGTTCCTCATTTAAAGTTGAGGAAATCTTCCAGGCTTGAAGTCCAGGAGCTCTTTCAGCTTTAAAGTTTTTCAGCTTTAAAGTAAAGAAGGTCTTCTTGGTTTAAAGTTCAAGAGGTCTTTCTGGTTAAAATTCCAGGAGTTCTTCCTGCTTTAAAGTTCACGAGGAGGTCTTCCTGGTTTAAAGTCCAGGAGGTCTTCCTGCTTTAAAGTTCAGGCAGTCTTAATGATTTAAAGTTGAGGATGTCTTTCTGGTTAACAGTCCAGAAGGTCTTCCTGCTTTAAAGTTCACGAGGAGGTCTTCCTAGTTTAAATTCCAGGAGGTCTTCCTACTTTAAAGTCCAGGAGGTCTTCCTAGTTCAAACTCCAGGAGGTCTTCCTGATTTAAAGTTGAGGAGCTCTTCCTGGTTTAAAATCCAGGAGGTCTTCCTGATAAGTCCAGGAGGTCTTTCAACTTTAAAGAAGATCTTCCTGGTTTAAACTTGAGGTGGTCTTCTTGACGTAGAAACACTTCTCACTAATTGTAAGATGTCAATTCTACATACACCAAAGTGGGTATACTTATTACAAGAGAATTATTACGCCTGCGTAAGCCTAACCAGTTTCAATTTCCAGTTCCTATGCAACTTAATCTCAAGCCTGATCATCTATTACTGCACCGGACTGCCCCTGGAATTGCACAGGTTCCTCATGTTTGCGGCATTGGGATTCATGCTGGCACTCGTTTCTCAAAGCATCGGCATATGCATCGGCGCATTGCTGGATCTACATGTGAGTCATTGTTAGAAAAGCACAAAGAACAGTCGCGCATAATAAGCACGAGTTAAGGCCGATTCTCATATACGCGACACTCAGCTACGCGACATCGCCTGTCAAATAATGATTACGTTATTTTAAATGGGCACGTTCTCACTATGGCTACGCGACAGTTACGCGACGTGTCCATTTAAAGGCAGATTCTCATATACGCGACACTCAGCTACGCGACGTCACGCGACATCGCCTGTCAAATAATGATTACATTATTTTAAATGGGCAAGTTCTCACTATAGTTGCGCGACGTCCATTTAGAACAATCATTATTTGACAGGCGATGTTGCATGACGTCGCGTAGCCGAGTGTCGCGCATATGGGAACCGACCTTTATCGACGATTATGAGATTATCACTATAGCCTTATATTAGAGGATATATTAAAGGCCGATTCTCAAATACGCGACACTCAGCAACGCTACGTCGCGCGACATCGCCTGTCAAATAATGATTATATTGTTTTAAATGGGCAAGTTCTCACTATGGTTACGCGACGTGTCCATTTAAAACAATGTAATCATTATTTGACAGGCGATGTCGCACGATGTCGCGTAGCTGAGTGTCGCGCATATGGAAATCGACCTTTAAGTCTCGTCTGTCTAGTCCGTCTAGACGAGAAATTATTTGTATTTATTGGTTTGCAGAAAGGAATTCTCGTGGCGTCCTACGTGCACCTCCCTTTGTTCACCATCAGCGGATTCGGACTGTCCTTCTGCGACCTTCCCTCTCATTTCAACGTTTTCTCTTACATGTCTTACGTACGTTACGGCTTAAATGGACTAGTTGGAGTCATGTATAGCTACGATAGGAGTAAACTGAGTTGTCCGGAGGACGAGTATTGCCTATACAGCGACGGCGCGGACTTTCTGGAGTTCATGTGCATCGAGGGGGGTTCGTTTTGGAGGGATTTCGGGGTTCTGTGCGTGTTTTATGGCGGGATCAGGACAGCAACTTACCTCTCTATGAGATGGAGGCTTCGAGCCTGAACAACCTAATTTGTTATTACACTGTAAAACTGAAACTACCTCTCAATGAAATGAAGACTTGGACCTTCAAAAGATTAATTTTGACCTCCTCGAGGAGGTTTTGCTTGTTGCTTTAAAGTTTAGGACGTCTCTCTGCGTCCAACTCCAGAAGATCTTCCTGCTTCAAAGTCCAGGAGGTCTTCTTGCTTTAAAGTCCAGGAAGTCTTCCTGCTTCAAAGTACAGGAGGTCTTCGTGCTTTAAAGTCCAGGAGGTCTTAAAGTTCAGAAGGTCTTCCTGCTTCGAAGGCAGGAGGTCTTCCTGTTTTAAAGTCCAGGAGGTCTTCCTCCTTCAAAGTCCTGGAGGTCTTCCTTCTTCAAAGTCTAGGAGGTCTTCTTGTTTCAAAGTCCACGAGGTTTTCCTGCTTTAAAGTCCAGGAGGTCTTCCTGCGTCTAACTCCAGAAGGTCTTCCTGCTTCAAAGTCCAGGAGCTCTTCTTGCTTTAAAGTCCAGGAAGTCTTCCTGCTTCAAAGTCCAGGAGGTCTTACTGCTTTAAAGTCCAGGAAGTTTTCCTGCCTTCAAAGTCATGGAGGTCTTCTTGCCTTAAAGTCCAGGAGGTCATTCTGCTTCAAAATCCAGGAGGTCTTCCTCCTTTAAAGGCCAAGAGGTCTTCCTACTTTAAAGTTCAGGAGTTCTTCCTGCTTTAAAGTTCAGAAGGTCTTCCTGCTTTAAAATGCAGAAGGTCTTCAAGCTTCAAAGTCCTGGAAGTCTTCCTGGTTTATAGTTCAGGAGGTCTTCCTGCTTCGAAGTTCAGGAGGTCTTCTGGTTTCAAAGTCCAGGAGGTTTTCCTGCTTTAAAGTCTAGCAGGTCTTCCTGCGTCAAACTCCAGAAGGTCTTCCTGCTTCAAAGTCCAGGAGGTCTTCTTGCTTTAAAGTCCAGGAAGTCTTCCTGCTTCAAAGTACAGGAGGTCTTCGTGCTTTAAAGTCCAGAAGGTCTTAAAGTTCAGAAGGTCTTCCTGCTTCGAAGGCAGGAGGTCTTCCTGTTTTAAAGTCCAGGAGGTCTTCCTGTTTTAAAGTCCAGGAGGTCTTTCTCCTTCAAAGTCCAGGAGGTCTTCCTTCTTCAAAGTCTAGGAGGTCTTCTTGTTTCAAAGGAGGTTTTCCTGCTCTAAAGTCCAGGAGGTCTTCCTGCGTCAAACTGCAGGAGGTCTTTCTGCTTCAAAGTCCAGGAGGTCTGCTTGCTTTAAAGTCCAGGAGGTCTTTCTGCTTCAAAGTCCAGAAGGTCTTACTGCTTTAAAGTCCAGGAGGTTTTCCTGCCTTCAAAGTCATGGAGGTCTTCTTGCCTTAAAGTCCATGAGGTCATTCTGCTTCAAAATCCAGGAGGTCTTCCTCTGTTAAAGGCCAAGAGGTCTTCCTACTTTAAAGTTCAGGAGTTCTTCCTACTTTAAAGTTCAGAAGGTCTTCCTGCTTTAAATCCAGAAGGTCTTCTAGCTTCAAAATCTTGGAAGTCTTCCTGGTTTATAGTTCAGGAGGTCTTCCTGCTTCGAAGTTTAGGAGGTCTTGCTGCTTTAAAGTCCAGGACGTCTTCCTGCTTCAAAGTCCAGGAGGTCTTCCTGGCTTAAAGTTTAGGAAGTCTTCCTGCTTCGAAGTCCAGGAGGTCTTACTGCTTTAAAGTCCAGGAGGTTTTTCTGTCTTCAAAGTCATGGAGGTCTTCTTGCCTTAAAGTCCAGGAGGTCATTCTGCTTCAAAATCCAGGAGGTCTTCCTCTGTTAAAGGCCAAGAGGTCTTCCTCCTTTAAAGTTCAGGAGTTCTTCCTACTTTAAAGTTCAGAAGGTCTTCCTGCTTTAAAATCCAGAAGGTCTTCTAGCTTCAAAGTCCTGGAAGTCTTCTTGGTTTATAGTTCAGGAGGTCTTTCTGCTTCGAAGTTTAGGAGGTCTTCCTGCTATAAAGTCCAGGACGTCTTCCTGCTTCAAAGTCCAGGAGGTCTTCCTGGCTTAAAGTTCAGGAAGTCTTCCTGCTTCGAAGCCCAAGAGGTTTTCTTGCTTTAAAGGCCAGGAGGTCTTCCTGCTTTGAAGTCTAGGAGGCCTTCCCGCTTTAAAGTCCAGTAGGTCTTCCTGCTTTAAAGTACAGGAGGTCTTCTTGCTTCAAAGTCCATGAGGTGTCTATAGTACCTACAGGAGGCCTTCCTGAATTAAAGCTGAGGAGCTCTTCCTGGTTTAAAATTCAACCTCACTTTTTGGTTCAATGTTCACTGTTTCAAGTTACACATATTTTCCTAAATAAATTGATGATCTTTTGAGAAGCTACCTTTTCTTAGTCCTCTTCTTCCTTTGGCACTACAGCCCTAAATGGGCTTTGGCCTCCTCTACAATCTCGCCCCAATCTATCCACGGAGACTTCCTCCTAGTAATCCTTCTCAAATCTTCATCCAATCTTCAAACCCTCATCCTTCTCAAATCTTCTTCCACCGATTGTAACCGCTTCTACGTGGTCTAAATTTGATTTGTTGAGGAGCAACCTTTTCCTAATCTTCTTCTTCCTCTTTTTGGAGTCCCGCTCTCATTTATGCTGACGGCCTTTCATACGGGTGGGGTTGCTCAGCTTTCCAGGGTTCACCTCGTGGAGGTGAGAATCGGGATTGGGTAGGAGAGGGTCATCCTCTGCGATTGTCGTGTGGTTCGCATGCTCTACCCTTCCAGAACCTGAATATTTGAATATCTTCTCTAAATTCTTCTTCTACCTGTAGCGCTACAACCCTATGTGGGTCTTGGCCTGTTCTACCACTGCCTTCCATCTTTTCCGGTCCTGGGCTAGTGCGGCGTAATTGCGTACTCCCGTTGTTCTCAGATCTTCAACTATATTATCTTTCCTTTCGCTGTTGCTTCCGATGGTACCCAGTTATTCATTATTTTATGTGCTTTGTGCTCATCCACGTCTTCCTCATCCACGTCCACGTCTTCCTCATCCTCATCCACGTCTTCGTCATCCACGTCCACGTCTTCCTCATCCACGTCCACGTCTTCCTCATCCACGTCCACGTCCACGTCTTCCTCATCCACGTCCACGTCTTCCTCATCCTCATCCACGTCCACGTCTTCGTCATCCAAGTCCACGTCTTTCTCATCCACGTCCACGTCTTCCTCATCCACGTCCACGTCTTCCTCATCCTCATCCACGTCCACGTCTTCCTCATCCTCATCTACGTCCACGTCTTCCTCATCCACGTCCACGTCTTCCTCATCCACGTCCACGTCTTCCTCATCCTCATCCACGTCTTCGTCATCCACGTCCACGTCTTCCTCATCCACGTCCACGTCCACGTCTTCCTCATCCACGTCCACGTCTTCCTCATCCTCATCCACGTCCACGTCTTCGTCATCCACGTCCACGTCTTTCTCATCCACGTCCACGTCTTCCTCATCCACGTCCACGTCTTCCTCATCCTCATCCACGTCCACGTCTTCCTCATCCTCATCCACGTCCACGTCTTCCTCATCCACGTCCACGTCTTCCTCATCCACGTCCACGTCTTCCTCATCCACGTCCACGTCTTCCTCATCCTCATCCACGTCTACGTCTTCCTCATCATCATCCACGTCCACGTCTTCCTCATCCACGTCCACGTCTTCCTCATCCACGTCCACGTCTTCCTCATCCACGTCCACGTCTTCCTCATCCACGTTCACGTCTTCCTCATCCACGTCCACGTCTTCCTCATCCTCATCCACGTCCACGTCTTCCTCATCCACGTCCACGTCTTCCTCATCCACGTCTTCCTCATCCACGTCCACGTCTTCCTCATCCACGTCCACGTCTTCCTCATCAAAATCAACTTTATTCCCAATGCGTGCATGGATGTTATCGCTGTTGGACTGGACGCCTTCAAGCCAAACTTCCTCGACGTTACAGTTGAAGTTTCCGGTGTGAGATGCCCGATACGGTTGAGAGGCCTGAGAGGGCTCATAGGTTTCTGGAGTCCATGCGGCCGTTCCTATGGAAGATCTTCGGGAAGAAGGGGTTGGTTACCGAGGCCACGACCAACAAGCCCGTCTTCTCCGACGCGGCTTCAAACGGCGTTCGAAGATTGTGTTGAATAGTGCCTTTGCAATTTCATTTTTTAATGCTTTTAGTTAATTTTTGGTTAAAATCTATATTTTTTAATACTCATGCATTGAAAGTACTATCTTGGCGCACGTTTTTTAACCGATTTTGGTTGTATTACCACTTTGGACTGAAAGTTCCTCAACGTTGAAGTAGAAGTTTCCGGTAAATTTTATACCAAATTAAAGACAATTTCATCAAGTTTAAGATATCATTTATTGCATTTCAGCAAGTTGACAAACCTTCAAGCTATCGACCAAAAACCAACTTCATTCCTAATGCGTGCATAAATATTATCGCTTTTGGATTCGGCGCCTTCAAGTCAAAGTTCCTCGACGCTGAAGTTGAAGTTTCCGGTGAGTTTCACATCAAATTAAAGACAATTTCATCTAGTTTAAGATATCATTTATTGCATTTCAGCAAGTTGACAAATCTTCAAGCTATCGACCAAAAACCAATTTCATTAATAATGCGTGCATGGATATTATCGCTGTTGTAGTCGGCGCCTTCAAGTCAAAGTTCCTCGACGCTGAAGTTTTAGTTTCCGGTAGGTTTTATACCAAATTAAAGACAATTTAATCTAGTTTAAGATATCATTTACTGCATTCCAGCAAGTTACCAAATCTTAGAGCTATCGACCAAAAACCAACTTCAATCCTAATGCGTGCATGGAAGTTATCGTTGTTGGAGTCGGCCCCTTCAAATCAAAGTTCCTCAACGTTGAAGTTGAAGTTACCGGTAAATTTTATACCAAAATAAAGGCAATTTAATCTAGTTTAAGATATCATTTTCTGCTTTCCAGCAAGTTACCAAATCTTCGAGCTATCGACCAAAAACCAACTTCATTCCTAATGCGTGCATATTTGTTATCGCTTTTGGATTCGGCGCCTTCAAGTCAAAGTTCCTCTACTTTGAAGCTGTAGTTTCCGGTAAGTTTTATGCCAAATTAAAGACAATTTAATCTTGTTTAAGATATCATTTACTGCCATCCAGTAAGTCAACAAATCTTCAAGATATCGACCAAAAACCAACTTCATTCCTAATGCGTGCGTGGATATTATCGCTGTTGGAGTCGACGCCTTCAAATCAAAGTTCCTCAACGTTGAAGTTGAAGTTTCCGGTAAGTTTTATACCAAATTAAAGACAATTTAATCTTGTTTAAGATATCATTTTCTGCTTTCCAGCAAGTTACCAAATCTTCGAGCTATCGACCAAAAACCAGCTTCATTCCTAATGCGTGCATGCATATTATCGATTTTCGACTCGGCGCCTTCAAGTCAAAGTTCCTCAACGTTGAAGTTGAAGTTTCTGGTAAGTTTTACATCAAATTAAAGACAATTCAATCTATTTTAAGGAACCATTAACTGTATTTCAGCAAGTCAAGAAGACTAGTAGTTATTGACCAAAAACCAAGTCCTTTGCTCTTGCTCATGTGGAAGTTGTTGCTGTTGGAGCCGCTGTCTTCAAACCGAAATCCCTCGAGCTTGAAGTTGAAGCTTACGGTAAGTCACACACCAAATTAAAGATAATCTAACCTAGTTTTAGAACTAGTTAAGTAATTAGCTACAAGTCGTTTAGTTTCGAAGTTATTTGCGAAAAACTGAAAGCTTTCTTGTTTGTTGCAGGACTTCGACCGGACCACGATGGATTCGCACATTTTTGACTAGTTTTAGTTACTTTTAGACAATTTCGCATACTTTTAACAAGTTTAAGACACTTGAAAAGTTATAATCACATGTTTTAACTATTTTATATCTCTGTTAATTCCAACGCGATATAATTGTGTAATATCTCATTTTGTAGGTAATTTAATCTAGTTTAAGCACATAGTTTACTCCTTTAAATATGTTTAATATTTTCGAAGATATAAGGAATTTTAGAAATTGTTACGCATACGTCCAAGCCAATTTTCAAACTTCGATAATTACCTGAGTATAAACACGATATGCACGTGTTATATATCATTTTAAATCAAATTTAATCTAGTTTATGCATTTTATTCACTCATTACATAATTCCTTATATTTTGGAAGATATCGCCATTTTTCTGAGACGCTTACTATTTTCAAACTTAATTTTGTTTAGCTTAGTTCTAACGCGATTTAATTGTGTAATAGCTCATTTTGTAGGCAATTTAATCTAGTTTAAGCGCATAGTTTACTCCTTTAAATATATTTAATATTTTCGAAGATATAAGGAATCTTAGAAATTGTTACGCATACGTCCAACCCAATTTTCAAACTTCGATAATTACCTGAGTATAAACACTATATGCACGTGTCATATATCATTTTAAAGCAAATTTAATCTAGTTTATGTATTTTATTCACTCATTACATAATTCCTTATATTTTGGAAGATATCGCCATTTTTCTGAGACGCTTACTATTTTCAAACTTAATTTTGTTTAGCTTAGTTCTAACGCGATTTAATTGTGTAATAGCTCATTTTGTAAGTAATTTAATCTAGTTTAAGCGCATAGTTCACTCATTTAAATATCTTTAACACTTTCGTAGATATAAGGAATCTTAGAAATTGTTACGCTTACGTCAAACCAAATTTTCAAATTTTGATACTTACCTAAGTATTAACACTGCATAGACGTGTTATATATCATTTTGAAGCTAATTTAATCTAGTTTCTGTATTGTATTCTTTAATTACATAATTCCTTATATTTTGGAAGATATCGCCATTTTTCTGAGACGCTTACAATTTTGAAACTTTAGTTTTGTTTATATCTCTGTTAATTCCATCGCGATTTAATTGTGTAATATCTCATTTTGTAGGCAGTTTTATCTAGTTTATGCACATAGTTCACTCATTTAAATATGTTTAATATCTTCGAAGATATAAGGAATTTTAGAAATTTTTACGCATTTGTCAAACCCAATTTTCAAACTTCGATAATTACCTAAGTATTACCACTACATAGAAGTGGTATATACAATTTTAAAACTTATTTAATCTCGTTTCTGTGCTACGTTCACTTATTACATAATTCCATATATATTGGAAGATATCGCCATTTTTCTGGGACGCTTACTATTTTCATGCTTTAGTTTTGTTTAGCTTATATCGCTGTTAATTCTAACGCCATTTATTTGTTTAATAGCTCATTTTGTAAGTAATTTAATCTAGTTTAAGCTCATAGTTCACTCCTTTAAATATGTTTAATATTTTCAAAGATATAAGGAATTTTATAAATTGTTACGCATACGTCAAACCCAATTTTCAAACTTCGATAATTACCTAAGCATTAACTTCTTTGTGGTTTGTGACTTCTGGATTCGGAGATATCGTGCTTTATTTTAAGATGAAACTGATTTTTGTCGATTAAGACGCAAAACTCTTTGGACGATCATAAATCTGAAACGGAAATAGATATCCACTTCCGCTTTGCAAAACCTTATTCTTAGCTAAATTAGCTTTCAGCTGTTATGCCGGAAGTTGGTTTGCGACTTCCGGTTTCGGAGATATCGTGCTTTCTTTCAAGATGTAACTGATTTTTGTTGATTAAGACGCAAAACTGTTTGGACACTTATAAATTAAAAACGGAAGTAGATATCTACTTGCGCTTTGCATAACCTTAATCTTAGCTAAATTAGCTTTCAGCTGTTATGCCGGAAGTTGCTTTGTGAGTTCCGGTTTCGGAAATATCGTGCTTTCTTTCAAGATGTAACTGATTTTTGTTGATTAAGACGCAAAACTGTTTGGACACTTATAAATTAAAAACGGAAGTAGATATCTACTTGCGCTTTGCATAACCTTAATCTTAGCTAAATTAGCTTTCAGCTGTTATGCCGGAAGTTGCTTTGTGAGTTCCGGTTTCGGAAATATCGTGCTTTCTTTCAAGATGAAACTGATTTTTGTTGATTAAGACGCAAAACTGTTTGGACACTCATAAATTGAAAACGGAAGTAGATATCCATTTCCGCTTTGCAAAACCTTAATCTTTGTTGAAAGCAAGTCATCAGATCTTCAAGGTATCGACCAAAAACCAACTTCGTTCCCAATACATGCATGGATGTTATCGCTTTTGGACTCGGCGACTTCAAGTCAAAGTTCCTCAACGTTGAAGTTGAAGTTTCCGGTAAGCTTTATACCAAATTAAAGACAATTTAATCTAGTTTAACATATCATTTATTGCATTCCAGAAAGTTGACAAATCTTCAAGCTATCGACCAAAAACCAACTTCATTTCCAATGAGTGCATGGATATTATCGCTGTTGGAGTCGGCACCTTCAAGCCAAAGTTCCTCGACGCCGAAGTTGTAGTTGCCCGTGAGTTTCACATCAAATTAAAGACAATTCAATGTAGTTTAAGAAAACATTAACTGCATTCCAGCAAGTCAACACGTTTTCAAGCTATCGACCAAAAACCAACTTCATTCCCAGTACGTGCATGGATGTTATCGCTTTTGGACTCGGCGCCTTCAAGTCAAAGTTCCTCAACGTTGAAGTTGAAGTTTCCGGTAAGTTTTATACCAAATTAAAGACAATTTAATCTAGTTTAACATATCATTTATTGCATTCCAGAAAGTTGACCAAGCTATCGACCAAAAACCAACTTCATTCCCAATACGTGCATAGATGTTATCGCTTTTGGACTCGTCGCCTTGAAGTCAAATTTCCTCAACGTTGAAGTTGAAGTTTCACATCAAATTAAAGACAATTTAATCTATTTTAAGGAAAGATTAATTGTTTTCCAGCAAGTCAAAACGACTACTAGTTATTGGCCAAAAACCAACTGCTTTGCTCCTGCTTATCTGAAAATTGTTGCTGTTGGAGCTGCTGTCTTCAAACCGAAATCCCTCGAGCTTGATGTTGAAGTTTACGGTAAGTCATACACCGAATTAAAGATAATCTAATCTAGTTTTAGAATTAGTTAAGTAGTTACATACTAGTCGTTCAGTTTCGAAGTTATTTGCGAAAAACTGAAAGCTTTCTTGTTTGTTGCAGGACTTCGACCGGACCACGATGTATTCGCACATTTTTGACAAGTTTAAGTTACTTTTAGACAATTTCACATACTTTTAAGTCGTTTAAAACACTTGAAAAGTTATAATCACATGTTTTAACTATTTTATATCTCTGTTAATTCCAAGGCGATATAATTGTGTAGTATCTCATTTTGTAGGTAATTTAATCTAGTTTAAGGACATAGTTTACTCATTTAAATATATTTAATATTTTCGAAGATATAAGGAATTTTAGAAATTGTTACGCATACGTCCAACCCAATTTTCAAACTTCGATAATTACCTGAGTATAAACACTATATGCACGTGTTATATATCATTTTAAAGCAAATTTAATCTAGTTTATGTATTTTATTCATTCATTACATAATTCCTTATATTTTGGAAGATATCGCCATTTTTCTGAGACGCTTACTATTTCCAAACTTAATGTTGTTTAGCTTATATCTCTGTTAGTTCCAACGCGATTTAATTGTGTAATAGCTCATTTTGTAGGCAATTTAATCTAGTTTAAGTGCATATTTCACTCCTTTAAATATATTTAATATTTTCGAAGATATAAGGAATTTTAGAAATTGTTACGTATACGTCAAACCCAATTTTCAAACTTCGATAATTACCTGAGTATAAACACTATATGCACGTGTTATATACCATTTTAAATCAAATTTAATCTAGTTTATGTATTTTATTCACTCATTACATAATTCCTTATATTTTGGAAGATATCGCCATTTTTCTGAGACGCTTACTATTTTCAAACTTAATTTTGTTTAACTTATATCTCTGTTAGTTCTAACGCGATTTAATTGTGTAATAGCTCATTTTGTAGGCATTTTAATCTAGTTTAAGCGCATATGTCACTCCTTTAAATATATTTAATATTTTCGAAGATATAAGGAATTTTAGAAATTGTTACGTATACGTCCAACCCAATTTTCAAACTTCGATAATTACCTGAGTATAAATACTATGTGCACGTGTTATATATCATTTTAAATCAAATTTAATCTAGTTTATGCATTTTATTCACTCATTACATAATTCCTTATATTTTGGAAGATATCGCCATTTTTCTGAGATGATTACTATTTTTAAACTTTGTTTAGCTTATATCTCTGTTAATTCTAACGCGATTTAATTGTGTAATAGTTTTCAGTTTGTTTAAGCTAATTTTAACTCTTATAATGCTAGTTTTACGTCTGTTTTAACTGGTTTTACGCCATTCTAAGCTAGTTACATGTAATTAGGAGAAATTAATTTTGTTTAGCTTATATCTCGGACAATTTTAAAGCGATTTTATTGTGTAATAGCTTATTTTGTAGCTAATTGAAGCTAGTTTAAGCACATTGTTCAATCATTTAAATGTTGCTAATATTTTTGGAGATATAAGGAATTTACTAAATCGTGACTTATACGTCATAATCAATTTTCAAACTACCATTGTAAACTAAGTTTTAACACAACATAGACGTGTTATATATCATTTTAAAGCTAATTTAATCTAGTTTATGTATTATCTTAACTAATTACATAATTCCTTATATTTCGGGAGATATCGTCATTTTTCTTGACGCTTACTATTTTCAAACTTTAGTTTTGTTTAGCTTATGTCTCAGTTAATTCCAATGTAATTTAAATGTGTAATAGCTTATTTTGTAGGTAATTCAATCTAGTTTAAGCACATTCTTCACACATTTAAATATTGCTAATATTTTCGGAGATATAAGGATTTTACTAAATCGTGACTTATACGTCATAATCAATTTTCAAACTACGATTGTGAACTAAGTATTAATACTACATAGACGTGTTATATATCATTTTATAGCTAATATAATCTAGTTTATGTATTATGTTAACTGATTACATAATTCCTTATATTTCGGAAGATATCGCTATTTTTCTGAGACGCTTACTATTTTTAAACTTTAGTTTTGTTTAGCTTATATCTCACTTAATTCTCATGCAATTTAATTGTGTAATAGCTCATTTTGTAAGTAATTTAATCTAGTTTAAGCACATAGTTCACTCATTTAAATGTCTTAAATATTTTCGAAATTATAAGGAATTTTAGATTATTTGATTATAAGATGATTATAAGATGATTAAATTATAAGGAATTTTCAAACGTTGATTGTGTATCAAGTATTAACACTACATAGACGTGTTATATATTATTTTAAAGCTAATTTATCCTAGTTTCTGGATTGTAACAATTCTTTGCAAAATTCCTTATATTTCCTAAATTATTTGCATTTCTCTTAGACAATGTTTCAATTAGTTTTGTTTAGCTTGTATCTCAGTTAGTTCCAGTGCAATTGTAACGTGTAATATCTCATTTTGTTGATCATTTAATCTAGTTTTAAGAAATAATAATTATTTTACATAATTGTTGTTAATTTTCAAATTATGACCATTTTTTACCAACCATATGTATTGATGTTTTATATGAAATAAACTCGTTAAACTGATTATGTAGTATCTCTGTTCAAACCCTTTTTTACTCGTTTTCAGGTTTTTTATGTTAGTGAACGGTCTAAATTTAAAGGTAAGAAAACCTTATTTTTATTTGCTTCATTTAATATTTCACTATTTATAGGCAATTAAATCTACTTGCAAATTTTAACGTAAAAATTTTAATTTTAACGAAAAATTAACTAAAACTAAAATTATTTTATTTTACTTTTACTATTTACAATTACTATTTATTACTATTATACTATATATTTTTACAATTACTATTTACTAAACGTAAAATCGGACTTAAATTTTAAGAAAAGGTAGCTAAAGGTAGCTATAGAGACTATATTAGCAAGGTGATATTTTGCCGCGAAATTTCGCCTAAACACCTCTGTGCAAAGATAGTTTCCTGATACATTTGCTTAAAATTTTGGTCCAATTTTTCAATGCGATTTGAAGAAAAATGTATTAGGAGAATATCAAGGCAAAGAGGTATTTATAGGAAAATTTCGCGGTAAAATATCTCTTTGCAAAGATAGTCTCCTGATACCTTTTCTTAAAATTTTTGTCCGAATTTTTCAATAAAAAACTATCAGGATACTATCTTTGCAAGGAGATGTTTTACCGGTAAATTACCGTCCGGACGGAAATTTACCGTTTGGACGGAAATTTACCGTTTGGACGGAAATTTACCGTTTGGACGGTAATTTACCGTTTGGACGGAAATTTACCGTTTGGACGGAAATTTACCGTTTGGACGGAAATTTACCGTTTGGACGGAAATTTACCGTTTGGACGGTAATTTACCGTTTGGACGGAAATTTACCGTTTGGACGGAAATTTACCGTTTGGACGGAAATTTACCGCTAGGACGAAAATTTACCGTTTGGACGGTAATTTACCGTTTGGACGGAAATTTACCGTTTGGACGGTAATTTACCGTTTGGACGGAAATTTACCGCTAGGACGAAAATTTACCGTTTGGACGGAAATTTACCGTTTGGACGGTAATTTACCGTTTGGACGGTAATTTACCGTTTGGACGGAAATTTACCGTTTGGACGAAAATTTACCGTTTGGACGGTAATTTACCGTTTGGACGGTAATTTACCGTTTGGACGGTAATTTACCGTTTGGACGGTAATTTACCGTTTGGACGGAAATTTACCGTTTGGACGGAAATTTACCGTTTGGACGGTAATTTACCGTTTGGACGGAAATTTACCGTTTGGACGGAAATTTACCGTTTGGACGGAAATTTACCGTTTGGACGGAAATTTACTGTTTGGACGGAAATTTACCGTTTGGACGGTAATTTACCGTTTGGACGGTAATTTACCGTTTGGACGGTAATTTACCGTTTGGACGGAAATTTACCGTTTGGACGGTAATTTACCGTTTGGACGGAAATTTACCGTTTGGACGGTAATTTACCGTTTGGACGGTAATTTACCGTTTGGACGGTAATTTACCGCTAGGACGAAAATTTACCGTTTGGACGGAAATTTACCGTTTGGACGGTAATTTACCGTTTGGACGGAAATTTACCGCTAGGACGAAAATTTACCGTTTGGACGGAAATTTACCGTTTGGACGGTAATTTACCGTTTGGACGGTAATTTACCGTTTGGACGGAAATTTACCGTTTGGACGAAAATTTACCGTTTGGACGGTAATTTACCGTTTGGACGGTAATTTACCGTTTGGACGGTAATTTACCGTTTGGACGGTAATTTACCGTTTGGACGGAAATTTACCGTTTGGACGGAAATTTACCGTTTGGACGGTAATTTACCGTTTGGACGGAAATTTACCGTTTGGACGGAAATTTACCGTTTGGACGGAAATTTACCGTTTGGACGGAAATTTACTGTTTGGACGGAAATTTACCGTTTGGACGGTAATTTACCGTTTGGACGGTAATTTACCGTTTGGACGGTAATTTACCGTTTGGACGGAAATTTACCGTTTGGACGGTAATTTACCGTTTGGACGGAAATTTACCGTTTGGACGGTAATTTACCGTTTGGACGGTAATTTACCGTTTGGACGGTAATTTACCGCTAGGACGAAAATTTACCGTTTGGACGGAAATTTACCGTTTGGACGGTAATTTACCGTTTGGACGGAAATTTACCGCTAGGACGAAAATTTACCGTTTGGACGGTAATTTACCGTTTGGACGGAAATTTACCTATAAATACTTCAAACCAAATAAATTTGGTTAAAAGTAAAAAGTATTTTGTCAAATTATCCTAACAAAATCGATCTAACAAATACGAGGTAGTGGTAATAAGAAATCATTGTCTTACCTTTCATTTTTTGTCCTTTTAAAGCACTTTTCACTTAAAATGACATAATTGTCTTACCTTTCACTTAAAACACCTTAAAGCACTTTGCACTTAAAACTTAAAAAAAAAACCTGAAAACGAGTAAAAAGGGTTGAAATTGAGACACTATGTAAACAGTTTAACGAGTTTATTTCTTATAAAAATAAAACGGCAATACAGAAAATATTGTTAGTAAAAATTGATCATAATTAGCAAATTAGCAATAACTGTCTAAAATAATTATTAATCCTTAAAACTACATCAAATTCTCAACAAAATGAGATATTATACGTTACAATCGAGCTGGAACCAACTGAGTTACAAGCTAAACAAAACTGATTTAAATATTCTCACAGAAAAATTGCAATAATTTCGAAAATATAAGGAATTTCGTATTGAGTTAACACAATTCATAAACTAGATTAAATTACCTTCAAAATGATATATAACACGTCTATATAGTGTTAATGCTTAGTTAACAATCGACGTTTGTAAAATGACTATGACTTATTTTATTCCTTAAATCTTCGCAAATATCAAACATATTTAAATGAGTAAACAATGCGCTTAAACTAGATTAAATTACCTACAAAATGAGCTATTAGAGAATTAAATTGCATTAGAACTAACAGATATAATGATAATATAACAGCAATATTTAAACAAGTGTACAATGTGCTTAAACTAGATTAAATTACCTACAAAATGAGCTATTACACAATTAAATCGCATTGGAATTAACAGATATAAGCTAAACTAAACTAAAGTTTCAAAATAGTAAGCGTCTCAGAAAAATGGCGATATCTTCCGAAATATAAGGAATTATGTAATGAGTTAATATAACACATAAACTAGATTAAAATAGCTTTAAAATGATATATAACACGCCTAGGTAGTGTTAGTACTTAGTTTACAATCGTAGTTTGAAAATTGATTATGACGCATAAGTCACGATTTAGTAAATTCTTTATATCTCCGAAAATATTAGCAATATTTAAACAAGTGTACAATGTGCTTAAACTAGATTAAATTACCTACAAAATGAGCTATTACACAATTAAATCGCATTGGAATTAACAGATATAAGCTAAACTAAACTAAAGTTTCAAAATAGTAAGCGTCTCAGAAAAATGGCGATATCTTCCGAAATATAAGGAATTATGTAATGAGTTAATATAACACATAAACTAGATTAAATTAGCTTTAGAATGATATATAACGCGTCTATGTACTGTTAGTACTTAGTCTACAATCGTAGTTTGAAAATTGATTATGACGTATATTTAGTAAATTCCTTATATCTCCGAAAATATTAGCAATATTTAAATGAGAGAACAATGTGTTAAAACTACAATAAACTGCCCACAAAATGAGCTATTGCACAAGAAAATATCTTCCGAAATAACTGAGATATAAACTAAACTAAATTAATTTGTCCAAATTACATGTAACTACGCTTAAATTGACCTAAAACCAAAGTTTCTTTTTATAACTAGCATTAAATATTTATAACTAGCATTAAATGCCTTAAAATTAGCTACAACACACTTAAAACTAGCTAAACATGTCGAAAACTCGGCTTAAGACTACACGACTTTCCTCCGTGACGATTCACAGCAAAACCTGCAAAACAAAGAACAAAACGTTTTAGTTTTTCGCTAATAACTTGAAGCCTAATAAACTTGCAACAAATTAGTTAACTGATTCTTAAACTAGACTGCATTACCTTTAATTTGATGTGAAACTCGTTGCAGACTTCAACTTCAAAGTGGAGGAACTTCGGCTTGAAGACGGTCACAGCAAAACAACCTAGAAGTCGGAAAGGGAGTTAGTTTTTAATGGATAACTAGCAGACTAGTCAATTGGGTTTGATGAAGTTAGTGTTAGCTCAAAGTGAATTAAATTGTCTTTAATTTGATGTTCTAGTCGGGATCAAGCTCAACTTCTAAGTCGAGGAACTTTGGCTTGAAGACGGTCACAGCAATCAAGCTGGAAGTCGGAAAGGGAGTTAGTTTTTAATGGATAACTAGCGGACTAGTCGACTGGCGGTGATGAAGTTAGTGTTAACCAAAAGTGAATTAAATTGTCTTTAATTTTTTGTGCTAGTCAAGACCAAGTTTAACTTCTAAGTCGAGGAACTTTGGCTTGAAGACTGTCACAGCAATCAACCCAGAAGTCTGAAAGGGAGTTAGTTTTTAATGGATAATTAGCAGACTACTCGACTGGGGTTGATGAAATTAGTGTTAACTCAAAGTAAATTAAATTGTCTTTAATTTGTTATGCTAGTCAAGACTAAGTTTTACTTCTAAGTCGAGGAACTTTGGCTTGAAGATGGAGACAGCAATCAACCTGGAGGTCTGAGACGGTGTTAGTTTTTAACGGATAACTAGTAGACTAGTCAACTTGGTTTGTTGAAGTTAGTACTAACTCAAAGTGAATTAAATTGTCTTTAATTTGATGTGCTAGTCGCGATTAAGCTCAACTTCTAAGTCGAGGAACTTTGGCTTGAAGACAGTCACAGCAATCAACCTAGAAGTCGGAAAGGGAGTTAGTTTTTAATGGATAACTAGCGGACTAGTCGACTGGGGTTGATGAAGTTAGTGTTAATTTAAAATAAATTAAATTGTCTTTAATTTGTTGTGCTAGTCAAGACCAAGTTTAACTTCCAAGTCTAGGAACTTTGGCTTGAAGATGGAAGTCGGACACGCAGTTAGTTTTTAACGCATAACTAGTAGACTAGTCGAATGGTGGTGAAGAAATTAGTGTTAAGTTAAAGTTAAATAAATTGTCTTTAATTTAATGTATTAATCGGAACAAGCTTCAATTTCGAAATCGAGTATCTTCAGTTTGAAGATGATTGGATGATACTTTTTAGTCGATATCTCAGAAACTAGTCGAGTAGTTACAAAATAATTAACGTCGTATTAAACTAGACTAAATTACCTATAACTTGATACCAAACACGTCTGTCTGTCCAAACCAGAAATGTCATTAGTTGAGAGTTAAAAATAAAATTTGATATTTTTTTCAGTTTTTGTTTAATATCTCTTAAACTAATTGATCTAGCTAAATCTAACTAACAGATTCTTAAACTAGACTAAATTACCTTTAATATGATCCCATACACGTTGCTCCAACTCGTCGGGAAATATAATAAATATCGCTTTTCTCCCAGCATGGAAATCATCGGACGCTCTGCAATTCCACCAAAGTCGAATCCAACTGCAACCAGACCGAGACTTAGTTTTAACTTAAAAACGTGATGACTCAAAAACTTGAAAACTTACTACCACCATCTAAAACTAGACGAAATTAGATTCAAGGGTTGATTCAATTAAATCATGTTGGTTCAATCGATACTTCTTTTCCTCACCAATTCCAGACGCTGCGCTCCCACGAATCGAACTGCTTGTAAGCGCGGTTGAGCTTAGGCAGGATTAAAGTCAATCAGCCACGCGTAAGCAACAGGATTGAGGGGTCGGGCGACTCTACACAGGTTCGGATAATCATCGTTAGCCGCCACTCCTTCAGTACATCGCCTCACCGAGCGGCCTGTGATGTAGATCCACTCTTCGGCGACATTCCCTGTCTCAGGACAAGACCATCATGTTCGACGCAGATTTCAAACCTTGGTGGACAAGTTGGGAAATAACTGCACATGAAGCTTCCTGTTGTTCTTGCCCTCCAAGTGAAGTAAAAGTATTTCACAAAGCCTATATACATCGTTTTAGCCCAGATAATTGGGTGAAGTCGTCGATGTGCGCCTTCAGCTTCTGGAACGCATCCACCATCTTCCTCGCAGACTTCTCCTCCAGCCGCTCCTTCTCTGAGAGGCAGTATTTCATGCCGGTCACGACGATGTCTTTCTTCAGCTTGTCGTCGGTGTGAAAGCGCCAGTAAACGTTTATGCCCATCTTTAACGTCTCCATCGGCTGAAACCCTGGATGGCGAGTTTCAGCCGTTGGGGAGACGTTGAAGATGGGCAAAAACGTTTACTGGCGTCTTGAAACTGCCGTCTTGCACTGCTGGATGAAGCACGACATGAACCACTCAGGCATTCCCTATCCCAGGACAAGACCATCATGTTCGACGCAGATGGCAAACTTTGGTGGAAAACTTGGTTTCAGTTTTTTGAAAATTACATCAAGTTTAAAATTGCAATATTTCACAAACCGGAAGTCGCACGGAAATACAAATCGCAGTTTTGGATTCGCAAAGAAATTTGCGTGGAGGTGCATTTACTAAATTTTAGCAAATTTGGTTTGTTCTTGAGGAAATTTACCTCAAAATAGCTGGACGTTCAAGCACGAAAAATCTTATTTGAAGGAGAATTGCATGAAACTAAATTTGCAATATTTAGCAAACCGGAAGTCACATCAAAATTTAAATCGCAGTTTTGGATTCAGTGCAAAATTTCCTAAACGGTTTATCCGCAAAATTTTTGCAAATCTCGTTTGGTTTTGCGAGAATTGCGCCGTAAAGCAATTACTTTGAAGAAAGTCGCAACAAGTTTAAAATTGCAATATTTCACAAACCGGAAGTCGCACGGAAATACAAATCGCAGTTTTGGATTCGCAAAGAAATTCGCGTGGAGGTGCATTTACTAAATTTTACCAAATTTGGTTTGTTCTTGAGGAAATTTACCTCAAAATTGCTGGAAGTTCTAAAACACGAAAAATCTAATTTGAAGGAGAATTGGATGAAACTAAAACTGCGATATTTAGCAACCCGGAAATCGCATCAAAATTTAAATCGCAGTTTTGGATTCAGTGCAAAATTTCCTAAACGGTTTATCTGCGAAATTTTTGCAAATCTCGTTTGGTTTTGCGAGAATTGCGCCGTAAACAAATTAATTTGAAGAAAGTCGCAACTAGTGTAAAATTGTAATATTTCAGAAACCGGAAGTAGCTCGAGAATTCAAATCGCAGTTTTAGATTCGCAAAGAAATTCGCGTGGGAAGCCATTTACTAAATTTTAGCAAATTTGGTTTGTTCTTGAGGAAATTTGCCTCAAAAGTGTTGGAAGTTCAAATACGAAAAATCTGATTTCAAGGAGAATTGGATAAAACTAAAATTGCAATATTTAGCAAACCGGAAGTCGCATAAAAATTTAAATCGCAGTTTTGGATTCAGTGCGAAATTTCCTAAACGGTTTATCCGCGAAATTTTTGCAAATCTCATTTGGTTTTGCGAGAATTGCGCCGTAAACAAAATAATTTGAAGAAAGTCGCAACGAGTTTAAAATTGCAATATTTCACAAACCGGAAGTCGCTCGAAAATTCAAATCGCAGTTTTAGATTCGCAAAGAAATTCGCGTGCAGGTAAATTTACTAAATTTTAGCAAATTTGGTTTGTTCTTGAGGAAATTTGCCTAAAAAACGTTGGAAGTTCAAGCACGAAAAATCTGATTTGAAGGAGAATTGGATGAAACTAAAATTGCAATATTTAGCAAACCGGAAGTCGCATAAAAATTTCAATCGCAGTTTTGTATTCAGTGCGAAATTTCCTAAACGGTTTATCCGCGAAATTTTTGCAAATCTCGTTTGGTTTTGCGAGAATTGCGCCGTCAACAAATTAATTTGAAGAAAGTAGCATCAAGTTTAAAATTGCAATATTTCACAAACCGGAAGTCGCGCGAAAATTCAAATCGCAGTTTTGGATTCGCCAGGAAATTCGCGAGGAGGTGCATTTACTAAATTTTAGCAAATTTAGTTTGTTCTTGAGGAAATTTACCTCAAAAGAGTTGGAAGTTCAAACACGACAAATCTGATTTGAAGGAGAATTGGATGAAACTAAAATTGCAATATTTAGCAAACCGCAAGTCGCGTGAAAATTTAAATCGCAGTTTTGGATTCAGTACGAAATTTCCTAAAGCCTTTATTCGCGAATTTTTTGCAAATCTCGTTTGGTTTTTGGAGGAAATTTACCTCAAAATTGCTGGAAATTCAAGCACGAAAAATCTGATTTAAAGGAGAATTGCATGAAACTAAAATTGCAATATTTAGCAAACCGGAAGTCGCATAAAAATTTCAATCGCAGTTTTGGATTCAGTGCAAAATTTCTTTATCGGTTTATACGCGAAATTTTTGCAAATCTCATCTGGTTTTGCGAGAATTGTGCTATAAACAAATTAATTTAAAGAAAACCGCAACGAGTTTAAAATTGCAATATTTCACAAACCGGAAATCGCACGGAAATTCAAATCGCAATTTTGGATTCGCAAAGAAATTTACTTGAAGGTACTCGCACCAAATTTTAGCAAATTTGGTTTGTTCTTGAGGAAATTTACCTCGAAAGCATTGGAAGTTCAAACACAAAAATCTGATTTGATGGAGAATTGGATGAAACTAAAATTGCAATATTTTACAAATCGGAAGTCGCGTAAGGATCTCAATCGCAGTTTTGGATTCAGTGCGAAATTTCCTAAACGGTTTATCCGCGAAATTTTTGCAAATCTCCTTTGGTTTTGCGAGAATTGCGCCGTAAACAAATTAATTTAAAGAAAGTCGCAACGAGTTTAAAATTGCAATATTTCACAAACCGGAAGTTGCACGGAAATTCAAATAGCAGTTTTAGATTCGCAAAGAAATTTTCGTGGAGGTGCATGTACTAAATTTTAGCAAATTTAGTTTGTTCTTGCGGAAATTTAGCTCAAAATTGCTGGAAGTACAAGCACGAAAAATCTGTTTTGAAGGAGAATTGGATGAAACTAAAATTGCAATATTTAGCAAACCGGAAGTCGCGTAAAAATTTAAATCGCAGTTTTGGATTCAGTACAAACTTTCCTAAATGGTTCATTCGCGAAATTTTTGCAAATCTTTTTTGGTTTTGCGAGAATTGCGCCGTAAACAAATTAATTTGAAGAAAGTCGCAACTAGTTTAAAATTGCAATATTTCACAAACCGGAAATCGCACAGAAATTCAAATCGAAGTTTTAGATTCGCAAAGAAATTCGCGTGGAGGTCCATTTACTAAATTTTAGCAAATTTGGTTTGTTCTTGAGGAAATTTGCCTCAAAAATGTTGGAAGTTCAAGCACGATAAATCTGATTTGAAGGAAAATTTGATGAAACTAAAATTGCAATATTTAGCAGACCGGAAGTCGCGTAAAAATTTCAATCGCAGTTTTGGATTCAGTGCGAAATTTCCTAAACGGTTTATCCGCGAAAATTTTGCAAATCTCATTTCGTTTTGCGAGAATTGCGCTGTAAACAAATTAATTTGAAGAAAGTCGCAACTAGTTTAAAATTGAAATATTTCACAAACCGGAAGACGCTTGCCGTGCGTTCCAATGCACGCCAATTTCCAATCGCAGTTTTGGTTTCGCAAAGAATTTATTATTTTTCGCCAATTTCTCCAGAGGATTTACCTTGGTTAACGAAGTTCCCCGTAGCGACTTGCTCCCTGATCTTGATGTGATGCTCCAAGCAGATGGATTTCTCCTCGAAGACGAAATGCTGGTATTGTAGATTTCGGCACCGCAGTTGCTGCTGTTATCCTCACACTTGTACACCCAAGGGATGTTACCTTTGTTGACTTGGCAGTATTCCTTCAAGGTTGGGCCAAAATTCAAGAGAGCAAAATGTTGTTGGACCAAAATTCGAGAGAGCAAAATGTTGTTGGACCAAAATTCGAGAGAAAAATGCTTTTTAGGTCAAAATTCGAGAGAGAAGAATGTTGTTGGGCCAAAATTCGAGAGAGTAAAATGTTGTTGTTGGGCCAAAATTCGAGAGAGAAAAATGTTGTTGTTGGGCCAAAATTCGAGAAAGAAAAATTTTGTTGTTGGACCAAAATTCGAGAGAAAAATGCTTTTTAGGTCAAAATTCGAGAGAGAAGAATGTTGTTGGGCCAAAATTCTAGAGAGTAAAATGTTGTTGTTGGGCCAAAATTCGAGAGAGAAAAATGTTGATAAGTCAAAATTAGAGAGAGAAAAATCTTGTTGGACCAAAGTTCGAGAGAGAAGAATGTTGTTGGGCCAAAATTCGAGAAAAAAAAATGATGATCGGCCAAAATTCGAGAGAGAAGAATGTTGTTGGGCCAAAATTCGAGAGAGAAGAATGTTGTTGGGCCAAAATTCGAGAGAGAAGAATGTTGTTGGGCCAAAATTCGAGAGAAAAAAATGTTGATGGGCCAAAATTAGAGAGAGAAAAATCTTGTTGCACCAAAATTCGAGAGAGAAGAATGTTGTTGGGCCAAAATTCGAGAAAAAAAATGTTGTTAGGCCAAAATTCGAGAGAGAAGAATGTTTTTGGGCCAAAATTCGAGAGAGTAAAATGTTGTTGGGCCAAAATTCGAGAGAAAAAAATGTTGATGGGCCAAAATTAGAGAGAAAAATCTTGTTGGACCAAAGTTCGAGAGAGAAGAATGTTGTTGGGCCAAAATTCGAGAAAAAAAAAATGTTGTTAGGCCAAAATTCGAGAGAGAAGAATGTTGTTGGGCCAAAATTCGAGAGAGTAAAATGTTGTTGGGCCAAAATTCGAGAGAGTAAAATGTTGATGGGTCAAAATTCGAGAAAAATGTTGTTGGGCCAAAATTCGAGAAAGCAAAATGTTGTTGGGTCTAAATTCGAGAGAAAAATGATATTTGGGCCAAAATTCGAGAAAAAAAAATGCTTTTTGGGCCAAAATTCGAGAGAGAAAAATGTTGTTGGGCCAAAATTCGGTGCTTAGGCACTGGGAAGATGAACACGAGCTTTGGTAACATCTCGAACTGACGTTTGTGACAGACTTGATTTTTGACAGGTCAAAGTATTTTAATGTCATTTTGACAGCATCGAAGATCCCTTTGACATTGCTTGTTCAAAACCTTAGTTTATTTTTGTTTTGAATGAAAATTTAGTTTTATCACGCGAGTTGTTGACATGGTAACAACAAACAGAAATCGTTTAATAACGAAACTCCGTTTGATTCACATGGGATTTTTGCGCACTATTTAGATACTTTTGCACAGGATTATAATAATAGCTTCCTTCACATACAATAATTTATTTATTAATGTATTCATTTCAGTGAGCGAGTATCATTTAATAACGAAACTACAATTGTTTCATATTGGAGATTTACGCATTATTTTGATACTTCTACACACGATTGTAATAATGGCTTCCTTCACATACAATAATTTATTTATTATTGTGTTCATTTCAAATCGTTTAATAACGAAATTCCGCATGATTCACATTGGACTTTTACGCATTATTTTGATTCTTTTTCGCACGATTACAATAATGACTTCCTTCACATGCAATAATTTATTTATTAATGTGTTCATTTCAGTGTGCGAGTATCATTTAATAACGAAACTTCATCTGTTTCATATTGGACTTTTACGCATTATTTTGATACTTTTACACACGATTGTAATAATGGCTTCCTTCACATACAATTATTTATTTATTAATGTGTTCATTTCAAATCGTTTAATAACGAAATTCCGTTTGATTTACATTGGACTTTTGCGTATTATTTTGATACTTTTACACACGATTGTAATAATGGCTTCCTTCACATACAATTATTTATTTATTAATGTGTTCATTTCAAATCGTTTAATAACGAAATTCCGTTTGATTTACATTGGACTTTTGCGCATTATTTTGATACTTTTACACACGATTGTAATAATGGCTTCCTTCACATACAATTATTTATTTATTAATGTGTTCATTTCAAATCGTTTAATAACGAAATTCCGTTTGATTTACATTGGACTTTTGCGCATTATTTTGATACTTTTACACACGATTGTAATAATGGCGTCCTTCACATACAATAATTTTTTTAATAATGTGTTCATTTGAGTGAACGCGTATCGTTTAATAACGAAACTACATCTGTTTCACATTGGACTTTTACGCATTATTTTGATACCATTACACATGATTGTAATAATGGCTTCCTTCACATACAATAATTTATTTATTAATGTGCTCATTTGAGTGAACGCGTATCGTTTAATAACGAAACTACATCTGTTTCACATTGGACTTTTACGCACTATTTTGATACTTTTACACACGATTGTAGATTTTAGTGTGCGAATAGATTAAGAAATTTGTGGAAATGGCTGTATTTTACTGTATATATCTCCGTTGTGATACGAGATATCGAAAAAAAATAGTGCGGCTATGTTAATAACACATTTTTCGAAAAATTTCCACACGGCTGCTTCCTGTATAAATAGATCCAATTAACATAAAAAAGCCGATAGTTTACAGAAAAATGATTTTACAAAAACCGGAAAAACATATTTACGCACTCTACGCACGTGTTTTCGAAAATATCGGTCGCAATTAGAAATAATAGTCCGGTTTTAATTATCGGCGATAAAATAATTTATTTTTCACGCAATTTGAGTCAATAAAAATGTCTCCAGACAAGGCTATACAGACAAGACTAGACAGACAAGAATAGTCAGACAAGACTAGACAGACAAGACTAGACAGACAAGATTAGACAAACAAGAGTAGGCAGACAGGACTAGACAGACTAGACTAGGCAGAGAAGACTAGACAGATAAGACTAGACAGACAAGACTAAACAGACATGACTAGACAGACAAGACTAGAGAGATAAAACTGGACAGACAGGACTAGGCTAGGCAGACAAGACTGGACAGACAAGACTAGACAAACTAATCTCAGAACAAGACTAGACAGACAAGACTAGACAGACAAGACTAGACAGACAAGACTAGACAGACAAGACTAGACAGACAAGACTAGACAGACAAGACTAGACAGACAAGACTAGACAGACAAGACTAGACAGGCAAGACTAGACAGACAAGACTAGACAGACAAGACTAGACAGACAAGACTAGACAGACAAGACTAGACAGACAAGACTAGACAGACAAGACAAGACAGACAAGACTAGACAGACAAGACTAGACAGACAAGACTAGACAGACAAGACTAGACAGACACGACTAGACAGACAAGACTAGACAGACAAGACTAGACAGACAAGACTAGACAGACAAGACTAGACAGACAAGACTAGACAGACAAGACTAGACAGACAAGACTAGACAGACAAGACTAGACAGACAAGACTAGACAGACAAGACTAGACAGACAAGACTAGACAGACAAGACTAGACAGACAAGACTAGACAGACAAGACTAGACAGACAAGACTAGACAGACAAGACTAGACAGACACGACTAGACAGACAAGACTAGACAGACAAGACTAGACAGACAAGACTAGACAGACAAGACTAGACAGACAAGACTAGACAGACAAGACTAGACAGACAAGACTAGACAGACAAGACTAGACAGACAAGACTAGACAGACAAGACTAGACAGACAAGACTAGACAGACAAGACTAGACAGACAAGACTAGACAGACAAGACTAGACAGACAAGACTAGACAGACAAGACTAGACAGACAAGACTAGACAGACAAGACTAGACAGACAAGACTAGACAGACAAGACTAGACAGACAAGACTAGACAGACAAGACTAGACAGACAAGACTAGACAGACAAGACTAGACAGACAAGACTAGACAGACAAGACTAGACAGACAAGACTAGACAGACAAGACTAGACAGACAAGACTAGACAGACAAGACTAGACAGACAAGACTAGACAGACAAGACTAGACAGACAAGACTAGACAGACAAGACTAGACAGACAAGACTAGACAGACAAGACTAGACAGACAAGACTAGACAGACAAGACTAGACAGACAAGACTAGACAGACAAGACTAGACAGACAAGACTAGACAGACAAGACTAGACAGACAAGACTAGACAGACAAGACTAGACAGACAAGACTAGACAGACAAGACTAGACAGACAAGACTAGACAGACAAGACTAGACAGACAAGACTAGACAGACAAGACTAGACAGACAAGACTAGACAGACAAGACTAGACAGACAAGACTAGACAGACAAGACTAGACAGACAAGACTAGACAGACAAGACTAGACAGACAAGACTAGACAGACAAGACTAGACAGACAAGACTAGACAGACAAGACTAGACAGACAAGACTAGACAGACAAGACTAGACAGACAAGACTAGACAGACAAGACTAGACAGACAAGACTAGACAGACAAGACTAGACAGACAAGACTAGACAGACAAGACTAGACAGACAAGACTAGACAGACAAAACTAGACAGACAAGTCTAGACAGAAATCTGAATAAATGTCTGATTTTGAAATCAGTTTTGAAAGTTTGGTTTGTCGGTTGAATCAAATTAAACTTATGTCTCAATAGCTTTCAAAGTTGTTTTCGTTTATGAATGCAGCCGTGTGCTATCGTAAAATAGTTTTACAAAATTCTTCGTTTGAAATTTACGTTTTAAATCCATTTGGGTATTATATGTCAAGGTGTTGAAAGCGTGTCGTGTCAATCTGTGCGGAGAAATGGAATGGTAACAATCGCTCGGGCCGATGTTAGCACACATCTGTTGTTGTATTGCGTGTGCACCGTACGTGCTTATGTAAGACCTTGTATCTATACCTGTACGATCGAGAGTTTCGATCAAAAGTGAGATGGTTCCGTGAAAGTCTTGTTTTGTTTACACAAACAGACTGGAATTCGAAAAATCTAGTTTGCATGGAGCCTTGAAGACCGAGACTAAATCTGACTTTCATTTAGACTAGATGTAGTCTGATTCCGCCGAATAGATTCCGCCTTGCTATACAAGGATCGGTATCTTGACTAGATTTTTAATAATCAATGAAAGCTTGAAGACTTAAAAACTCTTAAAAAAAGACTATTATAGATCCTTGAGGAACTGCGAAAGCTATTATAGATCCTTGAGGAACTACGAAAGCTGTTGTAGATCCTTAAGGAACTACGAAAGCTATTATAGATAATTGAGGAACTATGAAAGCTGTTATAGATCCTTGAGGAACTACGAAAGCTATTATAGATCCTTGAGGAACTACGAAAGCTATTGTAGATCCTTAAGGAACTACGAAAGCTATTATATATAATTGAGGAACTACGAAAGCTATTATAGATCCTTTAGGAACTACTAAAGCTATTATAGATCCTAGGGGAACTACGAAAGCTACTATAGATCTTTGAGATACTATTATAGATCCTAGAGAAACTATGAAGACTATTATAGATCCTTGAGAAACTAATGCGGCTCTTATAGATCCTTGAGAAACTTTGATCCTCTTTGATGTTTGAGGATAGACTTAGATAGGGTTTGGTCATTAGATCTTCTGTTGGTTTTGATGACCCCCTGACTCATATCCCATACGGATAAAGTGGAACTTTACGTCAATGTGTTTGGTCCTCTATGAAATTCCGGGTTTTGAATTGCACGGATGGCGCTTTGATTGTCCATCAGTAACGTGGTAGTGACGGTACCCGAGTCCAGAAGAGATGACAGTAAGGTTTCCAACCATAAAATTTCTTTCACTGCATGAGCAGCGGCAAGGTATTCCGATTCCGTTCTAGACAGTGCGACTACTTTCTGCTTTTGGGAGCTCCATGAGATGAGCGAAGATCCTAGCTTCATAACGAATCCACTTGCAGATCTTCTTGACTCTGCTTCACCTGCCTAGTCCGCATCGCTGAATGCTCTAAGTTCGAGTTCTCTGTGCTTACAGTTACTTCAAAATTTGCTTGACTGCGTTCCAATGTACCTTACTGGGATGCTCCAGATGCTGGCCGCTACTATTGACGGCATAAATAAACAGGTCTCGTACCAGTTGATAAGTACATAAGGCTTCCTACACCCTCGCAAAAGGGCGCTTTGATCGGACGCTCTTCTCCATCTGGTGGTAACGATCGTGGATTCGTCTCTTCCATGTTGAACAGGACCAATTTTCCATCTTGGTGAAGGAAGATTGAACCATTTACAATCGCCGATCTGGCGGCCTTTTCGACCACAAGGTGCAGCGGAGTCAGATCCAACAGCAGCTCCATTGCTGCTGTAATACACGACCGCATCGCCCCCGTGATGCAGACACACGCCAGTCTTTGAATCTTCTCAAGCTGTTTCCTCATGGAGGCCAGCTTGGTTCTACTTCCCCAGGCAAGTGATCGCAGGTCTCACTATCATGGTGTACATCCATCGCAGGATAGTGGGGTTACAACCCCAAGTTTTCCCTGCCAGATTTCTGCACACCATTAAAGCGCGTTTGGCTTTAGCTACCGCTGCGTCAGCGTGTCTATTCCATAGGAGTTTCTTCTTCTTCTTCGTCTTCCTTTTTGTAAGGTATCTGCCTTGTTCTCTATTTTCTTAGAGTTGTAGCTGGGATGATTAATTCCAGCTTTCATACCAACGTATGGGTGGACGTCGTCCTGGTGGTCTCCTGAATCTTTGGAGACCATCCCTTGCAATTTTCGGCAATCTGTTGTCGTTCATCCGTTCAACATGATCTCTCCATTCGCGAAGTCTGTTTCACTATGTCTTGGATATCGCAAAGTTCTCGGATGTCTTCGTTTCTTTTGTAGTCGCATAGTGGGTAGATATCTATGCTGTACGGATAATCCCTTTTGTTGTGAAGTTTTCGGCTCTTGTTTCTACAGCGTAGGTCATAACGTGTCTCACACAGGTCTTATATATGCGGACTTTGCTTTCAATGGACATGTGCTTGTTTCGCCAAATTATATCTCTGATATTAAAGCTGCTTTGGTTGTTTGAGGCTTTACTTCTTCTTGAAAGTTTCTGCTGCTCTTTGCAGATATTTGAAACTCATAACCTGTTCTACTGGTTTATTGTATATAGCCAATTTACATCTTCTGGGCTCTTTTGAGATGGATAACGATTTTGATATCTCCATGTTGTATTTGGCAGCTGGCTTTTCGAACCATAGAGCATTCTCTGTAGGTTGACTTCATTTTCTGAGACCAGCATGGTATCGTCCATTGGAGTTTGATACCCAGATACCTTATCTCCTGATTGTATTCCGCTGCCCTCCCATCTACCAGTATGGGTTGTAGGCAGTTTAGTTTTATCTTTCTAGTAAGTGGTATCGCCGTGGTTTTGCTAGAGTCTCAGTCCCAATGTTTGACACGATCTACTAGTTACTTTGAGGCCTCTCTGTGCATTTTCATAGAGCGTTCCCTCAAATTTCCTCTGGCTATGATGACTTTGTCATCGGCGTAACCTCGACATTTCTAGTGTCGAGGTCGATCGTCGATGTCTGGGTCGTTCAGCCTAGCCAGTAATTCAACAAATACCTGGCTCCACATCTGTGGTGATAGCACACTTCCCTGTGGGCTCCCTCGAGTTGTGGAGATCTCTTCCCACTTGTGCCTCGCCGTTCTGGTTCGCGGCATCTCATCCACTTTGAGATAGTGCTGTCGATATTCCTTCTTTCGAGGGCCGCTTTGATAGCCTAGTGCGAGGCGTTGTCAAAGGCTCCTTCTATATCCAAGAAGGCACATATCGCTACTTCCTTTGTCTCTAGTGCTGCTTCTATTTCATGTGTCAGCTGATACAGGGCGGTTTCTGTGGATTTCCCTGCTTTGTATGCATGCTGACAGTTGTGTAGTGGTGCGCCTACCAGCACTACTGCCCTAAGGTAATTGTCAATTGCCTTCTCCTTTGTCTTTAACATAAAAGATGTTAGACTAATGGGTCTAAATGATTTCGGGTGAGTGGTGTCCTTCTTCCCACCTTCGGTATGAATACCACTTTAGCGCTTCTCCATAGCTCCGCTATGTATCCGAACGCTAACTACTACTAAAGATTTTTAGAAAGTTAATGCCGTACCTTCTAAAAATCTTTAGAAGTAGTTTCTCTCCTTCCTTTTTGTGCCGATTAGTTCGTCCACACGGCCTTCAGGCGTCTTAAATGGCTGGAAAGTGCCGATAGCCCATCAGATTCGGTTTTCCATACAGATGGACACGGCCCATCACGACACATCCCAACAGTGGTTGGTTGCATCAAGTCCTCGGTCTCTTCGTATTTTCTACATCCCGGAAAATGGGTTTCTACTAGGAGGAGAGCTCCTCCGTGTAGCTCCCATCCGGTCTCTTGAGAGTGGCTGTCATTTCCACTCTATCCTTCGCGAGTGTTTTGTGCAATCTAGCTGCCACCGGGTTGGATTCTATGTTTCCACAGAAGATTCTAAAGTTTATTTTCTTTTTGCCCTTCTGATCTCTTTGTTGTAGGTGTTAAGCATCTCGGAGTATTCTAGCCAATTTGCGTATTGCTTGAACTATGTAAACTATTACAGATCCTTGAGAAACTTCAAAGACTATTATAGATCCTTGAGATACTATTATAGATCCTTGATACTACTATAAATCCTAGAGAAACTATGAAGACTATCATAGATCCTTGAGAAATTACAAAGACTATTATAGATTCTTGAGATACTATTATAGATCCTGAAGAAACTTTGAAGACTATTATAAATCCTTGAGGAATTACAAAGACTATTATAGATCCTTGAGATACTACTATAAATCCTAGAAAAACTATGAAGACTATTATAGATCCTTGAGGAACTACAAAGACTATTATAGATCCTTGAGATTATATTATAGAACCTTGAGATACTATTATAGATCCTAGAGAAACTATGAAAACGATTTTAGATCCTTGAGAATCTACAAAAACTATTATAGATCCTTGAGATACTATTATTGATCCTAAAGAAACTTTGTAGACTATTATAGGTCCTTGAGGAACTTCTTCTTCTTCTGACTCTAAAGCCCAGGGTGAGCTTTGGCCTCCTTAACAATCCCCTTCCACCTTTGACGGTCTTCAGCGACACGTGTCCAGTTTCCTACTCGCAGAGTTTCTACATCTTCCTCTTACCTTATCTTTCCACCTGGTTCTGGGTCTACCTCTGCTTCTTGAGGTGTTAGGTTGCGCTTTATGGATGGATCTGGGTGCTCTTGCACTCGGCATTCTAATTATTTGGCCCGCACATCGAAGTCTCTGTGCTTTAATGAATCTTACTATGCCTTCACCTTCTGTTAGTTCTTGAAGTTAGTAGATCATGCGAATTATGTATCCTTCTTCCTCTCTCACTGGTCCAAAGATCTTCCGTAAAATCCATCTTTCAAAAATACGAAGAGAGTTTTTGTCTGCTTCCGACATACTCCAGGATTTAGCTCCATAAGTTAGCACGGGTCTGATCAGGGTTTTATATATTCGCAGTTTTGCAATCCTTGAGGAACTGCAAAGACTATTATAGATCCTTGAGATACTATTATAGATCCTAAAGAAACTTTGAAGCCAATTATAGTTCCTTGAGAAACTACAAAGACTATTACAGATCCTTGAGATACTAGTATAGAGCCTAAAGAAACTTTGAAGTCGTTTCTCAAGGAACTATAATAGTCCTCAAAGTTTCTTTAGGATTAATAATAGTATCTCAAGAATCTATAATCGTCTTCATAGTTTCTCTAGGATCTATAGTAGTATCTCAAAGGTCTATAATAGTCTTTGTAGTTTCTCAAGGAACTATAATAGGCTTCAAAGTTTCTTTAGGATCTATAATAGTATCTCAAGGATCTATGATATAATCTCAAGGATCTATAATAGTCTTTGTAGTTCCTCAAGAATCTGTAATAGTCTTCATAGTTTATCTGGGATCTATAGTAGTATCTCAAGGATCTATAATAGTCTTTGTAGTTTCTCAAGGATCTTTAATAGGTTTCAAAGTTTCTTTAGGATCTATAATAGTATCTCAAGGATCTATGATATAATCTCAAGGATCTATAATAGTCTTTATAGTTCCTCAAGAATCTATAATAGTCTTCATAGTTTCTCTGGGATCTATAGTAGTATCTCAAGGATCTATAATAGTCTTTGTAGTTTCTCAAGGATCTATAATAGTCTTCAAAATTTCTTTAGGATCTATAAAAGTATCTCAAGGATCTACAATAGTCTTTGTAGTTTCACAGGGAACTATAATAGGCTTTAAAGTTTATAGTTATTATAGATCCTTGGGAAACTACAAAGGCTATTATAAATCCTTAAGATACTACTATAGATCCCAGAGAAACTATGAATGTTATTATAGATCCTTGAGGAACAACAAAGACTATTATAGATACTTGAGATTATATTATAGATCCCTGAGATACTATTATAGATCCTAAAGAAACTTTGAAGCCTATTATACTTCCTTGAGAAACTACAAAGACTATTATAGATCCTTGAGATACTACTAATGATCCTAGAGAAACTATGAAGACTATTCTAGATCCTTGAGGAACTTCAAAGACTATTATAGATCCTTGAGATTATATTATAGATCCTTGAGATACTATTATAGATCCTAGAGAAACTATGAAGACGATTATAGATCCTTGAGAACCTACAAAGACTATTATAGATCCTTGAGATACTATTATTGATCCTAAAGAAACTTTGAAGACTATTATAGATCCTTGAGGAACTACAAACACTATTATAGATCCTTGAGGTAATACTATAGATCCTAGAGAAACTTTGTAGCCTATTATAGTTCCTTGAGAAACTACAAAGACTATTATAGATCCTAGAGAAATTATGAAAACTATTATAGATCCTTGAGGAACTACAGACTATTATAGATCCTTGAGATTATATTATAGATCCTTGAGATACAATTATATATCCTAGAGAAACTATGAAGACTATTATAGATCCTTGAGGCACTACAAAGACTATTATAGGTCCTTGAGATACTATTATAGATACTAAAGAAACTTTGAAGACTATTACAGTTCCTCGAGAAACTACAAAGACTATTATAGATCCTTGAGATACTACTATAGATCCTAGAGAAACTATGAAGACTATTATAGATCCTTGAGGCACTACAAAGACTATTATAGGTCCTTGAGATACTATTATAGATTCTAAAGAAACTTTGAAGCCTATTATAGATCCTTGAGAAACTACAAAGAGTATTATAGATCCTTGAGATACTACTATAGATCTTAGAGAAACTATGAAGACTATTATAGATCCCTGAGGAACTTCTAAGACTATTATAGATCCTTGAGATTATATTATAGATCCTTGAGATACTATTATAGATCCTAGAGAAACTATGAAGACTATCATAACTCCTTGAGAAACTACAAAGGCTATTATAGATCCTTGAGATATAATTATAGATCCTAGAGAAACTATGAAGACTATCATAAATCCTTGAGAAACTACAAAGGCTATTATAGATCCTTGAGATACTATTATTGATCCTAAAGAAATTTTGAAGCCTATTATAGATCCTTAAGGGACTACAAAGACTATTATAGATCCTAGAGAAACTATTAAGACTATTATAGATCCTTGAGAAACTACAAAGACAATTATAGATCCTTGATATACTATTATTGATCCTAAAGAAACTTTGAAGACAATTATAGATCCTTGAGGAACTAGAAAGACTATTATAGATCCTTGAGATACTACTATAGATCCCAGAGAAACTATGAAGACTATTATAGATTCTTGAGGAACTTCAAAGACTTTTATAGATCCTTGAGATTATATTATAGATCCTTGAGATACTATTATAGATCCTAGAGAAACTATTAAGACTATCATAGATCCTTGAGAAACTACAAAAACAATTATAGATCCTTGATATACTATTATTGATCCTAAAGAAACTTTGAAGACTATTATAGATCCTTGAGGAACTAGAAAGACTATTATAGATCCTTGAGATACTACTATAGATCCTAGAGAAACTTTGAAGCCTATTATAGATCCTTGTGAAACAACAAAGACTATTATAGATCCTTGAGATACAACTATAAATCCTAGAGAAACTATGAAGACTATTATAGATCCTTGAGGAACTTGAAAGACTATTATAGATCCTTAAGATTATATTATAGATCCTTGAGATACTATTATAGATCCTAGAGAAACTATTAAGACTATCATAGATCCTTAAGAAACTACAAAAACAATTATAGATCCTTGATATACTTTTATTGATCCTAAAGAAACTTTGAAGACTATTATAGATCCTTGAGGAACTAGAAAGACTATTATAGATCCTTGAGATGCTACTATAGATCCTAGAGAAACTTTGAAGCCTATTATAGATCCTTGAGAAACAACAAAGACTATTATAGATCCTTGAGATACAACTATAAATCCTAGAGAAACTATGAAGACTATTATAGATCCTTGAGGAACTTCAAAGACTATTATAGATCCTTAAGATTATATTATAGATCCTTGAGATACTATTATAGATCCTAGAGAAACTATTAAGACTATCATAGATCCTTAAGAAACTACAAAAACAATGATAGATCCTTGATATACCATTATTGATCCTAAAGAAACTTTGAAGACTATTATAGTTCCTTGAGAATCTACAAATACTATTATAGATCCTTGAGATACTATTATAGATCCTAGAGAAACTATGAAGTGTATTTTTGACCTTTTAAAGACTCTTGAAGGATTGTTGAGAGATAAACTTGAAGGTCTGAAGAATTGAAACCTGTAGACTTAAAGACTATCAACGCGACGCCTGCAATAAAAGTAACATCAACGTCTATGATGGCGTCTTCAACCGTCTACGATGAAGCCTTGACCTGAAACCTTGAGATGATGGTTTGAAGACTTAAAAACTTGAAGATCTAAAAGCTTGAAGACATTTGAAAACTTTAAGATTTGAAGACTTAAGAGATTGAAGACTGGAAAACTTGGAGAGTTGAAGACATGAAAGCTGAAGCCTTCAAGTCTGTAAGTCTTAAAGTTTACAAACATGCGAGTTCTGAAATCTTCAATATTTTAAATCTTTAAGAGTCTTTAGAAAGCTCTAACGTTCGAGTTCGGAAATCTTCAAAATTTTAAAATTTTAAGTCTTCAAGCTTTTCAGTCTTGAAGTCTTCAAGATTCCATGTTTTTCAGAAGAAGACAAGACTTCAAGACTGAAAAGCTCGAAGACTCAAAGATTTAAAATCTTCAAGACTTCAGAACTCGATAGTTTGTTGACTTTATGACTTACAGACTTGAAAACTTGGAGACATAAAGAATCGAAGACATAAGAGAGTACTTCAACATTGAATACTTGGAACAACACTTGGAAGCTTGAAGACTTAACATCTCGAAGACTTGGAGAGAGGAAACCTTGAAGGCTTGAAGAATCGAAACCTTGAAGACCGTCAACCCGACGTCTGCCAACAAACGCAACAGCAACGTCTACGATGTCACCTTTAACCGCCTACGAGGAAGCCTCGACCTGAAACCTTAATATGACGACTTAAAAACCTGATGACCCGAAAACTTGAAGATTTGAAAGCTTGAAGACCTAAAGACTTAAAATCTGGAAGACTTGGAGAAAGGAAAACTTGAAGGCTTGAAGAATCGAAACCTTGAAGTCTGTCAACCAGACGTCGGCCAACAAACGCAACAACGTCTACGATATCACCTTTAACCGCCTACGAGGAAGCGTTAACCTGAAACCTTAACATGAAGACGGCATGAAGACTTAAAGACCTGAAGACCCTAAAACTTGAAGATTTGAAAGCCTGGAGACGACCTGCGATCACTTGCGGGGCAGTTGCTTGGGGAAGTAGAACCAAGCTGGCCTCTATGAGGAAGCTGCAGATTCAAAATCTTCTCGAGCTGAAGATTCAAAGACTAGCGTGTGTCTGAATCGCGGGGGCGATGGGGTCGTGCCAGACAGAACTGCTGCTGGAACTGAGTACGTTGCACCTTGTCGTGGAGGGAGCCGCCAGATCGGCGAATGTAAGATTCAGCAAGGAAAGAATAGGCAGAGGTAAAATAATCGGGAGCAAAGATCTCTGCCAAGATCTCCTGACTGGAAGCACCAAAAGACTAAATGGTATGCAAATTCCATTTCGAGAAAAACTACACAGATGTAGTAGTAAAGCCGATTCGAGCGACTAATCCTCGGCATACCACATAGAGCAAAATGCTATCAAGTGGTATACAGATGGTTCGAAGACAAAGGAAGGTGCAGGAGTGTTTGGACCTCGTACAAAATATTTTGAATCCATGGGACGCCATCCACAAAAGTTTAGATGAAGAAATAAGGGAACAATGGATGAAAACCTGGAAAGAACTTGCAGGACTAAGAGATCCAAAGCAATGCTGGGATCTTTTAACCAGAGGAGAACAAGAGCTTGCCTGAAGTTAAACAGGAACAGGCTTAGAATTCTGACAGGAGTGACTGATGGGACACTGCAGACTTAGAAGACACCTCAAGGCCCTAGGTCTAGAGGAAGATGACGGGTGCGGATTTTGTGGTTCAGCAGAGGAAATCCCAATACATTTGCTCAAGGACTGCAGAGCACTGCTCCGCAAGAGACAGATGTTCCTTGGGACCCACTGCTTGAATGCAGAGGAGTTGCAGTCCTTGAATGCCACGCAGATCCTGAAATAACTAAAAGTATCAGGACTAGAGGAGGCGCACTAAATGGGTAAGTATACCACCGTTTAGAGGAAGAGAGTGGGATAAATAGATCTACGACAGTCACAGTACAAGTCGTCACCACCAAAAAAAAAAAAAAAAAAAAAAAAAAAAAAAAAAAAAAAAAACTTATTTTCAATAAAAAATTGAAGGCTTGGAAATTGGAAAACTTGACGACTTGAAGATACGAAAGCTTGAAGACTTGGAATCTTGAAGACTTCAACACTGAAAAGCTTGAAGATTTGAAATCTTGAAGACTTCAAGCTTGGAAAGTTTTTGTAAATTTTAAGACTTGGAGACTTAAACATTTGAAAATTGGAAGACGTAAAGACATAAATGACACGAATACTACAAGGCTTCAAAGCTTGAAGACTTTTGAAGGATTTTGAAGAGGCTGGAAAACTTGGCGGCTTGCAGAATTAAAGCCTCGAAGTCTACCCACCTAATAGCAAATATATTCGCTTGTATAATCTTCAATTATGACTTACTAGCTAAAAGATCTAAACTTTTTACCAGGAAACCAAATAAAAATTTTATTTCAAAATAATATTATTATGCACAAACCCGCTGTCCTCACTCCACCACAACTACAATAACACAAAAACAAGTTTAAGGAAAGATTCCTTTGTAAATTACATATGCAAATAAAGCAATTAAAACCAGACTTTGTCCACACGTACCATTAAAACCAAATGCAGTCACCCGCCAAATCACAAAACTCTAATAATTGGATCATTAGAGCTTCGGCAATTCATGTAATATATTGCTCCGTAATTAATTCGTCTCCCGAACGGCGGCAATTAACATTCAGTCAAAGAAAAGGTGAAACGAGTCAGTTGACCGGTTCAGCTTGCCGCAGCCGTTGCCAAATATACGAACTCTCGTGTCCTGTCCGACACACACGTTCACCTTGTGGCCGAGCGAACCTTTAAACGAGTGAACGAACTTCGAAAACACGACGACGTTAATACATTTTAAATTACTCCTCGAAAAATGAACGGAGTTTCCACTGGCGGCGTCAATCTTACCTTCAACGATGTCTGTGTTAGTGTTAAATCGCAATTCAAAAAAGGTAAAACCATTCAGTTTTATTACACATTCAACACAAGAAAACCTTTGTTGAGTCTGAAGATTTTATAAGCTAAGAAATGAAACGCTTTCAATACGTTTATAATATAAGTATACATGACTCGTTAACAATGTTAACAAGTCATCAGTGTAACAGTTTTACTGATTAAGTTAACACTAGACAAGACTAGACAAGATTAGACAAGACTAGGCAAGACTAGACAAGACTAGACAAGACTAGACAAGACTAGACAAGACTAGACAAGACTAGACAAGACTAGACAAGACTAGACAAGACTAGACAAGACTAGACAAGACTAGACAAGACTAGACAAGACTAGACAAGACTAGACAAGACTAGACAAGACTAGACAAGACTAGACAAGACTAGACAAGACTAGACAAGACTAGACAAGACTAGACAAGACTAGACAAGACTAGACAAGACTAGATAAGACTAGACAAGACTAGACAAGACTAGACAAGACTAGACAAGACTAGACAAGACTAGACAAGACTAGACAAGACTAGACAAGACTAGACAAGACTAGACAAGACTAGACAAGACTAGACAAGACTAGACAAGACTAGACAAGACTAGAGAAGACTAGACAAGACTAGACAAGACCTAGTCGGTTTGTTCCGTTTCGTCAAAAAAATTTGAAAATTTCTCAAAGTTTGACTGACAATATTTTTGCAAATAAACTATCTAGATCTGCAAGATTAATTGCAATGTCTCACTTGATCCTTCCAGCTTCAATTTCAATCAAATTTATAATTTTGCAAACATCCTTCCGTCTGTAATTGGCAATTTAGTCAACACAGATTTGATACGTTTCGTCAAAAAAATTTGAAAATTTCACAAAGTTTGACTGCCAATATTTTTGCAAATAAACTATCTAGAGCTGCGAGATTAATTGCAATGCCTCAATTGAACCTTCCAGCTTCAATTTCTATCAAATTTATAATTTTCCAAATATCATTCCGTCTGCAATTGGCAATTTAGTCAACACAGATTTGTTCCGTTTCGTCAAAAAAATTTGAAAATTTCACAAAGTTTGATTGCCAATATTTTTGCAAATAAACTATCTAGAGCTGCGAGATTAATTGCAATGTCTCAGTTGATCCTTCCAGCTTCAATTTCTATCAAATTTATAATTTTGCAAACATCCTTCCGTCTGTAATTGGCAATTTAGTCAACACAGATTTGTTCCGTTTCGTTCAAAAAAATTTGAAAATTTCACAAAGTTTGACTGCCAATATTTTTGCAAATAAACTATCTAGAGCTACGAGATTAATTGCAATGTCTGAGTTTATCCTTGCAGCTTCAATTTCTATCAAATTTATAATTTTGCAAACATCCTTCCGTCTGCAATTGGCGATTTAGTCAAAACAGATTTGTTCCGTTTCGGCAAAAAAATTTGAAAATTTCACAAAGTTTGACTGCCAATATTTTTGCAAATAAACTATCTAGAACTACAAGATTAATTGCAATGTCTCACTTGATCCTTCCAGCTTCAATTTCTATCAAATTTATAATTTTGCAAACATCCTTCCGTCTGTAATTGGCAATTTAGTCAACACAGATTTGTTCCGTTTCGGCAAAAAAATTTGAAAATTTCACAAAGTTTGACTGCCAATATTTTTGCAAATAAACTATCTAGAACTACAAGATTAATTGCAATGTCTCACTTGATCCTTCCAGCTTCAATTTCTATCAAATTTATAATCTTGCAAACATCCTTCCGTCTGTAATTGGCAATTTAGTCAACACAGATTTGTTCCGTTTCGTGCAAAAAAATTTGAAAATTTCACAAAGTTTGACTGCCAATATTTTTGCAAATAAATTATTTAGAGCTACAAGATTAATTGCAATGTCTCACTTGATCCTTCAAGCTTCAATTTCTATCAAATTTATAATTTTGCAAACATCCTTCCGTCTGTAATTGGCGATTTAGTCAACACAGATTTTTTCCGTTTCGTTCAAAAAAATTTGAAAATTTCACAAAGTTTGAGTGCCAATATTTTTGCAAATAAACTATCTAGAGCTACAAGATTAATTGCTAAGTCTCAGTTTATCCTTCCAGCTTCAATTTCCATCAAATTTATAATTTTGCAAACATCCTTCCGTCTGCAATTGGCGATTTAGTCAAAACAGATTTGTTCCGTTTCGTTCAAAAAAATTTGAAAATTTCACAAAGTTTGACTGCCAATATTTTTGCAAATAAACTATCTAGAGCTGCAAGATTAATTGCAGTGCCTCAGTTGAACCTACCAGCTTCAATTTCTATCAAATTTATAATTTTGCAAACATCCTTCCGTCTGTAATTGGCAATTTAGTCAACACAGATTTGTTCCGTTTCGTTCAAAAAAATTTGAAAATTTCAAAAAGTTTGACTGCCAATATTTTTGCAAATAAACTATCTAGAGCTGCAAGATTAATTGCAATGTCTCAGTTGATCCTTCCAGTTTCAATTTCTATCAAATTTATAATTTTGCAAACATCCTTCCGTCTGCAATTGGCGATTTAGTCAACACAGATTTGTTCCGTTTCGTCAAAAAAAATTGAAAATTTCACAAAGTTTGACTGCCAATATTTTTGCAAATAAACTATCTAGAGCTGCGAGATTAATTGCAATGCCTCAGTTGAACCTTCCAGCTTCAATTTCTATCAAACTTATAATTTTGCAAACATCCTTCCGTCTGCAATTGGCAATTTAGTCAACACAGATTTGTTCCGTTTCGTTCAAAAAAATTTGAAAATTTCACAAAGTTTGACTGCCAATATTTTTGCAAATAAACTATCTAGAGCCACAAGATTAATTGCAATGTCTCACTTGATCCTTCCAGCTTCAATTTCTATCAAATTTATAATTTTTCAAACATCCTTCCGTCTGTAATTGGCGATTTAGTCAACACAGATTTGTTGCGTTTCGTCAAAAAAATTTGTAAAATTCACAAAGTTTGACCGCCAATATTTTTGCAAATAAACTATCTAGAGCTACAAGATTAATTGCAATGTCTCAGTTGATCCTTCCAGATTTAATTTCGATCAAATTTATAATCTTGCAAACATTCTTTCGTCTGTAATTGGCGATTTAGTCAACACAGATTTGTTGCGTTTAGTCAAAAAAATTTGTAAAATTCACAAAGTTTGACCGCCAATATTTTTGCAAATAAACTATCTAGAGCTATGAGATTAATTGCAATGTCTTAGTTGATCCTTCCAGCTTCAATTTCCATCAAATTTATAATTTTGCAAACATCCTTTCGTCTGTAATTGGCGATTTAGTCAACACAGATTTGTTGCGTTTCGTCAAAAAAATTTGTAAAATTCACAAAGTTTGACCTCCAATATTTTTGCAAATAAACTATCTAGAGCTACAAGATTAATTGCAGTGCCTCAATTGATCCTTCCAGCTTCAATTTCTATCAAATTTATAATTTTTCAAACATCTTTCCGTCTGTAATTGGCGATTTAGTCAACACAGATTTGTTCCGTTTCGTCAAAAAAGTTTGAAAATTTCACAAAGTTTGACTGCCAATATTTTTGCAAATAAACTATCTAGAGCTGCGAGATTAATTGCAATGCCTCAGTTGAACCTTCCAGCTTCAATTTCTATCAAACTTATAATTTTGCAAACATCCTTCCGTCTGCAATTGGCAATTTAGTCAACACAGATTTGTTCCGTTTCGTTCAAAAAAGTTTGAAAATTTCACAAAGTTTGACTGCCAATATTTTTGCAAATAAACTATCTAGATCTGCAAGATTAATTGCAATGTCTCAGTTGATCCTCCCAGCTTCAATTTCTATCAAATTTATAATTTTGCAAACATCCTTCCGTCTGCAATTGGCGATTTAGTCAACACAGATTTGTTCCGTTTCGTCAAAAAAAAATTGAAAATTTCACAAAGTTTGACTGCCAATATTTTTGCAAATAAACTATCTAGAGCTACAAGATTAATTGCAATGTCTCAGTTGATCCTTCCAGCTTCAATTTCTATCAAACTTATAATTTTGCAAACATCCTTCCGTCTGTAATTGGCGATTTAGTCAACACAGATTTGTTCCGTTTCGTCAAAAAAATTTGAAAATTTCACAAAGTTTGAGTGCCAATATTTTTGCAAATAAACTATCTAGAGCTACAAGATCAATTGCAATGTCTCACTTGATCCTTCCTGCTTCAATTTCTATCAAATTTATAATTTTTCAAATCTCCTTCCGTCTGTAATTGGCGATTTAGTCAACACAGATTTGTTCCGTTTCGTTAAAAAAATTTGAAAATTTCACAAAGTTTAACTGCCAATATTTTTGCAAATAAACTATCTAGAGCTACAAGTTTAATTGCAATGCCTCAGTTGAACCTTCCAGCTTCAATTTCTATCAAACTTATAATTTTTCAAACATCCTTCCGTCTGTAATTGGCAATTTAGTCAACACAGATTTGTTCCGTTTCGTTCAAAAAAATTTGAAAATTTCCCAAAGTTTGACTGCCAATATTTTTGCAAATAAACTATCTAGAGCTACAAGATTAATTGCAATGCCTCAAATGAACCTTCCAGCTTCAATTTCTATCAAATTTATAATTTTGCAAACATCCTTCCGTCTGTAATTGGCAATTTAGTCAACACAGATTTGTTCCGTTTCGTTCAAAAAAATTTGAAAATTTCCCAAAGTTTGACTGCCAATATTTTTGCAAATAAACTATCTAGAGCTACAAGATTAATTGCAATGCCTCAAATGAACCTTCCAGCTTCAATTTCTATCAAATTTATAATTTTGCAAACATCCTTCCGTCTGTAATTGGCAATTTAGTCAACACAGATTTGTTCCGTTTCGTTCAAAAAAATTTGAAAATTTCCCAAAGTTTGACTGCCAATATTTTTGCAAATAAACTATCTAGAGCTACAAGATTAATTGCAATGCCTCAAATGAACCTTCCAGCTTCAATTTCTATCAAATTTATAATTTTGCAAACATCCTTCCGTCTGTAATTGGCAATTTAGTCAACACAGATTTGTTCCGTTTCGTTCAAAAAAATTTGAAAATTTCCCAAAGTTTGACTGCCAATATTTTTGCAAATAAACTATCTAGAGCTGCGAGATTAATTGCAATGCCTCAAATGAACCTTCCAGCTTCAATTTCTATCAAATTTATAATTTTGCAAACATCCTTCCGTCTGTAATTGGCAATTTAGCCAACACAGATTTGTTCCGTTTCGTTCAAAAAAATTTGAAAATTTCATAAAGTTTGACTGCCAATATTTTTGCAAATAAACTATCTAGAGCTACAAGATTAATTGCAATGTCTCAGTTGATCCTTCCAGCTTCAATTTCCATCAAATTTATAATTTTGCAAACATCCTTCCGTCTGTAATTGGCAATTTAGTCAACACAGATTTGTTCCGTTTCGTCAAAAAAATTTGAAAATTTCACAAAGTTTGACTGCCAATATTTTTGCAAATAAACTATTTAGAGCTACAAGATCAATTGCAATGTCTCACTTGATCCTTCCTGCTTCAATTTCTATCAAATTTATAATTTTTCAAATCTCCTTCCGTCTGTAATTGGCGATTTAGTCAACACAGATTTGTTCCGTTTCGTTCAAAAAAAATTGAAAATTTCATAAAGTTTGACTGCCAATATTTTTGCAAATAAACTATCTAGAGCTACAAGATTAATTGCAATGTCTCAGTTGATCCTTCCAGCTTCAGTTTCTAACAAATTTATAATTTTGCAAACATCCTTCCGTCTGCAATTGTCAATTTAGTCAACACAGATTTGTTGCGTTTCGTCAAAAATTTTTGTAAAATTCACAAAGTTTGACCGCCAATATTTTTGCAAATAAACTATCTAGAGCTACAAGATTAATTGCAATGTCTCACTTGATCCTTCCAGCTTCAATTTCTATCAAATTTATAATTTTGCAAACATCCTTCCGTCTGTAATTGGCAATTTAGTCAACACAGATTTGTTCCGTTTCGTTCAAAAAAATTTGAAAATTTCACAAAGTTTGACTGCCAATATCTTTGCAAATAAACTATGTAGAGCTGCAAGATTAATTGCAATGTCTCATTTGATCCTTCCAGCTTCAATTTCTATCAAATTTATAATTTTGCAAACATCCTTTCGTCTGTAATTGGCGATTTAGTCAACACAGATTTGTTCCGTTTCGTCAAAAAAATTTGAAAATTTCACAAAGTTTGACTGCCAATATCTTTGCAAATAAACTATCTAGAGCTGCAAGATTAATTGCAATGTCTCACTTGATCCTTCCAGCTTCAATTTCTATCAAATTTATAATTTTGCAAACATCCTTCCGTCTGCAATTGGCGATTTAGTCAAAACAGATTTGTTCCGTTTCGTTCAAAAAAATTTGAAAATTTCACAAAGTTTGACTGCCAATATTTTTGCAAATAAACTATCTAGAGCTACAAGATTAATTGCAATGCCTCAAATGAACCTTCCAGCTTCAATTTCTATCAAATTTATAATTTTGCAAACATCCTTCCGTCTGTAATTGGCAATTTAGTCAACACAGATTTGTTCCGTTTCGTTCAAAAAAATTTGAAAATTTCCCAAAGTTTGACTGCCAATATTTTTGCAAATAAACTATCTAGAGCTGCGAGATTAATTGCAATGCCTCAAATGAACCTTCCAGCTTCAATTTCTATCAAATTTATAATTTTGCAAACATCCTTCCGTCTGTAATTGGCAATTTAGCCAACACAGATTTGTTCCGTTTCGTTCAAAAAAATTTGAAAATTTCACAAAGTTTGATTGCCAATATTTTTGCAAATAAACTATCTAGAGCTGCGAGATTAATTGCAATGTCTCAGTTGATCCTTCCAGCTTCAATTTCCATCAAATTTATAATTTTGCAAACATCCTTCCGTCTGTAATTGGCAATTTAGTCAACACAGATTTGTTCCGTTTCGTCAAAAAAATTTGAAAATTTCACAAAGTTTGACTGCCAATATTTTTGCAAATAAACTATTTAGAGCTACAAGATCAATTGCAATGTCTCACTTGATCCTTCCTGCTTCAATTTCTATCAAATTTATAATTTTTCAAATCTCCTTCCGTCTGTAATTGGCGATTTAGTCAACACAGATTTGTTCCGTTTCGTTCAAAAAAAATTGAAAATTTCATAAAGTTTGACTGCCAATATTTTTGCAAATAAACTATCTAGAGCTACAAGATTAATTGCAATGTCTCAGTTGATCCTTCCAGCTTCAATTTCTATCAAATTTATAATTTTGCAAACATCCTTCCGTCTGCAATTGGCGATTTAGTCAAAACAGATTTGTTCCGTTTCGTTCAAAAAAATTTGAAAATTTCACAAAGTTTGACTGCCAATATTTTTGCAAATAAACTATCTAGAGCTGCAAGATTAATTGCAATGTCTCAGTTGATCCTTCCAGCTTCAATTTCTATCAAATTTATAATTTTGCAAACATCCTTCCGTCTGCAATTGGCAATTTAATCAACACAGATTTGTTCCGTTTCGTCAAAAAAAATTGAAAATTTCACAAAGTTTGACTGCCAATATTTTTGCAAATAAACTATCTAGAGCTGCAAGATTAATTGCAATGTCTCACTTGATCCTTCCAGCTTCAATTTCTATCAAATTTATAATTTTTCAAACATCCTTCCGTCTGTAATTGGCGATTTAGTCAACACAGATTTGTTCCGTTTCGTTCAAAAAAATTTTTGCAAATAAACTATCTAGAGCTGCAAGATTAATTGCAATGTCTCAGTTGATCCTTCCAGCTTCAATTTCTATCAAATTTATAATTTTTCAAACATCCTTCCGTCTGTAATTGGCGATTTAGTCAACACAGATTTGTTCCGTTTCGTTCAAAAAAATTTGAAAATTTCACAAAGTTTGACTGCCAATATATTTGCAAATAAACTATCTAGGGCTACAAGATTAATTGCAGTGTCTCAATTGATCCGTCCTGCTTCAATTTCTATCAAATTTATAATTTTTCAAACATCCTTCCGTCTGTAATTGGCGATTTAGTCAACACAGATTTGTTCCGTTTCGTTCAAAAAAATTTTTGCAAATAAACTATCTAGAGCTGCAAGATTAATTGCAATGTCTCAGTTGATCCTTCCAGCTTCAATTTCTATCAAATTTATAATTTTTCAAACATCCTTCCGTCTGTAATTGGCGATTTAGTCAACACAGATTTGTTGCGTTTCGTCAAAAAATTTTGTAAAATTCACAAAGTTTGACCGCCAATATTTTTGCAAATAAACTATCTAGAGCTACAAGATTAATTGCAGTGTCTTAATTGATCCTTCCAGCTTCAATTTCTATCAAATTTATAATTTTGCAAACATCCTTCCGTCTGTAATTGGCAATTTAGTCAACACAGATTTGTTCTGTTTCGTTAAAAAAATTTGAAAATTTCACAAAGTTTGACTGCCAATATTTTTGCAAATAAACTATCTAGAGCTACAAGATTAATTGCATTGTCTCAGTTGATCCTTCCTGCTTCAATTTCCATCAAATTTATAATTTTGCAAACATCCTTCCGTCTGTAATTGGCAATTTAGTCAACACAGATTTGTTCCGTTTCGGCAAAAAAATTTGAAAATTTCACAAAGTTTGAGTGCCAATATTTTTGCAAATAAACTATCTAGAGCTGCAAGATTATTTGCAATGTCTCAGTTGATCCTTCCAGCTTCAGTTTCTAACAAATTTATAATTTTTCAAACATCCTTCCGTCTGCAATTGGCAATTTAGTCAACACAGATTTGTTCCGTTTCGTTCAAAAAAATTTGAAAATTTCACAAAGTTTGACTGCCAATATTTTTGCAAATAAACTATCTAGAGCTACAAGATTAATTGCAATGTCTCACTTGATCCTTCCAGCTTCAATTTCTATCAAATTTATAATTTTGCAACCACCCTTCCGTCTGTAATTGGCGATTTAGTCAACACAGATTTGTTCCGTTTCGTTCAAAAAAAATTGGAAATTTCTCAAAGTTTGACTGCCAATATTTTTGCAAATAAACTATCTAGAGCTACAAGATTAATTGCAATGTCTCACTTGATCTTTCCAGCTTCAATTTCTATCAAATTTATAATTTTGCAAACATCCTTCCGTCTGCAATTGGCAATTTAGTAAACACAGATTTGTTCCGTTTCGTTCAAAAAAATTTGAAAATTTCACAAAGTTTGACTGCCAATATTTTTGCAAATAAACTATCTAGAGCTACAAGATTAATTGCAATATCTCAGTTGATCCTTCCAGCTTCAATTTCTATCAAATTTATAATTTTTCAAACATCCTTCCGTCTGCAATTGGCAATTTAGTCAACACAGATTTGTTCCGTTTCGTCAAAAAAATTTGAAAATTTTACAGTTTGACTAATTTTGCTAATAACTTCATCGTCCATTGGCGGATTTGCAAGTTTGATACCGGAATTTCTTCCTAAAATTACCAGCTTTAACACAAAGCAACTTTGGTGTGAATAAACCCACTGAATTCAGCTCCCCAGAAGCTTAACAATTGCATTTCTTAATTTTAGCATGAAATTTGCCAATTTATCCAAAATACATTTTTGTCTACATCTATGACAGATCATTTATTTACTGACCATTTATTCTGTTCCTTTCAGAAAAGCAGATTCTGTTTAACGTGAGCGGCACGTTCCCCGCTGGAAATCTGATCGGGATTATGGGGCCCTCGGGCGCCGGGAAATCCACGCTGTTGAATGTCTTAAGCGGTTTCGGGTACAATGACTTCGACGGCAGCATACACGTCAACGGAGCGCCGCGAAAGATGGACACGTTCCGCAAAAGCTCCTGCTACATCACACAGGAAAACGATCTGCACGATCTGCTCACCGTCGAGGAGAGCATGAAATACGCAGCGGATCTTAAACTGCGAAACCACCGCGACGAAAGCACCAAACAAAATCTTGTAAGATTAGCTGTTAGTAGACTATAAACAAGCTATAAACCAATATAGACTATAAGCTATAAACTAAAATTACAAAGCAATATAATCTACATAGGTCAAGATTCAAGTTATTGAATGTTAAATCGGATTAGAGTGATTGTTTCAGATAGACAAGATCCTGGAGGAGTTTGGATTAACGAAAACTAGAGGCACTCGAACAAAGCGGATATCCGGCGGGCAGAAGAAACGACTCTCGGTCGCTTTAGAACTCCTCTCTGATCCGGGAATCTTGTTCCTGGACGAACCGACTACGTAAACGCAGCCTTAGCTTGGCAACTAAGTCCATCTAATTCAGTTTCTTTCAGTGGACTGGACATGTACGCCAGTTTCAAGTGCGTACAGTATTTGAAGAAATTGGCGCTGGACGGGATAACTATAGTCTGCACGATACACCAGCCGTCCGCGACTCTGTTCCAAATCTTCGACCTGGTCTACGTACTCGCTCAAGGCAAATGCTTGTATCACGGACAACCGACGCAAATTGTTAGATTCTTTGATGACATTAAACTGCCTTGCAGTATCTTTCATAATCCAGCGGACTATGGTGAGTAGCCTCTAAACAGACAAGACTAGACAGGCTTGAATAGACAGGCTAGAATAGACAGACAAGACTAGACAGACAAGACTAGACAGACAAGACTAGACAGACAAGACTAGACAGACAAGACTAGACAGACAAGACTAGACAGACAAGACTAGACAGACAAGACTAGACAGACAAGACTAGACAGACAAGACTAGACAGACAAGACTAGACAGACAAGACTAGACAGACAAGACTAGACAGACAAGACTAGACAGACAAGACTAGACAGACAAGACTAGACAGACAAGACTAGACTAGTTTTCAAAATTTCGGAATTTTTGATTGGTCGTAACTTTTTTATTTTTCAAAATTTTTTGAAATATTTTCTCAAAATTTTGTAGCTCTGACTTTCTAAAATTCAGACAAAAATTGCCATTCTCAAAAATCTGTCCGTCCGTTTACAATCCTAAAAAAACTAACTTAGGTTTTTCAAGAATTTACAAAATTTCGGAATTTTTGATTCTTCGTATCTTTTTAGTTTTTTGAGAATTCTGAAATATTTTTTGCAAATTTTGAAACTCGCACTTTCTAAAATTTATACAAAAATTTCCATTTTCAAAAATCTATCCGTCCAATTACAATCCTAAAAAAACTAACTTATGTTTTCCAAAAATTTTCAAACTTTCGGAATTTTTGATTCGGATCATAACTTTTATGGTTTTTGAGATTTCCGGAAGATTTTTTCAAAATTTTGTAGCAACAACCTTCCAAAATTTGTGCAGAACCTTTCATTCTAAAAACTCTGTCCGTCTGTTTACAATCTCAGAAAAACTATTTTAAAACTTATTCCAAAAACTTCCGAGTATTACCTCCAAAAGGTTCCTAATTATAGAGCCTTGAGGGACCAACACAAAATTTTGAAAATTCACGACTCATAATCGTGTCCAAATTATGGAGCCTTGAGGAACCTACAAAAAAAATTCAAAATTCGCGCCTCAAAATTTTGTCCTAATTATGAAGCCTTGAGGGATCAAGACATATCTTGAAAATTCGCGTTTGAAGACCATGTCCTAATTATAGAACCTTGAGGAGCCAACACAAAATTTTGAAAATTCGCGAATTATAATCATGTCCTAATTATGGAACCTTGAAGAACCAACACAAAAACTTTAAAATTCGTGACTTAAAATCGTGTCCTAATTATACAGCCTTGAGAGACCAAGACATAATTTTGAAAAACGTGTCCTAATTATAGAACCTTGAGAAGCCAACACAAAATTTTGAAAATTCGCAAATCATAATCGTGTCCTAATTATGAAGCATTGAGGAACCAACACAAAATTTTGAAAATTTGCGACTCATAATCGTGTTCTAATTACGGAGCCTTGAAGGAACTAGATATAATTTTGAAAATTTGCGTTTGAAAACCGTGTCCTAATTATAGAACCTTGAGGAACCAAGACAAAATTTTGAATATTCGCGACTTATAATAGTGTCCTAATTATAGAGCCTTGTAGAACCAACACAAAATTTTGAAAATTCGCGACTCATAATCGTGTTCTAATTACGGAGCCTTGAAGGAACAAGATATAATTTTGAAAATTTGCGTTTGAAAACCGTGTCCTAATTATAGAACCTTGAGGAACCAAGACAAAATTTTGAATATTCGCGACTTATAATAGTGTCCTAATTATAGAGCCTTGTAGAACCAACACAAAATTTTGAAAATTCGCGACTCATAATCGTGTTCTAATTACGGAGCCTTGAAGGAACAAGATATAATTTTGAAAATTTGCGTTTGAAAACCGTGTCCTAATTATGGAACCTTGAGGAACCAACACAAAATTTTGAAAATTCGCGACATAAAATCGTGTCCTAATTATGGAACCTTGAGAAGCCAACAAAATTTTTTGAAAATTCGCGACATAAAATCGTGTCCTAATTATGGAACCTTGAGGGGCCAACAAAAAATTTTGAAAATTCGCGACTTAAAATCGTGTCTTAATTATGGAACCTTGAGGAGCCAACACGAAATTTTGAAAATTCGCGACTCATAATCGTGTCCTAATTATGGAGCCTAGAGGAACCAACACAAAATTTTGAAAATTCGCGACCTAAAATCCTGTCCTAATTATGGAGACTTGAGAAACCAACACAAAATTTTGAAAATTCGCGACATAAAATCGTGTCCTAATTATGGAACCTTGAGGAACCAACACAAAATTTTGAAAATTCGCGACCTAAAATCCTGTCCTAATTATGGAGACTTGAGAAACCAACACAAAATTTTGAAAATTCGCGACATAAAATCGTGTCCTAATTATGGAACCTTGAGGGGCCAACAAAATTTTTTGAAAATTCGCGATATAAAATCGTGTCCTAATTATGGAACCTTGAGGAGCCAACACAAAATTTTGAAAATTCGTGTTTTAAAACCGTGTCCTAATTATAGAACCTGAGGAGCCAACACAAAATTTTGAAAATTTGCGAATCATAATCGTGTCCTAATTATGAAGCCTTGAGGAACCAACACAAAATTTTGAAAATTCGCGACATAAAATCGTGTCCTAATTATGGAACCTTGAGGAGCCAACAAAATTTTTTGAAAATTCGCGACATAAAATCGTGTCCTAATTATGGAACCTTGAGGGGCCAACAAAAAATTTTGAAAATTCGCGACTTAAAATCGTGTCCTAATTATGGAACCTTGAGGAGCCAACACGAAATTTTGAAAATTCTCGACTCATAATCGTGTTCTAATTATGGAGCCTAGAGGAATCAACACAAAATTTTAAAAATTCGCGACCTAAAATCCTGTCCTAATTATGGAGACTTGAGAAACCAACACAAAATTTTGAAAATTCGCGACATAAAATCGTGTCCTAATTATGGAACCTTGAGGGGCCAACAAAATTTTTTGAAAATTCGCGACATAAAATCGTGTCCTAATTATGGAACCTTGAGGGGCTAACAAAAAATTTTGAAAATTCGCGATTTAAAATCGTGTCCTAATTATGGAACCTTGAGGAGCCAACACGAAATTTTGAAAATTCGCGACTCATAATCGTGTCCTAATTATGGAGCCTAGAGGAATCAACACAAAATTTTGAAAATTCGCGACCTAAAATCCGGTTCTAATTATGGAGACTTGAGAAACCAACACAAAATTTTGAAAATTCGCGACTTAAAATCGTGTCCTAATTATGGAACCTTGAGGGGCCAACAAAATTTTTTGAAAATTTGCGAATCATAATCGTGTCCTAATTATGAAGCCTTGAGGAACCAACACAAAATTTTGAAAATTCGCGACTTAAAATCTTGTTCTAATTATGAAGCCTTGAGGGATCAAGATGTAATTTAGAAAATTCGAGTTTGAAAACCGTGTCCTAATTATGGAACCTTGAGAGGCCAACACAAAATTCTGAAAATTTGCGACTCCTTATCTTGTCCTAATTATGGAGCCTTGAGGGACCAAGACATGCGTTTGAAAATCGTGTCCTAATTAAGGAACCCTGAGTAACCCACACACAATTTTCAAAAAAATTAGACTAGAGACAAAGACTAGACAGACAAGACAGGATAGAAGACTATAACATACAAAAATCATTAATTAAACATATTGTTTGCAGCAATCGAATTGGCGAACCTGGAACACGGCCAGAACGCAATAAACTTGATGAATAGCGTCGCAGAAAACGGAAGGAACCTTAAATATTTCGCAAGCACTCGCCAAAACCCACCGAAAACTTCGGGTGTGTCTGTCTAGTCATCGACCACTAAAGTTCAGTTTTAGTTTCATGACACTAACCTAGTTACATAGCTTTTCATCTAACAGTTTAGTCTAACTCACAGTTAATAACTAGATTATATGACATAGTTGAATTTTTTTGTGCGCATGCGTTAATTTTCGCAATGTTATACGTCAAAAATGCTCGAAAATTGCCCGAATTTTTTGACGTATAACTATATATGAGCCCGAAACTTTCATATTCCCGCCTTTCAAACTTGGCGGATGCGCATGCGCTTAACTAACCGTAAAAAGGTCTATTAATCTAGATTTAACGTAACCACCAATGCTTTCTCATCGTAATGAGTTTTTTTCTATAAGATTCATAACAGCACCCACATGCGTGCGGTTATGGCTCGCCGAGTGCGATACAATTCTCTCAATATGTATCGATGTTTTTTTTTATTTAGAAATCGCATAAAAGGGCGCAAAATAGAAAAAATAGTTTAAAGAACGAGTTCAATAAGTTTTTTGAGTACACGTGCAAAATTAGACGCGTGCTGTAAAATCGTGCTTACTGAACTCGTCCGTTAATATACCATTGCTTTCGTTTTTAGCGGAAACCAGTGAAGACACCAAAGCCCAAACCTCAACGGTATCAGATGAACTGTACGAGTTTAAGACTCTATTCAAGCGCGAATACACCAAGTTAGCCAGACACATCGTAAGTCATTTAACTTATAAATAATACAACAGCGTTTGTTCTCAAATAATATGGATTAAGGCTAATGCTAATTAGCAATTCAATTCAATTCATTTATTGACCCCAAGATGTAAATATATACAGATACATATGGGTACGTCCAAAAGAAACAATGTAAGAATTCACAAACTCATTGTAGTCGTAGGGACACTGTGAAATAAGTAATTCTCTAATTACGCTTCTGAACCTCTTATATGAGGTCTCCTCCGTGAGGCTCGTTGGGAGCTTATTGTAAATAATAATGCCTTTGACATCTAGGGCTTTGCCACAAATATCCAGCCTTACTTTGGTAGGGTAAAGCTTAAGGTGTCCTCAAGTGAAGTAACCGTGCTTATCACTGTTCCTAGGTATCCTTAGTTTCATTTGGTGGATGTAGCACGTAGCTTCAAGGATATAAAGGCCAGTAGTAACTAGGCCAGTAGTAAAAGTGCGACCTGCATGAAGCATAAGCCGACTAACGCACGAATGATCCTTTTTTGCGCTTTTAAAATTTGAGATATTTCGGGTGACGATCCCCACACTACAATGCCATAAGGAAGCACTGACTGGATCTCAGCATAGTAGTAGTTTAGTAATTCGCGGTTTGATTGAACCGAATGCAATATGCTTTCTGATTCAGTACTTTGCATATGCTCTGAGTTGTAGTGTGCCAAGTTAAGTGGTGCTCTTCAATATGTATTCCAAGAAATTTTGTTGCATTTTTAGTGTCGAGTTTCCAGCTTTTATTTGGATATTTTCTACGTATTTGCTTCCGTTGGTTTGGAAAACTATGAATTCAGTTTTTTCCATGTTAAGGAACATTTTATTGGAGGAAAACCATTGTGTTGCAGATTCCATGATTGTGTTAGATTTTTTAATTGAAGATTGCAAATTGTTTGCAGATATTAAAAAGCTGGCGTCATTAGCATCAGCATATAACCAAAAATACGATAAATAGTGTTGGTGAGAGCACACTACCCTGGGGGACCACTGTTTTCGTCGCAATTGTTGGAGACATGCCTTCCTTATCCAAAGAGTTTATTTCTACATATTGGGATCGGTTTTGTAGGAAGGAGCTTAACCAATTTCTCGCTTTTCCTCTTATGCCGTAATAACCTAATTTGTCGTGGCATACACAGTCGAAGGCTTTACTTAGGTCACAGAAAAATGGGAAATTGCCCTTGTCTACATCAGATAAGATTTTATTATAAAGTTTTAGGATAGTTGTGCTAGTAGAATTCCCGCTTTGAAAGCCATGTTGTTCCATTAAAAAAGAACTATTTTCGAGTAACCCACAGCTGTTTCGCAAGGTTGGTCAAGACTGGTGGGTTTTAGGCATCTGCATGTGTCGTTCAGCACAGGGTCCAGTCTACAGACGTGTGTTGATCTCTCCCATACGGGGGATGCATACTCGGCTGCGGAGTAGCACAGCGCAAGGGCCGAGGAGCGCATGACTTTAGCGTTGGCTCCTCAGCGGGCGTTGGTCAGTTGCCATTCCTAGTGTTGACTTTGGGTTTTATCAATATGCTTTCTGTAGGTCATAGTTCGGTCTAATGTAACCCCCAAATACTGTACCCTTTAAAACAAAGGTCCTTGCCACATTGTCCTATATTGATTGGATCAATGTATATTTTGATTCAATGTATATTTGCAGTTCTGTTTCGCTTGTCGGTTATCAAGGTGGAATAAGCATGTTTGCGTCTTTGCTGGATTGGGCCGGAACTGGTTTAATCTATGAAAATGGCCCAACCCTGAGAGCGATTCTGTTCTGGTCCCTTCTATCTCTTCAATGTTTTTTGATTGGTAGGTGATTGCTACATCATCGGAATAAATGAAGCTCTTTGTTGTTGATCGTTGCTTGACGCGTTGAAGAGTATGGGTGTCAACACGCTACCTTGGGGGAGACCATTCTTCTGGTTCCTTGTACCTTGAAATTCTACGTAGAATCTTCTGTTCGAAAGCATTGTTTTTATTACTTTAGTCAGCTGGTAATCTCCTGTCAGTTTAAAAATTTTCTCCAGTAATATTTTGTGGTTTTTATTATTATATAATAGTGGTTTATATTATCGTCTTTTCCTTTCTTTCAATCCATCCTCAATGTGTTGGGCAAGGCTTAGGTACAGGACTTCCCAGGTCTGAAGCCTGCTTGCTGGGGGATTAGGTGGTTTTCAGTATAAGGCGTTCATATAGTTTAAACGGGAAGCATAACAGTTACGCCGGACGGTAGCTTTTGCCATCTTCGCGTGGTTTCCCCGGTTTACGGACTTGGCTTTTAACCACAGATTTGGTATTGTGTTGTTGGTCCAGCAGGAGTTGAAGTCAGCTCAGGGCTAATGGGCATATCTTCTTCTTCTTCTTTCGAATAGGCCTACTTTGGACCACGCTTGTTCAACTGTTGGGCTTTGACCTTTGCCCAGTATAGTCGCATCTTCTGCCGCTGTAACTCCTTTCTATCTTCTCTCCAGGGGGTACCTTCCCTTCGAGGTTTTTCCTGAAATCCACGGACTTCCTTTAGGGTGCGTCTCACAGACTGTCTGTTTTTGAGATCTGTTATTCCCAGTTCTTTAATGTCCTTCTCGGTCTCTGTCAACCAAGTGGTACGAAGCTTCTTGTTTTGCCAGAAGGTGAACAGACGGTTGATTTGGAGGTAATCTTGCAATGTGGCCATAGAAAGCTACCCTTCTTTTCCTTGCACAGTCAGAGAGCATCTCAATATGTTCGTAGAGCTCAGAGTTATATTCCCCATCTTCCTTTACCACGCCTAGGATTTTCCTGAGGATTCTCCTCTCTCTGATTTCCAATTTCTCTATTAGACCCCTTCAGTTCAAGGAAAGACACTCCATGGCATACAGGGCTTCGGGTCGTAAGACTGATGTGTAGTGCTTAAGTTTCAGGTTGCGTGACAGGCATTTCTTATTGTAAGTGTTCTTAGTCAGCCGATAGGCTAGTTTTAACTTGCTGACTCTCTTAGATAATGATGCTCTTTCTGATAAGTTGGGTTCAATCCATTCGCCGAGATACTTAAATTTCTCAGTCCTCTTGATGTTTCCCTGTTCTAGTAACATCTCTCTGTTTGCTTCTCTAATGTTGGTGAAGAATTCTGTTTTGTCCAGCGACACTTGAAGACCCACTTTGGCAGCCTGTTTTCGGAGACAGTTTACCTGCATTGTTGCCATCTCAAGAGAATCAGCAAACAGTGCCATGTCATCTGCAAAGGCCAGGCAATCTACAACCAGTCCATCGTTCTTACGCTAATGGCCATATGTTTATCAGGAACTCATTCAGGATGTCATCTGGGCCAGGGGCCTTCCCGAACTTCAGGGACGTGATTGCGGATTGACCTTGGAAACATATCAATATATAGTATCGATATCGAAAGATTGTCATTCTCCCATCACCTTAACCAACCACACGTGGTAATTGGAGACTTCAATAGCCACAGCACTACCTAGGGATACCATGACACGAACGAGGATGGAGAACTCCTGGAGATGATAATGGCATGACCCTCATCCCCGACCAGAAACAGCCCCCTTCCTTTAATAGAGGCAGATGGATGAGAGGCTATAACCCGGACCTTATCTCCATCAACAAGTCGCTGGAACATGCAGCAAGACAGTTATTGGCGTTATCCCATACTCCCAATATCGGCCTATAATGCTGAAGTGATATGCCGCAGAAGCTCCCATTTAAATGGCGGTTTAACCTAAGTAGAGGTTGACAAAGGAAAAATACTATGAAAATGTCATCTCGGTAATTGAAAAGGCAACTAGGCGCAGTATTCCCCGCGGCTGCAGAACTTGCTATATACCGGGTTTCTGTAACAAACGAGGAGTACCTAGAGCACCACAGTCGGAATCCCTTCTCCCCGGAAACCATTCAGCCTTCAAAAAAAGTTGTGGCCGTGGTTTGAAATCAAGTTTACCAATTCCGCATTACGGTGAAAAGCAACAATGTCCAAAACAAAGTGAGCTCCCTCAATTTCATCAAGAGCAAGGCTGTTATATATATAGCGCGGACAGGCCAACAAGGATCTCGCAAATATGATTTTGTAGGGTTGTTTTCTCTTCGAGAAGTCTTTCATCCTAGTCGACTGCGCAGCTCTTCTTTCAGCAGTCCATTCTCCTCTGTTGAGATTCTTCTTCTCCCCGACAACTTTCTCTACTCTAGTCGGTTTTTTAGACAATGTTCTTCAGTAATTTTGAATTTTTGAAGTTCTTCCTTCATTTGTTTTACATAGCCCCCTTGCCGTTTATAGTTCCAGATTTTATCAAAAACGTGTTTGTTTAATCCTGAGCAATTCATGCGGACCATAGAACTGAAGTTGCCGTTTTCACTAGAATCACTTCAAGGTTGTCAATTTGGCAAGGCTGGCCACTTCTGGCATTTTGCACTGAAGCGATTGGATGTTGAGGCATAATAAGATGATATCTCCACTGGTCTGGCTCGGGGTTGTTATTTTGGTTTTCTTAATTTTCGTAACTACGGTTCCCGCCTGTTTTTTTTTTTTCCAGTTTTTGGAAAAAAACGTATTTTTGGACCATAAATCTTGGTTTCATGATTTCATCTCGGTCTTCCGCTGGTATTGAGACTTTGAACGAGGAATTTTCCTCAGTGTATTTCGAGATTATTTTTCTGCAAGTTCTTTTTCTTTCAGATAGTTTATCGTAATTAGTAACATCGTTTATCGTAATTAGTAACACCGATTTCTTACAGAGATCGATGTTAATTGTTCTAATTTAAAAATATGTACTGAGGCATAATGGGTTGCCGCTTTAATCTCGGATTCCTCCGAGTTTGTTCCGAAGATAATATTCGATTTTCTGCTCCTTTTCTTTGGTGTTTTTTCATTATCGCAGCTACGGTGTTCATTTTTATCTCTATTGGATTTTAACTCGGAAATACCAACGTTGGAGTTTACACTAACTTTATTTTTGCGAGAGTTTGGTCGTGGATTTAAGTAGATTTCTTGTTTTTTGGAAGAGCCAGGGACTTAGACTATCTTATCGGTATCCTTGACATGAATATCTACCGATTCGACACTGTCCGTTGTTCTTGTGAGCGTCGTACCTGGATTTGAAGAATTAGTTTAAGTGAAGATTCATGATTGCCATTTAAAATTGCAACTTCTTCGCTAAGATCATTGATTGTGTTTTTAAGGGGCTCAATTTCTTTTCTAAAGCAGCTGCCATTTGCTCAATGAAAGTTGGACTTAACTGACAATGATAAATAATAAATGATAAATTCTTGGTGGAATAACTGACAATGTAATACCGACATTCGTTACAAAGGGCTCCTTTCATAGTTTGAATATCTCCTCGAAGGGCATTAACAATGTTTTTTAGCGGTTCTACTTCATTGCAATTAACTACTTTGGTTTCAACAAAACTCAATTTTGTTGCAAATTTTCCGCAAACGATCATAAATTTTTTGCATTTTCTTATGTAAAATTTCCCGATCTTCAACTTTTATTTGAAACATTTTCCTTGATTTTGTCTCAATTTTGAGGAATTTAGCTTTAAGCACAAGGTAAAAATGCTATTTTTAACATTGAAATTTCCTTCTGTTTTTTAACAAAACTCAAATTTTCTTTAAATTTCCCGCAATTAACACCAAAGTTTTTAGCAATTTTCTTATGCAAAATTGCCTGTTCTTCAACATTTATTTGAAACATTTTCCTTAATTTTCCCTCAGTTTTGAGAAAATTGGCTTTAAATGCATGTAAAAAATTCCAATTTTAAACTGCAATTTCTTTGTTTTTCAAAAAACCCAAATTTTCTATAAATTTTTTGCAATCAACACCAAAGTTTCTAGCAATTCTCTTATGCAAAATTGCCTGGTCTTCAACTTTTATTTGAAATATTTTCCTTAATTTTTTCTCAATTTTGAGAAAATTTGCTTCAAACACAACTTAAAAATTCCAATTTTAAACTTTGCTATTTCCTTATGTTTTTCTACAAAACTCAAATTTTCTCTAAATTTTCCGCAATCAACACCAAAGTTTCTTGTAATTACCTTCTACAAAATTTCCTGATCTACAACTTTTATTTGAAACATTTTCCTTGATTTTCCCTCAACTTTGAAGTAATAAGCCCCATTAATAATCTCTAAATTTTTGTCAAAAAAGAGAAATCTTTTCATTAAAATATCATTAATTCCTTTACTTTTTATAGGATCACTTTGTTGTTCCTTTATAGGATCACTTTGTTGTCCGTCTGTCTGTCTGTCTGTCCGTCTGTCTGTCTGTCAAAACCATTTTTCTCCGGAACGCGTAGAGGTAACAAGTTGAAATTTGTATCAACTACTCGGGTCTGCCGTCTCTTTCAGCTGTGAAAAAATCAAACTTGTAAGTCAACGCGAACAAAAGATATGACCGTTTATGTCGCATATTTTGCGATTTCACAAGGGAATCAAAACCTATAGGGTACTTCCCGTTGACCGAGAATCTTGAAATTTCGCAAGAAGCGGTGTCTTATAGCACATTTAAAGGGAACAATCTGAAAACCGTAAATATGTACTCTAATTACAAGAAAAATGCGAATTTACTATTAGAAACTTACACTAATGTGTTGCGTGGTATTGTCAGGCACCAGAAGCATATGGGTTGCATACAGTTAGGTCCTTTTAAAGATACCTTACTTACAAGTTTGTACGGAACCCTCGGTGCGCGAGTCACAACTCGCACTTGGCCGTTTTTATTTTTATAATCTGCTCCATTTGCTCAATAAAAGTAGGGCTTGAAAAAAAACTGGTTACATTTTCACAAGATTTTTCTTGAAGGGTATTGGACCTCGTCCCCATCGGCATTTTTACCTAAATTTTTAGTAAAGTACTTGCACTGAAACGGTAAGATTTGCGAATTTTCTTTAGCCACACTCGACTGCGACCGCACTCTGCGAGTGCTGAGACTCGACTCAGCGCTCGCAAACCAATTGATGCAGGTCATAATACAAACCGTTAAAACTTACTATCAAGGAAGTCTTGTGGCAGTCTTGTCTGCCTGGTCTTGTCTAGCTCAGTTTAATCTCGGTAATTCGGCCGTTGGTTTATCGGACGACACGTTCAGTAATCCGGCGGTCTGGAGACCGCTCGCACCCTTCCCTCCCACCACTCTTTCTTATAATCCGGCGGTTGTCTGACCCCATATGTGTCGGATTATCGAGATTATACTGTACGTGGTCTGTTAGAAAAGTATCCGACCTTTAGCCGGTAAAAAAAACTGGCATACCTGGAGCGTTGGAAACCAAATCACCCTCAAAATAGTCTCCTTGGGACTCCACATACTTCTCCCAGCGGTGCCGCCATTGTTGGAAGCATTCCGAAAAAGCCTCTTTCGGAATCGACTTTAGCTCGGCTGTCGTTGCAGCCATAATATCCTCTCTTGTCTGAAATCGCGTTCCTTTCAATGATCTCTTGACTTTAAGGAATAGCCAGAAGTCGCAGGGGGCCATATCAGGATAGTAAGGAGCCTGTCGAACCAGAGAAGTCAAAATATTGTGAACCAAGTGCGAAGAATGTGCTGCAGCATTGTCGTGATGACCACAACTCCAGTCGCTTGCGCCGCAAAGCATCATGTAGGCGACGTAGGACATCCCTCATTTCACTTGTCGTCATTTTACTTGCAGTGAAAAACCGACGAGAGCACTACACACTGCGAACACTGCTCGACAGCAACTGACGCTATCTACAGGCGGGAAAAACATCACGTATGCGCACGAAGGTTCAAGGTCGGCTCATGCAAGAGCGCTTAATTCAAATCCATCAGGTTTTCAAAATAAAAAATAAGGTCGGATACTTTTCTAACAGAGTAAGAGTAAGTGAGAAAGAAAAAAGTGAGTAAGTCTAACAGAGAAAGAGTAACAGAGTAAGTTTTTCTAACAATCTATCGAACGACACGACCTGTAATCCGGCGGTCTGGAGACCGCTCGCGCTCTTCCCTCCTACCACTATTCTTACAATCCAGCGATTGCCGGATTATCGAGATTATACTGTATATCTGCCCGTAGAACTACTCGTTTTTTACCGTTTCCTTTTTCTTTGTAGACTTTCACACACGTACGCATAATAGCCAGCATAGTGAACAGCATAGGCATCGGGATGATCTTCTTCGATCTCGGCAACGATGCGTCCAGAATCTGGCTCAACTACAATCTGATCTTAACGGTGGTTTCTAACGTAGTTGGCTGCGGATTAATGCTAACTATACTCTCCTGTAAGTCTCAACACAATAAGCAGAATTAATAGATAATAAATAGAATAGTAAATAGGATAGTACTTAGGTAGCAATAGCTAGATAATAAGGCTATCTGGTTACTAGCTTTGGCTTTACTGGCTATTGGATTTACTCTGCTGTAAGTATCAACGCAATCAGAACTAGACGGATAGATACTAAATAGAATAGTGCATAGGTAAAAATAACTAGATACTAAGGCTATGTACGATTATTGAGCTAAACTTTCATTATATCTGTGGAAACGTTTGGCTGCTGCTGATTCGCGACTACATATTTGTTTCGTTTGTCTTGTCTTGTAGTCCCAACCGAATTGCGAATCTTGAGGAAAGAGTTTTTCAACGGTTACTACAGTGTGAAGAATTACTACATCAGCGTAACTTTGCTGGATCTGCCTTTATCTGTAAGTAAAAAGACTAAACAGACAGAGTAGACTAGACAGACTAGACCCAACCTAACCTAAACCAACCTAACCTAACCAAGTCTCATTGTCTTATTTTAGTTTATATGCAATCTCTTGTCAAGCCTAATCATCTACTACCTTACTGGTCAACCCCTGGAAGCCAAAAGATTTGTCATGTTCACTGCAATTGGATTCCTCGTTTCGCTTATTGCACAAACTGTGGGTCTAGTGCTAGGCGCATCGCTAAATTTGCAAGTAAGTCTGCATCTAAATCTAATGATTCTAAACTAGTACACCTTCATCTGCTATAATTGATATATTATTGTAGAATGCAGTTTTTATGGGTTCGTACATCCACCTGCCGTTGCTGGTGATGAGCGGATACGCGCTGAGTTTCTGCGACATTCCGAAATATTTCAAGGTCGTTTCGTACGCTTCGTATCTGCGCTATACACTCAGCGCCATGGCGGGGACCTTGTACAGCCAGAACCGGAGTAAATTCTCTTGTGCGGACGACAAGTACTGCTATTACCGGCGCGGCGACGACTTCATGAGGTTCATGTGCATGGAGGGCAACTCCTACTGGACGGACTTTGGTATCCTGTGCTGCTTCTATTTGGTGATCAGACTCGCCACCTATTTCGTCATGAGTCGCGCCCTTAAATAAGGTTACATTCAACATGTTGAACAATTTGTGATAGTATGTTTTGTATAAAATAAAGAACGCTGTAAATGGTGTTATAAGGTAATTCTTGCTCGGGCTTTAAAGTTTAAAAAAGTGTAAAAAACCTCTTCTATCTAACCAACTATTTTAATATTTTATCTACGACCATTATTTGTAAATGCCCGTTTTATTTATTTACATAGTTTACGCCCACATTGGAGCACTTAAATCAAACCCAAATACATTTATGTCGTGAGAAGACTAATCATATATGGCCGATTATCTGATCAATGATCAATATTTCTGATTGTGGTCAGGGTTCACCATTCCATTCCAGGGTATACCATCAGGGATGTGATCTGGAAGGATGAATAATGAAGTATGGATTGATGAATGATGAATTTGTGGAGTGGGTCTTTAATGGAGTTCCCCGTTGCCTTGTCCGCCCTATGTCGTTGGCCATCTAGTGGTTCTTCCCACCCCTCTAAGTTGACAAATCCGGGATGTACTCCAAGATTTCTAGTCTGGCGTCTTGTTGAGGTACAGGTACTATGTGAAGCAGCCAGGAAGTAATGCTGATAGTTTAGTTTAGTTCTTTAGTCTTGCCCGCGGCGAACTAGCATTACACCCACGTCTGGAGGGAGTCCCATTTTCCGTGTTTTAAAGCGAGAAAAAAGGAAGAACAAATTTGTGTGTGTCAAGTTGACAGTTGACGCCCGACCTCCTTTATGAAATGCCCTTTATTGTACAGTTCGTGGACTATGTAAATACATCATAACACACACTGAATGGACTGTGTTTAACGAAAAAAATATTTGCGGTAGTTCGGGATGGTCAATTACCTTAGGGTTGCTCTCGTCTCCGACGCAAGGTAGAACGTCCTTCCGTCGCCTATTTAAAGTGAGGAAAATTGGAAAAACAATAGATATCGGGACATAGATGGTAAGGAAAAACAATAGATATCGGGATATAGATGGATAAGGATACCCTTAAATTTTGTCGCTCCGGACGGCAAAAGCCGATGCAGCACGTTGGACCGTGATCGTCCCGCTGTAGATTAAACTTGACATTTTTAAATTAACAATACGTGCACAATGATGAAAAACATTTACGTAATTTTTTTTCAAATTCAAATAAACAAGAAACATTGAAGTAGTCCTGCACTGATTCTAATATAAATTAAGACTGGATTAAGCTACAGACTTAATATTAGTATTAAATTAAAGATAAATAAACCAGCTTTATGATATTTTATGCATGACAAGGCTATTGTCCATCTGTTTCGCTTCAATTTTTGTTATTTTTGAGCGAAGTGGAGTGGAGTAGAGTAGAGCGGAGTATTAGTATTAGAGCGGAGAAAAAAGAGAAATCTCCACGTCTTTATTCATCCATAACTCGCCGCCAGGATGCCCGACGGCGGCGACGCTTACACTGCCGCAAAGCCAAAGGTTCAAACTAAAGAACTGCGTCGAAATCGCGAGTCCGCCGAGGAACGTTGAACGCAGACGGCGGAAAACTTGAAGGTGAATGTAAAAAAAATGCTCGCGCAGGTCAACCGTACGCAAGAAACTGCACAGGTCTATTCCCACACACGCTCCGCTCTACCTGCACAGGTCGACCTCTGTGTGGACCGTTGTGTGTATCGCGGGCATTAAATACAAAAGTGGAGCGAGAGTCCGTTCCGTTTCGAACGTGCGCAGTTTCGAGTCGCTGCGCCCAGAAAGGGTGAAACTGCAGCGCTTAGACTGAACGCACCTTCCGGCGAACGGGAGCCGATACGTTCCGAACTGTGGCGCGCGACTCGGCTGCCGCTCAACTTGGAATGTCAAAAACGCGACATCAAATCGACATTCAAGTTTCTCTCTGTGTAGATTAACAGTTATAAGTAAGCGTCGCGACGCGATTCCGCTATGTCCCAGAGACCTTTTCATAGTTGAAATTTTTTTGTGCGTCAATTTCCGCCATGTTATACGTCAAAATAGCCCGAACTTTTTGACGTATAACCTTAATATTTGCCCGAAACTTTCATATTCCCGCCTTTCAAACTTGACAGGTGCGCATGCGCTTAAGTAACTGTTAAAAGGTCTATTATGGGTGCGAAAAGCCAAAAGACCATTCTACAATCCACTGAAAAATCCAGAACATTCACCGGTGGGCTACAAAAATATGGACGTTTTACTTTCGACATAAGTTTGTTGCAATAGGCGAGTTTGGGCGGGCGTCGCGACGGTAGCGAACGACGCTGCGCGATGGCAAGTGGCATCGCGCACTAGAAGATAAAACGTTCAATTAAAGGCAAACCTGCACATGTAACCTCTCAAGTTAAATCTGCAGGGGGTGGTGCGATCACGGTCCAAAGTGCAGCATCGGCTTTTCTCGTCCTGAGCGACATAATTTAAGGGTATCCCTCCATCTATATCCCAATATCTATTGTTTTTCCTATTTTCCTCCCTTTAACCAACACAAAATCTTGAAAATTCGCGACTTAAAATGGCATTCTAATTATGGAGCCTTGAGGAACAAACACAAAATTTTGAAAATTCACTACTTAAAATCGTCCCCTAATTATGGAGCCTTGAGGAACAAACACAAAATTTTGAAAATTCGCTACTTAAAATCGTGTCCTGATTATGGAGCCTTGAGGGATCAAGACATAATTTTGAAAATTCGCGTTTGAAAACCGTGTCTTAATTATGGAACCTTGAGGAGCCAACACAAAATTTTGAAAATTCGCGACTTAAAATCGTGGTGTAATTATGGAGCCTTGAGGAACCAACACACAATTTTGGAAATTCTCGACTTAAAATCGTGTTCTAATTATAGAGCCTTGAGGAACCAACACAAAATTTTGAAAATTCGCGACTTAAAATCGTGTCCTAATTATGGAGCCTTGAGGAATCAAGAGATAATTTTGAAAATTCGTGCTTGAAAACCGTGTCTTAATTATGGAACCTGGAAGAGCCAACACAAAATTTTCAAAATTTGCGACTTAAATTCGTGTCCTGATTGTGGAGCCTTGAGGGATAAAGACATAATTATGGAACCATGAGGGGCCAACACAAAATTTTGAAAATTCTCGACTTAAAATCGTGTTCTAATTATAGAGCCTTGAGGAACCAACACAAAATTTTGAAAATTCGCGACTTAAAATCGTGTCCTAATTATGGAGCCTTGAGGGATCAAGAGATAATTTTGAAAATTCGTGCTTGAAAACCGTGTCTTAATTATGGAACCTGGAAGAGCCAACACAAAATTTTCAAAATTTGCGACTTAAATTCGTGTCCTGATTGTGGAGCCTTGAGGGATAAAGACATAATTATGGAACCTTGAGGGGCCAACACAAAATTTTGAAAATTCGCAACTTAAAATCGTGTTCTAATTATAGAGCCTGGAGGAACAAACAAAATTTTTTGAAAATTCGCGACTTAAAATCGTGTCCTAATTATGGAGCCTTGAGGGATCAAGAGATAATTTTGAAAATTCGTGTTTGAAAACCGTGTCTTAATTATGGAACCTGGAAGAGCCAACACAAAATTTTCAAAATTTGCGACTTAAATTCGTGTCCTGATTGTGGAGCCTTGAGGGATAAAGACATAATTATGGAACCTTGAGGGGCCAACACAAAATTTTGAAAATTCTCGACTTAAAATCGTGTTCTAATTATAGAGCCTTGAGGAACCAACAAAAAATTTTGAAAATTCGCGACTTAAAATCGTGTCCTAATTATGGAGCCTTGAGGGATCAAGAGATAATTTTTAAAATTCGTGTTTGAAAACCGTGTCTTAATTATGGAACCGGGAAGAGCCAACACAAAATTTTCAAAATTTGCGACTTAAATTCGTGTCCTGATTGTGGAGCCTTGAGGGATAAAGACATAATTATGGAACCTTGAGGAGCCAACACAAAATTTTAAAAATTCGCGACTTGAAATCAAGTCCTAATTATGAAGCCTTGAGGGACCAAGACATAATATTGAAAATTCGTGTTTGAAAACCGTGTCCTAATTATGGAACCTTGAGGAGCTAACACAAAATTTTGAAAATTCGCGACTTAAAATCGTGTCCTAATTATGGAGCCTTGAGGAGCAAACACAAAATTTTCAAAATTCGCGACTTAAAATCGTGTCCTGATTATGGAGCCTTGAGGGATCATGACATGTCCTAATTATGGAACCTTGAGGAACCGAGACAAAGTTTTGAAAATTCGCGACTCATAACCGTGTCCAAGTTATGGAGCCTTGAGAAACAAACACAAAATTTTGAAATTTCGCGACTTAAAATCAAGGAAGATGTTGAAGAAGAAGATTATTATACTCCCTCGGATTCTCCTTCGAAATCTGTTGAAGAACAAGAACCAAATTGTAGAAATAGATGAAAGTAAGTTTGGAAAAAGAGGAAAGCCTCCGGAAGATAAATTGGTATTTGGTGCTAACGAGAGATGTATTATATACTATTTGAATGATGAAGCAATTCATCATTTAACGGTCAACCACCCCAAGTCAATTCAGAAGCCGGATTAGTCTGTCTGTTCTTATATACGCGACACTCAGCTACGCGACATCGCCTGTCAAATAATGATTATTACATTGTTTTAAATGGGCACGCTCTCACTATGACTACGCGACGGGTCCATTTGAGTCTAGTCTATCTGTTCTCATATACGCGACACTCAGGTACGCGACGTCACGCGACATCGCCTGTCAAATAATGATTATTACATTGTTTTAAATGGGCACGCTCTCACTATGACTACGCGACGGGTCCACTTGAGTCTAGTCTGTCTGTTCTCATATACGCGACACTGAGCTACGCGACGTCACGCGACATTGCCTGTCAAATAATGATTACATTGTTTTAAATGGGCACGTTCTCAGTATGACTACGCGACGTGTCCATTTAAGTCTAATCTGTCTGTTCTCATATACGCGACACTCAGCTACGCGACATCGCCTGCAAAAATTAATGATTACATTGTTTTAAATGGGCGCGTTCTCACTATGACTACGCGACGTGCCCGTTTAAGTCTAGTCTGTCTGTTCTCATATACGCGACACTCAGCTAATTCAAGAAGAATGAACAGATCCAAAACAAAATTCATGGTTATCAGCCGTAATAATAAGAGAGGGGAAAAGTACCGTACCTTGCTGAATATCATGCAAGCCAAAATCCAAAGTAGAAGAGGTCCAGGAAGAAGACACACGTCCTGGCTGAAAAACCTGAGAGAGTGGTATGTTGTTCGTTCTACTAGCTGGTTTCGTGCAGCTGCTGATAAAATAAAAATCATTATGATGATCACCGACGTCCTCGGAGGATATGGCACGTAAAGAAGAAGCCGTAATAATAATCAGGCAGGAGTCCATCGCGGTAGAATGGGAAACAATCGAAAGAATTGCGAGCACGAAATGCCTAGGCACTAGTAGACGATAGACGGGTCCCACTACAAGAGATCAAGAGTAGCGTAGAACAAGCCAGACAGGCATTCAACAAACTACGTCCTTTGCTATGCGAGAAAAACTCCAAATTTAGAAATCCTCCGCAGATCGAGGCGTTAGAAATGTGGACACTCAGAAGAATCCTCCGTGGGATACGGAGGGACCACATTACCAAAGAGGAGGTGCTGAGAAGTGGACAGATTGCTATTCAATACCATAAAGCAGCGCAAGATCGGGTATCTGGGTCACATACTAAGTGGGCCAAAATATCGAATTCGATCATACTTCATTCAGCGATCATTCGATCATTCAGCTCATACTCGAAGGAAAGATAGAAGGCAGAAAGAGCATCGGACGTAAACAGCAATCGTGGCTTAGGAACATCAGGAACTGGACCAGGATCAAAAAGTTTGCCATACAAGACACATTGTATTCAGAAATACATCTTCCTGAAAATTTCACCAAACAACGTCCAGCTGGGAAAGTCCAGTCCTTGGTAGATTGTCCATCAAGAAACAAATACTTCAATAGAGCTGGGGTGCGTTCCATGGACTGTAGCCATCCAGGGAGCTTAAATGCTTCCTGGAAATGTTGAAACCTCACCAGGGGGATTTGTCACGTAGTGACAAATCCCCCTGGATATAAATTTGTCACGTAGTGACAACTCCCTAACCAAACACCGTACAGTTGGAAAGTCCAGCTCTTGGTATATTGTCCATCAAGAAGCAAATACTTCAATAGAGCTGGGCTGCGCTCCACCGACTGTAAACCGTCCAGGGAGTTTAAATGCTTCCTGGAAGAGTATGAAACCTAACCAGAGAGATTTGTCACGTAGTAACGAGTAGGAGGATCCTGATAATGCAACTGTATCATGTGGAGACACCAATTTCTTGAAATATTTCCGAGATTCCCATACAAAGAGACTACATCTTCCTGAAATATTCCTGAAAGTTCCACCAAAAAACGTCCAGCTAGCAAAGTCAAGCCCTCGATGCTTTGTTCATCAAGGAACCAATACTTCAATAAAGCTGGGCTGCGTTCCATAGACTGTAAGCCATCCAGGAAGCTTAAATTCTTCCTGGAAGAGTTTGAAACCTAACCTGTGAGATTTGTCACGTAGTAACAAGTAGGAGGATCCTGGTAATACAACAAACTGCATCATGTGGATACACCAATTTCTTGAAATATTTCCGAGATTAGCACACAAGAGTCGTTGTATTCAGAACTACATCTTCCTGAAAGTTTCACCAAAAAACGTTCAGCGAGCAAAGTCAAGCCCTTGGTACTTTGTCCATTAAGGAACCAATACTTCAATAAAGCTGGGCTGCGTTCCATGGACTGTAAGCCATCCAGGAAGCTTAAATACTTCCTGGAAGAGTTTGAAACCTAACCAGTGAGATTTGTCACGTAGTAACAAGTAGGAGGATCTTGCTTAAAAAGTACTGCATCTGAAACAGAACAAAAGTCGCCGATATTATCGCACTTATTACAAAATGCAAGTGGAGATGGGCTGGACACGTGTCTCGCAGTAAAGACAACCGATGGACAATACGAATCCTGTCATGGAAACCCAGAGAAGACAAGAGAAGCAAAGGATGGACGGACGACGTTAAACGTGTAGCGGGAAACTGGATTAGCACCACGCAAGACAGAAAACAGTGGAAACACCTGAAGGAGGCCCGTGTTCGAGGAATGCCTGATGATAAGAATGATGATGACGACAGCATCTGCTGCAGACACCAACTTTGAAATATTCCTGAAAGTTCCACGAAAAAACGTCCAGCTAGCAAAGTCCAGCCCTTGGTATGGGAGGATGCTGGTAATATAAGCAACTGCATCACATGGAGATACCAATTACTTGAAATATTTCTGAGATTACCATGAGAAAGACTGCATTCAAACCTATATCTTCCTGAAATATTTCTGAAAATTCCACCAAACAACGTCCAGCGAGGAAAGTCAAGCCCTCGGTACTTTGTGCATCAAGAAACCAATACTTCAATAAAGCTGGGCTGCGTTCCATGAACTGTAAACCATCCAGGGAGCTTAAATACTTCCCGGAAGAGTTTGAAACCTAACCAGTGAGATTTGTCACGTAGTAACAAGTAGGACGATCCTGGTAATACAACAAACTGCATCATGTGGAGACACCAATTTCTTGAAATATTTCCGAGATTCCCACACAAGGGACGTTGTATTCAGAACTATATCTTCCTGAAAGTTTCACCAAAAAACGTCCAGCGAGCAAAGTCAAGCCCTTGGTACTTTGTCCATTAAGAAACAAATACTTCAATAGAGCTGGGCGGCCTTCCATCTACATCTGCTTCATTGACTTTGCAAAGGACAATTTTCAAACAACGTCCAGCGAGCAAAGTCAAGTCCTCGGTACTTTGTCCATCAAGAAACCAATACTTCAATAAAGCTGGGCTGCGTGATTGTGTCAACCACGAACTTCTCGTATCATAAAGGTCTCCTGTTGAAGGACCAATAAAGGAAGTCGAGATCGCCGAAGTTTAGACTGTTCTGAAAGAGATGAAACTGATATTCCAGCAGGGCTTTGGCTCTCTCAACATAAAACATGCTTAACGCAGTTCTTCAACCAGATCATCAAAGAAGGTCGGATACCAATAGACTGGCAGCGGAGCATCACCGTCCCAATCTTTCAGAAGAAATGAAGCCCAAAACTATCGCCCAATCAGACTTCTGAGCCACACGATGAAGATCTTCGAACGCATTCAAACTCACTAAGCAAAGTCAAACTCACTAACCAAGTGTCAAACTCACTAAGCAAAAAAAACCAAGCTGGGTGTGTGAGAAACTGCGGTACAACGGATGCAATCTACGCAGCAAGGTTGCGGGTCGAGAAGCATCGCAGCCACTGCATCTCGCTTTTCTAGACCTGGAGAATAGTGCCACATGATGTAATCTGCTTGGCGCTCCGAGAGCACGGAATTAAAGAATATCTTGTTAACTGGGTGCAGTTTATCTACAAAGAACCGATAAGTTCAAGCTGCGGCGGGAGCAACCAATGATTTCAACATCATGGTAGGGGTCCACCAGAGCTCTGCCTTGTCGCATCTGCTATTCATTCTTGTAATGGATACTGTCACCTCAAACCTGCACAAGCCAATTCCATGGACGCATCTGTATGCTGTCATTTTATATCATGTTACAGCATAGTGTCCTTGTTGACGGAGTGCTCCAATAAATAAATAAGCTGTCATGTTAGCTGCAATCAACAAACTTGAACTTCAGCAGTAAACATAATTGTGGAGTGACCGATTAGCTGAACATTGCTTGCGACTCAATAAAAGGAAGACGGAGTATATGACTTTAGATCTCCAAGAAGTTGGGACCATCAGCTTTGATGGAGAAGATCTCCCACGTGTAACAAAATTCAAATATCTTGGATCTAGTGCCTCTGAGAATGGAAGAATCATTGACGAGGTCAACGCAGGGATGCGTTATGGTTAGGTTAGGTTAGACCCCGCAAACCATCGCTATTTCGATATACATCACTGGAGGATGCAACAAGGACGCAGGCATCTTGGTTGAAATGGCGTGCGACGACAGGTGTCACCTGCGACCGCCGGATGAAAGACCACCTTAAATCAAAGATGTACCGCACTGTTGTACGTCCAGTCGCACTCTATGGTACCGAGTGTTGGCCCACTACAAAAGAGGTGGAACGTCATGGAAACAAGGATGCTTAGATGGACAGGCGGCGTCACTAGAATGGATCGTGTTACCAATGTTGATATACGGAAACGTTTCAGAAAATGCGGGAAGGCCGTTTACGCTGGTGTGCTGCGTGCGGAAGAAGACACAATAACTAAGTCAGCATATACCCTGGAAGTCACGGGAGAGGCCCAAGGGACGACCAAGGCAGAGGTGGGTTGATACGATCCATAATGACCTGAAGACTGCACATCTACACCCAGATATGGCTCAAGACAACGAATGGAGACAACGAATCCTTACAGCCACTCAACCACCAGGCGGGACAAACGCTAGAAAGAAGAAGCAAATATTTGAATGCGTTCCATGGAATTAAATGGAAGAGTTTTAAACCTAACCAATGAGACTTATCACGTAGTAACAAGTACGAGGATCAGGATTCCGAACTAAATATTTCTGAAAATTCTACAAAAATACAATTTGCCAATGGAATTTTTTTGTAGACCTAGTCACAGACTTTATGACTTGGTCTTTTCATCTGGCTATATTCAGAACTACTGCTACCCCAAATATTCCTGAAAGTTCCATGAAAAATCAATTTAGTAACAAAACCCTCCTTAAGTGCCAAAAATCAATTTGGCAACAAAACCCCCCAAAAGTTGATAAGGTTCCAGACAGAAATTCTAGATAGACCTAGTCACAGACTTTATGACTTGGTCTTCTTATATTGTCACATTCATAACTAAATTGCTATAATTATAATATTGCTATTAGAATATTAATGTCAAAGTGACATAAACGTATTTTTTGCTCTCCCTCCTTTTTCGACCTAATACACCGTCGTCTCCGCCGTCGTCTGGTCCCAAGCCCAGGGTGTGAAAGGAGGAGGGTGGTCGGCCTGCCGCGCCGACCAGAATCGGGAAACCGAAGAAACTAGGCAAGAAACCGCATGGATACACGACTTAACCACTTACGAATTAATGCTACCGCATCCAGGGCAGCCGATGCGCCAGCTTTGGGAACCAGGGATGCTGGTGAGAAGTGGACTACTGGCCAAAGACTCAGGTTAATCACACCGAAATCAGAAATACGAATCGCCGCATGGAATGTGCGAACGGGACATCACGTTGGTCAAAAGGAAATTATCGCGAAGGAATTATTGAAATGCAAAATATCGATCTGTGCATTATCAGAACTCACAGGATCTGGGACAATGAAGGTTGACCCACCATCAATCGACGAGACGATGACGCTATTCTATTCTGGTGGCGACAAACGAGAAGCGGGCGTTGGCTTTATGGTTGATCGACGGGCCTCTGCCAGTGTTATCGCATTCCAACCGATATCCGAGCGTCTGGCGGTTATCACTATTGATGGAACGATTAAGACCCATATCGTATCCGTCTACGCCCCAACTGAGACCAGCCCGGACACAAACAAGGATGAATTTTATGCCCAGTTTCAACACACACTGGATACAATACCCCAAACCGAATTAATCGTACTTATGGGCGACTTTAATGCACATACGGGTGCAGATCGAACCGGTTGGGAAGAAACGATGGGAAAATTCGGATACGGGGAAATAAATGACAACGGATTACGCCTCTTATCATTTGCAGCGTCAAACAACTTGATCATCGGCAACAGCATCTTTCGTCACCCCCTCAAACATCAACTCACGTGGCGAAATCCATCCGGCAACGATTCGGCGATGTTGGACTACATTTTGGTCAACACCAGATTCCGATCGACGCTCAAAGATGTACGTGCGATGCGTGGACCCGACTGTGGATCAGACCATTATCTTGTCCGAGTGAAACTACAATTGAAATTACAAAGAGCAAAGAAAAAGGCACCACCATCAGCCAAGAGGAACTGGGCCTGTCTGCGAGACCCTGAAACCAGCCGAAAATTTCAAATCGCATTATCCAACAAATTTGCAGCACTCACGATACCAGTCGATATCAACATAGAAGAAAAACAACTTTCTGAGTCTATTGTGGGGTGTGCAACGGCGCTGTGTCCGCCCATCCGTCGACGGACGCAGCAATGGATCTCGGACGACTGTCTCAATCTAGTCGACCAGCCGAAGCAAATGAAACACGTCGATTTCAAACAATACCGACGATTGAACAAAGAAGTTCGACAGAAAATGAAATTGGAACGGGAAGCTTACTGGAATAACATCGCGGCTGACATGGAAGAAGCAGCGTCAAGGCATGAGTACCGGACGCTGTACCAGACAATCCGACGGTTAAGTGGCAAAACAACATCAACAAATGACAATATCAAAAAATTGGATGGAACTTTCGTGACCTCTCCTCCGGAACGTCTACAGCGGTGGAGAGAATTCTTTCATCAGCTGTACAACCACAATCCGTCCAGCACCCGAACTGCCGATTATTGAGCAGCTGATAAATCAGTTTCCCGATACTGAACCAACAATCAATGAGGTGAAGACGGCAATAAAATCCCTGAAAAATGGTAAAGCGCCGGGAGGAGATCAAGTAACTGCCGAAATGATCAAAGCCGGGGGAGACGTCTTATTACATCAACTTCACGTTCTCACAGTGCATATATGGCATTCAGATTGTGTTCCATCCGTGTGGAAGAAAGCGATTGTTGTGCCTATTTTGAAGAAAGGCGACAGTCGGGAATGCAAGAATTACCGTGGTATTAGCCTCCTCTCGATCGTCGGCAAAGTATTTATGAAAATCATATAATCAAGACTACAGAAACATCGAGAGCAAACAAGCCGGGAAGAACAAGCTGGATTTCGACCACATCGAGGATGCATCGATCAGATATTTGCTCTCCGTCAGCTAATGGAAGAGAGAATTCGATGTGGCAAACGAACTGTCATCGTCTTCATCGATTTCAAATCTGCTTTTGATTGCATCGATTGGACAAGCTTGTGGGAAGCCCTGAAGATCGAACACGTGCCACTGAAAATCATTCAACTTCTTCAAGCATCGTACGACGGCTCAACCAGCAATGTTCGTATCCGAAACGACATGTCTGAGGAATTCCCGATTCGAACCGGAGTCCGGCAAGGAGACGTGGAGACGTGGCCTCGCCGCTCCTTTTTAACATTGTGATCGACACGATTATGCGAAAAGCGTTTGATGGGCGACGCGGAGTTCGATATGATGACAAAAACTTCCTAACCGATCTGATGTTCGCCGATGACAGTGCGGTTTTCGCCAACACAGATGCCGAAGCAACAGACACCTTGTATGACATTTCCCGCATTGCCCAGTCATACGGACTGAGAATCAATGCGGATAAGACCAAAGTGCTTACAACGGATGGATCTGAAGCCAGAGTTTACCTCGATGGAACCACAATCGAGCAGGTACCACAGTTCAAATATTTGGGATCACTGGTTGTAGAGAAGAAAGTAGCTTAAAGTTCACAGCCGGATAGGCCAGGCAACAGCAACGTTTGCTTCACTCAAATGGTGCATATGGAAGCGGACGAATATTACCATCAAAACCAAAATACGCCTATACCGGACGCTGATCCTCCCAATTCTTCTTTATGGATCGGAAACATGGACATTACTCAAACCAGACCTTAACAAGCTCGAGGCCTTCCAAATGCGATGCCTGAGACAGATTCTCTGCGTCTCACTCCTCAACCACCTCCGAAATGAGACAATCAGAGAAAGGTGCGACCAACAGACACCGATTGTTGAGGAAATCCAAAAACGCCGATTACGATGGTTCGGCCACATCTGTAGGATGGGCGACAATCGAGTACCGCACAAACTCCTATGGAAAAAACGACCTCTTGATTGGAGAACACAAAAACAAGCACCGAAGACCACATGGTTGAAACACGTAGAGAACGATTTAAAAAACCAGCGAATAACAACAGCTGAGGCAAGAACCGTTGCAACTGATCGATTAGCATGGAAGCGTATAATGAATGGAGCACGGAATCTAGCGGCACCAACAGCAGCGTACTGGCTACGAGGTCGACCACCTCTCCATGCGCCGGCTATGGATTAAAGAAGAAGAAGAATTATAATCGAAGCGTCTAAGAAATACTTCATAGACACATCTTTACACTATCAGATCCAAACTGGCTAGGGACTGCGTGTAAAGCTAAATAAGCTTGGTAGAGACAATAAAGTAACACTATATAGGCACCAGGACATACTGGTCAAGAGGGAAATGAAGAAGCAATAACCTAGCAAACACAGGATCTAGTCTTTATACCTTATTACCTTTTGTGGTACAAGTATGAACATCACATGGACATCACCAAAATAAAAGCTTAGATAAAGAAATAATCAAAATCTGGAAAAAAAAATTCCAGGGCTAAAACAACCCAAAGTAATGCAAAGATTTAACCAGAAAAGTAGCAAAGCTTGACTAAAACTAAATACGAACAACTTGATGCAAGAAAAATAAGGAAATTATGTAAATAAGGAAACAAATGAAATAATATGCAAGGAAACAGAGCTCAAAAGATATTGCCAATGAGAAAACAGAAAAGGCCGCAAAAGAAACAAAGTGCAACAAGACTTGTCGACAATGTTTGAGGCTTAACTATTCTAGCTTAGATGTGTAACAAATTTACCAGTTTTATTGTTTGTGAAAATCAGTTTCTGCAGGACGACCAGTCGCAGCAATTATCTTGTTTTTGATGAATTACCAGTTCTTCGATTCTCCAAAGTTTCGTTATTCTTTAACAATTGGCCAGTTTTATTCTTGAAAACGTGTTTTTTCATAAAGCACAAACGCCAACAACTTCCTCCGTCCATCTTGTACAGCAACTACAAAAGAAAGTCCGTTAAATCACACCAGACGTTGTAACAGTGCTACCAACCTATTTCTTTAAGGGCTGTTTCCATTACCGGCAAACAGAATCGTTGCCGGCAGTCGCCATTTTGAATATTTACGGATAGATGTCGCCAAGAAAAATATAAACTTTAAAATTATTTTTTATTACTCATGCACGAAAAGTACTAAATTTTAAAGAACATTAACAACATAAAATTAATCAACTTTTGAGTTATTGTCATATATAATGTCTAATGTCATATATAACGTCTAATGCAATATAAAACAAACTGTTCCAAAATTATGAAAATATGTTTTTAATATTACAATAGATAAAATGATAATCACAATATGAAATGAGAGTAATAAGAAGAGTAATGAGAGTTGTAAGAAGCATATTACGTACGAGCGGAACAATTAAATCCCCGCTACGCGGGTCGCGCGTAATTCCGCGAGTGCGTAATTGCCTTACAACTCGAATTATGTACTATACTTTATCTACGACCACACTATTTTTTTTTCTATTTAATAAGAAAAATATGTTTGATGTAACTGATATACTGTTTCATCGATATAGGCAACACAATGTACGCAGTGTCAGTGTCAAATTAAATAATTTATATTTACTGACGTCTGAAACAATGTCCTGTATAATGCAGCAAATGGAAAAAGATAATCAGCGGCTTGTTTAGGAACAGAGCCAATTTTATTTATTCCAACACATTGCTTAGTGCATTTCTCATTTTGATAATTTAGAAAAAAAGGCTGATCTTTTTCCATATTTTGTGGGCGTAGGTTAATATATTTTTTAAAGGTTTGATGAAATTCTTTCGGTACCACAAAAGATCTTTGAGTTTTTGTTTTGGAATCAGGAATTTTAATGTTCCGGTGTCTTCTATATGGCAGGGTTTGATATTTCGTAGTTCTTGTTTTCTGCAAGCACCACTAATGCCAATGATAAGAATAACCTAAAATTATATAAAAAATATGTCGTTACGCCCATTAGAGAGCATTATAAGAAAAAAAGTAATGAATACCTTCATCAATAAATATTTGTTATCCGGCGAATTATTTAGGAAACTGTTAATTTCTTGAATAGTTCAAATTTTTGATTTTTTGCTTTTAAATCCATCAGATTTTCTCTTTAGTAAAGCTATTAACTTTAAATGTTTCGAAATGTCGATATCGTCATCATCATCATCAATGGCGCTACAGCCCGAGTCGGGCCTTGGCCTCCTGAATGCTCCGTCTCCAGTTTTCTCGGTCCAATGACCGCGTCCTCCACGTTGCAAATTTCAGAAGCGATCTGCTGTCTTCGTCAATGGAATCCTCCCAGCGTTTTCTTGGTTTTCCGACTGGTCTTTTTCCTTCCGCTTTTCCTTTTTGTACTCGCTTGGGTATTCTTCCGTCTTCCATTCGCTGTACATGACCAGCCCACTGTAGCTTTCGGAGTTTGATGAGAGTGGAGACTTCTGGGTCCTCAAAAATAGCATACAATTCCTTATTGTACCGAATTCGCCATGCGCCTTGTTCTCTCACCGGTCCGAGGATTCGTCGCAATACCTTTCTTTCAAAAGCATTGACCATTTTTTCTGATGCCTGTATAAAGGTCCACGTTTCACTGCCATAGCAGAGTACAGGTCTTATTATTGTTTTGTAGATTCGCAGCTTCGTTTTTCTGTGCACGTCTTTACATTTGATTATAGGAAGTACCGAATAATATGTCTTGTTTGCTATCATTATGCGTCTTTTTATTTCGTTGATTTCATTGCCGTCTTTGGAGAGATTGGCTCCCAGATATATGAAATTGTCCACATTTTCTATGTTATAGTTTGCTATCGTTAGATTTTGTCTGATTGGCGTGTTTCTTCGTGATTGTACCATAACTTTCGTTTTGTTTTCATTCATGCGTAACCCTACTTCTAGTGCTGCCGTGTCAAGGTTAACGAATACTTCCTTGGCGTCTAGTTTTGAGCGCGCCATTATGTTTATGTCATCTGCGTAAGCTACTATTTGGGTTGATTTAAATAATAGCGTCCCTCTGGTGTCAACAGGGAGTTTTCGTACGACATATTCCAAAGCCAGATTAAACAGTGTGGGTGCAAGGCCGTCTCCTTGCTTCAGCCCTGAGAGCGTTAGGAAGCTTGTTGTCAGCTCGTTCTGGATTCTTACTTGGCATGTTGAGTTGGTCATTGTAAGCCTTGTCAGTCGAACGAGTTTCGCTGGTATTCCCAGTTCCAGCATTATCGTGTACAGTACACTTCTGTCGATACTGTCATAAGCTTGTTTAAAATCTACGAATATTTGGTGCACATCGATGTTATATTCCCAGCATTTCTCTAGCACCTGCTTTACTGAGAAAATTTGATCCGTAGTTGATCGTCCGGCTCTGAATCCTCCTTGGTATTCTCCAATTATATTTTCGGCATAGGGTTTAATTCGAGACTCAATGATCTTCGTCAAGATTTTATAGCATGTGCACAGCAATGAAATCCCTCTATAGTTTTCGCAGCACAGTTTGTCACCCTTTTTGTATATCGGACATATAATGCTTTTTCGCCAATCGTCAGGTAGTGTTTCCTGTGTCCATATTTGTAGCAGCAAGGTGTGAATTTTTGTAGCTACGCATTCACCACCGCTCTTCAGGAGTTCGGCTGGAATGTCGTCTATGGCCGGCGCCTTGTTGTTTTTTAATTTGTTGAGGGCATCTTTTACTTCTTCTACTGTAGGGAGGCTCACTATATTTTCGTCAGTAGCTGCCTCGGTCAAGTTGTCAGTTACGGTAGTGGACGGTGGTGAATTCGGGTTAAGCAACTGTTGGAAATATTGCCCCCATCTCGTCTTTATCTCCTCTGTGCTGCTAATAATGCCTCCTGCAGCGTCCTTGCATAGGCTCGTACTTGGTTGAAACCCTCGTTTTTGGTTTTTAACTATTGCATATGCCGCTTTTGTGTTATGTCGATATCGTGCTTTATATTAATTGTTGTCCGAACCATTCAATACATTGCCCAAAGTGAAGATGGTTTCATTGTTTGAGTTAACTCATCAAAGTATGATAATAAAACATTTTCTGAAAACGATTTAACTTTAAGCTTTATTCTCCAGTCCATACCTTTTCTATATGCATCCTCGTATCGATCCCGAGATTTAATCGGTAGCAAATTATGGGCAGCTTGTTTCGCTTTTTCAACAATTTCTGGCGGAGTAGCATTTTCTATTTCGCTATCACTGGACATTACTGGACTTTAATTGTTTTAATTGAAAAAAATATAGTGTTTATGTATTAGTTTGACGTTTATGTTTTTTGACAAATAAAGAAATGTATTGGGTTGCCTATATTAAACGATAGTAGCAGCTCTCAACCAATCAACGAATCGTAAACCAAACGCACTAGTGTGTTATTGAATCATTAAATAACATTAATCGCGGACTGTTACATACGTGTGTTGTAAGATGTATTTACATAATCCACGAACTGTACAATATTGGGCAATTATAATAGTGGTCGTAGATAAAAATATAAATCATGTTGTACACGCTCAAAAAAAGTTACAAGGTGTACATATTAAGTATAAGCATTAGAAAAAATTAAACATGAGGAACAACTATATGGTATCAACATAAACAACTCACAAATCACAAATTATTAGAAACAATAGCAATAAAATATTTGTTTAAGTTAAAAAACATATTGTATAATTTATATTTTTCTTATTTTTTTTTATTATTTTTATTCCTCTTTTTCTTTTTAATCCAATTACTATATTCCCGCAACCTTTCGGTCTGCCTTTTGGTTTCACATCTGGTATTTTTATATTATTTAAACATTGTAGATTGTAGATTGTAGATATGGTGGTGACGACTTGTACTGCGACCTTTATAGATCTATTGTACCCCACCCTCCTCCTCCAAGTGTTGGTGTACTTACCCATTTAGAGCGCCTCCTCTAATCCTGATTCCTTTAGGAATCTCAGGATCTGGGTGGGATTCAAGGCCTGCAGCTCCTCTGTGTTCAAGCAGTGAGCCCCAAGGTACATCTGTCTCTTGCGGAGTAATGCTCCGCAGTCTTTGAACAGATGTATGGGGGTTTCCTCTGCTGATATTTAAACATTGGTCAGGTTTGAAATAATTATGTTCGTTGAGAACGTTAGTGACATATTCATTATTTGGTTCATTATTTTGTGCGTCACAAATTCATCATTCACAAATACTTTCACTTTGCTGATATCATATTCTAATTCAGGTACTTGTGTAACATTAGAATTAATTAATGTTTCATTTGCAGTTTGACCATTTTTGTTGGGTTCAGGATATTCTTCGTCACCATTAGACCATTTGGCGGAGTTCTCAATACCAAAGAAACTCATTCGGATGACCAAAGTCTGTATGGAGGGTGGAATATCTAAAGTACGTGTAAGTAATAAACTGTCTGGCAGCTTTGAAATCAACAGTGGACTTAAACAGGGTGATGCGTTATCTCCACTACTATTCAACCTTGTATTAGAGAAAGCCATGAGGTCGGCCGAAATAAAAACAGAATTGCTATCGGGTCAAGGTCCCAAGCTGTTACTCGCATATGCAGATGACATAGATCTCGTTGGAGACTCCATTCTATCCACGAAAGACATTTTCAACAAGGTGGAAGGAGCAACAAGTGAAGTAGGGCTGAAGATTAATGAAGAGAAAACGAAATATATGTGTATAAATAGAACGACACGAAGAGACAGAATAGGACAAAATATGACGATCAACACCTTTAATTTCGAAAGAGTACAACGTTTTAAGTATCTGGGGGCCGTAATCACAGCGGAAAACGATGTTACCGAAGGAATAAAAGACAGAATCCAATCTGCAAACCGCTGTCTATTTGCACTGAATAAGCTCATAAAATCAAAAAATCTCACAAGAAGTTCAAAGATCAAAATCTATAAATCCATCGTCAGACCTGTAATAACATACGGATGCGAAACGTGGACCATGACCAAAGCAAACGAAGAAAAGCTAAGACGCTTTGAACGAAAAATACTTGGAAAAATTTTCGGACCTCACCATGACATCACCACAGACCAGTATAAGATCAGAACCAATATCGAATTAAAAGCACTATTGTCCAAGAAATTAAATCACAGCGACTAAGATGGGCAGGCCACGTGCACAGACTGCATAACGAAAGACTTGTAGAACTGGTATGGGAGGAGATTCCCACAGGCAAGAGACCGCTCGGACGTCCCAGAATGCGATGGAGAGATAACATCCAAGCAGATCTCCGGAAAAAGAACATTCCATTTGACCCTAGGTTGATGGAAGACCGAACAAATTGGAAAAAAGTTGTACAGTCAGCCAAGACCCACCCAGGGTTGTAGCGCTACGTGATGATGATGATTAGACCATTTACTCAGAAGGTTCTTTATAATTTCCAATCTTTTATAAAAAATGGTGGAAGAATCTTTAGAGCATAGTTTTGAAAGTTTAAGACACTCATCATTAATTAATTTAAATTTTTGATTTGTGTCTTTAGTGCCTTTTTTAGTCCACACTATTTTTGGTCCTAGTTTAAGAAAAAAGGGGTTTTAAGAGGTTTAAGAAAATACTATAACAGAAATGCACCAACTTACTTTCTAAATCTGACACACAACGGTTCCTAAACTTCACATCTACCATGCTCTCTTGAAGAGAGTCGTCTCTACTCGTCTATTCATTTCAATATAACATTTATGTATATATTATGCAAATTTCGTGGGGAGTTTGAACCCCCAATACCCTCCCCCTGACTACGCCCATGAGTGGCAGTACTATTGGTGCCGACAAGGATCCACAAAATTGTATGTTGGCGTCGCCGGCAACGGAGATACTCCCTTTCTTAAATGCTGTATCCACACGCTTGCGTCCACAGGTTTGCCAAACGTTTGACGCAAACACGCTTGTGTTTGAATAAACACAAGCGTGTGGATAAGGGAACAAACGCTCGATTAAACAACAATAGATCGAATCGATTGAAAGCGCTTGCAACCCAAGTCAAACGTTTCGCAAATGTTTGAAATTATGAGTTTGACAAACGTGTAGACGCAGCAACAAATCCAAACGTTTGGTAAACTTTTGCCCTGGTTTTCAAGCGCTTGCGACTGACTTGATCCAGTGTCTGCTTTTGACCCAAATCAAAGAAATTGGCAAACGTTTGTTGCCTAAAATCCACACGCTTGTGCTGTTCAAGGTTTGGAGTTTGCGGCATGTATGTGGACGCAGCATAACGGGACTGTTTCATGTACATAGGAATTATTCAAATATTCCTATGTCCATGACTTTGCCGACTTGTCAATCAACCGATTGGAATTATGCTGCCATCTGCAAAGAACGAATGATACTACTGCTTAAATTATTGGAAAATTATCTTTCAAGCATTAAATAACCGACACTTTTCAATATCTTTTCATTCTTTTTCAATATTTCGACATTAAATAGTAGCAAACAGCAATCGATTTGCAAAATTTAATTGCATATTTTAACGAAATTTCTTTTAGCAAACAAGAAGCGAAAATAATTTTCGGGCGAAACACTTTTCTGATAAAGATATTGCGAGACAGAGGTCGCTGGTGGTCATATCAGAATCAATATAACACTTAATGACGTCACTTGCAGACTTGACGTCATTGATATTGATTTCCGTCATGAATTGGGATAGGATCGGCTTGTAACAAAGCCTTAACCCACCTCTAGTTTTGTTTATCTTATTTTAGTCTTCTAGTATGTTTTGTAGATGCTCGGGTTAGTCTGGTCTAAGATTTGTCGTAGTCTCTGACGTGTACTTTTGCCACGAAAGACTTTCACAATTGCAATAAATTAATAACGGGAGAAAGTATGCAGAAAATTGCAGAGCGAATAAACTAGATTTTACAGATTAGCGACAAGGCGAATGATGATGTTATAGAACTGCGTAGAACAAAGGCGCTTTTACAACTAGATTGCATATCGTTATGCAAGAGCACATTTCGCATTCTATTTAACAGGCAATGGTTACGTAAATTTTCCGCATACGTCGTAGAGTTTCGCGAAGTAATCTTAGACAAGACTAAACGGACAAGACTAGACAGACTAGATTAGACATGGAAACAAGTGAAATCCATGGAACTACACCATGCGCAGAAAATAACAAAACTTACCAAAAAAAGTATGTGTGAAGAATGCCAGAAGGCAGAAATTAGAATAAATAGAAGACAGGCATTAAAAGAAACAGAAACGTTCGAAAATTTTCATCAAATGCCAGAAGAAGACTGGATAAATGAAGTATTTCCCAGAATAAAAGTTGAAAAAGGAAACATATGGGAGGCTTCAATAGATTACGAAATTATACTCCCCTGCAGCACTAATTTCGACACCCAAAACAAATCAGTTGAGGTAGCAATTAATAAATTTGGAGGTATAAACGGACTTAAAGGACAAAACAAAACAAAAGGAGAAGTGGCCATGATGACATACTCGCTAGGTTTCCCTGATAATGAGGGAAACGTATCATTCACGTCTAGAGAAATACACTATCCGGTACTCCTCGACGATGTGACTTTGGAAATCGATGCTGAAAACTGCTTCAAATCGCTCAAATCAATAAAGAGCTACATGCAAAAAAAAACACAAGAGTAAAATAGCCGTACCTGAGTTAGACGGAATAAGCGGACTTATGTTCGCGAGGCAAATGGAATACCTTTTTGCAGACTCTAATGTAGAAACTATAATGTTTAGAACAACGAATGACAAATTGCGACTAGAAAATTCATCAATATTCAACAAAATTAGTAGTAACCACCCCTTGGCAAACACTTAAAAAAAACCTAGAACACAAGAAGCTCTTCTCATTAAAATGAATGGCAAGTCATATGCTGATCTGCTTAAAACAGTTAGACAAACAGTAAACCCTAGTGAAATCGGTGTAGAAATTGAAGATATAATCAAAACTAAAAATGGGGAACTTCTGCTAACAGTGAAGGACGGAGCTGATAAAGCCGAAATTCTGAAAAAAGAAATTCATGGGAAAATACCAGGGGCGACCACATCTCTTCGAGTAAACAAAAAAATAATCCATGTAAAAGGAATGGATGAGGTTGTAACAGAGGCGGAAATCAAAGAGGCTATTACAAAATCCACCTCCATTAAACCCGAAAAATTTGAGGTAAGAGCCCTACGACCAGCCTATGGAAACAAACAGAATGTCACAATTATAATGTCTGAAACTGACGCCATAAAATTCATTGGTCTCGAAAAAATCAAAATTGGATGGACAAACTGCAATATCGTAGAAAGAGAAAAAGAACTTAAATGCTACAGATGCTGGGATTATGGTCATGTTAAAACCCAATGTAAAGGTCCAGACAGAGAGCACATGTGCTTAAAGTGTGGAAAAGATGGGCACCGAGCAATGGAATGCACAAATAGGCCATTTTGTGTTCACTGTAAACAAGAGGGACATCAATCAGGAAATTCCAAATGCCCAATGAACAATGGAGGTAGGCGACAAGAACATAAAGAAAATAAGAATATTACAAATTAACACGAACAGGAGCCGGCCTGCTCACGATATAGCGCTTGCTACCGCCAAAGACATAGCGGCAGGAATCTTAGTTCTTAGTGAACCGAATCGCAAAGCTATTAAAAACAGAATGGACTGGTTATACGACGAACAAATGGACACAGCAATAAAAGTAGTAGACTGCGATCTTATAATTAAAAAACATGGACAAGGCCCCGGGTTTACGTATATCAAAACATCAGATTTTACTCTTTATAGTTGTTATTCCTCTGGAAATGACAAGATACAATCTCTTGAGGAAATGTTGTTGTTTTAAAAATACAAAAGAAAAATCTATTGTGGCTGGCGACTTCAACGCAAAATCACCGCAATGGGGTATGGATCTCTCGGACAAAAGGGGCCAAATCATTACAGAGTGGGTTGCAGCTAATAATTTAGTTATTCTCAATGATGGACAGAAACCTACGTTTCAAAGAAAGGACTGCTCCTCAATTTTAGACCTGACAATAACAACAGAAGACGTTAGAACAAGCATTAACGGATGGGAAGTGAGTGAAAAAGAATCTCTAAGTGATCATAACTTTATTGTTTTTGATATCTCAACCACGAAACAGACACATAATTTAAGGTGAAATTCAAGTAAAGGATGGCAAGTCAGCAAGATGGATCAACAGAAACTGCAACATGCATTAGACGGAATAGAAGAAAATGAAGACACAACATCTGCAAGAGGCTTTTCCAATACCCTTGCAAAATTATGCGATAAATCTATGCCAAAACATAGTACCCAAACCAGAAGAGCACCGGTATATTGGTGGACGGAGGATATATCTGTACTGCGCAAAGAATGTGTTCGAAGAAGAAGGACCTACACCAGAAACGCGGCAAGAAATTTACCCGAAGTTAACCGGCTCCTATGGGACGAATATACAAAGAGCAAGAAAATTTTGAGAAACGCTATTAAAGCATCGAAAATAAAACACTGGAAAATTCTCTGTAAGAATATAGATAATGATGTCTGGGGGGATGGCTACAAAACGATCAAGAAAAGGCTGACAGGGCACACACCTTCATTGAAACTAAATATGGAAACAGTAGACATAAGGTCTACAGCAGGTCGCACATCGGTGGAAAGCGAGCCACGCTCTGGCCGGCCAACAATGCCGAAATGACCATGTCATTGCCAAAGTGAACGCTGCGGTGATGCGAGAAATTGCGACTGGAGTTGTGGTCATCAAGAAATTGGCGACTCCTTCACGACAATGTTCCAGCACATTCTTCGCATTTGTTTCACAATTTTTTGACTCCTCTGGTTCGACAGGCTCCTTACTCTCCTGATATGGTTCCCTGCGACTTCTGGCTATTCCACAAAGTCAAGAACGAGATTTCAAACAAGAGAGGATATTATGGCTGCAACGACAGCCGAGCTAAAGTCGATTCCGAAAGAGGCTTTTTCAGAATGCTTCCAACAATGGCGGCACCGCTGGGAGAAGTGTGTGGAGACTAGTTTGAAGGTTTCCAACGCTCCAGATATGCCAGTTTTTTTTTACCGGTTAAAGGTCGGATACTTTTCTAACAGAGCACGTATTAATTTTTCTCCGCCACTATGAGGATACCCAGTCTCAGTTATCAATTTTTATTTGGTGAGGAAAGAGTGTTTTTTCATTTTCTAGCTTCAATTCCTTTTTCTTATCAGCAAAAATGTTAATTTTCTTTTGTGATTTTACCCCTGCAAAATTTTTCTGCGACCCCTTAGCGGGTCGCGACCCACAGTTTAGGAAACTCTGGACTAGATTTAGTGTCTGTAACATGTGATCCTCATTAGTTTAAACAAGTGCGATTATTGCATTGAGTGGACTGGGCTGGTTAAGACAGGATGTAACAATTCCGAATAAGAAATGGGTAGAGCAATTTAAAACCAGGAACAAACAAAGCCAGTGTATATTATTTAGGCAATATGAGGCTAAAACAGAATATAGTTTCTACGCAGTATTTCTTGCAAAGTAAGTCGTAGTGAGTAACCGTCGCGTTGGGTTCGTGAGGTCGGCGGAAGGGGAAGTTGAATCGATATACAGAGACAGGCGGTTAGTGAGGTAGTCTTGGTGCAGACGACCTTCAGAAACCGCCCCTACGTCCTCTTCATCGAGTACGCGTTTAGGAGAACAAGCTTGACCACGACGACACTTATCTGCAATCAACCTCAAGTGCTTTACCTGCATTTATTCATTAATGTTTATTAGATTAAAGATCCTCAGAACTAGAAAATCTGAGGTAAAAAACAGAAGTAATAATACAATATCAAAAAACTAGCATTTGAGCAGGCTAGGCTGATTGGCCAAGGCGCAGCGGATATAATTAGATTGGATCGGTGCAGCTTTCACTAGATAAAGAGAGATGGAACGATGGACACGGTTTGTCGCGTGGGGCAAATTAGTTAAGGCGCCGGTAAATTTTCTTGGCATTACTAATGTAGACTTGGCACGGAAACACAACTCTTAATACAAATAATAATAACTACAACAATCTGCGTCTTTAAAGATTAAGAGACTCTTATCTAGTCCAATCTTGTCTAACTTAGTAGTTCTAGTCTAACCTGCTCTAAACGGGTCTCTTTAGTCTAAACTGGTCCCTCTAGTTTAGTCTTGTCTAACCTAGTCTCTCTTCTCTATCATAGTCTCTTTAGTAAAATCTCGTCAAAACTGGTCTCTCGGATGTAATGCTTGCTTCACACTCTCGCAAAAAAGCACCAAGTTGAGCAAGGCACGAGAGTGTGGAGAGGTTCCGCCTTGTGCTTCCTCGCCTAGGCTAACTCAGCTCCAAAAGCAGGTTTTGCGCACCCGAGACAAAGGGACGCGAAGCACGCGTACGAGAGCATCACCTCCACACTCTCGCAAGGAGATACTCGCCGAAGATACGACGCTAGAGCGTGGAGCGTGCATACTCTTGCCTAAGCAGGTCTCTCTAGTTTAATAAAACCAGCCAAGTGCGAGTTGTGACTCGCGCACCGAGGGTTCCGTACAAACTTGTAAGTAAGGTATCTTTAGGAGGACCTAACTATATGCAACCCATATGCTTCTTGTACCTGACAATACCACGCAACACATTAGTGTATTTTCATAAGTTTCTTATAGTAAATTCGCATTTTTCTTGTAATTAAACTACATATTTACGGTTTTCAGATTTTTCCCTTTACATGTGCTGTAAGACACCGCTTCTTGCCAAATTTCATGATTCTAGGTCAACGGGAAGTACCCTATAGGTTTTGATTCCCTTGTGAAATCGCAAAATATGCGACATAAACGGTCATATCTTTTGATCGCGTTGACTTACAAGTTTCATTTTTCCACAGCTGAAAGAGACCGCAGGCCCGAGTATTTGATACAAATTTCAACTTATTACCTCTACGCGTTCCTGAGAAAAATGGTCTTGACAGACAGACAGACAGACGGACAACAAAGTCATCCTATAAGGGTTCCGTTTTCGGTACGGAACCCTAATAAAATCATACCAATCAATCCCAACTAGTACTCTATTAAAAAACTTCACTTTTATCTATTAATCTAGTTTATTCCCTCCAACCTTGGGTGTCTGTCGACTAGTTATCCAGACAACTCGTAAATGTGTAGAGGGTTACGTAAACCGCGAGGTAGTGGTTTGTTTGTGCGTTGGCTAAAAGGTTTCGTCTATAAATATTACGTTTGTAGAATCACCGCGAGTTAGCCGGTGAAGTTGACGTGCACGGCGTCTAACAAACGCAGTTTATTTAGCTTTGTCGTTGAAACGCCGGCAATAAACAACGCGCAAATACCAAATCTATCTAAATAGATGAATTGTCTGCGAATTCCTTAAAACTTTCTTGAAAATTTAAATCTTTATACATTATTTTGTGTGTCTCTTTTTCTAGTCTTGTCTGTCCAGGTTTGTCTGTGTAGTCTTGTCTGTCTAGTCTTGTCTGTCTAGACTTGTCTGTCTAGTCATGTCTGTCTAGTCTCGTCTGTCTAGTCTTGTCTGTCTAGTCTTGTCTGTCTAGTCTTGTCTGTCTAGTCTTGTCTGTCTAGTCTTGTCTGTCTAGTCTTGTCTGTCTAGTCTTGTCTGTCTAGTCTTGTCTGTCTAGTCTTGTCTGTCTAGTCTTGTCTGTCTAGTCTTGTCTGTCTAGTCTTGTCTGTCTAGTCTTGTCTGTCTAGTCTTGTCTGTCTAGTCTTGTCTGTCTAGTCTTGTCTGTCTAGTCTTGTCTGTCTAGTCTTGTCTGTCTAGTCTTGTCTGTCTAGTCTTGTCTGTCTAGTCTTGTCTGTCTAGTCTTGTCTGTCTAGTCTTGTCTGTCTAGTCTTGTCTGTCTAGTCTTGTCTGTCTAGTCTTGTCTGTCTAGTCTTGTCTGTCTAGTCTTGTCTGTCTAGTCTTGTCTGTCTAGTCTTGTCTGTCAATTCTTGTCTGTCTAGTCTTGTCTGTCTAGTCTTGTCCGTCTAATCTTCTCTGTCTAGTCTTGCCTATCTAGTCTTGTCTGTCTAGTCTTGTCTGTCTTGTCTTGTCTGTTTAGTCTTGTTTGTCTAGTCTGTCTGGTCTTGTCTGTCTAATCTAGTCTGTCTAGTCTTGTCTGTCTAGTCTTGTCTGTCTAGTCTTGTCTGTCTAGTCTTGTCTGTCTAGTCTTGTCTGTCTAGTCTTGTCTGTCTAGTCTTGTCTGTCTAGTCTTGTCTGTCTAGTCTTGTCTGTCTAGTCTTGTCTGTCTAGTCTTGTCTGTCTAGTCTTGTCCGTCTAGTCTTGTCTGTCTAGTCTTGTCTGTCTAGTCTTGTCTGTCTAGTCTTGTCTGTCTAGTCTTGTCTGTCTAGTCTTGTCTGTCTAGTCTTGTCTGTCTAGTCTTGTCTGTCTAGTCTTGTCTGTCTAGTCTTGTCTGTCTAGTCTTGTCTGTCTAGTCTTGTCTGTCTAGTCTTGTCTGTCTAGTCTTGTCTGTCTAGTCTTGTCTGTCTAGTCTTGTCTGTCTAGTCTTGTCTGTCTAGTCTTGTCTGTCTAGTCTTGTCTGTCTAGTCTTGTCTGTCTAGTCTTGTCTGTCTAGTCTTGTCTGTCTAGTCTTGTCTGTCTAGTCTTGTCTGTCTAGTCTTGTCTGTCTAGTCTTGTCTGTCTAGTCTTGTCTGTCTAGTCTTGTCTGTCTAGTCTTGTCTGTCTAGTCTTGTCTGTCTAGTCTTGTCTGTCTAGTCTTGTCTGTCTAGTCTTGTCTGTCTAGTCTTGTCTGTCTAGTCTTGTCTGTCTAGTCTTGTCTGTCTAGTCTTGTCTGTCTAGTCTTGTCTGTCTAGTCTTGTCTGTCTAGTCTTGTCTGTCTAGTCTTGTCTGTCTAGTCTTGTCTGTCTAGTCTTGTCTGTCTAGTCTTGTCTGTCTAGTCTTGTCTGTCTAGTCTTGTCTGTCTAGTCTTGTCTGTCTAGTCTTGTCTGTCTAGTCTTGTCTGTCTAGTCTTGTCTGTCTAGTCTTGTCTGTCTAGTCTTGTCTGTCTAGTCTTGTCTGTCTAGTCTTGTTCTGTCTAGTCTTGTCTGTCTAGTCTTGTCTGTCTAGTCTTGTCTGTCTAGTCTTGTCTGTCTAGTCTTGTCTGTCTAGTCTTGTCTGTCTAGTCTTGTCTGTCTAGTCTTGTCTGTCTAGTCTTGTCTGTCTAGTCTTGTCTGTCTAGTCTTGTCTGTCTAGTCCTTGTCTGTCTAGTCTTTGTCTGTCTAGTCTTGTCTGTCTAGTCTTGTCTGTCTAGTCTTGTCTGTCTAGTCTTGTCTGTCTAGTCTTGTCTGTCTAGTCTTGTCTGTCTAGTCTTGTCTGTCTAGTCTTGTCTGTCTAGTCTTGTCTGTCTAGTCTTGTCTGTCTAGTCTTGTCTGTCTAGTCTTGTCTGTCTAGTCTTGTCTGTCTAGTCTTGTCTGTCTAGTCTTGTCTGTCTAGTCTTGTCTGTCTAGTCTTGTCTGTCTAGTCTTGTCTGTCTAGTCTTGTCTGTCTAGTCTTGTCTGTCTAGTCTTGTCTGTCTAGTCTTGTCTGTCTAGTCTTGTCTGTCTAGTCTTGTCTGTCTAGTCTTGTCTGTCTAGTCTTGTCTGTCTAGTCTTGTCTGTCTAGTCTTGTCTGTCTAGTCTTGTCTGTCTAGTCTTGTCTGTCTAGTCTTGTCTGTCTAGTCTTGTCTGTCTAGTCTTGTCTGTCTAGTCTTGTCTGTCTAGTCTTGTCTGTCTAGTCTTGTCTGTCTAGTCTTGTCTGTCTAGTCTTGTCTGTCTAGTCTTGTCTGTCTAGTCTTGTCTGTCTAGTCTTGTCTGTCTAGTCTTGTCTGTCTAGTCTTGTCTGTCTAGTCTTGTCTGTCTAGTCTTGTCTGTCTAGTCTTGTCTGTCTAGTCTTGTCTGTCTAGTCTTGTCTGTCTAGTCTTGTCTGTCTAGTCTTGTCTGTCTAGTCTTGTCTGTCTAGTCTTGTCTGTCTAGTCTTGTCTGTCTAGTCTTGTCTGTCTAGTCTTGTCTGTCTAGTCTTGTCTGTCTAGTCTTGTCTGTCTAGTCTTGTCTGTCTAGTCTTGTCTGTCTAGTCTTGTCTGTCTAGTCTTGTCTGTCTAGTCTTGTCTGTCTAGTCTTGTCTGTCTAGTCTTGTCTTCTAGTCTTGTCTGTCTTCTTGTCTGTCTAGTCTTGTCTGTCTAGTCTTGTCTGTCTAGTCTTGTCTGTCTAGTCTTGTCTGTCTAGTCTTGTCTGTCTAGTCTTGTCTGTCTAGTCTTGTCTGTCTAGTCTTGTCTGTCTAGTCTTGTCTGTCTAGTCTTGTCTGTCTAGTCTTGTCTGTCTAGTCTTGTCTGTCTAGTCTTGTCTGTCTAGTCTTGTCTGTCTAGTCTTGTCTGTCTAGTCTTGTCTGTCTAGTCTTGTCTGTCTAGTCTTGTCTGTCTAGTCTTGTCTGTCTAGTCTTGTCTGTCTAGTCTTGTCTGTCTAGTCTTGTCTGTCTAGTCTTGTCTGTCTAGTCTTGTCTGTCTAGTCTTGTCTGTCTAGTCTTGTCTGTCTAGTCTTGTCTGTCTAGTCTTGTCTGTCTAGTCTTGTCTGTCTAGTCTTGTCTGTCTAGTCTTGTCTGTCTAGTCTTGTCTGTCTAGTCTTGTCTGTCTAGTCTTGTCTGTCTAGTCTTGTCTGTCTAGTCTTGTCTGTCTAGTCTTGTCTGTCTAGTCTTGTCTGTCTAGTCTTGTCTGTCTAGTCTTGTCTGTCTAGTCTTGTCTGTCTAGTCTTGTCTGTCTAGTCTTGTCTGTCTAGTCTTGTCTGTCTAGTCTTGTCTGTCTAGTCTTGTCTGTCTAGTCTTGTCTGTCTAGTCTTGTCTGTCTAGTCTTGTCTGTCTAGTCTTGTCTGTCTAGTCTTGTCTGTCTAGTCTTGTCTGTCTAGTCTTGTCTGTCTAGTCTTGTCTGTCTAGTCTTGTCTGTCTAGTCTTGTCTGTCTAGTCTTGTCTGTCTAGTCTTGTCTGTCTAGTCTTGTCTGTCTAGTCTTGTCTGTCTAGTCTTGTCTGTCTAGTCTTGTCTGTCTAGTCTTGTCTGTCTAGTCTTGTCTGTCTAGTCTTGTCTGTCTAGTCTTGTCTGTCTAGTCTTGTCTGTCTAGTCTTGTCTGTCTAGTCTTGTCTGTCTAGTCTTGTCTGTCTAGTCTTGTCTGTCTAGTCTTGTCTGTCTAGTCTTGTCTGTCTAGTCTTGTCTGTCTAGTCTTGTCTGTCTAGTCTTGTCTGTCTAGTCTTGTCTGTCTAGTCTTGTCTGTCTAGTCTTGTCTGTCTAGTCTTGTCTGTCTAGTCTTGTCTGTCTAGTCTTGTCTGTCTAGTCTTGTCTGTCTAGTCTTGTCTGTCTAGTCTTGTCTGTCTAGTCTTGTCTGTCTAGTCTTGTCTGTCTAGTCTTGTCTGTCTAGTCTTGTCTGTCTAGTCTTGTCTGTCTAGTCTTGTCTGTCTAGTCTTGTCTGTCTAGTCTTGTCTGTCTAGTCTTGTCTGTCTAGTCTTGTCTGTCTAGTCTTGTCTGTCTAGTCTTGTCTGTCTAGTCTTGTCTGTCTAGTCTTGTCTGTCTAGTCTTGTCTGTCTAGTCTTGTCTGTCTAGTCTTGTCTGTCTAGTCTTGTCTGTCTAGTCTTGTCTGTCTAGTCTTGTCTGTCTAGTCTTGTCTGTCTAGTCTTGTCTGTCTAGTCTTGTCTGTCTAGTCTTGTCTGTCTAGTCTTGTCTGTCTAGTCTTGTCTGTCTAGTCTTGTCTGTCTAGTCTTGTCTGTCTAGTCTTGTCTGTCTAGTCTTGTCTGTCTAGTCTTGTCTGTCTAGTCTTGTCTGTCTAGTCTTGTCTGTCTAGTCTTGTCTGTCTAGTCTTGTCTGTCTAGTCTTGTCTGTCTAGTCTTGTCTGTCTAGTCTTGTCTGTCTAGTCTTGTCTGTCTAGTCTTGTCTGTCTAGTCTTGTCTGTCTAGTCTTGTCTGTCTAGTCTTGTCTGTCTAGTCTTGTCTGTCTAGTCTTGTCTGTCTAGTCTTGTCTGTCTAGTCTTGTCTGTCTAGTCTTGTCTGTCTAGTCTTGTCTGTCTAGTCTTGTCTGTCTAGTCTTGTCTGTCTAGTCTTGTCTGTCTAGTCTTGTCTGTCTAGTCTTGTCTGTCTAGTCTTGTCTGTCTAGTCTTGTCTGTCTAGTCTTGTCTGTCTAGTCTTGTCTGTCTAGTCTTGTCTGTCTAGTCTTGTCTGTCTAGTCTTGTCTGTCTAGTCTTGTCTGTCTAGTCTTGTCTGTCTAGTCTTGTCTGTCTAGTCTTGTCTGTCTAGTCTTGTCTGTCTGGTCTTGTCTGTCTAGTCTTGTCTGTCTAGTCTTGTCTGTCTAGTCTTGTCTGTCTAGTCTTGTCTGTCTAGTCTTGTCTGTCTGGTCTTGTCTCTCTAGTCTTGTCCGTCTTGCAACTTCAAATGACATGACTTATTGAAAACAAATAAATAAATCAAACTAGACAGCATGTAGACGTTGAAAACGCACATATATTTGTGTTATTGATTAGTTAGCGACCTTGACGGGGTCACTAACATTTCAAGATAGAAACATCGATCATTTCGAACTATCTATGAATAGTTCGAAATTGGAATAGTTTTGTGAACAAAGTATTTGTTTACCTTTGCTTTTCCATTTAGCACACGCTGGCGTGCAATATGATCAGCTCGGATATTTGCACGGGTGTTTTCCATTATTCAGGCGCCGAAGAAGTCTCCAAGCCCCTTGACTATTCCTGCCCATATCACACTCTGACATTAGTTTCTCCCACTGTTTATTTGTTTACCTTACTACCCAAAATAGCTTCATTTGATTGGTTGGTTTTAATAACAAATTTAACAATCTAAGAATCCTTGACTAACAAAATACTCAATAACCATAACAACAAATAAACAAACTGATTTTTTTTACTTTTTTATGCAACGAATTTTTGTAATTTCCGTCTTTCGTCCTCACCGCCTGACGATTCGCTCTCTTCTTCGGGCTGTTGCTTCGGTAAGAACATTTTCATTCCCATTTTCACTCAACATTTTCATTCCCATGACTTTCACCACCATTTTCTGATTGCTGGTGATTGAGAAATCTGAGATTTCTTCTTAGATTTGATCGATTCTTGGCTTGTACTAAACATGTTGACCTTGCATAATCCAACAAGCCAGTTCAGTCAGTCAGATGGTTCAGTCTTAAATGTTAATCTTGAGCCACTAGTTTAGTTTAGTTTTTAGATACCTGAATAACTATTATTTAATCCTTATTCCTAATAACCAATGAACAATTTAATTTAATGTGATGATAACTTCAAATTGCGATTGAGTAATATTGAGTGATACTAGAGATTGATTATTCAAATTACGTAAGTAAATAGATAAAACTACATAGACAAGACTAGACGGAGGAGATTTCGTAGAGAAAACCGGAGAGAGATGGTTAGGTTGGGTTACTATCGAGCGTGGGCAGAAGAACGGAAGATTCCCCTATTCACTCTGGACGAAATGGAAAAAGCAGTACAAAGGACAAAAAAAAAACGGCCAAGTGCGAGTTGTGACTCGCGCACCGAGGATTCCGTACAAACTTGTAAGTAAGGTATGACCTAACTGTATGCAACCCATATGGTTCTGGTGCCTGACAATACCACGCAACACTTTAGTGAATTATCATAAGTTTCTAATAGTAAATTCGCATTTTTCTTGTAATTAAACTAAATATTTACGGTTTTCACATTTTTCCCTTTACATGTGCTGTAAGACACCGCTTCTTGCCAAATTTCATGACTCTAGGTCTACGGGAAGTACCCTATAGGTTTTGATTCCCTTGTGAAATCGCAAAATGTGCGACATAAACGGTCATATCTTTTGATTGCGTTGACTTACAAGTTTGATTTTTTCACAGCTGAAAGAGACCGTAGACCCGAGTATTTGCTACAAATTGCAACTTGTTACCTCTACGCGTTCCTGAGAAAACTGGTCTTGACAGACAGACAGACAGACGGACAACAAAGTGATCCTATAAGGGTTCCGTTTTCGGTACGGAACCCTAATAAATGGATTGGATTGAAAGGACGTTTTTAATTTCAAACGCATTGCAATTTAGAAAGCTAAAACAAATTATATTCCAGTGAATAGCAAAAGTTTTAACAATTTTGTTGGATAAAACAGGAGAATTGAAACTCAATATACAAGACTAGAAAGTGAAGATTTGACTGCGTAGACTAACCCAGGTAATTAGACAAGAACAAAACGATGTTAATTTGGAAGAACAATACTCGATTAAATATCGTAAGATATCAGTAAGACTGTTGGAAGAGTATTAGAAAAGCAGATATGGCTACTCGTGATACAACGTATTAAAAATTGCTTACGTTGCGTAACGCGAATGGAAAATTTTACAGCTCAATAAATTCCATGTTGTGCGTCTTTTTCTAACGAATTTTAATGCAAACCGACAGAGTCGTAAATATCTCATCTAATCTCAAATTAGTTTCCTTCCACGAAACTCTCCAATGATTGGCATTGACAACCTAAACCTCTAATAACACTAATTACAATCATTTTTATTTTCTTCTATTTAGACAAGACTAGACACACAAGACTAGATAGACAAAACTAGACTAGACAGAGAAAATACTAGACATACATGATTAAAGAGACACGATTAAAGATACGTCAAGACTAGACAGAAAGAAAGTCTCTCTAGTCTAGAATAATCATTATAATCTGTAATATAAAAGAGCTTTTTATTTCTTGCCTAGACTAGACAGACAAGACTAGACCAACAAGACTAGACTCAAAACAGTCTGTCTAGTCTTGTCTGTCTAGTCTTGTCTGTCTAGTCTTGTCTGTCTAGTCTTGTTTGTCTAGTCTTGTCTGTCTAGTCTTGTCTGTCTAGTCTTGTCTGTCTAGTCTTGTCTGTCTAGTGTTGTCTGTCTAGTCTTGTCTGTCTAGTCTTGTCTGTCTAGTCTTGTCTGTCTAGTCTTGTCTGTCTAGTCTTGTCTGTCTAGTCTTGTCTGTCTAGTCTTGTCTGTCTAGTCTTGTCTGTTTAGTCTTGTCTGTCTAGTCTTGTCTATCTAGTCTTGTCTGTCTAGTCTTGTCTGTCTAGTCTTGTCTGTCTAGTCTTGTCTGTCTAGTCTTGTCTGTTTAGTCTTGTCTGTCTAGTCTTGTCTGTCTAGTCTTTTCTGTCTAGTCTTGTCTGTCTAGTCTTGTCTGTCTAGTCTTGTCTGTCTTGTCTTGTCTGTCTAGTCTTGTCTGTCTAGTCTTGTCTGTCTTGTCTTGTCTGTCTAGTCTTGTCTGTCTAGTCTTGTCTGTCTAGTCTTGTCTGTCTAGTCTTGTCTGTCTAGTCTTGTCTGTCTAGTCTTGTCTGTCTAGTCTTGTCTGTCTAGTCTTGTCTGTCTAGTCTTGTCTGTCTAGTCTTGTCTGTCTAGTCTTGTCTGTCTAGTCTTGTCTGTCTAGTCTTGTCTGTCTAGTCTTGTCTGTCTAGTCTTGTCTGTCTAGTCTTGTCTGTATAGTCTTGTCTGTCTAGTCTGGTCTGTCTAGTCTTGTCTGTCTAGTCTTGTCTGTCTAGTCTTGTCTGTCTAGTCTTGTCTGTCTAGTCTTGTCTGTCTAGTCTTGTCTGTCTAGTCTTGTCTGTCTAGTCTTGTCTGTCTAGTCTTGTCTGTCTAGTCTTGTCTGTCTAGTCTTGTCTGTCTAGTCTTGTCTGTCTAGTCTTGTCTGTCTAGTCTTGTCTGTCTAGTCTTGTCTGTCTAGTCTTGTCTGTCTAGTCTTGTCTGTCTAGTCTTGTCTGTCTAGTCTTGTCTGTCTAGTCTTGTCTGTCTAGTCTTGTCTGTCTAGTCTTGTCTGTCTAGTCTTGTCTGTCTAGTCTTGTCTGTCTAGTCTTGTCTGTCTAGTCTTGTCTGTCTAGTCTTGTCTGTCTAGTCTTGTCTGTCTAGTCTTGTCTGTCTAGTCTTGTCTGTCTAGTCTTGTCTGTCTAGTCTTGTCTGTCTAGTCTTGTCTGTCTAGTCTTGTCTGTCTAGTCTTGTCTGTCTAGTCTTGTCTGTCTAGTCTTGTCTGTCTAGTCTTGTCTGTCTAGTCTTGTCTGTCTAGTCTTGTCTGTCTAGTCTTGTCTGTCTAGTCTTGTCTGTCTAGTCTTGTCTGTCTAGTCTTGTCTGTCTAGTCTTGTCTGTCTAGTCTTGTCTGTCTAGTTTTGTCTGTCTAGTCTTGTCTGTCTAGTCTTGTCTGTCTAGTCTTGTCTGTCTAGTCTTGTCTGTCTAGTCTTGTCTGTCTAGTCTTGTCTGTCTAGTCTTGTCTGTCTAGTCTTGTCTGTCTAGTCTTGTCTGTCTAGTCTTGTCTGTCTAGTCTTGTCTGTCTAGTCTTGTCTGTCTAGTCTTGTCTGTCTAGTCTTGTCTGTCTAGTCTTGTCTGTCTAGTCTTGTCTGTCTAGTCTTGTCTGTCTAGTCTTGTCTGTCTAATCTTGTCTGTCTAGTCTTGTCTGTCTAGTTTTGTCTGTCTAGTCTAGTCTAGTCTAGTCTAGTCTAGTCTAGTCTAGTCTAGTCTAATCTAGTCTAGTCTAGTCTAGTCTAGTCTAGTCTAGTCTAGTCTAGTCTAGTCTGTCTAGTCTGTCTAGTCTTGTCTGTCTAGTCTTGTCTGTCTAGTCTTGTCTGTCTAGTCTTATCTGTTTAGTCTTATCTGTCTAGTCTTGTCTGTCTAGTCTAGTCTTGTCTGTCTAGTCTTGTCTGTCTAGTCTTGTCTGTCTAGTCTTGTCTGTCTAGTCTTGTCTGTCTAGTCTTGTCTGTCTAATCTTGTCTGTCTAGTCTTGTCTATCTAGTTTTGTCTGTCTAGTATTATATGGCAGAAATCGAATAAACTGTGTTCCTTGTTTACGTTTGTTATTGGTTTTTGGCGCTAGTGATGTGTACGTTTTCGCACGCAGAAATAAAATTGGCGAGCGCGAGAAAAACAAGCGCTCGTCTTCTCTGACCAATATAGGTTAGTGAAACGTGCGGCGCTATATTTAGTCCAGCCTCGGGTTTTGGTCGTCCGCGTGGGTTCGCGTTTTCGAATTTCCTCGCCGCCAAATAAATAACAAACAAGGAAAGCGGCGCCGCGTGGGCGAAGGACGACAACGCCGAGCACGCTTTTGCCCATTCTCGTGCGCCGAGCAGGTTTTCACCCATTAGTTCAAATGTGTTATTGTTACAGTAAAAGTATGTAGTTTGGTAGTTTTGTTCATATTTACCGGTATATGTACACATTTACCGGTATATGTACACATTTACCGGTATATGTACACATTTACCAGTATATGTACACATTTACCTTCTTGGTTGGTAAATGTGAGTTCAACATACATTTACCAATTATTTATCCGGCAATTGTGTACATATGCATAATGTCGTTGACAATTGTTAGAGGTTTACATTAACATACACAGCGCATTGGCTGTCCAACAAGACACACGTGTTATTGTAACACACAAAAAGTATACATTTTCCGATAAAAGTAAAAATATAAAGTTAAATTAAAATAAAGTTAAATAAAGTAAATCTCAGATTTAAACTCACATTTACCTTTTAAATTGGTAGATGTAGACATATATCGGCAAATGTTTACATTTGCCGATTTTGTGCTTTTACCGTAACATTATCATCGCGATTTTATTTGAAGCAGTATAAATGCTTAAAATACTAGTTATATGAGATTCTCATATACGCGACACTCAGCTACGCGACGTCGTGCGACATCGCTTGTCAAATAATGATTACATTGTTTTAAATGTTCACGTTCTCACTATGGCTACGCGACGTGCCCATTAAAGGCCGATTCTCATATACGCGACACTCAGCTACGCGACGTCGTGCGACATCGCTTGTCAAATAATGATTACATTGTTTTAAATGGGCACGTTCTCACTATGGCTACGCGACGTGCCCATTAAAGGCCGATTTTCATATACGCGACACTCAGCTACGCGACGTTGTCCGACATCGCTTGTCAAATAATAATTACATTGTTTTAAATGGGCACGTTCTCAGTATGGCTACGCGACGTGCCCATTAAAGACCGAATCTCATATACGCGACTCTCAGCTACGCGACGTCGTGCGACATCGCCTGTCAAATAATTATTACATTGCTTTAAATGGGTACGTTCTCACTATGGCTACGCGACGTGCCCATTAAAGACCGATTCTCATATACGCGACACTCAGCTACGGCACGTCACGCGACATCGCCTGTCGAATAATGATTACATTGTTTTAAATGGGCACGTTCTCACTACGACTACGCGACAACTACGCGACTTGCCCATTTAAAACAATGTAATCATTATTTGACAGGCGATGTCGCGTGACGTCGCGTAGCTGAGTGTCGCGTATATGAGAATCGGCCTTAAAGCATTGAGACATAGAGTGTCTCAATGCTTAGAGATGCCTAGAGATATTGTGTATCTCCGTGAAGTTATATTTTTCAAATTTGACAGGCAAAACTAGACTAGATAGACAAACGTTGCTGCACATTAAACTGAGATCTGTACTGAGGCAAAAGAAGGTAAAAGGCTAAGCTTAATCGACATACAAGACAAGTTTGTTTCATTACAAGCAATCTCCTTGTTTATTTATTAAATCGGATGCGCAATCGTGCCATATCGCACTAATTAAAACTAGTTTGGAGTAACAGTTATTGAGTGAACAGTTCAACAGATCCAATTTGGGTTAAACGATACGGACGTGTTTAACTCGCACGGTTTGACGTCAAACTTGTGGTGCGGTTTTTCGCTTATCAGATCCACGCAATCAAGACGATTGCGACTTATTTAAAATAATCTTTCTCAGCGACAGTTTGTTAAGAATTGCTTGCCTAGCCTTGCCTTTTCTTTATGGGGACGTAGCAAGCACTAGAGCTAACTTGCCAAGTAACCCCCTGGGAACTGACGGGTTAACAAATTTATTATGGACGTAAGGCAGAGGCCGCACTACGATTTTTTCCCTCGAGCGGTAACCGTTATAACCGCGAAACCGCTCAAGAAACACAGCACGCTATGGGAAAAATCATAGGCCGCTTGTATTAATTCACTTGAGTCATAAAATCAGGCAGTTGAAAACCGCGGCGGTTTAGCCGTAGTGCGGCCTAGGCCTTAGGAGGAATTAGCGGTTTTTAAATCAATTTGAATAAATATACAAGATGGCAGAAAGATTTTATGGTCGATATGGCAGAAGGACGTTATGGCCATTCGTTGCTTTTGGTGGCAATAAAGATTATTATTATACAAGGAAATCTGTTTATTTGCCGTGTTATTCTGTGTTAGAGCAAAAAGCTTGAATTGAGGGTTAAATTCGCAAAGCTAGTAAGAAAGTCAAGTTGAAAGGCAATAGCCGAAGTAAATAAATGAATATTGCAGGATCAAAAGAGAATGTTATCGTCCTTAAAACAAGATTAAAGACGAGAAAATAGAGCTTTCGCTTACTTGGTTTGAGTATTAAGTTTAAGACACTGTATGTAACAGTCCGCGGTTACTGATAAGTTATGATTGATAACACACACGTGCGTTTGGTTTACGATTCGTTGATTGGTTGAGAGCTGCTATTACGTGCTCATACGTTCAGCGCCCCCCGTGCCACAATTCAAACTAACGGAAATTGACATTGCGTATATTGAGTTGCCTATAATCTATTAGCACTCTTATTCCAGTTTTCCAGTTTTAAAAGTCATACTACAAACAAGCGTTGGTTGTTGAAATTAGTAATAGTTTAAATAACTTTCAACAACGGTTGCAGTTAGTTTGTAGCACAAACCTAATCCTCGTGCACTAAAATAAACTCAGTAAGCATTGCAAATACAATAAAATGATCAAGGGCGAGGACGCATTACGTTTAATCAGCTCGCGCATTATTTTTAGAATTTTCCATTTGGCACGAGTTTTCTCTCGAAACGAATTGCACACATAAATTTCAAACTGCGCAGGAAACCGCTTTAAAATAGACAATCAAAGGATGTTGTTCTTGTCTTGTCGTCTAGACATTCCTGCTCAAATTAGGCTTCTATGTATAGACAGGTTAATATATTAAAATCTAGTTAAGTCTAAACTTGTCTATCTACTTTTCTCTCCGGTTCTGATGGTTTAGTCTTATTCCGTTGTCATAACTGTACAGCCTTTCCTGTCCAGTCTTGCCTGTTTAGTCTTGTCCTAGATAGACACTTTCATGTGTCTACACTTTACATTACTAAACGAGTAACGAGCCGTCCACAAAAACATACATTTTTAGAAACTTTTTTTATCAACTTTAAAAAATTCAAATATTCTAGAAATTTTACGCAAATTATTTGCAAAAGATTCAAATGTTTTCTAAAAGTAATTTCAAGAATCTACCGTCTCCGGTGGCGGCTGTACCTATTTTTTGCAAATACACCCAAAACTTTGACAGTTTTCGTCGCACGGATCTGCCACCGGTACCGGCATGTCCGGGACGTCGCCACACGTCCGACCATCACCTCCCTTTTCGACATTTTTACTTAATTTTTTTGCAAGGGCCAAAAATTTTTTTGCATAAATTTCGTCCATTTTTGGACGCCTAAATGACGCGATCCGCAAGTCTCATCGAAAATTGCCGTACGTGGGGTCGTTCGTCTGTTCTTTGGCTACAAGAATCTGATACACCGACTCTCCACAATTGAGGGAGCCGCCGCAGGCGGCCTTTTAGTCGGAGGACCCGGATTCGCAAAAAATGTGAATAACGTCGCCGATAAAAGTCGCGCAGTCTAGTCTTGTCTGTCTAGTCTTGTCTGTCTTGTCTTGTCTGTCTAGTCTTGTCTGTCTAGTCTTGTCTGTCTAGTCTTGTCTGTCTAGTCTTGTCTGTCTAGTCTTGTCTGTCTAGTCTTGTCTGTCTAGTCTTGTCTGTCTAGTCTTGTCTGTCTAGTCTTGTCTGTCTAGTCTTGTCTGTCTAGTCTTGTCTGTCTAGTCTTGTCTGTCTAGTCTTGTCTGTCTAGTCTTGTCTGTCTAGTCTTGTCTGTCTAGTCTTGTCTGTCTAGTCTTGTCTGTCTAGTCTTGTCTGTCTAGTCTTGTCTGTCTAGTCTTGTCTGTCTAGTCTTGTCTGTCTAGTCTTGTCTGTCTAGTCTTGTCTGTCTAGTCTTGTCTGTCTAGTCTTGTCTGTCTAGTCTTGTCTGTCTAGTCTTGTCTGTCTAGTCTTGTCTGTCTAGTCTTGTCTGTCTAGTCTTGTCTGTCTAGTCTTGTCTGTCTAGTCTTGTCTGTCTAGTCTTGTCTGTCTAGTCTTGTCTGTCTAGTCTTGTCTGTCTAGTCTTGTCTGTCTAGTCTTGTCTGTCTAGTCTTGTCTGTCTAGTCTTGTCTGTCTAGTCTTGTCTGTCTAGTCTTGTCTGTCTAGTCTTGTCTGTCTAGTCTTGTCTGTCTAGTCTTGTCTGTCTAGTCTTGTCTGTCTAGTCTTGTCTGTCTAGTCTTGTCTGTCTAGTCTTGTCTGTCTAGTCTTGTCTGTCTAGTCTTGTCTGTCTAGTCTTGTCTGTCTAGTCTTGTCTGTCTAGTCTTGTCTGTCTAGTCTTGTCTGTCTAGTCTTGTCTGTCTAGTCTTGTCTGTCTAGTCTTGTCTGTCTAGTCTTGTCTGTCTAGTCTTGTCTGTCTAGTCTTGTCTGTCTAGTCTTGTCTGTCTAGTCTTGTCTGTCTAGTCTTGTCTGTCTAGTCTTGTCTGTCTAGTCTTGTCTGTCTAGTCTTGTCTGTCTAGTCTTGTCTGTCTAGTCTTGTCTGTCTAGTCTTGTCTGTCTAGTCTTGTCTGTCTAGTCTTGTCTGTCTAGTCTTGTCTGTCTAGTCTTGTCTGTCTAGTCTTGTCTGTCTAGTCTTGTCTGTCTAGTCTTGTCTGTCTAGTCTTGTCTGTCTAGTCTTGTCTGTCTAGTCTTGTCTGTCTAGTCTTGTCTGTCTAGTCTTGTCTGTCTAGTCTTGTCTGTCTAGTCTTGTCTGTCTAGTCTTGTCTGTCTAGTCTTGTCTGTCTAGTCTTGTCTGTCTAGTCTTGTCTGTCTAGTCTTGTCTGTCTAGTCTTGTCTGTCTAGTCTTGTCTGTCTAGTCTTGTCTGTCTAGTCTTGTCTGTCTAGTCTTGTCTGTCTAGTCTTGTCTGTCTAGTCTTGTCTGTCTAGTCTTGTCTGTCTAGTCTTGTCTGTCTAGTCTTGTCTGTCTAGTCTTGTCTGTCTAGTCTTGTCTGTCTAGTCTTGTCTGTCTAGTCTTGTCTGTCTAGTCTTGTCTGTCTAGTCTTGTCTGTCTAGTCTTGTCTGTCTAGTCTTGTCTGTCTAGTCTTGTCTGTCTAGTCTTGTCTGTCTAGTCTTGTCTGTCTAGTCTTGTCTGTCTAGTCTTGTCTCTCTAGTCTTGTCTGTCTAGTCTTGTCTGTCTAGTCTTGTCTGTCTAGTCTTGTCTGTCTAGTCTTGTCTGTCTAGTCTTGTCTGTCTAGTCTTGTCTGTCTAGTCTTGTCTGTCTAGTCTTGTCTGTCTAGTCTTGTCTGTCTAGTCTTGTCTGTCTAGTCTTGTCTTGACGACAGTGGTATCTGATGACGCGTCTCGAAGTTTTCTACCGGAATCCTTGCGTGAATTTAATCTTCGCCACGTCCTCCGTAAAAGTGGTAATTTTTTAATGCAAAATTTTGGGGTCCATGTGGGGAAACGTACGGCCTGAATCGCTCGGTCACGACGGAATCGCTAATTTCGATCAATTCTGAGACGACTGACGTGTGGCGTTTCCCGAATTTCACCTGGATCACGTGGATTTTAAAAAGTTCAAATTTGGCTTTTTTATACCGCCGGAGGCGGCAGATCTTGGGTATTTTAACCGCGCGTCTTCGACGGTTTAACTGAGGATGTCCGTCCGTACGTTGCGCATCCCCAAGTTTCGTCCTCCGCCTTGCTGCAAAACCCACCCGAAAATCGACGTTTTTTGCCGAATCGGCCCGACGGAAGCGACGGCGGCGGCGCAAAACGGGATTCTACATTTTTGCGGTGTAGAATCGAGATCCCCGTCGAGCGGTGCCGTTTTCGCAACTCAGCTCCCCCAGGTTCGGACGCATCAGCCCGAAAACTAAAATCACGATTTTTTACTTTTGAGCCGCCTCCGCCTCCTTTTTCCGCGACTTGAGCTATTTGACACAGTTTGGTACTGCTTTTCAAACTACACAAATTAAACGTCCCATCTTATCTTCCTTTCATAATAAAAGACTTCCTACGTGACAAAGTTATGCCTTAAAGTCAAAGAAGCACACTCACTTTTTTACCCCTCTTCAAGGTGTTCCCTAAGGTTCACCATTATCACCCCTACTTTGCAATCTAATCTTTTATCGTTCTATCTACCGTTCTATCTAATCTTAAATATAGACGTCAACTCTCCCAATCTCATACACCTTGCCAACATTCTCCAATATGCCTAAGGAAGAGCCCTCATTTCACATACCAAATCTCTTCCAAAAGCAATAATTATAATAAATACAATAAATTGGTTCAACAAATGTCAACTCCTCTTACCATTCGCATATTAACCGATTGACAAACAATGACGTCTATAAGACGTCATGTATTTATGATAAGATCACATGTATATGGACACATCAACGCGCATTTTATTCGTATGTCAAGGGGTTAAGTTTGGCCTTATTATAGTTAACCCCATTCACATTCGACATTCGACGAAGTATTCAAATTTAACACTCTGGTAAACGATCGCAAACACGAAATAATCAAAAGATTTCTTTCGGTCACTGACCTTCTGTAATCAGGGGGTTTGCACGAAGACTGGGACAACAATTTACAAGACCATTTTCAGACCCATCTTGGTCTATGGACACATTATTTGGACGAACACGAACAAAACGACTAACGAAAATGCCGAAAGAACCGTCTTAAGAACTATCACAAAAATTCGTCATTCAATTCGTCCTCCACACAATCCCTCCAATACGTGGTCTGCTAGAAAAGTATCCGACCTTTAGCCGGTAAAAAAAACTGGCACACCTCGACCGTTGGAACCTAATCGCCCTCAAAGTAGTCTCCTTGGGACTCCACACACTTCTCCTAGCGGTGCCGCCATTGTTGGAAGCATTCCGAAAAAGCCTCTTTCGGAATCGGCTTTAGCTCGGCTGTCGTTGCAACCATAATGTCGTCTCTTGTCTGAAATCGCGTTCCTTTCAATGTCCTCTTGGCTTTGGGTCATAGCCAGAAGTCGCAGGAGTAAGGAGCCTGTCGAACAAGAGGAGCCAAAAAAATGTGAACCAAGTGCGAAGAATGTGCTGGAGCATTGTCGTGATGGAGTCGCCAATTTCCTGATGACCACAACTCCTGTCGCAATTTCTCGGATAGTCACACGACGGTCCCGCATCACCACAGCACAGCGTTCACTTTGGCAATGACATGGTCATTTCGGCATGTTGATGGCCGACCAGAGCGTGGCTCACTTTCCAGCCATGTGCGACCGTCTTTAAACCGGTTGTACCACTCCTTAATCTGTGTGATGCCCATAGCATCGTCACCGAAAGCCGTCTGAATCTTCCGAATGGTTTCCACCTAGTTATCGCCCATTTTCTGACAAAATTTGGTGCGGTAACGCTGCTCCAGTCGTTCCGTCATTTTACTTGCATTGAAAAACCGACGAGAGCACTACACACTACGTCACTCGAAAACTGCTGGACAGCAACTGACGCTATCTACAGGCGGGAAAAAATTCACGCATGCGCACGAAGGTTCAAGGTCGGCTCATGCAAGCACGCTTGATTCAAATCCATCAGGTTTTCAAAATAAAAAATAAGATCGGATACTTTTCTAACAGACCACGTACACTCATATACGAAAGAACGAAAATCACTCCAATCCTTGACATACTTGTTATACTATGACATAATTTTAAAGACCAAGTCAAAAACAGAGACAACATCCTGGACAGTGTTCCCTCTAAGCTGTGCGCGTGTGGGCGCACACATAAATTTTAAACAAAGCGTACACCAGTGTTTCTCAAAGTGGGCGATGACGTCGTTTTGGGGGTCGCTAGGTACCCAGGGGGCGATATAGGGGGCGGTAGGTAGCCAGGGGGGCGATATAGGGGGTTGTAGGTATCACGAGCTATACAATGTATTTCTGTTTATTTAAAACAAACAAAAACGTTCGACAAAATTGTTCCGTGTTCAGTATTATACGAGGGGTCATCCACTCTTGCAATACATGTTAATATTTAGATGCATTACTGCTATTACACTACATTACACTACATTACACAAAGTACTCTTGGATTCCTTGAATTACGGTTGCATTCCCTGAATTACGTTCACAATATATTTTTTTCTGGATCCTTTAGCCGCCGCCGTGCCACGTGTTTAGAGCCCTCGCTCGCCGTCCTGCGACGTCCCGTTCACCTGGTGCGAGAGCCAATAAATTTTTTTTTTTGCCGATTTTGCACTCACTTCCACGGACGCCCAGGACTTATTTGAGGGGCTCCAAGTCGCCGGCTGGGTTCGTTCACTTTAGATCATTTGCCCGCATTCATCTCCACTTTGTTCATGCCACATTGCCACTTATACTACAAGGAAGAGTAGATGGTAGAAGAGGGCCAAGAAGAGGGAGAATGTCGTGGTCAAAAAACCTTAGAACGTTGTTCAACACAACAACAACAAATCTCTTCAGGGTTGTAACAAAGTTCGAATTTCGGAATTTAGAGAGAATGGAACAGAACTAACAATAAATACAAGGAAGCTACAATACCTTTGCCATATAATGAGGAATAGTCAATGGTACGGTCTATTGCCACTTATACTACAAGGAAGAGTAGATGGTAGAAGAGGGCCAGGAAGAGGGAGAATATCGTGGTCAAAAAACCTTCGAACCTTGTTCAACAACAACAAATCTCTTCAGGATTGTAACAAACAAAGTCCAAATTTCCGCATTTCTGAATTTAGAGAGAATGGAAAAAGGACGAAAGGTCATACTAACAATAAAGACAAGGAAGCTGAAATACCTTAGCCATATAATGAGGAATAGTCAATGGTGCGGTCTACTGCCACTTATACTACAAGGAAGAGTGGACGGTAGTAGAGGGCCAGGAAGAGGGAGAATATCTTGTCCAAAAAACCTTAGAACGTTGTTCCATAGCAACAAATCCCTTCAGGGTTGCAACAAACTCAGAATTTTCGCATTTCTGAATTTAAAGAAAATGGAAAAACAACGAGAGGTTTTACTAACAATAAAGTCAAGGAAGCTGAAATAACTTGGTCATATAATGAGGAATGGTCAATGGTACGGTCTATTGCCACTTATACTACAAAGAAGAGTAGATGGTAGTAGAGGGCCAGAAAGAGGGAGAATAAGCTGGAAAACCTTGACTATATAATGAGGAACAGTCCATGGTACGGTCTATTCCCACTTATACTAAAAGGAAGAGTAGATGGTAGAAGAGGGCCAGGAAAATGGAGAATATCGTGTCCAAAAAACCTAAAAACCTTGTTCAATAGCAACAAATCCCTTCAGGGTTGCAACAAAGCCCGAATTTCCATGTTGATCGCCAACATCCGAAGCGGATAGGCACCAGAAGAAGAAGAATACTACCGAGGAGGCCAACCTCATTTAACCTAACCTATCCGACTAAATTAAATACTGTTGAGTGCTCACAATACTATTTTTATAAATCATTGCAAGGAGGCGTGAGTGAATGAAAACCAGATTGAACAACTGTGTAAGTAGGGATATATGTCACGTTCTCGACCCTCCTTCTTCTATGACCTTGACCCCTGACCTTTGACCCTGACCTTGACCCTGACCTTTGACCCTGACCTCTGACCCTGGTCTTGATCTTGATCTGGCCCTGACCTAGGGATATATGTCACGTTCTGGCGCCGCCTCCCCCTCTGACCTTGACAATGAACTTTGACCCTCCTTTGGGCCTCCGACCCTAACACCTGACTTGTGACCCTGGTCTTGATCTTGATCTGACCCTGATCTAACATACAAGTTTTGCACGCGGCCGAGCGAGTATCTGTACATGGCGTCGCGATTTATCAGTAGTTCTGAACGCGCCCGAGCGTAGATGTGTAGATGGCGTTAGGAAATATTCAAAAATGCGCGGTGAGGAGGGCCGTTCATTCCCAACTTGCCTGTAAATGCATGTGAAACTAATTAATTTCTCGGAAAATAATCTTATTTCGATTTACCGTTAGACGTGACCCTATGTCTGCCGTAGATAGCAACCACTGTTATCAGCTGCATACAGCGTGGAACTAATAAATTATGTCGGCCTAATTAATTTCTCGGAAATTTATCTGCGTCTAGTCTGCTGCTGATAACAATTTGAATTTCTTAGAAATTGTGCGTTTATTTTAATACACATGCTAAAATTTTTATTTACTGTCCGGCTTGTCGATTAGGCGCGACCGGATGGCTGTCGTAGATAACAAACCCCTGCGGTGCGCGAGCGGAGAAATAATCATCTCGTCGTGATAAAAAATATTTATGTGATGGTTGTTTAAACCCTTTTTTCAACCGAATCGAATTTTATGAAACAGGGTAATCAATTTCTTGGAAATAATCTGCGTTTTTATTTTGATTTACCATTAGACGTGGCCGAATGTCTGCCGTCGACAGCAAACCTCCTATCTTATCAGCTACATACAAGCGTGGAACCAATACATTATGCCGGTCTAATTAATTTCTCGGAAATTTATCTGCGTCTAGTCTGCTGCTGATAACAGTTTGAATTTCTTAGAAATTGTGCGTTTTCACCTTCCACCTAATCGACAAACCGGACAGTAAAACAAAATTTGAATATTGTTATTATAAAATAAACGCACAATTTCTAAGAAATTCAAAGTGGTATCAGGAGCAGACTAGACGCAAATAAATTTCCGAGAAATTAATTAGACCGGCGTAATGTATTGGTTCCACGCTTGTATGTAGCTGATAAGATAGGAGGTTTGCTGTCGACGGCAGACATTCGGCCACGTCTAACGGTAAATCAAAATAAAAACGCAGATTATTTCCAAGAAATTGATTACCCTGTGTTTCATAAAATTCGATTCGGTTGAAAAAAGGGTTTAAACAACCATCACATAAATATTTCTTATCACAACGAGATGATTTCTCCGCTCGCGCACCGCAGGGGTTTGTTATCTACGACAGACATCCGGTCGCGCCTAATCGACAAGCCGGACAGTAAATAAAAATTTTAGCATGTGTATTAAAATAAACGCACAATTTCTAAGAAATTCAAATTGTTATCAGCAGCAGACTAGACGCAGATAAATTTCCGAGAAATTAATTAGACTGACATAATTTATTAGTTCCACGCTGTATGCAGCTGATAAGATAACAGTGGTTGCTATCCACGGCATTGGGTCACATCTAACGGTAAATCGAAATAGAAACGAAGATTATTTTCCGAGAAATTAATTAGTTTTACATGCGTTTACAGGCAAGTTGGAAATGAACGGCCCTCCTCACCGCGCATTTTTTAATATTTCCTAACGACATCTACACATCTACCCTCGGCCGCGTTCAGAACTACTAATAAATCGCGACGCCATCTATAGATACTCGCTCGGCCGCGTGCAGAACTAGTAGGTTAGGTCAGGGTCAGATCAAGACCAGGGTCACAGGTCAGGGTCAAGGTCAGAAGGGGAGGTGGCGCCAGAACGTGACATATATCCCTAGGTTTGAGTCAGATCAAGACCAGGGTCACAGGTCAGGGCCAAGATCAAGGTCAGAGGGGGAGGTGGCGCCAGAACGTGACATATATCCCCAGGTCAGAGTCAGATCAAGACCTGGGTCAGGGTCAAAGGTCAGGCCCAGGGGTCAGGGTCAAGGTCGTAGGAGGATGAGGGTCGAGAACGTGACATATATCCCTACTTGTGTAGATGTGTATATATTTATCTAAAAACCATTATAATATCAGCAGTGTGGAGTATTTTGGAAAGCTACTAAACAATTAACATTTTTTAGATACTTTAACGACTTCCAAAGTGCCTTGTTTGAAAAAGCTCATTAACTGACTTCCTAGATTCTTTCCCGACTTCCTAGTATCAATACCAGAAAGCCCTCCACACCAAGTCAGTCAAGAAGGGTCAGTCATGAAAAGTCAGTCATGAAAAGTCAGTCATGAAAAGTCAGTCATGAAAAGTCAGTCATGAAAAGTCAGTCATGAAAAGTCAGTCATGAAGAGACAGTTCGTAAGCAAAAGCCCTCCACACCAAGTCAGTCAAGAAGGGTCAGTCATGAAAAGTCAGTCATGATAAGTCAGTCATGAAAAGTCAGTCATGAAAAGTCAGTCATGAAGAGACAGTCCGTAAGCAGTATATAGTAAGTAAAGTGAAAACCTGTAAACTATATATAAATTGTGTATGACCTAATAAAGCCCCGTAAAATTAAAGCAACGACTTCTATCTTGACTCCGTGCCCATTGCAACCCAGAAATACCAACTAGGAAACTCAACTGGTGAGTTGGAATCTCTAAACCAACTCACTCCCACCTTGCTGGAAGATCGTCCACAGCTCAAGGCCGCGAGCAGATGCCAATTTCTCATAACATTATAAGTTAGGTTAGGTTAGACATCTCCTGGCCCTTGCTGGAAGATCGTCCACAGCTCAAGTCCGCGAGCAGATGCCAATTTCTCATAACATTGTTAGGTGTATTAAAGCGAATGTAAGAAACGGTTTACGAACACAAAACCGTATCAAAAATCACTTAATCATCAAAATCACTTAATCATCACAAATTGAGCAGAAAGTAATGACCCGCAATTAGTTAATTGATTGCGTCTTCGTAAACACATAGCGTTTTCCTTGGCGACCATCGACCTCGACGCAAACACAACCGGCACCGGTCGATAATCCTTGACACAACTATTGCATTTGTCCCATTTCGCCACTAAAACGGGCAAACTTCCTTTACATACGTAATTTGATTGAACGAATTGTATGCAAATATTGACACAATTCAAACTCATTTATAATGATAGATAGAGCTAGATTCAACAGACAAGATTAAACAGACAAAAATAGACAGATAAGACTAAATAGACAAGACTAGATCGACAAGACTGGACAGACAAGAGTGGACAGACAAGAGCGGATTTAGTTTTATTCGGTCCATATGTCTCATATAAACTGTCTGTGATATCTATATGTCAAACATAAACCTACTGCGGCGCCAATGTCTCATATAAACTGACTGTGAAGTCTGTAAGTCTAATACAAACTGACTCTGATGTCTATATGTCTCATACCACCTGTAAATGTTGACTATATGTCTCACGCAAAATGACTGTGATGTCTATATGTCTCACATAAACCTACTGCGGCGCCTATGTCTCATATAAACTGACTGTGAAGTCTGTATGTCTAATACAAACTGACTCTGATGTCTATATGTCTCATACCACCTGTAAATGTTGACTATATGTCTCACGCAAACTGACTATGATGTCTATATGTCTCACATAAACCTACTGCGGCGCCTATGTCTCATATAAACTGACTGTGAAGTCTGTATGTCTAATACAAACTGACTCTGATGTCTATATGTCTCATACCACCTGTAAATGTTCACTATATGTCTCACGCAAACTGACTGTGATGTCTATATGTCTCACATAAACCTACTGCGGCACCTATGTCTCATATAAACTGACTGTGAAGTCTGTATGTCTAATACAAACTGACTCTGATGTCCATATGTCTCATACCACCTGTAAAGGTTATCTATATGTCTCACGCAAACTGACTGTGATGTCTATATGTCTCACATAAACCTACTGCGGCGCCTATGTCTCATATAAACTGACTGTGAAGTCTATATGTCTAATACAAACTGACTCTGATGTCTATATGTCTCATACCACCTGTAAATGTTGACTATATGTCTCACGCAAACTGACTATGATGTCTATATGTCTCACATAAACCTACTGCGGCGCCTATGTCTCATATAAACTGACTGTGAAGTCTGTATGTCTAATACAAACTGACTCTGATGTCTATATGTCTCATACCACCTGTAAATGTTCACTATATGTCTCACGCAAACTGACTGTGATGTCTATATGTCTCACATAAACCTACTGCGGCACCTATGTCTCATATAAACTGACTGTGAAGTCTGTATGTCTAATACAAACTGACTCTGATGTCCATATGTCTCATACCACCTGTAAAGGTTATCTATATGTCTCACGCAAACTGACTGTGATGTCTATATGTCTCACATAAACCTACTGCGGCGCCTATGTCTCATATAAACTGACTGTGAAGTCTATATGTCTAATACAAACTGACTCTGATGTCTATATGTCACATACCACCTGTAAATGTTGTCTATATGTCTCACGAAAACTGACTGTGATGTCTATATGTCTCACATAAACCTACTGCGGCGCCTATGTCTCATATAAACTGACTGTGAAGTCTATATGTCTAATACAAACTGACTCTGATGTCTATATGTCTCATACCACCTGTAAATGTTGACTATATGTTTCACGCAAACTGACTGTGACGTCTATATGTCTCACATAAACCTACTGCGGCGCCTATGTCTCATATAAACTGACTGTGAAGTCTATATGTCTAATAGAAACTGACTCTGATGTCTATATGTCTCATACCACTTGTAAATGTTGACTATATGTCTCACGAAAACTGACTATGATGTCTATATGTCTCACATAAACCTACTGCGGCGCCTATGTCCCACATAAACTGACTGCGAAGTCTGTATGTCTAATAAAAACTGACTCTGATGTCTATATGTCTCATACCACCTCTAAATGTTGACTATATGTCTCACGTAAACTGACTGTGATGTCTATATGTCTCACATAAACCTACTGCGGCGCCTATGTCTCATATAAACTGACTGTGAAGTCTGTATGTCTAATACAAACTGACTCTGATGTCTATATGTCTCATATCACCTGTAAATGTTGACTATATGTCTCACGCAAACTGACTGTGATGTCTATATGTCTCACATAAACCTACTGCGGCGCCTATGTCTCATATAAACTGACTGTGAAGTCTGTATGTCTAATACAAACTGACTCTGATGTTTATATGTCTCATACCACCTGTAAATGTTGACTATATGTCTCACGCAAACTGACTGTGATGTCTATATGTCTCACATAAACCTACTGCGGCGCCTATGTCTCATATAAACTGACTGTGAAGTCTATATGTCTAATACAAACTGACTCTGATGTCTATATGTCTCATACCACCTGTAAATGTTGACTATATGTCTCACGCAAACTGACTGTGATGTCTATATGTCTCACATAAACCTACTGCGGCGCCTATGTCTCATATAAACTGACTGTGAAGTCTATATGTCTAATACAAACTGACTCTGATGTCTATATGTCTCATACCACCTGTAAATGTTGACTATATGTCTCACGCAAACTGGCTGTGATGTCTATATGTCTCACATAAACCAACTGTGACGTCTATGTCCCATATAAACTGACTGTGAAGTCTATATGTCTAATACAAACTGACTCTGATGTCTATATGTCTCATACCACCTGTAAATGTTGACTATATGTCTCACGCAAACTGACTGTGATGTCTATATGTCTCACATAAACCTACTGCGGCGCCTATGTCTCATATAAACTGACTGTGAAGTCTGTATGTCTAATATAAACTGACTCTTCTGTCTATATGTCACATACCACCTGTAAATGTTGTCTATATGTCTCACGCAAACTGGCTGTGATGTCTATATGTCTCACATAAACCAACTGTGACGTCTATGTCCCATATAAACTGACTGTGAAGTCTATATGTCTAATACAAACTGACTCTGATGTCTATATGTCTCATATCACCTGTAAATGTTGACTATATGTCTCACGCAAACTGACTGTGATGTCTATATGTCTCACATAAACCTACTGCGGCGCCTATGTCTCATATAAACTGACTGTGAAGTCTGTATGTCTAATACAAACTGACTCTGATGTTTATATGTCTCATACCACCTGTAAATGTTGACTATATGTCTCACGCAAACTGACTGTGATGTCTATATGTCTCACATAAACCTACTGCGGCGCCTATGTCTCATATAAACTGACTGTGAAGTCTATATGTCTAATACAAACTGACTCTGATGTCTATATGTCTCATACCACCTGTAAATGTTGACTATATGTTTCACGCAAACTGACTGTGACGTCTATATGTCTCACATAAACCTACTGCGGCGCCTATGTCTCATATAAACTGACTGTGAAGTCTATATGTCTAATAGAAACTGACTCTGATGTCTATATGTCTCATACCACTTGTAAATGTTGACTATATGTCTCACGCAAACTGACTATGATGTCTATATGTCTCACATAAACCTACTGCGGCGCCTATGTCTCATATAAACTGACTGTGAAGTCTATATGTCTAATACAAACTGACTCTGATGTCTATATGTCTCATACCACCTGTAAATGTTGACTATATCTCTCACGAAAACTGACTGTGATGTCTATATGTCTCACATAAACCTACTGCGGCGCCTATGTCTCATATAAACTGACTGTGAAGTCTATATGTCTAATACAAACTGACTCTGATGTCTATATGTCTCATACCACCTGTAAATGTTGACTATATGTCTCACGCAAACTGACTATGATGTCTATATGTCTCACATAAACCTACTGCGGCGCCTATGTCTCATATAAACTGACTGTGAAGTCTGTATGTCTAATACTTACTGAAGTGTGATGTCTATATGTCTCACACAAACTGAGTGTAAAGTGCGTGAAGAGTGTGAAGTATATACGTCCCATACAAACTGTCTGTGTCATCTATATGCAAGACTAGCTATATGCAAGATATGGCTATATGTCTGCAGCTCATGTGTTTAGGTCATATAAACAAAGCTGACAAGCCTATTGTCCTTGAAGTCATCTAATTGAAACCCAGACGCTTCTACCTAGTCTACAAGTCTTGATTTTTTTTACATTTTCCTGTCTGGTGGTGGAAGGATTGGCCACTGTCTGATCGGACAGTGTTACCAGGGGGCGCCGGAATGTTCTGCATATACAGGAGAAAATGCACACGTGGAGGCTCCTTCCCTGCCCCCCAATTTACATTGATAACGCCGGTTATATTGAGAGTAGACAGATAAGATAACACCTACAAAGGTTTGAAGACTAAGGCCAAGAAGACTAAGCTAAACAAGTTGTGCAAGACACAAGAGTAATGCAGTCAGCATTAGTGTAATGCATCAACTTATTAAAGTAATGCGTGATGCATTACATTAATAAGTTGATGTTAAATTTGAGTTGATGGGCTTTATTAATCTTGACGTTCATCACTAATAAACGTTTATTACGGCTAACTACGCAGTAATTGACGTCGGATGTTAAAGCGTGCAATAAATTGCATTTCAGCGAGGATTTGTTGTAATCCGTGCAAATGTTGTGATGAAAAGTTATTGCGGTTTTCGGTGCGTAAACATCTGTCGTGGGAAATACCGATAGTGTGAAACGAAGGCGGATCAATAACAACGTTCGTCGCCGCTTTTCCGCGTTTCTGCGACGCAAAAAACTACTAATAAATCACAAACAAATAGCAATTAGTTTTCTGCTGTTATTAATTTTTGTTGTTATCTATTGAAGTTAATAACAATAAGCCAGAGGAGCGATTGCCAAAGGATTTTAGTTTTTCGTAGTCGGCATTTCATTTAGTTTTCAGAAATGTCAAATATTTTAATGTCAGATTGACAGTTTTAACACAATTGTCAAAAAACAAATTTCCAAATAATTTCACTGCGAGTTTTTTTGAAACTGTCACTATGACATTTATATTTGAAATGACAGATTTCGCACACCCAGTTATTAAGCATTTCATCTAGTTTTCAGAAATGTCAAATATGTTAATGTCAGATTGACAGTTTTAACACAATTCTCAAAAAACAAATTTGCAAGTAATTTCGCCACGGTTTTTTTTTAACTGTCACTATGACGTTAATATTTGATATAATGACAGATTTCAACCACCTAGTTATTAAGCATTTCATCTAGTTTTTAGAAATGTCAAACATGTTAATGTCAGATTGACAGTTTTAACGCAATTGTCAAAAAACAAATTTGCAAATAATTCCAACGCGAGTTTTTTTGAAACTGTCATTATGACGTTAATATTTGACATAATGGCAGATTTCAAACACCCAGTTATTAAGCATTTCATCTAGTTTTCAGAAATGTTAAATTTGTTCATGTCAGAGTAACAGTTTTAACACAATTGTCAAAAAACACATTTACAAATAGTTTCACTGCGACTTTTTTTTAAACTGTCACTTTGACGTTAATATTTAATATAATGACAGATTTCAAACACCTAGTTAATAAGCACTTGATCTAGTTTTCATAAATGTCAAATATGTTAATGTCAGATTAACAGTTTTAACACAATTGTCAAAAAACAAATTTGCAAATAATTTCACTGAGAGTTTTTTTTGAAACTGTCACTATGACGTTAATATTTGATATAATGACACATTGCAAACACCTAGTTATTATGCATTTCATCTTGTTTTCAGAAATGTCAAATATGGTAATGTCAGGTTGACAGTTTTAACACAATTGTCGAAAAACAAATTTGACAATAATTTCACAGCGACTTTTTTTAAACTGTCGGTATGACGTTAATATTTGACATAATGACAGATTTCAAACACCCAGTTATTAAGCATTTCATCTATTTTTCAGAAATGTCAAATATGTTAATGTCAGATTGACAGTTTTTCACAATTGACAAAAAACAAATTTCCAAATAATTTCACCGCGACTTTTTTTTGAAACTGACACTATGCCATGTTAATATTTGACATAATGACAAATTTCAAAAACATGGTTATTAAGCATTTCATCCAGTTTTCAGAAATGTCATATATGTTAAAGACAGATTGACAGTTTTAACACAATTGTCAAAAAACAAGTTTGCAAATAATTTCACTGCGAATTTTTTTTAAACTGTCACTATGACGTTAATATTTGATGTAATGACAGATTTTAAACACCTAGTTATTAAGTATTTCATCTACTTTTCAGAAATGTCAAATATGTTAATGTCAGATTAACAGTTTTAACACAATTTTCAAAAAACAAATTTGCAAATAATTTCACTGACTTTTTTTGAAACTGTCACTATGGCCTTAATATTTGACATAATGGCAGATTTCAAACACCTAGTTATTAAGCAATTCATCTAGTTTTCAAAAATGTAAAATATTTTAATGCCAGATTGAAAGTTTTAACATAATTCTAAAAAACAAATTTGCAAATAATTTCACTGTGAGTTTTTTTGAAACCGTCACTATGACGTTAATATTTGATATAATTAAAATTTTGAAACACGCACTTATTAAGTATTTCATCTAGTTTTCAGAAATGTCAAATATGTTAATGTCAGATTGACGGTTTTAACACAATTGTCAAAAAATAAATTTTCAAATAATTTCTCCGAGAGTTTTTTGAAACTGTCACTATGAAGTTAATATTTGACATAATGACACATTTCAAACAACTGATTGTTAAGCATTTCATCTAGTTTTCAGAAATGTCAAATATGTTGATGCGAGGTTGACAGTTTTAACACAATTGTCAAAAAATAATAATTTTATCGCGAGTTTTGTTGAAACTGTCACTATGACGTTAATATTTGACATAATGACAGATTTCAAACATCTAGTTATTAAGCATTTCATCTAGTTTTGAGAAATGTCAAATATAGTAATGTCAGATTGACAGTTTTAAGACAATTTTCGCAATACAAATTTTCAAATAATTTCACTGCGAGTTTTGTTGAAACTGTCACTATGACGTTAATATTCGACATAATGACAGATTTTAAATACCTAGTTATTAAGCATTTCATCTAGTTTTCATAAATGTCAAATATGCTAATGTCAGATTGACAGTTTTAACACAATTGACAAAAAACTAATTTGCAAATAATTTCACAGCGACTTTTTTTGAAATATTTGATTTAATGACAGATTTCAAACACCTAGTTATTAAACATTTTATCTAGTTTTCATAAATGTCAAATATGTTAATGTCAGATTGACAGTTTTAATGCAATTGTCAAAAAACAAATTTGCAAATAATTTCGCTGCGGGTTTTTTTGAAACTGTCACTATGACGTTAATATTTGACATAATGACAGATTTCGAACACCTAGTTATTAAGCATTTCGTCTAGTTTTCAGAAATGTCAAATATGTTAATGTCAGATTGACAGTTTTAACACAATTTGCAAATAATTCCACTGCGTGTTTTTTTGAAACTCACTGTAACGTTAATATTTGATAATAACAGATTTCAAACAACGAGATATTAAGCATTTCATTTAGTTTTCAGAAATGTCAAATATGTTAATGTCGGATTAACAGTTTTAACACAATTGTCAAAAAACAAATTTTGCAAATAATTTCACTACGTTTTTTTTGAAACTGTCACTATGACTTTAATGTTTGACAAAATGACAGATTTCAAACACCTAGTTATTAAGCATTTCATCTAGTTTTCAGAAATGTCAAATATGTTAATATCGGATTGACAGTTTTAACACAATTGTCAAAAAACAAATTTTGCAAATAATTTCACTACGTTTTTTTGAAACTGTCACTATGACTTTAATGTTTGACATAATGACAGATTTCAAACACCTAGTTATTAAGCATTTCATCTAGTTTTCAGAAATGTCAAATATGTTAATATCGGATTGAAGGTTTTAACACAATTGTCAAAAAAGAAATTTGCAAATAATGTCTGCACGAGTTTTTTTGAAACTGTCACTATGACGTTAATATTTGACGTAATGACATATTTCAAACACCTAGTTATTAAGCATTTCGTCTAGTTTTCAGAAATGTCAAATATGTTAATGTCAGATTGACAGTTTTAACACAATTTGCAAATAATTCCACTGCGTGTTTTTTTGAAACTCACTGTAACGTTAATATTTGATAATGACAGATTTCAAACAACGAGATATTAAGCATTTCATTTAGTTTTCAGAAATGTCAAATATGTTAATGTCGGATTAACAGTTCTAACACAATTGTCAAAAAACAAATTTTGCAAATAATTTCACTACGTTTTTTTTGAAACTGTCACTATGACTTTAATATTTGACATAATGACAGATTTCAAACACCTAGTTATTAAGCATTTCATCTAGTTTTCAGAAATGTCAAATATGTTAATGTCAGATTGACAGTTTGAACACAATTGTCAAAAAACAAGTTTGAAAATAATTTCACCGCGAGTTTTTTTGAAACTGTCATGTTAATATTTGACATAATGACAGATTTAAAACATCTAGTTATTAAGCATTTCATCTAGTTTTCAGAAATGTTAAATATGTTAATATCAGATTGACAGTTTTAACACAATTGTCCAAAAACCATAATTTCACCGATAGTTTTTTTTAAACTGTAACTATGACGTTAATATTTAACATAATGACAGATTTCAAACAGCTAGTAATTAAACATTTCATTTAGTTTTCAGAATTGTCAAATATGTTAATGTTAGATTGACAGTTTTAACACAATTGTCAAAAAACAAATTTGCAAATAATTTCACTGTGACTTTTTATGATACTGTCACTATGACGTTGATATTTGAAATGACAGATTTCAAACACCTAGTTATTAAGCATTTCATCTAGTTTTCAGAAATGTCAAATATGTTAATGTCGGATTGACAGTTTTAACACAATTTGCAAATAATTCCACTGCGAGTTTTTTTGAAACTGTCACTGTAACGTTAATATTTGATATAATGACAGATTTCAAACACCTTGTTATTAAGCATTTCAACTAGTTTTCAGAAATGTCAAATAAGTGAATGTCAGATTGACAGTTTTAACACAATTGTCAAAAAACAAATTTGAAATTTTTTGAAACTGTCACTATGGCGTTAATATTTAACATAATGACAGATTTCAAACACCTAGGTATTAAGCATTTCATCTAGTTTTCAGAATTTTCAAATATATAAATGTCAGATTGACAGTTTTACCACAATTGTCAAAAAACAAATTTGCAAATAATTGCACTGCGACTTTTTTTAAACTGTCACTATGACGTTAATATTTGACATAATGACAAATTTCAAACACCTAGTTATTAAGCATTTCGTCTAGTTTTCAGAAATGTCAAATATGTTAATGTTAGATTGACAGTTTTAACACAATTTTCAAAAAACTATTTTGCAAATAATTTCACTGCGACTTTTTTTTAAATTGTCACTATGAAGTTAATATATGATATAATGACAGATTTCAAACACCTAGTTATTAAGCATTTCATCTAGTTTTCAGAAATGTCAAACATGTTAATGTCAGATTGACAGTTCTAACACAATTGTCAAAAAACAAATTTGCAAATAATTTCACTGCGATTTTTTTTTAAATTGTCACTATGAAGTTAATATATGATATAATGACAGATTTCAAACACCTAGTTATTAAGCATTTCATCTAGTTTTCAGAAATGTCAAATATGTTAATGTCAGATTGACAGTTCTAACACAATTGTCAAAAAACAAATTTGCAAATAATTTCACTGCGGCTTTTTTTTAAACTGTTACTATGATGTTAATATATGATATAATGACAGATTTCAAACACCTAGTTATTAAGCATTTCATCTAGTTTTCAGAAATGTGAAATATGTTAATGTCAGATTGACAGTTCTAACACAATTGTCAAAAAACAAATTTGCAAATAATTTCACTGCGGCTTTTTTTTAAACTGTTACTATGATGTTAATATATGATATAATGACAGATTTCAAACACCTAGTTATTAAGCATTTCATCTAGTTTTCAGAAATGTCAAATATGTTAATATCAGATTGACAGTTTTAACACAATTGTCCAAAAACCATAATTTCACCGATAGTTTTTTTTAAACTGTCACTATGACGTTAATATTTGACATAATGACAGATTTCAAACAGCTAGTTATTAAACATTTCATCTAGTTTTCAGAATTGTCAAATATGTTAATGTCAGATTGACAGATTTAACACAATTGTCAAAAAACAAATTTGAAAATAATTTCAGCGCGAGTTTTTTTGAAACTGTCACTATGACGTTAATATTTGACGTAATGACAGATTTCAAACACCTAGTTATTAAACATTTCATCTAGTTTTCAGAAATGTCAAATATGTTAAAGCCAGGTTGACAGTTTTAACACAATTGTCAAAAAACAAATTTGAAAATTTTTGAAACTGTCACTATGGCGTTAGTATTTAACATAATGACAGATTTCAAACACCTAGTTATTAAGCATTTCATCTAGTTTTCAGAAATGTCAAATATATTAATGTCAGGTTGACAGTTTTAACACAATTGTCGAAAAACAAATTTACAAATAATTTCACTGCGCCTTTTTTTGAAACTGAAATTCGGATCTATTTCGGTGTCAGTTTCAAGTTTAAATTGTTGAAGCTTCCAGTTGCTATTAATGGCAACACAATGCTGAAAGGTATGTTGGGTGGCTAATAAATTGCATTCGAAATAGGTCGTGTTGCTGCGCTTCGGCCGTTTGCAGTGGCGCAATGCAACGCAGTAAGTCCTGACCTAGGGCAATGCGTACTATTGCTAAATCCGCGTCGCACATAGATGCAAGCGACTAATCCTAGTCGCGGCGTAGTTGCATCGGCGAATGTTTGAATAAGATTAGAGCTTTGTTTGCAATTTGCTGGGAAAAGAAAAAAATGTGGGTTTAATTTGATTAGTAAATGTATTTTATAGACTAGAATAGACTAGTGTCTATAGAACTTGTGTCTATAGAACTCGTGTCTATAGAACTCGTGTCTATAGAACTCGTATTTATAGAACTCGTGTCTATAAAACTCGTGTCTATAGAACTCGTGTTTATAGAACTCGTGTCTATAGAACTCGTGTCTATAAAACTTGTGTCTATAGAACTCGTGTCTATAAAACTCGTGTCTATAGAACTCGTGTTTATAGAACTCGTGTCTATAGAACTCGTGTCTATAAAACTTGTGTCTATAGAACTCGTGTCTATAAAACTCGTGTCTATAGAACTCGTGTTTATAGAACTCGTGTCTATAGAACTCGTGTCTATAAAACTCGTGTCTATAGAACTTGTGTCTATAGAACTCGTGTCTATAGAACTCTTGTTTATAGAACTCGTGTCTATAGAACTCGTGTCTATAGAACTCGTGTCTATAGAACTCGTTGTTTATAGAACTCGTGTCTATAGAACTCGTGTCTATAAAACTCGTGGCTATAGAACTCGTGTTTATAGATCTCGTGTCTATAGAACTTGTGTCTATAGAACTCGTGTCTATAGAACTCGTGTCTATAGAACTCTTGTCGAATACAACTTCGAAAGAGTCCAGGAATTTAAATATCTGGGTGCCACTATCACGTCGGACAATGATATGACCAAAGAAATTAACAACAGAATACAAAGTGCCAATCGATGTTGTTTTGCATTGCAGAGAATAATTAAATCAAAAAATGTACCTCGGACGACAAAAATAAGAATATACCACTCCATTATAAGACCGATTATGACTTGCGAAACCTGGACAATGACAAAAACGAACGAAAACAGACTGAGAGTTGCAGAGAGAAAAATAATACGGTGTATATACAGGCCACACAGCAGTACCGCAGTAGGAAAAACATGGAAATAGAAGAACTATATGACCAACCAGACATTGGTAGGAACGATAAAAGCGGAAAGACTGAGATGGGCCGGCCATGTAAAGAGACAGGAGGATGGACGAGTTGTTAGATTGGTATGGGAAAAGGCCCCGACCGGTAGAAGACGGTGGAGAGACAACATAGCATCAGATCTTAGATCCTTGAATATCATGGACGCAGAGGAGCTAATGATGGACAGAGTCCAATGGAGGAGAGTTGTTGAGTAAGACAAGACCCACCATGGGTTGTAAGAGCTACAGATAGAGAGAGAGAAATAGACTCGACAAATAAATTACGAAACGAATTCATTCTCAATAAGATAAGATAGATACCATTGCGCATGGTTTGAAAACTAAAACTAGAAAGACTAAGCTAAATAAGTTGTACAAGACTAGACAGGATGGTAAAAGACTCTACAAAACTAAACTGGACTGGACAAGACTCGACAAGGGTAAACAAAACTAGACAAGAGTAGACAGCGCAAGACAAAACACAAGAAGACTCGACAGAACTCAACAAGACAGGATGGGAGAGGACAAGACTGGAAAGGCTGTTACGATGTTGCCACCGTAGGGTGATAAACATGTTAAATAGCACTGGTGATATTGTGCGGTAGGTAAGTGTCTTATCCCTCACTCTCACCATATTCTAAAGAGTGGGGATAACACCGGAGGAACCGAGAGGATGAGCGACATGTGGGCAGATAAAAATTAGCTATTGTAAAGAGAGTGTGAAAATAGAATAAACGAGTAGTGGACGAGTAAATCTATTATTTTACCCGTCTAACATTAAATTGGTTTCACTGGAACCAGCAGCTTTTCACTGAAGTATAGTGGAGGAAGCTAACCGAGCGGAGGTGAAGGATACCAAAGTTAGGAGAGTTTGCCGAAAAAAACGTTTTAGTTAAACTATTAACGTTACAAGGCTGGACAAGACTGGACTAGACTAGAAAAAAACTGGACAAGGCTGGACAAAACTGGACAAGATTAGACAAGAGTGGACAAGATTGAACAACACTGGCCAAGACCGGAGAAGGCGAGAAATGATTGGATAAGACCTGATAAGAACAGACAAGACAAGACCAAACAAGAACTGAGGAGAGCATACACGAGCAGACAAGGCCAAACAAGATCAGATAAGACCAGACAAGACCACACAAGACCAGACAAGACCACACAAGACCACACAAGACCAGACAAGACCACACAAGACCACACAAGACCAGACAAGATCAGAAAAGACCACACAAGAACAGACAAGACTGGACAAACCAGATAAGACTAGAAAAGTTGCAGGCGATAGTGAACGGAAAGAGCTAGCGAAATATAATTTGCATATCTATAATTAGCAGCAAAAATGCTTTCAGAAACGTTTTTAAATTTTGCTATAACTCAAAAAATAACAATTTTGACAAAATCGATTTTCTCGCATTTCATCGTTTCCGCGGTGTAGACTCCCCGTGTCGATGGTATTTCTTAACTGAAAGCTTCATTGGGGATACTATATACGTTTTCTGACTAATTTTTGGACGCTGAATCGATTGGTGAAGACTACAAGTCTCTGCGGTGAGCCGTTCAAAAGTTATAACAGCGTGAAATCAGTGGGAAATGCGAGATGGTGTACAGCGAAAAAATATATAAAATCTGTTTACTTGTAACTTTAGAGCGAAATAAACTGGAAAACCGTTTTCAGCATTTCGATTTCCTTTGGGTAACCGAAAAAAAATCTCGAAAAAAATTTCCAAAAAAATTTTCTTGAAAAATTTTCCATCATTTCGTTTGAAAAATATGCGCTTTTTAGGTTTTTTTCGATTTTCTCGAGAACGATAAGAAGCAGCAAAATTATTTTCGGCACACAGAAACTACACGACAAGACGAACAAATCGATGTGTAAATTGCCCGCAAAGATTCAATAATTCAAGGATAAATTCCAAACTGAAATTTACCCGCTTCTCGATTTGCTAAGTAGATGTCTCGGAAACGGTTGCAGATAATCAAAAACGGATTGGGGTATCGTTTTCAGAAGGTCATTTTCCTATTGATACACTAAGATTATCCACGCGAAATTCACGACTTTCCGAGATCTCTACTCGAGCGCCGAAATTTCTAAAAAATTTCTTTCTTTTCAATTTTTGCAGGCGATAGTGAACGGCAAGAGCTGGCAAAATATAATTTGCATTTGCTGTAATCAGTAGCAAAAATACTTGTGCTGATTAAAAGCTGATTAAAGTCGATTAAACTGATTAGCTTTGGCCGAAAGCTGTTTAAAGCTGATTGAAAGCTGTTTAAAAATGGATTAAAAGCTGTTCAAAAGCTGATTAAAAAGCTGTTTAAAAGCTAATCAAAAAGCTGTTTCAAAGATTATTAAAAAGCTGTTTAAAATATGATTCAAAAGCTGATTAAAAGCTGTTAAAAAGCTGTTGAAAGCTGATTAAAAAGCTGTTTAAAAGCTGTTCAAAAGCTGATTAAAAAGCTGTTTAAAAGCTGATTAAAAAGCTGTTTAAAATATGATTAAAAAGCTGATTAAAAGCTGTTAAAAAGCTGTTTGAAAGCGGATTAAAAAGCTGTTTAAAAGCTGTTCAAAAGCTGATTAAAAAGCTGTTTAAAAGCTGATTAAAAAGCTGTTTAAAATATGATTCAAAGCTGATTAAAAGCTGTTAAAAAGCTGTTTGAAAGCTGATTAAAAAGCTGTTTAAAAGCTGTTCAAAAGCTGATTAAAAAGCTGTTTAAAAGCTGGCTAAAAGCTGATTAAAGTCGATTAAACTGATTAGCTTTAGCCGAAAGCTGTTTAAAGCTGATTGAAAGCTGTTTAAAAATGGATTAAAAGCTGTTCGAAAGCTGATTAAAAAGCTGTTTAAAAGCTAATCAAAAAGCTGTTTCAAAGATTATTAAAAAGCTGTTTAAAATATGATTCAAAAGCTGATCAAAAGCTGTTAAAAAGCTGTTGAAAGCTGGGGGTAGTGGTGGGGTAGTAGTGGGGGTAGTGGTGGGGGGCGAGGAGTGAGGAGGGAATAGAACGCATCATCTTTCCCTACTGAAACGTTTTAAAATTTTGCTGTAACTAAAAAAATAACGATTTTGACAAAATCGATTTTCTCGCATTTCGTCGTTTCCGCGGTTTAGACTACCCGTGTCGATGGTATTTCTTAACTGAAAGCTTCCTAGAGAATATTCTATACGATTTCCGACTAATTTTGAGACGCTGAATCCATTGGTGAAGACTAGAAGTCTCTGTAGTGAGCCGTTCAAAAGTTATGACAGCGTCAAATCAGTCGGAAACGCGATATAGTGTATAGCGAAAAAATATATAAAACTTGTTTATTTGTAACTTTAGAGCGAAATAAACTGGAAACCCGTTTTCAGCACTTCGATTTCCTTTGGGTAACCGAAAAAAAATCTCGAAAATAATTTTAAAAAAATATTTCAACAAAAAAATTCCATCATTTCGTTCGAAAAATAAGTGCTTTTTCGGTTTTTTTCGATTTTCCCGAGAACGGTAAAAGCAGTGAAATCATTTTCGGTACACAGAAAGTACACGACAAAACGAACAAGTCGATATGTAAATTGTCTGGAAATATTCAATAATTCGTAAAGGAATTTCAAACTGAAATTTACCCGAACCTCGAATTGCTAAGTAGATGTCAAAGAAACGGTTGCAGATAATCAAAAACGGATTGCGGCATCGTTTTAAGAAGGTCATTTTTCTATTAATACACTAAGATTGTTAACGGGAGATTCACGAGTTTCCAAGATCTCTACTCGAGCGCCGAAATTTCTTAAAAATTTCTTCAATTTTAGCAGGCGATAGTGAACGGAAAGAGCTAGCGAAATATAATTTGCATATCTATAATTAGCAGCAAAAATGCTTTCAGAAACGTTTTTATATTTTGCTGTGACTCCAAAAATAACGATTTTGAAAAAATCAATTTTTTCGCATTTCGTCCTTTCCGCGATCTAGACTCCGCGGTCGATGGTATTTCTTAACTGAAAGCTTCCTAGGGAATATTATATATGTTTTCAGACTAATTTTGGGACGCTGAATCTATTGGTGAACTAGAAGTCTCTGTGGTGAGCGGTTCAAAAGTTATGACAGCGTGAAATCAGTCGGAAATGCGAGTTGGTGTACAGCGTAAAATATATAAAACTTGTTTATTTGTAACTTTAGAGCAAAATAATGTGGAAAACCGTTTTCAGGACATCGATTGCCGTCGGGTAACCGAAAAAAAATCACGAAAAAAAATTCCATAAAATTTTTCAACAAAAATTTTCCATCATTTCGTTCGAAAAATATGTGGTTTTTCGGTTTTTTTCGATTTTCTAGAGAACGGCAAAAAGCATCGAAATTACTTTCGGTACACAGAAACTACACGACAAGACGAACAAGCCGATGTATAAATTGTCTGGAAATATGCAACAATTCGTAGAGATATTTCAAACTGAAATTTACACGAATCTCGATTTGCTAAGTAGATGTCTCGGAAACGGTTGCATATAATCAAAAACAGATTGCAGCATCGTTTTCAGAAGGCCATTTTCCTGTCAATACACTAAGATTGTCCACGCGAAATTCACGAGTTTTCGAGATCTCTACTCGAGTGCCGAAATTTCTTAAAAATTTCTTCAATTTTTGCAGGCGTTAGTGAATAGAAAGAGCTAGCGAAATATAGTTTGCATATCTGTAATTAGCAGCAAAAATGCTTTTAGAAACGTTTTTAAATTTTGCTGAAACTCAAAAAATAACGATTTTGACAAAATCGATTTTCTCGCATTTCGTCGTTTCCGCGGTCTAGACTCCCCGTGTCGATGGTATTTCTTAACTGAAAGCCTCCTAGGGAATATTATATACGTTTTCTGACTAATTTTGGGACGCTGAATCGATTGGTGAAGACTAGAAGTCTCTACGCTGAGTCGTTCAAAAGTTATGACAGCGTGAAATCACTCGGAAATGCGAAATGGTGAACAGCGAAAAAATATATAAAACTTGTTTATTTGTAGTTTAGACCGAAAACCACTATTTGACGATGTCGCATGACGTCGCGTAGCTGAGTGTCGCGCATATGGAAATCGACCTTTAGGCGTTTTACTCTTGGAGACATAGGCAATATGATTGGAAACATCTGCGTGACATAGATCATATGATTATGGCTCCTCTACACTATGGCTCATTGTGGGCCATCATGATGGACACAATTATCCTGGTCCATGATGATGGCGTGAATGGACGCATCCACACAGTGGTCCATCTAGGTGGACCATTCTAGATGTGCATGAATGGGCCATACATTGTTGATAAAAATTAATTTCTTGTTATAGAAAACTAATTATTTCAAAATATTAAAATTTCAATAAACAAAAATCTCAATAAAATAAATATTTCGTTATAATTAAATATCAATAATTGCTAAAATCATTGTTATCATGACAAGCAGCAGGCACTGATAAGCGTGCGATAAAGGAAATAATGATGGGCCATGGTGTGGACATGTCACTTTAGCCACTGCGCAGCTATGATGTGTGTAGTCGGACCGCTCCCAACGCCATCCATGGCCATCACCATCTCCATCATCCACTACTTAGGCCACTACAGGCCATCTACCCCTCTACACAATGGTGATGGCTCACAGTCGCTCAAGATGGGCCATAGTGTAGAGGAGCTATTAGAAACATCTAGGCGACATAAGAAATGTGATTAAAAACATCTAGATGGCATAGACAATAAGATTAGAAACATCCAGGCGAGATTGGCAACGCGATTTAGACCATCTAGTCGGCGTAGGCAATATAATTAGAAACATTTAGGACATATAGGCAATGTGATCAAAAACATCTAGTAGACATAGACCTTATGATTAGAAACATCTAGTCGATATAGACCATATGATTAGAAACATCTAGGCGACATAGACTATATGATTAGCAACATCTAGGCGATATAGACTATATAATTAGAAACATCTACGCTACATGAGCAATTAGATTCTAAATATCTAGGTGACATAGACAATTTGATTATAAATATATAGGCGTCATAGTCAATATGATTAATATGGCATAGTCAATATGAATAGGTAAATAGACCTATATAGACCTATATAGAATAATATTATAAATAGACTGAATGTAGACTAAACTAAATAGTTAAAACCTGACTAGCTATAAAGATGTAATCAGGAACGACAAGGTCAACCGATATGTGTTGTTTCCAATAAATCATGTAATATCGGTAATATTGTGATAAGTTTGCGGAATTTATTAATCACGAATGCGATTGGTAATTTTCCATTCGGCGAATCGCACATTGAATGCAATTCACTTATAAATACTTGTTTACATAACCATTGCATTCTATTCTTGGACATAATTTTATTCCAAACAACATACACATACAACGCATAACAAATATTTACAAAACAAAAAACAAGATTTGTCTGTCTAGTCTTGTCTGTCTAGTCTTGTCTGTCTAGTCTTGTCTGTCTAGTCTTGTCTGTCTAGTCTGTCTAGTCTTGTCTGTCTAGTCTTGTCTGTCTAGTCTTGTCTGTCTAGTCTTGTCTGTCTAGTCTTGTCTGTCTAGTCTTGTCTGTCTAGTCTTGTCTGTCTAGTCTTGTCTGTCTAGTCTTGTCTGTCTAGTCTTGTCTGTCTAGTCTTGTCTGTCTAGTCTTGTCTGTCTAGTCTTGTCTGTCTAGTCTTGTCTGTCTAGTCTTGTCTGTCTAGTCTTGTCTATCTAATCTTGTCTATCTAATCTTATCTGTCTAGTCTTGTCTAATCTTGTCTGTCTACCCTATCTAATTGAGTCAATTTCCTTAAACCTAGCCCAATTTGTCGATTTTTTTGAACAACGACGAGCGTATTTTGCAACAAGAAATTGCGCAACCTCTGTTTGTTATTAATAGAAGAGCAATAGAAACTGATCCATGTGGGACGTTCGAAATAAATAAATAAATCCGTGCAACATTTTCTGGCTCATCGACAGAACATTCTTTTATTTATGAAACTCATTTAGCGTAACGTCAAGTCCAAGGTGAACGAATGGACTCGCAACATGAAGCACACTCACATTGCCTTGTAGCGTTTAACTTGTTCTGAAATTTGATTTGATTCAATCAATTTGATTTTATATGAACGTTTCCACTTCAATAGCATATTTATTAAGACTGTTGCGTCCTTCGAGGTATCTCCACCTTGCCGTTGTGAAGGAGCTTGAGTATCTTAATGACCTTAACAGCTAAGTCGGCGGTAGCACAGCTACTGGTGGGGACTCCCGTGCCGAACAGGTCAAAGGTGAAAGTTTATACTAAGAGAGATAAACACCCTACCCGGCTGTAGTATCGTGGCCATGGGTCTGCACAAGGGTTAACGACCCCGGAGCAGTTTATCTTTTGGTGATATACCGGGCTCTCTGCTGTCAGCTGACCTTGTACTGCGTGCATTGAGTCTGTGGACCTAGGCTTAACCGCTCGGGTCAAGTGGTATGATACCCACAATAATCTTTGTCTCCAAGCTAATGGTGGAACAGCCTATACCGATAGCTGCGTGGCCACGGGAAAGCGGTGGTCGTTAGTAGGTCGAACTCAGGAAAATTGCGAACTCCTGTTTAAATCGGCCTTCTTGTAGTAATGCGGGACTCTGCTGCAAGTGACTGTTTTTCCCTAGCTTCTCGTGGGACCAAAAATGGATACAACGAAAGAAACTATTAAAGGATTGGGTGACTCCTCAAGCTCACCCAAACCAGAGCCTGAAGACCTCGCCAAAAGTGTAGAAATGCCTATGGTAAGCACTGGGGTGCATACAAAGGAGATAACTCCTATTGGGCAGCGAGGAGCAACTCGCCGAGAATCTTAAGGGTCTAAAAACAAAAGACCAATAGAAGCGGCGGATGAGCGTCGCTGCCAGAAAAAGGATGAAGTTCCTAATCAGATCGGGCTTAACGGGGGAAGAGGCTAGGGATAAGGTATTAGTGCCTATCAATCCTAAACCTTCAGAACCCAATAAGCGTCAGCGGTCTGATGGGAGCAGTCCTGAAAAGAGCCAAAGCAAGCGGGCCAAAGGCAGACAGTGCCTATGACTCAGCAAGCGGAGGCAAAGGCGCAAGATGCCTACAGTAAGCGCCGGTACGGCTACCAACAGCCAACTGGTCAACTCCGTAAAGGTAGGAATTACCTGTAAAGGCTACCCTGAAAGCCTTATTCTGGATGCTATTGTAAATGGGGAGAGGAGGGCTTTTAAGCCCGCTTTCTTGCAGGCGCATCATCGTCCAAGATGGTTAGCACTGACTTGTGCGAACCAACAGACTGCTGAATGGGTGAAGGGCCTTGAGACCCAACTGCACCCACGGGAGGGAGCCGATCTGAAGATTTTTGAAGTGGCAGAGATGCCGCGCGACGAAATCTTCATCGGTTACTTCCCAAATAGCATAGAGAAGTCCGAAAGGAATTCGTAATTGGAAAATTACAAATTTTGGCAAAATTTTAAATTCGTATTTGTCTTCTTTGTACTGGCACACTAAAATCTTGTCACAGACAGACGGATGGATAAATTTTGACTAAATTTGAGAAAATAACAGCCGGAAGTCTAAATAATAGTATTGGAAAGTTTCAAATTTCTAATTTGGAAATTGCAAATTTTGGCAAAATTTTAAATTCGAATTTGTCTTATTTGTAATGGCACACTAAAAACCTTGTCACAGACAGATGGATGGATAGATTTTGACTAAATTTGAGAAAATAACAGCCGAAAGTCTAAATAATAGTATCGGAAACCTTCAAATTTGTAATTTGAAAATTTCAAATTTTGCCAAAATTTGCAATTTTCAAATTACAAATTTGAAACTTTCCAATACTACTATTTAGACTTTCGGCTGTTATTTTCCCAAATTTAGTAAAAATCTGTCCATCAAAAAGAATTTAAACAAAATAAAGATTATGGGTAGGTACGACGTACATCTAATAAAAGACAACCACTTGTTTGACAACGTGTACCCTAGATCAATTCATTAAATTGGGCAATGAAAATCAAACGTCTGAGAAAACCTGACGAGTTTGACTGAGCACCCAGCTCAGATTTATGGACATATTCTGAAAGATCTAAACGTCTCTATAAGTCTCACTAGAAAAGTCTATGGATGCGAGGATCTTGCACGTATCCATATATGGACTAGAAACTTCTTCTTCTTCTTCTACTTCTTGGAGATCTGTCAATCTGCTAATACTGAAGCTGGCTCTGCATCTTTTCCTGAGAGGTAAATTGCCAGCTATCTCTCCATCTTTTAGGTGGTCTCCCGGGAGGTCTTGACCCGGGAGTTCTCGTCTTGTATTTCGCATTGTTCTCTGACATCTCTGTCTTTTCTTGTTTTCCCCGCTATTGTTCTCAGTGTTTTCATTTCGCCCACCCTTATCACGTGTTTCGTCTTGTTGGTTGATGTCTTCGTGGGCGACAAGTCTTGTAGATTCTATTTTGCGCATGTACGGTTTGCCCAGACTATGTAGTCTGTTAGAAAAGTATGCGACGTTTAGCCGGTAAAAAAAATTGGCATACCTGGAGCGTTGGAAACCTAATCACCTTCAAAGTGGTCTCCTTGGGACTCCACACACTTCTCCCAGCGGTGCCGCCATTGTTGGAAGCAATCCGAAAAAGCCTCATTCGGAATCGACTTTAGCTCGGCTGTCGTTGCAGCCATAATATCCTCTCTTGTCTGGAATCGCGTTCGCGTTATTTTGCGGAAATAGCCAGAAGTCGCAGGGGACCATATCAAGAGAGAAAGGAGCCTGTCGAACCAGAGGAGTCAAAATATTGTGTGCGAACCAAGTGCGAAGATTGTGCTGGAGCATTGTCGTGATGGAGTCCCCAATTTCCTGATGCCCACAGCTCCAGTCGCTTGCGCCGCACAGCATCACGTAAACGACGTAGCACATCCCTCAATTCACTTGTCGTCATTTTACTTGCATTGAAAAACCGACGAGAGCACTACACACTGCGAACACTGCTCGACAGCAACTGACGCTATCTACAGGCGGGAAAAAATTAACGCATGCGCACGAAGGTTCAAGGTCGGCTCATGCAAGCACGCTTGATTCAGATCCATCAGGTTTTCAAAATAAAAATAAGGTCGGATACTTTTCTAACAGACCACGTATATCTCGTAAGCAATCTGATGGTGCGAATGCTTTGTTAATCTGACTCCTCAGGTCTTTAACTGGGTTGTGGGTGCTTGATATGCATAAATAGGTATTTGGTATCTGTCCTCCACCATTAGCTTACATCTGAGATGATCTTTCGCGATTGCCATACATTTGGTTTTGTTGATAGAGATGTTCATATTGAGTTGGCGGCTTACTTGGAAGAACTGGAAGAGTTGTCTCTGTAGGTCGTTTTCTGATTCGGCAATAATTGCTGCATCATCAGCGTAACACACAATACCAAAGCTTTTGTTGCCCAGTCTATATCCGTAAATAAAGTAAAGTAAAAGTAAGTAAAATTAAGTAAAAGTAAGTAAAATAAAGTAAAGTAAATTTTATTAATAATTTTAAGTTGAAATGTTGATAATTTTATCCCTGAAAATTAAACAAAAAGGGACTTGAAATTGAAACTTGAATAAATATAAAGAGAAATGGAAAGGTGGAATTGCTTGGAATAAGCCTTTGGAAATTTGGACGAGAGCGGAGGTAAAGTTTAGTCCTACATTGCGCGTGTAGATGAACTTAAGCGGCGTTGGACATTATTGTGGACAATGCGTCCAGTAAAATGGCAGGATTAATATAAAGGAATATCGGAGGACCCAAAAAGAGATGCTTGACGAGGTCTGTGGGCCGGAACTGGCATGGATCGGGGCAAAAATTAGTCTTAGAGGCTTATATACGGCAGTGGAGGAACCAAGCGCAACGACGAAGAAGAAAATGGTTCAAGCGCAATTAATCGAAAAAAAAAATATCTAAGCATAATCATTCACATTTGTTTTGAGGTAAGCGGTTTACAAATTGTTGTTCATAAAAGCCAAGCTGTACTGATGAGAGATAAATCTCGAAACGCGTCTACAGATTCGCGACGGGCAACCTAATCTAACCAGGGATAAACCAACGGTCTTTGCCACATTGTCCTATATTGGATCGAGAGTTATGTTGTCTTGATTTATCTGCCCGCTTCGCGGCGGGCTAACAGATATAAACCAACGGTCCTTGCCAAATTGTCCTATATTCGGCTGTCCACTTAAGGTATGTATGAGGTATGATATTAAAGACAATGGTATTTTTCTCGTTTTTGTTGAGTGTCACGAATATGGAATTTTCACATGAGATTTGTTTTTGGTAGTCTTAAAAAGACTCATTAGTTTTATAGAGCTCCGGAGAGGTTGAATATATTTATATATTCAGGCTGTGTTCCGGCTTTATTAAGTTTATATATATAAACTATAAATTAGTCGTTCAATAAAAAAAAGATCGAAATTACTTTCGATTGTATTCTATAAGCAAATCCAAGGTAAAATTGAACAGCCAAGATGTTTTAAGAAACGCAAAGGCTTAGGGTTTATGGCTTCAGGGAAACAATAATTTTCAGTAATTTCACGTTCTAGGAAGTCTAAGAATTGGATGCAAAGCAGTTACAAACCAATTATGGACAGTTTTCTCCTAATTCACTAAATTACAGTTTCTAATCGGATTATTATAAAAATAAATCTCGTAATATTTAATTACTTAATCCTCTAATATAATGTCTACTTTAGCCCTACCACTGTCTAGCCATGTGTCCGTAATTTTATTTCTGTTTCTCCCTGTTCAATGAATGTGGAATATTATATTTTAACAACAATTTTCATTTCATAGGCATAACCTTGGTGTTATTTTCAGGAGTTTATTAAAGATAGTCATCTTATTAAATCAATTCATTAATTATTTATTAATTCCTTAATATTAATTAAGTCTACTAATTATTAATTAAGTTAGTCTAATAATTAAGTTAGTCTATTAATTAAGTTATTAAATCTAGTTAACACATACGCTTAGATAATTTAGTTATCTATATCTGCATAGACACGTTTTATCTGAGTGTATAGATATGATCCTAATCTGTTTATACATATTGCCGATCTTAAGGGGCCTACAGACGATCAACATCGTTGGTCAAATGCAGTGTTGAAGTATTTGTTGAACGTCTGTAGGCAGGTTGGATGGTTCAGGCTTGATCTAACCTGGCTACAGACGTTCAACAAACACTTCAACACTGCATTTGATAAAACCATGTTGATTGTCTGTAGGCCCCTTTAGTCGTGTCAGTCTATTCTTCCCTGTCTAGTCCTACCTGCCTAGTCTAAACTTACTTACATAATTTTACCAGTCTTTTCTTGTCTGCCTAGTGTTGCCTGGATAGCCTTGTTTGTCTTTGTTGTCCTTGTCCTTGTTTCTCTTTAGTTGTCCTTGTCTTGTCTGTCTTATTAATCTTGTCTTGCCTAGTAACTTCTTCCTTCTCTAAGTAACTCTTGATGTTTGTAACGCGTTCTGCATTTTTTACCCATGTATTCCTATTCCCATTTTTCTATCAATTTTAGTTTTCCTTGTTAAATGTGTCTATTTAGTCCTATCCATTTGGCATTGACTTCCACAAGAAAATATGTATAATTAGTTTGATTGTCCAGTCTTATTGGCGCTGTCGATGTGACCTTGTCTCTCCCGAAAACAAATTAATTTATTTCTAATGATCGGACGCTAATTATCGAATGGATAATTAGTGGAATAGGCAATGCACAACACGCAATTAGAGAAACTTTCCATTCACCACACCGCAGACAATGCGAGCGGAATGTTTCACTAGTTTTTGAAATATTAGACGACAAGATTCGTTTATACCAATCTGTTTATAAACATTTAATAGATAACATTTAGAACCAGTTGTATTAGTAATGGAAAGTTTTTAAAGAAAGATACGATTAGACAGACAAGACTAGATAGACAAGACTACACAGACAAGACTAGACAGACAAGACTAGACAGACAAGACTAGACAGACAAGACTAGACAGACAAGACTAGACAGACAAGACTAGACAGACAAGACTAGACAGACAAGACTAGACAGACAAGACTAGACAGACAAGACTAGACAGACAAGACTAGACAGACAAGACTAGACAGACAAGACTAGACAGACAAGACTAGACAGACAAGACTAGACAGACAAGACTAGACAGACAAGACTAGACAGACAAGACTAGACAGACAAGACTAGACAGACAAGACTAGACAGACAAGACTAGACAGACAAGACTAGACAGACAAGACTAGACAGACAAGACTAGACAGACAAGACTAGACAGACAAGACTAGACAGACAAGACTAGACAGACAAGACTAGACAGACAAGACTAGACAGACAAGACTAGACAGACAAGACTAGACAGACAAGACTAGACAGACAAGACTAGACAGACAAGACTAGACAGACAAGACTAGTAACAAGGACTGTAACCCCAAAATAACTTCTTTTAGAGGAAGACCAAACATCAGCTGTGCTGCACACAAATTCTACAGACTTCCAAGCAATCTTGAATTCATTGTATTCATTACTAATCCTATTTTTGATTGAACGACGGCATAAAACTTACATTTCCACGTTGTCTTCGATTATTATGATCTTTTCTTTAGAAAATATTGTAATCATTAAGCAATAATTTATTTAACTTAAGACTTTGGTAGCTTGACACACACGAAACGACTCAAAACTTGAAATCACATGTAACAATAAAATACGACGGCGGAAGGCAAAATTAACTAGACCATACCGCATTTTGGTAAGTTGATAAAAGTATTTGCCAAACGTAGTATTTACAAAATACTAAGATACAAAAAGAATGTATCTAAATGCAAGATACTAAATTAAAATTTAAAAAAGTATTTAGATATAAGATAAAAATACTTATTTTGTATCTGTATTTCAAATACTTGTATCTAAGATAAGTCACATCTCTGCTTGTTTATTTGTAAATTTACAGCGAAATAAACTTGAAAACCGTTTTCAGCACCTCGATTACCTTCGGGTAATCAAAAAAAAAAATCCGAAAAAATTTTCCAAAAAAAGAAAAATTATCATTTCGTTCGAAAAATATGTGCTATTTCGGTTTTTTTCGATTTTTTCGAGAACGGAAAAAAGCAGCGAGGTCATTTATGGCACACAGAAATTACACGACAAGACGAACAAATCGATGTATAAATTGTCTGAAAAGATTCAATAATTCGTCGAGATATTTCAAACTGAAATTTATCCGAATCTCGATTCGCTAAGTAGATGTCTCGGAAACGGTTGCAGATAATCAAAAGCGGATTGCGGCAACGTTCTCAGAAGGTCATTTCCCTATTAATACACTAAAATTATCCGCAGGAAATTCACGACTTTCCGAGATCTCTACTCAAACGTCGAAATTTCTTAATTTTTTTTTTCAATTTTTGCAGGCGATAGTGAACCGAGAGAGTTAGCGAAATATAATTTGCATATTTGTAATCAGCAGCAAAAATGCTTAATAAATGTTTTTAAATTTTGCTGTAAATAAAAAAATAACGATTTTTCAAAAACTATTTTCTCGCATTTCGTCGATTCCGCGGTCTAGACTCCCCGTGACGATGGTATTTCTTAACTGATAACTTTGTGGCGAATATTATATACATGTTCCGACTAATTTTAGGACGCTAAATCGTTTGGTGAAGACTAGAAGTCTCTGTGGTAATCCGTTCAAAAGTTATGACAGCGTGAAATCACTAGGAAATGCGAGATGGCGAACAGCGAAAATATATATATAAAACTTGTTTATTTGTAACTTTAGAGCGTTATAAACTGCAAAACTGTTATCAGCACTCCGATTTCTTTTGGGTAACCAAAAAAAAAATTTTCAAGAAAAATCATTTCGTTTTCTCAATTTTTCAATTTTTCTCAATTTTCTCAAGAACGGTAAAAAGCAGCGAAATCATTTTAGGCACAGAGAAACTACACGACAGGACGAACAAGTTGATGTGTAAATTGTCTGGAAAGATTCAATAATTCGTTGCAAAATTTCAAAGTCAAATTTACCCGAACCTCGATTTGCTAAGTAGATGTCTCGGAAACGGTTGCAGAAAATAAAAAAAGGATTGCGGCATTGTTTTCAGATGGTCATTTCCCTATTAATACACTAAGATTATTTGCAGGAAATTCAAGACTTTCCGAGATCTGTACTCGAGCGCCGAAATGTCTAAAAAACTTCTTCATTTTTTGCAGACAATAGTGAACGGAAACAGCTAACGAAATATAATTACATATCTGTAATCAGCAGCAAAAATGCTTTCAGAAACGTTTTTAAATTTTGTTGTAACTCAAAAAATAACGATTTTGATAAAATCGATTTTCTCGCATTTCGTCGTTTCCGCGGTCTAGACTCCCCGTGTCGATGGTATTTCTTAACTGAAATCTTTGTAGCGAATATTATATACGTATTCCGACTAATTTTGGGATGCTGAATCGATTGGTGAAAACTAGAAGTCTCTGCGATCAGCCGTTCAAAAGTTATGACAGCGTGAAATCCGTGGGAAATGCGAGATGGTATACAGCGAAAACATATATAAAACTTGTTTATTTGTAACTTTGGAGCGTTATAAACTGGAAAACCGTTCAGCACTTCAATTTCCTTCGTGTAATCAAAAAATCATCGCGAAAAAATTTTCCAAAAATTTTTTCAAGAAAAATTTTCCATCATTTCGTTCGAAAAATATGTGTTTTTTCGATTTTTCTCGATTTTCTCAAGAATGATAAAAGGCAGCAAAATCATTTTTGGCACACAGAAACTACACGACAAGACGAACAAGTCGATGTGTAAATTATCTGGAAAGATTCAATAATTTGTCGATATACTTCAAACTGAAATTTACCCGAATCTCGATTTGCTAAGTAGATGTCTCGGAAACGGTTGCAGTTAATTAAAAACGGATTGCGGCATCGTTGTCAGAAGGTCATTTTCCTATTAATACACTAAGATTGTCCCCGCGGAATGCACGACTTTCCGAGATATCTACTCGCGCGCTGAAATTTCTTAAAAACTTCTCCAATTTTAGCAGGCCATAGTGAACGGAAATAGTTAGCGAAATATAATTTGCACATTTGTAATCAGCAGCAAAAATGCTTTCAGAAACGTTTTTAAATTTTGCTGTAACTCAAAAAATAACGATTTTGCCAAAATCGATTTTATCGCATTTCGTCGTTTCCGCGGTCTAGACTCCCCGTGTCTATGGTATTTCTTAACTGACAGCTTTGTAGCGAATATTATATACGCGTTCCGACTAATTTTGGGACGCTGAATCGATTGTTGAAGACTAGAAGTCTCTGTGGTGAGCGGTTCGAAAGTTATGACAGCGTCAAATCACTCGGAAATGCGAGATGGTGTACAGCGAAATTTAAAAAAAAAATGTTCATTTGTAACTTTACAGCGAAATAAACTGGAAAACCGTGTTCAGCATTTCTCTATTATTTACTGTCAAGTTTTGTCTACCTAGTCTTGCCTGTTGAGTCCTGCCTGTCTAGCCTAGCTTGTCTAGTCTTGTCTGTCTAGTCTTGCCTGTCTAGTCTTGTCTGTCTAGTCTTGTCTGTCTAGTCTTGTCTGTCTAGTCTTGTCTGTCTAGTCTTGTCTGTCTAGTCTTGTCTGTCTAGTCTGTCTAGTCTTCGAATCCTGGTCGGGGAGACAACAACTAGGGCGGTTTTCATTAACCGTCCGGGCTGCCCACCCTGAATGAATGCAGAATATGCGATACCGGGGTGGCGCATACTAAAAGCCAAGGTGGAATAGGGGGTTTAGTGAGTCTGTCTAGTCTTGTGCGTCTAATCTTGTCTGTCTAGTCTTGTCTGGTCGCTTATTGACCTTGGTCTTATTAATTATTAATGTCGATATCTACAAAGATAATAAAATGGAACAAAGTGCAAATTATCATCGAAAAACTCATCGGTTACGTTGAATCAAACGGAAACAAATGGTTGAGTAAGAGACGAAATACGCGGTGTAAAAACCGTTGGAGAGGTAAACAGCCTTCGCTGATAACGTTCGAGTTTGAAACGCGAAAAATCGAACTTATCAAGCGTACGAGTCCCGCAGCTGCGAACGTTACATACCACAGGTTTTATTAATAGTATGTGCTATTACTCAGCGCCTAACTGTGCTGGAAAACTTTCCGTGCGACTCACACACAGATATCCAAGTTGTGCTCGAAAAACAACTACTTGAGCTTATCAATCGCTTGGCCCTGTTGCATCAACACAACAAGTTTTTGATTTATGATATGTTTTTGATTACCAGATATCTCGCGTTTCCGGGAATTGTCGCAATTTGGACCTCAAGGTCTCAATTCTATTGATAAATCGGGAAATTGTTTAGTTTAGGGCGTAACCTAACAATTTCCCGACTTATCAATACAATTGTTCAAAACTAATTTTCCGTGAAAAAGTCGCGATTTTATTAATCGCAGTATAATCTCAGTAATGCGGCCGTTCGTTAATCGGACGACGCATTCAGTAATCCGGCGGTCTGAAGACCGCTCTCCCTCCTCCCTCGTACCACTCTTTCTTATAATCCGGCGGTTGTCTGGTCTTGTCTGTCTACTCTTGTCTGTCTAGTCCTGTCTGTCTTGTCTTGTCTGTCTAGTCTTGTCTGTCTAGTCTTGTCTGTCTAGTCTTGTCTGTCTAGTCTTGTCTGTCTAGTCTTGTCTGTCTAGTCTTGTCTGTCTAGTCTTGTCTGTCTAGTCTTGTCTGTCTAGTCTTGTCTGTCTAGTCTTGTCTGTCTAGTCTTGTCTGTCTAGTCTTGTCTGTCTAGTCTTGTCTGTCTAGTCTTGTCTGTCTAGTCTTGTCTGTCTAGTCTTGTCTGTCTAGTCTTGTCTCTCTAGTCTTGTCTGTCTAGTCTTGTCTGTCTAGTCTTGTCTGTCTAGTCTTGTCTGTCTGGTCTTGTCTGTCTGGTCTTGTCTGTCTAGTCTTGTCTGTCTAGTCTTGTCTGTCTAGTCTTGTCTGTCTAGTCTTGTCTGTCTAGTCTTGTCTGTCTAGTCTTGTCTGTCTAGTCTTGTCTGTCTAGTCTTGTCTGTCTAGTCTTGTCTGTCTAGTCTTGTCTGTCTAGTCTTGTCTGTCTAGTCTTGTCTGTCTAGTCTTGTCTGTCTAGTCTTGTCTGTCTAGTCTTGTCTGTCTAGTCTTGTCTGTCTAGTCTTGTCTGTCTAGTCTTGTCTGTCTAGTCTTGTCTGTCTAGTCTTGTCTGTCTAGTCTTGTCTGTCTAGTCTTGTCTGTCTAGTCTTGTCTGTCTAGTCTTGTCTGTCTAGTCTTGTCTGTCTAGTCTTATCTGTCTAGTCTTGTCTGTCTAGTCTTGTCTATCTAGTCTTGTCTGTCTAGTCTTGTCTGTCTAGTCTTGTCTGTCTAGTCTTGTCTGTCTAGTCTTGTCTGTCTAGTCTTGTCTGTCTAGTCTTGTCTGTCTAGTCTTGTCTGTCTAGTCTTGTCTGTCTAGTCTTGTCTGTCTAGTCTTGTCTGTCTAGTCTTGTCTGTCTAGTCTTGTCTGTCTAGTCTTGTCTGTCTAGTCTTGTCTGTCTAGTCTTGTCTGTCTAGTCTTGTCTGTCTAGTCTTGTCTGTCTAGTCTTGTCTGTCTAGTCTTGTCTGTCTAGTCTTGTCTGTCTAGTCTTGTCTGTCTGCTCTTGTCTGTCTTCTCTTGTCTGTCTGCTCTTGTCTGTCTAGTCTTGTCTGTCTAGTCTTGTCTGTCTAGTCTTGTCTGTCTAGTCTTGTCTGTCTAGTCTTGTCTGTCTAGTCTTGTCTGTCTAGTCTTGTCTGTCTAGTCTTGTCTGTCTAGTCTTGTCTGTCTAGTCTTGTCTGTCTAGTCTTGTCTGTCTAGTCTTGTCTGTCTAGTCTTGTCTGTCTAGTCTTGTCTGTCTAGTCTTGTCTGTCTAGTCTTGTCTGTCTAGTCTTGTCTGTCTAGTCTTGTCTGTCTAGTCTTGTCTGTCTAGTCTTGTCTGTCTAGTCTTGTCTGTCTAGTCTTGTCTGTCTAGTCTTGTCTGTCTAGTCTTGTCTGTCTAGTCTTGTCTGTCTAGTCTTGTCTGTCTAGTCTTGTCTGTCTAGTCTTGTCTGTCTAGTCTTGTCTGTCTAGTTTTGTCTGTCTAGTCTTGTCTGTCTAGTCTTGTCTGTCTAGTCTTGTCTGTCTAGTCTTGTCTGTCTAGTCTTGTCTGTCTAGTCTTGTCTGTCTAGTCTTGTCTGTCTAGTCTTGTCTGTCTAGTCTTGTCTGTCTAGTCTTGTCTGTCTAGTCTTGTCTGTCTAGTCTTGTCTGTCTAGTCTTGTCTGTCTAGTCTTGTGTGTCTAGTCTTGTCTGTCTAGTCTTGTCTGTCTAGTCTTGTCTGTCTAGTCTTGTCTGTCTAGTCTGTCTAGTCTTGTCTGTCTAGTCTTGTCTGTCTAGTCTTGTCTGTCTAGTCTTGTCTGTCTAGTCTTGTCTGTCTAGTCTTGTCTGTCTAGTCTTGTCTGTCTAGTCTTGTCTGTCTAGTTTGTCTAGTCTTGTCTTGTCTCTGACTAGGGCTGAGTAACTTTAACTCAACACAGTTAGTTTTGATAATAATAAAGTTAGTTTTGAAATGAAATACACCCTGTATACCGTGTAAGACTTCAAAAACAAAGCCCAACAGGTTTACATTAAGCTTTATATAAAAAAATCGCCAATCAACCCTGTATAATATATACAGGGTGGATGTTTTTCTCCGAGATTTCCGTAACATCCTGTGTAATTTTCGTTTGTTTTGTTAGATTTTTGTTGTTGGAATGTTAATTTTTTGTGTGTGTCGGATTATCGAGATTATACTGTAGACTATTGAAATAAAATACACCCTATATACTGTGTAAGATTTCAAAAACAAAGCCCAACAGGTTAACAATAAGCTTTATATAAAAAAATTGCTAATCAACCCTGTATAATATATACAGGGTGGATGTTTTTTCTCCGAGATTTCGATAACACTGTGTTATTTTCGTTTGTTTTGTTAGGTAAGGTTTCGTTGTTGTTGGAATGTTATTTTGTTTGTGTGTCGGATTATCGAGATTATACTGTTAACTATTGTCTATGATGGATTTGTTCTTGGTTTCTGAATAAAAGAAGCAAATGTTAATTAACACGTAGCCAGAGGCAAGAAAATCGTAACTTTTATTAATTCAAATAATACAGATCACAAATAAATAATGCATTGTTAAACAATTTGTCTTAAATAATACAGAAGCGACAAGTTTCATTAATTAATTATAATTAATGCCCACCTCATTTTCATTTTCCTAAAATAAGGCTCAAAATTTAAATATACAGGGTGATACAACAAAAAAACGAGCTAAAATAAAGCTTAAAATCTCAATATACAGGGTGATACAACAACAAAAAAACAAGCTAAAATAAAGCTCTAAATCTCAATATACAGGGTGATATAACAAAAAAAAAACAAGCTAAAACAAGCTTAAAATCTCAATATACAGGGTGATACAACAAAAAAAAAACAAGCTAAAATAAAGCTTAAAATCTCAATATACAGGGTGATACAACAAAAAAAATCAAGCTAAAATAAAGCTTAGAATCCCAATATACAGAGTGATTCAACAAAAAAAAACAACGAATTAAATAACACAAAAAGTTGCTAAAATTTCACCCGGTATAAATAACATAGAGGGTCGTGAGAAACTTAACAAAAAACAAAGCTTAGATTAGCTGAAGTTTTTATTTAAATATACATACACACCCTGTGTATGTGTTTTTTGTATACAGGGTGTCTGTAACACAAAGAATATTACTAAGTATAAAATTGTTGACGGTAGTAAAAAAACTAATTAACAACTTTAGACAATTAGTTTAACATAACACAGTAAGTTTAAGCTTAACACAGTTAGTTTTGATAATAATAAAGTTGGTTTTGAAATGAAATACATCCTGTATAGCGTTTAAGACCTCAAAGTCTAAGCAAGTCTAAGGTTTACGACAAGCTAAATATAAAAAAAAACGTTAATCTACCCTGTATGTATTATACAGGGTGGATGTTTTTTCGTCGAGATTTCTGTAACACCCTGTGTTATTTTCGTTTGTTTTGTTGGATTTTTGTAATTACACAAAAAAACTTAATTTAACTTTGTAATTACTCAAAACTTATCAAAAACACGAAGCTTAGATTAGCAAAAGTTTTTTTTTAAATATACATAAACACCCTGTGTATGTGTTTTCTGTATACAGGATGTATATTAAAACAAAGAATATTACTCAGTATAAAATTGCTGACGTAAAAAAACTGATTAGTTTAACTTAACACAGTTAGATTTGATGATAATAAAGTTGGTTTTGAAATGAAATACACCCTGTATAGCGTTTAAGACCTCAAAGTCTAAGCACAACAGGTTTACAACAAGCTTTATATAAAAAATCGCTAATCTACCCTGTATAATATATACAGGGTGGATGTTTTTTTTTCAGAGATTTCTGTAACACCCTGTGTTATTTTTGTTAGTTTTTGTTGGAATGTTAATTTTTTTAATAAAATCCGCAACATTTTCGATTTTAATTCAAACTTAGATTCAAATTTAGAAATCTGTTTTTATAGATATAGATATTTCGAAGCATAACATCGCACGGGGCGCCCACTACATTGGCACCCCGCACGCAAATATATTCTTTATACATAAATATTCATTTATTTACTCTTAATGATAAACTCCAATCAGTTTTGTCGGTTTTTCTCCATGAAAATAAAAAAAAACTTCGTTGCAGTCTTATAAGAAAGAACAGATCAAAATCGACACAAAACCGGAAATCATTTCCGCCTTCGCCCAACTTTTTTTCCCCTTTTGACTAGTCACAATTACAACATATCAAAATTTTTCACTCTTTGTCTTCACTTTGGTCACCCAAATTATTTACAACTTCAAATCCACACGCAAATTCACAGTCTATATTTCAACATACAAATTACCAGTCGAATACAATATTTCACTAACTATGCTTAATACATAAAAGACCACTTATTATCCATCACAAACATTACCAATAAAGTAAAATCGACGTACGTGCCATATTTGGCACGTGTGTCAAATATGGCACGCGTGTCGCATATAACAAATTAAAGTAGGCATGGGAATTTCGGCACATATTTGGCACGTTTGTCATATATGGCACACGTGCTGCATAGAGGTATGGATATTTCTAACTATGTATGATGTACTATGGATATGCTAACATGTGAACGATATTACATTATGTTTCTCGTGTTTAGAAGTATAGGCCCATTATCAATAAAGTAAAATAGACGTACGTGCCATATCTGGCACGCGTGTCAAATATGGCACGCGTGTCGCATAAAACAAATTCAAGTAGGTATGGAAATTTCGGCACATATTTGCCACGTCTAACAAATATGGCACACGTGCCACATAGCGGTATGGGTATTTCACTAACATGTGAACGATGTTTGCGATATTTACAAAATATTGGCACGCTCTATTAAAAAGATTGACAACTCCTGATAGAGTGTATATTGATTTTAATTCAATCATAATCTGTTTGCTGACTTAAGAAGGTTTGGCAACTCCTGATACAGTCTATATTGATTTTAATTCAATCATAACCTGCTCGCTCACTTAAAAAGGTTTGGCAACTCATGGTAGAGTCTAAATTGATTTTGAAAACAAGTCGTTAATGTTTGCAAGGTTGTAATTTCCGGTTTGCAAATTTGAAATTTTGCAGGATATTAAAAGAGACTTTCAGGAACATCTCCTGAAATTTTCATGAAAATCTGTTCGTCTGTTCGGTTTTTACAGGAAATAAACTTCGCGTCTTTCGAGGAAATCGTTCAAAACAAGTCAAGTTAGTATTTGCAAAGTTGTAATTTCGGTAATTTTCGGTTTGCAAATTTGAAACTTTGCAGGATATTAAAAGAGACTTTCAAGAATATTTTCTGAAATTTTTATGAAAATCAGTCCGTCTGTTCGGTTTGTACAGGATATAAACTTCGCGTATTTCAAGGAAATCGTTCAAAACAAGGCAAATTAACGTTTGCAAAAGTCGTAATTTCGGAAATTTTTAAACTGCAGGATATTAATATCGTTATTTCCAGCTTCAATTTCGTTAAAGCTGGCAGAAATTTGAAAATCGCAATGGAACTGCGTTAAGTTCAAACGGTTGAAGCTTGAAAACTAGACATAGCTACCAATAAGTCTAACAGCTTAGTGTAGAACTTAAAATTAGACTTTAAGAAAGTAATTCGGTTCAAGCTAGGTCGATAGCCTTAGTCGGTCTTGATTTAATTTTGTTAAAGCTGGAAGAAATTTGAAAATAGCGATGGAACTGCGTCAAGTTCAAACGGTTGTAGCTTGAAAACTAAAGATCTAAGTCAAACCTTTCAAGAATAGAGACTTTTAGAAAAAAGAGACTTTTAAGAATAATTCCTGAAATTTTCAAAAATTTTACTGATATTTTACTAATTTAAAAACATATATTTTTACAATTTTGACTATTTGTGGTCCAATTTGGACTGATTTTTCTGTCACTTTGACATATTTTTATCCAAAGTTGACAGATTTTTATCCAATTTTGACACGATATTTCATTAGTTAGTAAATATGATAACATTTTGACATATTTTTGATGCATTTAACTATTGTTAACCACAAAGGTATGAATATTAAATATATCAAAAATAAATTTCTATTATAATTATTGTATTTTAAATATGTTTATCCATTCGCACACCAAAATGAATACATTAATAAGTAAATTATTCTATGTGAAGGACCATTACATATAAAAGTATCCAAATCGTGCGTAAAAATCCAATGTAAATCAAATGGAGTTTCATTATTAAACGATTTCTATTTGTTGTTACTATGGCAACAACTCGCGTCACTGAACAAAAACCATAGATGTAGTGAAAATAAATTATCGGACGTTTATTTAAATTGAATTAATCGAATCTTCAGTCTTTTGTTTAGATTTTTGAAGTTTTGACCAAGATTGTCCACTCATGTCCAAACAATTTTATCATCTCGTAGTTAGAAATTAATTGAAAGGAAATGCTTTTACCTACTCACACACCAAAATGAACACATTAATACTTGTATGTGAAGAATGTCATTATTATAATCGTGTGTAAAAGTATCCAAATCGTGCGTAAAAATCCAATGTAAATCAAATGGAGTTTCATTATTAAACGATTTCTGTTTGTTGTTACTATGGCAACAACTCGCGTCAATAAAGTCCAGGCCGCTCAGTTTGGATTTGTCTGGCTCTGACATAACTTAATCTAACCATGATTTAATCTAGATTAAATCTACGTTTACTTAGATTACATTGACAACGACCAAATAGTGTTCCCATCACTGTGCGTTTTTACAATTTACGCGTTTTTTACAATCACTTTTAGTCAATTTTTGACTATTTTTTTATAAATTTGGACAATTTTTTAGTAAATCTGGACAATTTTTTAGCCAATCTTGACTATTTTTTAGTAAATTTTGACTATTTTTTAGTCAATTTTGACTATTTTCTAGTCAATTTTGACTATTTTTTTTTCTATTTCAACTAATCCAAACATTTTTAATAAATTTTGACTATTTTTTAGTAAATTTCGACTATCTTTTAGTCAATTTTCACAATTTTTACGCGTTTTTTTTAAATTTAACATTTTTAGTAAATTTTGACTATTTTTTAGTAAATTTCGACTATCTTTTAGTCAATTTTCACTATTTTTTACGCGTTTTTTTTTCTATTTCAACTAATCCAAACATTTTTAGTAAATTTTGACTATTTTTTAGTAAATTTTGACTATTTTTTAGTAAATTTTGACTATTTTGTAGTTAAATTCGACTATTTTTTACGCGTTTTTCTTTCTATTTTAACCATCCAAACATTATTAGTAAATTTTTACTATTTTTCGTCAATTTTGACTATTTTTTACGCGTATTTTTACGCATATTTCAACGAATCCAATCAGTTTTAGTAAATTTTGACAATTTTTTAGTAAATTCTGACTATTTTTTGGGCAATTGTGACTATTTTTTTCGCGTTTATTTCTATTTCAACTAATCCAAACATTTGTAGTAAATTTTGACTATTTTTTTGAAAAATTTTGACTATTTTTTAGTCAATTTTGATGATTTTTCACGCGTTTTTTTTTTCTATTTCAACTAATCCAAACATTTTTAGTAAATTTTGACAATTTTTTAGTAAATTTTTGACTATTTTTTTTAGTAAATTTTGACTATTTTTTAGTCAAATTTGATTAATTTTTAATCAATTTTGACTACTTTTTAGACAATTTTGAGTATTTTTTAGTTAATTTTGACTATTTTTTAGTCAATGTTGACTATTTTTTACGCGTTTTTTTTCTATTTCAACTAATCCAGACATTTTTAGTAAATTTTGACAATTTTTTAGTAAATTTTTGACTATTTTTTAATCAATTTTGACTATTTTTTTTAGTAAATTTTGACTATTTTTTAGTCAATTTTCATTATTTTTTAATCAATTTTGACTACTTTTTAGACAATTTTGACTATTTTTTAGTTAATTTTGACTACTTTTTAGTAAATTTTGACAATTTTTTACGAGTTTTTTTATCTATTTCAACTAATTCAGACATTTTTAGTAAATTTTGACAATTTTTTAGTAAATTTTGGACTATTTTTTAGTCAATTTTGACTATTTTTTTTTAGTAAATTTTGACTATTTTTTAGTCAATTTTGATTATTTTTTAATCTATTTTGACTACTTTTTATACAATTTTGAGTAATTTTTAGTTAATTTTGACTATTTTTTAGTCAATTTTGACTATTTTCTCTCCAATTTTGACATGTTATTGACACGATTCTTGAGAAATAAAATAGTTTGAATATTTTGACAAGTTTTTGATTGACAACCATTTCTTAATCAATTTAGTCTATTTTTTCTATTTTAACTATTTTTTAGTCAATTTTGGGATTTTTTTTATCAAATTTGACTATTTTTTAGTCAATTTTGAATAATTTTTTAGTAAATTTTGACTAATTTTTTAGTAAATTTTTGACTATTTTTTAGTCAATTTTGACTATTTTTTTTAGTAAATTTTGACTATTTTTTAGTCAATTTTGATTATTTTTTTAATCAACTTTGACTACTTTTTAGACAATTTTGAGTATTTTTTAGTTAATTTTGAGTATTTTTTAGTCAATTTTGACTATTTTCTTTCCAATTTTGACATGTTATTGACATGATTCTTGAGAAATAAAATAGTTTGAATATTTTGACAAGTTTTTGATTGACTTAACCATTTCTTAATCAATTTAGTCTATTTTTTCTATTTTAACTATTTTTTAGTCAATTTTGACTAATTAGTAAATTTTGACTAATTTTTTAGTAAATTTTTGACTATTTTTTAGTCAATTTTGACTATTTTTTTTTAGTAAATTTTGACTATTTTTTAGTCAATTTTGATTATTTTTTAATCTATTTTGACTACTTTTTAGACAATTTTGAGTATGTTTTAGTTAATTTTGACTATTTTTTAGTCAATTTTGACTATTTTCTTTCCAATTTTGACATGTTATTGACAAGATTCTTGAGAAATAAAATAGTTTGAATATTTTGACAAGTTTTTGATTGACTCAACCATTCTTTAATCAATTTAGTCTATTTTTTAGTCAATTTTGATTATTTTTTAATCAATTTTAACTATTTTTTAGTCAATTTTGGGAATTTTTTTATCAAATTTGACTATTTTTTAGTCAATTTTGACTAATTTTTTAGTAAATTTTGACTATTTTTTAGTCCATTTTGACTATTTTTTAATCAAATTTTACTATTTTTTTAGTAAATTTTGCCTATTTTTTAGTCAATTTAGTCAAAGTAAAAATAGGCAAAATTGATTAAAAACTAGTTAAAGTTTTTAATCAATTTTGACTATTTTTACTCAATTTTGACTATTTTTTGGCCATTTTGGTCAATTTTGACTATGTTGTCCATTTTTTAGTCAATTTTGACTATTGTCTATCCAATTTTGACTTGTTTTTGACACGATTCTTGAAAAACAAAATGGTATGAATGATATTTTGACAAGTTTTTGATTGACTTAACTATTTTTGAATCAATTTTGACTATTTTTTAGTCAATGTTGAAATTTTTTTATCAAATTTGACTATTTTTTAGACAATTTTGAGTATTGTTTAGTAAATTTTGAGTATTTTTTAGTCAATTTTGCCTATTTTTTAATCAAATTTGACTGATTTTTGTCAATTTTGACTATTTTTTAGTCAATTTTAACTATTTTTTAATCAATGTTTACTATTTTTACTCAATTTTGACTATTTTTTGGCCAATTTTGTCCATTTTTTAGTCAATTTTGACTAAATTCTATCCAATTTTAACTTGTTTTTCACACGATTCTTGAGAAATAAAATAGGATGAATGATATATTGACAAGTTTTTGATTGACTTAACTATTTTTGAATCAATTTTGACTATGATTTTTTTTAAATTTGACTATTTTCTTGTCAATTTTAACTATTTTTTAGTAAATTTTGACTATTTTTTAGTCAATTTTGACTATTTTTTAATAAAATTTGACTATTTTTTAGTCAATTTGAACTATTTTTTAATCAATTTTGACTATCTTTACTCAATCTTGACGATTTTTTGGCCAATTCTGTAAATTTTGACTATTTTCTATCCAATTTTGACTTGTTTTTGACACGATTCTTGAAAAATAAAATAGTATGATTGATATTTTGACAAGTTTTTGATTGACTAAAAAATAGCTTGAATCTTTAAATATATTCAATCGGCTTGTAGCACTATAGCATTTAGTCTTGTTCAGACGATGAACAAATCTCATGTTGAAACAACCACTTCCTGACTAATATCACACAGGATATTGAATCATACAACAGACATTTGTATGTTATTACTTGTTCCATTACATTTTCATGTTACTAACGGGACCATTGTTTTTAATATCATTTCTTTCTATTTAAATTAAGTGAATAGCCACCTGCAGACGCGTTTCGAGATCGATCTCTCATCCGTGCAGCTTTTCAGCCTAACCTCGCCTAACCAGTGATGCACGAGGTGTTCAAGCTAATGTAATTGTATTCCAATTAATAATTCAAAACAGCAAAATTTCACTGATAACATGTCTGCAAATGGCTATTCACTTAATTTAAATAGAAAGAAATAATCTTAAAAACAATGTTATTTGTCTAGACCTGTTAGACTCTAGTCCTGTGTTAGTGACTTGAACTAGTGTGCTGGAATGTACTGGAACTAGTAATAACATACAAGTGTATGTTGTATTATTAATTATCATGTGTGATATTAGCCAGGAAGTAGTTGTTGCAACATGAGATTTGTTATCTCATGCTTAAACTTAACAAGACTTTATATTATAGAGCTAAGAACAGGTTGAATATATTTTTATATTCAAGCTATTTTTCATCTTTAATAAGTTTGGAAAATATCTTGTTTAAATTAACACTATACAGGCCGCGCGATTACAAAGGGGAACATTGCTAGCGGCTGCGGTCCCTTTTTAAGAATCAATTTTGACTAATTTTTAGTCAATTTTGACTATTTTTTAGACAATTTTGATTATTTTTTAATCAATTTTGACTATTTTTTAGTCAATTTTGGAATTTTTTTATCAAATTCGACTATTTTTTAGACAATTTGGACTATTTTTTAGCAAATTTGGACTATTTTTTAGTAAATTTTGACTATTTTTAATCAAATTTGACTATTTTTAGTCAATTTTGACTAATTTTTAGTCAATTTTTACTATTTTTTAATCAATTTTGACTACTTTTTGGACAATTTTGTCCATTTCTTAGTCAATTTTTACTATTTTTTATTCAATTTTTACTATTTTCTATCCAATTTGACTTATTTTTGACACGATTCTTGAGAAATTAAATAGTATGAACGATATTTTGACAAGTTTTTAATTGACTTAACTACTTTTGAATCAATTTTGTAGTGAATTTTGATAATGTTTTAATCAATTTTGACTATTTTTTAGTCAATTTTGTTTTTTTTTAATTTGACTATTTTTTAGTCAATTTTGACTATTTTATAGTAAATTTTGTCTATTTTTTAGTAAATTTTGACACTTTTTAAAAAAAAATTGACTATTTTCTAGTCAATATTGTCTATTTTTTAGTCAATTTTAACTATTTTTTAATCAATTTTAACTATTTTTACTCAATCTTGACGATTTTTTTGCCAATTTTTTAGTCAATTTTGACTATTTTCTATCCGATTTTGACTGGTTTTTGACACGATTCTTGAAAAATAAAATAGTATGAATAATATTTTGACAAGTTTTTGATTGACTTAACTATTTTTGAATCAATTTTGACTATTTTTTAGTCAATTTTTACTATTTTCTATCCAATTTTGACTTATTTTTGACACGATTCTTGAGAAATAAAATAGTATGAACGATATTTTGACAAGTTTTTGATTGACAAATGATTGAGTCAATTTTTTTGAAGTTTTTTTTATCAAATTTGACTATTTTTTGTCCAATTTTGACGATTTTTTAGTAAATTTTGACAATTTTTTAAGCAAATTTGACTATTTTTTAGTCAATTTTGATTATTTTTAGTGAATTTTAACTAATTTTTTGCCAATTTTGTCTATTTTTTAGTCAATTTTGACTATTTTTTAATCAATTTTGACAATTTTCTATCCAATTTTGACTTGTTTTTGACACGATACTTGAAAAATAAAACACTATGAATGATATTTTGACAAGTTTTTGATGGACAACTATTTTTTTATCCAAATTACTCGCTTGTAATAGTAACTAAACTCAATCTTGTAACTAATTTAAAACATACTTGTATCCAATTTTGACTCTTTTTCTCCAATCTGTGACAAATCAAAAATGATTTGACACAATTTCTTACAAAATTGAAAAATCCTTAATATATTTTGACTCTTTTTTGATCGATTTTTTATAAATATTAGGACTTAAGAGTTTGATTTATGCGACATTTTAAAATAAAAAAAAATACGATTTACAACCACAAATATTTTGACTTCAATTATTATAATTAAATTTTAAATAAATATCAATATAGACTCGCGAAAAACTTCGAGGCCTCTATTACATTCACATGTTGCAATAAATATAAATATTATCTAACATTAATGTCATATAATGACAATGGCTTATTTTCGAAACATTTTGCATAATTGCAAAACAGACTGCGAATTTAACGTGGACTTAAGCGAGAAAATTAAAAACCACATAAAATGCGGAGTTTATACGGTAATTTTTTGCGACCGCGCCTAAAAACTCTGTTGCTTCACAGCAGGCGAATATTTTTTTTAAAAATTACAAAGCCGTAAATTTAAACAAATATTTTCTACAAAAATAACAATTAATGAAGTAGTTAAGACGGAAATAATAATAAAAACTACACACGATATCACAGGACATAATTGCTAGACCTGAACATGTTTGCAGTTGTTCGGTTAGCCACGGCCGTGACTAAAAAGTCGTTGACCCAACAAAAAATTTCAAAATAAAACGATAATGCACTAGGTCTCTTCCAAGCCGCCGTTCCCTCCTCCTCATGAACTGGTCCGCTCGTTCTCACTATCTTTACTCTTCAGCGACCGCTTCAGCTTATCCAACAGCCTGTTGTGGAACTTGTTCAGGCTCGACTGCGAGCCGGACTTCGGCGGCGAAGACGACGCACTCTTGCAGGGGCTCTGTATCAGGCTCGTCTGCGACGTCCTCGAACTCGCTCGCGAGAACTGCCGCGACATGTTGGCCGGCACGCTGCGGTGCCCCGGCGACCCGACCAGGAACTCCGTCCCCGGCGACGTCGACAGGCTCGGCCCCTCCGACTTGCACTCGGACACTTTCCGGGACCTGCACGACGACGGGTTCGAACACTCGGACACCCTCCGCGAACGGTTCGACTTGTAGATATCCCAATCGTTCTTCACCACTGGCATCATGAAAGCCATCTTTTCGGCACTTAATTCGATGTAAATACACACACACACAAAACTGATAACACGGTGTTGTTGTCGATTCGACTCCCACGTGTTTGACTCAAGAATGCAATCAGGTGAACGTGCGCTCCGCTTATATGTTATGGACTGACGTACTACGTGCTCTGTCATTGGCTGGGATTTGTTATGTTGGATGTGGTGGGGGTGGTAATGTGTTATGTCAACAAAAACAGCTCGCTGCGAGGTTTCTTGGAAGCTGTGCAAAACGCTTTTAGCGACATCTATACTCGTATAGCTCCATGGCGCATTTAAGATTCTTGTAGAAAACTGCAACGGAATCGAACGCTTATTCGGCGGTTATCGGAGCTCGCAGAAACCCTAATCTAACCTGGGTTTAACTAACGGTCCTTGCAACATTGCCAAATATCTAAACACATTGCCCTTATATTAGATCGAGAGTTCGCACTGCCGCGCGTTTATTGTCTTGATTTATCTGTCCGCTTCGCGGCGGGCAACCTAATCTAACCTGGGTTAAACCAACGGTACTTGCCACATTGTCCTTATATTGGTTCGAGAGTTCGCACTGGCGTGCAAATGTGTTTTTATTTTTCTCAAGTGGCTTCACTGAAACGGAAGGACAGAGAGACCGCCAACGATGGCATTACTACCTCTACCCACCCTTCAAGTCTTCCCGCAACGGGCACCAGATGAGATTTATTCAATAGTACAACAGGATTTACATAAAAATTCAAGATGCTATGCAATAGCATTTACAATAACAAAAATAAAATAAAAACGCTACTGCCTTTGTTCCCAACCAGGCAACTCCTTAGTCCCCATGACTGAAAACGCGAATCGGCTTAAGGCGGCCGACTACAACACGTATGTTGTCTTGATTGTCTGCCCGCTTCGCGGCGGACAAGTTATCTATTACACTACCGACGACAGACAAGGCTTTTCTTTGAAAAGTGGTTTTGGGGAAGCTCTCACTAAACCCCCTATTCGACTTTGGGTCTTAGTATTCGCCACCCCGGTATCACATATTTTGCATTCATTCAGGGCGGGCAGCCCGGACCTGGTCTGGTTGTCGCCTCTCCGTCCAGGATTCGAACCCGGGTCTCTATGTTGTCAACTACACAACCGAGGAGACAGACAAGACTATACGGACAATATTAGACAGACAGTATTAGAGGTGCAAGATTAGTCACAAACAGATCAGAATTATCATTATCTGTGCTACAGCCCCCCAAAGTGTCTTCCTGCATGCGTCCTTGTTTTGTGCTAGTCCTCTCCAGCTTGGAAGTCCTAACTTTGACGCGTCTTCTGTTAAATCATTGTTCCTTCTTCCTCTCACTAAAGCCCTATTCCACTTAGGCTTTTAGTATGCGCCACCCTGGTATCGCATATTTTACATTCATTCAGGGTGGGCAGCCCAGACGGTTATTGAAAACCGTCCTGGTTGTGGCCTCTCCGACAAGGATTCGAACCCGGGTCTCCCTCATTTAATAAAGGCGGGTATGTTGTCTACACTACCGAGGAGAGACAGACAAGACTAGACGGACAATATTAGACAGACAGGATGAGAGGAGCAAGATTAGACTCTAAAACAGATCAAAATTATCATTATCTGCGCTATAGCCCCGTGCGGGTCCTGCCCCCCAAATTGTCTTCCTCCATTCGTCCTTGTTTTGTGCTAGTCCTCTCCAGCCTCGAAGTCCTCCCGCATTTAAAGCCGCAGGCGACAGACAGACAGGATTAGAGGAGCAAGATTAGTCACAAAAGACTAGGCAGATCAGAATTACCATAATCTGCGCTAAAGCCCTGTCCGGGCCCTGTCCTCCCAAAGTGTCTTCCTCCATTCGTCCTTGTTTTGTGCTAGTCCTCTCCAGCCTCGAAGTCCTAGCTACAGCTCTGTGCGGGTCCTGCCCTCCCAAAGTGTCTTCCTCCATTCGTCCTTGTTTTGTGCTAGTCCTCTCCAGCCTAGAAGTCTTAGTTACAGCCCTGTGCGGGTCCTGCCCTCCCAAGGTGTCTTCCTCCATTCGTCCTTGTTTTGTGCTAGTCCTCTCCAGCCTAGAAGTCCTAGTTACAGCCCTGTGCGGGTCCTGCCCTACCAAGGTGTCTTCCTCCATTCGTCATCGTTTTGTGCTAGTCCTCTCCAGCCTCGAAGTCCTAACTTTGAAGCGTCTTCTGTTTCGCCAATCGGTGCCAAAATGGATCGCCAAAAGGAAATTAATTTGGAAAGCCAAAAGGTTTGCCCTCTGCCACTTCTTGGGGAAGTGCGGTTCCCCAATTACTCCCTGTTGGAGACGAGTAAGAGGTCACCAAGTGCCCACCTCAGAGCTGACGACCTGATCCCGGGGATTTTCCCATACACGGACTGAAAGCGATAACCCGGACCAGGGCCCAAAAATGTGGAGGAAGGCTCGAGTAGTCGCGCTATTGAAACCGTGGAAGGATACCTGGGCAAATGGAGGCCCGCGTTAACCTAGAGGCTAGAGTAATTAAGATAATATTATTCATCGAGGTTCGACAATAGGTCCTGAATCTCCTGAAACCAAATTGTCTAAATCTAGAAATTTCAATGTAAGTTAACTGTACTTGAAATATGTGATTCCGCGAGGTTCAACAATGGGGCCAGATACTGAAAATGAGATATTTTAGAAAATATTAATAGACAAACTGCGGCGCGTGTTGACCTTTTATGCGGGCCGCAAAAGCATTTTATAAATCGCTTTAATTAAAAACAATTATCATTGTAATTCTGAATCAGAAAAATACTTGAAAATTGCTGGGACCAATCCTTTCCAACCTGGCCCTGGAATATACCTGGGCACTAACATTGATAAGAAAAAACAATTTGAAAATGTAAATAAGTAGAATCAACCTAAAGTAGGTAATAAAACAACGACCGGCTACAAATTCCTACTTAAATCCTGCACACTACCATTGACAGCGAAACTTAAACTTTATAAATCCCTAGTGAGGCCAGTGATCATCTATTGGTGTGAGTGCTGGACGCGCAACCTAGACCAAGAGCAGAAGCTACTTGGAACAGAAAGAAGGGTTCTGAGAACGATATACGGCCTCATGCAAACAGCAGATGGGTAAAGAATTTTGAACTGGAAAAGCTAATAAAGGGGCAAACGATAGTTGAACACATAAAAGCCGTGAGAATAAGATGGCTAGTACATTTACAGCGGAGGGAGAGTAACAGAAACATCAAGGAGGTCGCAAGATCAGAGGGCAGAACGCCTACAACTAAGATGGAGAGACGACGTGGAAGCATTTAAAAACGCTGGAAATCAACAGCTGGAGAAGACTGTAAGACTGAAGCCTCAGAGGACAGGAACGGATGGAAAACGAATTTGGCGGCGGCAAAATCTCTTAGGAATTGTGACGTAGGATCTTTGTAATTACTACACTGATAAAGTAATTACAAATTTATCTGCACCAGGCCTAGGCAAATGGTCTACGACGACCTAGATGCTAGAGTTTTTAGAATAACATTATTTTTGGGGGTTCGAGAATAGGTACTGAATCGCCTGAAACCAAATTGTCTAAATCTATAAATTTCAATGGAAGTTAACTGTACTTTAAATATGTGATTCCACGAGGTTCAACAATGGGGCCTGATACTGATTGTAATCAAATTATAATAAAACTTACGAATTAAGCAAAATGAGATATTTTAGGAAAGCTCATAGTAATGCGATTTATGGAAAATTTATGGACAAACTGCGGCCCGCTAAGCATTTTATAAATAACTTCAATTGAAAATAAATAAACTCACTGGTAAAGTAATTACAAATTTATCTATACAAGGCTTGGGCAAATGACAGCTCGCGTCCACCTACAGGCTAGAGTAATAAGATAATACGACGGTTGGAATATAAGTCATGGCAACTATTTTTTTTCTTGTAAATATGTGAACGGATCACAAACGTATATGTGTCGTGTGGAAGTTCTGCTATGCAATATGCTCCGACCACTTTGTACGCTGGCAACAGGAATCGATGAATTTTGGGCCAGGGCATACGAACCAGAACTGAAGCGTCAGTCCGCGGAGTGGCGTCATCCTGGATCACCAAGGCCGCAGAAGTTCCGCCAGAATCCTTCCCCAGTCAAATTGACGGTGATCGTCGCGTATGACGCCAGGGGTGTCATTGTTTGCCACTTTGTTCCTCATGGCAGAACAGTGACCGCACACTACTACAGGGACAGATAAATGTCCATATCCTGTGGACAGTGCAATAATTCTGCACGACAATGCAAGACCAGATAAAGCAGGGTGTGTACACGGCAGCTACTCCGACGTTGGGGATGGGAAGAATTGGAGCACCCACCGTACTCTCCTGACCTTTCGCCCTGTAACTTTGATCTCATTCCCAAGAGTAAGGAACCAATACGTGATAGGCGGTTTGCAACACGAGGACATTGCTAATGCTGTGAAACAACAGATGATCCGATTCACACATGGTGCGGCAAATGCCGAGGCTGATGGTATTCAGCGCCTCCCACATCGTTGGCAGCGTGTGCTGACACTAGCAGGGGACTACATTGAGGGTCTTTAGGCTCAGGTTTGTCATGTGTACTGTGTTATCATTCTTTAGCAAAGTGAAGTCCATATTGCCCTGCAGGGATACTAACGTAATACATTAGTGTGTTACGATATTTGAGTGCTATTCATTGTCCACACATGTAGTTAAGACCTTGTCCTTTCGTCGGTATATGTCACATTTTCCAACCGGACTGGTATCTTCAAGAAAAAAAAAATACTTTTGCCCCAACCCTCGTATTATTCCTCGAGGGTCGACAATAGGTCCTGATTCTCCTGAAACCAAATTGTCTGAATCTATAAATTTCAATGAACGTTAACTAGTACTTCGTCTTGGAGATCTGTCCATCTGTTAATTCTGGAGTCGCCTCTGCATCTTTTCCCCGAGAGGTAGATTGCCAACTATCACTCCATCTTTTAAATGGTCTCCCGGGAGGTCTTGAGCTGGGCGGGTTGTTTTCTCGGAAGTCTGTTCGCATCCATCCGTCTTATATGGTTGTACCACTACCTCTTACGTTGTTTTCCCCATCTCACAATGTCTTGTATTTCCCATTGTTCTCCGATACTTGTGTTTCTTACTCTGTTTCTTCTTGTTTTCCCCACTATTGTTCTTAGTGTTTTCATTTCGGCCACTCTTAGCATGTTTTTCGTCTTATTGGTGTCTTCGCGTACCATACGTCATGATAGGTCTGATACAAGGCTTGTAGATTCTAATTTTGCTGTATTTGCGCATGTACGGGTTTACCCAGACTATATCTCTTAGGCATCCTGATGGGTCGTGGGTGCTTGTTATGCCTATACCTATAGGTATCTGAATTGCATCACCTGTTCTATGGGATTGTCCTCCACCACTAGCTTACACCTGAGCGGATATTTTGCGATTGTCATACATTTGGTTTTCTTGGAAGAAAGCGCTATATTTTGCGGGGCCCTGCGCAAAATAATGAAAATAATGAAACGTCAGTATTTTTGGTCCTCGGGTGCTTTCCATACGCATAACATGTCCAAACCATTGTAACCGTAGTGCCTTTACATTAGAGATGAGCATGGGACGAGTTTTTCGTTCCAGATCCCATCCCGTGGGATGGATCCCTGTCCCATACCATCATATTTTCGTCCCACTGTCCCATCCCACAAACCTAAAATGTTTGTCCCATCCCAACCCATCCCGGTCGCGTGGCCCGTCCCATTCATCCCATTTTTCCCATACAGCAGACCTGACAGTGAGTAAACCTTTTTCGTCGCAAACGTATCGCAAGACTTCATCGTCAGGAACTACATCGACATCACATAAATCTCCTGGGTTGGACATATTATGGAAAATGTGCGTATTGGCACGATTACCAAAAGTCGTCCCATACAAATTTGTTGTCCCATCAGATCCCATCCCACGCAACGTTCATACCAGTCATCCCATCCCATGGGACGATGGGATCCCATGCTCATCTCTACTTTACATGTCACGATGTCCGCTCCTCCCAGACCTACAGAACAAAATATCAGCTCAACTCTCTGAATGCGCGGTGCCCTGTGCCGTCGCACAGTTCGCCCACCCTTCACGCCGGCCCTGCTCCGGACTCGCCGGAAATACCAGGTCGCTATCTTCGAGAGGGCTCGGTCACCCGTCACTATGAGACTCCATTATTGCTGATGTTCCCCGAAAGGGGATATTAAAGCCAGATTTTACCGGGACCCTGGAGCCAAAAGGCCTGTCCAGGGTTGCTCAAACTCGAATGCGACCCCGTCTTCGGCGGCGAAGACGACGCACTCTTGCAGGGGCTCTGTATCAGGCTCGTCTGCGATGTCCTCGAACTCGCTCGCGAAATGTTGGCTGGCACGCTGCGGTGCCCCGGCGACCCGACCAGAAACTCTGTTCCCGGCGACGTCGACAAGATCGGCCCTCGGCTCGACAACAGTATCGCCTGCTGCCGCCTCCCTTCTTAAGGCCGTATGTTCCTTTACGGACCGAAAGCGATACTCCGGACTCTCCGTAAATACCAGGTCACTATCTTTGAGAGGGCTCGGTCACCCGTCACTATAAGACTCCATTATTGCTGATGTTCCCCGCAAAGCGGACCGCCAGCTCTTACCGGAGCCGTCCTCCCCGGTGGTGTAGTTGACAACATACCCGCCTTTCAATGCGGGAGACCCGGGTTCGAATCCTGGTCGAAGAGATAACAACTAGGGCGGTTTTTCATAAACCGTCCGGGCTGCCCACCATGAATGAATGCAAAATATGCGATACCAGGGTGGCGCATACCAAAAGCAAAGATGGAATAGGGGGCCCTGAAGCCAAAAGGCCTGTCCAGGGTTGATCCCCGGCTTTTACGGAACGGGCGACAACAGTATCGCCTGCGCCTGCTTAAGGCTGTATGCGCCCATGCGGATACTTGAAACCTTTTGTCCCCTACCTAGTGAGACGACACGCTCCTGCGAGTCCATCTCCATTGAGTAAGCACCAGTAGCACGGCCGGTGGGGCTCCTACTCCCCGCAGTACCAGTGTTAACCAATTTTCATCAGTAACCTCTGACTAGGTCACGGCCGAGCGCGCTTTCGCACGTCTCTCCCGAATGGTCTCGCCCCCTGGTGACATCCCTTGCGTAAGGTATTGCGATCGGGTAGCCCCAAGAGGCTCCTAAGCCAGAACCTAACATAACCTCTGACTGGTCACGGCCGAGCGCGCTTTCGCATGTTTCTCCCGGATGGTCCTGCCCCATGGGGACATCCTTTGCGCAAGGTATTGCTATCGGGTAGCCCCAAGAGACTCCTAAACCAAAACCTAACAAAACCTCTGACTGGTCACGGCCGAGCGCGCTTTCGCACGTCTCTCCCGGATGGTCCTGCCCCTTGGGGACATCCTTTGCGCAAGGTATTGCGATCGGGTGGTCCCAAAAGGCTCCCGGGCCGAACCCTATCCGGGGGAAGGAACGACCCCATCATATAAATCATTGTTCCTTCTTCGTTGCTTGGCTCGCTGCCGTAAAGTTTGTTCCATTTTCGGTTAATAGATTGATGTTTTCCGGAGTGGTTTCTTAGAAGCTGCCTGATGGTATCTATCCAGCGGCAGGGAGACCTCCCTTTTCTTCGCCCGCCGTTTGGTCTCCCCTGCACGCTCACGATCCGCCCCCCGACCGGGGGTGGGGGAGGTCTGGTTACATTTCTTCCGTTCTTGTTAGCCTTGCCTTTCTGCTCCCACCATACATTCTTCCACTGCAGCTTGGGACGCGTTTTTCAGGTTACTAAAATAAGAGTCATATTAACATTTGCATTAAAGTTTTGACTAATAGGAAGGAAAGGTAATATAAAGTCCAAAGAATAGAAATTTTCATTTAAATACAAAATTTTTAGAACTAAACAATCATCTCTAACTCCCTAGCGTAATCAATGGCCTGTTCGGCCAACACCCGACTCGGAATGGGTTCGTCGTTCTTGAGAACTTCCGGCGTGAAGCGGAAGAACATATCCTTTCCAATCTTCCACTTCATGTTCTTGGTGCCGAACTCCTTGGCCGCGTCCTCCTTCGGCAAATACAACATCCTCGCGGCGTCCTTCAACGAAATCTTCTCATACGCCTTCTCCAAGCAAACCGCAATCTCGCCTCGGATTGTATCCAGGAGGATGTCCATGAAAAAGTTGTAATTTATGGCGGGTACGTTGCCTTTAGCCAGGAAGATTTTATTGTAGCTTCCTTCCATTAGGAACTGCTCGATGGACAGCGGATGCCGGATGTAAACGTTTTCCTGGATCTGGTCCGCGGGCAAAAGTTCCAGTTCCGTGTGGAATTCAGCGACGCGGTTTTGCGACAGCAGGAACAGCAGGTTCAGACCTAAAAGTTGATACTTGAATGAGGATTCGGGCAGTTGCAGGTGGTAGTCGAAATAGTATGATTTCAGTTGGGCCATGTAGCGCTCGAACGACGGGATGTCTTTCGCCTCGATGCTCCATTGCACCCCAATCTCGAGGATATCACGCGCCAGGATCAACTCTTCCTTCGAAGCCACTGCGTACGATGTCGGTAAGAAGATCAAACTCGTCAGCCCAATCTAAAACAATAATTTAACGTTATTTAATTAATGCTACTCTGATGTTACACTCTTAAAGGACGATTCTCATCAGCTACGCGACGTCACGCGACATGGCCCGTCAAATAATGATTACATTGTTTTAAATGGGCACGTCACGTAGCCATAGTGAGAACGTGCCCATTTAAAACAATGTAATAATTATCTCACAGGCGATGTCGCACGACATCGCGTAGCTGAGTGTCGCACACATCGACCTTAAAAGCCGATTCTCATATACGCGACATTGTGTGTAAAATAATGATTCAATTTTTTAAATGGGCACGTCGCGTAGCCATAGTGAAGGCCGATTCTCATACACGCGACAATTAACTACGCGACGTCACGCGACATCGACTGGTAAATAATGATTACATTGTTTTAAATGGGCACGTTCTCACTATGGCTACGCAAGCGTCGCACGATGTCGCGTAGCTGAATATCGCGCATATCGACCTTAAAGGGCGATTCTCATATACGCGACACTCAGCTACGCGACATCGCCTGTCAAATAATGATTACATTGTTTTAAATGGACACGTTCTCACTATGGCTACGCAACGTGCACATTTAAAACAATGTAATCATTATTTGACAGGCGATGTCGCACGAAGTCACGTAGCTGAGTGTCGCGCATATCGACCTTAAAGGCCGATTCTCATATACGCGACATTTTGTGTCAAATAATGATTACATTGTTTTAAATGGGCACGTCGCGTAGCCATAGTGAAGGCCGATTCTCATATACGCGACACTCAGCTACGCGACGTCTTGTGTCAAATAATAATTACATTGTTTTAAATGGGCACGTTCTCACCATGGTTACGCGACGTGCCCATTTAAACAATGCAATCATTATTTGACAGGCGTTGTCGCACGAAGTCACGTAGCTGAGTGTCGCGCATATCTACCTTAAAGGCCGATTCTCATATACGCGACATTTTGTGTCAAATAATGATTACATTGTTTTAAATGGGCACGTCGCGTAGCCATAGTGAAGGCCGATTCTCATATACGCGACACTCAGCTACGCGACGTCGTGTGTCAAATAATAATTACATTGTTTTAAATGGGCACGTTCTCACCATGGCTACGCGACGTGCCCATTTAAACAATGTAATCATTATTTGACAGGCGATGTCGCACGACGTCGCGTAGCTGAGTGTCGTGCATATGGGAATCGACCTTTATACACAAAATATCAACACATGGGGCCCGCTTCCTTTAATAGTGACAGATGGATGAGAGGCTATAACCTGGACCTTATCTTCATCAACAAGTCTTTAGCTGGAACATGCAGCAAGACAGTTATTGGCCCTATCCCACACTCCCAACATCGGGCAAAATCCCAAGTTTAGATTGCTGATAATGCTGCAGAAGATCCCATTTAAACAGGGGTTTAACCTAGGTAAGGCCAACTGGAACAAATTCACAGAAGAGCTTGAGCTTGGGGAATTGGAGACCTCCCACCGAACCCAGAATATTATGAAAATGTCATCTCTGTAATTAAAAAGGCAGCTAGGCGCAGTATTCCCCGTGGCTGCAGAACTTGCTATATACCGGGTTGCTCTAACGAAAACAAAGGCATATACGAGGAGTACGTAGAGCACTACAGTCGGAATCCTTTCTCCCAAGAGATTACAAGAGGTATGGAAAGACAGGGTGAAAGACGGAGTGTGGTGGTGGCTCAGATAGCTAAGCTCTTTAGTCAGACAGCGGGGGTTCGAATCCCACACAGAACCAAAGCAGCAAAAATTAAAAACTAATGACTGCAAAAATCCAGCTTAGGCAACCGTGAGGTCTCAACTGCCTAGGTCTCCCATATTCAAATCTTAGTGCTGAGGTTGGATATGTGGCAGAGAAGAGGCCCGTGCCCAGCAGTGGGACATAAAAAAGGCTGATGATGATGATGGAGAGGCAAAATAGAAAGCCTGGATATGAGACACAGCAACAGGAAAGCCTGGAGCCTTATCAAAAAGCTATCAGGCAACCCAACATCTTCCAAAGACCAGGTAAACATCACTGCTCAACGAAATTGCGCATCAACTACTCCTGAGTGGTAAGACTGATCAAAAGGCAAAAGGGGCTCTCACCTTCAGGATTTCACAACGGCCTGGTAAAACTAATTGCCTTACCACTACAAAACTGAAAACCGAAATTACGTCCCTGAAGACCAGGAAGGCCCCTGGCCCAAATGACATCCTGATAAACTTGAAGCTGGCTTTTTCAATTATAAAACTCCTGCTGGACCAACAACACAATACCAAAACTGTGGTTAAAAGGTCCACAAACGGAGGAAACCACGTGAAGATGCCAAAAGCTACCGTCCGGTGTCACAGTTATGCTCCCCGTTTAAGCAATATGAACGCCTCATACTGAACAAGATTGGGACCCAAATAGAAAGCCACCTAATCCCCCAGCAAGCAGACTTCAGACCTGGGAAGTCCTGTACTGGCCAGGTACTAAGCCTCACCCAACACATAGAGGAAGGCTTTGAAAGAAAGGAAAAGACGGGGGCAGTCTTTATAGATTTATCAGCGCCTTATGCAGGGCCGGCGCTATATTTTGCGGGGCCCTGTGCAAAATAGTGAAGCAGGGCCCTGCGCAAAATAATGAAACGGAGCCTTCTCTCATATGCAAGATGTCTTTCACGGCTAGACATTCTGGGGTTATATCTGAATGAACAGCATTTTCCTGTTATATTTTCGTCCGTTTCTGTGGAAAATTTCGAGGATTGCCAAAATGAAAATCCTTTCCCTCACGAAGATGAGCTAATGTTGATCCTCTCGCTAATCTAAATCCTCTCTTGCTCTAGTTTCTCGGATTCTACTGGTCAATCCGTGTTGACTAAGAGCTCCTACAACAAGAAATGCCTTAAGGACTTAAGTACTAATCATCAGTCTTACGACCAGAAGCGCTATATTTGCCATGGAGTGTCTTTCCTTGAACCGAAGAGGTCTGGTAGAGAAATTGGAAGTCAGAGAGAGGAGAATCCTCAGGAAGATCCTAGGCGTCTGAGGTATGTTCATATTGAGAGGCTCTCTGACGATGCACGGAAAAGAAGGGAAGCTTTCTATGGCCACGATGCAAGATTGCCACCAAACCGACTAGGCAACTGTCTATTCACCTTCTGGCAAAACAAGAAGGTTCATACCACTTGGTTGACAGAAATCGAGAAGGATATTAAAGAACTGGAAATAACATATCTCCAAAACAGAGACGCACCCTGAAGGAAGTCCATGGATTTCAGGAAAAACCCCAAAGGGAAGGTACCCCCTGGATAGAAGAGAGAAAGGGGTTACACCAGCAGAAGATGCGACAATACTGGCTAAAAGATCAAAGCCTAACAGTTGAACAAGAGTGGTCCAAAGTAGGCCTATTAGAACATGAAGAAGAAACAAATAAGTAAGGAAATGAAAACGACACTGTCCAAAACAATATACAGACAATACACTGTCCGTTAATAAACGAAGTGGACATAGTGAGATATGTAAAAGCTCAAGGAATAGCATGGCTGGGACACCTGTACAGAATGCATGACGACAGACCAGCCAAGAAAATGTAGAACTGCCAGCCAGTAGAAAGAAGGAAAAGAGGCAGGCCAAGGAAAAGATGGATGGAAGACGTGGAGGAAAGTTTTAGAAAGATGGGAGTGGGATTGGAGAGAGAAAGCCGGTGAAAGGACAGAATGGAAGAAGATGGGCAAAAACCCACCACGGGTTATAAAGCCAACAGAAGAAGAAGATACTGTCCAAGACAATATACAGGCAATATTACTATATGGGGGTGAAACATGGACTATGAACCCAAGAATAAAAAGCAGAATACAAGCAGCGGAAATGAGATGCTTGAGAAAAGTAGAAGGTGTTACAAGAGTAGATAGAATAACAACACGGAAGTCGGAGCTTGCAAGTTCAAATAGAAACAAGATTGAAAATAGAAAGCATACAAACTACTGTAGAAAAAACCGTTGGCTTGGTTCGGACACCTCACAAGAATGCCATATGACAACCAAGCAAAAAGAATTTAAGAAGAAAGCAAGAATACATGTGGAAGACCACAAAAAACATGGGCAAACAACGTATCAGAAATTTTAAAAAACAACATCAGCTGGCAGGTAGCAGAAAGAACAGCAAAAAGCAGAATGGAATGGAAAATTATAATAAACAATATTGTATAAATAAGAAGGATATAATCTCGACACCCAAAATGGTATTCAAGAGATTTATCCTTAGGATAAAGCCGTAAAATATTTTCATGACCTGTGTACAGGAACCAGATAAATCTGCAAACGTTTTTTTTTATACTTAATATGGTAAAGACAATAATAGATAAAGTATCAATAAAATATCAATAATAAAGATCAATAATAGGAAAATACAATTGTACTTAATGGTACAGACTACAGGAACCGTATTTATACGCAAAGAGAAAGTAATTATTATTTATACGCAAAGAGTAAAAGCACTAGCCTCAGCACCCCATACACAGGGCACAACTTGTAGAAAAGCACCCCGTAGCGAAAGGGTTAAAAGATTATATTATATATATATTAAGATTTATTCGGAAGAATTGATTTCAAATCACTGTGCAGTAAGAGTTGATAAAACAGCTTGACAGATGGAAAAAGTTACCATCTTCAGCGTACTTAGAAAAAAATTTAGTGATAACTTATCGTTTGAACAGTAATATCTCTCTTATTGTGCAACTTTTGTCAAGACTTTTTAAGGCGAATCGCTTTCAGTTCAGATTTAATTCGATGCTTGAAAATAGAATCATAAGACCGACAAAACTCTGTTTCAGATAACATAATCATATTCACAATCATAAGACGCAATTAAACAAAAGAAACTTGTCTGTATAAAAATTTTACCTTTAAATCCGCTAACAATTTCTCACATTTCGATAAATTTGGCTTCGCCGTTCCCCATTCCGACTTCAATTGCTTGTAAAGGGACGCAACGTCGTTGATTGCAGACATTGTCTCCTTTAATCCGTTTTACACAAATAATACTTTTTGTCTACTGCACGATGAGTTGTGTTTTGAAGATTTCGGCTTTGACTGCTGTCAAAAGCATAACCACAACTACCAATGTAAAGAAAACAAACAGTGTAGTCGCTTCTATGACATAACAACGCGTCGAAAATATTTCATTAATTTATTTATCTAGCGTATAGCATTTAGACACATTCACAAACTTATTGAATTTATAAACAAATATCAAGAATCTTTATATAGTCTATCGCTTCTGGAGTTGCAGTCAGGAAATCATACAGTGACATAGCAACGCGCTACGAAAACAACGCGCTACGAAAACAACGCGCTACGAAAACATCACACATTAAATTATCACGGTAGATAATAAACGAAGATAAAATACTTCTCGAATATATCAGAGCAACATAATAACTCACCGAATATAAATCACAAATTTAATATCACTTCCTAATCATTACTATCTAATTGGCGCATTTCTATTCTTGTATTTGCTTCAAAGCCCACCCGAAATTAAACCCTGGCTACGCCCGTGCTTAGTAGTCAGGTAAACTTTCAGAAATAAAGTCGGCGAGTCGATCTTAATTGGCTATGAGCTTACAAAATTTCACTGCAAGTCTGTAGTAAGCAAATGAGTCTTGATCGAAGAAGTAGCAGCGCCAAAATTTCTCAAACTTTAAACTCTAAAATCGGCACAGCTTTAATTGGGAAGCTTTGTCGCCGAAATTTGTTGGCAAATAACAGTCGTAAATACGGTGTCAAAATTTGGCGAAATCCGTCGGTTCGTTCGTATGTAATTGCAAAAAGAACTTTAAAACTTCTAAAATTCGCCGCCGTCGTTTTAAATTTAGCACAAATTATTTAACGGATAATTGGCTATGAGTTTGCCAAATTTCATTGCAATCCGTTTATTTGATCGTCTGTAGTAAATCTTGTTCGAAGAATTTGCTGTGTCAAAAATTCTCAAATATTCAAAAAATCGTCATAGGTTTAATTGTGAAGCTTTGTCGCTGACATTTTAAAAAAATTTGGTAAACAACAGTCGTAAATACTGTGCCGAAATATTGCGAAATCCGTGGGTCAGTTCGTCTGTAATTGCACAAAGTGCTCGAAAATTTTCAATTTTCTAAAATTCGCCATGACCGTAATTTTCAAGCCACAAATTTGTAATTCAGCACAAATTATGTAGATATTATTTAACGGCTATGAAATTGCCAAATTTCAATGTCATTCCTTTGTCTGTTCGTCTGTGGTAAGAATATGAATCTTGATCGAAGAATTAGCGGCGCCAAAATTTATCAAATTTTCAAAAAAATTGTCCAAACTTTATCGCTGTATCGCTGAAATTTTCAAAAATTTCGGTAAAAAACAGTCGTAATTACTGTGCCAAAATTTGGCGAAACCCGACGGGGGTATTCTATTCGTCTGTAATTGAAAAAAGCGCTTAAATATTTTCAAATTTCACAAATTCGCCACACGACAGTAATTTTCAAGTCTCGAATTTGAAAATTAGCAAAAATTATTTTATGAATAATTGGCTATGAACTTTCACTGCAATCTGTTTGTCACTTCGTCTATAGTACGCAAATGAATTTTGATCAAAGAATTAGTTGCGTCAAAATTTCTCAAACGTTCAAAGAATCGTCACAGTTATAATTGGGAAGCTTTGTCGCTGAAATTTTCAAAAATTTTGGCAAATAGCATTTGTAAATACAGTGCCAAAATTTGGCGAAATCTGTCGGTCCGTTCGTCTGTAATTGTAAAAAGCGCTCAAAAAAATATCAAATTTAAAAAAAATCTCACCGCAGTAATTTTCTAGCGACAAATTTTTTTTAGACCACGCCTTGGGGGTTTGCGAGAAACTTCCACGTCTTTGTTCGTCTATAACTCGGCGCCACGATACCCGGCAGTGGCGCCGGTTGCACTGCTGCAAAGCCAAATGTTCAATCCAAAGAATTGCGCCGAAAAATCGCAAATCCGCCGCGGCACGTTGAACGCAGACAGCGACAAGGTGCACTTTTGCAGTGCACCCCGCACATTAAGAGAATACTTCCGGATCGGGCGCCCTACTGCAGTGTGGATCGGTTTTTTAGATTCTCGCATCTATTCTACGCGAGGCGAACGCAAATTCTCGCCGATGACGCCCAAATAATCGGTTGCAGATTTTTTTTCGGCATTTCGGACGCACCGAGCGAAGGGAGCGACGTAGGAAGCCGAGAGTGGTACCAAAATACACGTAGCAGCGGGCGGCATCTGTCCGTGACGCAAAAGTCTGATTCGGGGAAGCGGTGAGGGGGACAAATATGCAAAAAAGGGTGATGTTTATGGATGGCTCGGATTTTCGAGTCGCTGCGCCCACAATCGGCGAAACTGCAGCGGTTAGACTGACCACAACTTCTATCGAACGGGAGGCGATACGTTTCAGACGTCGCAGCGACGCGACGCCCACGTGCCCGCGTGTCAATTATGGTGCGAAAAGCCAAAATACCATTCTATAATCCACTGCAAAATCCAGAACATGCTACAAATTATTGCAAGAAACTAATGACGAAAGTAAAACTACTTTCGTCATTAGTTTCTTGCAATAGGGCGGGTTTTTTAGGGCGGCCGTCGTGACGGTTGCAAACGACGCAGCGCGATGCCGCTTGCACTAAAAGATAAAACGTTCAATTCTCTGCGAGAATCACGCAAAAGCGTTACCGCAGAGCTTAAGTTGGTGATTCTATGCGAGTTCTCCTGGACGTTCAAAAAATGTCGTTTTTATGGCGTCGCGATCTTCAGCGGAATCGGGATTAAACTCAAAAACTATGCCCGTGTCCTATGTTCTAGTTTCGAACGGCGCCGGTCCCGTTCCTATCCGTCAATTGGTTCCCTTTTTCTCTTTAAATTAGAAATAGAGAAGAGAGAGAAATTTTTCTCTATAAACTGCCGCAGATTCGCACAAAAGTCGTTGCAGTTTAAAAATTCTTGCCGGAATAGTTGCGGGCAAGTGTTCTGAGGGGAACGAACCCAATCGGCGACCTAGAGCTCTTTAAAGTGGAAGTGATTGCGAAATCGACAAAAAAAGTTGTATTTTCTCTTGCACCAGGTGAATGGGACGTCGCAGGACGGCGAGCAAGGGCTGTAACAAAGGGCGCGGCGGCAGCTAAAGCGTCCGGGAAGAATTTTTGAGATCCGACGCAAAATGCGCCTCGAAGCGCCTAAAACATCATGATTTTAGGTTTCGGGCTGGTGCGTCTAAACCTGGGGGAGTTGAGACGCGATAATGACACCACTCAACGGGGGTTGTAAACCAGAAAAATGTACAATCCCATTTTCGCCGCTGCCGCCACTTCCGTCAAGCCGTTTCCGCAAAAACCTCGATTTTCGGGGGGGTTTTGACCCTCTGGAGGGGCGCGACAGGACGGAGGATGAAACGGGCAACAACGTGCGGACGGACATTTGCAGCTAGAGCATCGAAGACGCGCAGTTAAAACATTGAAGATCTGCCGCCTCCGGGGGGTTAAAAAAGTCGAATTTGACCTTTTCAAAAACCCACGCGGTGCGGTCCCCCAGGTGAAATTCGGGGAACGCCTCACGTCAGTCGTTTCCGAATTGATCGAAATTTGCGATTCCGTCCTGAACTGGTAATTCAGGCCGAACGCTTCCACACACGGACCCTAAAAGTTAGCTTTACAAAAATTACAACTTTTAGAAATGAAATTCACGTAAGGATTCCGGTAGAAAATTTCGAGATGCGTCTCCTACACCACTCTCGTTATTCAGATTTTTCTGCGAATTGGGGTCCTGCGACTAGAACGACCCCCGCGGGCTGAAAAAGTCGCTGCATCAGTTTCTTTTAGCCAAAGAATAGACGAACGAACCCACGTACGGCGATTTTCGATAAGACTTCCGGATCGCGTAGTTTGGGCGATCAAAAATGACGAATATTTTTGCAAGAATAAGTGAGATTTTCACACTTCCCAAAAATTTTAAGCAAAAACACCGAAAAGTGAGGTGACAGCCAGACGTGTGGTGACGTTCCGGATACACCGATACCGGAACAATAGGTGACTTATCTATGTGAAAAAGGTTGCATAACTACCAGTATTTTTTATAAATATTGGCGTTGTGTGTTATTCCTTTTAATTGATATGGCAGTGAAAGGTAGTAGGGAAAGATCCTTCGTTCTAGTCCCTCCTCCTCCTTATGGGATTTACATGTAATCTAGCCCCTTATAGGGGAATTACATGTAAAATCTAGCACGATGCCCCTTATGGAGATTTACATGTAAATCTAGCACGAAGCCCTTTATGGGGAACCCTATGCAAAATAGTTCTGAACGCGTCCGAGCGAGAATGTCTAGATGACGCTGCAAGATACGTGTACGTTGGATAGTGGTAAAATTCAAAATGAGGGGTGAAAATTCAGATAGGGGTTGATTCAATTGATATTAGGGAGGATTTAGATTGACAAGACTAGACAGACAAGACTAGGCGGACAAGACTAGACGGACTAGACTAAACCATATTTCAACCATTTGATGAATGGCTAAATACATGAGATTAGACAGACGGGGCTAGATCCATGAGACTAAATACATGAGACTAGATAGACGGGACTAAATACATGAGACTAGATAGACGGGATTAGATACATGGGGGCTAGATACATGGGGCTAGATAGACGAGGCTAGATACATGAGACTAGATAAGACTAAACTAAAACTATATATAAGGGATTGTTTAATTCAACTAAAATATATGTAAAATTTCTTAAACTTTTCTGTGATTTAGACCGTATTAATTATTTAATAAAAATAAAAAAGTATTTCAGCAATTAGGTTTAATTTTGAGTGAGAAATGGAATATATTGTTATGGAATATATTTGTTTAAATATATTTTTTGTTGAGTTAGAAGATTTTGATTTTTCGATCAAATTAAACATTAGTGTTTGTATCTTATCTTCATAGATTATAATTTCTAAGAAATTTGTTTTATACATATCGTTAACAAAGTTAACATCATTGCGTATAGAACGTATAATAATCTTTCTTTAACAAACTTTCTTAAAAACAACTACTTCACTGGCAAATACCTCGACTGACATTGAATTACATTAAGAAAGTTTTTTTGGGTTCTACATAAACCCTGTGATTTTCCCAAAAAATAACAATATCCTGATCAAATACAAAAAATAATTATCAATTAATTAATGAACATCCATATACGCGTTTCGGCCTTTTGGCTTCATCAGTATGGCTTTATCATTAACAACAAATTATAACAAGAAACGTTTTTTATTACGTAATCAGTTTAGTATTTGAAGCTTTTAAATGTATGAGAATGAAATAATATCTAATAATTTTTATTACAACTTCCACGATAGAAAATGTTTATGTAACCACACGTCTAGATAGGACCGAACGTCTAGCACTGATAACAATCTTGTTTCTACCTGTTTCAACCTGTCTAGACCTGTCTGTAAACATATCTGAAACAAATAAATTAAGAAGCGCGGTCTAATTAATTTCTTGAAATTATCCCGTGTTTAATTTTATAAACGTAATAAGATTTTAATTTAAATAAAGTTTCAGTATTCGGTTAAGCATAGCCGGATGTTTATGCATGTCAGTGTAATCAATTTCTTCGTTTTGTTTTTCGTATTTGTGTTTATTCCAATCTACTGCCCAGGTTTTGCGATAAGACGCAACCGGATATTTGTCAGACATAATTTCTTATCACCGGTGCGCGAGCTGAGAAAATAATAAAATATGAAGTGCGGTCTAAACAATTCCCTGTTAGTCGTTTTTATTTAATAAACACAATGACTTGAAACATCTAGCGGGTATATAGGCAGAGAACTCTCTCATTCTATCAGTTCTTAAGTAAACCTCGTTACGACAAGTCGCCAACTTAAAAATGTTCTCCTGCGCTAAATGTGTGAAAGTGTTTGGAAGAAGAGATAATCTCTCAAGACATCTGAAAACCTGTGGTAAGTTTAAAAATATATTATAAATATCCAATTCACAAGCTAATTTAATTTATAGAGGTGAAAAGTAGTAGGGAAAGATAGTATGTTCTAAAACCACCGCCACCACAGTCATGCGCATGCGCGATGACCTTTAACCCCCTAACCTAACCCTGACCTGACCTTGGAACTTCCGGTTTCGACTTCAGGTTTCGACTTCCTGTTTCCGGTTTCGACTTCCGGTTTCCAGTTTCGACTTCCGGCCGCCATTTTCGGAACTTCCAGATGCGCGGGAAAATTCAAAAAATAGACGCGAGGCGGGGAAATTCAAAATTAGACCCTGTTGAGACAAATGAGGTGTGAAGTTGGTTGCATACATCAACGGGACTAAATACATGAGACTAGACAGACGAGGCTAGAGCCATGGGACTAAATACATGAGACTAGATAGACGGGACTAAATACATGAGACTAGATACATGAAACTAGATACATGGAGCCAGACAGACGAAGCTAAATACATGAGACTAGACAGACGGGGCTAGATACATGAGACTAGATAGACGGGGCTAGATACATGAGGCTAGACTAGACGAACTAGACTAAACCATTTTAAACCATTTGATGAGAAAAATCAAATCTGGTGTCAGAACGGCTCTAGCATGCGCCCTAAGGGAGTTACCGCCCGACCGCCTTACCCGCAGTAGATGACTTCATCCGCCGCGGCAGATATTGCTAAACTAATTATCGCGATGCTGATTGGCTGATTAACGAATAAATAATTACAGTTGACCTTTTCCCTCAATTTAAATGTAATGGACAAGACTGGACAGACAAGACTAGACAGACAAGACTAGACAGACAAGACTAGACAGACAAGACTAGACAGACAAGACTAGACAGACAAGACTAGACAGACAAGACTAGACAGACAAGACTAGACAGACAAGACTAGACAGACAAGACTAGACAGACAAGACTAGACAGACAAGACTAGACAGACAAGACTAGACAGACAAGACTAGACAGACAAGACTAGACAGACAAGACTAGACAGACAAGACTAGACAGACAAGACTAGACAGACAAGACTAGACAGACAAGACTAGACAGACAAGACTAGACAGACAAGACTAGACAGACAAGACTAGACAGACAAGACTAGACAGACAAGACTAGACAGACAAGACTAGACAGACAAGACTAGACAGACAAGACTAGACAGACAAGACTAGACGGACAAGACTAGACAGACAAGACTAGACAGACAAGACTAGACAGACGAGACTAGTTAGATGAAGCTAGACAGATGGGGGGCTAAATACATGAGATTAGACAGATCAAGCTAAATACATGAAACTAGATTAGACTGAACTAAAATATATAAGGGATTGTTTAATGTAAATAAAATATGTTTTTTCATAATTGTTAATAATGTTTATATTATTACTTTCATTATGTTATCTACGTTTTATTTTGATTTACGGCTTGTTGATTAGACGCAACCGGATGTTTGTCAGTCATAACACCAGGCAAAAATAGAGGGACTAGACTAGACAGACTAGATTAGACAGACAGACAAGCGGAGAAAATTCAAAATAAGTTGCGGGTGGGTAACGGACAATCCTGTATGCATACGTAATTGATTGCAAACATATTACGGATTGATTCAAATGAGATTATTGGTTTTAGGCCGGACAAGATCGGACAATACCGAACAAGGTCGAACAAGAACGGACAAGACTATACAGACCTTATATTTATCCGAATAATTTCCTATGAGTAAGCGAAATTTCTTAAACTTGTCTGTGAACCAGATCGTATTAATGTTTTTCATTTATATTAATACCAAAGAGTTCAATTTTCAGAAATTTTAAATTTTTAATTTTTTAAGTCTGTCAAGTTTGACGGACAATAACTTCCGAACAAATAAGGCTATCGGTCTAAGGTTTTCAAAGCCACATTTTGTGATTCATGCTTTATAAATCTCTGTAAAAATTTGCAAAATAAAGGCTATCGTCACAAGATTATCAGTCAAAATTGTCAGAAGTTAATTTTTTTCTAAAAGTAAAATATGCTTTTGGAAGTTCTATCTTCACATTGCGATGTTTTGAGAACCAATAAGGCTATCGTCTAAAATCCTACAGATTTAAATTCATCAACTCAAGAAGTATTAATTTTGGTTAAAATTACACTTGTTTTAACAAAATTTCGAAAGTTCTACCAAGGAATTTGAAATTATTGATTTTTTAAGTCTATTAAGTTTGACTTCTAACAACTTGAGAACCGATAAGGCTATCCACCGAAAAAATACAGATTTACATTTTGCAAAATTAACTGAATAAATATTTGTTTTAGTTTGTTAATTCAAGGCTATAGTCCAAGAGTTATCATTCAAAATCTGTACTAACTAATTGTTGACATAAACTGATATTTACTTTTTCAAGTCGTATCTTCACATTGAGATAGATTTAGAACCAATAAGACTATCGTCCAAATTCTTACAAATTTAGATTCCGCAATGCATAAGCTATCAATTTTAACTAAAATGTTACTTGATTTTACAAAATTTCAAAAGCTTTACATGGCAATTTGAATTTTTTGATTTCTAAGTTCAACAAGTTTAACTTCTAATAACTCGAGAACAGATAAGGCTATCGACCTAAAATGTACAAAGTTACTATAAGCGAATTAAGCTTAATAAATATTTGTCAAAGTTTGAAAACGCAAGGCTATCGTCCAAGAGTTATCAGCCAAAATCTGAACAAACTTATTTTTTACATAAGCTGTCATATGATTTTTCAAATCGTGTCCTCACATTGAGATATCTTGAGAAGCAAGAAGGCTATCGTCCAAATTTTTGTGTTTTAGACAAGACTAGATAGACTATAAAGATAAGACTAGGCAGAGAGTTAAAACTAGGCATACAGAAACTAAGCAGATAAGATTAGGTAGAAAGGTTTGTTTAGATAGTATGTATAGTAAACTATTTTCTCATTTATTTCTGAAGTGGTTTTACATTTACAAGACAAATAAAGTGGAACATGTAATGCAGTTCCACTCGAATGTGTCCACATAATATTCTCTGGAATCAATCATAACATCTGTATGTAAATTTAAAACGTTCGGTGCTCATTGTCGGTTGGATTTTTGATACTCCAAAGGTGGTAGAACACGCAAAATTGAAAAGCCGTTATCTGTTTAAAATCGCTAATGATGTTAAATATGATAATAAAATTTACATTAAATTAAATAATTGATTCTATGCTACAGGAGACGTGCAAAGTTAATCTTCGTAGAAATTTGTTCAGCGTCGAAAATTTCTAAATTTGTCCTTCAGCCTGTTTAAGAGAAACGTTATTTTTTGATTAATCGACTCACCAAACCTGAAATAAAAATGCTCCAGCAGAAATACAACAAAGCAAATTGAGAAAGAAATCATCATATACGCAAATATCACTGCAAAGTATTCAAAGTCCACCGTTTCAGAAATTTCAAGCCAAGGTCTATTATTATTGTTCTTCAGCCAATTGGCTACATCCTTGAGGTTATTTAGTTTAATTAGATCATTGGTTATTTTCCTAAAAATATTGGCAGCATTTATATCTGCCAGAACTTTGTTTATCTCATCCTTAAGAAAGAAATTTTTGTTCATTAAAATATTCATATAAATCATTTCCATTGCATCGTAATAGAGACACTGTGTATCATATTGTCTTTTCTGTATCGAAAATTGAAAAGAGATGTATTCTCGACTAACCTTCTTCATTCCCACTATATAATTTCTTGCACCACTAAACGCAAGTTCTATACATTCCAATGCATCGTTACAAATCATAAAGTGCGGTTTTCTATTTCTCCTCTCGATATGATTAACTATCTCTTGTACGAGTAGAGTGTCTGCATAGTTTGGTAAGACGAAAGTCCATTCCAACATTTTATCAGCAAATATTGTGTGTCTTTCAAGCGAAGATATGTTGATACTTTCGAATAAAATGCAGGTATATTGCACTAAGTATACTAAGCTGCAAAACAGCCATGTTCCGTAAAGTATTCGAAGAATTCCATTTCTTGGAAGAACTGTATTAGCTATTCCGAATAAAGCTTTTGTATAATAAATAAAAATGTAGGAAATGGAGCGGAATGATTCGGTAGTATCGATGATTTTAGCGAAGATATAGGTAATAACAACAATCGAAATCAATGGCAACAAACAGCTGTAAATGTGTCTGGCTAAAATTCTAGCTAATGCATACCATTTCGAAACAACAGTCGGTATATTCAGACAGTAGCAATCTGCATCTTCGAAGTACCATGTAGTATAATCATATTTCTTTTGTCTGGATATTGTAAGCGCATCTAAAGGTAAAGCTAAATCATCGGATCTATTATCCAAGCCTACCAATAAATAGTCTACAACATATTCCTCAGTTTGTCCTTTATAAATATTTATAACTGGAGTGAAATTAAGCTTTTTTCCTAAAATATGCACAAGTTCGCTTTGAGATCCTTGTTTTTCGTCGATGACCAACGGCGGCAAATATTGGAATTTAACATTGATCGGACATAGATTTAGATTTCGTACCTTATTGGGAAAGAGATTGTTCAACCCGTGGATCCTCGTCACGTTCTTGAAATTATCGCCGCAGTTATTGTTAAAAGGAAACCACGTGAATATTTCCAATCGAGGCGTGATTATAATAAAGTTTGAAACGTAAAAGTGCCAAAGCGCCTTAATCGTGTCGGAAAAGTCTTCGCTTTCGCAAGTGGGAATGATCAGGAATTTATTGCGTTGTTGTAACTTGTTGCTGCTTAAAATCTCAGATAACTGCCGTGTTGCGCAAAATTCTATGATCATAACGTTGCTTCTCAATGTATCATTGGCGTTGTCGCTTATATTTGGGTGGTTTACGGCCACGGTATGTTTAGTTTTTTCGAAAATTTCTTGAGAAAAATGTTTGTAATTCCTGGTATTTCCCGACGAATACATTTTTATGATCTCGTGATTGTTGAAATTGTTGTTAACAATTTCGAAAAGAAGTTTCTCTAGCGCGTTCGTATTTCCAATCTCAATTGAGCACAATGCAACTTTTAACAGTAAAACAATACACAGATACAGATACATGGTTGCTTATGCTGAAGGATCTTTTGTATTTTCACCACTGGAGATTTAAAAAATTGTGAAGGTTCGCTCGGCTGGTAACTCTTAAGAAGTTTTGTCGTATCTATTGAGAATAAATGAAAATGGCTGGTTTATATACACCCCAATCGCGACGAATAGTAGGGATAATGTTCATGTATTAACTAAAAATTATTTAATGTGCAAACACATTTATGGTCACTAAATGGCACGTTAAACGACTTTGATTAATCTGTAATAAATCTCATTACCTTTAGTAAACACACACACAGTTCAAACTGCATATTACATTTTATGTAAATAAAGATTTTAGAGTAATTGGGTTAATACAAAAATAATAACTGTTTTCCTAATTTGAGCTTGTCGCTGATTTATTGTCCTTATTTTTCTTACAGCCTGCGTTCACAAAGTTCCAAGGCTGCTTTCAAGACTGTAAACTAAAGATCATGGAAATATGACCCTTGGGCATCAACACACCGCACAAATTATTTTCGTCCGTTATGAGATCAAAATACTTTAAATATGCACCGTCGTGCGGACGGACCGTAGATTGCATTAAAGTAGTAGTTTTCAATAAAAAAAACATTTACAAATATTTCCCAGTAACAATAAATAATCCCTAGTCTCCCAAAGGTCCTTCTAGCAGCAATTCGTCCTTGCCTAACACAACTGCTCTTGTGTAATTCTTCGACTCTCTCCTCACCAGGAGCTCTAACGGGGCTATACCAGCGGTTGCCAAAACTACATCCACCTTTTCGGTCTTATGCATATACAGATGCATATATGCACTACAGATTCTGATAGCAAATAATCTTTGCATTATCGCCAGTTTCTAGTCATTAGTTTCTATTGCCATGCTGTTAGTCCATATTGGAGCGGCATATAGCATAGTGGATTGTGTAATCGTACCAAGGAGCTTACCATTGCAGGTTTTTGGTCCACCCACGTTTGGCATAATTCGGTCGAATGCCGCCGTTACCTTCATACCTCCCGCTGTTGCTGTTGCGAGTTGTGCACTGAAGGAAATACTTTTGTCTATGATTACCCCGAGGAATGAAATATCGTTCTTTGGAATTATATATTTATCTTGAACTTTAAACATTATTGCATTGAGTCTACTTAGGCCTTGAGACTGATTCAGACTTTTTGTGTGTAAGGCTCAGATTGTTTGATATCATTCCATCGATTACTTGGTGTATGTGTGATGAAAAGAATAGACAGACAAGACTAGACAGACAAGACTAGACAGACAAGACTAGACAGACAAGACTAGACAGACAAGACTAGACAGACAAGACTAGACAGACAAGACTAGACAGACAAGACTAGACAGACAAGACTAGACAGACAAGACTAGACAGACAAGACTAGACAGACAAGACTAGACAGACAAGACTAGACAGACAAGACTAGACAGACAAGACTAGACAGACAAGACTAGACAGACAAGACTAGACAGACAAGACTAGACAGACAAGACTAGACAGACAAGACTAGACAGACAAGACTAGACAGACAAGACTAGACAGACAAGACTAGACAGACAAGACTAGACAGACAAGACTAGACAGACAAGACTAGACAGACAAGACTAGACAGACAAGACTAGACAGACAAGACTAGACAGACAAGACTAGACAGACAAGACTAGACAGACAAGACTAGACAGACAAGACTAGACAGACAAGACTAGACAGACAAGACTAGACAGACAAGACTAGACAGACAAGACTAGACAGACAAGACTAGACAGACAAGACTAGACAGACAAGACTAGACAGACAAGACTAGACAGACAAGACTAGACAGACAAGACTAGACAGACAAGACTAGACAGACAAGACTAGACAGACAAGACTAGACAGACAAGACTAGACAGACAAGACTAGACAGACAAGACTAGACAGACAAGACTAGACAGACAAGACTAGACAGACAAGACTAGACAGACAAGACTAGACAGACAAGACTAGACAGACAAGACTAGACAGACAAGACTAGACAGACAAGACTAGACAGACAAGACTAGACAGACAAGACTAGACAGACAAGACTAGACAGACAAGACTAGACAGACAAGACTAGACAGACAAGACTAGACAGACAAGACTAGACAGACAAGACTAGACAGACAAGACTAGACAGACAAGACTAGACAGACAAGACTAGACAGACAAGACTAGACAGACAAGACTAGACAGACAAGACTAGACAGACAAGACTAGACAGACAAGACTAGACAGACAAGACTAGACAGACAAGACTAGACAGACAAGACTAGACAGACAAGTCTAAAAGTGTTTCGGTGGAGGCTCTCACTAAACCCCCTATTCCTCCTTGACTTTTAGTATGCGCCACCCCGGTATCGCATATTTTGCATTCATTAAGGGTGCGCAGCCCGGATGGTTAGTGAAAATCGCCCTAGTTGTTGTCTCCCCGACTAGGATTCGAACGCGGGCCTCCTGCATTGAAAGGCGGGTATGTCGTCAACTACACCATTGGTGCGCAAATTATTTTCATTTGCGACTCAACATTTTCTGTAAAATTTAATCGCGACCCCTGGATAGAAGTAACATGAAGATTGTAATTCCCAAACAGTTCTACCAACATCTCCACAAAAGTTGAAACAAATCCCATAATTAATTTTTAAGAAAATTAAGTTTGAAATTTCAATGTTTACACATTTTATTTTCCAAGTGGAATTTAAAAAAAACTGCAATATTTGATGAAAGCAATATTAAAATATTGGGAAAATTTGCTAAATATTCCAAAACAGTTCTACCAACATCTGCACAAAAATTGAAACAAATCCCCAAACTAGTTTTTGAGAAAATTATATTTGAAAATATCAAAGTTTGGGGGTATAATTAAGAATATGGTAATCTCCGAAAATCGGGTTTCTCGTTTTTTACCTGATTTAATTGATGCAAATCGTCTTCCACGGTGCTTTAGTAAGCGCGGAAAAGTAAAATGAAGCTACCAAGTCGTCCGGTTTGAAAAATATTTGGGTTTTTGTAATAAAAAAATTGACATTTTCAACACAATAACTGACGTGTATGACTTTATTTTTGCGCAGGAGTGTCATGCTAATCTTCTCTGTACCGTATCAATTTCAGTATTAGTATATGTATTAAATACATTGAAACTCCCTATTATTCTTGCGCAGGGGTCTCATGTTAATCTTCTTTTTATCGTTTTAATTTCAGTATTAGTATATGTATTAATTAAAATATTTCTGAAATTTACAGAATTGAAGCAATTTTTATCCTTGAGCAGGGGCCATATATTTTCCAATTTATTATATTCTAAGTCAGCGTTTCCCATTTTTTTTTGATCGCGGCCCGATACGAGGTTTGAAAATTTTTCGCGATCCACCTTATGAAAAACTGTGAATATGTGATAATAATGAAAAACAAATTTATAAACAATAACAGTGACCAGTGGCAATATATTGGTAAGCTTAAAAATCTCATCTCAGATCGTTCTTCGCGGTAGTCTTTTCTAAACAAAACATTTTCTTGTCATCGTCAATATATCTGATAAATCCTAAGTATTATCCTCGATATCAGTGCTTTCATCTACTTGCAAGGACACAAACATGTTTTTTTTTGTACTTTAGCAACTGGTTCTTCTTCTCAATGTTTCATGCAATCGTCAATTCACTGCTTAACTGTGTTATTTGAATAGTATCGCCGAAAATAAACTTTTTCCCTTTATTCGGCATAAATTATTTACGATAATTTTTAAGGGGGAATTACGTGTTTGTTAGAAAAGTATACGACCTTATTTTTTATTTTGAAAACCTAATGGATTTGAATCAAGCGCGCTTACATGAGCCGACCTTGAACCTTGGTGCGCATGCGTGAATATTTTCCCGCCTGTAGATAGCGTCAGTTGCTGTCGAGCAGTGTTCGCAGTTTGTAGTGCTCTCGTCGGTTTTTCAATGCAAGTAAAATGACGACAAGTGAAATGAGGGATGTCCTACGTCATTTACGTGATGCTGTGCGGCGCAAGCGACTGGAGTTCATCGACATGAAGGTCATCAGGAAATTGGTGACTTCGACTTCTGGCTATTCCCCAAAGTAGAGGCCATTGAAAGGAAAGCGATTTCAGACAAGAGAGGATAACAAGAGAGGATAACAAGAGAGGATAATATTAAGGATAACAAGAGAGGATTATAGGTGCAACGACAGCCGAGCTAAAGTCGATTCCGAAAGCGGCTTTTTCGGAATGCTTCTAACAATGGCGGCACCGCTGGGAGAATTGTGTGGAGTCCCACGGAAACTACTTTGAGGGTGATTAGGTTTCCAACGCTCCAGCTATGCCAGATTTTTTTTTCGGCTAAAGGTCGAATACTTTTCTAACAGACGACGTATTATTTTTTCTCTGCCACTATGAGGATACCCGGTCTCAGTTATCAATTTTTATTTGGTGAGGAAAGAGTGCTTTTTCATTTTTTAGCTTCAATTCGTTTTTCTTATCAGCAAAAATGTTATTTTTTTTTTGTGATTTTACCTTTTTTTTTCGCGATCAGGCAAAATTTTTCTGCGACCCGGTAGCGGGTCGCAACCCACAGTTTTGGCAAACGCTGTTCTAAGTTATGTTTTTTTTTTGTAAAAATGTCAATTTATTTCATATTATTCTTGCAAAACTTCATTTAGCTTATAATATTTTGCCAAAATTATTTTTTTGGGAAATTTTCACCTAAACTGTGAATTTTTAAATTCTCTACATTTGTTACAGTTTTTGCAAAACCTCATCTTTTTAATATTTTGCTAAAATAACATTTTCTTAATTTTTCTTTAAAAGAGTTAAAATTAGCAACGTCGGTTCAATTACGTGGGCATATTTTTAATTATGTAACCAGTAATACACAGCAGTTGTTGTGTTGAAAATGTCAATTTTTTATTAAAAAAATCTGAATATTTCCTGAACCGGACGACTAGAAGCTTCACTTTACTCTTCCGCGCGTACTAAAGCACTGTGGAAGACGATTTTCATCAATTAAATCAGGAAAAAAAAACCCTAATTGTTTCAATTTTTGTGGATATGTTGGTAGAACTGTTCCGGAATATTTAGTAAAATTTTCCAATATTTTAATATTTATTTCATCAAATATTGCATTTTTTTGTAAATTCCACTTTGAAAATAAAACTTGAAACTTTGAATTTTTCAAACTTAATTTTCTCAAAAACTAATGTGGGGATTTGTTTTAATTTTTGTGATGAAACTAGCAAACTAGACTTATGTAGAATTTAATCTTCTACAAGTTTTATCTAAAACTTTTTTTGATGCCTAGTCTAGTTCCCGAGTTTAGTTAAAATTAACGCATACAAATTTTTCAAAACACCCAAACAAATTTTTGTTTTCACAGCACGTATTAGACTAGTTAGTCGTAATCCACGGACTAACTATTAACAGCGTATTATAGCAAATTTAGTTGTCTACAGGTTTTATCTAAAACTTTTTTTGATACCTAGTCTAGTTCTCGAGTTATAACTTAACTAAGCGTCGACTAACGTTTTGTCTCTACATACGGAATTAGACTAATTCCACGAACTAGCTATGAGTATTAGCTGGAATTAGCAGACTAGACTTATGCAAAATTTAATCGTCTACAAGTTTTACCTAAACCTTTTTTTGATGCCTAGTCTAGTTCCCGAGTTTAGTCAAAATTAACGCAAACAAATTTTTCAAAACACCCAAACAAATTTTTGTTTTGACAGCCCGGATTAGACTAGTTAGTCGTAATCCGCGGACTAACTATTACCAGCGTCTTATAAAAAATTTAGTCCTCTACAAGTTTTATCTAAAACTTTTTTCGATACCTAGTCTAGTTCTCGAGTTATAGCTTAACTTAGCGTCGAGTTATTCAATATCCAATTCATTATAATACTTAGGTCGCATAATGAGAGGACCAAAATATCCACTGCTACAACTGATAATAAGAAATGACTGAGATGGGCCGGCCATGTAAAGAGACAGGAGGATGGAGTTGTTAGATTGGTATGGGAACAGGCGCCAACCGGTAGCGACCACTAGGAAGACCGCGACTACGGTGGAGAGACAACATAGCATCAGATCTTAGATCCCTGAATATCATGGAAGCGGAGGAGCTAATGTTGGACAGAGGCCAATGGAAGAGAGTTGTTGAGTCAGCCAAGACCCACCATGGGTTGTAAGAGCTAAAGAGAGAAAGAGAGAGAGTAAGAGAGAGAGAATTTATAATAGAAAGGAAGATTATGGGAAGAAAGAATATTGGTAGACGTGGTTTAATGTTCGGATGTCGTGGCTTAATAACCTACGGGGGGCTTAGAATAGGTGTGCCAATAAATATTCCGCGAACAATGACGTGTTATCTTTCCATTGCATAATTCACCAGGAAGAACTTTGCACACAAACCTTTCCAGAAGATATTGGTAAAGTTGAATGGATTTAGTAGTCAAGGCCACCAGTAATATTATCGCAAAGGCGCTTAATCCTGAATTGGTAAAACCATACAACATTATAGATAATCAGATAAACTTAATAAAGACGGAACAAAGCTTGAATATATAAATATACTCAACCTTTCCGGAACTCTATAATACTAATGAGTCTTTTTAGGACTACCAAAAACAAATCTCTTATGAAATTTGTCAGTTATTCTATAGCTTTCAGTCCACCTTCGTGGCACTCAACAAAAACCATAAAAATAACATTGAGTTTTAAGATCATGTCTTTCCGATACCTTGAGTGGATAGCCATCTGTGGACGCGTTTCGAGATCTATCTCTCATCAGCACAGCTCTGCTTCCATGAACAATATTATTCCATGAATAATATTTGAAATATTGAGAGATCGGGATTAGTTCTTTGGAATTTTATGTTTATCTTGAACTTTGAACTTAATTGCATTGAATCTACTTAGACCTTAAGGCTGATTCAGACTTTTTGTGCGTAAGGCTCAGATTGTTTGATATCATTCCATCGATTACTTGGTGTGTGTGTGTCATGAAAAGGATAGACAGACAAGACTAGACAGACAAGACTCCTCTGACTCCTGAAATCTGCTGTTGAGTCCAGACATATTTTCAGATGACTGCAATCAATACTTCTCGCGCATTTCAATCGCTCTGATAAATGCAAATACAAATTTGAATGATGAAATACAAGTACCTCAAAGCAACAATCCAATATTTTATTTTATTGAGAGATCATTTAATCAAGAGAGAGCCCATATCCAATTTAAATAACTCTAATAATTTCCTTGCATTCGGAATAAATTAAATCATAATCAAAACGAAGACATCCAAGAACTTTGCGATATCCAAGACATAGTGAGATGGTCCCGAAACAGACGTCGCGAATGGAGAGATCATGTTGAATGGATGGAGGACAACAGACTCCAGGAGACCACCAGGACGACCACCCATACGTTGGTATTAAAGCTGGAATTCATCATCCCAGCTACAACTCTAAGAAATTAGAGAACAAGGCAGATGCCTTACAAAAAAGAAGAAGAAGAAGAAGATAATCAAAACATTAGCAAACATCATTGTAATACCTTTGACCAAAATCATCAACAAATGTATGCGTGAATCATATCATCCCGACAACATTGAAACTGTCTAGTTATTCCTATTTTCAAAAAATATAACAACGCTGAACTATAGACCAATATCTAAACTATATCAATAACTATAGATCCCTGTTTCTGATGACAGGCTTCTCTTAGTATCGTGAAGCACTCGTACATATTTGGTGCGATTATTTAAGAACGGTTACGCCCAAATCGATAAATTTAGAAAATGTTATCCGTTTAGTATTCAGGACTTTCAAATGAGGTATCACGTACCCCATCGTGCCATTTAAAATTATAGGGGTTTTTGTGGTCCCAGCGCGAAGGGATTAAGCGATTTGGTTACAAATTTTCTTGTAAAAAGTGTCCTCCGCACAAACAAATTTGACGAATTTTCAATGGCACAACTAGTATATAGTAATCAATGCAAAGAACTGTCAATATTTTATACTTTTTGAATAACTCTCGGGAATCATCACCGAATAGCAATCGCGCCACAATTCTTATACATTTACGTTGTAGTTTAAAAACTTTAGTCATATGGGGAGAGTGACGCCATGCTAAAACTGCATATGAGAGAGCACTATGAATAAAAGCACGATGTGTGAAGCCGTCAGTACAGTTTGAATGGATGTTATATATTCTAATTGCCGCTCAAGTGTCTCTCAGGTATGTTCGGGTCTAAATGTATTCCAAGCAACATTATTGCCTCCGCAAGATTATCTATCCTCCGAAGTGAGAATACATATGTATGTGTTTTGGATTCATTAATAATAAGTTTATTGCCATCGAACCATTGTTTAACTTTGTTGGTGGTATCCAAGGTATGTCCCAAGGTAATTCTGTCCGAAGCGGAGAGAAACTAGAGATCTATTAGCGCCCGAAATTGATGGACAGACAAGACTAGAGAAGTATCATCCGCAAATAGTGTACATATATTTGTTTGCATGTAGTCCGGAAAGTCATTTATATAAATAAGAAACGGAATAGGACCTAATACAGAGCCCTGAGGCATACCATCTGTCGATTTACTGATTTATTGTTGTATAGCTCCACAAATTTCTATCTATATTAGTAAGGTAAGAATTCAAACGTCCAATGCTATTCGAACCGAAAGAGTAGTAGATTAGTTTCTTCGTGAGAAACTCATGCAATACACAGTCGAATGCTTTTGTACGGTCAAAACAACTTGTATAAGCATATTCCTGGGCCTCAAAGGCCTTTCGTACGTGTTGCGATAATGTGTTTATTGCTAGGGTCGTTGATTTGTTTGACCAAACTGACACGGTGAATAGACATTGTAGAGGATAGCTATTTCATCATTGCTATTTGACATCAGATATTTGACATTTGCCATTTGATAGCTATTTGACATCATATGTCATCTCATAGACAAGAGGACGTACAAAACTATATTCTTCAAAGTGCAACTTATAATGTTGCAATCATCCTTGGAGTTTCCATCTACAACCAGCTACCAAATATTATTAGGAGTTTTATGAAGAAACTTCAAGGAGAGGTTGAAATTTAAAGATTAGGGAAATAGTCTTAATTTGTCCGTCTATCATGCAATCATATTAATCGAGACAGTCTAAATTAGATTTAAGATTAATCTAGATAACATATTTGGTGCAGGCGCCGGGCTTGAAAACTTTTGATGCCGTCCTCCTGTATGAACACATACTTGAACTCTGCTTAATTTGAATTTATCCATGTCAATTGTACTAGGAATAAAGATACTAATGAGATGGTTTTCCGTTGCCTTTCTCATCACGGTGCTTATCCCGCTTCAATATGATGTGTCTCACGCCACGAGTTTTTCGTTGTGCAGCTGTACCGATCTTCATGATCTCTACTTTCACGCGATACTGTCGGGGCTGCTGCCCTCCGCTAGTGGAATGCCTATTTGATGGCGGCAAGACTCGCCATGTCATAGTGTCGTCGTTAGACTCTGCAGAATTTAGTTTCTCCCTGCGTCCTGTTAACACTACCGCTGTTTGGTCGGGGACTGCTTATTGGGTATTCGCAGCTAACCTTCTCCGAAGGCCGTTCACTATCCGCCACCTGTGACCCCGCTGATAGCCTACAGCTCAGCCTCAGCTCTGTATAAGAACAACTATCCAATGGATAAATTAACCAAAAATGTGGAAAAATACAAAAGCATGTCCACAGTGTTTATAGGAGTGATAAAAAGTGATAAATAATATGAAAAAAAGACTAAAATCGCTAAAAAATATTTATACTGCGGCAATTAAAATATACAACGTCCATGCAAACTGTACTGACGGTCTATCACGCATTGATTCATAGTGCTCTCTCATATACAGTTTGAGCATGGGGCACTCTCCCCATATGACTAAAGTTTCTATCTACATCGTAAATGACCTGAACATGATGTGGGAAACACATATAGATTACGTCTCCATTAAAATCGCCAAAAAATATTTATCCTGCGGCAATTAAAATATAAAACACCCATTCTAACTGTACTGACGGTTTATCATGCGTTGATTCATATTGCTCTCTCATATACGGTTTTAGCTTGGGGTCACTCTCTCATGTGACTCAAATTTTTAAACTACAACGTAAATGTATAAGAATTGTGGCGGAATTGCCATTCGGTGATGATTCCCGAGAATTATTCAAAAAGCAAATAAAATATTGACAGTTCCCTGCATTGTTTACTATACTAGGTGAGCCATTGAAAACGAAGCAGAGGGATTTTCGGATAGTTAAAGATTAATTTTCAAAAAACGCTAATGAAAATAAGTCTTAAGGCGATGCCAAATATTGGCGCCTTTGTAGATCTGTGATGCGCAAAAATCTCAAAAAAATCGTAATTTGCAAATAAAAGTTTTGAAACTTCGCAAATTTGCTTTTACGCTATTATGTACGAATTTGAAGAATTTTATTAAAATCTGTCCGTCTGCTCGTATGTAATTGAGAAAATAGGAATTGGGAAAATTTTAACAAAATCGCAAAAATTTGCTACGGCTTCAATTTCAAGGCTATGTTGATAGTAACTTCCAAAATTTTGGAATTAGCAGTATTAAGTATTGTGCCAAATATTGGCGAAACCTGTCGACCCGTTTGTCTGCAATTGCTAACTCGAGAACAAATAAGGCAATCGACCTAAAATTTACAAAGTTACAATAGGCGAATTAAACTCAATAAATATTTGTCATAGTTTGCAAACGCAAGGCTTACGTCCTCGAGTTATCAACCAAAATCTGAACAAACTTATTTTTTACGTAAGCTGACATGATTTTTCAAGTCGTATCTTCACATTGAGATATCTTGAGAAGCAAAAAGGCTATCGTCCAAATTCTTGCAAATTTAAAATCAGCAACTCAAGAAGTAATAACTGTCGCCAAAATTAGATTTGTTTCAACAAAATATTGAAAGTTCTTCGCAGGAATTTGAATTTTTTGATTTGACAAATCCATAAAGTTTGACTTCTAATAACTCGACAACAAATAAAGCTATCGGCCTGGAATTTACAAATTTGGATTCAGCGATTTAAGCCGAATAAATGTTTGTCAAAGTTTGTAAACTCAAGTCTATCGAACACGAGTTATCAGCTAAAATCTAAACCAACTCATAATTTTTCTGATTCTTTGTGAATTCCTATCTTCACAAAGCGATATCTCGGGAACCACAAAGTCTATCGTCAAAATGTTTGCAAATTTTGATTTAGCTACTGAAAGTATTAGTTCATTATTAGTAAGAATAAATAAAAATATTTTCACTCAATTTGCAAACTTGTATATCTCATAAATTAATAAGGCTATCGACCAGCAATTACTAAAATTAAATTCTGTTGTTTATTGTGGATTAAATAGAGTCTAACTTGCTGAAATCGAGGTTATCGTCCCTTAGTTGTCCATCAAAATCTAAACAAGCTTTTTATTATGTGAATTGTTAAGATTTTTTTAGAAATTCTATCTTCACACTGAGATATTTTGGGAACTAATAAAGCTATCGTCCAAGTTTTGGCAAAATTAAATTCAGTTTTTTAAAAACTAGTAGTTTTGGGTTAATTTGTACGTGGAGTTGCAATATTTTTAAAGATCTACTTAGAAATTTGAAATTTTTAATTTTTTAAGTCTGTCAAGTTTGACGGACAATAACTTCCGAACAAATAAGGCTATCGGTCTAAGGTTTTCAAAGCCACATTTTGTGATTCATGCTTTATAATTCTCTGTAAAAATTTGCAAAATAAAGGCTATCGTCACAAGATTATCAGTCAAAATTGTCACAAGTTAATTTTTTTCTAAAAGTAAAATTTGCTTTTGGAAGTTCTATCTTCACATTGCGATGTTTTGAGAACCAATAAGGCTATCGTCTAAAATCCTACAAATTTAAATTCATCAACTCAAGAAGTATTAATTTTGGTTAAAATTACACTTGTTTTAACAAAATTTCGAAAGTTCTACCAAGGAATTTGAAATTATTGATTTTTTAAGTCTATTAAGTTTGACTTCTAACAACTTGAGAACCGATACGGCTATCGACCGAAAAAATACAGATTTACATTCTGCGAATTTAGCTTAATAAATATTTGTTATAGTTTGTAGATTCAAGGCTATAGTCCAAGAGTAATCATTCAAAATCTGTACTAACTAATTGTTGACATAAACTGATATTTACTTTTTCAAGTCGTATCTTCACATTGAGATAGATTGAGAACCAATAAGACTATCGTCAAAATTCTTACAAATTTAGATTCAGCAATGCAAAAGCTATCAATTTTAACTCAAAAGTTACTTGTTTTTACAACATTTCGAAAGCTCTACATAGCAATTTGAATTTTTTGATTTCTAAGTTCAGCAAGTTTAACTTCTAATAACTCGAGAACAGATAAGGCAATCGACCTGAAATTTACAAAGTTACAATAAGCGAATTAAGTTCAATAAATATTTGTCAAAGTTTGCAAACGCAAGGCTATCGTCCAAGAGTTATCGGCCAAAATCTGAACAAACTTATTTTTTATGTAAGCTGACATATGATTTTTCAAGTCGTATCTTCACATTGAGATATCTTGAGAAGCAATAAGGCTATCATCCAAATTCTTGCAAATTTAGATTCAGCAACTTAAGGAGTAATAACCGTCGCTAAAATTAGACTTGTTTCAGCAAAATATTGAAAGTTCTACACAGGAATTTGATTTTTTTGATTTGACAAGTCCATAAAGTTTGACTTGTAATAACTTGACAACAAATAAAGCTATCGGCCAGGAATTTACAAATTTGAATTCAGTGATTTAAGCCGAATAAGTATTTGCCAAAGTTTGTAAACTCAAGCCTATCGATCATAAGTTATCACCCAAAATCTAAACCAACTCATGGTTTTGCTGATTCTTTGTGAATTCCTATCTTCACACAGCGATATCTCGGGAACCACAAAGGCTATCGTCAAAATGTTTGCAAATTTTGATTTAGCTACTCAAAGTATTAGTTCATTATTAGTAAGAATAAATAAAAATATTTTCACTCAATTTGCAAACTTGTATATCTCATAAATTAATAAGGCTATCGACCAGCAATTACTAAAATTAAATTCAGTTGTTTATTGTGGATTAAATAGAGTCTAACTTGCTGAAATCGAGGCTATCGTCCCTTAGTTGTCCATCAAAATCTAAACAAGCTTTTTATTATGTGAATTGTTAAGATTTTTTTAGAAATTCTATCTTCATACTGAGATATTTTTGGAACTAATAAAGCTATCGTCCAAGTTTTGGCAAAAATTAAATTCAGTTTTTTAAAAGCTAGTAGGTTTGGGTTAATTTGTGCGTGGAGTTGCAATATTTTTGAAGATCTACTTAGAAATTTGAAATTTTTCATTTTTTAAGTCTGTCAAGTTTGACGGACAATAACTTCCGAACAAATAAGGCTATCGGTCTAAGGTTTTCAAAGCCACATTTTGTGATTCACGCTTTATAATTCTCTGTAAAAATTTGCAAAATAAAGGCTATCGTCACAAGATTATCAGTCAAAATTGTCACAAGTTAATTTTTTTCTAAAAGTAAAATATGCTTTTGGAAGTTCTATCTTCACATTGCGATGTTTTGAGAACCAATAAGGCTATCGTCTAAAATCCTACAGATTTAAATTCATCAACTCAAGAAGTATTAATTTTGGTTAAAATTACACTTGTTTTAACAAAATTTCGAAAGTTCTACCAAGGAATTTGAAATTATTAATTTTTTAAGTCCATCAAGTTTGACTTCTAACAACTTGAGAACCGATAAGGCTATCGACCGAAAAAATACAGATTTACATTCTGCAAATTTATCTTAATAAATATTTGTTATAGTTTGTGAATTCAAGGCTATAGTCGAAGAGTTATCATTCAAAATCTGTACTAACTAATTGTTGACATAAACTGATATTTACTATTTCAAGTCGTATCTTCACATTGAGATAGATTGAGAACCAATAAGGCTATCGTCCAAATTCTTACAAATTCAGATACAGCAATGCAAAAGCTATCAATTTTAACTAAAATGTTACTTGATTTTACAAAATTTCAAAAGCTATACATAGCAATTTGAATTTTTTGATTTATAAGTTCAACAAGTTTAACTTCTAATAACTCGAGAACAGATAAGGCAATCGACCTAAAATTTACAAAGTTACAATAAGCGAATTAAGCTCAATAAATATTTGTCACAGTTTGCAAACGCAAGGCTATCGTCCTCGAGTTATCAACCAAAATCTGAACAAACTTATTTTTTACGTAAGCTGACATGATTATTCAAGTCGTATCTTCACATTGAGATATCTTGAGAAGCAAAAAGGCTATCGTCCAAATTCTTGCAAATTTAAAATCAGCAGCTCAAGAAGTAATAACTGTCGCTAAAATTAGATTTGTTTCAACAAAATATTGAAAGTTCTACGCAGGAATTTGAATTTTTTGAATTGTCAAGTCCATAAAGTTTGACTTCTAATAACTCGACAACAAATAAAGCTATCGGCCAGGAATTTACAAATTTGAATTCAGTGATTTAAGCCGAATAAATATTTGCCAAAGTTTGTAAACTCAAGCCTATCGATCATAAGTTATCACCCAAAATCTAAACCAACTCATTGTTTTGCTGATTCTTTGTGAATTCCTATCTTCACAAAGCGATATCTCGGGAACCACAAAGGCTTTCGTCAAAATGTTTGTAAATTTTGATTTAGCTACTAAAAGTATTAGTTCATTATTGGTAAGAATAAATAAAAATATTTTCACTCAATTTGCAAACTTGTATATCTCATAAATTAATAAGGCTATCGACCAGCAATTACTAAAATTAAATTCTGTTGTTTATTGTGGATTAAATAGAGTCTACCTTGCTGAAATCGAGGCTATCGTCCCTTAGTTGTCCATCAAAATCTAAACAAGCTTTTTATTATGTGAATTGTTAAGGTTTTTTTAGAAATTGTATCTTCACACTGAGATATTTTGGGAACTAATAATGCTATCGTCCAAGTTTTGGCAAAATTAAATTCAGTTTTTCAAAAACTAGTAGTTTTGGGTTAATTTGTACGTGGAGTTGCAATATTTTTGAAGATCTACTTAGAAATTTGAAATTTTTAATTTTTTAAGTCTGTCAAGTTTGACGGACAATAACTTCCGAACAAATAAGGCAATCGGTCTAAGGTTTTCAAAGCCACATTTTGTGATTCATGCTTTATGATTCTCTGTAAAAATTTGCAAAATAAAGGCTATCGTCACAAGATTATCAGTCAAAATTGTCACAAGTTAATTTTTTTCTAAAAGTAAAATTTGCTTTTGGAAGTTCTATCTTCACATTGCGATGTTTTGAGAACCAATAAGGCTATCGTCTAAAATCCTACAGATTTAAATTCATCAACTCAAGAAGTATTAATGTTGGTTAAAATTACACTTGTTTAAACAAAATTTCGAAAGTTCTACCAAGGAATTTGAAATTATTGATTTTTTAAGTCCATCAAGTTTGACTTCTAACAGCTTGAGAACCGATAAGGTTATCCACCGAAAAAATACAGATTTACATTCTGCAAATTTATCTTAATAAATATTTGTTATAGTTTGTGAATTCAAGGCTATAGTCCAAGAGTTATCATTCAAAATCTGTACTAACTAATTGTTGACATAAACTGATATTTACTTTTTCAAGTCGTATCTTCACATTGAGATAGATTGAGAACCAATAAGACTATCGTCCAAATTCTTACAAATTTAGATTCCGCAATGCAAAAGCTATCAATTTTAATTCAAAAGTTTTTTGTTTTTACAAAATTTCGAAAGCTCTACATAGCAATTTGAATTTTTTGATTTCTAAGTTCAACAAGTTTAGCTTCTAATAACTCGAGAACAGATAAGGCAATCGACCTAAAATGTACAAAGTTACAATAAGCGAATTAAGCTCAATAAATATTTGTCAAAGTTTGCAAACGCAAGGCTATCGTCCAAGAGTTATCAACCAAAATCCGAACAAACTTATTTTTTACATAAGCTGACAAATGATTTTTCAAGACGTATCTTCACATTGAGATATCTTGAGATGCAATAAGGTTATCGTCTAAATTTTTGTGTTTTAGACAAGACTAGATAGACTATAAAGATAAGACTAGGCAGAGAGTTAAAACTAGGCATACAGAAACTAAGCAGATAAGATTAGGTAGAAAGGTTTGTTTAGATAGTAAGTATAGTAAACTATTTTCTCATTTATTTCTGAAGTGGTTTTACATTTACAAGAGAAATTAAGTGGAACATGTAATGCAGTTCCACTCGAATGTGTCCACATAATATTCACTGGAATCAATCATAACATCTGTATGTAAATTTAAAACGTTTGGTGCTCATTGTCGGTCGGATTTTTGAAACCCCAAAAGTGGTAGAACACATAAAATTGAAAAGCCGTTATCTGTTTAAAATCGCTAATGATGTTAAATATGATAATAAAATTTACATTAAATTAAATAATTGATTCTATGCTACAGGAGACGTGCAAAGTTAATCCTCGTAGAAATTTGTTCAGCGTCGAAAATTTCTAAATTTGTCCTTCAGCCTGTTTAAGAGAAACGTTATTTTTTGATTAATCGACTCACCAAACCTGAAATAAAAATGCTCCAGCAGAAATACAACAAAGCAAATTGAGAAAGAAATCATCATATACGCAAATATCACTGCAAAGTATTCAAAGTCCACCGTTTCAGAAATTTCAAACCAAAGTCTATTATTATTTTTCTTCAGCCAATTGGCTACATCCTTGACGTTATTTAGTTCAATTAGATCATCGGTTATTTTCCTAAAAATATTGGCAGCATTTATATCTGCCAGAACTTTGTTTATCTCATCCTTAAGAAAGAAATTTTTGTTCATTAAAATAGTCATATAAATCATTTCCATTGCTTTGTAATACAAACACTTTCTATCATATCGTCTTTTCTGTAACGAAAATTGAAAACTGATGTATTCTCGACTAACCTTCTTCATTCCCACTATATAATTTCTTGCACCACTAAACGCAAGTTCTATACATTCCAATGCATCGTTACAAATCATAAAGTGCGGTTTTCTATTTCTGCTCTCGATATGATTAACTATCTCTTGTACGAGTAGAGTGTCTGCATAGTTTGGTAAGACGAAAGTCCATTCCAACATTTTATCAGTAAATATTGTGTGTCTTTCAAGCGAAGATATGTTGATACTTTTGAATAAAATGCCGGTATATTGCACTAAGTATACTAAGCTGCAAAGCAGCCATGTTCCGTAAAGTATTCGAAGAATTCCATTTATTGGAAGAACTGTATTAGCTATTCCGAATAAAGCTTTTGTATAATAAATAAAAATGTAGGAAATGGAGTGGAATGATTCGGTAGTATCGATGATTTTAGCGAAGATATAGGTAATAACAACAATCGAAATCAATGGAAACAAACAGCTGTAAATGTGTCTGGCTAAAATCCTAGCTAATGCATACCATTTCGAAACAACAGTCTGTATATTCGTACAGTAGCAATCTGCATCTTCGAAGTACCATGTAGTATAATCATATTTCTTTTGTCTGGCTATTGTAAGCGCATCCAAAGGTAAAGCTAAATCATCGGACCTATTATCCAAGCCTACCAATAAATAATCTACAACATATTCCTCAGTTTGTCCTTTATAAATATTCATAACTGGAGTGAAATTAAGCTTTTTTCCTAAAATATGCACGAGTTCGCTTTGTGATCCTTGTTTTTCGTCGATGACCAACGGCGGCAAATATTGGAATTTAACATTGATCGGACATAGATTTAGATTTCGTACCTTATTGGGAAAGAGATTGTTCCACCCGTGGATCCTCGTCACGTTCTTGAAATTATCGCCGCAGTTATTGTTAAAAGGAAACCACGTGAATATTTCCAATCGAGGCGTGATAATAACAAACTTCGATACATAAAAGTACCAAAGCGTCTTAATTGTTTCGGAAAAATCTTCGCTTTCGCAAGTGGAGATGATCACAAACTTATGGCGTTGTTGCAAGTTGTTGTTTCTTAAAATTGCGGATAACTCTTGCGTTTCGCAAAATTCCACGATGAAAACATTACTTCTAGCCTTATCATTGCTCTTGTCGTTTGTATTTGTGTCACTTACGGCTACTATTGAATGTTTGGATTTTTCGAAAATTTCTTGGATAAAATAATTGTAATTCTCTAACGAATATATTGTTATGATCTCGGGATTCTTGAAATTGTTTTCAACGATTTCAAACAGCAGCTTTTCCAACGCGTTACCGTTCTCAATTTCGATTGCCGACCGCGCATTTTGAAGATTGCACAATAAAACCGCGCACAAAAACAGATACATTGTTGCTTATGCTGAAGAATCTTTTGTACTTTCACCACTGGAGATTTCAAAGATTGTGAAGGAACGCTTGGCTGGTACGTCGTTTTAAGGATAAACGGAAACGGTTTTTTACCAATCACGACGTGACACGAATCGTAGGGGTAATTTTCTTATATTAACTAAATGCTGTTTAATGTGCAAACACGATTATGATTTACTAAATGGTACGTTAAACGAATAATTTGTAATAAATCTCAAAACCTTTGGTAAATACCATTAGAAACCAACGCCACTTTTTAAGTTCCTTATTATAGTTTATGTTTATTTTATAAATAAAGTATTTAGAGCAATTAGATAAATATACAAATAATTACGGTGTTTCTAATTTGAATTTATCGCCGATTTATTATCTAACAAACTGCCTTCACAAAGTCTGGTTTCAAGACAGCAAACTCAAAGTCTTTGAAATGTGACCCGCGGGCATCCACACACTGCTGCCAGCGTTTCTTATATTATTCATAGTTTCCCTACAACTTTTCGCGCTGAAGGCTGCCAAGTAACATCTTCGAAACTGCCTGAACCGCAGCAATCGCATTGAATCGCTTCTCCTTCAGGTCTCATTTGATTCGGGGAACGAAAGGAAGTCGCTGGTAGCTAGGTCGCGCCTGTAGGGCACTGTTGCCACATTGAAGTTGGCCAAAACTTCGAGCGACGTGTGAGAGGGAGTATTATGGCGTGGCGAAGAAAGCAATCGTGGCACTGATAAGACTAGATAGACAATAATAGATCGACAAGATTAGACAGACAAGATTAAACAGACAAGACTAGAACAGAAAAGACCAAACAGACAAAACTAGACAGACAAGACTAGATAGACAAGACTAGACAGACAAGACTAGACAGACAAGACTAGACATACAAGACTAGACAGACTAGACTAGACAGACAAGACTAGACAGACAAGACTAGACAGACAAGACTAGACAGACAAGACTAGACAGACAAGACTAGACAGACAAGACTAGACAGACAAGACTAGATAGACAAGGCTAGACAGACAAGACTAGACAGACAAGACTAGACAGACAAGACTAGACAGACAAGACTAGACAGACAAGACTAGACAGACAAGACTAGATAGACAAGACTAGCCAGACAAGACTAGACAGACAAGACTAGACAGACAAGACTAGACAAACAAGACTAGACAGACAAGACTAGACAGACAAGACTAGACAGACAAGACTAGACAGACAAGACTAGACAGACAAGACTAGACAGACAAGACTAGACAGACAAGACTAGACAGACAAGACTAGACAGACAAGACTAGACAGACAAGACTAGACAGACAAGACTAGGCAGACAAGACTAAACAGACAAGACTAGCCAGACAAGACTAGACAGACAAGACTAGACAGACAAGACTAGACAAACAAGACTAGACAGACAAGACTAGACAGACAAGACTAGACAGACAAGACTAGACAGACAAGACTAGACAGACAAGACTAGACAGACAAGACTAGACAGACAAGACTAGACAGACAAGACTAGACAGACAAGACTAGACAGACAAGACTAGACAGACAAGACTAGACAGACAAGACTAGACAGACAAGACTAGACAGACAAGACTAGACAGACAAGAGTAGACAGACAAGACTAGACAGACAAGACTAGACAGACAAGACTAGACAGACAAGACTAGACAGACAAGACTAGACAGACAAGACTAGACAGACAAGACTAGACAGACAAGACTAGAAGGCCTATCGTCCCTTAGTTGTTAATCAAAATCTAAACTTAATAAAGTCGGTATATAAATATATTCAACCTTTCCGAAGCTCTATAACACAATTGAGTCTTTTTAGGTGTACCAAAACAAATCTCTTATACAGAGTTATTATAAAAGAAATAGACACCTTTGGTATTGTATAAAACAAAAGTTATTTGTGCTATTGACATGCATTTTGCGCTGTCAGATTGAGGAACTGTAAAAGTTTCGATAGTACAGTTGGTATTACTGCGCAAGCATGCATAATAGCTAGAATTTTATCGAAAAGTTTTTTCTACGCGAACTAAGCTCTTCTCCGTACTCTCCAGCTTGTAGGGTGTCCACAACCACAACGAAAAAAGTATTCTTTCTTGATACAACTAAATCGATAGCTGACTGCTTGGACGAAGGGAGATGGAGTGTAGATAGAGAATTCATTAAATTAACTACATTTTAATCTTGTTCGCGCCAATTTTAGTAAATCTGTGTTTTTATATTTAACATTTGAATCGATTTCGACACCGATCAATAGAAGGGGAAAGGTGTAAAGACCTGGGCCGAAATCGCGCGATTTATCAATTATTTACTTCGCGAATTTATATTAGTCGAGCTGTACGCTTTGAGTGTGCGAAGCGTGTAGAACGGAATCGAAGCGTGAAGCCATGTTCGATCGACACGTGCACGCTTTAATCAGTTTAGTGTTTCTAGTCAAATTAACCAGGGGTGCGATCACGAGCCCAAAGGGCTGAAGCGGCATCCAACGTCTGGAAGACAACAATTTTAAGGGAAACACTCATTTCCTCCCTTAAAAAAGGCGCCGGAAGGACGATCACACGTGGCGGAGACGGGACTAGCCCTAACAGGTAAGTGATTAGACCAACCCTGTATTTTGATTGAAAATTTTGATTTTCGTGAGACACGGTCCAAACAAATCTAGTTTCCGGTGTACTTCAAAGGAATTATTCAGAGCGGCAGTGTCGAAAGTGGAGATTGCCATGTTGGTAGCTAACCTCCGAGTAGGAGATGGCACATGAAGACGAAGAAGAATCTAGTAGACTACATAGATAAGAAAAGAAAGCGACAAGACTAGATAAAGACAAGAAGGAGACAAGACTAGACATGACTAGACAAGACTACACAAGATTAGACTAGATTAGATAAGACTAGATATAAAAAAATAAATATATGGCTATCCGCATAGTTAACAATTATTTTTTGGGATTTTGTGAAGTATTCATTTTTCCAGCGATAAGACTCTAGGTGCAGGGGTGAGTCCCGAATCTTTCAACCAGGGCAACACAACGCTGCAATGAGAGTGTTTGTATTTATTAATCTCTTTGTTATGGTTAAAAAAGCTAGAATTAATGCATGAAGTCTGTAGACTGCTATAGCAGTCCATAGCGTCTGACCGCCCAATCAATTGGACTACTATAACAGTCCATAGCACCTGGGCGTCAAATCAATTGAACTGCTATAGTAGTCCATAGCATCGAAAGGGTTAATGAAACACAACGTATACATATTTTTGATTTGAAGTTCTGGAATATATAGGTGATTTTAACAAGGAAAATGTATTTCTTTATTGTAATGTTCAACTTGAAAGTGTTAATAGAAGAAGGCCTATCGTCCCTTAGTTGTCCATCAAAATCTAAACAAGCTTTTTATTATGTGGATTGTTAAGGTTTTTTTAGAAATTCTATCTTCACACTGAGATATTTTGGGAACTAATAATGCTATCGTCCAAGTTTTGACAGAATTAAATTCAGTTTTTTAAAAGGTAGTAGTTTTGGGTCAATTTGTACGTGGTTTTGCAATATTTTTGAAGATTTACTTAGAAATTTGAAATTTTTCATTTTTTAAGTCTGTCAAGTTTGACGGACAATAACTTCCGAACAAATAAGGCTATTGGTCTAAGGTTTTCAAAGCCACATTTTGTGATTAATGTTTAATTAAGCTCTGTAAGAATTTGCAAAGTAAATGCTATCGTCCCAAGATTATCAGTCAAACTTGTCACAAGCTAATTTTTTTCTAAAATTGAAATTTGTTTTTGGAAGTTCTATCTTCACATTGAGATGTTTTGAGAACCAATAAGGCTATCGTCCAAAATCCTACAGATTTAAATTCAGCAACTCAAGAAGTATTAATTTTGGTTAAAATTACACTTGTTTTAACAAAATTTCGAAAGTTCTGCCAAGGAATTTGAAATTATTGATTTTTTAAGTCCATCAAGTTTGAATTCTAACAACTTGAAAAGCGATAGGGCTATCGACCGAAAAAATACAGATCTAATTCTGCGAATTTAGCTTAATAAATATTTGTTATAGTTCAAGTAAATTCAAGGCTATAGTCTTAGAGTTATCATTTAAAATCTGTACTAACTAATTGTTGACATAAACTGATATTTACTTTTTCAAGTCGTATCTTCACATTGAGATAGATTGAGAACCAATAAGGCTATCGTCCAAATTCTTACAAATTCAGATACAGCAATGCAAAAGCTATCAATTTTAACTAAAATGTTACTTGATTTTACAAAATTTCAAAAGCTATACATAGCAATTTGAATTTTTTGATTTCAAAGTTCAACAAGTTTAACTTCTAATAACTCGAGAACAGATAAGGCAATCGACCTAAATTTTACAAAGTTACAATAAGCGAATTAAGCTCAATAAATATTTGTCAAAGTTTGCAAACGTAAGGCTATCGTCCAAGAGTTATCAGCCAAAATCTGAACAAACTTTTTTTTTACATAAGCTGACATATAATTTTTCAAGTCGTATCTTCACATTGAGATATCTTGATAAGCAATAAGGCCATCGTCATCGTCATTTTTGTGTTTTTGACAAGACTAGATAGACTATAAAGATAAGACTAGGCAGAGAGTTAAGACTAGGCATACAGAAACTGTGCAGATAAGATTAGGCAGGAAGGTTTGATAGTAAGTATAGTAAACTATTTTCACATTTATTTCTGAAGTGGTTTTACATTTACAAGAGAAATAAAGCGGAACATGTAATGCAGTTCCACTCGAATGTGTCCACATAATATTCACTGGAATCAATCATAACATCTGTATGTAAATTTAAAACGTTCGGTGCTCATTGTCGGTCGGATTTTTGAAACCCCAAAAGTGGTAGAACACGCAAAATTGAAAAGCCGTTGTCTGTTTAAAATCGCTAATGATGTTAAATACAACAATAAAATTTACATGATATTAAATAATTGATTCTATGCTACAGGAGACGTGCAAAGTTTATCTTTATAGAAACTTGTTCAGCGTCTAAAATTTCTAAATTTGTGCTTTAGCCTGTGTAAGAGAAACATTATTTTTTGTTTAATCCTCTCGCCAAACCTGAAATAAAAATGCTCCAGCAGAAATACAACAAGGCAAATTGATAAACAGATCGCCATATACATAAATATAGCAGTGAAGTATTGAAAGTCCACCTCTTCTGTTGTTTCCTCCATGTTCAGCGCATTGTTTTTATACCATTCAGCAGCATACTTATGTTCATTTCTTGACGTCAAATCATCCGTAATTTTGTTAACAAGATCAGCAGCAGTTATACGTCCCAGAGCTTCGTTAAACACATCCTTAAGAAAGAAATTCTTTCTCATATAAATATTCATAAAATTCATTTGCAACATAAGCATGAAGCATGTTTTTGAAATTGGTGTCCACGGATTCGAAAATTTATCAATGATGTAAGCGTAAGCAATGCTCTTTACTACCCATATATATTTTCCATCTCCATGCGCAAGTTCTCCACATTTCAGTGCATCGTTACAAATTATAAAGTGCGGTTTCCCGTTTCTCTTCTTGGATATATTAATTAATATTTTTAAGAATAGCTCGTCGGCATAGTTTGGTAAGAGTACAAACCAATCACCCATGTTATTAAAAAATATTTCTTTTCTTTCATACTCAGATATTTGGATGTTTTTGAATAAAATGCTGGTATATTGGACTGAGTATATTAAGCTGCACAACAACCAAGTTGCGTAAAGTATTCGGAAGATTCCGTTTACTGGAAGTACGGTATTAGCTACGCTGAATAGAGCCTTTGTGTAGTGAATTAAAATGAAGGAAACGGAGCGGAATGGTTCGTTGGTATCGATGATTTTAGCGAAGATAAATGTGATAATAACCAGCGAAAATAATGGCAAGAAGCAGTTGTAAATATGCGTGGTAAAATTCTTAGCTAATGCAGACCATTTCGAAATATCTCTCGGTAAATTCATACAGTACACATCTACATCTTCAAAGTACCAGCTAGTATAATCGTATTTCTCGTGTTTGGCTCTTGTTAAAGAATCCATAGGTAATGCTAAATCATCCGATCTATTATTCAGACCCATCAGTAAATAATCCGCAATAAATTCCTTGGTCTCTCCTTTGTAAATTTTGAAAATTGGCGTGAAATTAAACTTTTTGCCTAAAATGTGGATGAGTTCGGTTTGAGCGCCCAGATTTTCATCGATCGTGAACGGCGGCAGATACTGCAGTTTTACATTAATCGGACACAGATTCAAATTTCGTACTTTATTGGGAAACAAATCATTCAAATCGTGGATTCTCTTCACGTTTTTGAAATCGTCTCCGCAGTTATTAACAAATGGTTCCCACGCGAATATTTCCAAGCGATGCGTGATTATCACAAAGTTTGATATGTAGAAGTGCCACAGCGTCTTAATTATCTCGGAAAGGTCTTCGCTTTCGCAACTTGAAACGATCAGAAACTTGAGGCGTTGTTGCAAATTGTTTCTTCTTAAAATTGCGGATAACTCGTGTAATTGACAAAATTCTATTACGAAAACATCACTTCTAGCCACTATGTCGGTTATATTTGTGCCACTTATAGCTACTAAATGTTTAGATCTTACGTAAATTTCCTCGATCAAATGACAGTATTTCTCAGTATCTTCCGACGTGTATATTTTTATTGCTTCGTCATTCTTGAAATTTTTGTCAATAATTTCCAGGAGGAAGTTTTCAAGTGCGTTATCATCATCGATTTCAATTAATGACAACGCGTTTTGAACACTGCACAATAAAACCGCGCACAAAAACAGATACATTGTTCCTTGCGCTGAAGAAACTATTGAACTTTCACCACTGGAGATTTGAAAAATTGGAAAGGAACGCTTAACTGGTTCTGCTAGTCTTAACGTCTATTTCTATTGGCTATGTCTTAACTATTGAGAATAAATGAATGCAGGTTTTAACGTCTTAGCTATGTAGAAGTATTGTCTTAACTATTGAGAATAAATGAAAATGTCTGGTTTATATATACAGCAATTGGTACGAATAGTAAGGGTAATTTCCATATATTATCTAAAAATTATTTTGTGTGCAAACACATTTATGATTTACTAAATGCTGCGTTACACAACTTTGATTAATTTGTAATAAATCTCGAAAGCCTTTGGTAAATACCATTAGAAGTTGTTTGTTAGAAGTGTTTATTGTAGTTTATGGAAATAAAAATTTAGAGCAATTGGGTTAATATTCAAATAATTGCGGTGTTTTTAAATTGGATTTATCGCCGATTTATTATCGTTATTTTAATTAAAGACAAGATTAATACTAGACAAACAAGACTGGAGTTAGGTCGAGCGTCGTAGGAGTTTTCTATAAACAGGACGAGTAATAAATTACTTTCCCATATGAACCCTGGCAAGACATCTTCCGCTGATGCAAATTAATTCAAACGTTTTAAAATCGTTACAGCGAGATCTTGCTGAGTCGAGGATGTTATGATTAGTCCGTTACTGAGCGACTAGTCTGAACTAAGACCAGGGAATTAGTCTTAATTGCTCCGTCTATCATGCAGTTATATTAATCGAGACAATCTGAATTTGTCTTAGAAAATATTCGGTCGCTAATCTAAGATTAATCTAGACCAGTGGTGCGCAAAATATTTTCATTCGCGACATTTTCTGTAAAATTTTATCGCGACCCCTGGATAGACGTAACGTGAAGATTGTAATTCCCAAACAGTTCTCCCAACATCTCCACAAAAGTTGAAATAGATCCCCAAATTAGATTTTGAGAAAATTTTCAAACTTAAAATTTCAATGTTTACAAATTTTATTTTCAACGAGGAAATTACAAAAAAACTGCAATATTTGCTGAAATAAATATTAAAATATTGGAAAAATTTACTAAAGATTCCGAAACAGTTCTACCAACATTTCCACAAAATCTGAAACAAATCCCCAAATTAGTTTTTGACAGAATTATGTTTGAAAATATCACTGTTTGCGGGTAAAATGAAGAATATGTTAAGCTTCGAAAATCGGTTTTTTTTTACTTGATGCAAAACGTCTTCCACAGTGCTTAAGTAAGCGCGGAAAAGTAAAATGAAGCTTCTAAGAAATATTCGGGTTTATATAACAAAAAAATTGACATTTTCAACACAATAACCGACGTGTATGACTTTATTCTTGCGCAGGGGTTTCATGCTAATCTTCTCTGTATCGTATCAATTTCAGTATTAGTATATGTATTAAATACATTCAATCTCACTTTTATTCTTGCGCAGGGGTCTCATGTTAAACTTCTTTTTATCGTTTTAATTTCAGTATTAGTATATGTATTAATTAAAATATTTCTGAAATTTACAGGATTAAAGCAATTTTTATTCTTGAGCAGGAGCCAATATTTTCCAATTTATTATATTCTAAGTTATGTTTTTTTTGTCAATTAATTAATAAAAATGTCAATTTATTTCATATTATATTTGCAGAACTTAAAATTTTGCCAAAATTACATTTTTTGGGAAATTTTCACCTAAACTGGAAATTTTAAAATATGCTAGAATTGTTACAGTTTTTGCAAAACCTCATTTTTTTAAATATTTTGCTAAAATAACATTTTCTTAATTTTTCCAAAGAGTTAAAATTGGCAACGCCGGTTCAGCTACCTGAGCATATTTTTAGTTATGTGACCAGTAATACACAGCAGTTGTTGTGTTGAAAATGTCAATTTTTTTATTACAAAAATTTAAATATTTCTTGAAACGGACGACTTAGAAGCTTCATTTTACTTTTCCGCGCGCGCTAAAGCACTCTGGAAGACGATTTGCATCAATTAAATCAGGTTAAAAAACGAGAAACCCGATTTTCGGAGCTTACCATATTCTTAATTATAACCCAAACATTGATATTTTCAAACATAATTTTCTAGAAAAATAATTTGGGAATTTGTTTCAAATGTTGTAGAGATGAGCTTACCATATTCCTACCAACTCCCAATGTTTTTAAATTTTCTTATATTGACATTTCACTATTTACTGCTACGCAATACTTACACACGAAATGCCTCAAATATATTTTGATTTCGACGACGCAAAAAGATTCTCTATCGGCCCCTCTGGGGGTCGCGGCTCATGGTTTGCGCACCACTGAACTAGACGACAACTTTGGTGGAGGCGCCGGGCTTGAAAAACGTTTGTTGCCGTCCTCCTGTACAGTCCTGTGAAGTTAGCAACCGAATTTGCAAAATTATAATATTACATCGGAGTTCCCGGTAGATATGAAAAAGTTCTAGAGTACTTTGTGCAAAATTTCAATAGTTTTGTAGAATTTCGCGAAAAAAATACCAAAATTGAGCTAGCAATCACTTTTGAGAAAAACTGTGCGTTTTTTACATATTGCTGCAGCAATAGACAGACAAGACTAGACTTATCTTATCTGTCTAATCTTGTCTGTCTAGTCTTGTCTGTCTAGTCTTGTCTGTCTAGTCTTGTCTGTCTAGTCTTGTCTGTCTAGTCTTGTCTGTCTAGTCTTGTCTGTCTAGTCTTGTCTGTCTAGTCTTGTCTGTCTAGTCTTGTCTGTCTAGTCTTGTCTGTCTAGTCTTGTCTGTCTAGTCTTGTCTGTCTAGTCTTGTCTGTCTAGTCTTGTCTGTCTAGTCTTGTCTGTCTAGTCTTGTCTGTCTAGTCTTGTCTGTCTAGTCTTGTCTGTCTAGTCTTGTCTGTCTAGTCTTGTCTGTCTAGTCTTGTCTGTCTAGTCTTGTCTGTCTAGTCTTGTCTGTCTAGTCTTGTCTGTCTAGTCTTGTCTGTCTAGTCTTGTCTGTCTAGTCTTGTCTGTCTAGTCTTGTCTGTCTAGTCTTGTCTGTCTAGTCTTGTCTGTCTAGTCTTGTCTGTCTAGTCTTGTCTGTCTAGTCTTGTCTGTCTAGTCTTGTCTGTCTAGTCTTGTCTGTCTAGTCTTGTCTGTCTAGTCTTGTCTGTCTAGTCTTGTCTGTCTAGTCTTGTCTGTCTAGTCTTGTCTGTCTAGTCTTGTCTGTCTAGTCTTGTCTGTCTAGTCTTGTCTGTCTAGTCTTGTCTGTCTAGTCTTGTCTGTCTAGTCTTGTCTGTCTAGTCTTGTCTGTCTAGTCTTGTCTGTCTAGTCTTGTCTGTCTAGTCTTGTCTGTCTAGTCTTGTCTGTCTAGTCTTGTCTGTCTAGTCTTGTCTGTCTAGTCTTGTCTGTCTAGTCTTGTCTGTCTAGTCTTGTCTGTCTAGTCTTGTCTGTCTAGTCTTGTCTGTCTAGTCTTGTCTGTCTAGTCTTGTCTGTCTAGTCTTGTCTGTCTAGTCTTGTCTGTCTAGTCTTGTCTGTCTAGTCTTGTCTGTCTAGTCTTGTCTGTCTAGTCTTGTCTGTCTAGTCTTGTCTGTCTAGTCTTGTCTGTCTAGTCTTGTCTGTCTAGTCTTGTCTGTCTAGTCTTGTCTGTCTAGTCTTGTCTGTCTAGTCTTGTCTGTCTAGTCTTGTCTGTCTAGTCTTGTCTGTCTAGTCTTGTCTGTCTAGTCTTGTCTGTCTAGTCTTGTCTGTCTAGTCTTGTCTGTCTAGTCTTGTCTGTCTAGTCTTGTCTGTCTAGTCTTGTCTGTCTAGTCTTGTCTGTCTAGTCTTGTCTGTCTAGTCTTGTCTGTCTAGTCTTGTCTGTCTAGTCTTGTCTGTCTAGTCTTGTCTGTCTAGTCTTGTCTGTCTAGTCTTGTCTGTCTAGTCTTGTCTGTCTAGTCTTGTCTGTCTAGTCTTGTCTGTCTAGTCTTGTCTGTCTAGTCTTGTCTGTCTAGTCTTGTCTGTCTAGTCTTGTCTGTCTAGTCTTGTCTGTCTAGTCTTGTCTGTCTAGTCTTGTCTGTCTAGTCTTGTCTGTCTAGTCTTGTCTGTCTAGTCTTGTCTGTCTAGTCTTGTCTGTCTAGTCTTGTCTGTCTAGTCTTGTCTGTCTAGTCTTGTCTGTCTAGTCTTGTCTGTCTAGTCTTGTCTGTCTAGTCTTGTCTGTCTAGTCTTGTCTGTCTAGTCTTGTCTGTCTAGTCTTGTCTGTCTAGTCTTGTCTGTCTAGTCTTGTCTGTCTAGTCTTGTCTGTCTAGTCTTGTCTGTCTAGTCTTGTCTGTCTAGTCTTGTCTGTCTAGTCTTGTCTGTCTAGTCTTGTCTGTCTAGTCTTGTCTGTCTAGTCTTGTCTGTCTAGTCTTGTCTGTCTAGTCTTGTCTGTCTAGTCTTGTCTGTCTAGTCTTGTCTGTCTAGTCTTGTCTGTCTAGTCTTGTCTGTCTAGTCTTGTCTGTCTAGTCTTGTCTGTCTAGTCTTGTCTGTCTAGTCTTGTCTGTCTAGTCTTGTCTGTCTAGTCTTGTCTGTCTAGTCTTGTCTGTCTAGTCTTGTCTGTCTAGTCTTGTCTGTCTAGTCTTGTCTGTCTAGTCTTGTCTGTCTAGTCTTGTCTGTCTAGTCTTGTCTGTCTAGTCTTGTCTGTCTAGTCTTGTCTGTCTAGTCTTGTCTGTCTAGTCTTGTCTGTCTAGTCTTGTCTGTCTAGTCTTGTCTGTCTAGTCTTGTCTGTCTAGTCTTGTCTGTCTAGTCTTGTCTGTCTAGTCTTGTCTGTCTAGTCTTGTCTGTCTAGTCTTGTCTGTCTAGTCTTGTCTGTCTAGTCTTGTCTGTCTAGTCTTGTCTGTCAAGTCTTGTCTGTCTAGTCTTGTCTGTCTAGTCTTGTCTGTCTAGTCTTGTCTGTCTAGTCTTGTCTGTCTAGTCTTGTCTGTCTAGTCTTGTCTGTCTAGTCTTGTCTGTCTAGTCTTGTCTGTCTAGTCTTGTCTGTCTAGTCTTGTCTGTCTAGTCTTGTCTGTCTAGTCTTGTCTGTCTAGTCTTGTCTGTCTAGTCTTGTCTGTCTAGTCTTGTCTGTCTAGTCTTGTCTGTCTAGTCTTGTCTGTCTAGTCTTGTCTGTCTAGTCTTGTCTGTCTAGTCTTGTCTGTCTAGTCTTGTCTGTCTAGTCTTGTCTGTCTAGTCTTGTCTGTCTAGTCTTGTCTGTCTAGTCTTGTCTGTCTAGTCTTGTCTATCTAGTCTTGTCTGTCTAGTCTTGTCTGTCTAGTCTTGTCTGTCTAGTCTTGTCTGTCTAGTCTTATCTGTCTAGTCTTGTCTGTCTAGTCTTGTCTGTCTAGTCAAATTCAAGTTCAAATTCAAATTAAATTTATTTCAATATTCAAGCATATAATAATAATATATAAAAATATATACATATGTACAGCTAAAATAAATATGTCAACACTCTATAAGTTTACAATAAATTCACTTTCTACAATATAACTTTGCAATTTTTTATGCTCTGTAAAATTCTTTCATTGTATATGGTTCTATGTTTGTAAGGTATTTGTAGGTTTGTTCTCTATATGATTTACAAGACTTAATTTCCTTTAAATGTTTGGGCAACATATTATATAATTTGACACAGGTGTAATATGGTCCTTTTTGTGTAATAGTTAGATTATGGGCGGGCAAAATATAGGTCATTTCTTTCCTTCTGCTTTCACTTTTCCTGAAGTAATTTTTGTGTTTGAACAGAAAAATTAAACACTCATATATATATGTTGCCACTACAGTCAATATATTATTAGCTTTAAAGATTCCTCTGCATGACTGTTTAAAGTTCAGGTCGAAGATTATTCTGGTTGCTTGTTTTTGGAGTATGAAAATATCTAAAACATTTTTATAACTCCCCCAAAATATAATTCCAAATCTCATATGGGAGTAGAAATTCGAAAAGTATACAATTTTGAGTACTTCTGTATTAACACATTTTTTTAATATGCGTAGAGCATAAATAGTTCTGTTTAATTTTATAGCCAATTTATTAATATGTTATGCCAATCTAAATTTTGGTCAAAATGTAATCCTAATAGGGTTACTTCATTCTTTATTTCAAATTCTCTGTCCTGAAAAATCGGAATTTTCGGTGGATAACAAAATTGTGATCTTTTTGTTCTGAATATGATTACATTACTTTTGTTTTCGTTTATAGTCAGTTTGTTTTTTTGGAACCATTCTTTAATTTTGCTTATTGCTGCATTAGATTTTATTGCTATATCATCAATTGCTTTGCAAGCTATTAGTAGGGTGGTATCATCTGCGTAATTTACTATTCTAGTTGATTCGTTTAAGGACAGATGTAAATCGTTGATATAGATTGTAAAAAGCAGTGGTCCCAAAATACTTCCCTGTGGTATCCCTAATCTGATGTCTGTAATGTTGGATTTCGTAAAGCCATATCTAGAATTTGGTAGTTTAGTCTGTTGTGTTCTCCCTGTGAGGTATGATCTAAACAGGTCCAAAGCAGTCCCTCTTACTCCATATTTCTCTAATGTTTCAAAGAGAATGTGATGGTCAACCGTATCATATGCTTTTGATAAATCGATTAAGATACCACAAGGTATTTCTTGCCTATCTAGTATTTCTAAAACGTTATTTATGAATACGAAGCATGCCGTCTCTATACTTTTACCTTCAATATAGCCATGTTGTGTTTCACTTAATAGCCTGTATTTATTTAAAAAACATATAGTTCTATTGGCTATTACTTTCTCAAAAATTTTTGAAAAGGAGGACAATATTGAGATAGGTCTATAGTTCTCCAATAGATTTTTGTCTCCTTTTTTATATATCGGTGTTATTATCGAATGCTTGAGCTTGTTTGGAAAAGTACCACATTGTATTGATTTATTTATAATATATATCAAGGGTTCATTAATTTCTGGGAATACATTACATATTAGATTTAATGTGATCTCATCGACGCCAGCACATTTCTTATTTTTAAATTTAGTTACTATGTTGAAGATTTCTTCAGGAGTAACCGGTTCCATAAATATAGAGTTACTGTTTTGTGGAATTTCATCACTATATAATGTGCTTGGAATTCTTTTTGATAATTCAATTGGATTATTTGTATAATAATTATTTAATTTATTAGCAATCTCAATGATTGGTCCTGATGGAAAGATTAATTCTTTCTCTCTTTTTTCATTTAAATTTACGATTTGCGTCACAACACTCCAAGTTGCTTTCATTTTGTTTTCAGAAAATCTTATTTGATTTTCCAGATGCTTTCGTTTATTTTTTTGTAGTAGAATGTTAAAAATTCTACGTGGTTTATTATGTTCTTTTTTATACCTGTCATTGCTATGCGATAATATTTGCATAATTTCCATGTATTTTCGGAATCGTGTTAGCTATGGGTCTTTGTATTTGAGTTTATTTTTACATATTTTCCTGCACTTGATATGAGGAAAACTGCTATTAAAGAGTAGTAAGAATGTATTCATAAAGAAATTCCATTGCATATTGATATCGCTATCTTCTGCTAAATAAATATGGAACCACGATTCCTCTTGCAGCAATGCCTTAAATTTACTTATATTTTCTTCAGAATATATTCTCTTAATTTTATATCTGGGTTTCCTTCATTTGATTAACAGAAATGTGATAAGCTGTGCACTATGGTCTGAGATTTCATAATCTTTTGTTTCCACATAATATTTACTTATTTTTTTTAATAATATATTGTCTATACATGTTGAAGAGAAGTTACGACTCGGTTTTTTCATTGTCATTATTGTTCCAAATGAACTTAGTAATGATTTAAGCTGATTTGTTTTCCTATTTGATTGTAGAATGTCTATATTAAAATCTCCTGCAATAATGTAGGGACTATCATGCGTATTTAATTTTACTAATAGTTGATGGAATTTGTCTATAAAATCTGGGAAACTTGAATTAGGTGGACGATATATCGCGACAATTATTCTTGTCTTGTCTACTATTAGTCTTGTCTGTCTAGTCTTGTCTGTCTAGTCTTGTCTGTCTAATCTTGTCTGTCTAGTCTTATCTGTCTAGTCTTGTCTGTCTAGTCTTGTCTGTCTAGTCTTGTCTGTCTAGTCTTGTCTGTCTAGTCTTGTCTGTCTAGTCTTGTCTGTCTAGTCTTGTCTGTCTAGTCTTATCTGTCTAGTCTTGTCTGTCTAGTCTTGTCTGTCTAGTCTTATCTGTCTAGTCTTGTCTGTCTAGTCTTGTCTGTCTAGTCTTATCTGTCTAGTCTTGTCTGTCTAGTCTTGTCTGTCTAGTCTTGTCTGTCTAGTCTTGTCTGTCTAGTCTTGTCTGTCTAGTCTTGTCTGTCTAGTCTTGTCTGTCTAGTCTTGTCTGTCTAGTTTTGTCTGTCTAGTCTTATCTGTCTAGTCTTGTCTGTCTAGTCTTCTCTGTCTAGTCTTATCTGTCTAGTCTTGTCTGTCTAGTCTTGTCTGTCTAGTCTTATCTGTCTAGTCTTGTCTGTCTAGTCTTGTCTGTCTAGTCTAGTCTGTCTAGTCTTGTCTGTCTAGTCTTGTCTGTCTAGTCTTATCTGTCTAGTCTTGTCTGTCTAGTCTTATCTGTCTAGTCTTGTCTGTCTAGTCTTGTCTGTCTAGTCTTGTCTGTCTAGTCTTGTCTGTCTAGTCTTGTCTGTCTAGTCTTGTCTGTCTAGTCTTGTCTGTCTAGTCTTATCTGTCTAGTCTTGTCTGTCTAGTCTTCTCTGTCTAGTCTTATCTGTCTAGTCTTGTCTGTCTAGTCTTATCTGTCTAGTCTTGTCTGTCTAGTCTTGTCTGTCTAGTCTTGTCTGTCTAGTCTTGTCTGTCTAGTCTTGTCTGTCTAGTCTTGTCTGTCTAGTCTTGTCTGTCTAGTCTTATCTGTCTAGTCTTGTCTGTCTAGTCTTCTCTGTCTAGTCTTATCTGTCTAGTCTTGTCTGTCTAGTCTTGTCTGTCTAGTCTTATCTGTCTAGTCTTGTCTGTCTAGTCTTGTCTGTCTAGTCTAGTCTGTCTAGTCTTGTCTGTCTAGTCTTGTCTGTCTAGTCTTGTCTGTCTAGTCTTGTCTGTCTAGTCTTGTCTGTCTAGTCTTATCTGTCTAGTCTTGTCTGTCTAGTCTTGTCTGTCTAGTCTTGTCTGTCTAGTCTTGTCTGTCTAGTCTTGTCTGTCTAGTCTTATCTGTCTAGTCTTGTCTGTCTAGTCTTGTCTGTCTAGTCTTATCTGTCTAGTCTTGTCTGTCTAGTCTTGTCTGTCTAATCTTGTCTGTCTAGTCTTATCTGTCTAGTCTTGTCTGTCTAGTCTTGTCTGTCTAGTCTTGTCTGTCTAGTCTTGTCTGTCTAGTCTTGTCTGTCTAGTCTTGTCTGTCTAGTCTTATCTGTCTAGTCTTGTCTGTCTAATCTTGTCTGTCTAGTCTTATCTGTCTAGTCTTGTCTGTCTAGTCTTGTCTGTCTAGTCTTATCTGTCTAGTCTTGTTTGTCTAGTCTTGTCTGTCTAGTCTTGTCTGTCTAGTCTTGTCTGTCTAGTCTTGTCTGTCTAGTCTTGTCTGTCTAGTCTTGTCTGTCTAGTCTTGTCTGTCTAGTCTTGTCTGTCTAGTCTTATCTGTCTAGTCTTGTCTGTCTAGTCTTGTCTGTCTAGTCTTATCTGTCTAGTCTTGTCTGTCTAGTCTTATCTGTCTAGTCTTGTCTGTCTAGTCTTGTCTGTCTAGTCTTGTCTGTCTAGTCTTGTCTGTCTAGTCTTGTCTGTCTAGTCTTGTCTGTCTAGTCTTGTCTGTCTAGTCTTATCTGTCTAGTCTTGTCTGTCTAGTCTTCTCTGTCTAGTCTTATCTGTCTAGTCTTGTCTGTCTAGTCTTGTCTGTCTAGTCTTATCTGTCTAGTCTTGTCTGTCTAGTCTTGTCTGTCTAGTCTAGTCTGTCTAGTCTTGTCTGTCTAGTCTTGTCTGTCTAGTCTTGTCTGTCTAGTCTTGTCTGTCTAGTCTTGTCTGTCTAGTCTTATCTGTCTAGTCTTGTCTGTCTAGTCTTGTCTGTCTAGTCTTATCTGTCTAGTCTTGTCTGTCTAGTCTTGTCTGTCTAGTCTTATCTGTCTAGTCTTGTCTGTCTAGTCTTGTCTGTCTAGTCTAGTCTGTCTAGTCTTGTCTGTCTAGTCTTGTCTGTCTAGTCTTGTCTGTCTAGTCTTGTCTGTCTAGTCTTGTCTGTCTAGTCTTGTCTGTCTACTCTTGTCTGTCTAGTCTTGTCACCTTACCACATGCAATTTTTATATGTTTCTTAAAGTTAAGGGATCTATCAATTATGACACCCAAATACTTGAGATGATGTTGGCATTTTATCTTTGTGTTCCCAAGAGTGAAAAGGGGACTTCTCTGTCTTAATGCTCTGCCGATGAATAGAGCTTCAGTCTTTTTTGGATTGAAATTTAGTCGACAGTCGGCTGACTATTGTTGAAGACTTGCCAGAGCACGATCGGTGATTTCCTTTAGTCCCACAATGCTATTACTGCTGCAAAGCAGAAGAGTGTCATCGGCATAGGCTATGATTTCGCATTCTTCGGGTAAATTTCTTTAAAAAATGGTGCCATAGAGAATGTTCCAAAAACCTGGTCCAGATTTCGACCCCTGCGGACAGCCATTAGTGACGCTTTATTCAATTTGTATTCCTGGTTCTATAATAATAGCCTTGCGATCTGCAAAATAGCTTCTAGCTAATTTGATGAGGTTATCAGGACAACCCTTCTCAATTAACCTGCTAATAACAAGCGGCCACCATGCATTATCAAATGCACCACTAATATCTAGTGCGATGGCAGAGCAATATTTCTTGTTTTTTATTGCTTCCCGTATGTACCCAACGGCTGTTGAAATAGTTTGGACAGTTCCAGTTCCTTTTCTGAAACCGAATTGGTTTTTGTGAATGAGATTGTTTTTATAGAAATAGTGCTCGACTCTTGATATAAGCAGGGAATCTAACACCTTTCCAGCAACCGGAAGTAAACTGATTGGCCTGAAATCCTTCGTGGATAATGCCGGTTTATTAGGTTTGGGAATAATCTTGATCAACTGTTCTTTCCAGCAAGATGGAAAAATCGATTTATTTAAGCACTTGTTGTACAGCAATTCAAAAATTTTGGGTGCAGAATTAAAGGCAGCTAATACAATGTCTGATGATATGCCGTCCAGACCAGGAGGCTTTTTTGGGCTCATTCCGCGTAGTATGCGTTCAATTTCGAAAATAGTGAACGGTGTATCATCTGGTCCACCTCTTCCAGTTTCCGCATAATCCCTGACTCGAGCGTGTATGTAAGAGTCCTCCTCATTGTCTTCTGGAAAGAAAGCATTAAGAAGTTCCCTCATAGTTTCGAAAATATCAAGAGACTTCCCCGCTATCTTAAGGCTGGTAACGAAGCTAGTCGAGGTTTTTCTTCCCCTGAGCACCCTAAACACAGGTCCCCATGGATTTGCAGTTGAAGAATGAGTACAGAATTGCCGCCACTTTAGTTTTTTTTGTGTCTAAAATCAATTGTTTGTATTCACGCAGCTTGTTTTGATATGCAAGCTTATTTGATAGCCTCTTTTCCCCTTTACTCTTTTGATAGATTCTCCGTAACCTGTTATTTTCCTTACGAAAAGCAGTTAATTCGGGTGTCCACCATGGAACAGAGTTTCTAAAATATTTCCTTGGAGGAAAGGTGTCGCGAGCTGCATTCATCATCGCCAGATTTAATCTTTGAGCGAATGTCGAAATTTGTTCCGGAGAGGAGCAGTCGTCTAGCTGTGGTTTAATTCCATGAAGATGTAATAAAAAAGTGTCATTGAACGCTGTCCAGTTTCCATTCGCAGTGCAGAATTCCCGTTGGAGTTCAGGCAGCTCAGTTGCCTTTCCCATTCTCCAGCTTATATAACGGTGATCTGATAAGCTACTCTCATGGGGAAGATGCCAATTGCAGATTTCCTTGCTTAGTGTGGAGCTGGCAAGAGTTAGGTCAATCAGGCTGTGTCCTTTGTGTCCAATGAATGTAGGTTCCGACCCAATGTTCAGGATGGCCAGATTATTCTGTGATATTAATGTATCTAGACTTTTACCCCTTTTATCTTCCAATACACTACCCCAAGAAAAGGACTTTGAGTTGAAATCTCCAGCAACTAATACTTCTGCTTTCGATCTTGTCTCCCTAAGAATATTAGAGAGATTCGTTAGATTTTCTTCGAATTTATCCTCCCCCGCCGGTCTTGATGGTGGTGGTAGGTAGACGGATATGGCATAGAAGTTCATTTTCCCACAGAGAACTTGGATAACTGACATCAGATTACTGGACAAATCTGTATTTAACATTGCTGTGATTCGAGGATCAGGTATAACTATCGCGGCTTTAATAGTTGGTTCATTTGGCTTACGAGAGTGCATAACCCTGTAGTGATCTGGAAAACCCAGAAGTTTTCCACGGTCTTCCAACGGTCTTTCCAAGGTGAAACAGTTTAGTCAACGATTGGGTTTTGCCGTGAAGAAGGAATGATGGGGTCTAGGGAGAGCAGAAATAGTAGACATATATCATGGTGCGGTTGAACCAGCGTTACTGTATGGAGCTCCTATTTGGCACCGGTCTTGCGGTGTTAAAGGAAAGCTTAAGCTATTGGGCGTACAACGCCTCACTACTATCCGTGCAGCCAAGGCATATCGTACAGTCTCTAATGAGGCCGCCTGCGTGATTTCCGGTATTCTTCCGGTTGACATCCGCCTAAAACAGTTGGCGCTTTATAGCTCGCATTCCAGTACAGATGATTTATTAATAAGAGACGTCTTGGGATTAGGTCTAACTTCAGCTGATTTGGAACCTACCATCAACACTCAGGCATTTCTCCACCCTTCGAAGCTGTCATTGGTCAATTACCATTTAACGCTTACGAATGTCCTCCAACTTCGGGTGTATACGGACGGTTCAAAATCCAACAGTGGTACAGGGGCTGCCTTTGTTGTCTACTTTGACGGAGATGAAGTACATTATAAGCAGTTTAGACTAGAGTATTACTGCTCTATCTTCCAGGCGGAGCTTATAGCCATACAACACGCCTTGCGTTATGTGGAAGAGCAATCCAACTGCTCTTGCTCTATTTTATGTGAAAGCCGTTCCGTTCCTGACGCATTGAAACACATGAATTCGTCCAGTGAATTGTTAATGGAAACCTGGAAAATATCTGCTTGTGTATCGAAGAAGATCAAGCTCCAATGGCACTGGGTTAAAGCTCACGCTGGAATCGAGGGTAATGAGAGAGCAGACAGGCTTGCCAAACTTGCAGCAGACATGGAAGATCTCCCCATCGCTTATAGCAGATTGCCTAGGCAAGCACTAAAATCGAATTCCAGGGAACACTTTGAAAATCTCTGGCAGGATAGATGGTGGACGGCTAAAACAGGATTGTGGACCAAGACGTTTATACCATCCATCACAGCCTGGAAAAGCTTTAACGTCAGTCTGTCACACCACTCGGTTCAACTAATAACTGGCCATGGTAACTTCAAGGCGTATCTTCACAGATTTGGCAGGAGGGATTCTCCGTTATGCAAGTGTGGTGAAAACGACACTGCGGAACATGTCATCTTTTCGTGCCCAGATACCGCACGCACAGTGGAGACAAACTCTGGAGCTAGACTTCAAACAAAATGGACTTAACTGGCCTAATAACCAAGAGCAGCTTAAGTCAATTAAAAAGACTAAAGATTGGTGGCTTACCTTCGACAATAATGCGAAAAAACTAACCAGGCTAAACCACGACAGTCGGTTTAGTTAAACAAAGATCAATATGATACAAACTGAAAATAGGTCTTGGCATCAGTAGATTAAGAAACGCAGCCAGCATAGTGTCGAGCTCGACGGAATGCTGACTTTCATATGCACACATATGAAAAATCAAACAAATAGGCTGTCTAGTCTTGTCTGTCTAGTCTTGTCTGTCTAGTCTTGTCTGTCTAGTCTTGTCTGTCTAGTCTTGTCTGTCTAGTCTTGTCTGTCTAGTCTTGTCTGTCTAGTCTTGTCTGTCTAGTCTTGTCTGTCTAGTCTTGTCTGTCTAGTCTTGTCTGTCTAGTCTTGTCTGTCTAGTCTTGTGTGTCTAGTCTTGTCTGTCTAGTCTTGTCTGTCTAGTCATGTCTGTCTAGTCTTGTCTGTCTAGTCTTGTCTGTCTAGTCTTGTCTGTCTAGTCTTGTCTGTCTAGTCTTGTCTGTCTAGTCTTGTCTGTCTAGTCTTGTCTGTCTAGTCTTGTCTGTCTAGTCTTGTCTGTCTAGTCTTGTCTGTCTAGTCTTGTCTGTCTAGTCTTGTCTGTCTAGTCTTGTCTGTCTAGTCTTGTCTGTCTAGTCTTGTCTGTCTAGTCTTGTCTGTCTAGTCTTGTCTGTCTAGTCTTGTCTGTCTAGTCTTGTCTGTCTAGTCTTGTCTGTCTAGTCTTGTCTGTCTAGTCTTGTCTGTCTAGTCTTGTCTGTCTAGTCTTGTCTGTCTAGTCTTGTCTGTCTAGTCTTGTCTGTCTAGTCTTGTCTGTCTAGTCTTGTCTGTCTAGTCTTGTCTGTCTAGTCTTGTCTGTCTAGTCTTGTCTGTCTAGTCTTGTCTGTCTAGTCTTGTCTGTCTAGTCTTGTCTGTCTAGTCTTGTCTGTCTAGTCTTGTCTGTCTAGTCTTGTCTGTCTAGTCTTGTCTGTCTAGTCTTGTCTGTCTAGTCTTGTCTGTCTAGTCTTGTCTGTCTAGTCTTGTCTGTCTAGTCTTGTCTGTCTAGTCTTGTCTGTTTAGTCTAAGTGAAAGACGGAGTTAAGAACAAATCGTGTGTTACTTAATCGTGTGTATAAGGCGTATAAGCAATTTATAACAAAAATAACGATAATAAATTAGCGATATATTCAAACGTAATTATTTTTATATTAACCTAATTACTCTAAATTCCATATTTACATAAACTACAATAAACAACTTGAAAAAGTGGCGTTGGTTTCTAATGGTATTTACCAAAGGTTTTGAGATTTATTACAAATTATTCGTTTAACGTACCATTTAGTAAATCATAATCGTGTTTGCACATTAAGTAGCTTTTAGTTAATATACGAAAATTACCCCTAAGATTCGTGTCATATTGCGATTGGTCAGAATACATTTTCGTTTATCCTTAAAACGACACACCAGCCAAGTGTTCCTTCACAATCTTTTAAATCTCCAGTGGCGAAAGTACAAAAGATCCTTCAACATAAGCAACAATGTATCAGTTTCTGTACGTTGTTTTGTTGTGCAATCTTCATATCGCGTTTTCGTTAATTGAAACTGACAATAGTAACGCGTTGGAAAAGCTTCTGCTTCAAATTGTTGATAAGAATTTCAAGAATCCCGAGATCATAAAAATATATTCGTTAGAGAATTTTAATTATTTTATCCAAGAAATTTTCGAAAAATCCAAACATTCAATTGTAGCCGTAAGTGACACAAATGCAAGGAATGATACGGCTAGAAGCAACGTTTTCATCATAGAATTTTGCGAAACGCCAGAGTTATCCGCAATTTTAAGAAACAACAATTTGAAACAACACCAAAAGTTTATGATCATTCCCACTTGCGAAAGCGAAGACTTTTCCGAAACAATTAAGGCGCTTTGGTACTTTTATGTTTCGAACTTTGTTATAATCACGCATCGGTTGGAAATCTTCACCTGGGCTCCATTTGTGAATAACTGCGGCGACAATTTTAAAAGCGTGACGAGAATCCACGGGTTGAACAATCTGTTTCGCAATAAGATACGAAATCTAAATCTTTGTCCGATCAATGTTAAACTGCAGTATTTACCGCCGTTAACCATCGATGAGAATCAAGGCTCTCAAACGGAACTCGTGCATATTTTAGGAAAAATGCTGAATTTCACACCGGTTATTAGGATTTATAACGAACAAACGCAGGATTTTGATTTGGATTATTTGCTGGTAGGTTTAGATAATAGATCGGATGATATAGCTTTGCCTTTAGATCATCAAACAATTGCCAAAGGCGAGAAATACGATTATACCGCATGGTACTTTGAAGATGTAGATTTCTTCTGCATGAAAAGACGACATAATATTTCGAGGTGGAAAGGATTGGCTAGGATTTTAACCACGCACATAATCAACTGTTTCTTGCCGCTCTTTTCGTTTGTTATTATTACATATATCTTCGCTAAAATCATCGGTACAAACGAACCATTCCGCTCCGTTTCCTTCGTGTTTGTTTACTATGCAAAGGCTCTATTCAGCGTAGCTAATACAGTGCTTCCTGTAAACGGAATCCTTCGAATACTTTACGGAACGTGGTTGCTGTGCAGCTTAGTATTTTTCGTCCAATATACCAGCAGTTTATTCAAAACGTTTAAAACGCCTGTGTATCACACTTTACTAGAAAAAGCGCCTGATTCTATTTTACTCGTACCCAACTATATCGACAATCGATTCTTGCATATGTTAATGAGTCAGAAGAAAGCGGGAAATCCGGAACTGCGCTTTATGATTTGTAATGACGCAGTGGAATGTATAAATCGTGCGTTTGCAGATGAAAATTATATAGCGGCAATGAAGCGGATTGCTGTACTATATATGGAATTTTACATATCGAAAGAGAGGACGCAAATTGAATTGAAATGTTTCTTTAATAATGTTATCAATATGGATTATATGAATATTTATATGAGAAAGAATTTCTTTCTTAGGGAAGCGCTAAACGAAGCTCTGGGATATATAACCGCCGCCAATCTTTTCAACAAAGTTACGCAAGATCTGAGGTTTAAGAATAATCTTAAGGATGAAATTAGTTGGTACAAGCACCATAGGCCGATGCAAAGGACGCAAGCGGTGGACTCTGAATACTTTAATGTTACATTTATGTATATGGCGATCTGTTTATCAATTTGCTTTGTTGTATTTCTGCTGGAACATTTTCATTTCAGGTTTGGAGAGGTGATTAAGCAAAAAATAATGTTGCTCTGGAACGGGCTGAAGGAGAAATTTAGAAATTTTGGACGATGAACAAATTTCTACAAAGTTTACCATAGAATTAATAATGTAAATTGTATTTAATATTATCAGCATTTTTTATAAAAACACAAAACTTTTCAATTCAATTTGATTTTACGTGCTCATTCCCTTTCAAAATTTTCACATGGAGTATCAAAAATCCGACCGACAGTGAGCACCGAAAGTTTCAAATTTACTTACAGATCGTTGTGATTGATTCCAGTACACTTTTTCTACACTACTTGACACATTCCATTGGAACTGTGTTACATTTTCTGCTTTAATCCCATTGTAAATGTAAAAACACTTCAGAAATAAATGACAAAGTTGTTGCAAAATCTCCACCTTACTGTCCGTTTGGACCGTGTCTCACGAAAATCAAATTTTCCAGTTTGAAACAGGGCTGGTCTAATCACTTACCTGTTAGGGTCGCTCGCGTCTCCGCCACGTGTGGATCGTCCTTCCGGCGCCTTTTTTAAAGGAGGAAATGGGGATAATGGGTGGAGGGATCCCTTAAAATCGGTGTCTTCCAGACGTTGGATGCCGCTGCAGCCCTTTAGACTCGTGATTACACCCCTGGTTAACTTGCGCTAGTTAAGGAAGCTGCCCAAGGCCAACACCAAGTCTGCACCTGCAAAAGTGCTGAAACTAACATTTCAGCTTATCTTTCATATATAAAGATATGCGGAGAGGAAAGACATATATTCATATTATATTATTCATATTATATTATAATTGTAATCACTAGTTAAGTCAAAACTATTATATTTTAATTTTCATTTTATTTTGTTAGTGTTAAGTGAGTTGTTCCTGAATAAATTTTTTAATCTTTTTTAAAAACTAAAAAAGAGTGTTGCGAACCCAAAACTAGCGCAGTCGGTAGGATCTAGGCGAAACTCTGTATCAAACAATTGTTTTTGGGTATCAACCCTTAAGCCTAGCCGAAACAAGAAAATCCTGAAGATACGAAAACTTCCATCGAGGAAAAGTTGCAAGATCCAAAGGAAATTCCGGATTCCACAACAACACTCAACACAAAGGAACATCCTGAAGAAAGTCCAACTTCGACTCTATTCTGGGACTCGTTAGATTAAGAAGACCTGGGAAAAGGACAACTTCTCCAGATCCTATAGGCATTAGATTAAGAACAACCAAGAAAGAAAAAACATCAAAGAAACTCATCGCAGTAATTTTAATGTAAGTGTTTTTTTTTTTAAATAATTTCCTAAACACTTTTTGAATTTCTCTAAGACAATTTTATTCAAAATAATCAATCAAAAAATTAATCAAAATCAATTGATTCGTTTATAAGAATTAGTTTAGTTAATAATCCACAAAAATAAATCAAAATGGCACTAAATGTACCACTATTACGTTACCAAGCCGATAACATCCCTCACTTTGACTGCAACCCAAGACAGTTGCACAGATTTTTAAATTCATGCGAACATTTCCTACAAACTTTTCAAAATGTTCAAAACGCAAACGACCCATTAAACATTTGCTTGCTTGATACGGTCCTATGTAAGTTATGAACTATGAACCTATGAACTAAATAGCTGGCATTTAATAAGAAATGCATTAAATCAGACCTTTTCAGATTAGAGAGGTACAGACTGTCTAATACAAGACCTAATATCCATGAAACCTCTAAGAAACGAAACCCCTATCCAATTTGGCATGAGGATACAGGACTCACTAAGTTTATTATGTTCTAAATTAAATTCTACAATTGAAGACGAAGACGAGAGACAAATTAAAATTAACCATTACGACGACTTTGCTCTAAAAACTTTCATTCACGGCTTACCATATCAAACACAATTAGTAATCAGATTAAGAAACCCCAATTCGATTGAACAAGCTTTAGCCTTTGTAACAGAAGAGGAAAATTTTAAATATGTTAACACTGGACATAATCCGAATTTACATCAATCTACTTACAGACCGCAACCACTATTTAACCCCAATTATTCGAAACACAATTATCCAATACAAAATGTCCCAATGAAAAATGTCAAACAAAATTATCCTCCAAAACCTCAACCAAATTATCAACCAAATTTTCAACCTAACTTTCAACAAAGATATCAACCAAATTTCCAATCCAATTACCAACAAAAATACCAACCAAACTCAATTCAATTACCAACAAAGATACCAACCAAATTCTCAACCCAATTACTAACAAAGATACCAACCAAATTATCAACCAAGATCCACTAACATTCCTATTTCAAAACCGAACTTTCCACAACATCAACAATTTAATAATCAACCAAAACCATCTCCATTCAACCCAAGATCCAGTCACATGACTAAGAATTTTTCACCGATTAACTATAGACCTGAACCGATGGACACTAGCTCTGGAAACACCTCTAGACCTAAACAAACCTTTGCAATAGAAAATTTATATACACAAGAAATAAATCAAGACTATCAAGACTCTCATGACCAACAAAACTATCAAAACTACCAAGACAATCAAGACAATCAAGACTCTTATGACCAACAAGATTATCCAAACTCAAATAATGCTAACGCAGAATATGAAACTTTCAATCAGAAGAAACCCACCAACAGCCAAATTTTCAAATGACTTACCCGAATCCCGACCAGACATAATAAAACTAAATAGCATTCCTATAAACCTTCCCCATATTAACATTCCCGAATTAAAAGCTAAATTTTTAATAGACACAGGCAGTTCACGCAGCCTTATTGATCCCTCATTAGCCTATAAATTCTATAAAAATTGTATTACCAACGAACAATTTAAAATACAGACAGCACATGCAATGACCATTCACGACGAAATATCCAAAATTCCTATGTTTAATATCTTTAAAATAAAAAATGTTCATAAATTCTACTTATTTAAATTTTCTGAAAATTACGACGGACTTATAGGAGCTGATTTACTTAACCAGTTAGAAGCTGATATTAATATAAAATCTCGAAAATTAACAACACCCCTAACAGAAATACCAATCATTTATAATAACCTACAGACGTATTCAATTACAATACCACCCCGTTCTCAAAAAATTGTAAAATTACCCGTAAAATTAAAACAAGGAACTGGAATATTAAATTACACAGCTTTCTCGAATAATACAGAAATGCCTGAAGCCCTAGTAAACGTAGACAACAATTTTGCAATTACTACCATAATAAATTCAAGCAAAAAATTAGCAAAAATAGATATAACTTCACCTTTTGAAATTAATGAAATCGACCCTTGCACCGTAAATTTTGTTAATAAAATGGAAACAGAAGAGAATTCTTCTTTTACTTCATATGACAATACCTTAAAATCAAATTTAAAAAATTTAAGACTAGAACACTGTAATTCAGAAGAACGAGAATCAATTAGAAAATTATGTTTAGAATTTCGTGATATATTTTATTGCGAACAAATTCCATTGACATTCACAAACAAAATTCAACATAAGATCAATTTAAAAAATGAATCACCCATTTATACCAAGAGTTATAGATATCCTGAAATACATAGATCCGAAGTTAAAGAACAGATTTCTAAAATGCTAAACCAAGGGATTATTCAAAATTCCAGTTCCTCCCCGTGGTCCAGTCCAATTTGGATCGTACCAAAAAAATTAATAAACGTAAATGGCGCTTAGTAATCGACTACCGTAAATTAAACGAACAAACAATAGACGACAAATACCCCCTTCCAAACATTACTGACATTCTTGATAAATTAGGCAAAAGTCAATATTTCACCACACTAGATTTGGCCAACGGATTTCATCAAATTGAAATGCACCCAGACGATATACCCAAAACTGTGTTTTCTACAGAAAACGGACATTATGAATTTCGTAGAATGCCATTCGGTTTAAAAAATGCACCTAGTACTTTCCAACGCGTAATGGACAACATATTACGTGGACTTCAAAACGAAACTTGCTTGACGATATAGTAATTTTTAGTACATCATTACAAGAACATATTTCACGATTAAGAGACATTTTCATTAGACTTAGAGAATCAAATTTCAAAATACATATGGACAAATCTGAATTTTTACGCAAAGAAGTGCAATATTTAGGACACGTGGTTACCCCTCAAGGAGTTAAACCTAACCCCGATAAAATTTTAGCTATCAAAAACTTCCCCTTACCAACAACACCAAAAGAAATTAAATCATTTTTAGGACTCGTAGGTTACTATAGACGTTTCATACCAAATTTCGCTAAAATTACTAAACCAATGACTACGTGTTTAAAAAAGGATTTTAAAGTTAAACATACACCAGAATTTATTCAGTCATTTGAACATTGTAAACAACTATTAATTAATCCACCCATTTTACAATATCCCGACTTTGAAAAAGACTTTGTATTAACCACAGACGCTAGCAATTATGCTATAGGTGCCCTATTGTCACAAGGCAATATTCCAAATGACAAACCAATTGCATATACCTCACGAACTTTGAACGAAAGCGAATCTCGATATTCCACAATTGAAAAAGAACTGTTAGCAATTGTGTGGGCATGTAAATATTTTCGTCCCTACCTTTTCGGTAGAAAATTCAAAATTAATACAGATCATAGACCACTGACTTGGCTTTTTAACTTAAAAGAACCAAATAGTAAATTGATTAGATTAGATGGAGACTTGAAGAATTCGATTATGACATAATATTCAAAAAAGGAAAACAAAATACAAACGCTGACGCACTATCACGAATAAATTTAAATGCAATAGAAACCGAAAGCACCTTTAACAATCCAGGTGAAATTAACCAAGACATTTTAGATTATTTACGACATCTTTCTGAAAACCCTATCGAAAATACACAATCTTCAACCAGCGGTACGCAAGAAAACATAACAACTTTCCCTAAAATCAAAATTCTACAAGACATCCAAATTAAACCCCCACAAATCCAAAATGACGAATCATTCCATTCAACTGCACATTCCAATAGTAATAGTAATAATATAAATAACGGAATACCCATTCTAGACGATATAATCAATAATAAATCAAATCAAATTATTATTTCAAAAAACCCTTATAACAAATTAGAAATAAAAACTGAAGACTTTGGTTATCATAAAATCCTTCTCGGCAAAATCCACATTTCAAATAAAAATTTAATCCTTGAACTCTTAAAAAACTACACCTCCAAAAAAAAGACATTTTATTTATATTTTCATACAGCCTCGATGTATTTAGATTTTAATGAAGTATATTTAGATCACTTTTATGAAAAAGGACTTAAATTAGTAAAATGTACAAAGATGGTAAATTCAATTTTAGACGAAGAAGAAAGAATTATGCTAATAAAACATCAACATGAAGGTAAATGAAGAAAAATTTCAAATTTTCAATATAATAATTTCAAATAAAAATTTAATCCTTGAACTCTTAAAAAACTACACCTCCAAAAAAAAGACATTTTATTTATATTTTCATACAGCCTCGATGTATTTAGATTTTAATGAAGTATATTTAGATCACTTTTATGAAAAAGGACTTAAATTAGTAAAATGTACAAAGATGGTAAATTCAATTTTAGACGAAGAAGAAAGAATTATGCTAATAAAACATCAACATGAAGGTAAATGTAATCATCGCGGAATAAACGAAACACTTGAGAAATTGAAAAGAAATTATTACTGTCCCTCACTGAAAACTGACGTAACAAACTATATAAATAATTGTAACGTATGCCAAAAATCTAAGTACTTAAGAAAACCATCTTATGTCCCTATAGTATTAACCGAAACTGTAGGTAAACCCTTCCAATTTTTACATATCGATGTTTTTAAGTTTGACAACCAAAATTTCTTAACGATAATAGACGCTTTTTCTAAATTAGGACAAGCTATACCAATTCAAAGTAAGACAGCTATCGAAATTTGTAACGCATTGATTAATTACTTTTCTTATTACGGCCTTCCAGAAAAAATTACAATGGACAATGGTACTGAATTTAAAAACGAAATAGTTAAAGAACTTTTAAAACTACATAAAATTGAAATCCATTTTACCACCCCACTCCATCATGAATCCAATGCACCTGTAGAAAGATTGCATTCTACCTTAATTGAACATCTAAGAATATTAAGACAAACGAATACCACAAATAATGTTGTAATACTAATGAAATATGCTATAATTGCATACAACAACTCTATACATTCTTCTACAAATTTTACGCCATTAGAATTAACTCTCGGACATACAAATACACGTGACCCTTCTTGTTTAGTTGACTCTTCATTCTATTTTGACTATATAATGAATCACAAAGAAAAAATCAATCATGTTTATAAAAAAGTTAACGAACGACTCGAAACTAATAAAGAAAAAGTACTAGACATACGTAATCTCAAAGGACCAGAACAATACCAATTTCAAATCGGACAAACTATTTATAAAATGAATAATAAACGTAATAAAAAAGAAAATAAATTTTTAGACCCTTACATACTGACTGAAATACTAGAAAACAATAAAGCTAAAATAAAAAATAATAAAATAGAAATTATCCATATGAAAGAATTAAAAACTCCCTCTATTACAGATCCTGTTCATGCTTCGCAACAGAAATAACACTACCCAAGCTTTATGACCTAAATGATAACCCTGGACTATTACCACTAAAATTAGGAACTACACAAAACATTATCGACTATTGGTCATTTATACAGATCCTTGACTTGACAAGCATAACCAATGAATTTTACGTTTTGCAAAGACAAATTCGAAAATTTAGAACTACAGTCAAAAATTTAACAATGTATAAAGAAGAATACCATAACTCATACAATGTTATTTCTAATATAGAAAATACAATAACCAATCAAATTGGACAAGTAAATCCCTCAATAAATATAAGAACTAAAAGAGGTATAATAAATGGATTAGGCTCAATAATTAAAATATTAACTGGCAACCTTGACCAAACTGATGCTGAAAAATATGATAAAGCTATCTCTACCATCTTAAATAACCAAGGAAAATTTAAAACGATTATTAAAGAACAAATCACACTCCTGCAATTGGCTACTAATAAATTTAATAATGAAATTCAAAAATTGACACACAATCAAATAATATTAGAAACCCGTATTACGCAAATAGAACAAGAACTAAAAACAAAACATTCAAGTTATACAGAAATGTACGAATTTATGTTATTACAGACAGTTCTCTTCCAAATTACAACATCACTACAACTAATTCAAGAAATATTTGAGAAATTGGAAACATCAATCTCTTTTTCAAAATCTAATGTGTTTCACAACTCATTAATTGAACCTTTAGAATTATTACAAGAACTGAAACTTGTTAACGATCAATTGAAAGAAAACAAATTGCCATTTGAACCTAAATTAGAAAATATATTATTATTCGAAAAAGTAATGAAAATCAAAAGTTTCATTAGAGAAAGTCAAATAGTATTCATAATCCAAATTCCAATTGTTGAACTCAATAGTTATAACCTTTACCGTCTATATCCATTGCCTACTCCAACAAATGGAAAATACAAAACCATTTTTCCACAAACAAAATACCTATCATTAAATGAACACTACTACATGCAGTTCAATGAAAAATGTAATGAAATAAACCCCGAAGAATTCATATGTCAAGAAATGGACCATCAAGAGATAACCGAAGAAGCTCCTTGTGAAATACAAATGCTAAAATTTGCTAAAAACATTTCAAGTTGTCACCAGATTTCCACAAAGATCCAAAACCCCAAAGTACAGAAAATTGAAAACAACAAATGGTTATTAATCATCCCTAAAGAAATAGTGGCAGTGCAACAGTGCGGAAAAATTAAAGATAGTTTCCCAATTAACGGAACATACATGTTAGAACTGAACCCATATTGTGAAATTAATATTGGAAGTATAAAAGTCAAATCTTATCAAAATTCAAAACCAAATTTTCGAGTTATCGAAATTCCTAAATTAAACTTAAAATAAATAATCAATTGCAAATAAAACCCATAGAACTTGAATCTATAAATTTCAATGAAATTAATAACTTCCAACATATTCTAGACTTGCAAAATAAAGAACTTGATAAAATCATGAATCAACCATTGTTTTCAGATAAACCAAGTGTGTGGACATTAATACTCTATATTATATGTGTCGCAATAACTTCTTATCTGTTATATAAATTCTGGAAAACAACTCGAGTCATCAAGAAAGAAAATTCCAAGACCATGGACATCATCGTCTAATCTCGCACCTGCTACGCTAGATGCTCAAACTTATCCCCGGAGGAGTTAAGGAAGCTGCCCAAGGCCAACACCAAGTCTGCACCTGCAAAAGTGCTGAAACTAACATTTCAGCTTATCTTTCATATATAAAGATATGCGGAGAGGAAAGACATTCATTCATTATTATTCATATTATATTATTCATATTATATTATACATTATTTATAATCACTAGTTAAGTCAAAACTATTATATTTTAATTTTCATTTTATTTTGTTAGTATTAAGTGAGTTGTTCCTGAATAAATTTTTTAATCTTTTTTAAAAACTTATTCGAGTGTTGCGAACCCAAAACTCGCTATTAATTGCGTGCACGTGTCGGTCTAACTTTGCTTTTAAAGTTTCTAAAGATAACAAAGTTTTTAAAGTTGTCTTTTCGAGTTGTCTTTTTAAATTTTTTAAAGTGTGTTTTAAAGTGTAAAGCTGTAAAATATAAAAGTGTTAAACATGTCTAGACAATTAAGATCCAATATCCCGTCGGAAAATTGGACGTTTTGAGTACTTTTCTGCAGAGTTCCGAGTATGAAGATTTCTTGTCGGGTTTAATAAAAAAACCACATTAAACCCGTACATGTCTTAAATGGTGAATTAATGGAGCAGATAAAGGATTTAAAACGCAGTAACGAGAAATTAGCAAAGTCCGTGAAGGTTTTGCTGATACACAGATAAAAATCCAGATAGAACCGCTGAAATTGTTAATTTCCGAGCTATCTGATCAAATATACGAATTAAAGAAACTAACGAGAAGTTAGAGAAATCCAAGCCCGTCAAATATACGGTGGATACGCAGATTAACTCGCCTGGATCTGAAATTGAATCGTGTTCTGTACCAGCTATTGTCGATCACACTCGCAGCGCGATAAGGCAGATAAAGAAATTATCGCCATTGGTATGCGCCCCGGCAAAGAGAACATCAACAAACAACTCGATTCAGAAAACGGAGCGGATAAAATAAATGAATTACATTCAAGCGCTGAAATTGAGGAACCACAACGCTACAGGAAACAGTGGCAATTAAACATCGTCCGTGGGTCAAACGATGACACAAGCCAAATTAAAGCGGCAATTAGATATCAACATTTCCACGATTATCGTCTTGATCCGGATTTCTCGACAGATAAATTAATACAGTACCTAATCAGTAAAAAAATTAACGCTGCGACAAGCATTAAAACACCCAGAGGAATACTCCTCCTTCAAAGTAAGTGTCAACTGTCAATCAACCGAGAAAAACCTGGAAAGTTAAGCAGCACGCATGTTCGAAGACAGCGCTCGAATGGGTGACCGCTCCGTATCACGGCGTGACGTTTTCTAAGCAGACATACGTCAAATTTGACATTTGACAGGTGTCAACTGTCAGTTAAAAAAATCTAATCTCAGGTAGCTGCCACGTCGTTGATGAAATACCGGTTGTGCAATGATTTTTTTTTAAGTGTCAACTGTCAATCAACCGAAAAAAACTTGGAAAGTTAAGCACGCATGTTCGAAAACAGCGCTCGAATGGGTGACCGCTCCGTATCACGGCGTGACGTTTTCTAAGCAGACATACGTTAAATTTGACATTTGACAGGTGTCAACTGTCAGTTAAAAAAATCTAATCTCAGCTAGCTGCCACGTCGTTGATGAAATACCGGTTGTGCAATGATTTTTTTTTAAGTCTCAACTGTCAATCAACCAAGAAAAACTTGGAAAGTTAAGCACGCATGTTCCAAGACAGCGCTCGAATGGGTGACCGCTCCGTATCACGGCGTGACGTTTTCTAAGAAGACATACGTCAAATTTGACATTTGACAGGTGTCAACTGTCAGTTAAAAAAATCTAATCTCAGGTAGCTGCCACGTCGTTGATGAAATACCGGTTGTGCAATGATTTTTTTTTAAGTGTCAACTGTCAATCAACCGAGAAAATCTTGGAAAGTTAAGCACGCATGTTCGAAGACAGCGCTCGAATGGGTGACCGCTCCGTATCACGGCGTGACGTTTTCTAAGCAGACATACGTTAAACTTGACATTTGACAGGTGTCAACTGTCAGTTAAAAAAAACAGGAAAAATAGATCTAATCTCAGGTAACTGCCAGGTCGTTGATGAAATACAGGTTGTGCAATGATTTTTTTGTAAGTGTCAACTGTAAATCAACCAAGAAAAACTTGGAAAGTTAAGCACGCATGTTCGAAGACAGCACTCGAATGGGTGACCGTTCCGTATCACGGCGTGACGTTTTCTAAGCAGACATACGTCAAATTTGACATTTGACAGGTGTCAACTGTCAGTTAAAAAAAGAAGGAAAAATAGATCTAATCTCAGGTAGCTGCCACGTCGTTGATGAAATACCGGTTGTGCAATGATTTTTTTGTAAGTGTCAACTGTAAATCAACCAAGAAAAACTTGGAAAGTTAAGCACGCATGTTCGAAGACAGCACTCGAATGGGTGACCGTTCCGTATCACGGCGTGACGTTTTCTAAGCAGACATACGTCAAATTTGACATTTGACAGGTGTCAACTGTCAGTTAAAAAAAGAAGGAAAAATAGATCTAATCTCAGGTAGCTGCCACGTCGTTGATGAAATACCGGTTGTGCAATGATTTTTTTGTAAGTGTCAACTGTAAATCAACCAAGAAAAACTTGGAAAGTTAAGCACGCATGTTCGAAGACAGCACTCGAATGGGTGACCGTTCCGTATCACGGCGTGACGTTTTCTAAGCAGACATACGTCAAATTTGACATTTGACAGGTGTCAACTGTCAGTTAAAAAAATCTAATCTCAGGTAGCTGCCACGTCGTTGATGAAATACCGGTTGTGCAATGATTTTTTTTTAAGTGTCAACTGTCAATCAACCGAGAAAATCTTGGAAAGTTAAGCACGCATGTTCGAAGACAGCGCTCGAATGGGTGACCGCTCCGTATCACGGCGTGACGTTTTCTAAGCAGACATACGTTAAATTTGACATTTGACAGGTGTCAACTGTCAGTTAAAAAAACAGGAAAAATAGATCTAATCTCAGGTAACTGCCAGGTCGTTGATGAAATACAGGTTGTGCAATGATTTTTTTGTAAGTGTCAACTGTAAATCAACCAAGAAAAACTTGGAAAGTTAAGCACGCATGTTCGAAGACAGCGCTCGAATGGGTGACCGCTCCGTATCACGGCGTGACGTTTTCTAAGCAGACATACGTCAAATTTGACATTTGACAGGTGTCAACTGTCAGTTAAAAAAAGAAGGAAAAATAGATCTAATCTCAGGTAGCTGCCACGTCGTTGATGAAATACCGGTTGTGCAATGATTTTTTTGTAAGTGTCAACTGTCAACTGTCAATCAACCAAGAAAAACTAGGAAACTTAAGCACGCATGTTCGAAAACAGCACTCGAATGGGTGACCGCTTCGTATCACGGCGTGACGTTTTCTAAGCAGACATACGTAAAATTTGACATTTGACAGGTGTCAACTGTCAGTTAAAAAAAGAAGGAAAAATAGATCTAATCTCAGGTAGCTGCCAGGTCGTTGATGAAATACCGGTTGTGCAATGATTTTTTTGTAAGTGTCAACTGTCAATCAAACGAGAAAAACTAGGAAAGTTAAGCACGCATGTTCGAAGACAGCAGTCGAATGGGTGACCGCTCCGTATCACGGCGTGACGTTTTCTAAGCAGACATACGTCAAATTTGACATTTGACAGGTGTCAACTGTCAGTTAAAAAAGAAGGAAAAATAGATCTAATCTCAGGTAGCTGCCACGTCGTTGATGAAATACCGGTTGTGCAATGATTTTTTTGTAAGTGTCAACTGTCAATCAAACGAGAAAAACTAGGAAAGTTAACCACGCATGTTCGAAGACAGCAGTCGAATGGGTGACCGCTCCGTATCACGGCGTGACGTTTTCTAAGCAGACATACGTCAAATATGACATTTGACAGGTGTCAACTGTTAGTTCTAAAAAAAGAAGGAAAATAAATCTAATCTCGGGTATCTGCCACGTCGTTGATTAGATATCGGTTGGATTAACTATCAATCAACCGAGAAGAATTTGGACCACATATGTGGTCTTGATTGAATACCACGTATACGTATATCAATAAGAATTTTTGTTTGTAGTCCGACAATTGAACCTGTGACATACCGACAAACTTAGCCTAAAACCAACTTGTTAACGCGGAATAATGCTTGGATATATTCAACCTTTCCGTAGCTCTATAATATTCTATAAGTCTTTTTAAGGCTACAAAACAAATATCATGTTGAAACACAACATATATTTGTCTGCTATTTACTAGCCTTCATTCAAAATTGAAAATCTTTATTTGTAGCGTCTTGGATTATTTCTAACTGTTGAAGGCCAGGACGGACTTCCAGATTCCAAAAGTCATACATTTTTCTTAAATGATCAAGTTTTCTACCTGGTCTTATCTACATGGCCTGATCTTGTTTGTTTAGTCTTGTCTGCCTCGTCTTGTCTGTCTAGTCTGTCTAGTCTGTGAAGTCTGTCTAATCTGTCTACTATTGTCTGTCTAGTCTTGCCTGTCTAGTCTTGCCTGTCTAGTCCTCCTCGGTGGTGTAGTTGACAACATACCCGCCTTTCAATGCGGGAGACCCGGGTTCGAATCCTGGTCGGGGAAGCGACAACTAGGGCGGTTTTCATTAACCGTCCGGGCTGCCCACCCTGAATGAATGCAATATATGCGATACCGGGGTGGCGCATACTAAAAGCCAAGGTGGAATAGGGGATTTGGTGAGAGCTTACCCTGAACCACTTTTAAAGAAAAAAAAGTCTTGTCTGTCTAGTCTTGTCTGTCTAGTCTGTCCTCCTCGGTGGTGTAGTTGACAACATACCCGCCTTTCAATGCAGGAGACCCGGGTTCGAATCCTGGTCGGGAAAGCGACAACTAGGGCGGTTTTCATTACCCGTCCGGGCTGCCCACCCTGAATGAATGCAATATATGCGATACCGGGGTGGCGCATACTAAAAAAAGCCAAGGTGGAATAGGAGTCTTGTCTGTCTAGTCTGGTCAAAAACCTGTTAGGGTCACTCGCGTCTCCGCTCCGTCCTTCCGACACCTATTTTAAGGGAGGAAATGAGGATAATGGGTGGAGGGATCCCTTAAAATCGGTGTCTTCCAGACGTTGGATGCCGCTGCAGCCCTTTGGGCTCGTGATTACACCCCTGGTTAACTTGCGCTATTAATTGCGTGCACGTGTCGGTCCAACTTGGCTTCGCGCCTCGACTCCGTTCCGCTCGCTTCTCACTCTCGAAGCATACTACCGCGAAATATATAAGTTCGCGAAGTAAATTAATAGGTAAATCGCGCGATTTCAGACCAGGTCGACACATCTGTCTCCTTTTAATCGATGCCGAAATCGATTTAACATTTGAATTAAAATATCGATTTATTAAAATTGGCGCGAACACTGTCAACAAAAAATTTTTGTGCCAATTTTGTAACAAAGCGTCTATTTCCTTGCAAATTTTACTAAATTTCCAAATTTTTGAATTTTTCAAATAATGTCAAAAAACACTTCTAAATGACAAGTATTTTGTTGTATAATGTTGTGTTGTTACATCTCTACAATTTATGGCGATTTCTTTGCAAATTTTACTAAATTTGTAAATTGTAAAAATTGTTTAAATTTGTCGAATAATATCAGAAAACACCTCAAAAAATGACGAGTATTTTGTTGTATTGCTACATGTTCTTAATAACAATAGCATATTGTGCAACTTGGGCGGTAAGTTGTCAATTGCCCACAAGATCCGATGAGAGTATGTGTAGATGGCGCCACGACTCATCAGTAGTTCTGAACGCCGCCGAGCGAGGATGTGTAGATGGCGCCAGGATATATTCAAAATGCGCGCAGTCGTTGTGGAGTTTCATTCTAAATTTGGTCGTAATGAAATTGGTTGCATATATCAACGGGTATTGCGATAGAAAGTAATTTGTTGGTTTGATTAAACACCCGGCTTCCACGCACACTCCTTTTGCGGTCACTCCCGACTGGAGAATACAAAGAAACGCGACAAAGAAGAAATAGTTGCAACAAGTGGAAGAAGATCTGAGGATACCCATAAAGCCAACGATATCGCAATCGATCGGAAAGAGTGGAAACGTTTTGTGATTGCAGCAAGAACAAAGAAGAAATAGTTGAAACAAGTGGAAGAAGATCGGAGGATACCCATCAAGTCAACGATATCGCAATCGATCGGAAAGAGTGGAAACGTTTTGTGATTGCAGCAAGGGCTATCTTGTAAAAGGCTATCTTGTTATATATAACAATGCGACCTCCTCAATCGCCGGCTGCGGATTAAAACAGAAAAGAGGAAGACTGCGGGAAAGTTGACCCTTACGACACCTGCAGTTGATCCCTAATCCCTTTACCGAGCTGACTTGGGTCTAAAACACCTGCAGTTTGTCAAAAACTTACCCCAGCTCATGCATTTTGCAAGGGATCATTTAAATCGGACGTTGGAACAATACGGGTCTTCAGTTCTCAGTTGAGACCGGAATGGTATGATAGGGACCGAAGAAGAAATGCGCCTTGAAGAGCGGACTGCTTATGGAGGTGGTTCCTGGTCTGGGGTGCAATTTCTATTTGAGCACGTACCGGCTACGTTTTCATCATAAGGGGCGCCCGCAGTCACAGGAGAGGACGTTTAACGGGTGCTAGGTACATCGAAGAGATTTTGGCTTTACCTTACGTCGACTACACCGGAGAAGAATTTATCTTTATCCATGACAATGCGAAGCAATCGTGCAAGATTACGGTTATGGAATGGCTAGCATGCAGTCACACGACCTAAATCTTATGGAATCTTATGGAATGGCCAGCATGCAGTCCCGACCCAAATCTTATGGAATCTTATGGAAGGGCTTATGGAATGGCCGGCATGCAGTCCCGACCTAAATCTTATGGAATCTTATGGAATCTTATGGAATCTTATGGAAGGACTTATGAAATTATGGAATGGGCCAGCATGCAGTCCCCACCTAAATCTTATGGAATCTTATGGAATCTTATGGAAGGACTTATGGAATGGCCAGCATGCAGTCCCCACCTAAATCTTATGGAATCTTATGGAAGGGTTTATGGAATGGCCAGCATGCAGTCCCGACCTAAATCTTATGGAATCTTATGGAAGGGCTTATGGAATGGCCAGCATGCAGTTCCGACCTAAATCTTATGGAATCCTATGGAATCTTATAGAAGGGCTTATGGAATGGCCGGCATGCAGTCCCGACCTAAATCTTATGGAATCTTATGGAATCTTATGGAATCTTATGGAAGGGCTTATGGAATAGCCAGCATGCAGTCTCGACCTAAATCTTATGGAATCTTATGGAAGGGCTTATGGAATGGCCGGCATGCAGTCCCGACCTAAATCTTATGGAATCTTATGGAATCTTATGGAAGGGCTTATGGAATGGCCAGCATGCAGTCCCGACCTAAATCTTATGGAATCTTATGGAATCTTAAGGAAGGGCTTATGGAATAGCCAGCATGCAGTCCCGACCTAAATCTTACGGAATCCTATGGAAGGGCTTATGGAATGGCCAGCATGCAGTCCCGACCTAAATCTTATGGAATCTTATGGAAGGGCTTATGGAATGGCCAGCATGCAGTCCCGACCTAAATCTTATGGAATCTTATGGAAGGGCTTATGGAATGGCCAGCATGCAGTCCCGACCTAAATCTTATGGAATCTTATGGAAGGGCTTATGGAATGGCCAGCATGCAGTCCCGACCTAAATCTTATGGAATCCTATGGAATCTTATGGAAGGGCTTATGGAATGGCCGGCATGTAGTCCCGACCTTAATCTTATGGAATCTTATGGAATCTTATGGAATCTTATGGAATCTTATGGAAGGGCTTATGGAATGGCCAGCATGCAGTCCCGACCTAAATCTTATGGAATCTTATGGAAGGGCTTATGGAATGGCCAGCATGCAGTCCCGACCTAAATCTTATGGAATCCTATGGAATCTTATGGAAGGGCTTATGGAATGGCCGGCATGCAGTCCCGACCTAAATCTTATGGAATCTTATGGAATCTTATGGAATCTTATGGAATCTTATGGAAGGGCTTATGGAATGGCCAGCATGCAGTCCCGACCTAAATCTTATGGAATCTTATGGAAGGGCTTATGGAATGGCCAGCATGTAGTTCCGACCTAAATCTAAAGAGTGGAACGTCATATTTCTTAATTTCTAAATAAAAAATAGTTAAAGTCAATAGTTTACAGTGTGTCCGATTTCAAGGCAGGCAAGTGTAGATAAGCTTCAATTGTGAGTACATTATTCGGAATTATCTGCGTCGTATAATTTTAACGTTTTTTTTTTTTTTTAATAAACGCTCGAAATTTGTCCAATTAGACGATAAACAGTTTACACGACCAGCGGAACCACACAAGCGTTTGCAGGCGAAATGGAGCGCGAGAATTTGTTTTTCAAATGGCACGACTACCTCCTGTTCGCTCTGATGCTGATCACCAGCACCGGAATCGCTCTGTATTTCACCAGCGGCCGCAAATCCACGAGCGTACGTGATTATTTCCTAGGCGGAAGAGACATGCACTTTTTCCCCGTTGGGATGTCCATATCTGGAAGGTAAGCTTACATTAAATAAAATCAATTCAGCTTAGAATTCTAATTGAAATCATCTAATCTTATCATTGTTAGTGTGATGTCGGCAATGGCGATGACGGCGTACCCGAACGAAATGTACACTTACACGTTGCTCTCCGGCGCGATGGCCTTCACGTGTCCTCTGGCGATAGTGTTCGTCTATGTGGGCATCATCCCCGTTTTCTACAACCTGCAGCTGTCCAGCATGTACGAGTACGTGGAGCTCCGATTCGACAGGCGGTTGCGAAAAATCACCTCGTTCTTGTTCACGCTTCTCATGTTGATCGTGCTGCCCGCCAATGTGTACTTATCATCCGTTTCTTTGGAACAAGGTGCGGAGCATTTAGTTTGAGTCGAAAACCTTTTGTCTTTTCTCTAGGAGCATTGGAGCTGCAAACCATTAAAATATGTTTCTTGTTGCAGGGACTGGGTTCAACGTTCACTACTTTTCTTTGGTTCAGTGTTTGGTGTGTACATTTTATACGACGATCGGAGGTTTTAGGACGGTGGTGTGGACCGATACGTTGCAATTTGGGCTGATGCTGGGGACGTCGGTGGTTGTAGTGGTCATTGGCACTTTGCAAAGCGGAGGTGTTTGGAGAATCCTCCAAGCTGCCGACGAGGGAAAAAGATTCGACTTTGTGTTGGAAAACTTGCATCCAGTGAGATTCCCACGTCTAAATCCTTGCACATTTCAGTTACGACGTCGATCCGACCCTACGCGATTCCCTCTGGACGATCCTGATCGGGAACTCGCTGTTCTGGCTGCAGAACATCTCCATAAACCAGGCGTACATCCAGAAATGTTTCGCGCTACCCACACTCGACCACGTGAAAAAGTGACGATTTCAACCCGGTCCAAACGATTTCTAATTACAACCTCAATTCCAGAGCTTTCGCACTGTTCGCGCTCTCCGTGATGGTCTTCTTCCTCCTCACCACCCTCTCCAGCTTAACCATGTACAGCTTCTTCAAGGACTGCGACCCGTTTTCCGCGGGCAAAATCAAATTCCCAGATCAGCTTTTCGCCTACTACATCCTCCAAGTCACAGATAACTTCCCGGGCGTCGCCGGATTGTTCATTGCCGGTATCACCAGTGCAGTTATGAGGTAACAACACAGAAATTATAACAGGTTAGGTTCAGATCAAACTTGTTCGGGAAGATTGCAGATTTTGGCCTCTTCCTCTAATCGATGGTACACTTACCCATTGAGAGCGCCTCCTCTAGTCTTGATCCATTAGGAATTTCCGGATCTGAGTGCGATTCAAGGATAGCAACTTCTCAAGGTGTCCGCAAGGTACATCTGTCTCTTACGGCAGATACAGTTTTTTCTAGCAATTGTAATTGCATTCCATTTCGTCGTTGGTACTTCCAGTCAGGGGATCTTAGCAGCGAGGCTATTGCCCGATTATCTTATCTTAGCTTTCAGTCGATCAAATTTTACAACGGAATCAGATCCATCTGATGCAGACACACGTCAGTCTTTGAATCTTCCAAGCTTTTTCTTCATAGAGACCAGCTTGGTTCTACTTCCCAGGCTAAGTTATCGCAGGTCACACTATCATGGTGTACATCCATTGCAGCATTCTGGGGTTCCAACCTCGAGATAGCGGTGTGAGACCGGAGTTGTATTCCATAGTCTGTCATACACAGGTGGCACCAGGTTCAAATCCGCACAACTTGGTGCCGACTTTTGCTGCATTTCTGCAAACAAATCAACATTTTATAGGGAAGAAAACAGCCTCTGGCAGCATTCTTCTTCCCCACCTCCTACGTTTGACGACGACATGTCAAAACAGGTGACAAGGGCGTCGAAGGGCGATGACCCGAACCCAGACGGGGGAGGTACCAGCGCCGGTACCAAAATACGCTGCTCTGTGGGGCCCACGTGCCGGTCAACTTGGAAATTCAAAAACGCGACATCCTGGTGCCCCAAATCGACATTCAAGTTTTTCTCTGTGCAGATCAACAGTTATAAGTGGGCGTCGCGACGCGATTCCGCGATGTCCAATTATTGGTGCGGAATGCCAAAACACCGTTCTACAATCCACTGAAAAACCGGGCGACTGCAAAAATATGGACGTTTTTCTTTCGTCAGTAGTTTCCTGCATTGCGGCGGGTTTGGGCGAGCGTCGCGACGGTTGCAAACGACGCAACGTGATGCCGCTTACATTAATGAATAAAACTTTCAATTCTCTGCCGGAATCGCGCAAAACCGTTCCAGCAGAGCTTTAGTTGGCGATTTTGTGGGTTTTCCTGGACGTCCTGACGTTTTTGGTTTTTTTATAGCGTCGCAACGTCATCTTCAAGGCAATCTGAATTAAACTCCCAAACAAACTAATAGGTTCTATGCCCGACCAAACGGCGCCGGTCCCGTTCCGATCCGTCAATTTGTTCGGACGTTCCAGGTACCGCCGTAAAACGCCTCAGGTTTTTTTTTCACTTTTTGCGCACTGTTCCCTTTAAACTGTCGCAGATTCGCAATAAATTGTCGCAGTTTAAATATTCTTGTCGGAATACTTGCGGGAAAGTGTTCTGAAGAGAACGAATCCAACTGGCAACCTGGAGGCCTTTAAATAAGCGTAGGGCGTCCGTGGAAGTGGTTGCAAAATCGGCAAAAAAAGTTGCATTTTTGCGACTGCAAAAATATGGACGTTTTTCTTTCGTCAGTAGTTTCCTGCATTGCGGCGGGTTTGGGCGGGCGTCGCGACGGTTGCAAACGACGCAACGTGATGCCGCTTACATTAATGAATAAAACTTTCAATTCTCTGCCGGAATCGCGCAAAACCGTTCCAGCAGAGCTTTAGTTGGCGATTTTGTGGGTTTTCCTGGACGTCCTGACGTTTTTGGTTTTTCTATAGCGTCGCAACGTCATCTTCAAGGCAATCTGAATTAAACTCCCAAACAAACTAATAGGTTCTATGCCCGACCGAACGGCGCCGGTCCCGTTCCGATCCGTCAATTTGTTCGGACGTTCTAGGTACCGCCGTAAAACGCCTCTGGTTTTTTTTTCAGTTTTTGCGCACTGTTCCGTTTAAACTGTCGCAGATTCGCAATAAGTCTTCGCAGTTTAAATATTCTTGCCGGAATAGTTGCGGGAAAGTGTTCTGAAGAGAACGAATCCAACCGGCAACCTGGAGGCCTTTAAATAAGCGTAGGGCGTCCGTGGAAGTGGTTGCAAAATCGGCAAAAGAAGTTGCATTTTCTCTTGCAACAGGTGAACGGGACGTCGCCCCAAATCTACATTCAAGTTTTTCTCTGTGCAGATTAACAGTTATAAGTAGGCGTCGCGACGCGATTCCGCGATGTCCAATTATTGGTGCGGAATGCCAAAACACCGTTCTACAATCCACTGAAAATCCGGGCGACTGCAAAAATATGGACGTTTTTCATTCGTCATTTGTTTCCTGCATTGCGGCGGGTTTCGGCGGGCGTCGCGACGGTTGCAAACGACGCAACGTGATGCCGCTTACATTAAAAGATAAAACGTTCAATTCTCTGCCGGAATCGCGCGAAACCGTTCCAACAGAGATTTAGTTGGCGATTTTGTGGGAGTTTTCCTGGACGTCCTGACGTTTTTGGTTTTTATAGCGTCGCAACGCCATCTTCAACGCAATCGGGATTAAACTCCCGAACAAACTAATAGGTTCTATGCCCGATCGAACGGCGCCGGTCCCGTTCCGATCCGTCAATTTGTTCGGACGTTCCGGGTACCGCCGTAAAACGCCTCAGGTTTTTTTTTTCACTTTTTGCGCACTGTTCCGTTTAAACTGTCGCAGATTCGCAATAAGTCGTCGCAGTTTAAATATTCTTGCCGGAATAGTTGCGGGAAAGTGTTCTGAAGAGAACGAATCCAACCGGCAACCTGGAGGCCTTTAAATAAGCGTAGGGCGTCCGTGGAAGTGGTTGCAAAATCGGCAAAAGAAGTTGCATTTTCTCTTGCAACAGGTGAACGGGACGTCGCCCCAAATCTACATTCAAGTTTTTCTCTGTGCAGATTAACAGTTATAAGTAGGCGTCGCGACGCGATTCCGCGATGTCCAATTATTGGTGCGGAATGCCAAAACACCGTTCTACAATCCACTGAAAAACCGGGCGACTGCAAAAATATGGACGTTTTTCATTCGTCATTTGTTTCCTGCATTGCGGCGGGTTTCGGCGGGCGTCGCGACGGTTGCAAACGACGCAACGTGATGCCGCTTACATTAAAAGATAAAACGTTCAATTCTCTGCCGGAATCGCGCGAAACCGTTCCAGCAGAGCTTTAGTTGGCGATTTTGTGGGAGTTTTCCTGGACGTCCTGACGTTTTTGGTTTTTATAGCGTCGCAACGCCATCTTCAACGCAATCGGGATTAAACTCCCGAACAAACTAATAGGTTCTATGCCCGATCGAACGGCGCCGGTCCCGTTCCGATCCGTCAATTTGTTCGGACGTTCCAGGTACCGCCGTAAAACGCCTCAGGTTTTTTTTTTTCACTTTTTGCGCACTGTTCCCTTTAAACTGTCGCAGATTCGCAATAAGTCGTCGCAGTTTAAAAATTCTTGCCGGAATAGTTGCGGGAAAGTGTTCTGAAGAGAACGAATCCAACCGGCAACCTGGAGGCCTTTAAATAAGCGTAGGGCGTCCGTGGAAGTGGTTGCAAAATCGGCAAAAAAAGTTGCATTTTTGCGACTGCAAAAATATGGACGTTTTTCTTTCGTCATTTATTTCCTGCATTGCGGCGGGTTTCGGCGGACGTCGCGACGGTTGCAAACGACGCAACGTGATGCCGCTTACATTAAAAGATAAAACGTTCAATTCTCTGCCGGAATCGCGCAAAACCGTTCCAACAGAGCTTTAGTTGGCGATTTTGTGGGAGTTTTCCTGGACGTCCTGACGTTTTTGGTTTTTATAGCGTCGCAACGCCATCTTCAACGCAATCGGGATTAAACTCCCGAACAAACTAATAGGTTCTATGCCCGATTGAACGGCGCCGGTCCCGTTCCGATCCGTCAATTTGTTCTGACGTTCGAGGTACCGCCGTAAAACGCCTCTGGTTTTTTTTCAGTTTTTGCGCACTGTTCCGTTTAAACTGTCGCAGATTCGCAATAAGTCGTCGCAGTTTAAAAATTCTTGCCGGAATAGTTGTGGGAAAGTGTTCTGAAGAGAACGAATCCAACCGGCAACCTGGAGGCCTTTAAATAAGCGTAGGGCGTCCGTGGAAGTGGTTGCAAAATCGGCAAAAGAAGTTGCATTTTCTCTTGCAACAGGTGAACGGGACGTCGCCCCAAATCTACATTCAAGTTTTTCTCTGTGCAGATTAACAGTTATAAGTGGGCGTCGCGACGCGATTCCGCGATGTCCAATTATTGGTGCGGAATGCCAAAACACCGTTCTACAATCCACTGAAAAACCGGGCGACTGCAAAAATATGGATGTTTTTCTTTCGCCATTTGTTTCCTGCCTTGCGGCGGGTTTCGGCGGGCGTCGCGACGGTTGCAAACGACGCAACGTGATGCCGCTTACACTAAAAGATAAAACGTTCAATTCTCTGCCGGAATCGCGCGAAAGGTTCCAGCAGAGCTTTAGCTGGCGATTTTGTGGGAGTTTTCCTGGACGTCCTGACGTTTTTGGTTTTTATAGCGTCGCAACGCCATCTTCAACGCAATCGGGATTAAACTCCCAAACAAACTAATAGGTTCTATGCCCGATCGAACGGCGCCGGTCCCGTTCCGATCCGTCAATTTGTTCGGACGTTCCGGGTACCGCCGTAAAACGCCTTAGGTTTTTTTTTTCACTTTTTGCGCACTGTTCCGTTTAAACTGTCGCAGATTCGCAATAAGTCGTCGCAGTTTAAATATTCTTGCCGGAATAGTTGCGGGAAAGTGTTCTGAAGAGAACGAATCCAACCGGCAACCTGGAGGCCTTTAAATAAACGTAGGGCGTCCGTGGAAGTGGTTGCAAAATCGGCAAAAGAAGTTGCATTTTCTCTTGCAACAGGTGAACGGGACGTCGCCCCAAATCTACATTCAAGTTTTTCTCTGTGCAGATTAACAGTTATAAGTGGGCGTCGCGACGCGATTCCGCGATGTCCAATTATTGGTGCGGAATGCCAAAACACCGTTCTACAATCCACTGAAAAACCGGGCGACTGCAAAAATATGGATGTTTTTCTTTCGCCATTTGTTTCCTGCCTTGCGGCGGGTTTCGGCGGGCGTCGCGACGGTTGCAAACGACGCAACGTGATGCCGCTTACACTAAAAGATAAAACGTTCAATTCTCTGCCGGAATCGCGCGAAAGGTTCCAGCAGAGCTTTAGCTGGCGATTTTGTGGGAGTTTTCCTGGACGTCCTGACGTTTTTGGTTTTTATAGCGTCGCAACGCCATCTTCAACGCAATCGGGATTAAACTCCCAAACAAACTAATAGGTTCTATGCCCGATCGAACGGCGCCGGTCGCGTTCCGATCCGTCAATTTGTTCGGACGTTCTAGGTACCGCCGTAAAACGCCTCTGGTTTTTTTTTCAGTTTTTGCGCACTGTTCCGTTTAAACTGTCGCAGATTCGCAATAAGTCTTCGCAGTTTAAATATTCTTGCCGGAATAGTTGCGGGAAAGTGTTCTGAAGAGAACGAATCCAACCGGCAACCTGGAGCCCTTTAAAGCGTAGGGCGTCCGTGGAAGTGGTTGCAAAATCGGCAAAAGAAGTTGCATTTTCTCTTGCAACAGGTGAACGGGACGTCGCAGGACGGCGAGCGAAGGCTCGAAAATCGTGGCGCGGCGGCAGTCAAACGATCCGGAAGAATTTTTGAGATCCGACAAAAAATACGCCTCAAAGGTTCAAAATTCGTGATTTTAGGTTTCGGTCTGGTGCGTTCGAACCTGGGAGGCGGGAGTTGAGTCGCGAAAATGGCACCGCTCGACGGAGCTCTCGGTTCTATAAGAGAAAAATGTACAATCCCGTCTTGTGCTGTCAAAAACCTCGATTTTCGGTGGGGTTTAACTCTTTGAAGGGGCGCGACCGGACGGAGGACAAAACCTGGGACTGCGCAACGTGCAGATGGACATTTGCAGTTAAAACACCTAAGATCTGCCGCATAAAAAAGCCCAATGTGACCTTTTTAAAAACTCAAGTGGTGCGGTACCCCAGGTGAAATTCGCGAAACGCCACACGTCAGTCGTCTCAAAATTGATAGAAATTTGCGATTCTGTCGAGACCTAGCGATTTAGGCGGAATGCTTCCCTACACGGACACCAAAAGTTTGCATTACAAAAATTACCACTTTTACGGAGGTCATGGCAAAAATACCTAGGAAAAATGAAATTCACGAAATCATTCCTGTAGAAAGCTTTGAGACGCGTCCTCCGACACCATTCTCGTGGCTGCGCGACTTTTGTCAGCAACGTTATTCACATTTTCTGGCATTGCGGGTCGCCCGACTAAAACTTGTTCGTGTTGAGTTATATAGGATGCAACAAACAAGATTAAACCAAACGAATGAAGGATAGAACTCTGAAGGTAAAATGTGTTTCAGTACGTTGTCTGCTAGTGTGAACGCCTTGTCCTGCACGATTTACAAAGATTTTGTGAGTCCGTTTCTGCCGAGCAACTTTAGCGAGAGCAAGACGTCGTTGTTGGTGAAACTGATCGCCGCAGTAGTTGGGGTGGTTTGCATGGTGATGGTAATCTTGCTGTCTAAACTGGACAACATCTGGCCGGTGGTTATGATCGTCGGTGGAATAACCTCTGGGCCTATGTTCGGTCTGTTCGTCTTGGGCATGTTCACCACCCGCACTAACTCGAGGGTAGATTAATTAAAGTATTAAAAACATTTGGGTTTGAAACTATTTTGATTATTTCAGGGAGCAATCTTCGGATTAGTTGGTTCTTTGGCCACAATGTCCTGCGTAGTTTTCGGATCCGTCTATTACAAACAGAACGGGCTCATAGTGTACGCGACGTTGCCCATGTCCACGGCTGGTTGCAGTTTTCCCTACAACAACACGACCCCGGCTAACTTGTAAGTTTTAAACAACCCGAAGCATCCGTGCTTCACGTCAAATCAACTTGTTTCAGCGAAAATTGGCACGCGAACGTCCCGTACATCTTCCGGATTTCGCACAACTACTTCATCTTGATGGGATGCGTCCTGGTCTTGATCATCGGACTGCCCGTCAGTCTGCTCACCAAATCCAAACAAGCGGTCAGTAAAGAATTGCTGAGTCCGCTCATCTACTGGACGTTACCGAAAGCTACGACGTTCACAGCAGTGCAACAGCAAGAAAACCTCAAATAAAAACAAAATTGGAGGTTTACGTCTTGTTATATCTTGTAATTGGAGGATTACGTCTTTCTAATCAAATAGACTTTACTGTTATCATGTTTAGCCTGGGGCCACTCTCTCAAACTCATTTGGTGTTTTAAAGCTGATTAAAGCTGAATAAAGTTGATTAAAAACTGATTAAAGCTAATTTAAGCTAATTAGCCGAGCATTTATGAATGAAATGCGGTGGCGTTAGTTCCAAAACGAACTATCTTTCCCTACTTATCCAAATTGGTAGCAGATCTGGCAATGGTAAATAAATAAATTTATATATAAACTAGATATGAGTACATGCAATCAATGCGTGATAACACTAAATGGGTGTGAGGTCTATGTAGCCCCACGCCAAACAGGGTGTGAGGTCTATGTAGCCCCACGCTAAACAGACTGTGAGGTCTATATAGCTCCACGCCAAACAGGATGTGAGATCTCTGTAATCTTACGCTAAATAGAGTGTGAGGTAAATGTAACCCCACGCAACATAGACCTCACACCCTGTTTAGCGTAGGGCTACATAAACCACACGGTCTGTTTAGCGTGGGGTTACATAAACCTCATACCCTGTTTAGCGTGGGGATATTCTCTCAAACCCATTTAGTGTTTTAAAGCTGATCAATGCTAGTTAAAGTTGATTAAAAGCTGATTAAAGCTGATTTAAGCTGATTAGCCGAGCATTTATGAATGAAATAATGTGGTGGTTCAAGAACGAACTATCTTGCTCTACTTATCTAAATTGGTAGCAGATGGTAAATAAATAAATTTATATATAAACTACATATGAGTACATGCAATCAATTGGGTGGTAACGTTTATAAATGTACAATTTGATGAAGGAACCTTTTATTTTGCTTTGGGTTCCTCGAAAGTGTCCTCCGGATGGCTTTGCAGATACCAATGCTTGCGCTTCCTTTTCGGAGGAATCGTCTCGCCCTCCTCGTAATCCCATTTGGCTCTGTCGGCCTTCCCGAAGATGCAATAAATCGCCGCCGTGAGAGTGCTGACCAAGCAAACGATACCGAACACCATGTGCCATTGCTGGAAGGTGTTGTCTGGTGCGAGAACGCCTATGATATACGGCGTAATGATTCCGGTTATCGATCCGAGCCCGTTGAAGATCGCCATCACGTTCCCGGAAAAGTTAGTCGTTAGATCGATCCCGTTTACTCGCAAACTCGAGTAAAATGGACCTTTGAAGAACATGGCCAGGATGATGTAAACTTGTGCCATGACTCGATCACAATTAGCGAATCCAGTGAGCACTAAAAACAATCCTGGCATTACAAAAGACACTGCCACGTAGAGTTTCCTTATAAATTCTGTCCGAACGTTGTGTTTCTTCACAACTACGTCGTTGATTTTCCCGAATAACACGCTGCTTATGTACTGCGCGATGAACGGGAGAGACGAGAGAATGGCGTTGGATTTGATGTTGTAGTTCAAGACGTTGTTCATGTACTTCGGCAGATTAGTGATCATGGTGAAGAATAGGTAATTGTGGCCCAATTGCGCTATAATCATCGCCCAAATTGCAGGATCCATAAATATCCGTTTCATCGGCACGTTTCGCTTCTGCTTCTTGGTGATTCTTTCCTGCAGGTAATCCAGTTCTTCCTGCGTTATACACGCGCTGTAAATGGGATCCGAAGACCCCCACAACCAGAATAAAGGGCACCAAATGATTCCCAACCCCGCCCATATGTAGTAAACCATCGTCCAATTGTTCAAATAGTGAATTGCTAGGCCACTAAACAGTGTTCCAATCACAGCGCCGATGGAGCTGGCGGAAAGCGCCACACTGCCCAAGGTGCCTCTTTCGTTCGGTGGTGCCCAACGTGCCAAAAGACTTCCGACGCCCGGGAACAGGAAAGCTTGTGCGAAGCCAGTGCTTATACGCACGACGAAGATTACTATCCAGTGCAGTTTGGCCATGACTATCATTGGTACAACCGCCGTTGACACGGATGACACCACATTTGCCCCAATTATGAACCACTTGGCTCCGTATTTGTCGCAAAAGTATCCGGCAGGAATGTGCAAGACTGCGTAACCGATATAAAACGCCAACAACACGTAACTCTGCTCCGCCTCCGACCATTTTATTTTACCCCCTTCGATTTTCTTTATCACCGACGACACTCCCTTTTTCTCCGCGCAGATGGACGAGGTGTTTCCTTTCTTCTTGATCTGTTCCACCATTTCCACAATGGCGATGCTCAGCGAGACTCGATGCCCGTACTGGATGATTATCAGGAAAAAGCAGAAGACGACCACGACGTGTCGTATAGGCGCGACGAAGCACGGAGTCGCGCATTGCATCACCGAACATTTCTTCCTCTCGCGGTTTCTATCCGTCGCTTGCTCCGCCATCGCAATAAATATTTGACACTGTTGTCACAATTTGTCACAGATTCTGTTTGTTTGAGCCCTCTCGAATAAAAGCGTGAACGCCATCACTTTTGAGTTGCGTGTCAAAATATAACCTCCAATTCCTTGCTAGAAGAAGCAGCAGTATCAGCCACTCCATCCACTGAAGAGATTACATCAACTGTGAGCAAGAAGACCGAAATGACGAGCAAGACATCACACCCTCACTCTGGAAGTTACCTTGTCGCGACGCGATCACCGAATAATTTTGCAGTAGTGTAGTAGCGTCGTTGTAGGAAATACGACTCGACGTCGGAACGAAATTTGGAGTTATTGGTGATAGGTAAATGATTCAACATCGTTTTTGCGTTTTTTATCAGTTCTGTTCTAGGTAAGGGTAGATGAATATCGGATGTCGGGTAGACACTCCATGCGATCCCAGCAGGGATAGGTCTACTTCAGGGATGCGCCCCTGCCCACGTGAACTTCGAATCTCTCACCACCCTTGTCTCGAGAGGAAATCGGATCCTACCAATGAACTACCCTCTACCCCATCCCAAACCATCAACATCTTCCAAATATATGCCCCTACTTCAGACGCATCCGATGAAGAAATTCTATTCGGAATCCTAAAGGAAACAGCTGCAATACCAGAAAGAGATAATCGGTGACTTCAACGCGAAAGTTGGTCCCATTCAAACAACGGAAGACCACTTTGAAAACATATTAGGAAAATGAGGTTTTGGAGACAGAAATGAGAGAGGGAAGCGCCTATTGTCATTCTGCGCTGACAAGAATATGACCATCGTGAACACAATGTTCGCACATCGCCCACGGCGACTATATACGTGGAGGTCAGCCGGTGATAGGTATAGAAATCAAATAGATTTCCTGCTGATACCACAAAAGATACCAAAACCTATCCAGGCGCTGACTGCGGATCCGATCATCAGCTACTTATAGGAAAAATAAAATTACAACTGAAAGCTCCAAAACGCCCCTCTATGTCTAAAAATAGGTGGGACAAGTCGAATACAACTTTCGCCGCCCCAATTTATAATTCGTTAGACAAACTTAAAGGTTCTATATCGTCTGTTAGGTACATGTGTAAATCCTGACAATTTTTAAGAATTTCGTCTGAATTTTTTTGCGATAATGGAATATCGTATAAAATTCAAAAATTTTATTATGATTTTCCAATTGTGTAAATCTTTCTGTAACAGAATTAGTACAAATATTTAAGAGATAATGAAAAACTTTGATTACGTGTTCAACAGCAGGTGTTACCGCATAGAGGTTCTAGCAAAATGATTTCAGGCAATCTTCTCCGGTATAAGTGATGAATTTACTCAATGAATCATCAAATGAACATTTTATATTACAGGTAAAACTGTACGGTACGTGTATATGTGTTTGGTTGGTATAGCTATTGTCGGGGTTTGGTGAGCATGTATCAATCGGTTTTAATATTGATTCAAAATCTGCGTATACAACACAATTTTTCTATCGTAATTTTGGAATTTTAATATATCCCCCGGAACCATATCACCTCCCCTGTCTTTAACAATGTCTTTTGCCGGCATAATAGTGTATATTTTGTTGCAGTCATTCAATTTATGTTGATTGAAAGACGCCTCGTTTGAAAAAAAGGTTAGACAGCCATCACATAAATATTTTTTATCGTTATGCGATGATATTTGACTTCTTACCAGTCGCCAAATATCTATTATTATATACATAATGACCTTTAACCCCCTCTTCCAAATGTAATAAGTTTACATGTCTTTCCCTAGTGTCAAATTTTGTAAACAGATTTTCTATTTGTTTATCTGTTCCTTCGTGAATAAATAATTTGCTTTTACGTCTAATTCTAATTGAAAGCCTGCTTTCAAAATTTGCAATTATTTCCATTTCATTAGCTATTTCTTTAGCTTCTACAAATTATTTGCCCAAAACTATTAATACGAAATTCCATCAGAAACAAATTTACACTAGAACTAGAAAAGAATAGAAACAATTCTTGAATAATTGAAAAAAATTACTTAGTCCACCAGATTTTTTGGCTGCGTCGTTTACAACTAAATTTAAAGAATGGCAGGAAGAGGTTACGAAAAACGGCTTAGGATTCTTATCTAAGATTTGTTTTTGCAAACCAGAATGCATACCTTTCATGTTTGGACCATTGCCGTATAGCTGGCCACGTATATTTTTAATTTTGAGACCTAATTTGTATAATTCTTGCAAAATTAAATCAGTTAAACTCTCCCCAGTTGATGATTCTAGAGGTAAAAATTTGATGAAATATTCTTTAGGAACAAATTCATCACTATCTTTATTTAGAACGCGAATACCAAGATACTTTTGTTCAATTCTACTAACATCTGGAGTGCAATCCAAAATAATGCTGTAATATTTGGGAAATAATATTGGAAATAATAGTAACACGTACTTTTTCTCCCAATAAATGTATTATGTTATTTTGAATTTCTTTGCTCAAATAATGAGAACAATTGGGATTTTTTGAAACTGTGTAAATGCTCACTAATAAATAGATTAAATTTTGCCAAAAATTCAACAAAAAAAATTTCTTTGATCTCATCTTTTGTGATTTCTTTTGTGATTTTTTTTCGCTGCTACAAAAATATGCCGCCCTAAAAATATAGCGCCGTAAGGCGATCGCCTGTCCGACCAGGACTTACACACTGGACTTACACAATAACACCGAATATAGGACCAGACTCTCCGAAAAACTCCAAACACTAAACTGCGGAAACACCAAACAAATAGACGAAGAGGATAAAATCGGAAATGATAAAAATGGCCAATGATGAATTCGCGGAGGAACTTCGGCGAGGATCCTCGCCGAAGTTGTTCGAGGCGAGGAACTACACGGAGCAGGCATCCACACTCTCGCCTTACATCGCGAGGACCTCAGTACTCGCACCTCGTGTCCCTTTCACTCGGGCACGAAAAACCGCGTCATAAAGCGAAGTTAGCCAAGGCGAGGCGAGTAACCTGAACACACTCTCGCTCCTCTCAAATCCGTGCTACTTCGCGAGAGTCTGGAGCGGGCATTATCTTCAAATTAATTTCTTTACGGCGCATTTCTCGCATAACCAAATGAGATTTGCAAAAATTTCGCGAACAAACCTTTTAGGAAATTTCGCACTGAATCCAAAACTGCGGTTGAAATTTTTATGCGACTTCCGGTTTGCTAAATATTGCAATTTTAGTTTCATCCAATTCTCCCTCAAATCAGATTTTTTCTGCTTGAACTTCCAGCTATTTTGAGCTAAATATCCAAGAACAAACCAAATTTGCTAAAATTTGGTGGATGCACCTTCAAGGAAATTTCTTTGCGAATCCAAAACTGCGATTTGGATTTCCGTGCGACTTCCGGTTTGTGAAATATTGCAATTTTAAACGATGCGGTTTTCTTCAAATTAATTTCTTTACGGCGCAGTTCTCGCAAAACCAAATGAGATTTGCAAAAATTTCGCGGATAAACCTTTTAGGAAATTTCGTACTGAATCCAAAACTGCGTTTGAAATTTTTAAGCGACTTCCGGTTTGCTAAATATTACAATTTTAGTTTCATTTTCGAATTTTTTGAAAACTTTAAGAATCATTTACGTACTTTTAGAAAAAATCGGTTAATTTTTGGAACCAAAACCCTTCTCTTTGACACTTTTTGGTTTTATTTTTGGTAAAGTTTGAATAAAAAAAATTGTAAAATTTATCAAATTTTTCGATTATTTTTGACAATTTTCAGAAATATTTACAAAATTTTAGAAAAACCGGTTAATTTTTTGAACTAAAACTCCTCATATTGACACTTTGGTAAAATTTGAAAGCCAATTTTGTAAAATTTACCAAAATTATCCAATATTTTCCTTTCGTTTTTTGAAAATTTTCAGCAATATTTACAAAATTTTACAAAAACCGGTTAATTTTTTGAACTAAAACTCCTCTTATTGACACTTTTTGGTAAAATTTGAAAATAAATCTTGTGAAATTTACCAAAATTATTCAATTTTTCGTTTATTTTTGTTAATTTGCAGCAATATTTACAATATTTTAGAAAAAACCGGTTAGTTTTTTGAACCAAAACTTCTCATATTGACACTTTTTGGTAAAATTTGAAAACAAATTTTGTAAAATTTACCAAAATTATCAAATTCTTCTTTTATTTTTCGACAATTTTCAGAAATGTTTAAAAAATTCTAGAAAAACCGGTTAATTTTTTTAACTAACTAACTCCTCTTATTGACACTTTTTGGTAAAATTTGAAAACAAATTTTGTGAAATTTACCAAAATTATTAAATTTCTCGTTTATTTTTTGACAATTTTTAGCAATATTTACAAAATTTTAGAAAAACCGGTTAATTTTTTGAACCAAAACTTCTCATATTGACACTTTTTGGTAAAATTTGAAAACACATTTTGTGAAATTTACCAAAATTATCAAATTTTTCGTTTATTTTTTGACACTTTTCAGCAATATTTACAAAATTTTAGTAAAACCGGTTAATTTTTTGAACTAAAACTCCTCATATTGACACTTTTTGATAAAATTTGAAAGCAAATTTTGTAAAATTTACCAAAATTATCCAATTTTTCCTTTCATTTTTTTAAAATTTTCAGCAATATTTACAAAATTTTAGAAAAACCGGTTAATTGTTTTAACTAAAACTCCTCTTATTGACACTTTTTGGTAAAATTTGAAAATAAATTTTGTGAAATTTACCAAAATTATTCAATTTTTCGTTTATTTTTGTTAATTTGCAGCAATATTTACAATATTTTAGAAAAAAACGGTTAATTTTTTTAACTAAAACTCCTCTTATTGACACTTTTTGGTAAAATTTGAAAACAAATTTTGTGAAATTTACCAAAATTATTAAATTTCTCGTTTATTTTTTGACAATTTTTAGCAATATTTACAAAATTTTAGAAAAACCGGTTAATTTTTTGAACCAAAACTTCTCATATTGACACTTTTTGGTAAAATTTGAAAACACATTTTGTGAAATTTACCAAAATTATCAAATTTTTCGTTTATTTTTTGACAATTTTCAGCAATATTTACAAAATTTTAGAAAAAACCGGTTAATTTTTTGAACTAAAACTCTTCATATTGACACTTTTTGATAAAATTTGAAAGCAAATTTTGTAAAATTTACCAAAATTATCCAATTTTTCCTTTCATTTTTTTAAAATTTTCAGCAATATTTACAAAATTTTAGAAAAACCGGTTAATTTTTTGAACTAAAACTCCTCTTATTGACACTTTTTGGTAAAATTTGAAAACAAATTTTATGAAATTTACCAAAATTATCAAAATTTTCGTTTATTTTTTTGGTAATATTTACAAAATTTTAGAAAAACCGGTTAATTTTTTGAACTAAAACTCCTATTATTGACACTTTTTGGTAAAATTTTAAAACAAATTTTGAGAAATTTACCAAAATAATCAATTTTTTTGTTTATTTTTTGACAATTTTTAGCAATATTTACAAAATTTTAGAAAAACCGGTTAATTTTTTGAACTAAAACTCCTATTATTGACACTTTTTGGTAAAATTTTAAAACAAATTTTGAGAAATTTACCAAAATAATCAATTTTTTTGTTTATTTTTTGACAATTTTTAGCAATATTTACAAAATTTTAGAAAAACCGGTTAATTTTTTGAACTAAAACTCCCCTTATTGACAATTTTTGGTAAAATTTTAAAATTTTTTGTTCATTTTTTGACAATTTTCAGCAATATTTACAAAATTTAAAAAAAACCGGTTAATTTTTTGAACCAAAATTCCTCTTATTGACACTTAAACTATTATTGACACTTAAAATTTGAAAACAAATTTTGTGAAATTTACCAAAATTATCAAATTTTTTGTTTATTTTTTGACAATTTTCAGCAATATTTACAAAATTTTAGAAAACACCGGTTAATTTTTTGAACCAAAACTCCTTATATTGACAATTTTTGGTAAAATTATAAAACAAATTTTGTGAAATTTACCAATATTATTAAATTTTTCGTTTAATTTTTAACAATTTTCTGCAATATTTACAAAATTTTAGAAAAACCGGTTAATTTTTTTAAACCAAAACTCCTCATATTGACACTTTTTCGTAAAATTTCAAAACAAATTTTGTGAAATTTAACAAAATTATCAAATTTTTTGTTTATTTTATGAAAATTTTCAGAAATGTTTACAAAATTTTAGAAAAACCACAATTTTTTGAACCACGAAGAACGACGTGAAGACTACAGTAAACTATCCAACGGTATAAGGAAAATGTGTAAAGAAGACAAAAACGTCTATAAATCGACAATATGCGGAGAAATCGAAGACGGCCATCAAAAAAATGCATTTGCCAAAATCAGAGAGATAACCAGAGACTTCAAATCGCGAACGATAATTGTAGAAAACTAGCAAGGAGAAGTAATATCGGAGAAAACAGAGGTTGCAAAGAAATTGAGAGAGTCAAAACTTGTTCGAAGATCAACCAGGAGACAACCCACCTGAAATCCCTAACTCAGAAGATCAAGAACCAGAAATCCTTAAAGCCGAGGTGGAGTGGGCTCTCAAAAAGCTAAAACCTTGACGGACTTGGCCACTATTCCGTCAAGTCCGTCAATGTTTTAGCTTTTTGAGAGCCCACTCCACCTCGGATTTAAGGATTTCTAGTTCTTGATCTTCTGAATTTTGAATGATCTTCTGAGCTTTGATATTTCTGAGAAATGATTGACGTGTCTGATGAAAATATGATAAGTCTCCTGCATATACTGTGCAACAAGATCTGGATATCAGTAGTTTGGCCGACTGATTGGGCAACCTTAGCATTCGTGCCAATCTATAAAAAAGGGGCAAAGACCCAATGTTCAAATTACAGAACGATATCCTCAACCCGCCATTTGTGGCGTGTATGTCTCTAAGACCGGGTGGTTCAAAAAAGTCGAATAACTTATCCGCCATCCGATTGAGTAGTGATTTCGTGTACTTTCCTCGTTGCGCGTCCACCGCCGTTAATCCACCCAGCGCCAGCGACACGGAGGCACGTCTTGGAATTTTAGCGCCAACGCGGTGTGTGAGACCGCGGTTACAGACTACTTAAATCATAGTTTAATTTTTGAATTTTCACTTTTTGATGTTTTTTATAAGAATTATAAGATTAGCATGTCTTATGAACGTGAAACTCGTCGTCGTCGAAGCTCCTCTACAAGAAGAACTGTTATCAGATAACTACGTAGCACAAACATTATCGGACAGTGAAGCTGGAAGTGATAGCGAACCGGAAAATCAAACTCCAGATCAAATACAAATTTCGGACAACGAAGGGGATCGTTGTTATGAGTGACGTTACGAGTTATCGTTGTCAATTTCCAGTTTTTATTAGTAACCTTAAAATTGCGTCTTGTTAAACTTTACATCTCGGTTTTTAGCTAAGGTTTCACTAAAATCTCAATATTTCAAGAAAGAATAAGGCTATCGTCCAAAATTTAGCAGCGTTTTTTAGCGCATTAATTTGTCTTTAAGCTGAGGCTACAGACTATTTCCAGTCTTTATTAGTAACCTCAGAATTGGTTGCTACATCTTGTTAAACTTTACGTCTCGGTTTTTAGCTAAGGTTTCACTAAAATCTCAATATTTCAAGAAAGAATAAGGCTATCGTCCAAAATTTAGCAGCGTTTTTTAGCGCATTAATTTGTCTTTAAGCTGAGGCTACAGACTATTTCCAGTCTTTATTAGTAACCTCAGAATTGGTTGCTACATCTTGTTAAACTTTACGTCTCGGTTTTTAGCTAAGGTTTCACTAAAATCTCAATATTTCAAGAAAGAATAAGGCTATCGTCCAAAATTTAGCAGCGTTTTTTAGCGCATTAATTTGTCTTTAAGCTGAGGCTACAGACTATTTCCAGTCTTTATTAGTAACCTCAGAATTGGTTGCTACATCTTGTTAAACTTTACGTCTCGGTTTTTAGCTAAGGTTTCACTAAAATCTCAATATTTCAAGAAAGAATAAGGCTATCGGCCAAAATTTAGCAGCGTTTTTTAGCGCATTAATTTGTCTTTAAGCTGAGGCTACAGACTATTTCCAGTCTTTATTAGTAACCTTAGAATTGGTTGCTACGTCTTGTTAAACTTTACATCTCGGTTTTTAGCTAAGGTTTCACTAAAATCTCAATATTTCACGAAAGGATAAGGCTATCGTCCAAAATTTAGCAGCGTTTTTTAGCGCATTAATTTGTCTTTAAGCTGAGGCTACAGACTATTTCCAGTCTTTATTAGTAACCTTAGAATTGGTTGCTACGTCTTGTTAAACTTTACATCTCGGTTTTTAGCTAAGCTTTCACTAAAATCTCAATATTTCTCGAAAGTATAAGGCTATCGTCCAAAATTTAGCAGCGTTTTTTAGCGCATTAATTTGTCTTTAAGCTGAGGCTACAGACTATTTCCAGTCTTTATTAGTAACCTTAGAATTGGTTGCTACGTCTTGTTAAACTTTACATCTCGGTTTTTAGCTAAGCTTTCACTAAAATCTCAATATTTCTGGAAAGTATAAGGCTATCGTCCAAAATTTAGTAGCGTTTTTTAGCGCATTAATTTGTCTTTAAGCTGAGGCTACAGACTATTTCCAGTCTTTATTAGTAACCTCAGAATTGGTTGCTACATCTTGTTAAACTTTACGTCTCGGTTTTTAGCAAAGGTTTCACTAAAATCTCAATATTTCGCGAAAGAATAAGGCTATCGTCCAAAATTTAGCAGCGTTTTTTAACGCATTAATTTGTCTTTAAGCTTAGGCTACAGACTATTTCCAGTCTTTATTAGTAACCTCAGAATTGGTTGCTACTTCTTGTTAAACCTTACACCTCGGTTTTTAGCTAAGGTTTCACTAAAATCTCAATATTTCACGAAAGAATAAGGCTATCGTCCAAAATTTAGCAGCGTTTTTTAGCGCATTAATTTGTCTTTAAGCTGTGACTACAGTAAATTTCCAGTCTTTATTAGTAACCTTAGAATTGGTTGCTACGTCTTGTTAAACTTTACATCTCGGTTTTTAGCTAAGGTTTCACTAAAATCTCAATATTTCACGAAAGGATAAGGCTAGCGTCCAAAATTTAGCAGCGTTTTTTAGCGCATTAATTTGTCTTTAAGCTGAGGCTACAGACTATTTCCAGTCTTTATTAGTAACCTTAGAATTGGTTGCTACGTCTTGTTAAACTTTACATCTCGGTTTTTAGCTAAGCTTTCACTAAAATCTCAATATTTCTCGAAAGTATAAGGCTATCGGCCAAAATTTAGCAGCGTTTTTTAGCGCATTAATTTGTCTTTAAGCTGAGGCTACAGACTATTTCCAGTCTTTATTAGTAACCTTAGAATTGGTTGCTACGTCTTATTAAACTTTACATCTCGGTTTTTAGCTAAGCTTTCACTAAAATCTCAATATTTCACGAAAGAATAAGGCTATCGGCCAAAATTTAGCAGCGTTTTTTATCGCATTCATTTGTCTTTAAGCTGTGACTACAGACAATTTCCAGTCTTTATTAGTAACCTTAGAATTGGTTGCTACGTCTTGTTAAACTTTACATCTCGGTTTTTAGCTAAGGTTTCACTAAAATCTCAATATTTCACGAAAGAATAAGGCTATCGTCCAAAATTTAGCAGCGTTTTTTAGCGCATTAATTTGTCTTTAAGCTGCGACTACAGACGATTTCCAGTCTTTATTAGCAACCTCAGAATTGGTTGCTACGTCTTGTTAAACTTTACGTCTCGGTTTTTAGCTAAGGTTTCACTAAAATTTCAATATTTCAAGAAAGAATAAGGCTATCGTCCAAAATTTAGCAGCGTTTTTTAGCGCATTAATTTGTCTTTAAACTGTGACTACAGACAATTTCCAGTCTTTATTAGTAACCTCAGAATTGGTTGCTACGTCTTGTTAAACTTTACGTCTCGGTTTTCAGCTAAGGTTTCACTAAAATCTCAATATTTCACGAAAGAATAAGGCTATCGTCCAAAATTTAGCAGCGTTTTTTAGCGCATTAATTTGTCTTTAAGCTGAGGCTACAGACTATTTCCAGTCTTTATTAGTAACCTTAGAATTGGTTGCTACGTCTTGTTAAACTTTACATCTCGGTTTTTAGCTAAGCTTTCACTAAAATCTCAATATTTCTCGAAAGTATAAGGCTATCGTCCAAAATTTAGCAGCGTTTTTTAGCGCATTAATTTGTCTTTAAGCTGAGGCTACAGACTATTTCCAGTCTTTATTAGTAACCTTAGAATTGGTTGCTACGTCTTGTTAAACTTTACATCTCGGTTTTTAGCTAAGGTTTCACTAAAATCTCAATATTTCACGAAAGGATAAGGCTAGCGTCCAAAATTTAGCAGCGTTTTTTAGCGCATTAATTTGTCTTTAAGCTGAGGCTACAGACTATTTCCAGTCTTTATTAGTAACCTTAGAATTGGTTGCTACGTCTTGTTAAACTTTACATCTCGGTTTTTAGCTAAGGTTTCACTAAAATCTCAATATTTCTCGAAAGTATAAGGCTATCGTCCAAAATTTAGCAGCGTTTTTTAGCGCATTAATTTGTCTTTAAGCTGAGGCTACAGACTATTTCCAGTCTTTATTAGTAACCTTAGAATTGGTTGCTACGTCTTGTTAAACTTTACATCTCGGTTTTTAGCTAAGCTTTCACTAAAATCTCAATATTTCACGAAAGAATAAGGCTATCGGCCAAAATTTAGCAGCGTTTTTTATCGCATTCATTTGTCTTTAAGCTGTGACTACAGACAATTTCCAGTCTTTATTAGTAACCTTAGAATTGGTTGCTACGTCTTGTTAAACTTTACATCTCGGTTTTTAGCTAAGGTTTCACTAAAATCTCAATATTTCTCGAAAGTATAAGGCTATCGTCCAAAATTTAGCAGCGTTTTTTAGCGCATTAATTTGTCTTTAAGCTGAGGCTACAGACTATTTCCAGTCTTTATTAGTAACCTTAGAATTGGTTGCTACGTCTTGTTAAACTTTACATCTCGGTTTTTAGCTAAGGTTTCACTAAAATCTCAATATTTCACGAAAGGATAAGGCTAGCGTCCAAAATTTAGCAGCGTTTTTTAGCGCATTAATTTGTCTTTAAGCTGAGGCTACAGACTATTTCCAGTCTTTATTAGTAACCTTAGAATTGGTTGCTACGTCTTGTTAAACTTTACATCTCGGTTTTTAGCTAAGCTTTCACTAAAATCTCAATATTTCTCGAAAGTATAAGGCTATCGTCCAAAATTTAGCAGCGTTTTTTAGCGCATTAATTTGTCTTTAAGCTGAGGCTACAGACTATTTCCAGTCTTTATTAGTAACCTTAGAATTGGTTGCTACGTCTTGTTAAACTTTACATCTCGGTTTTTAGCTAAGGTTTCACTAAAATCTCAATATTTCACGAAAGAATAAGGCTATCGTCCAAAATTTAGCAGCGTTTTTTAGCGCATTAATTTGTCTTTAAGCTGTGACTATAGTCAATTTCCAGTCTTTATTAGTAACCTTAGAATTGGTTGCTACGTCTTGTTAATCTTTACATCTCGGTTTTTAGCTAAGGTTTCACTAAAATCTCAATATTTCACGAAAGAATAAGGCTATCGTCCAAAATTTAGCAACGTTTTTTAGCGCATTAATTTGTCTTTAAGCTGTGACTATAGTCAATTTCCAGTCTTTATTAGTAACCTCAGAATTGGTTTCTACGTCTTGTTAAACTTTACATCTCGGTTTTTAGCTAAGCTTTCACTAAAATCTCAATATTTCACAAAAAAATAAGGCTTTCGGCCAAAATTTAGCAGCGTTTTTTATCGCATTCATTTGTCTTTAAGCTGTGACTACAGACAATTTCCAGTCTTTATTAGCAACCTCAGAATTGGTTGCTACGTCTTGTTAAACTTTACATCTCGGTTTTTAGCTAAGGTTTCACTAAAATCTCAATATTTCAAGAAAGAATAAGGCTATCGTCCAAAATTTAGCAGCGTTTTTTAGCGCATTAATTTGTCTTTAAGCTATGACTACAGACAATTTCCTGTCTTTATTAGTAACCTCAGAATTGGTTTCTACGTCTTGTTAAACTTTACACCTCGGTTTTTAGCTAAGGTTTCACTAAAATCTCAATATTTCACGAAAGAATAAGGCTATCGTCCAAAATTTAGCAGCGTTTTTTAACGCATTAATTTGTCTTTAAGCTGAGGCTACAGACTATTTCCAGTCTTTATTAGTAACCTCAGAATTGGTTGCTACTTCTTGTTAAACTTTACATCTCGGGTTTTAGCTAAGGTTTTACTAAAATCTCAATATTTCATGAAAGAATAAGGCTATCGTCCAAAATTTAGAAGAGTTTTTTAGCGCATTAATTTGTCTTTAAGCTGTGACTATAGTCAATTTCCAGTCTTTATTAGTAACTTTAGAATTGGTTTCTACGTCTTGTTAAACTTTACATCTCGGTTTTTAGCTAAGGTTTCACTAAAATTTCAATATTTCAAGAAAGAATAAGGCTATCGTCCAAAATTTAGCAGCGTTTTTTAGCGCATTAATTTGTCTTTAAGCTGTGACTATAGTCAATTTCCAGTCTTTATTAGTAACCTTAGAATTGGTTGCTACGTCTTGTTAATCTTTACATCTCGGTTTTTAGCTAAGGTTTCACTAAAATCTCAATATTTCACGAAAGGATAAGGCTATCGGCCAAAATTTAGCAGCGTTTTTTATCGCATTCATTTGTCTTTAAGCTGTTACTACAGACAATTTCCAGTCTTTATTAGTAACCTTAGAATTGGTTGCTACGTCTTGTTAAACTTTACATCTCGGTTTTTAACTAAGGTTTCACTAAAATCTCAATATTTCACGAAAGAATAAGGTTATCATCCAAAATTCAATAACATTTTAAAGAGCATTGATTTCCTCTACAGGTAACTTCCAGTCTTGATTTTAGCTGTATGTATCTCATCAGATAAATACAGCTTAAGAACAACAAAGCACCTGGACAAGAGGGCTTGCCAACTGAAAAGCTTTCTAGGGAATATAACATGCATTTAAATTGTTAGCACATCAGACAATTGAAAATAATTTATTCAATAAAGTTACATACGTTCCATAAATTTCTTGAAGACCTCTAGAAATATATAATTTAGTGAAAGAATTTCTGTCAAACATTTTTATTTTGGTTTGGGATCCTCGAAAGTGTCCTCCGGATGGGTTTGCAGATACCAATGCTTCCTCTTCCTTTTGGGAGGAATCGTCTCGCCCTCGTCGTAATCCCATTTGGCCCGCTCCGCCTTTCCGAAGACACAGTAGAACACTCCCGCACCTGTGCTCGCCACACAAACGATAAAGAACACCAAGTGCCATTCTTGGAAGGTGTTGTCTGGTGCAAGGACGCCTATGACATAAGGCGACAAGATTCCGGTTATAGCTCCCGCTCCGTTAAAGAGAGCGATTATGTTGCCGGAAAAATTGGTTGTCAGATCCATCCCGTTTACTCTCAAGCTAGAGTAAAATGGACCTTTCCAGAACATGGCGTGGATGATGTGAACTTGTGCCAATATTCGGTTACAGTTTGCGAATCCAGCGAGCACTAAAAATAGTCCAGGCAGAGCCGAAGACACTAGAGTGTAAAGTTTCCTCATAAGTTCCGTGCGAACGTTGGTCCTCCGTACAATTTCATCGTTAATTTTCCCAAATACCACACTGCTTATATATTGCGCGATAAACGGGAGAGATGAGAGAACGGCGTTGGATTTGATCTTGTAGTCCAAGACGTTGTTCATGTATTTCGGTAAATTAGTAACCATGGTGTAGAAAAGGTAATTGTGTCCCATTTGCCCTATAATTAATGCCCAAACGGCAGGATCCAATAATATCCGTTTCATCGGCACGGCTCGCTTCTGCTTCCTGGTTATTCTTTCCTGCAGATAATCCAGTTCTTGCTGTGTTATACACGAGCTGTAAATGGGATCCGAAGACCCCCAAAGCCAGAATAAGGGGCACCAAGCTATGCCCAAAAACGACCATATATAGTAAACCATTGTCCAATCTTTTAAGTAGTGAATTGCTAGGCCACTAACCAATGTTCCAATCACAGCGCCGAAGGAGCTGGCGGAAAGCGCGACACTGCCCAACGTTCCTCTTTCGTTCGGCGGCGCCCAACGCGCCAAAAGACTGGCCACACCTGGGAACAGGAAGGCTTGCGCAGCGCCACAGACTATACGCACGATGAACAGCACTATCCAGTTCAGTTTGGCCATGACTATTATTGGTACGATCACCGTAGTCACGGTTGACACTATAGTTGTCCCTATTAAGAACCACTTCGCACCGTATTTATCACAACAGAATCCGCCAGGAACCTGAAAGACTGCGTAGCCGATATAAAACGACATCAACACGTAACTTTGCTCCGCCTCTGACCATTTTATTTTACCACCAGTGACCTTTTTTATCACCGACCCTGTGTCTCCCTTTTTCGTAGCGCAGATGGCGGTGGTGTTTCCTTTCTTCGCAATCGGCTCCACCATTTCCACAATGGCAATGTTCAATGAGACTCTTTGCCCGTACTGGATGATTATCAGAAAGAAGCAGAAGACGACTATGACGTGCCTTATAGGCGCCACGAAGCACGGAGTCGCACATTGCTTCACCGAGCACTTTTTCCGTTCCTTGGCCCTAGCGGCCGCCGCTGCTTCCTCCGCCATTCAATTTCTCAATCACACAAAATTAATAAAAAAACGTTTCACAGTCGATTACATTTACGAAAAAGCGAAAATATTTTCATTTTCTTATGAAATTGTTTATGTCATTTTATTTGTTTTGGGATATGAGCCCTCTCGAATAAACGCGCAACGGAAATTACAAACACAGGTCACTGCTGCATCCTTTCAAATCAAACATATGTTTGACTTTTATCTGAATTGTCAATCAATAAAAGTCATCCATCAAAAGGTTATAGTACAAGAATTACAAACTTTGCAATTGAAATTTGTACATTATGTTTTTGTTCTAATCGAAAATGGACCTGGCCCGCGAAGTGCTTCTCAACAACTGGATATTACACGCGCCGCACCGTTCGAAGGGTGTTCCAAAGTTATGGGGAGACATAAATCTCACAAACATTATCAAGAACCTACTCCAACACGGAAGGTTCCTGGTGGAGTTCCAGGCAAAGCGGAGTAGCTGAAGGAACCAGAGAAACGTCCAGCCACAGGAAAGCGTGCTGGCACCACTACTCTTCAATATATACACCAACGAGCATCCCCTTCCTGAAGAAACAAAGAGCTATATGATAGGGCAACCACATCACAAGGGAAAATATTCGAAGAGGTGGAACAACATTTGATTGCGGCTCTAGTAGAGTTAGATTCGTAACCAGCTGAAGCAAAACCTAACAAACAAACAGGTATGTGCCTTCCATCTCAAGAACAAACAGACCGGCAGGAAAATACAAATCTAATGGAAGGAAGTACCATTGAAGCACTGCCCCAACAATAAATACTTGGGCGTAGCACTGGACAACGCTTTAACATTCAAGCGTCGCGAGCTGGAGCTCAACAACTGGATATGACACGCGCTGCGGTTCGGAGGATGTTCCAAAGTTATGGGGAGACATCAATCTCACAAGCATTATCAAGAACCTACTCCAAAACCGAAGGTTCCTGGTGGAGTTCCAGACAAAGCGGAGTAGCTGGAGGAACCAGAGAAACGTCCAGCCACAAGGAAGCGTGCTGGCACCACTACTCTTCAATATATACACCAACGAGCAACCCCTTCCTGAAGAAACAAAGAGCTGTATGATAGGGCAACCACATCACAAGGGAAAACATTCGAAGAGGTGGAACAACATTTGATTGCGGCCTTAGTAGAGTAAGATTCGTAACCAGCTGAAGCCAAACCTAACAAAATACCAGGTATGTGCCTTCCATCTCAAGAACAAACAGACCGGCAGGAAAATACAAATCGAATGGAAGGAAGTACCATTGAAGCACTGCCCCAACAATAAATACTTGGGCGTAGCACTGGACAACGCTTTAACATTCAAGCGTCGCGAGCTGGAGCTCAACAACTGGATATGACACGCGCTGCGGTTCGAAGGATTTTCCAAAGTTATGGAGAGACATCAATCTCACAAACATTATCAAGAACCTACTCCAAAACCGAAGGTTCCTGGTGGAGTTCCAGGCAAAGCGAAGTAGCTGGAGGAACCAGAGAAACGTCCAGCCACAGGGAAGCGCGTTGGCACCACTACTCTTCAATATATACACCAGCGAACAACCCCTTCCTGAAGAAACAAAGAGCTATATGATAGGACAACCTTATCACAAGGGAAAACATTCGAAGAGGTGGAACAACATTTGATTGCGGCCCTGGTAGAGTAATATTCGTAACCAGCTGAAGCCAAACCTAACAAAAACGCAGGTATGTGTCTGCCATCTCAAGAACAAGCAGGTCGGCAGGAAAATATAGATCGAATTGAAGGAAGTACCATTGGAGCTCTTCCCCGACACTAAATACTTGAGCGTAACACTGGACATGGCTTTAACATTCAAGCGTCGCGAGCTGCAGCTCAACAACTGGATATGACACTTCTTTGTTTCTTCAGGAAGGGGTAGGTCGTTGGTGTATATATTGAAGAGTAGTGGTGCCAGCACGCTTCCCTGTGGCTGGACGATTCTCTGGTTCCTTGAGCTACTCCGCTTTGCTTGGAACTCTACCAGGAACCTTCGGTTTTGGAGTAGGTTCTTGATATTAATATCACCCCATAACTTTGGAACATCCTCCGAACCGCAGCGCGTGTCATATCCAGTTGTTGAGCACCAGCTCGCGACGCTTGAATGTTAAGGCCCTGCCCAGTGTTACGCCTAAGTATTTAGTGTTGGGGCAGAGCTCCAATTGTACTACCTTCCATTCGATTTTTATTTTCCTGCCGACCTGCACAAACCCAACAAAAATGCAGGTATGTGCCTTCCATCTTAAGAACAAGCAGACCGGTAGCAAAATACAAAACGAATGGAAGGTAGTGCCATTGGAGCACTGCCCCAACCCTAAATACTTGGGCGTGACACTGGACAGGGCTTTAACATTCAAGCGTCGCGAGCTGGAGCTCAACAACTGGATATGACACACGCCGCGGTTCGGAGGATGTTCCAAAGCTATGAGGAGACATCAATCTCACAAACATTATCGGGAATCTGCTCCAAAACCGAAGGTTCCTGGTGGAGTTCCAGGCAAAGCGGGATAGCTGAAGGAACCAGAGAAACGTTCAGCCACAGGGAAGCGTGCTGGCACCGCTACTCTTCAATATATACACCAACGACCAACCCCTTCCTGAAGAAACAAAGAGCTGTATGATAGGGCAACCACATCACAAGGGAAAACATTCGAAGAGGTGGAACAACATTTGATTGCGGCCTTAGTAGAGTAAGATTCGTAACCAGCTGAAGCCAAACCTAACAAAATACCAGGTATGTGCCTTCCATCTCAAGAACAAACAGACTGGCAGGAAAATACAAATCGAATGGAAGGAAGTACCATTGAAGCACTGCCCCAACAATAAATACTTGGGCGTAACACTGGACAGGGCCTTAACATTCAAGCGTCGCGAGCTGGTGCTCAACAACTGGTTATGACAAGCGCCGCGGTTCGGAGTGTGTTCCAAAGCTATGGGGAGACATCAATCTCACAAACATTATCGGGAATCTGCTCCAAAACCGGAGGTTTCTGGTGGAGTTTCAGGCAAAGCGAAGTAGCTGGAGGAACCAGAGAAACGTCCAGCCAAAGGGAAGCGTGCTGGCACCACTACTCTTCAATATATACAACAACGAGCAACCCCTTCCTGAAGGAACAAAGAGCTATATGATAGGGCAACCACATCACTAGAGAAAACATTCGAAGAGGAATGGCAATTACAATTGGGAATTACGATCTTCACGTTACGTCTATCCAGGGGTCGCGATAAAATTTTAGCGAAAATGTTGGGTGGCAAATGAAAATAGTTTGCGCACCACTGGTCTAGATTAATTTTAAATTAGCGCCCGAAGATTTTCTAAGACAAATTCAGATTGTCTCGATTAATATAACTGCATGATAGACGGAGCAATTAAGACTAATTCCCTGGTCTTAGTTCGGACTAGTCGCTCAGTTTCGGACTAATCATAACATCCCGACGCAGCAAGATCTCGCTGTAACGATTTTAAAACGTTTGAATTAATTAGCATCAGCGGAAGATGTCTTGCCAGGGTTCATATGGGAAAGAAATTTATTACTCGTCCTGTTTATAGAAAACTCCACGACGCTCGACCTAACTCCAGTCTTGTTTGTCTAGTATTAATCTTGTCTTTAATTAAAATAACGATAATAAATCGGCGATAAATCCAATTTAAAAACACCGCAATTATTTGTATATTAACCCAATTGCTCTAAATTCTTTATTTACATAAACTACAATAAACAGCTTGAAAACGCGGCGTTGGTTTCTAATGGTATTTACCAAAGGCTATCGAGATTTATTACAAATTAATCAAAGTTGTATAACGCAGCATTTAGTAAAACATAATCGTGTTTGCACATTAAATAGGTTTTAGTTAATAAATTAAAATTATCGGTACGATTCGTGTCACGTCGTGATTGGTCAAAATACGTTTCCGTTTATCCTTAAAACGACATACCAACCAAGCGTTCCTTCACAATTTTTCAAATCTCCAGAGGTGAAAGTTCAATAGTTCCTTCAGCGTAAGCAACAATGTATCTGCTTTTGTGCGCGGTTTTATTGTGCAGTGTTCAAAACGCGTTGTCATTAATTGAAATCGATGATGATAACGCAATTGAAAACCTTCTCCTGGAAATCATTGACAAAAATTTCAAGAATGACGAAGCAATAAAAATATACACGTCGGAAGATACTGAGAAATACTGTCATTTGATCGAAGAAATTTACGTAAGATCCAAACATTTAGTAGCTATAAGTGGCACAAATATAACCGACATAGTGGCTAGAAGTGATGTTTTCATAATAGAATTTTGTCAATTACACGAGTTATCCGCAATTTTAACAAGCAACAATTTGCAACAACGCCTCAAGTTTCTGATCATTCCCACTTGCGAAAGCGAAGACCTTTCCGAGATAATTAAGACGCTGTGGCACTTCTACATATCAAACTTTGTGATAATCACACATCGCTTGGAAATATTCGCGTGGGAACCATTTGTTAATAACTGCGGAGACGATTTCAAAAACGTGAAGAGAATCCACGATTTGAATGATTTGTTTCCCAATAAAGTACGAAATTTGAATCTGTGTCCGATTAATGTAAAACTGCAGTATCTGCCGCCGTTCACGATCGATGAAAATCTGGGCGCTCAAACCGGACTCATCCACATTTTAGGCAAAAAGTTTAATTTCACGCCAATTTTCAAAATTTACAAAGAAAAGACCAAGGAATTTATTGCGGATTATTTACTGGTGGGTCTGAATAATAGATCGGATGATTTAGCATTACCTATGGATTCTTTAACAAGAGCCAAACACGAGAAATACGATTATACTAGCTGGTACTTTGAAGATGTAGATCTGTACTGTATGAATTTACCGAGAGATATTTCGAAATGGTCTGCATTAGCTAAGAATTTTACCACGCATATTTACAACTGCTTCTTGCCATTATTTTCGCTGGTTATTATCACATTTATCTTCGCTAAAATCATCGATACCAACGAACCATTCCGCTCCGTTTCCTTCATTTTAATTCACTACACAAAGGCTCTATTCAGCGTAGCTAATACCGTACTTCCAGTAAACGAAATCTTCCGAATACTTTACGTAACTTGGTTGTTGTGCAGCTTAATATACTCAGTCCAATATACCAGCATTTTATTCAAAAACATCCAAATGTCTGACAATGAAAGAACTCAAATATTTTTTGATAAAATGGGTGATTGGTTTGTACTCTTACCAAACTATGCCGACGAGCTATTCTTAAACTCATTAATTAATATATCCAAAATGAGAAACGCGAAACCGCACTTTATAATTTGTAACGATGCACTGAAATGTGGAGAACTTGCGCATGGAGATGGAAAATATATATGGGTAACGAAGAGAATTGCTTACGAGCACATCATTAACAAATTTACGATCCCGAGGACAAATGAAAAAACATGCGTCTTAATTATGTTGCAAATGAATTTTATGAATATTTATATGAGAAAGAATTTCTTTCTTAAGGATGTGTTAAACGAAGCTCTGGGACGTATAACGGCTGCCGGTCTTTTAAACAAAATTACGGAAGAACTGAAGCAAAAAAATGGGCATAAGGATATTGCTGACAGGTATAAAAACAATACGCTGTACATGGAGGAAACAACAGAAGAGGTGGACTTTCAATACTTCACTGCTATATTTATGTATATGGCGATCTGTTTATCAATTTGCCTTGTTGTATTTCTGCTGGAGCATTTTCATTTCAGGTTTGGCGAGAGGATTAAACAAAAAATAAAGTTTCTCTTAAACAGGCTAAAGGACAAATTTAGAAATTTTAGACGCTGAACAAGTTTCTATAAAGATAAACTTTGCACGTCTGCTGTAGCATAGAATCAATTATTTAATATCATGTAAATTTTATTGTTGTATTTAACATCATTAGCGATTTAAACAGACAACGGCTTTTCAATTTTACGTGTTCTACCACTTTTGGGGTTTCAAAAATCCGACCGACAATGAGCACCGAACGTTTTAAATCTACATACAGATTTTTATGACTGTTGCATTATTACATGTTCCACTTTATTTCTCTTGCAAATATAAAACTACTTCAGAAATAAATAACAAAATAGTTTACTATACTTACTATCAAACCTTCCTGTCTAATCTCTGTCTAAATAATGAATATCTTAAGCTATTGGTAAAACCGTACTACATTATAGATAATCATATAAACTGAATAAAATCGGAACACGGCGTGAATATACAAATATATTTAATCTTTCCGAAGCTCTATAACACAATTGAGTCTTTTTAGGTCTACCAAAACAAATCTCATATATATATTGTCTATTTTGGCAGGTAAATTGTCTAGTTTGACAGATTTATTAATCTAAAATTTATATGTCAAATAACATAATTTATGCGTCAAACTAAGTAAATTACATGTCAAACTATTGTTGTAATAAAAACCAGGACTGGACATCTGTGCCATTAGCGCACATTCCAAAACGTGCCCTTTGTCCCACGTTTTGGTAAATGCATTTGTTTTATAGTTTTATTGTTTGTCTAGAAACTAAACATGCTAAAATCTACTTCCCCCAAACATATTAGAGAATGTGCGAAGAGGCCTATAAAAAACTTTCTTATAAAGATTAACAGACATTTTCAGGTATTTAGAGAATTTAAGCCTCGATTGTTCATGGGAGGAACCAAGAAAATTAAAATCTCCTCCTTTATTTGAATTAGAGGGATGATTTAACCCCTCTTACAGACATATTATACAAGGAACGGTATAAATACCATTCCGCAGTTGTCAGTAAGAACATAGTCCAGCGACCGTCGCAGCCGCAAGATGACCACCTTTATAACGACAACCCCCAACGAAGCAGCCGCAGAAATGTACATTGACCCAGCCTACCTGGACACACAGCATAATCGAAGAAATGCTAACCTACATCATGCAAAGGAGAAAGCCCACCGAAACCGCCGCCGAAGAACCCACCGAAACCGCCGCCGAAGAACCCACCGAAACCGCCGCCGAAGAACCCACCGAAACCGCCGCAGAAGATTTCACCGAAAACGCCGCCGAAGATTACACCGAAAACGCCGCCGAAGATTACTCCGAAAACGCCGCCGAAGATTCAACCGAAACTGCCTCCAAAGATTACACCGAAACCGCCGCCAAAGATTACACCGAAACCGCCGCCGAAAATTACACCGAAACCGCCGCCAAATACCCAACTGAAACCGCCGCCAAAAAGACCATCGTAACCGCCGCCGAAATGACAACCGTAGCCGCCCCCGGAGAGACACCTGACCCCGCCCTGGAAAAGAAAACTGAAGCCGCCGCCAAGAAATTAACCGAAGCCTCACCAAAGAAAACCACCGATGCCGCCCCCAAAAATACGACCGCAACCGCCGCCAAGGAAAGAACCGAAGCCCCCAGAAGAAACCGCCCGATACGCAACCAGACCAAGAGAAAACTACCAACACAAATAAAACCAAGACAAAAAGACAAAGGACCGACAATCAACTAGAAAACAAGACCCAGCCAAGCAGAACCTAACACAGCCCACCGAAGCAAACCAAGGAGGAAACGAAATGAAAAACTAAAAAAAAAAAAAAAAAACGACAACAACAGACGAAATAACAAAACAAGAACAGAAAAACAAAACCCACGACGGCGGAAGGACGGGCTCACGCCCAAAACCGCCATTAAACAAAGGATCCCATACGTCAGAACCACTCGCTCCTCCGCTGTGTCAAGATGAACACGTTTATTCCGACAACGCCCAACGAAGCTCTCGCAGCAAAATTCCTCGACCCCGACTACCTGGACACCGTGGACGACAGCGTCCTCGTAGAGATGATGAATTATATAATTAAACTGAAAAAGACCCGAATCGCCAACGAGAAACCCCTTCAAACCGACACCGAAAAGACAACTGAAGCTGCCCCCGAGAAGACCAACGAAGCCGCCGCCGAGAAGACTAACCAAGCCGCCGCCGAAAAAACAAACGAAGCCGCCCCCGAAAAGAAAACTGAAGCCGATGCCGAAAAGACAACCGAAGCCGCCCCCCAAGAAGACAACTGATGCCGCCCCCGAGAAAACAAATGAAACCGCCGCCGAAAAGAAAACCGAAGCCGTCGCCGAAAAGAAAACCGTAGCCGCCGCCGAAAAGACAAACAATGCCGCCCCCGAAAAGAAAACTGACGCCGCCCCCGAGAAGACAAACGAAGCCGCCGCAGAAAAGACAACCGAAGCCGCCCCATGGAGAAGAAATACACCAATGGAGTATATTAAGCAGCCCCACCGAAGCCGCCCCCAAGCGTAAACCCGACCAAGAAGAAGAGCAACCCATCACCATCAACGAGAAGACCAAACACATCAGGACCACAGGCCCCTGGAGAACAACCACAGAAGATGAAACACAGAAGAAGCAACGAAGAAAACCGAGAACCACACCGAGACAACAGGACCCAACTGTAATCAAGTAAAGCCAACGAAACCCAAACTCAACGAAAGACAAACAACAGACGACACAAACAAACAAACAGACTAAAAAAAAAAAAACAACGACAACCAAACCCCAAGACGACGGAACAGCTGAGCGGAAGGCTCAATGACCGTCAAGAAGCAAAGGACACATGAGGGGGGTCAACTAATAACTAATAAGAAAGTAAAAAAATAAGAAGTATCAAGTTGTAAGTAACAAACAAGAAGTTCTAAGTAAGAAGTCTTAAGTTATTTCGTTGTATTATTGTTTAATTAAATTGTTAAAACCAACTCGACTATTATTCGACAAACTACGTGCCTTGCGAATCCCGGTGAACATTGCATTACAAGATCCCGAGATATTTAGATATATTTTATCTTTAGATATATTTAGATATATTTGGATATCTCAGAGTCTCAGAGAAGAATTGTTGACCAGCAGTCCTTCCCTCTCGACATTGAAGTCGGCGGTGGTTCACACCACAACCCCCTTCACAACATTGGTGGCAGCCCCACAACATTGGTGGCAGCGGTGTTCCTATAAAACACAGCGGAACGGTTTTTGGAAGTCGTCTACACGCTACCCTCGCCAAAAACCATCACAAATACCCACATCTACATCAGCCTAGAAGAACAGTCTTCGAGTCGTCAAGGACCAGTACTCCCTTTTTGTCACACGTCCTTGATTTCGTTATTGGTTTATTCGTATAAGGGAGATGTTTATATAAGTGTTTATCTTTTTACCTTGTCTTGTTTGCTGGTTGTTATATTCCGAATCGCACGTAAAACAAATTTAATTTGTTTTTCTTTTAAAATACATACAACAAATATCTTATGTTTAACTAAATGGATACACGGTCCAAACAGAAATTGCACGCTGTAAACTTTTCAAACGCGGATAGTCCGTTAAATATATCGGTAGATAACTTTACAAATATTAATAAGGCTACCGCAAATTCTCAAGTTAGTGTAGAATTAGCACTTAGATTTATTGAATCATACAGCGGCAGTGAAAATTTGGATGCATTTATAAAATATTGTAATAGAGCTTTCTCAATAACGTCGCCTGTAAATCATTTTTATATTTTAGAATACATACAAGCTAATTTAAAGGATAAAGCTTTTGAAGCGGTTAAGAATCATGAATTTAACTCTTGGCAGGAAGTAGTGAAGAAACTAGAGGTTATACAGCAAAAGAATATAAAGATAAGATTCACACCTTGTCTGAAAACGCGATACTCAGTTGTACTTTCGGAGCGTTTAAACATCGATCTGTTAGCACTGATAACGGTATTTGTTTTGAAACCAAAACCAAATTACTAATTGACACAGGAGCAGATATATCGTTAGTAAAACTTGGCAAAATTAAAGATGAAGTAATAATATACAACAATCCAGTACGACTAACTGGAATCGCGGAATCTGTAAAGACATTTGGTACCACCACAGGTTTTGTAACAATTGGATCAAACGTTATCGAACATGAATTTCACAATGTACAGGATGATTTTAAATTGGCATTCGATGGAATTCTAGGCATAGATTTCCTTCAAAATAAAAAACCGGCTAAGTGCGAGTTGTGACTCGCGCACCGAGGGTTCCCTACACACTTGTAAGTAAGGTATCTTTTTTTTTTGTGGAGGACATTCAGTTAACTTGACAAGTGGCCCTCCTGAAATCACGACCATCTTATTACCACTGCAAGCATAACCTCAAGATGTCGCTGTCGTACGATGGAATTCTACCCTATATTTTATTACCATACATCCCCCATTCACTATGAGTGTTTAGGGGTTCTGGAACTTCACTATTTGTTTTTTCTACTCAATTTTGACTGTATACCTATATACCCTGTATAAAGGTATACAGGGTATTTTTCTTTTAATAACGCAAATATTTAGTAGTAAAACTTTATTTTAGTATTACACTTATTCACTAACTTATATTAAGATCTAACTATTTCTAGATCTAATATAAACTAATATATTAACTATTTCTATCTATTTCGATACTCTTAACATTCAGTTGTTCAATTGACTGCTTTTGGGCAATTGACTACCAAAAAATATAGGGCGTACGTGATTTAAGTATAATATACTTAAATCATATTATCTACAACATATTATGTAGATTATAGTATAGTATTATTATGTAGATTATCAACATATTATGTAGATTATAAAGAAAAATTAGACGAAATATAATATATACAGGATGTTACGGGACTTGAGTATGTCGCATGTCGGTTATAAACAAGCAAAATTTAGACATAATATATACCCTGTATATATTATGTATATAGAGCGTACGTGATGAAATGCATAACGAATATAAACAAAGAAAATTCAGAATAAACAGCTTGGTGCCAACACATACTTTTTAACCTTCGGACCTAACCGAGAAGGACCTAACTGTATGCAACCCATATGCTTCTGGTGCCTGACAATACCACGCAACACATTAGTGTATTTTCATAAGTTTCTAATAGTAAATTCGCATTTTTCTTGTAATTAAACTACATATTTACGGTTTTCAGATTTTTCCCTTTACATGTGCTGTAAGACACCGCTTCTTGCCAAATTTCATGATTCTAGGTCAACGGGAAGTAGCCTATAGGTTTTGATTCCCTTGTGAAATCGCAAAATATGCGACATAAACGGTCATATCTTTTGATCGCGTTGACTTACAAGTTTCATTTTTTCACAGCTGAAAGAGACCGCAGACCCGAGTATAGTTTTGATACAAATTTCAACTTGTTACCTCCACGCGTTCCTGAGAAAAATGGTCTTGACAGACAGACATACGGACAGACAGACAGACAGACAGACGGACAACAAAGTGATCCTATAAGGGTTCCGTTTTTTTGGTACGAAACCCTAAAAATAATATAATTATCGATTATAAAATAAATTAATGCATGTAGATGTAATTTTAGACGCTGAACAAGTTTCTATAAAGATAAACTTTGCACGTCTGCTGTAGCATAGAATTAATTATTTAAGATCATGTAAATTATATTGGTACATTTAACATTGTAAGCAATTTTAAACACACAACAACTTAGAACAAACGGAAGACAGCCTGAATATATAAATATATTCAATCTTTCCGGAGCTCTATAACAATTACTGAGTTTTTTTTTAGGACTGGTTGTCCTAAAAAGACTCAGTAATTGCTATAGAGCTCCGGAAAGGTTGAATATATTTATACGTGGTCTGTTAGAAAAGTATCCGACCTTTAGGCGGCCAAAAAAAACCGGCATACCTGGCGCGTTGGAAAGCTGATTATCCTCAAAGTAGTCTCCTTGGGACTCCACACACTTCTCCCAGCTGTGCCGCCATTGTTGGAAGCATTCCGGAAAAACCTCTTTCGGAATCGACTTTAGGTCGGCTGTCGTTGCCTCTTGACTTTGGGGAATAGCCAGAAGTCGCAGGGGCCATATCAGGAGAGTAAGAAGCCTGTCGAACCAGAGGAGTCTGAAACATTGTGAACCAAGTGCGAAGAATGTTCTGGAGCATTGCCGTGATGAAGTCGACAATTTCCTGAGGACCACAACTCCAATCGCGATTTCTCGGATAGTCACACGACGGTCCCGCATCACCACAGCGACATGGTCATTTCGGCATGTTGATGGCCGACCAGAGCGTGGCTCGCTTTCCGCCGATGTGCGACCGTCTTTGAACCAATTGTACCACTCCTTAATCTGTGTGATGTCCGTAGTATCGTCACCGAATGCCGTCTGAATCTTCCGAATGGTTTCCACCTGGCTTGTCGCCCAGTTTCTGCCAAAATTTGATGCAGTAGTGCTGCTCCAGTCGTTCCGTCATTTTACTTGCATTGAGAAACCGACGAGAGCACTACACACTACGTAACTCGAACACTGCTCGACAGCAACTGACGCTATCCACAGGCGGAAAAAAATTCACGCATGCGCACGAAGGTTTAAGGTCGGTGAAGGCTCATGGAAGCGCGCTTGATCCAAATCCATCAGGTTTTCAAAATAAAAAATAAGGTCGGATACTTTTCTAACAGACCACGTATATTCAATACGTGTGTACCTGTGTTCCGTTTGTTTTAAGTTTGTATAATTATCTATAACGTAGGATGGTTTTACCGATTCTAGCTTGTCCATCGTGTCCATCCAGTTTCAAAATTTTCACACGAGGTATCTAAATTCCAACCGACAATGAGCACCGAACGTTCTAAATGTACATACAGATTGTTGTGATTGATTCCAGTGAATATTATGTACACTACTTGACATATTTGAGTGAAACTGCCTTATATGTTCCACTTTAGTTCTCCTGTAAATGTAAAAGCACTTAATAAATAAATGACAAAATACTAGACTACGCCCAGTTTACTGTTAAACCTTCCTGTCTAATAAGTTTTGTATGTCTAGTCTTAACTGTTTCGCTAATCTTGTCTCTATAGTTTTATCTCTCTAGTCTTGTGTATCTAGGTCTTATTTCGTAAGACTTGTCTGTCTAATATCTGGTCTTCTCTGCCTTTTTTCTCTCACCCAACGCGAAATTAAGTTAAGTTATGATATACAATTAAGGAATGATAAATAGATGGATACTATTTAACATTCCTTAATTAAATGTTATTAGTACATCTAATAAGAACACATATTTTGCTGAGGCATTCTTCAAAAGAGTCGATAATCTTTTCCTGCAGTCAAATGTAAAACGACTGGATATTGTGTTTGAGGCCAAAAGAAATCTTTATTCGTCTTATTATGTTTTGCAATTATGTTGTTCGGGTCTCCGCCTCGTGTGGACCGTCCTTCCGGCGCCTATTTCAAGGGACGAAATAAGGTTAATGGGTGGAAGGATTCCCTTAAAATTGTTGTCTTCCAGACGTTTGTGGTCGCTACAGCCATTTGGCTCTTGTTTACACGCCCTTGTTAATTTGAAACTATTATTAAAATATTATAATTGCAAAACATAACAAGACGAATAAAGATTTCTTTTCAAGCTCTGAAAATAAGTTTGATTTATCTGTACTGTTGCTCCTACATATGCGCAAGTAAAAATGATTGCGAGTGGAGGATTTGATGATCCAGCAAAATGTTTAAAATTAGAAGGCTCTTCATTTTTCGAGCTGCTAGACTTTAATTCGAACCATTTAGAAGAAGTTGATTCGAGAATGTTTTGTCATATTTTTCACGCAATCTCTCTCTTCGTGCCAATTTAATAAATCTATATTTTAATTCGAAATTTAAAGAAATTCCGCGATTCGAAATTTCGCGATTTTATTATCTTTTGCGCCGCGAGTTTATATATTTCCGGTAGTATGCTCCGAGTGTTGGAAGCGAAAAGACACGGCTTGTAGCGCGGATCGACCCGTGCACGCAGCTAAATTTAATAGTTTCAAGTTAACAAGGGCGTGTAATCACGAGCCAAAGGGCTGCAGCGACCACAAACGTCTGGAAGACAACAATTTTAAGGGAATCCCTCCACCCATTATCCTTATTTCCTCCCTTGAAATAGGGGCCGGAAGGACGGTCCACACAGCGCGGAGCAACCCTAAAAGGTAAGTGATCAGACCAGCCCGTTTAAAATTTGATTTTCGTGAGATACGGCTCAAACAAAGGTTATACGGCAAAAAGTTCGGGCAAAACATGGCGCAAAAATGGCACAACAAAATTTCAACTATGAAAAGGTCCATTAACTGTAGTTGCTGTTATGTAGTCGCGCTCCATAACAAACTAATTGATAATTAGATTGTTAAGTCTAAATGTTTTATGTTTAATCGCAGTTTGTGGATTAACTGTGCGCAAACATCTTTGTATTTAAAGTTCAAGATAAGTGTTATCATAAAGGTCACAAAAAATGTTACAAACAATTGCACTGTGTTGTTTCGCATTTAAAAATAACAGTCAGTGTTAAGATAGAATTGGTAAAACCATCCTACGTCATAGATAATCATACAAACTTTGGTAATACCCTGCTACGTTACTGGCTGTGTTCCGATTATTTTAAGTTTGAATAGTCAGTGTGATCATCGTTCTTCCTCGAAGCTTTATTGTATCAACTTCAATAGTGGACTATAACCAGCATAAGGTATTTACTTTAAACTACAATTGCGCAAAAGATTTTGGGTCGTTCAAGATTCACTCAAACATTTACTTTTTTTTTTGTTTCCAATTCAATATTTCATTTGATTTCGTGTCAACACTCTCTTTCTTTCTATCGCGCTACAACCCTATGTGGGTCTTGTTGAAGTTTCCTTGGCACCTATAGCACCTTGCGCACCAATGGGGCCACTAACTCCTGAGGCAAACGCTAGGACTAGCATCTTGGGACACACTGGTGCCAATTTATCTTCAAAATAAAGTCATAAAACCTCTATCTTCACTTCATAACCCTTCTGCAGGGTGTGGAGACATCAACTTGCTACGCTCGCAATGACTCCTCGTCAGCGCTCTCTTTCTCTCTCTTGGGCAGATCTCATTACTTGCTGCATCCCTTGTCCCGTCAGGGTTTTTGTCCGGTCTATCCATCGTGTCGACGATCTTCCTCTTGGGCGGCGGCCTTGGACTGTGCCTTCTACCATGAGTCGTTCAATATTGTCGAACCTCCTTGCCACATGACCCAGGTATCCCAAATACCGTTGGTTTATTGTCACCACATTTATACCTAGTTGTTGAACTCATATATACACTTACACATGTTTTTTCATCCGTAGCATACATTTGTTATCTTTCTTCCTGTCGCGCTACAACCCTATGTGGGTCTTGTTGACTTGGATTAATTGGCACCTGTAGCACCTTGCGCACCAGTGGAGCCACTTACACCTTAGGCAAATGTTAGCACTGGCATCTTGGGCACCACTGGTCCAATTTAACTGAAAAATAAACTCATATATACACTTACACATTTTCTTTCATCCGTAGCATCCAATTGTTATCCTTCTTCCTATCGCGCTACAACCCTGTGGTTCTTGTTGACGTGGATTCCTTGGCACCTGTAGCACCTTACGCACCAATGGGGGCACTAAGACCTTAGGCAAACGTTAGAACGGGCATCTTGGGCACCACTAGTGCCTATTTATCTTCAAAATAAACTCATATATACCATTACACGTGTTCTTTCATAAATACTTTTATGTTATGCCAAAATTGGACGAAAACGTCAAAATGATTTGCAAAAATTGTCAAATTTTCAAAAAACCAAAATCTCGTTTTGAAGCAAATTTTGTTTTTTTGTTGATTTGACTGAACAAACTTTGCCAAATACTTTTTTTTTATGTCAAAATTGGACGTAAACGTCAAAATAATTTGCAAAAATTGTCAAATTTTCAAAAACCAAAATCTCCATTTGAAGCAAATTTTGTTTTTTTGTTGATTTGAGTGAACAAACTTTGCCAAATACTTTTGTTTTACATCAAAATTGGACGAAAACGTCAAAATAATTTGCAAAAATTGTCAAATTTTCAAAAACCAAAATCTCCATTTGAAGCAAATTTTGTGTTTTTGTTGATTTGAGTGAACAAACTTTGCCAAATACTTTTGTTTTACATCAAAATTGGACGTAAACGTCAAAATAATTTGCAAAAATTGTCAAATTTTCAAAAACCAAAATCTCTATTTGAAGCAAATTTTGTTTTTTTGTTGATTTGACTGAACAAACTTTGCCAAATACTTTTGTTTTATGCCAAAATTGGACGTAAACGTCAAAATAATTTGCAAAAATTGTCAAACTTTCAAAAACCAAAATCTCCATTTGAAGCAAATTTTGTTTTTTTGTTGATTTGAGTGAACAAACTTTGCCAAATACTTTTGTTTTACATCAAAATTGGACGTAAACGTCAAAATAATTTGCAAAAATTGTCAAATTTTCAAAAACCAAAATCTCTATTTGAAGCAAATTTTGTTTTTTTGTTGATTTGAGTGAACAAACTTTGCCAAATACTTTTGTTTTACATCAAAATTGGACGTAAACGTCAAAATAATTTGCAAAAATTGTCAAATTTTCAAAAACCAAAATCTCTATTTGAAGCAAATTTTGTTTTTTTGTTGATTTGAGTGAACAAACTTTGCCAAATACTTTTTTTTATGTGAAAATTGGACGTAAACGTTAAAATAATTTGCAAAAAATGTCAAATTTTCAAAAACCAAAATCTCTATTTGAAACAAATTTTGTTATTTTGTTGATTTGAGTGGACAAACTTTGCCAAATACGTTAGCTGTATGTCAAAATTGGACGTAAACGTCAAAATAATTTGCAAAAAATGTCAAATTTTCAAAAACCAAAATCTCTATTTGAAGCAAATTTTGTTATTTTGTTGATTTGAGTGGACAAACTTTGCCAAATACGTTAGCTGTATGTCAAAATTGGACGAAAACGTCAAAATAATTTGCAAAAATTGTCAAATTTTCAAAAACCAAAATCTCTATATGAAGCAAATTTTGTTATTTTGTTGATTTGAGTGGACAAACTTTGCCAAATACGTTAGCTGTATGTCAAAATTGGACGTAAACGTCAAAATAATTTGCAAAAAATGTCAAATTTTCAAAAACCAAAATCTCTATTTGAAGCAAATTTTGTTATTTTGTTGATTTGAGTGGACAAACTTTGCCAAATACGTTAGCTGTATGTCAAAATTGGACGAAAACGTCAAAATAATTTGCAAAAATTGTCAAATTTTCAAAAACCAAAATCTCCATTTGAAGCAAATTTTGTGTTTTTGTTGATTTGAGTGAACAAACTTTGCCAAATACTTTTGTTTTACATCAAAATTGGACGTAAACGTCAAAATAATTTGCAAAAATTGTCAAATTTTCAAAAACCAAAATCTCTATTTGAAGCAAATTTTGTTTTTTTGTTGATTTGAGTGAACAAACTTTGCCAAATACTTTTTTTTATGTAAAAATTGGACGTAAACGTCAAAATAATTTGCAAAAAATGTCAAATTTTCAAAAACCAAAATCTCTATTTGAAGCAAATTTTGTTATTTTGTTGATTTGAGTGGACAAACTTTGCCAAATACGTTAGCTGTATGTCAAAATTGGACGAAAACGTCAAAATAATTTGCAAAAATTGTCAAATTTTCAAAAACCAAAATCTCTATTTGAAGCAAATTTTGTTTTTTTGTTGATTTGAGTGAACAAACTTTGCCAAATACTTTTTTTTATGTGAAAATTGGACGTAAACGACAAAATAATTTGCAAAAAATGTCAAATTTTCAAAAACCAAAATCTCTATTTGAAGCAAATTTTGTTATTTTGTTGATTTGAGTGGACAAACTTTGCCAAATACGTTAGCTGTATGTCAAAATTGGACGAAAACGTCAAAATAATTTGCAAAAATTGTCAAATTTTCAAAAACCAAAATCTTGTTTTGAAGCAAATTTTGTTTTTTTCTTGATTTGAGTGGACAAACTTTGCGAAATACTTTTGTTTTATATCAAAATTGGACGAAAACGTCAAAATAATTTGCAATTATTGCCAAATTTTAAAAAACCAAAATTTCTATTTGAAGCAAATTTTGTTTTTTAAAATTTTTTTTTTTTTATTCTTAAAAACTCATACATGCACTTATACATTTTTTTTCATCCGTAGCATCCATTTGATTGGGAGTACGTTTGACCAACTGCCTGATCTTCGCAGCAATCATTATTTCGGTCTCAGCACCATTCCTCCAAGTCAGCTTAGCTCATCAGAAATAAAATGTTGATTCCATGAAAGACTGATCAGCTAGCTATCCATCTTCATCTTTCACTGAAGCAACGGGATTTTAAAAGGCTATTTACAAATAATCCTCTCCTAGACTTTGGATGCAACCGAGTTAAAGTATTACACATTAAAATCATGGGTTTATTACCGACACTTTTAGTATTACTCGCGACAGCTCTACTCGCTCAGACTACAGCTGCTTTCGTACCAAAAGCAATCGCCAAAAGTTCCTCTCACAATCAAACTGAATTAACTTATGCTGGAAGCAATAGCGCAGCGAGTTCGTCAAGAGTTAAAAGACATGCCATTGGTTTACCAGCAGACGCGGTATTAATGTGCATACACAACTTGGGCCTGGTCGATTACTTCGGTTCTTCGAACGGGGCGTATTCCGTAAACCGCGGCAGCAACGCTGCCGCGTTAGTGCAAGGCACGCAGAATAAGAGAGTGACTAAAATCGACGTTTATCCTTCGCACAGAATTCCAGGGGAATATAACGTGTTGTTCGTGTTTGAGGATAGCAATAAAATGGAAAGTATAAGAAACGATGCTGGTAATAAGCTGGCTGTTATGCAGAATCAGAAGAATGAACTGGAGCAGAGCAACGCGAATTTGAATCAGAATTTGTTGCTGAAGAATAAAGACATTGATCTGCTGAAAACAGATTTGGAAAATAATAAACTGATGTTGAGTGGTTATGGTTTGATGATGAAGGAGTTGGAGAATAAGTTGCGCGATTCAAAGCGTGAAGCGGAGAAGGTTCAAAACGACTTGGATAAAATAAGTGTGGTGAAAGCGTCTATGGTTAAAGAGCATGAGGAGGAATTGAGTAAAATCAATTTGGAGATTGAGCGTTTGCAGAGTAAGTTAAACGATTCGAGTGGTGAATTGGAAAAGTTTGAGGAAGAAAAAACGAAGCTTAACAGCGAAGTGGAGGATTTGAACGGATTGATTAGTAAATTGGGCGGAGAAATCGAAGGTTTAAAAAGTAAGAATGACAAGCTGCAGGCAATAATTCCCGTTTTAGAAGAGGATTCGGTGCTTTTCGCCAACGATATTCAACAGCTGAAGGAAAAACTGAAAATCCGAGACGAGGCCATCAAAGGCTTGGAAGACCAATTGCTAAAAATCGGCTCGGATTTGAAACTTAGGGAGGACAAAGTCGCAGGGGTCGAAGCGCAGCTGAATGAAACTACTGCGAGTATGCACGCGATCGAAGCGGAACTGGAGAAACTAAACGCCGAGAAGAGCGAGCTCCAAAAGTTGGTCGTGCAGTTCAATTCGTTAGATTCCGATCGATTTTTTAAAGTCGTCGTGGATAGATACAAAGACACTATTGACAGTTTGAATGCTGAAATCGTTAATTTAATGGGAACAATATGTCCTTGAACTTTCACCGCAAATTTGAGTGGGTGCCATGTTATATAATGTCATGTAGTGACAGCTCATGTCATGCCATGTTATCTAATGTCATGTCGTGGCAGCTCATGTCACGCCATGTTATCTAATGTCATGCCGTGACAGCTCATGTCATGCCATGTTATCTAATGTCATGTCGTGACAGCTCATGTCATGCCACGTTATCTAATGTCATGTCGTGACAGCTCATGTCATGCCATGTTATCTAATGTCATGTGGTGACAGCTCATGTCATGCCATGTTATCTAATGTCATGTCGTGACAGCTCATGTCATGCCATGTTATCTAATGTCATGTCGTGACAGATCATGTCATGCTATGTTTTGTAATGTCTTGTCTTATCATGTCATGTCATGACAAGTCATATTTTGTTATGTTATTTTATGTTTTATCGTGTTGTGTTATATTATCTAATATTACATTAGGTTATCTTAGATTACATTCCTTTTTGTTATATTACATTGTATTATATTATATATTCAAGAAGATAAGACATAATTTGTCAAATAGGCTTTTTTTCCTCAACAACTAATGTGGGTCCAGGGGGAGCAGCCCTTAACCCTTTCGCTGCTATGGACTGCAATAGTCGCAGCATGAAGTTGTTTCAACGTGAAGTTGTGGCAATACGAAGTCGCAACATGAATTTATCGCAATGTTCGGGTAAATCTGTATTTTTAATTCAACATTTGAATCGATTTCGGTACCGATTAACAGAAGGGGAAAGGTTTACGCGCGATTTACTTGTCAATTTACTTCGCGAATTTATATACTTGCGAGCAGTATGCTTCGAGTGTGAGAAGCGTAAAGATGAGAATCGAAGCGCGAACGAAGCTCGACCGACACGTGCACGCATCTTTAAGTTCGTTTTAAGTCAAGTTAACCAGGGGTGTAATCACAAGCCCAAAAGGCGGAAGCGGCATCCAACGTCTGGAAGACAACAATTTTAAGGGAATCCCTCCACTTATTATCCCCATTTCCTCCCTTAAAAAAGGCGCCGGGAGGACGATCACACGTGGCGGAGACGCGAGCAGCCCTAACAGGTAAGTGACAGGGCTGGTCTCCCTGTTATAAAACTGGAAAATTTTATTTTCGTGAGACACGGTCCAAACAATGACGTTGTCGCAACATGAAGTTGTTTCAGACAAATTTTTGAAGAAGGTTACGATCATTTCTATAAATAATCCATTCAATAGATCATTTCCAATAAAATAAGGTTTTATTATAATTGTTCTGACAAAGTTTTATTTAATCAATGCTTTGACAATGTTTTAAAAAAAAAATTCTATTTTTGATGTCAAACTAATGTCAATTTGTGGCCATTACTCCAAAACGATTGTCAAAACCAATTTACAATTTGTCACAAAAGTGTCAATTTATGACCATTTCTCCAAGCTTTGACAGTTGTCAAAAGCAAAAAAGCTGTCAAGATCTAAGCTTTGACAGTTGTCAAGATCTAAGTTTTGGCAGCTGTCAAAATCTTAAGTAGGGAAAGATCATGCGTTCTAGACCCACCGCCACCGCATTTCGAAACCCCACGCTAAACAGGGTGTGAGGTCTATGCAACCCCACGCTAAACAGGGTGTGAGGTTTATATAACCCCACTTATAACCTAACCTAACCTTTAACAGTTGTCAATAGCAAAAAAGCTTTGAAAGTTGTCAAGATCTAAGCTTTGACAGTTGTCAAGATCTAAGTTTTGGCAGTTGTCAAAAACTTAAGTAGGGAAAGATCATGCGTTCTAGACCCACCGCCACCGCATTTCGAAACCCCACGCTAAACAGGGTGTGAGGTCTATGTAACCCCACGCTAAACAGGGTGTGAGGTTTATATAACCCGACTTATAACCTAACCTAACCTTTGACAGTTGTCAATAGCAAAAAAGCTTTGAAAGTTGTCAAGATCTAAGCTTTGACAGTTGTCAAGATCTAAGTTTTGGCAGTTGTCAAAATCTTAAGTAGGGAAAGATCATGCGTTCTAGACCCACCGCCACCGCATTTCGAAACCCCACGCTAAACAGGGTGTGAGGTCTATGTAACCCCACGCTAAACAGGGTGTGAGGTTTATATAACCCCACACTAAACAGGGTGTGAGGTCTATGTAACCCCACGCTAAACAGGGTGTGAGGTCTATGAAGCCCCACGCGCGTGCGGTTACATAGACCTCACACCCTGTTTAGCATGGGGTTACATAGACCTCACACCCTGTTTAGTTTGGGGTTATATAAACCTCACACCCTGTTTAGCGTAGGGTTACATAGACCTCACACCTTGTTTAATGTGGGGTTATATAAACCTCACTCACACCCTGTTTAGTATGGGGTTACATAGACCTCACGCCCCACGCGCGTGGGGTTACATAGACGTTACACCCTGTTTAGCGTGGGGTTACATAGACCTCACACCCTGTTTATCGTGGGGTTACATAGACCTCACACCCTGTTTAGTGTGGTGTTATATAAACCTCACACCCTGTTTAGCGTGGGGTTACATAGACCTCACGCCCCACGCGCGTGGTGTTACATAGACGTTACACCCTGTTTAGCGTGGGGTTACATAGACCTCACACCCTGTTTAGCGTAGGGTTACATAGACCTCACACCCTGTTTAGTGTGGGGTTATATAAACCTCACACCCTGTTTAGCGTGGGGCTACATAGACCTCACGCCCCACGCGCGTGGGGTTACATAGACGTTACACCCTGTTTAGCGTGGGGTTACATAGACCTCACACCCTGTTTATCGTGGGGTTACATAGACCTCACACCCTGTTTAGTGTGGTGTTATATAAACCTCACACCCTGTTTACCGTGGGGTTACATAGACCTCACGCCCCACGCGCGTGGTGTTACATAGACGTTACACCGTGTTTAGCGTGGTGTTACATAGACCTCACACCCTGTTTAGCGTGGGGTTACATAGACCTCACACCCTGTTTAGTGTGGTGTTATATAAACCTCACACCCTGTTTAGCGTGGGATTACATAGACCTCACGCCCCACGCGCGTTGTGTTACATAGACGTTACACCCTGTTTAGCGTGGGGTTACATAGACCTCACACCCTGTTTAGCGTGGGGTTACATAGACCTCACACCCTGTTTAGTGTGGTGTTATATAAACCTCACACCCTGTTTAGCGTGGGATTACATAGACCTCACGCCCCACGCGCGTGGTTTTACATAGACGTTACACCCTGTTTAGCGTGGGGTTACATAGACCTCACACCCTGTTTGGCGTGGGGTTACATAGACCTCACACCCTGTTTAGCGTGGAGTTACGAAATGCGGTGGATCCACAACGCATTATCTTTCCCTACAATCTTAGGTTTGGCAGTTTTCACAAGCAAAGCGCTCGATGCTTGTTAAGATTAAAGGTCGATTCCCATATGCGCGACACTTAGCTACGCGACGGCGTGCGACATCGCTTGTAAAATAACTCTACATTCAGTTAGCATTCTCTACAATGCTAACTGAATTGGACTAGACGGATTAGATCAGGGATCCCCAACCTTTTTGCACTCAAGAGCACATTCTGGAAAGTCTGTCGGGCGACGGGCATCTTTCTCTATTCAAGTCCTCATCTGATACATTGGATTTTAGGAAAATGTCGTTTTGATGGTCAAAAATTTAGGTCATTATTTGAATAAGTTGCTATTTTGGTTGCGTTTACTTTCGGCGGGCACACGGGTAAAATGGTCGGCGAGCGCCACGGTGCCCGCGGGCTTAGGGTTGTGGACCATTGGATTAGATTGTACTTTCTATGGTCCACTTAATTATTATAATTTAATAGTCTAATTCAAGTTCAAAATTAAGTTGTTGCAATTTGAAGTTGTTGCAACTTGAAGTTGTCGCAACTCGAAGTTGTGTTGAACATGAAGTTGTTTCAACATGAAGTTGTCGCAACATGAAGTTGTTTTAAAATGAAGTTGTTCTAACATGAAGTTGTTATAACATGAAGTTGTTTCAACATGAAGTTGTCGCAACATGAAGTTGTTTTAAAATGAAGTTGTTCTAACATGAAGTTGTTTCAAGATGAAGTTGTTATAACGTGAAGTTGTTTCAACATGAAGTTGTCGCAACATGAAGTTGTTTCAACAATTTTTTTTTTAAAGTTTGGTTCATGTGATTACCGGGTTTGCCGACCCTTCGAACACTGCGGCCTATTGGTAGCCTATTGTATTCTATCACATACACTTAGGCCCAGAAAACCTGTTGTTATATTAAATTTGCGCTAATTGCCATTTTACACATTTGTCTTTCGGAACAAATGCGCCCGGACGCTGGGAATAGAACTCGGGCCTCTATACTCGTCAGTTAGCGCTAACATGAGGCCAACGAGCGTCACCACTACGCCACTCGCGCCGGCAAACAAATGTTTCAACATGAAGTTGTTTCAGCGTGAATTTGAAGATGAAATGAGGATTCGAGGTGAAAAAAATCTCTTCTCGTAGTTGAAACTAGATGGACTGTTTTCGATGAAGTCCCTTCGACATGAAGTTTTTGCAACATGATGTTAGTAGGGAAAGATCCACCTGCTTTAAAAAATACCGACAGAGATATCTGGTCTGTAAAAACATCTACAACTCTGGAGGTAGCCTCGATATGTTATAATTGCACTGCAAGAGGGGCGAAGAGATGCTCAAGTAAAAAACGCGTCCGAATTTGATAATGCATCGCTGCGAAATATGAAAATTGACCTAAACTCGGATTCATATCCATATGAAAGCTTAAATATTAATATGGATAGTGGTGATTATGCACAACTCTATTACATGTATGCCACTTTCCAAAGCAGTTACTATGAACGCAGAAATGAGCCGATATTAGATATGATTCAATTCAAGGATCATGTTCTTTTTGTGTTTGATGTATCTAAACAAAATGAGAGTATTAAATCATCTGCTGTTGATTTAAAAATTGAATTTGAAGCTACGCAAGCATTCAAACCAAACACTCGAGCCTATTGCCTTATTTTGTGTGAAGCTGCCATTGAATACACCCCCTTGTCGGGAATAGTTCGAAAATTAATTTAAAAATTTAATTAAAATGAACGTATGAATGAATGTATGTATAAATCCTATTAGCGACTATTCTATGTATGTATTGCAAGAAATGTTTATATAAATTTATAAAATGTTTTGATGTAAATTTAAATGTATTATTATTAGAATTTAATAAAACCATACATTTTATGAGTTGTTTTCTTTATTTTACAACCTTTCATTCTCTTGGAAACTAACACTCGCTCACCGCTGATAAGATAACAGGAAGTTGTTATTGCTAGCAAACATCCAGTCGAACCTAATCAACAAGTCAGAGCAGTAATCAAAATTAAAACGTAGATTATTAAGTTAAATTAAACATTCCCTTATATATTTTAGTTCAGTCTTATCTAATCTCATGTATTTACCTCCGCCTATCTAGCCCCATGTATAGCCCCGTCTATCTAGTCTCATGTATTTAGTCCCGTCTATCTAGTCTCATGTATTTAGTCTCATGGATCTAGCCCCATCTGTCTAATCTCATGTATTTAGCCATTCATCCAATGGTTGAAATATGGTTTAGTCTAGTCCGTCTAATCTTGTCTGTCTAGTCTTGTCTGTCTAGTCTTATCAATCTAAATCCTCCCTAATCTCAATTGAATCAACCCCTATCTGAATTTTCACCCCTCATTTTGAATTTTCCCACTATCCAACGTAAAGCGTCATCTAGACATTCTCGCTCGGACGCGTTCAGAACTATTTTGCATAGGATTCCCCATAAGGGGCTTCGTGCTAGATTTACATGTAAATCTCCATAAGGGGCATCGTGCTAGATTTTCATGTAATTCCCCCATAAGGGGCTAGATTACATGTAAATCACATAAGGAGGTGGTGGCGCCAGAACATAGGATCTTTTCCTACTGATGTTGTCGTAATACGAAGTCGCAACATGAATTTCTCGCAACATGAAGTTGTTTCAACTTGAATTTGTTTCAGACAAGTTTAGACGGACAAGACTAGACAGACAAGACTAGGACTGACTACACTAGGACAGACAGGACTGGGATATACAAGACTAGAACAGACAAGACTAGGTTATACAAGACCAGGACAGACAAGATTAGGATAAACAAGACTACGATATTCAAGACTAGGACAGACAGAACTGAGATATACAAGAATATCGGACACATACAAGACTGGGACAGACAAAAGTAAGACATACAAGACAGGGACAGGCAAGACTAGGATATACAAGACTACGACAGACAAGATTAGCACATAGTGTGTCCACTCAGATCAACAAAATTTGCTTTAATTTGAATAGAGATTTTGGTTTTTGAAAATTTGGCAATTTTTGCAAATTATTTTGACGTTTTCGTCCAATTTTAACATAAAACAAAGGAATTTTGCAAAGTATGTCCACTCAAAAAAACAAAATTTACTTCGAATGGAGATTTTGGTTTTTAAAAATTTGGCAATTATTGCAAATTATTTTGCTGTTTTTGTCCAATTTTGACATAAAACAAAAGTATTTGCGAAGTTTGTCCACTCAAATCAACAAAGAAACAAAAGTTGCTTCAAATAGAGGTTTTGGTTTTTGAAAATTTGGCAATAATTGCAAATTATTTTGACGTTTTCGTCCAATTTTTACATAAAACAAAAGCATTTCGCAAAGTTTGTCCACGCAAATCAACAAAAATAAAAAAAAATTGCTTCAATAGAAATTTTGGTTTTTGAAAATTTGTCAATTTTTGCAAATTATTTTGATGTTTTCATCCAATTTTAACATAAAACAAAGGAATTTTGCAAAGTATGTCCACTCAAAACAGCAAAAAAACAAAATTTGCTTCGAATGGAGATTTTGGTTTTAAAAATTTGACAATTTTTGCAAATTATTTTGATGTTTTTGTCCAATTTTGACATAAAACAAAAGTATTTGGCGAAGTTTGTCCACTCAAATCAACAAAGAAACAAAAGTTGCTTCAAATAGAGGTTTTGGTTTTTGAAAATTTGGCAATAATTGCAAATTATTTTGACGTTTTCGTCCAATTTTTACATAAAACAAAAGTATTTCGCAAAGTTTGTCCACGCAAATCAACAAAAATAAAAAAATAAATTGCTTCAATAGAGATTTTGGTTTTTGAAAATTTGGCAATAATTGCAAATTATTTTGACGTTATCGTCCAATTTTTACATAAAACAAACATATTTGGCAAAGGTTGTCCACTCAAATCAACAAAAAAACAAAATTTGCTTCAAATAGATTTTGGTTTTTGAAAATTTGGCCAATTATTTTGACGTTATCGTCCAATTTTTACATAAAATAAAAGTATTTGACAAAGTTTGTCCACTTAAATCAACAAGAAACAAAACCGTCCTAGTTGTCGTCTCCCCGACCAGGATTCAAACCCGGGTCTTCCGCATTGAAAGGCGGGTATGTTGTCAACTATACTACCAAGGAGGACCGGTCTAGGGGTCTATGTGTCATGTTCTTCACGGCGATCTCTTCCTGAAATGTGTCTTCTATATGCAATTGCTTTGCAGTGGAAGATTATATGGAAGGCAGTTGTCCGTGTCCAACACCAACTCGATCTAACCTAACCTGTAGAGGTAACAGAGGTATAAAAAGGGGTCTAGGAGTCCATGTGTCATGTTCTTCACGGCGATCTCTTGCTGAAATGTGCCTTCTATATGCAATTGCTTCGCAGTGGAAGATTATATGGGAGGTAGTTGTCCATGCCCAACAAAAACTCGATCTAACCTAACCTGTAGAGGTAACAAACTTATAAAAACAGGACAAAACCGCAAAATATTTGAAAAAATGGCGGTAAAAATTGTAAGATATGTTAAACAGGTTGCCTACACAATGAGTATTATTATGGTGAACAAATACTATTATTAATTGTCTTGCCTTTAATATTGGCGTTTTGACATACTTTCACCAATTTAAACAAAACAACCTGAAAAGGGTATAAAACGGGGAAGGTGCATCTGCAACTTCACATCCATCTGAACGTTTTGCGCATGTGCTTTGCAATGGAAGGAGGTGGGCGCTGGGAAAAATAATTTGAATATTAATATAACAAATTTCTTAAAAGATTAAATTACGTACAAAATGAGATACTAGGCAAAGAGATTGCGTTGACACTAAGCTGAACGAAACAAATTTTTCAAAATCGTAAGCGTCGCAGAAAATTGGCGATATTTTCGAAAATATAACGAATTAAAATAATCTATAAACTAGATTAAATTAGCTTTAAAGTGCTACACAACATGTCTATATCGCCTAAATACATAGCTAACAATCAAGGTTAGAAAATCCATTATGACGTCTATGACCAGCAGTGTAGACTAAGTCTGAAAATGAGAAAAAATTCATTTTGACGTCTATGACCAGTAGACTAAGTCTGAATATGAGAATTAATAGGAAATTGAGTTTCGGCTTGGAATTTGGCAACGTGTTTAGACACTGACACAGATTAGACTGAGTTCTAAACTTGCTGCTTGTCTGCAAAAAACTGAAACAAACAACATTTACTTAATCAAGATTATATAACAATCAGTTAGTCTAGAATATAGACGAGACTCCATACTAACTTATCTAGAGTAGACTCTAGACTATAAAGCCGAGACTAAACTTTAGACTAGTTTCTAGAATAGGCTTCAGACTATAAATGTAGACTCTAACAATCATTTAGTCTAGAATCTTGTCTATCTAACAACCATTCAGTCTAGTCTATTGAACAAAACTAGTCTGAATGGTCAGTTTAGATTACAGTATAATCTCGATAATCCGACACACCGCCGGATTATAAGAAAGTGGTGGCACGGAAGAACGCGAGCGGTCTCCAGACCGCCCTGGACGTGTCGTCCGATTACCCAACGGCCGAATTACCGAGATTATACTGTACAGTATAATCTTTATAATCCGACACATATGGGACCAAACAACCGCCGGATTGTAATAAAGAGTGGTGGGAGGGAAGAGCGCGAACGTTCACTAGACCGCCGGATTACTGGACGTGTCGTCCGATTAACCAACGACCGAATTAGCGAGATTATACTGTATTACAAGTCTAGATATAAAACCTTGAAGACTAAGTCTAGTCTACACAATCAGACTAGGTTATTAAAAGTCTAATCTAGATGAAATCTTTAAGACCAAGTCTAGTCTAGTCTACTCACTCAGACTAGATTATTAAAAGTCTAGTCTGGTCTACCTTACGTACTTTGTCTATTAGACTAAATGCTTGGTTGTGGGTGCAGACTTGGAGTGACCTCCTGATCCATCCAGGCAGGCTATCCTTCGTGGTCTTCCGGTTGAACCTCTCATCCAGCAGCAAGACTGTCGCATAGTCGTTCCGGTGCCGGACGGCTCGCCCTATGCACTGATTCACCGACTTCATGCAGAGGTTCTCGTAAAATCTATTTCCCGATCCAAAACCCTAAAAGAATATTACAATAAATAGTCTCTAGTCTAAGTCTAGTCAAAGACTACGTCTCGACGTCTCTAAGTCTTGTCAAAGACTTCTTCTTGAGGTGCCATACTAGTGTTCCAGCGTAGGCGACCTCTCGCGCATACTTGTAGAACGCATCGTCACGCTAATATGTGGGACCTAGCAGTTTATCGCCGGTTCCGAACGGCACTATTTGAGAGGTTTTACTAGGCAGAATTACGCGTGGTAGTTTGCCATTGCTTTCCACGAGGTGGCCACAGCATAGTTCCGTGAAAAATTTCACGGTTTGTCCGGGGATTGAACCCGGGATCTCAGGTATAGCGAGCGGATGCGTTCACCACTGTGACCACAAAGACTAGATTGGATTAATACTAGATGACTAGATTTAGACTAGTGATTAGACTAAAGTCTAATCATGGATTACCTCCTTCTTGTCGAGGTAAGCCATCTTCTCCTTCAAGTCTGGGGCGTAGATGTTTGCATAGGGCAGTCCAACAACAATCACACATCTGCCCAAGTCGTCACTGAAGTTCAAGCCTTCGCTTAACTTTCCACCTACAGGACAAACAGGTTTAATCAATTAAAGAGTTTAGTCTACACAGACTGGACGGTCTAGTTTAGTATGTGATAGACAATCTATCTTTCTGACTGGACTAGACTAGACTATTCTAGGACCGGCGAGAGAATGCAGCTGTAAGTTGGTAAGGAACGCGCCGAGGTATGAGGAGCAAGGGACGCGTCGAGGTATGAAGAGCAAGGGACGCGCCGAGGTATGAGGAGCAAGAGACGCGCCGAGCTATGAGGAGCAAGGGATAACTCCGACGCGTCGAGGTATGAGCAGCAAGGGACGCGCCGAGGTATGAGCAGCAAGGGATGCGCGCCGAGTTATGAGGAGCAAGAGACGCGCCGAGGTATGAGGAGCAAGGGACGCGCCGAGGTGTGAGGAGCAAGGGACGCGGCCAGGTAACCGAGGTATGAGCAGCAAGGGATGCGCGCCGAGTTATGAGGAGCAAGAGACGCGCCGAGGTATGAGGAGCAAGGGACGCGCCGAGGTATGAGGAGCAAGGGACGCGTCGAGGTATGAGGAGCAAGGGACGCGCAGAGGTTTGAGGAGCAAGGGACGCGCCGAAGTATGAGGAGCAAGTGACGCGTCGAGGTATGAGGAGCAAGGAACGCGCCGAGGTATGAGGAGCAGGGGATGTGCCGAGGTATAAGGAGCAAGGGACGCGCCGAGGTATGAGGAGCAAGGGAAGCGCCGAGGTATGAGGAGCAAGGGATACGCCGAGGTACGCACAGATTAGTTTGAGAAATATGCGACAGTTTTTCAAATACGGACAACTAAATACCGCGCACTCAAAATAAGGTGGGGGTATGCGCAGAACAATGCTAAACTCGTCAAGACGAGATGCATTCTCTCGCCAGCCCGAGTATAGACTGGACTGGACTGCACTGGACTGGAATGGAATGGACTGGACTGGACTGGACTGGTCTGGTCTGGTCTGGTCTGGTCTGGTCTGGTCTGGTCTGGCTCGGTCTGGTCTGGTTTAGTCTGGTCTGAACTGGACTGGACTATAGTAGACCAGACAAGACAATACTAGACCAGTCCAGTCCAGTGCAGTCCAGAGTCCAGTCTATACTCGGAACAAGACAAGTTTTATAAAATCAAATCTTGTCTAATCTATTCTTGTCTAATCCAATCTTAACACTCATTATCCACTATCATCAAGATATTTACCGACTACACTGAACATGATCGCTGCCCTCTTCTCTGACTTGCAGATGGCCTTCTGGTAGCCGTCCAGCACTGCGTCCACAGACCCCGTCCCCTGGGGCTCCCTGAAGACAGGCCGTCCGAAATCCACTTGCTTGACCTGCTCCCACACCCACGACTCGTACTGGTACGAGGGGAAGAACACCACCAGGCCCCCCTTGACCCTCTGGCAGGCATCAAGCAACACCGCCTTGACATTTCCACCCTAACAGTTAAAATGATAATTAAATGATAAGCATATCAGACTTGCCTGCGTTGATCAAGAACACGGATTAATCTAGAAAAGGCTTCTCGTAATAGACCTTTCATAGTTCGTATACGGCAATTTCCGTCATGTTTTTCGGGCACTTTTTGACGGATAACCAGTGAAAATGGCAAAATGTGCCCGAAACTTTCATATTCCAGCTTTTTATATATGACGAACGCGCATGTGCTTAATTAACCGTAAGAAGATCTATTGAACAACTTTGTCTAATTTGCCAGCGGTGATGATGACAAGCATATGATGACAAAGAACACGGTTTAATCTACATTTCCGTCTTGAAATGCTTGTCGTAATAGACCTTTTCATAGTTCGCATACGTCAATTTCCGCCATGTTTTTCGGGCACTTTTTGACGTATAACCAGTGAAAATGGCAAAATGTGCCCGAAACTTTCATATTCCCGCCTTTTGACGTACGCGCATGCACCTAACTAACCGTAAGAAGATCTATTGAACAACATTGTCTAATTTGCCAGCTGTGATGATGACAAGCATATGATGACAAAGTTATATGACAAGCATATCACCATTAGGGTGAGCCCTCACGATGCGTTACGTATGCCGGAGCGGTGCCGTAACGGCATCCTACATATCAATAACTATGCCATATCACACGATGCGTTGGGCCGCCGTGATGCGTCGCGCTTGTGACCTGCGAGATGAGGCCTCCCCGCCTGGTGATGCGCTGCTGGTAAACAGCGTTCGACTGCGGTGCCCGTGTGGAAGATGGGTTTTTTTAAGGGGGGGTTTATGGAATGCAGTATCCATCTGTCGTACAATTTCAGAACTGTTTCGCCATGCTCTTTGTACCCGAAGACGTCAGGGTAAGGTTTTAATAATGTTATAGATATTTCTGTGCGGCGAAATGGGTTCCTTGGGGGGCAGCTCTTTACGCCCTTGCACGTGTGGCACCCTATAGTTCGAATTAATCCTATTTGCCGCACCGCACCGTTAACGCATCGAGGGCCTCGCTATAACAAGGCTTTCATTGATCAAGAACTAGGATGAAATGATCATTCCTTAAAAAAATCCTTGTAATTCCAACAATCTTCCTTACCATTTTGAGTCGGTTGTCGTAGTTGAACAACAGCTGTTCGTTGTGCTTGCCGGTTGTGACCACAATGGGCAGGATGTTGTCCGGAGGGATGATGTGGTCGCAGGAGAACTCAACGATCCTGTCGGGCGCAGCCCCGGCATTCACAAACAGTCTTTGTCTGAACTCGGAGATCGGTTTCATCGTCCCACCAGCGACAACAATCTATACAACAAATGGTAGATTAGACCTGACCAGACTAAACTTGTTGGATATGCATAGACACAAACGAACAAGTTGAATACACAATTTTCGACATGTAAGTGTGCCCGAATAAAAAATAATATATTAATTATAATTGAAAATATAGTGCCCGAGATTGTTTGAACTATAAAGCCCGATTCTCTTATAAGCGACACTCAGCTACGCGATGTCACGCGACATCGCCTGTCAAATAATGATTACATTGTTTTAAATGGGCACGTTCTCACTATGGCTACGCGACCACTACGCGACGTGCCCATTTAAAACAATCTAATCATTACTTGACAGGCGGTGTCGCACGACGTCGCGTAGCTGAGTATTGCGCATATGGGAATCGACCTTAAACAGTGAAAATGGCATAATGTGCCCGAAACTTATTTATATTCCCGCCTTTTAAATATGACGGGCGAGCATGCGCTTAACCAACTGTAAAAAGTTCTATTGAGATCTTTTCATACTTGAACTTTTTTTTGTGCGCATGTGTCAATTTCCGCCATCTTTTCGAGCACTTCTTTGACGTATAACCATAATATATAATATAACAAATAACCAGAAAATAATTTTCAACTATAAATTTCAATAAATCCCCAACATTTCGGGCACATTTTGGCCCGAAATGTTCATATTCCCGCCTTTTAAACATTGCGGAGGCGCGTACGCTTAACTAGCTGTAAAAAGGTCTATTTGCCCGAAATTTTCATATTCCCGCCTTGTAAATAGAACGGGCATGTAAATGTAAATAGAAAAAACCTAACCGTAAAAAGTTCTATTGAACAACTTTGTCTAATAGACCTTTTCGTAGTTGAATTTTTTTTTGTGTGCAAGTGTTAATTTCCGCCATGTTTTCGGGCACTTCTTTGACGTATAACCATAATATATAATATAACGTATAACCAACAAATAATTTCCAACTATAAATTTAAAAAAATCCCCAACATTTCGGGCACATTTTGTCCCGAAATGTTCATATTCCCGAATTTTAAACATTTCGGATGCGCATGCGCTTAACTAGCCGTAAAAAGCTCTAATTGTACTTACTGATCGTGCTTGTTCGACGAGATCCTTGAAATGCATCGACGGATTCAACAGCAGGAACTGCAACTTCTTGTGCTCGGTCCGGTGAATCAAAATCCTTCCGTCTTCCTCCGGGTAAGTCAGCGTTTCCAGGAAGCTGACGACGGCGAGTAAGGGGTTCGAAGGGGGCTTGGGCTGAGGTTGCTTCGCCGGTTCCGGCTGAGGCTGCTTCGCCGGTTCCGGCTTCTTCTTCTTGTTCTCGATGCTCGAGAGGAAACTCTTGATGCCAGATTTGGGTTTTGGAACCTCCGCTTGGGGCTCAGTTGAATGTTTCAAAGCAAATCCGTGAAGCTAAGACATTTGTAAGTATTTTCAGGATTAAAATAACAACTAGATGACATTGCAAAGTATTGATCTGTACTAACAGATCTGTACTAACAATTGTGTCGCTCATTGTAAAAGTGAATTATCTCCATGAAACTGAATTTTAAAATAACGAGCTTTTTGCGAAATAAAGTGTAGGAAAAAATATATAGACTTTCATTCAATGTTTTCTCTTTTTTATTGTTTAATACAAATCAAAGATATAATAATTTGAAGAAACGTAGAAAATCAAAATAAAACTAATTTAATAAATGAACTTACTAACTGACATGAACGCTCACCAGCTTTAAGTGTGTTTGAACGATTTGGAACATCTATGGGCAGATTTTTGTAGTAATGGTGGTAAATTGGCGGAATGTATGGTAGAAGATCAAGAATATCTTTCTTCTTTGTGTTAGTAACTAGTCGTTAGATGGATAGAGTGGGTCTTGTCGAATATTGTAAAATCGTTCTTGCTTTCTTGCATAAATCTACTTTATATAAGAGTATGCCGGAATTTAATGTTTCTTTAAATTGAAATTGTAAAAGATAATTTGTCTCAAACCTCACCCATCTATTATTTAGCAAATTAAAGTCGCAACCGCAAGTTGTTTTTATCTATTTGTAATAGAATTTTCTAAGACAGTGTTACTTAAAAATTAGGCGTTTTCCATTTCAGTAACCACAAAATAATTTTTTTTGCGTTTAGCTGTTTTTATAATAGCGACCCATTGGCCTGGGCTATAAATTTTCCACGGCGGCGACTAGCGCTCTCTATTATTCCAAAATCATTTGGAAGATAAGAATGTCCAGATACCACGAACTTATAATCTATGGTGTCAATACTAGTGTCAGGGTCTGGTACAAGCTTCAAGAGGGAAAAAAATGTCTTAATATTCCGGTTGTGTCTAGTGCAAGAATAAGAATACATAATGACATGCTTTTCTAAAGCCGCATGAGTTTTTAAGTGCTTAAGAAGAAATGCTGCTATATCTTGAGAACCTCTTCCGCCCGGAATCATTAAAATCCTCTAAATCCATCAAAATAAACTATTAAAACACTTATACACACACACACACAAATATATATTAATTACACTATTAAAATGACTATGGACTTACTTCACTTTTATAATGAATAATTAGAGTTTTAGTTCCATGTAAAAACAAGTAACGCCTTTTATGGGATTTTAATGCAATTATTGAAGTTGCTTCACTTGTATAATGAAAGATATAACAAAATGTGATACCATTAAGCAAAAAATAAGAATTTAAAAAAATGGAGTTACACCACTTTTACAATGAACGACACAATTCTCGCAGGCGATAGTGAACGGAAAGAGTTAGCGGAAAATAATTTGCATATTTGTAATGAGCAGCAAAAATGCTTTCAGAAACGTTTTTAAAGTTTTACTGTAACTCAAAAATATCGATTTTGACCAAATTTTCTCGCATTTCGTCGTTTCCGCGGTCTAGACTTCCTGTGTCGATGGTATTTCTTAACTGAAAGCTTCCTAGGGAATGTTATATACGTGTTCTGACTAATTTTGGGACGCTGAATCGATTGGTGAAGAGTAGAAGCCTCTGTGGTGAGCCGTTCAAAAGTTATGGCAGCGTGAAATCAGTGCGAAACGCGATATGGTGTACAGCGAAAAAATATATAAAACTTGTTTATTTGTAACTTTAGAGCGTAATAAATTGGAAAACTGTTTTCAACACCTCGATTTCCTTCGGGTAACGAAAACAAAATCACGAAAAAAAATTCGACAAAATTTTTCAACAAAAATTTTCCATCATTTCGTTCGAAAAATATGTGCTTTTTCGGTTTTTTTCGATTTTCTCAAGAACGGTAAAAGGCAGCGAAATCATTTTCGGCACACAGAAACTACACGACAAGACGAACAAGCCGATGTGTAAATTGTCTCGAAAGATACAATAATTCGTCGTGAAATTCCAAACTGAAATTTACCCGATTCTCAATTTGCTAAGTAGATGTCTCGGAAACGGTTGCAGATAATCAAAAACGGATTGCGGCATTGTTTTCAGAAGGTCATTTTCCTATTAATACACTAAGATTATCCGCAGGAAATTCACGACTTTCCGAGATGTCTACTCAAGCGCCAAAATTTCTTAAAAATTTCTTCAATTTTAGCAGGCGATAGTGAACGGAGAGAGTTAGCGAAATATAATTTGCATATTTGTAATCAGCAGCAAAAATGCTTTCAGAAACGTTTTTAAATTTGGCTGTAACTAAAAAAATAACGACTTTGACAAAATCAATTTTCTCGCATTTCGTCGCTTCCGCGGTCTAGACTCCCTGTGTCGATGGTATTTCTTAACTGAAAGCTTCCTAAGGAATATTATATACGTTTTCTAATTAATTTTGGGACGCTGAATCGATTGGTGAAGACTAGAAGTCTCTGTGATGAGCCGTTCAAAAGTTATGACAGCGTGAAATCAGTGGAAAACGCGAGATGGTGTACTGGGAAAAAATATATAAAACGTGTTTATTTATAACTTTAGAGCGTAATAAACTTGAAAACCGTGTTTGGCACTTCGATTTCCTACGGGTAATAAAAAAAAATCACGAAAAAAATTTCAAAAATTTTTTCAACAAAAATTTTCCATCATTTCGTTCGAAAAATTTGTGCCTTTTCGTTTTTTTTCGATTTTCTCATGAACGGTAAAAGGCAGCGAAATCATTTTCGGCACACAGAAACTACACGACAAGACGAACAAGCCGATGTGTAAATTTTCCCGAAATATTCAATAATTCGTCGGGAAACTCCAAACTGAAATTTAACCGATTCTCGATTTGCTAAGTAGATGTCTCGGAAACGGTTGCTGACAATTAAAAACGCATTACGGCATCGTTTTCGGAAGGTCATTTTCCTATTAATACACTAAGATTTTCCGCAGGAAATTCACGACTTTCCGAGATGTCTACTCAAGCGCCGAAATTTCTTAAAAATTTCTTCAATTTTAGCAGGCGATAGTGAACAAAGAGAGTTAGCGAAATATAATTTGAATATTTGTAATCAGCAGCAAAAATGATTTCAGAAACGTTTTTAAATTTTGCTGTAAATCAAAAAATAACGATTTTGACAAAACCGATTTTCTCGCATTTCGTCGTTTCCGCGGTCTAGACTCCCCGTGTCGATGGTATTTCTTAACTGAAAGCTTCCTAGGGAATATTATATACGTGTTCCGACTAATTTTGGGACGCTGAATCGATTGCTGAAGACTAGAAGTCTCTGTGGTGAGCCGTTCAAAAGTTATGACAGCGTGAAATCAGTGGAAAATGCGAGATGGTGTACAGCGAAAAAATATATAAAACTTGTTTATTTGTAACTTTAGAGCGTTATAAACTGGAAACACATTTTCAGCACCTCGATTTCCTACGGGTAATAAAAAAAAATTAGGAAAAAAAATTCCAACAAATTTTTCAACAAAAATTTTCCATCATTTCGTTCGAAAAATATGAGCTTTTTCTGTTTTTTTCAATATTTTCGAGAACGGTAAAAGGCAGCGAAATCATTTTTGGCACACAGAAACTACACGAGAAAACGAACAAGCCGATGTGTAAATTGTCCTGAAAGATTCAATAATTCGTCGCGAAATTCCAAACTGAAATCTACCCGATTCTCGATTTGCTAAGTAGATGTCTCGGAAACGGTTGCAGATAATTAAAAACGGATTGCGGCATTGCTTTCAGAAGGTCAGTTTCCTATTAATACACTAAGATAGTCCGCAGGAAATTCACGACTTTCCGAGATTTCTACTCGAGCGCCCAAATTTCTTAAAAATTTATTCAATTTTAGCAGGCGATAGTGAACGGAAAGAGTTAGCGAAATATAATTTGCATATTTGTATTCAGCAGCAAAAATTCTTTCAGAAACGATTTTAAATTTTGCTGTAACTCAATAATTAACGATTTTGACAAAATCGAATTTCTCGCATATCGTCGTTTCCGCGGTCTAGACTACCTGTGTCGATGGTATTTCTTAAATGAAAGCTTCCTAGGGAATATTATATACGTGTTCCGACTAATTTTGGGACGCTGAATCGATTGGTGAAGACTAGAAGTATCTATGGTGAGCCGTTCAAAAGTTATGACAGCGTGAAATCGGTGGGAAATGCGAGATGGTGTATAGGGAAAAAATATATAAAACTTGTTTATTTGTAACTTTAGAGCGTAATAAACTGAAAACCCGTTTTCAGCACTTCGAATTCCATCGAGTAACCAGAAAAAAATCACGAAAAAAGTTTCCAAAAATTTTTTCAACAGAAATTTTCCATCATTTCGTTTGAAAAATTTGTGCTTTTTCGGTTTTTTTCGATTTTCGCAAGAACGGTAAAAGGCAGCGAAATTATTTTAGGTACACAGAAACTACACGACAAGACGAACAAGTCGATGTGTAAATTGTTCGGATAGATTCAATAATTCGTCGAGGAATTTCAAACTGAAATTTACCCGAATCTCGATTTGCTAAGTAGATGTTTCGGAAACGGTTGCAGGTAATCAAAAACGGATTGCGGCATTGTTTTCAGAAGGTCATTTTCCTATTATTACACTAAGATAGTCCGCAGGAAATTCACGACTTTCCGAGATTTCTACTCGAGCGCCGAAATTTCTTAAAAATTTCTTCAATTTTAGGAGGCGATAGAGAACGGAAAGAGTTAGCGAAATATAATTTGCATATTTGTAATCAGCAGCGAAAATGCTTTCAAAAACGTTTTTAAATTTTGCTGTAACTAAAAAAATAACGATTTTGACAAAATCGATTTTCTCGCATATCGTCGTTTCCGCGGTCTAGACTCCCCGTGTCGATGGTATTTCTTAACTGAAAGCTTCCTAGGGAATATTATATACGTGTTCCGACTAATTTTGGGACGCTAAACCGATTGGTGAAGACTAGAAGTCTCTGTGGTAAGCCGTTCAAAAGTTATGAGAGCGTGAAATCAGTGGGAAACGCGAGATGGTGTACAGCGAAAAACTATAAAACTTGTTTATTTGTAACTATAGAGCGTAATAAACTGAAAAACCGTTGTTATCACTTCGATTTCCATCGAGTAACCAAAAAAAATCACAAAAAAAAATTCCAAAAATATTTTCAACAAAAAATATTTTTTTTCAAAAGGTTTTTTTTCGATTTTCTCAACAATGGTAAAAGGCAGCGAAATCATTTTCGGCACACAGAAACTACACGACAAAACAAACAAGTCGCTGTGTAAATTGGCCGGATAGATTCAATAATTCGTCGAGATATTTGAAACTGAAATTTACCCGATTCTCGATTTGCTAAGTAGATGTCTCGGAAACGGTTGCAGGTAATCAAAAACAGATTGCGGCATCGTTTTCAGAATGTCATTTTCCTATTAATACACTAAAATTTTCCGCGTACAATTTACGACTTTCCGAGATCTCTACTCGAGCACCGAAATTTCTTAAAAATTTGTTCAATTTTAGCAGACGATAGTGAACGGAGAGAGTTAGCGAAATATAATTTGCATATTTGTAATCAGCAACGAAAATGCTTTCAGAAACGTTTTTAAATTTTGCTGTAACTCAAAAAATAACGATTTTGACAAAATCGATTTTCTCGCATTTCGTTATTAATTGTCATTTACAATTTTCAAATTGTCATTTATTAACTGAAAGCTTCCTAAGGAATATTATATACGCTTCCGACTAATTTTGGGACGCTGAATCGATTGGTAAGGACTAGAAGTCTCTGTGGTGAGCCGTTCAAAAGTTATGAGAGCGTGAAATCAGTGGGAAACGCGAGATGGTGTACAGCGAAAAAATATTCTAATTCGCCAGTCATGCACAAGGTAAGTGTATTTCAAATTATAATTTCAAAATATAATTATAAGTAAGTGTATTTCAAATTATAATTCAATACAGCAAAGCTGTACTGATGAGTCAAAAAACTCAAAACGCGTCTGTATATGGCTATTCACTTAAGTTATATAGAAAGAAATGATCTTAACAACAACCTTATTTATCTAGTACTCGTTAAGTGACATGAAAATGTACTGGGACTGGTAATAACATGAAAATGCCGGTTGTGTAATTCAATATCCTGCGTGACATTGGCCAGGGAAGTAGTTGTTTCAAAATGAGATTTGTTTTGTGGTCTTAATAGTTTATCTAGTACTCGTTAAGTGACATGAAAATGTACTGGGACTGGTAATAACATGCAAATGCCTGTTGTGTAGTTCAATATACTGCGTGACATTGGCCAGGGAAGTAGTTGTTTCAACATGTGATTTGTTTTGTGGTCTTAATAGTTTATCTAGTACTCGTTAAGTGACATGAAAATGTACTGGGACTGGTAATAACATGAAAATGCCGGTTGTGTAATTCAATATCCTGAGTAACATTGGCCAGGGAAGTAGTTGTTTCAAAATGAGATTTGTTTTGTGGTCTTAATAGTTTATCTAGTACTCGTTAAGTGACATGAAAATGTACTGGGACTGGTAATAACATGCAAATGCCGGTTGTGTAATTCAATATCCTGCGTGACATCGGCCAGGGAAGTAGTTGTTTCAACATGAGATTTGTTTTGTGGTCTTAATAAGACTTGATATTATAGAGCTACGAACAGGTTCAATATATTTATCTATTCAGGCTACATTTCGCCCTTAATAAGTTTTAAATAATATTCAATTCAATCACAGTTCCTTCAACTTCTTACTCTTTTTCACGAGTCAAAAATGTTGTTCCAAGCCTGAGATCTAGAGCAAACATTGGAAATTTGGAGACAAATATGAAGCCTTGAGGTCCACAGTCCTTTGTAAAACTGCGCCGAAAATGATTCTATCTAGAACACTTCCTGAGTTATTGATCTGTCTGAATTCAGTAAGTCTCAAGAACAAAACGAATTTGTAGACTCTCATATTTTGGTCTAAATCTCAAGAACTAGATTAGTTAGATTAACTAAAACTAGCAAATTTGTGGATTATTAAATTATCTAGATTCTGTTGAAAACTAGAAGATTCTATCTAGATTACATCCTGAGTAATTGAACTGTTTTAACTCGGTAAGTCTCAAGATTAAAACGAATTTATAGCCTCTCATACTTTACTCTAAAGCTCAAGAACTAGATAAGCTAGAGCAATCAAAAATAGCAGACTTATAGATTACGAAATTATCTAGATCCTGTTGAAAACTAGAAGATTTCTATTCAATGATCTTGAAGAAGAGAAAAACTTCAAGATCAAAAGGAATTTGTAGACTCTCATATTTTGGTCTCAAGCTCAAAAATTTGATAAGCTAGATCAACCAAAATTAGCAGACTTATAGATTACTAACTTATCTAGATCGTGTTGAAAACTAGAAGATTCTATCTAGATTACATCCTGAGTAATTGATCTGTTTTAACTCAGTAAGTGTCAAGATCAAAACGAATTTGTAGACTTTCATATTTTGTTCTAAAGCTCAAGAACTTAAAAGAAGAAGAAGAACTTAATAAGTTAAATTAACCAAAATTAGAAGACTTATAGATTACAAAATTATCTAGATCCTGTTGAAAACTAGAAGTTTATGTCTAGATCACTCTTCTAATTATCAGTCTGTCCGTCTGTCCTTGCCTTACCTTCTGAGAAATCTTGCTGTCCTTCACGAACTTGACCAAACTGAACATGTTGTAATTGTCAAAGCCTGCATTCCACACAAAGCTCGTCTTATTCACAATCTCCACCTTCGAATCTCGTTTATCCGATTTATCTACAACAACAAATCCAAATAAGAATCATCCGTTACAATCCAGTCTAAGTTAGGTCATCTAGCCTAACCTAACCTAACTTAATAGATAAAGTCTATTGATTGAAAGTATACGTGGTCTGTTAGAAAAGTATCCGACCATATTTTTTATTTTGAAAACCTGTTGGATTTGAATCAAGCGCGCTTGCATGAGCCTTCACCGACCTTGAACCTTCGTGCGCATGCGTGAATTTTTTCCCGCCTGTAGGTAGCGTCAGTTGCTGTCGAGCAGTGTTCGTAGTGTGTAGTGTCGGTTTTTCAATGCAAGTAAAATGACGGAACGACTGGAGCAGCGCTACTGCATCAAAATTTTGCCAGAAACTGGGCGACAACCAGGTGGAAACCATTCGGAAGATTCTGACGGCTTTCGGTGACGATGCTATAGGCATCACAAAGATTAAGGAGTGATACAACCAGTTTAAAGACGGTCGCACATCAGTGGAAAGCGAGCCACGCTCTGGTCGGCCATCAACATGTCGAAATGACCATGTCATTGCTAAAGTGAACGCTGTGGTGATGCTGTGGTGACTATCTGAGAAATTGAACTATCTGGAGTTGTGGTCATCAGGAAATTGGCGACTCCATCACGACAATGCTACTAGATCAATGCTCTAGTCTTGTCTGTCTAGTCTTGTCTGTCTAGTCTTGTCTGTCTAGTCTTGTCTGTCTAGTCTTGTCTGTCTAGTCTTGTCTGTCTAGTCTTGTCTGTCTAGTCTTGTCTGTCTAGTCTTGTCTGTCTAGTCTTGTCTGTCTAGTCTTGTCTGTCTAGTCTTGTCTGTCTGGTCTTGTCTGTCTAGTCTTGTCTGTCTAGTCTTGTCTGTCTAGTCTTGTCTGTCTAGTCTTGTCTGTCTAGTCTTGTCTGTCTAGTCTTGTCTGTCTAGTCTTGTCTGCCTAGCTTTGTCTGTCTAGTCTTGTCTGTCTAGTCTTCTCTGTCTAGTCTTGTATGTCTAGTATTGTCTGTCAACATCACTTTCTTCGCACTTGGTTCACAATTTTTTGTCTCCTCTGCTTCGACAGGCCCCTGACTCTCTATTCCCCAAAGTCAAGAGGTCATTCAAAGGAACGCGATTTCAGACAAGAGAGGACATTATGGCTGCAATGAAAGCCGAGCTAAAGTCGATTCCGAAATAGGCTTTTTCGGAATGCTTCCAACAATTGCTGCACGGTTGGGAGAAATGTGTGGAGTCCCAAGGGGACTAATTTGAGGGTGATCAGTTTTTTTTACCGGCTAAAGGTCGGATACTTTCCTAACAGACCACGTATAGACTAACTTGCGTGATCTTCACGTGATTTTCGGAAGATGATTCCTTATTGGTCAGTGCAAACGCTTTTAAAGCGTAGATCACGCAGCCGTAACTTTAAACCAGTCGAGCAGTCCGGTTGTATGCCACGTGCACTCGAGTTTTCAGTGTTTCTGTCTTAGTTAAAATTAGTAATTACATTTAAACCATAAATCAGTCTTTTTCAAGACTTAAAATTGACATAAAATTTTTGTAAAGTAAAATTTGGCAAAGCATTGTAAATCAGGCTTTTTACAACGTCACTAAGAACTATCACGTGAACGCCGCGTGATCACTCCATAGGCTCACTGCGGCAAGTATAGTCTTTTCTATCTATGTATACTCGGACCGGCGAGAGAATGCAGCTGTATTGCGCCGAGGTATGAGGGCAAGACACGCGCCGAGGTACGCGCAGATTAGTTTGAATTCAGAAATATACGTCAGTTTTTCAAATAACTAAACACCGCGCACTCGAAATAAAGTGGGGGTATGCGCGGAATAATGCTAAACTCGTCGAGACGAAATTCATTCTTTCGCCGGTACGAGTATAGACTTGTCTATCTGGTCCTCTTCCGTAGGGTAGTTGAACATACCCGCCTTTCAATGCGGGAGACCCGGGTTCGAATCCTGGTCGGGGAAACAACAACTAGGGCGGTTTTCTTTAACCGTCTGGGCTGCCCACCCTGAATGAGTGCAAAATATGCGATAGCAGGGTGGCGCATACTTAAAGCCAAAGTGGAATAGGGGGTTTAGTGAGAATCTCATTTACCTAGTTCCTCTTTCAGACAATTAATGACATAAATCAGCTGGTTAATGCAGAGCAAATTGTTGGCGGATAGTCGGGTGTTGTATCTGGCCTTGTAGGCTTTGAGCTGGAGGTGCGAGTGGACTAGCTGGTTGTGGTTGACCTCGGAGCCGTACATCTGTGCCATGGCTTCCAGCAAGTTGTGGGCCTCGTCGATTATCACTATGTTATCCTTTAATCTAATACCTGAAAGGAATTAGTCGAGACCAATAGATTGGGATTATATTATCTAGCATTGTTACCCATTGGGTTGAAATGTAGTAAGAGTGCTCATACGTCCAGCACACTGCAATTAAAAAATTCACAAAAGCCGTATTTACAAAGCTACAATCTTGAAATTTGGCAATTTGAGAGATTTCGCAAGAATATCAAATCATATCAAGTTTCATGAAAATTCGTCGATTGGTTTGTCCGTAATTGGAAAAGGTACACAAAAATTTACAAACTTCAAAAATTCACAAAAGCCGCATTTACAAAGCTACAATTTTGAAATTTGGCAATTTGTAAGATTTCGCAAGAATATCAAATCATACCAAGTTTCATCAAAATCCGTCGATTGGTTTGTCCGTAAATGCAAAAGGCGCTCAAAAATTTACAAATTTCAAAAATTCACAAAAGCCGTATTTACAAAGCTACAATTTTGAAATTTGGCAATTTGTGAAATTTCGCAAGAATATGAAATCATACCAAGTTTCATCAAAATCCGTCGATTGGTTTGTCCGTAATTGCAAAAGGCGCACAAAAATTTACAAAATTCACGAAAGCCGTATTTACATAGCTACAATTTTGAAATTGGACAGTTTGTGAGATTTCGCAAGAATATCAAATCATACCAGGTTTCATAAAAATCCGTAGATTGGTTTATCCGTAATTCCAAAAGGCGCACAAAAAATTTACAAACTTCAAAAATTCACAAAAGCCCTATTTACAAAGCTACAATTTTGAAATTTGGCAATTTGTGAGATTTAGCAAGAATATCAAATCATACCAAGTTTCATCAAAATCCGTCGATTGGTTGGTCCGTAATTGCAAAAGGCGCACAAAAATTTACAAAATTCACGAAAGCCGTATTTACATAGCTACAATTTTGAAATTGGACAGTTTGTGAGATTTCGCAAGAATATCAAATCATACCAGATTTCATCAAAATCCGTAGATTGGTTTATCCGTAATTCCAAAAGGCGCACAAAAAATTTACAAACTTCAAAAATTCACAAAAGCCCTATTTACAAAGCTACAATTTTGAAATTTGGCAATTTGTGAGATTTAGCAAGAACATCAAATCATACCAAGTTTCATCCAAATCGGTCGCTAGGTTTGTCCGTAATTGCAAAAGGCGCACAAAAATTTAGAAACTTCAAAAATTCACAAAAGCTGTATTTACAAAGCTACAATTTTGAAATTTCGCAATTTGTGAGATTTCGTCCGTAATTGAAAAAGGCGCACAAAAATTTACAAACTTCAAAAATTCACAAAAGTCGCATTTACAAAGCTACAATTTTTAAATTTGGCAATTTGTGTGATTTCGCAAGAACATCAAATCATACCAAGTTTCATCCAAATCGGTCGCTAGGTTTGTCCATAATTGCAAAAGGCGCACAAAAATTTAGAAACTTCAAAAATTCACAAAAGCTGTATTTACAAAGCTACAATTTTGAAATTTCGTAATTTGTGAGATTTCGACGGTAATTGAAAAAGGCGCACAAAAATTTACAAACTTCAAAAATTCACAAAAGTCGCATTTACAAAGCTACAATTTTGAAAATTGGGAATTTGTGAGATCTCCTAAAAATATCAAATCATACCACGTTTTATCAAAATCCGTCGATTGGTTTGCCCGTAATTTCAAAAGGTGTACAAAAAAATCCAAAATTCACAAAAGCCGTATTTACAAAGCTACAATTTTGAAATTTGGGAATTTGTGAGATCTCCTAAAAAATATCAAATCATACCACGTTTTATCAAAATCCGTCGATTGGTTTGCCCGTAATTTCAAAAGGCGCAGAAAAATTTCCAAAATTCACGAAAGCCGTATTTACAATGCTACAGTTTTGAAATTGGACAATTTGTGGGATTTACAAGAATATCAAATCATACCAAGTTTCATCAAAATTAGTGGATTGGTTTGCCTGTAATTGGAAAAGGCGCACAAAAATTTCCAAATTTCACCAAAGCCGTATTTACAAAGCTACAATTTTCAAATTTGGTAATTTGTGATATCTTGTAAGAATATCAATTCATACCCAGTTTCATCAAAATCCGTCGATTGTTTTGTCTGTAATTACAAAATTTAAAATTTTTTAATTTTTCAATTTTAAGCAATATTTAAATACTCCTTCAAATTTATTTTCCCTACCCCTATGTGTCTCGCATGCCAACAATGCGTATATTGGATTGCCTATATCTATCAGCAAGGATCGTCCATTAATCAGGTGAGGCTCGTGTGTGTAATTTGTGAAGAATCACGAAATATCACATGGTGGGTGGGGGAGTGAGTGAGATATCACGTGTATTTATTTTTTCGCTGAACGCGCGATTTTCAAACGGTAAAGCGGCGCGCGACGCGCGACGTACACGTGAAATAAAAAATACAAGTTATATTGGGTAGGGGGGGGGGCTTAACCTAAAACCTCACCACGTATCACCAGGGGGGAGTGGTGGGGGCATTAAAAAGTTGCTAAAAAACATCACGTGATTAATGGACGACCCCTTATATTGGGAAAATAAGAGAGAGATTATACTTATATTGGGAATATAAGAGACCAACCATTTGCTTCCCGAGTGGGTTTGTGCAAGATGGTGTTGTAAGGGACAAGAACGACCTCTGCGTCTTCCACAGCCTTCCTGCTGGCGTAGTACGGACAAGCTTTGATTTGCTTCGCCGTTGAAACCAAGTCTTCAATGTCTTGGATGTCGGACAAGGTGCAATCCTTCAAGTCTTCGATGGCTTGGGGCTTGAAGTAGGGACACTTGCAAGCGGAGGATTTCTGGCGCTTGACGATCTTGCCGTCGCTTTGCTGCTTGGTGGGCTTCGACTGCGATTTCTGCAAGTCGAGACATCTAGAAACAAGACAAGATTTAGTTCTATAACTTTAGACTTAGTTTGATTGGTAATTCATGGATTAGTCTTGGCTTGTTTGAGTCATTTCACAAATTCAAAAACTTATACGTCAAGCCACAAATCAAGAACAAGGCACAAAATTCAAAGCTTCGACTGTTGATAACTTAATGGCTCGCGTCATCCATCATCGGCCGAAGTTTGCTCGGACGACGACGGCGATTAAATCAAATACTTGTAAAAGAAAGAGAGCGCGTACACAAACACGACTGTCATCGTCAGATGACGTCCGAAAACGGCCGATCATCATGATGATCTGATCTTGTTGGGATTTCTCGCCAGTCTGCCGGCGTCTACAGTGCAAATTGAGAGTATTTACAGTTAAATTTTGTTGTTATCTACCTAAACAACTCTGCATATTGATAAGAAATTAGTTGTGTTCATAGTAGACCAACCTTTTAGGATAAACATTAAAAAAATTACAATAATCGAGATTTTTCACGTAAGCACGTACACGCCCGATTTACTCGTCCGGGTAGTTCTGTCCACCATCGGCCGACAAAATCGGTTTTGGTGTACGCTTAGCATTAGTGCGTAATCCATGAATTAGAGCAGACCTAACCTAATCTCACCTCTCATTAATCAAAGCCACATTCTTTAGACTGCTGACTGCCGGATTGATGCAGTAATTCTGCCGGGAGGCTAGAGTAACCACCCGAGTGTCTTTACCAAATGGAGACTTGATGATTTCCCCAATAAACTGTGACAGCTGTGAGTGAGTCCGACTACATATGTAAATCTAGAACAACAGAAAATCCGAACATGATTAGTCGTGTCTAGCCCACTCATAGCAACTCGGGAACAAGGAGGTCCGCGGGAGGAATCCGCGATATGAGTTCCACGGCGTCACTGCTGACATTGCGGTAAGTCCGGGCTACCCTAAAGTCGCAAATGCTCTCTGTTACGGGCGTTACCCCTCACCCACCGCTGCCGCGTATAGGAGTCTGCTAGTGGCCACACTGGGCATAAGACTCCTCGTACCCTCCCAACCCCAGTGGCCCACAGCATGAGACGCGCCACCTGTTGTGAGGCGCGTTGCCAGCGGCGTGGCTCACGTGTAATCCACACTGACCCGCCTGGAGGATCACACCGAGGTACCGGTATCCTCTCTTCTAAGATTTCTCCTCCTACCCTCCCCAGGACCGGTGGCCCTCGACATAGATTAGATTAGATTCCCGACTTCCTCTAAGGGTTTGGCGCACGTCAACCTTAAGGCTTATTGTGCTGTGTTGCCGGCGGTGTGGCACACGTGTAATGCACACTGACCCGGCTGGAGGATCACACGGAGGTACCGCTGCCGTATACCGAGGATTGACCGTTCGACCGGTATCCTCTCTCCAAGATTTCAATCTCCAGAATGCCTCCACCTGACCTTCTGGTGGAGAGCAGGGCCGGCTGTGTTTTAGAGGCGGCGAGCTGAAGGCCCGCCGTCTCCGCCCACTCCTGAACGAGTTCCCCCGCGCGCGTGACCCTGAGACGCAGCATATCCCAGCACCTGTCGGTGAAGTGCCAGGTCGTCTGCGTACGCCACAATACCCACCCCTGTGCGCTGTAAATGTCTCAGCATCCGCATAAGGCCGTCGTAAGGTAGGCGTCCACAGTTCCGCATCGTACGTATCGGACGCATCGCATCAAACAGATTATTTTTGTACCGCGCGTCCACAGCATCGACAGCGATCGGATTTGCCAACAACTATCATATTCCGTATGACATCATCGGCACAAATCGGAAAAGTTTCTCCTCGGAGCAACGGCATCGGCATTGTCGACGGGTCGATTCGTGCGATCCGGAACAGTGGACGCACTTGTATTACTTTCGATGTTTTTTACTTTCGATGATTTCGATTTACGATGCGGAACTGTGGACGCCAAAACCGACGTGGAAACAAAACCGATCCCTGCGGAACCCCGACAGACAACAACCGCTCACGCCAGTCCTCCCCCTCGCGCTACCTGCTGGTTCTGTCGCGCAGTGAGCCTCAGCAATGTCTCCGGTAGTTTCCACCCTGCTAGGGCCTCGAGAACGAACAACCATTGTACCGTGTTGAAGGTATTGGCGACGTCAAAGCTGACGACCAACAATGCCCCCTGGTGCGGTACGATCCGCTGTAGGCCCCCTCCCCAAATGGTATCCTCCCTCCCAACCCCTTTACAAAAGCCGAATTGCTCTGGAGCGAGTCCGCCCCCTTGCTCTATAACAGCTTGTAACCGCCATAGAAGCTAACTGTCAAATCTAAATAGATTATTCACCTGAATCGGTCGATACTTCTCTTCCTCATCCTCCTTGTCTTCATCCAGCTTTGCCTCTTCATCCAACAACAAATCGACATCCTCCTCGTTGCCTGCCTCACTCATTGCCTTTTCCTCATTTTCATCACTGCCCTTCTTCGCAAACTTCTTCAGCACTTTCGCACGGTTCTTCTTCTGCAGCTCCCCAATCCTCTGGTCGTAAGCTTCAATCCGTCCAAGCTCGGCCTTCAGACCATTCAATTGGTGGTTGATTTGGATCTCCAGTGCTTGTGACTCGATCCAGTCAGAAGTTTCCAATGAGATTCCAGATTTCTCTGCAGTCAGTTTGTCAATGTTCGCAGCGATGGTGGCACGGTGGTCATGATTGCGGTCTTTGAGCCATCGCAGGGCTCCACAGATTATGCTCAACGATTTGCCCTAAAATGGAGAAGATTCAATAAGTTAGACTTGATGGATAAGTAGTTTGATAGCTTTCGTGGTCAAGGCTCAAATCAAAACGGAACGCAGATATCGTAGAACTAGCAAATGGCCACGCAGCTTACGCCTCTGCTAGGAAAGAAAAAGGGCCGGCTGGGAAAAAGTCATTGAGGCCGTGAACGGCGATGTTTGGGGAGACGGCTATAAAATTGTCTGCAAAAGGTTAGGATTGTGCCTCATACCAAACCTTACCACTGCAAGCAAGATTAAAGCAGCCGACGAATTGTTCCCGCAGAAAGAACCCATTTTCTGGGACCGAGAAGTCGTGGACACTGTATCCCCAGAAATCACGGTTAGAGAAATCTTAGAAGCTGCTGCGAGAATAAAATGATGGCATCCCACCGGAAGTCGTAAGACTGGCTGCCCTCCTTCATACAGAGACTTTTGCAAACATGTTCAACTCGGTCATTCGCAGTAGAAACATACCCGGTAGATGGAAGGAGGCCAGATTGGTTTTAGTCCTCATGCCAGGAAAGCCCTCATCGCTGCGCCCAATCTGCCTACTGGAGCAAACTTTCAGCCTAGGCAAACTTTTCGAGCGTATAGTAGCCACTAGGATAAACCAAGAGCTTGATCTGCACGGAGGGCTATCAACAGCACAATATGGTTTTCGAGCGCCATCCAGGAGGTTATCAAGATCGCCCACTATGCCAACTTGGGTAAACGTAGGCACAGAAAAGTATGTCTAGCCGTTGCACTAGACGTCAAGAATGCGTTTAACACTGCGCCCTGGCGGCAAATCGTCGACGCAAGCAGAAGGAAAGGAATATCTACATATTTAATAGAATTAATTAAAAGCTACTTCACGAACAGGAGCCTAATAATAGACAACACAAACGGGTGACGTGTGGTGTCCCGCAGGGGTCGGTTCTTGGACCGCTCCTGTGGAACATTCTCTACGATGGCGTTCTAGACCTTGAAAAGACAAAAGACCTTAAGAACTGTAGACTGGTAGCATTCGCCGACGACCTCCTTGTGGTGTCCGCGGACATCAATGAGGAAGCCGTGGCAGCCAGGGTCGAAACTGCAGTAAAAGCCATTCATCGTTGGATGGAAAGCAACGAACTGCAAATAGCTCCAGAGAAGTCCGAGGTCATCGCACTTATAGGTCGCAAGAGAATAGGCGCCGTTACTGTAAACATGCAACTAGGCAGGTTGAAGTCGGCAAAACCGACAATAAAATACCTCCGCGTCCATATTGACCAACACGGCTATCCTGGAGTAGACACAACCAAAACGCGGCTATGAAAGCCGAACGCGCTGAAGCAGAACTCCGCAAACTAATGCCTAGACTGAAGGGCCCTGCTAAAACTAGAAGGCTATTAAGCGAAGTCGTAAACTCCATCCTCCTCTACGTCGCACCGGCCGGGGCGGACGGTCTAAAAGCTGCTTCTAATAGAAACATTTTGATAAGAACACAACGCCCCATGCTCATAAGCATATGCTGTGCCTACTGCACAGTGTCTAACGTTGCGCTACAAGTTATAGCGGCAGTCCCGCCGCTAGACTTTATGGCGGAGGAAAGGGCTTCCAATCAAGGAACGAGCAAAGAGGGTAGGACTTTAAACAGAAATCAACTGATGAGCAAATGGCAGCAACGTTGGGCCCACGCCAAGGAAGGGGGGTGGACCCGAACCCTCATCCCCGAAATTGACTCATGGTACAATCGTAAACACGGGGAAGTCAACTTCTACCTCACACAAATACTAAGTGGTGGTAATTTCGTCGCTTATGTTAAGAGGATAGGAAAAATAGAAAGCGACAGCTGCCGATACTGCTGACCATACTTTCTTTCAATGTTCGCAATGGGCTGATATTAGAGCCGTAGCAGAACAGGAGGTAAGAGAACCCATTAACCCGCAAAATATGGTCAATCTCATGATTAAGAGCGAGGACAACTGGAAGACAATAACAAATCTGTGTTCCGAAATCCTTAAAAGTAAGGACGTAGACGAAAGAAGGGATGGTGTGGCAAGTAGCGAAGGCCAGCCCTAGATCTAAATAAAAGGAAAACAGAAAAACTAGGGCGGTAAAAAATTGTAGGGGCTGCTCACCCTGAAGGAATGCACAAGTGATACCGGGGTGGCGTTCTTTCTAGCCAAGTGGAAGAAGGGGTTTAGTGAGTGAGAGCCTCACACACAGGCTGGTAGAGCTTCCTCCAAACCACATATAAAAAAAAAAAAAAAGATAGCTTACTGTTCCTGTTGGGCTCTCAAATATTCCGAACTTGTGGTTTTCTAGGGTTTCGAAGAGACTTTTCATGAAGTTGTGCTGGATGTCGTATGGTGTGAATGGGAAGTCGAAGCTGTCCGGCGGTTGCAGGTTCTCCATATCAAACTGGACTGGTGCACTCGGTTTAATATCGCCCTCACATTTGCCTTAGTACACTCAGTTGATCGTAACTGGAAGCGAACTGAATTTAATATTTGCATTAGTCCGGAAGGTATAATCCAATTCCTTCTGATCGTAACTGGAACTAGACTAATAAACTCAATTGAATATAGTGCGTTAGTTTACCCTAATTCCCATTGATCAAAACCAGAACTAGACTAATAAACCAAATATAGATTACATTTGCTTTAGTCTATTGGGTTTAATCTAATTCCCACTGCTCGTAACTGAAGTTGGACTTAATAAACTCAATTTAATGTAATTTACATTTGCTTTAATCTGCACTATTTAGTCTGATATGCATTGAACTAGACTAGTGAGCTTGATACTGTTTGCTTTAGACTGCTTCATGTAGTCTAATTCCCGTTGATTGTAACTGAAAGCAGACTTGATTTGATATTACTTACTTTTGCCTTAGTCTGCTTTAATCTAATGCTTTAATCTATTTCCTTGGTTAAAATGAAACTGGAACTAGACTAGGGAAGTTATCGCCTGTAATCTACCCAGACAGCTTGGTTTGAAGTTAGAGTTAGTCAAATTCTCGTCGAACGTAAGTTGGAATTGTTTAATCCACGTTAGTGACCTAAGTTTAGGTTACAAGTTTGTAAACAAGATTTGCTTTCGCGGTTTTAATAAGTGAGGACTAGGTAGTTTGAGGTGGATGGGCTAGATGGCACCGCTAATATTGATATGATTATCTTAATGAGTAGACGATATTGGAGGACTAGCCCAAATTAGATAATGCTGGGATAAGGGATAATGCTGGGATAAGATTTCATAAGATGAAATGAACAAGACAGGACAAGACTGGACAAGTTTGGATAAGACTGGGGAAGACCATACAAGGCTAGACAAGATTGGACTAGACTAGGCAAGATGAGTCAAGAATATACAAAGCCAGAAAAGACAAGAAAAGACCAGAGAAGGCCAGAGAAGATCACACAAGACCATACACGAGACCATACAAGACCAGACGAGACCAGAGAACACCAAATAAGACCACACAAGAACATACAAGACCAGACAAGAATTATCGGAAAAAATCTGTAAGTTTTGATAGCGGAGTATCCAGCTCCTCTAAGTAGATTTGCTGCATTCTTTTAACACTGATATATAAGGTATGTTCTTACTCTCTTTTCCGGCTCTTTGGCACTTCCGGCGGCGCCGGAAACTCTTTATATGTAATCAGCAGCAAAAATGCTTTCAGGAACGTTTTTAAATTTTGGTGTAACTCAAAAAATAACGATTTTGGCAAATCGATTTTCTCGCATTTCGTCGTTTCCGCGGTCTCGACTCCCCGTGTCGATGGTATTTCCTAACTGAAAGCTTTATTGGGAATATTATATACCTATTCCGACTAATTTTGGGACGATGAATCGATTGGTGAAGACTAGAAGTTTCTGTGATGAGCCGTTCAAATGTTATGACAGCGTGAAATCAGTCAGAAATGCGAGATGGTGTACAGCGAAAAAATATATAAAACTTGTTTATTTCTAAATTTAGAGCGAAATAAACTGTAAAACCGTTTTCAGCACTTCTATTTCCTTCGGGTAACCAAAAAAAAATCACGGAAAAATTTTCCAAAAAAAATTTCAACCAAAATTTTCCATCACTTCGTTTGAAAAATATGTGCTTTTTCGGTTTTTTTCGATTTTTCCGACAACGAGAAAAAGCAGTGAAATCATTTTCGGCACACAGAAACTACACGACAAGACGAACAAGTCGATGTGTAAATTGTCCCGAAAGATTCAATAAACCGTCACGAAATTCCAAACTGAAATTTACCCGATTCTCGATTTGCTAAGTAGATGTCTCGGAAACGGTTGCAGATAATCAAAAACGGATTGCGGCATCGTTTTCAGAAGGTCATTTTCCTGTTAATGCACTGAGATTTTCCGCGGGTAATTCACGACTTTCCGAGATCTCTACTCGAGCGCCGAAATTTCTTAAAAATTTCTTCAATTTTAGCAGGCGATAGTGAACGGAAAGAGTTAGCGAAATATAATTTGCATATTTGTAATCAGCAGCAAAAATGCTTTTAGAAACGTTTTTAAATTTTGTTGTAACTCAAAAAATAACGATTTTGACAAAATCGATTTTATCGTATTTCGTCGTTTCCGCGGACTAGACTCCCCGTGTCGATGGTATTTCTTAACTGAAAGCTTCCTAGGGAATATTATATACGTGTTCCGACTAATTTTGGGACGCTGAATCGATTGGTGAAGACTAGAAGCCTCTGTGGTGCGCCGTTCAAAAGTTATGACAGCGTAAAATCAGTCAGAAATGCGAGATGGTGCAGAGCGAAAAAATATATAAAACTTGTTTATTTGTAACTTTAGAGCATAATATACTGGAAAACCGTTTTCAGCACATTTATTTCCTCCGGGTAACTAAACAAAAATCACGAAAAAAAATTACAAAAAATTTTGCAACAAAAATTTTCCATCATTTCGTTTGAAAAATATGTGCTTTTTCGGTTTTTTTCGATTTTCTCAAGAAGGATAAAAGGCAGCGAAATTATTTTCCGCACACAGAAACTACACGACAAAACGAACAAGTCGTTGTGTAAATTGTCTGGAAAGATTCAATAATTCGTCAAGTAATTTCAAACTGAAATTTAACCAAATCTCGATTTGCTAAGAAGATGTCTCGGAAACGGTTTCAGATAATCAAAAACTGATTGCGTCATCGTTTTCAGAAGGCCATTTTCCTATTGTTACACTAAGATTGTCCGCGGGTAATTCACGACTTTCCGAGATCTCTATTCCAGCGCCGAAATTTCTTAAAAATTTCTTCAATTTTAGCAGGCGATAGTGAACCGAAAGAGTTACCGAAATATAAATTGCATATCTTTAATCAGCAGCAAAAATGCTTTCAGAAACGTTTTTAAATTTTGCTGTAACTCAAAAAATAACGATTTTGACAAAATCGATTTTCTCGCATTTCGCGGTCTAGATTCCCCGTGTCGATGGTATTTCTTAACTGAAAGCTTCCCATATAATATTATATATGCTTTCTGACTAATTTTGGGACGCTGAATCAATTAGTGAAGACTAGAAGTCTCTTTGCTGAGCCGTTCAAAAGTTATGACAGCGTGAAATCTGCCGGAAATGCAAGATTGTGTATGGTGCATATGTTACAGTTGAAGTATAAAATTCAGTTAGTGTATACATCCACCAGTCAATGTATACTTCTGCGTATATTTTTTGACAAAGTATCAATTGTAAAATAAAGATGCATAATATATCCAATTAAAGTATACAACACCGCGATAATGAATACTTTCACGGCGGGGCATTAGTTACAGTTTGAATGTGGTTTCAATAGTCTAATCTTTGTGGCGACTCGCGGTTGGTTTACCGCGAGTTATGATGTTACGTGCAAATTAATGTTATATTTCCACCAAAAATGTCTTATGATATAGGAGAAAGAATTAAGTGATTGGGTGAATTGAGTTAAGAATATAACAAGGAGATACAAGTGTATTTGAAATGCGGCTGGCGCTACAAAGTATAAAACTTAACTTTAAACAAATTTAACTCACAAAACTTAACTTAACATAGAAGTGATAGAACTGAAACTCTCAACTGGACTGGTGGTGAACAGATGACACAAACCTTTTTTATGCTAAAATAAGATCTAGGCGTTAAAACTAAAAGGTAGGAAAATCAGGGGTAGGAAATTCGGCAACGAATAGTAACGTAGGAAAGTGATTAGAAGGCGGGATAATTACAAATCCTGCACTTCGGAAACTATGCAGGGAAGGGGAGAAAGGTGCAAGACTTTCTACCTGGATGGGCCGAACATTTACAAATATTTACACAGATTATAAGATTGAAACGATATATAAACCTATCCCTTCAGATAATTTTGGTGTGCAATTTATGGCTATAAGCGGATCAACAAAAAGACCCAAAAAAAAAAACATTACTAGGAAAATATCTACACAATACATTTATAATTATAAGTAGAATAAGGATAATAAACTAAAAACGATTTTACTATTTAAAATTTACATAAAATAAAAGGTGTTAAATGCACGTTTTTAAAGCCATAAATAGATTATTTATATGGCTGTCTAGCAGACGTAACGGTTTTCGTCTGTGAATTATTAAAACAAAAATAAAATTATTATCTAACCAATAATTAAGAATCATTGTATTATTACACGTTATTTTATATATTAGCTACACGACGGAACAATCTTAAAATGTAAAAATTATGCATATTATGTTAACAAGGAAAAAAAGTAATACCTTTAAATTAATTCACTTATGTTATTATAATTACTAAATTAACTAACCTATCTAAAATAAGACTCAACTACTACTTCATTGTAGAAATCGTTTCTGTTAATATAGTTATAGGTGATTTTTAACTCTATGTAATATTCATAAATTAATTTATGTATACTTTGTCTGAACGATTCAGTTAATGTATGCTTTTACTAGTGACTGTATACACCGACTGACTTAACGCTTTGGTTGTAACATATGTATTATTAAATTAATTATTTTTTGTTTTTGCCTTTTGTTTTTATTGTTTTAATATAAGATCATAGCATTTGTCATTCACTTTTTTTACTTTTCAACAGGGCCCCAAATTCGTGTGGGCCCAAGGGCCCCGCATAGCCTAGGACGGCACTGCAACCGACTTAATTTTGTGCCATCAGACGGAACTTAGCTTACAAGTAGCGGAACAACCAAATCAATTCGAATGTTATCTCTAGATTAACACGTTAACTGCCGCGGGTAATTTTGAAAAAGGTCATTTTCTTTGATTTTCATTCATGAATTTATAACATTTTGTCAATTTTTTTATGGGCTAAGTTGCAATGTGTTCTTCCACGCCACACCAACCATTCCGTCACAAAAAACCTATGATAAGCAAGCTCCGGTAGCATACACACGACCAGAAAGAAGATATTGTGCGTGTATACGAAATTATACACGCGGCGTACAGGACCCTACTAGCATTTAGGGGCTACATTTGTATACACATGGCAGTTAACGTGTTAAGTAAGTTAATTTAATTCTGTAAGTCGCGATTAAGTTAAGTTAATTCTGTAAGTCCAGATTTTGATGTTAATAAAGCGGGACGAAACTAAAAATAGCGGGACAGATAGTTAAAAAACGGGAATGTCTGTCTCATTTGAATTGGTTTTCGTTTGTCGCCTATGTAGACCGAACTGCGTTATCGAAATATAATGAGCGCAAACTAACGGCGAACTAGAACTACAGTTGGACAAATAAAACATTAAATCACACCAAATATCATTTAAAAACAAAAACAAAAAACCAACGAGCAAAAACTTGTACTAGTCCAACCGCTCTCAACGATGCTAACTGTATTTGAACTAATTTTAATATATGCATGTATATTGCGATTGTATAGACCTTTTCGCATGTCTATCAATCTATCAATCGCATGTATATTGCGATTGTATAGACCCTCGTAGTTGAATTTTTTTGTGCACATGTGTCAATTTCCGGCAAGTTTTGCCCGAATTTTTTGACGTATAACTAAATATGTGCCCGAAACTTTCAAATTCCCGCTTTTCATACTTGACGGATGCGCATGCGCTTAACTAACCGTAAAAAGGTCTGTATTGTATTAGATTGTATTTATTAATTCTCTTATGCCATCCTAAACCAATCTAATCTAATCCTGGTACAGACATAGGAACTAATACAGACCAAACTTAACGACAGACAGAAAAACTAAGCTTAATATCTAAGCGCTAGTCTAGACAAATTTGTCTTTAATAGACTGACTCATACTAATCCAACCTTGCTCAATACTTGCTAATTACATCTACTTTCCTTGTCTTAGTAGAAACTAATCAGAGGTGACAGACGGATAAACTTACACATACTAATCTAGACTGTTTGAAATAGTAACTGAACAAGTAAATCGAATTGTCTTAGTCTAGACACATCCATATGTGCCTGACTATAGGCCTAGACTGTCTAAATTAATAATTGTACGATAAACGGACTAATTGAATGTTATGAATCTACTCTAGAGCAGGGGTCGGCAAAGTGTGGCTCGCGAGCCACATGTGGCTCTTTGGTGTGAGCTTATGGCTCTTCACAAATATATTGAAACCAACAAAAAAGAAACAGAACTGTCCCTTTTCGGAAGTCCTACGACCACCGCCGCGACATAACTCAGTCACAGCGCGGATTTTGGTTATTTCTTTTAGATATTGTGTCTCGCCATCAAGACAGTGCATTGTTCAAAATTGTGCTTTTTGGATATAATTCAGAATTAATTAAGAAAAAAATTAAAAATAACCGATCGACATCGTGAATTCCAAACTGAATGGACTGAATCGTTAACGTTTGTACCTAATGAAGCTGGTCTTCCAACTTGTCTTATTTGCCATGAAAAACTACCAAACAATAAAAATTCTAATATCGTGAAAAATTTAAAAAATAAACATGCAGCATTTGCAAGTAATTATCCCTTCGATGATGTAAGAAAGAAAGCAATTTCACAACTTCAGAACAATTTTAAAAAGACCTGATCCTCTTGCTCTAACTATTGGATGCAGTCTGCAAATTATGCAAACTTGGCGAGCTTTATCGTGAATCACGAAATCGTCAAAAACGTAAAACCATTCACTGATGGTGGGTACATAAAAAGTTGTTTTATAAATGTGGCTGACACACTGTTCCACAATTTTAACGATAAAGCAGATATTCTGTAACTGTATAAAAAGGTAACAAAAAGGACAAACAAAATGTCATTAAATGCATGCAAACAACTAGTTGAGGACGTTAAATTAGCATCAGCCAAATTAATAGCGGTCGATGAATCTTGTGACTGAAAAAACCTTGGATGACGAGGATGCCAAGAAAATAGGCGCAACAAACTGGCGCAGAGCAGCACAGAATAGGGAAGAATGACGGACAAGTCTAAGGGAGGTCGAGGCTCTCTCAAGGCTGCAGGACCAATGATCATGATGATGAGTAGTGGCTGAATACGTTCAATGTGGTATGGATACAATAAATTGCCCAGAAGTATTTTCTAACCTGTCCAATGACTTTCAAAGTACTGACAATTTGTCGCGTGAAGTACTTGGATCTTCCTCTATCATGTACAGCACATACTATTCCAGTTCTATCGTTCTTTCTGTCATTAATCCTCCTGGCCCTCCATTTCTTTTCAATGTGCCTGTTTCAAGAAGACCTCGATGAATGTTTTGCAAGGTATTTTGGTCGGAGATATTACGGCTAGGAAACCGTTCAATGTGCAATCGCCTAGCTTGTAATGAATTGCCATCAGCAAGTCCATACATGAAATGCATATCATCTCTATACATGAAATGCATAGAAGACTACACTAACTAGGAAAGACTTCACTAACTAGGAAAGACTTTACTAACTAGGAAAGAGAGTCACAAGAATTGTGCACCCCATAGTCGGAGTTATGGTATGGGGTGCAATGTCGGCGTAGTAGCCAAGAGCGTTGGCTTATGATTCTGAGGTACCAGGTCCAACCCGAGCGATGTCCTACCGCATTTATTCTAATAAATAAATGTGACTACCAACGCACCAATTTTACAGAGAGACAAACTTGACAGACGACACAAAAGCATTTTGAGACCTAACAGTGATAGGGGATTATGTAATCTTTGGGACCATTTCATAAAAAATGTAGGAGGGGACGTGTAGAAAACTTTCAGAACAACCTTGTACTGGTACCATATCTACGATAAGATGGACTAGGGGGTCGGCACAAGTTGTACTGCATACTGCACAAGTTGTCTTTGTTCGCCATATTTCATCAGATGGTCCCAAAGAAGAACTCCTAGGATTATTTGCACTCAAGGGTCAAACACGAGGAGAAGATGTAGAAAATGCAATAACCGAATGTCACAGAGAAAGAAAAATCACATCCCACCATGGACGTATGAATACTAGTATTAGTATTCATACGTACGTATTAGTATTCATAGGTCCATGCATCCACTTATTAAAATTGTGTCATTTGCAACAGATGGAGCTAAAAGTATGGTGGGGAATAAAAAAGTATTTGTCACAATTTGAAAAGAAAAAAATGACGTGTTATCATGACATGTTATCTTTCCATTGCATAATTCACCTGGAAGCACTCTGCGCAACATTTCCAGAAGATATTGGTAAAGTTATGAATTTGGTAATCAAGGCTACCAAAAAATTAACGCAAAGGCGCTTAATCATCGCCAATTATGAAAAAAAATGCAAAAATACGACTTTATGAAAACAAATCATCAGTTAACCAGTTTGAAATTATTTTAAATAAAAATTTGGACCTTAAGTTTATAAAGTTTGCCGACCCCTGCTCTAGAGTAATACGGACGAACGAACTATAATAACGGATGAACGAACTTATTTTGGATAATTAAGCGCTGCAAATGCAAAACACCCAACAATCAACTAGAGTCAACTAGAAGTCAACTAGAACTAGTTCAGTCATACAGTCAACTAGAACTAGAATTGATCTAGTCACGAACTAGAACTAGACCAGACATATAATCAATTTAAGCTAAAACCATATAGACAAAACATGGACAAGAAGTAGACTCAAATAATAGACAAGAAATAGACAAGTACTAGACTAAAACTAAATAGGTACTACACAAGACTGAAGACGATTAGACAAGACTCGACCAAACTAGACAAGAGTGGATAAGACTGGACTAGACTAGACAAGACTTGACAAGTCTGGACAATACTAAACAAGAGTGGACAAGACTAGACAAGAGTGGACCGGACTAGACAAGACGCGACAAGATTGGACAAGACTAGATAAAAGTCAACAAGACTGAACAATACCAGACAAGAGTGGACAAGACTAGATAAGAGTGAACAAGACTAAACAAGAAACGACAAGTCTGGACAATACTAGACAAGAGTGGACAAGACTAGACAAGACGTGACAAGAGTGGACAAGACTGGATAAGACTCGACAAGACTGGACAAGACTAGACAAGAGTGAACAAGACTAAACAAGAAACGACAAGTCTGGACAATACTAGACAAGAGTGGACAAGACTAGACAAGACGTGACAAGAGTGAACAAGACTAGATAAGACTCGACAAGACTGGACAAGACTAGAAAAGAGTGGACAATACTAGACAAGAGTTTACAAGACTAGACAAGAATAAACAAGACTAGACAAGGCACGACAAGACTGGACAAGACTAGACAAGAGTGGACAAGACTCGACAATACTAGACAAGAGTGGACAAGACTGGACAAGACTAGATAAGCGTGGACAAGACTAGACAAGACGCGGCAAAACTGGACACGACTCGACAATACTAGGCAAGAGTGGACAAGACTGGACAAGACTAGACAAGAATGAACTAGAAACTAGACAAGACACGACAAGACTGGACAAGACTTGACAAGACTGGACAATACCAGACAAGAGTGGACAAGACTAGACAAGAGTGAACAAGACTAAACAAGAAACGACAAGTCTGGACAATACTAGACAAGAGTGGACAAGACTAGACAAGACGTGACAAGAGTGGACAAGACTAGATAAGACTCGACAAGACTGGACAAGACTAGACAAGAGTGAACAAGACTAAACAAGAAACGACAAGTCTGGACAATACTAGACAAGAGTGGACAAGACTAGACAAGAGTTTACAAGACTAGACAAGAATGAACTAGAAACTAGACAAGGCACGACAAGACTGGACAAGACTAGACAAGAGTGGACAAGACTCGACAATACTAGACAAGAGTGGACAAGACTAGACAAGACGTGACAAGAGTGGACAAGACTAGATAAGACTCGACAAGACTGGACAAGACTAGAAAAGAGTGGACAATACTAGACAAGAGTTTACAAGACTAGACAAGAATGAACAAGACTAGACAAGGCACGACAAGACTGGACAAGACTAGACAAGAGTGGACAAGACTCGACAATACTAGACAAGAGTGGACAAGACTGGACAAGACTAGATAAGCGTGGACAAGACTAGACAAGACGCGGCAAAACTGGACACGACTCGACAATACTAGGCAAGAGTGGACAAGACTGCACAAGACTAGACAAGAGTGGACAATACTAGACAAGACGCGACAAGACTGGACAAGACTCGACAAGACTGGACAATACTAGACAAGAGTGGACAAGCCTAGACAAGACTGTACAAGAGTGGACAAGACTTGATAAGACTGAACAATACTAGACAAGAGTGGACAAGGAAATTACAATTGAAATTAGTTGTGTTTGGCAACTGGCATTAAGACGGTTTTGTAGCTAATGGAACTAGCTATAGGAAACTAGCTTCAAACGAGTTTAAAACTAATTATTAACTGAGTTATTGAGCTTTGAACACAGCTGTAGCCAAGTTGATTCCAGCTAGATTAACACGATGAGTTAAGTTTCCTTATAATATCTAGAAAACTATTTATAGCTACGTATTACGCCTGTTTTAGTAGCTAATGCAACTAGCTATACGAAACTAGCATCAAACGCGTTTAAAACTAATTATTAACTGGGTTATTAAGAACAAAGCTCTAACCAAGTTGATTCCAGCTAGATTAACATGAGTGCAGTAATAGCTAGAAAACTATTTATAGCCACGTATTAAGACTGTTTTGTGGCTAATGCAACTAGTTTTACGAAATTAGTTTCAAATGTGTCTAAACCTAGTTATTAACTGAGTTATTGAGCTTTGAGCAATGCTGTAGCTAAGTTGATTTCAGCTAGAACAGGAGGTAGGTTCAGTGTTTCTGTAATAACTAGTAAAGTAGTTAAGCTAGGCTACTAAATCTAAAAGTAGTTTGTAACAAGTGAAACTAGCTAGGTACTCCAATTGTAATCCTGTACCAAATCCGCATAGTTTACTAATTAGCAAGCTTCAAATACAACCGAAATTTAAAAATTTGAAAAGTTGGAAACGTGAAGAGACTTGAAATACTTGAAGGGATTTGAAGAGACTTGGAGAAACTTGAAGAGATTTGTAGCGATTTGAAGAGATTTGGAGGGACTTGAAGAGACTTAAAGAAGCTTGAAGAGACTTGAAGTTTTGATGACTGGAAGACTTGAAGAGATTTGTAGAAATTTAAAGGAACTTGAACTAGGCATGAACTAGACTAGACTTTGAATCAATTTATGCTAGAACTAGACTTCAACTAGTCATGAACTAGAACTAGACGAGACGTAGAATCAATTTAAGATAAAACTAGACTAGAACTAGTAACGAACTAGAACTAGACTAGACTAGTCATGAACTAGAACTAGACTAGACGTAGAATCAATTTACGTTAGAACTAGACTTAAACTATTCATGAACTAGATCTGGACTAGACGTAAAATCAATTTAAGCTGGAACTAAACATGATCTAGGCAAGAACTGGAACTAGATTAGACGTAGAATCAATTTAAGCTGGAACTAAACTCGAACTAGACTAGACATAGAATCAATTTAAGCTGGAACTAGACTTGAACTAGGCAAGAACTGGAACTAGACTAGACGTAGAATCAATTTAAGCTGGAACTAGACTTGAACTAGGCAATAACTTGAACTACACTAGAGGTAGAATCAATTTAAGCTGGAACTAGATTTGAACTAGGCATGAACTGGAACTAGACTAGACGTAGAATCAATTTAAGCTGGAACTAAACTCGAACTAGACAAGAACTGGAACTAGACTAGACGTAGAATCAATTTAAGCTGGAACTAAACTCGAACTAGACTAGACATAGAATCAATTTAAGCTGGAACTAGACTTGAACTAGGCAAGAACTGGAACTAGACTAGACGTAGAATCAATTTAAGCTGGAACTAGACTTGAACTAGGCAATAACTTGAACTACACTAGAGGTAGAATCAATTTAAGCTGGAACTAGATTTGAACTAGGCATGAACTGGAACTAGACTAGACGTAGAATCAATTTAAGCTGGAACTAAACTCGAACTAGGCAAGAACTAGAAATAGACTAGACGTAGAATCAATTTAAGCTGGAACTAGACTTGAACTAGGCAAGAACTGGAACTACACTAGAGGTAGAATCAATTTAAGCTGGAACTAGATTTGAACTAGGCATGAACTGGAACTAGACTAGACGTAGAATCAATTTAAGCTGGAACTAAACTCGAACTAGACAAGAACTGGAACTAGACTAGACGTAGAATCAATTTAAGCTGGAACTAAACTCGAACTAGACAAGAACTGGAACTAGACTAGACATATAATCAATTTAAGCTGGAACTAGACTTGAACTAGGCAAGAACTGGAAATAGACTAGACGTAGAATCAATTTAAGCTGGAACTAGATTTGAACTAGGCAAGAACTGGAACTACACTAGAGGTAGAATCAATTTAAGCTGGAACTAGACTTGAACTAGACAAGAACTGGAACTACACTAGAGGTAGAATCAATTTAAGCTGGAACTAGATTTGAACTAGGCAAGAACTGGAACTAGACTAGACGTAGAATCAATTTAAGCTGGAACTAAACTCGAACTAGACAAGAACTGGAACTAGACATATAATCAATTTAAGCTGGAACTAGACTTGAACTAGGCAAGAACTGGAAATAGACTAGACGTAGAATCAATTTAAGCTGGAACTAGATTTGAACTAGGCAAGAACTGGAACTACACTAGAGGTAGAATCAATTTAAGCTGGAACTAGACTTGAACTAGACAAGAACTGGAATTACACTAGAGGTAGAATCAATTTAAGCTGGAACTAGATTTGAACTAGGCAAGAACTGGAACTAGACTAGACGTAGAATCAATTTAAGCTGGAACTAGACTTGAACTAGACAAGAACTGGAACTGACTAGACGTAGAATCAATTTAAGCTGGAACTAGGCAAGAACTGGAACTAGACTAGACGTAGAATCAATTTAAGCTGGAACTAAACTCGAGCTAGCCAAGAACTGGAACTAGACTAGATATAGAATCAATTTAAGCTGGAACTAGACTTGAACTAGGCAAGAACTAGAACTGGACTAGACGTAGAATAAATTTAAGCTAGAACTAGACTTGAACTAGAACTAGACTTCTGTCGATCTAGTCTTGTCTGCCTACTCTACTCCTATCTATCTTGTCTTATCCATCCAGTCTTGTTTATTTACTATTGTCTGTCTACTCTAATTTATCTAGTCTTGTTTGACTAGTCTGCTTCTGTATAATATTATCTATCCACTATACAAGAGTGGACAAGACTGGACTAGACAAGAGTGAACAAGACTTCTATAAACGTCTGTCTAGACAACTGTCATTCTCATTCTATACAGTGAGCTGGTGAAACAAATTCTAGTAACTTACATTTTCTGCAGGTTTGCATTCGTGTCGCCCTCTCTGATTTTTGACGTTTGCGGCCATTTTGGATGCACGGGTTTGAAAAATTTTCCCGAAAATTCATCGAAACCCACAGCTCTGGCGCGAAATGCCCCCGGAAAACGTATCAGCGCGACGCGTTCCCCGCAAATTCGCCCCCATTTCGACACCACTCGCGCGGCTACCGCTTGCAAATTACCGAAACTATGACTGGATTTGTGCGCAGCGACACCAGAGCGACACGACGCCTCGAGAGTATAGGCAACACTGAGTTACGAAGCGCGTTGTAAGAGTAGAAAAGGAGGGATAGAAGCGTGCCTGCGTTGGGTAGAAAAGGATGGGTAGAAGCACGTAGGTGTGTTCTCTTTTGTCTCATCTTGTCGAATTTAGACAATATCTCCGAAACTAATAAGGTTTAGATAAAAACTGAACTAGCTATTGTAGCTAGTTATTGTAGCTAACTTGTTATTGTAGCTAGTTCAACTAACTAAAGCAGCGCTAAGTTTCATTAGTCTAGTCTTGTTAAGTTATCTCCTAAACTAACCGGACTAGAGTAACGAAACTTAGCGCCGCTTTAGCTAGTTCAACTAGCTACCAATAGCTAGTTCAGTTTTTATCTAATCCTTGTTAGTTTCGGAGATATTTTGTGTTGAATTTTAATTAATGTTTGAGGAAATTAAGAGGACTTAGACGTTTTCTTTAAATATCTAGTTTAGAATCAATTTACGCTAAAACTAGACTATAACTTGTCATGAACTAGAACTAGACTAGACATAGAATCAATTTTAGCTAGAACTAGACTTGCACTAGTCATGAACTAGAACTAGACTGGACGTATAATCAATTTAAGCTAGAACTGGAATTGAACCAGTAATGAATTAGAACTAGACTAGACTTAGAATCAATTTAAGCTAGAACTAGACCTGGACTAGTAATGAACTAGAACTATACTAGGCGTAGAATCAATTTAGGCTAGAATAAGACTTGAACTAGTCATGAACTAGAGCTAGACTAGGCGTAGAATCAATTTACGCTAGAACTAGACTTGAACTTGTCATGAACTAGAACTAGACTAGAATCAATTTAAGCTAGAACTAGACTTGCACTAGTCATGAACTAGAACTAGACTAGACGTAGAATCAATTTACGCTAGAACTAGACTTGAACTAGTCATGAACTAGAACTAGACTTGGGCTAGTCTTGTCCAGTATTAACCAATCTCGTCCAATCTTGTTATGTCTTATCCAGGCTTGTACAATCTTGTCCAGTCTTTTCCAGTCCTATCCAATCATGTACAGGCTTGTCGAGTCTTGTCCAGTCTAATACAGTCTTGTCCAATCTTGTACAGTCTTCTCTAGTCTTGTCCAGTCTTATCCAACCTTATCCAATCTTGCCTTATCTTGTTCAATCTTGTCCAGTCTAATACAGTCTAGTCCAATTGTCCTTTGTAGTCTTGTCCAGTCTTATCCAATCTTGCCATATCTTGTTCAGTCTTGTCCAGACTTGTGTAGTTTTGTGCAGTCTTATCCAATCTTGTTCAATCGTGTGCAGTCGTGTCCAGATTCGCCCTACCTTGTTCAGTCATGTTTGGGCTTGTCTAATCTAGTTTTGTTAATTAAGCAAACTTAATACTCATTTCTCCTCGACTTGTCACCTAAAGATAAAGGTGACATAAAATAGGTCGTTAGCAGTTTCGAGCTGATAATTAGTCAGACTAATGAGTAGCGAATAATGAGTGTTATAGAGTAAGTGGAAGTGGTCGACTCTCGACTATTTATAGTCGGCGACGTTCGTCGCGATCGCTCAGTTGCTCAGTTTTCACTTTTGTCTCCGTGTACACGTACTTACTAGTTGGCAAACATGAGACGTTTCGTTCTCGTCTGTCTGTCCGTCCTGGCCGCCTGTGCACACGCCAGCGACAAGGTGAGTATTAGTCAGCCTTACATGGAACAGTTTAGTTTACTATCCTTAATCCTTAGTATTATACTATATACTATATATAGTATTGTTTAGAATATATCTCTTAGTATTCCTTAGTATATATCTCTTAATATTAATCAATGGTTTAGACTAAGCAGTTAGATTTAGTCTGTCCATCTGGCGCACAGTTATTAGTTTATACAGTTTGGATTAGTCTGAGTAAGTTCGTCTATTACAGATTGATTAGTCTATAACAAGCGATTTAGATTTAGTTTCTTTGTCCGCACCTCAGTTATTAATACATATAGAAAGTCTGAATTAGTTTGAGTTAGTCGAGTCTCTCAGCCACATATATTTTAGTCTAGACTAAGGCTAGTTTGTTTGCCAGACTAAGACTAGTCTGTTTGTCAGACTAGGACTAGTTTGATTGCTAGACTGAGACTAATTTATTTGCCAGACTAAGTTTAGTCTGTTCCCAAGACTAAGACTAGTTTGTTTGGCAAACTAAAACTAGTTTGATTGCTAAACTAAGACTAGTTTGTTTGCTAGACTATGACTAGTTTGTTTGCTAGACTAAGACTAGTCTGTTTCCAAGACTAAGACTAATTTGTTTGCTAGACTAAGACTAGTTTGTTTGCTAGATTAAGACTATTTCGTTTACCAGACTAAGACTGGTTTGTTTGCCAGACTAAGACTAGTTTGCTTGCTACATTATGACTATTTCGTTTGCCAGACTGAGACTAGTTTGCTTGCTAGACTAAGACTAGTTTGATTGCTAGACTGAGACTAATTTATTTGCCAGACTAAGTTTAGTCTGTTCCCAAGACTAAGACTAGTTTGTTTGGCAAACTAAAACTAGTTTGATTGCTAAACTAAGACTAGTTTGTTTGCTAGACTATGACTAGTTTGTTTGCTAGACTAAGACTAGTCTGTTTCCAAGACTAAGACTAATTTGTTTGCTAGACTAAGACTAGTTTGTTTGCTAGATTAAGACTATTTCGTTTACCAGACTAAGACTGGTTTGTTTGCCAGACTAAGACTAGTTTGCTTGCTACATTATGACTATTTCGTTTGCCAGACTGAGACTAGTTTGCTTGCTAGACTAAGACTAGTTTGATTGCTAGACTAAGAATAATTTGTTTGCCAGACTAAGACAAGTTTGTTTGCCAGACTAAGACTAGTTTGCTTGCTAGATTAAAACTATTTCGTTTACCAGACTAAGACTAGTTTGCTTGCTAGACTAAGACTAGTTTGAATGCTAGAATAAGAATAATTTGTTAGCCAGACTAAGACTAGTTTGTTTGAAAGACAAAGACTAGTTTGCTTGCTAGACGAGACAGACGGTTACGAGAGCGAGACGAGACATACGATTACGAGAGCGAGAACGACACGAGACAGATTGTTACGAGAGCGAAAACGAGACGAGACAGACGGTTACCAGAGCGAGACGAGACATACGATTACGAGAGCGAGAACGACACGAGACAGATGGTTACGACAGCGAAAACGAGACGAGACAGACGGTTACGAGAGCGAGAGCGAGAAGAGACAGATGGTTACGAGAGCAAAAACAAGACGAGACAGACGGTAACGAGAGCGAGAGCGAGACGAGACAGATGGTTACGAGAGCGAAAACGAGACAAGACAGACGGTTACGAGAGCGAGAAGAGGCAGATGGTTACGAAAGTGAGAGCGAGACGAGACAGATGGTTACGAGAGCGAGAGCGAGACGAGACAGATGGTTACGAGAGCGAAAACGAAACGAGACAGACGGTTACGAGAGCGAGAGCGAGGCGAGACAGACGGTTACGAGAGCGAAATCGAGACGAGACAGACGGTTACGAGAGCGAGAAGAGACAGACGGTTACGAAAGCGAGAGCGAGACGAGACAGACGGTTACGAGAGCGAAAGCGAGACGAGACAGACGGTTACGAGAGCGAGAGCGAGACGAGACAGATGGTTACGAGAGCGGAAACGAGACGAGACAGATGGTTACGAGAGCGAAAACGAAACGAGACAGACGGTTATGAGAGCGAGAGCGAGACGAGACAGACGGTTACGAGAGCTAAAACGAGACGAGACAGACGATTACGAGAGCGAGAGCGAGACGAAACAGACGGTTATGAGAGCGAGACGAGACAGACGGTTACGAGATCGAGAGCGAGACGAGACAGACGGTTAGCAGAGCGAAAACGAGACGAGACAGACGATTACGAGAGCGACAGCGACACGAGACAGACGATAACGAGAGCGAGACGAGACATACGCCTCGTCTAGTTACGTATAAGACTAGAGTTTGCTTGCAAGATTAAGACTACTTCGTTCACCAGACTAAGACTAGTTTGTTTGCCAGACTAAGACAGGTTTGTTTCCCAGACTAAGCTCTAGCTTTGCATACCAGACAAAGATTAGTTTGTTTGCTGGATTAAGATTAGTTAGACAGTCTGGATAATTCTCAGTAAGCTCGTCTGTCTGTAATAGGCGGATTAGATTGGGAAATATCGTGCAAACGTTTCACTTTCGGATTTCACAACAAAGCTAATCGCTTGCGTTTGTGTTAGTTTGTAATTAGTCTACGAGAGATTTTAGAAAAGCAACAAGCAGACCAAACAAAGTTGTTGCCTTTGTTATTCATTTGTTTCCATTGATACGTCCCTACATAGACTGATCTATTTATATCTGTCTAGTCTTGTCTGTCTAGTCTTGTCTGTCTAGTCTTGTCTGTCTAGTCTTGTCTGTCTAGTCTTGTCTGTCTAGTCTTGTCTGTCTAGTCTTGTCTGTCTAGTCTTGTCTGTCTAGTCTTGTCTGTCTAGTCTTGTCTGTCTAGTCTTGTCTGTCTAGTCTTGTCTGTCTAGTCTTGTCTGTCTAGTCTTGTCTGTCTAGTCTTGTCTGTCTAGTCTTGTCTGTCTAGTCTTGTCTGTCTAGTCTTGTCTGTCTAGTCTTGTCTGTCTAGTCTTGTCTGTCTAGTCTTGTCTGTCTAGTCTTGTCTGTCTAGTCTTGTCTGTCTAGTCTTGTCTGTCTAGTCTTGTCTGTCTAGTCTTGTCTGTCTAGTCTTGTCTGTCTAGTCTTGTCTGTCTAGTCTTGTCTGTCTAGTCTTGTCTGTCTAGTCTTGTCTGTCTAGTCTTGTCTGTCTAGTCTTGTCTGTCTAGTCTTGTCTGTCTAGTCTTGTCTGTCTAGTCTTGTCTGTCTAGTCTTGTCTGTCTAGTCTTGTCTGTCTAGTCTTGTCTGTCTAGTCTTGTCTGTCTAGTCTTGTCTGTCTAGTCTTGTCTGTCTAGTCTTGTCTGTCTAGTCTTGTCTGTCTAGTCTTGTCTGTCTAGTCTTGTCTGTCTAGTCTTGTCTGTCTAGTCTTGTCTGTCTAGTCTTGTCTGTCTAGTCTTGTCTGTCTAGTCTTGTCTGTCTAGTCTTGTCTGTCTAGTCTTGTCTGTCTAGTCTTGTCTGTCTAGTCTTGTCTGTCTAGTCTTGTCTGTCTAGTCTTGTCTGTCTAGTCTTGTCTGTCTAGTCTTGTCTGTCTAGTCTTGTCTGTCTAGTCTTGTCTGTCTAGTCTTGTCTGTCTAGTCTTGTCTGTCTAGTCTTGTCTGTCTAGTCTTGTCTGTCTAGTCTTGTCTGTCTAGTCTTGTCTGTCTAATCTTGTCTGTCTAGTCTTGTCTGTCTAGTCTTGTCTGTCTAGTCTTGTCTGTCTAGTCTTGCCTGTTTAGTCTAGTCTGTCCAGTCTTCTTTGACTAATCTAATCTAATACTTCAATGAAACTAGGTTTTAACAAGGTTTTTGATAACAATGCAAAATATTGCTAAAAAGACAGCTGAAGCCGCATATCTTATCAGATAATTATGAAACTGATAAGAAATTAAACAAAGAAATCAGTCCATAACGAAGTCTGATAACGAGCCTTAATGAACCAAAAAATTCAAAAAACAAAACAAAAATGTGTCGTCTTTGTCGTCTAGATATAAATTAATTAGTTAGATAACACATTTGTTGTCTAAAACTAAGTTTAATCTAGTTCCAACTAACATTGTCTAGTCTACTCTTGTCCAAGCGGGTCCAGGCTTCTCCAGTCTAGTCCAGTCTTCATAGACAAGACTGGAGAATTATAGGGCTTCACACGAGAATTATATTTTTCTCCTCTCATTTCGTCTCGTAAAGGCGAGACGAGACCGAGGCGAGACAGAAAATTATTTAGGCAAGATTGAGACCACATTGAGATCGAGCGAGAGTATATTCGGTCTCGCTCTCTGCTAAATAACACGAGAGCGTATGTGGTCTCATCTTGTGAGACACGAGAGTCTCGTTTCTGATCTCGTTCATACTTCTTTTTCAATTTTGATGAGATGAGACGTGACGAAACGGTTACGAGAGCGAGAGCGAGACGAGACAGACTGTTACGAGAGCAAGAGCGAGACGAGACAGACGGTTACGAGAGCGAAAGCGAGACTGACGGTTACGAGAACGAGAACGAGACAAACGGTTGCGAGAGCGAGACGAAACAGACGGTTACGAGAACAAGAGCGAGACGAGACAGACGGTTACGAGTGAGAAAGCGAGACTGACGGTTACGAGAACGAGACAAACTCTTGCGAGAGCGAGACGAAACAGACGGTTACGAGAACAAGAGCGAGACGAGACAGACGGTTACGAGTGAGAAAGCGAGACTGACGGTTACGAGAACGAGAACGAGACAAACGGTTGCGAGAGCGAGACGATACAGACGGTTACGAGAACAAGAGCGAGACGAGACAGACGGTTACGAGAGCGAAAGCGAGACGAGACAGACGGTTACGAGAGCGAGAGCGAGAAGAGACAGATGGTTACGAGAGCGAAAACAAGACGAAACAGACGGTAACGAGAGCGAGAGAGAGACGAAACAGATGGTTACGAGAGCGAAAACGAGACGAGACAGACGGTTACGAGAGCGAGAGCGAGACGAGACAGACGGTAACGAGAGCGAGAGCGAGACGAGACAGACGGTAACGAGAGCGAAAGCGAGACGAGACAGACGGTTACGAGAGCGAGACTAGACAGACGGTTACGAGAGCGAGAGCGAGACGAGAGTAATTCTTTTCACAACTAACGAGAACGAGACGAGATTCTTGAAACTCTCGCGTTATCTCGTCTCGTGTAAAGTCCTACTGGAGAAGCGCTCAGCATGGCTTGATATCATCGGGGTTCCGATTATAACTCGCCCACTTTGCCTAGTTAGAGCTTATACACGCACTAGTTGGAAAAGGGGTTATTAGAGAATCGTCTGTTGAAAACAAGAGCTGTCTAGTTTGGTTAAACTAGTAGATATAGCCGTTTAAACTTCAGTCTGGTATTTATCAAAATCTTAGGAATTAAGTAAGATAACTCACTTAACATCCCAGATTAAGCTGTAAATCTTAAATCTACATTTAGAGTATTAACTTATCAAAATAAAACTACAAACTAGACGGCTATATCTAGATAACTTCCTAAGTTATAGACTTTCAAACTTTGGCTTTGTTGAAACTCGTCTGGATTCAGTTTGGACTAAACTAATTCAGTTGGCGCAATGGAAAATCGCCTGTGGCTCACTTAATACTTAGTCTAGGATTAAGTCAATTACAGTTTTGGAAAGCCAGATGAATTCTGTAAAAGAAGATAAGCTTACTTCGTTAACCAGCTGTGCTATAGCCTTATCAATTTATAATTTATCCATATCTAATATATCCTTATCTAAATATAGACTTACAATTAGTTTATCTCGCATAACTCAGCTAGTTGAGTGGATAATACAAAAAATCTTGAAGATCGATTCAACTAATTAAATTATCTCATCGATTCTATAAACATGACTAATCTAGCTAGATAACTTTCCAAGTTATTGACCTTCAAACTTTTGTTTGTCTCATCCCAGTTTTGTCCGATCTTCTCCAGTCTTGTCGAATCCATGTTTCTGTTAGATTTATTTAGATCTATTATCAATTTAGATCTATTATCTATTTAGATCTATTATCTATTTAGATCTATTATCTATTTAGATCTATCTAAATATCCCATCCCAGTTTTATCCCATCTTCTCCAGTCTTGTCGAATCAATGTTTCTGTTAGATCTATTTAGATCTATTATCTATTTAGATCAATTATCTATTTAAATCTATTATCTATTTAGATCTATTATCTATTTAGATTTATTATCAATTTAGATGTATTATCTATTTAGATCTATTTATGTATCCCATCCCAGTTTTGTCCGATCTTCTCCAGTCTTGTCCAGTCAATGTTTCTGTTAGATCTATTTAGATCTATTATCTATTTAGATCTATTATCTATTTAGATCTATTATCAATTTAGATCTATTATCTATTTAGATCTATCTATGTATCCCATCCCAGTTTTGTCCGATCTTCTCCAGTCTTGTCGAGTCCATGTTTCTGTTAGATCTATTTAGATCTATTATCTATTTAGATCTATTATCTATCTAGATCTATTATCAATTTAGATCTATTATCTATTTAGATCTATCTATGTATCCCATCCCAGTTTTGTCCGATCTTCTCCAGTCTTGTCGAATCCATGTTTCTGTTAGATCTATTTAGATCTATTATCTATTTAGATCAATTATCTATTTAGATCTATTATCTATTTAGATCTATCTATGTATCCCATCCCAGTTTTGTCCGATCTTCTCCAGTCTTGTCGAGTCCATGTTTCTGTTAGATCTATTTAGATCTATTATCTATTTAGATCTATAATCTATTTAGATCTGTTATCAATTTAGATCTATTATCTATTTAGATCCATCTATGTATACCATCCCAGTTTTGTCCGATCTTCTCCAGTCTTGTCGAGTCCATGTTTCTGTTAGATCTATTTAGATCTATTATCTATTTAGATCTGTTATCTATTTAGATCAATTATCAATTTAGATCTATTATCTATTTAGATCTATCTATGTATCCCATCCCAGTTTTGTCCGATCTTCTCCAGTCTTGTCGAGTCCATGTTTCTGTTAGATCTATTTAGATCTATTATCTATTTAGATCTATTATCTATTTAGATCTATTATCAATTTAGATCTATTATCTATTTAGATCTATTATCTATTTAGATCTAGTATCAATTTAGTTCTATTATCTATTTAGATCTATTATCAATTTAGATCTATTATCTATTTAGATCAATTATCTATTTAGATCTATTATATATTTAGATCTATCTATATATCCCTTCCCAGTTTTGTCCGATCTTCTCCAGTCTTGTCGAGTCCATGTTTCTGTTAGATCTATTTAGATTTATTATCTATTTAGATCTATTATCTATTTAGATCTATTATCAATTTAGATCTATTATCTATTTAGATCTATCTATGTATCCCATCCCAGTTTTGTCCGATCTTCTCCAGTCTTGTCGAGTCCATGTTTCTGTTAGATCTATTTTGATCTATTATCTATTTAGATCTATTATCTATTGCGATCTATGTTGTTGTTTTGTTTCAGTTGAAAGTGGAGGTGTACTATGAGTCTTTGTGTCCGGACAGTTTGAGGTTCATCACGAAGCAGCTCTACCCGAATTGGAATTATCTGGCAGATAAGATAGAAGTCAAGTTCGTGCCGTTCGGCAAGAGCAATGTAAGTATTTTACTTTTAGTTCTAAAATAATTCCAGATAATTAATTTCTGGTTTAATCTAGATTAGGATTAATCTAGACTAGATTAAACTGTAATTTAGTCGAGTGTAATCTACACCCAACTGCGATTTAATCTAGATTAGTCTAGACTAGATCAATCAATTAATTAATTACCTTTTGAGATACAACAATATCTATGGGTTAAGTTACAATAAATACTTAAAGCTAATTGTTTTTGAAATTTACATTTAAAAAAGTCCTCTTATGTAGTTAATTAAGTCTGCCGTGTATAGTAAAAGTAATGTTGGTGCCAATACGCTTCCTTGTGGTACCCATATATGTGTACATATTGTCCAGTTCTATTTCCAATATTTACTGATACATACTGTTTCCGGTTTTCCAGGTAGGATTGTATCCAACGGCCTGCTTTTCCCCCGATCCCATTTTCCCCCGAACTGTTTAGTTTGTCTAATAGAATACTATGAGAAAAACTATATTAGGTCACAGAATATTCCTATGGGGTGATTGCCTATATCAACTTCCTGTAATATTTTACTGTGGAATTCTATCAAAGCTCTTGAGGTGGATTTGCCTTTGCAAACACACCATGTTGTTAAACACACCATGTTATAGGAATCAGATGAACTTATATTTGAATCTTGATCTACTTCTAGATTTATGCAGAACTAGATTAATCTACATCCAACTCTAGTTTAATCTAGATCCAACTCTAGATTAATCAACAACTAGACTAAAATGACCACTCGATTTTAGCGGGACAGTCCCGATTTTTGGAGAACAGTCCCGCGTCCCGCCGAATTTTCAAAATGTCCCGCTTTTCAGAAAATATCTGCATTTTTTATTTTAAATGTTCTGTAATATAGTAGTATATGAAATTAGAATTCTCATTTCATCCCACTTTGTCTCAATGAAAATGTGGTCACTTTAAACTAGACTGATAATCTAGGATGCTCAATGTTGGATCTAGATCCTTATTTCCTTAGCGTATCTATACATCTAGTTCGCTATATCTAGATAATGTTTATCGTTGTAGAGCGTTAATGGTGGAGACAAGTTCGTGTGTCAGCATGGACCGCAAGAGTGCAAAGGTAACAGGATCCAATCCTGCGCCCTCGCCGACCTTGAGAAGCAAAGTGACCAAGTTAAGTTCGTCAATTGTTTCATGATCGAGTTCTACAGCAACAGTCAACACGAAGACAAGGTAGATAATTATAGAAACTTGTTGTTATAATAAGACTAGAT